>CM064332.1:27201433-28654486 GCA_032595735.1 Pelochelys cantorii
AATACTGTGGGTTTCACAGATTTTTTTTCCCTGAAAAATAATCAGCAGATGGCTACTTACATGGTTTTTTAAACTTCACCCATCTATCTAGCCACCGAAGAGGAGGAATGGGAGGCATAGCTGAGGTTTTGAAGAAAAAAATACAGTGATGTTAGATCATGTACATGAATCCATTTGTGAAAAAAGTTTCAGAACACCTGTGACCTCTTGTAAAAGGAAGACAGAGGAAATTATGACGTGTGCGTTGAAAAAAAGATTTTCTACAAACATAACAGATGAATTGTACGTTTCAAAAGAGGAACAAATTGCAATTAATTTCAAACCATTCTGCTTATTCACAGTTTAACAAGGAATGATCATGTGTCTGTGGGAATCGGATATTGGGGTTAAAGACAGACTAGAAAAATATTCAAGTAAATTTAGAGCTGCCCATTTTGCCTGTGTCAGACAAGAAATTGGTAGAAGTAAGGGTTGTAGGAAAGCAAAATCTTCCTTTTTTTTCACATTTGTGGAATTTATCATTGGTGGTTGACCAAAACAGAAATGATTGCATCAGACACAAATTATAGGGTTCTGGGTGCATCCTGAAGAACTAGCATTTAAGGATGATCTGACGTTTAAAGGAGAAAGACTTGTAGTTTCACAGTCAGTGAGAGAGAACATTTCAGCGATCATTCACTCAGGACACAAGGGTTATTGCAGAGCTAAAGATTTGCTATTTTGAATATAGAAATGAAGAGGAGATTCTAAAAGGTCCTATTTGTCTTCAGCATAGCAAGTTAAACTTGCCCATTATCTCTCAAAACATGCCATTTTGCCCTAGGAAACGGTGCCATCTGATCTTTCGACACTGATTAATACAACCATATGCTTGGAGAGCTCTATTACCAGTGCTAATTCTGATCTGGAGAGAATGAGAAACATGCCAATTTTCCAGTGATTGGTAAGTATAAAAGAATCTTTGCCCAGTATGAAATACTTGGTGGAATTATCAAAAATGGTCAGCAGTACAATTTTTAAAAAATTACAACAGTTTGCAAAAAACTGTGATTTTTGTCTCACAAAATCTAACCCCGGCTACTCACTGCTACAAGGGCAAATAGTGAATAAGAACAGATTGGATTGTGAAATAGTTGCTAATGAAAAGCAAGCATCATTGGGAAGATTAACCTGACTGGAGTACAATGATGCACAGGTAATATGGTATCAGATGTAGAATTAGGAGTCGTCATTTGAGTTTTTCTTCTATGAATTGGTAGTTAAAGGAAAAATCTATGAGTCCAGCTATAAAACAAGAACAACTTCTGGCTACAGGAGTCTGTCAGTGCCAACACTACCACAGGAACATGAAAGACTAACATTTTTTCCATGAAAAAGTGCACATATGGAAACTCCTGAGAGCCAATGGAAATCAGACTTTGGCTTTAGTTAATAGTTTTGTGACTGACAGCATTTGCATGAAAACTGCAGCCTGTTAGCATGTGAAGTTTCTGCTGGAAAATATGTAACTTCATTCCCTGGTTTAATCTGCAACTGATCAGCAAGATAGAAAGGATGGCAGCCCAGAGCACCATGGTTTGTGCAGGTACCTCTGTGGCTGCACCTTTAAACTTGTAACCAAACACAAAGTGATTGGCTGTGGGACCATGACTCCATGTAGGGCAAGGGTGGGCATATACCTGCCTGTGGACTGAATCCAGTCCAACAGAGTTAGCTTCTTCCTGGTGGGTCCCCACCGCTATATTTACCTGCACAACCACAGGTACTGCTAATTGTGGCTCTCATTGGCCACAGATTTCCGTTCCCGGCCAATAGGAGCAGTAGGAAATGGTATCCCGGTCCATGCCACTTCGTGGCGCTCCCGTTGTCCAGGAACGGTGAACTGCAGCCAACAGGAGCTGCGATTGCCTGAGGCTGTGCAGGTAAATATAATGGGAGCAGTCCACCAGAGGCTAACCTTGGCAGAACTGTCACTGTGTTATTGCCCACCCCAATCTAGGATTCTAGATCAGAGCTCAGGATCTCCTGACCCATTCTCACCTGAAACTACGTAAGTGACCCTTATCATAGAATCATAGAATACTAGGACTGGAAGGGACCTTGAGAGGTCATCGAGTCCAGTCCCCTGCCCTCATGGCAGGACCAAATACTGTCTAGACCATCCCTGATAGACATTTATCTAACCTACTCATAAATATCCCCAGAGATGGAGATTCCACAACCTCCCTGGGCAATTTATTCCAGTGTTTAACCACCCTGACAGTTAGGAACTTTTTCCTAATGTCCAACCTAAACCTCCCTTGCTGCAGTTTAAGCCCATTGCTTCTTGTTCTATCCTCAGAGGCCAAGATGAACAAGTTTTCTCCCTCCTCCTTATGACACCCTTTTAGATACCTGAAAACTGCTATCATGTTCCCCCTCAATCTTTTTTCTAAAGTAAACAAACCCAATTCTTTCAGCCTTCCTTCATAGGCCATGTTCTCTAGACCTTTAATCATTCTTGTTGCTCTTCTCTGGACCCTCTCTAATTTCTCCACGTCTTTCTTGAAATGCGGTGCCCAGAACTGGACACAATATTCCTTCTTCACTTGCCTGCTGTTTCCTAATTGGCTAGAGTCTCCTTGGCCATTCTAAGCTCCTGAAAGACAGCTCTGTTCATGCCCATGGTCTTTCTTCTTTTTCTCTTTCTCCACTCTCCAAATCTGGCTTTCTTCAGGTGAATCTCTTTCTCCTTACTGACTGTTCTGAAAGAACATCTTAATTAACATAACTGTCTATTCTATTTTTTAATCTTGCTCCACTTTGTTAGTGGTGTTCTGGAGAATATATCTGTATACCATGTATTGACACAAACTCTGTCACAGAGTGAATTCTTCTCAAATGTCACTGATCAGTACTTGTTGGAGAAAAATGAAGATAGAAAATAAATAATCACAACTGTTCTCCTAATGGCTATTTGAGAAAAGGGTATGTTGTGTATTCCAATAGAACATGGAATGTATTATTTTCATAATATTCTTATCTGTATGTAACCAGGATGTAGGGCTGATGTCCTGCTTTTGGTGAAATGTCATATTTTTGTTCTCTTTGAATACAGGTGCAATAGATATGCCTTCATAGCACAAGACGTTTTGTGACAAAATGTGAGTTTTCCCAGAAGAGTTACAGCTTGGAGTATTCTTAGATGTGACTGATGTGTGCACAAGAGAACAAACTGGAGGCCTAAATACAGTTATGGATCATTTAATAGCCAAGTGGAATGCAATAGTTTCTAGTGAAACAGAGCACATTTTGTTGGCAAGACAAGATACACATATGCTATTGAGCACTGATTGGCAAGAATATCTGTTTGAATAAATCAAGGCCTATCAATTCATGACTGACAATCCTAAAAAGCCAAGTATTTGAATAAAATAACAAGAATTAGAGAATATCTGAAGGTTTTAGAATACCTCAAAGAACAAAACAAAGAGTATCCCTTCTCCCCCTATTAGTATGCCTTATCTTCCAGAACTGAGATTTTGTATTTCAGTCTCCTTGTAGGTACTACTTGCCTGCTTGTGTGTTTTTATTAGCAATATTTTCTATTTCAGAACTTGCTTTTATTTTTAATGTCTTTAAAATTGTTCTCTTAATTTGTTAAAAGGAACATATAGGTGAAGATAAGTTGAAGTCTCACTGAGGAATGAAGAAGGCCTTTGTCAAAAATATAACGGCCATAACAAAATTCTGATTAAGGCTACACAATGTCATATTGGAGGGGACTTCAAAGGTCAGGCTTAGCAGGAGTGCTATGTATCACAAACGTCACACGTGATAGAAGAGTTGTTAAATGTACAGGATCAGTTTCCCCATGTAGCTAAGGAAAATCATGGAATTCAAAGACTGATTTGATCTTGATTAATCTCATGTTCATAGAATGTATATGTTTGGGGCAGGTAGAAATTTTTGTAGTTCAGGATCTGGATTGCCTTTTGCTGAACTTATACTACAACTAACAGATGTACCTGGTGTTGCTCTGATCTTTAACTGTAGTAATATTGGGGTTTGTTTTTGTAAATTAAAAGGAAAAGATACATGCTTTATTTACACCATTGTATAGGGTGGGGAAAGAAGGGGGGATTCAGAGCAGGGGGTTGGATGAGGGGCTCAGGTGTGGGGTGAGGATGCAGGAGTGAGAGCAGAGAGTAGGAGGTGCAGGACTCTGGGCAGGGAGCCCAGGAGAGGAGTCTGGGAGGCCAGGGGGGAGTTTGCTCTGGCCGCCTGAGGCAGCAAGGGTGGCATTGCTGTGGCGGCAGTTCATCCCAGGGGGTCATGGTGGTGCTCTCCAGCCATTGCTCCTCCTGCAGGGCTGGGGCTGCCATCCCCTGGTTGGCGGCTCCTGCACCTTGAATGGGAATGGGGGGGGCAAGGCTCAGCGGGACAGTCCTGATTTCTAGTGCCCACCCTATGGTCTGAAGCCTGTCCAGGGGAGGAGGAGGCTCCAGGGACCAGTCCTGGTGTCCAGTGCTCCTGCCGCCCTGTTTCCTGTAGCCTGTTCGGGGGGAGGAAGGGAGGGTGAGGCCCCACCCTTCAGGTTCTGTGTCCAAGGTGCCCCTGCTGCAGACTGTCTGGGAGGAGCAGGCTCCAGGGTCAGATGCAGGCTTGCAGGCTGTTGGTGGGGGAAGACGAGGTTCCTGGGGTTGCCCTTAGGCTCAAACAGTACCCTAGTTTCCTGCAGCCTGGGGGGGGGGGCGAGGCTCTGAGGGCTGGCCCTGGCCTCTAGCACTATCCTGGCCTCCAGGCTGTGTGGGGCGGCGGGGGAGTGGGGGGGCAGGCTCATGGCCCATAGCCTGTCCAGGAGGAAAATCTGTGGGAGGCTGGCCCTGGCCACCAGTAGCCCCCCCATTTCCTGCAGTCTGTACAGGGGGGACAAGGCTCCAAGGCCTAGCCCTGGCCGCCAGTGCCCCTCCCAACTTGCAGGCCCTCTGCATGGGGGGGGGGCAGGCTCTTGGAGCTGCCCCCCAGGGCTACAGCAGATCCCTGTAGCCTGCAAACTGTTTGTGGATAGGGCAGGCCAGGGCCAAGCCAGTCCCCCAAAACCCCCATTTCCTGCAACCTGTGCAGGAGGGGGTGCAAAGCTTTGAAGGCTGGCCCAGCCCCTAGCACCCCCCCCCCTTCTGATTCCCTGGGTACATCTAGACTTACTTTCACTTTCGAAAGAAGATATGCAAATTTGGCGGTAATTTGCATATCGTCTTCTGATCGCTTTTTCGAAAGTTTTTTTTTTTTTTTTTTTTTTTCGAAAAAGCAAGGAGTTTAGATGTGGTTCTTTTGGGGAAGAAAAACCCTTTTCTCAAAAGAACCTTCTTCCTCAAAAATTGAGGTTACACGTTCTTTTGAAAAAGTGATTGGAAGAAGGGATACAAATTACCGCCCATTTGTATATCTTCTTTCAAAAGTGAAAGTAACTCTATACGTGCCCCCTGCAGCCTGTGTGGGGAGGAGTGCAAGGCTCCGAGGGAGGGCCCAGCCTGCAGCAGCCACCCCCCCCTCCACAATCTGCAGTCTGTCTGGGGAGGTGGGGACCTTCAGCCAAGTGTCAGGAGGGAGCAAAGGGTTTGAGGCAGGGGTCTACTTACCAGTCTGGTGGCAGGCAAGATGGTGTTGCCAGCTCTGTTGGCCACACCCTTGTTGGTACATCTGCCCCCAGTGGACACTCTACATAAAGCTCTCACCTATGGGCTTGCTGCCACTGGCCTCTCTCATATTGTATGCCTCAGAATAGCAGCCCCTCCCTTTATTATGAACATCAGTCCTTTTCCCGGGGCTTCCAGTTCTCCTGGCACAACCAAACCCTGACCTTGCTTTAAAATAGGAGATGAGGAAGCTGCATACCACATTTGGTGGCCCTATCTCTTCCTGTTTGGGAAGTGTTCCTGAACAAATGGACAGGCACACAGACAGACAACATACTCTAAAATTATATATATATGGATTAAAGCCATAGCTGTGTCCATTTTTATTGAAGAAAAAATAGGAAAACACTCTGACTGCAGAGAAAACCTATTGAAACAGATGAAGTCTGGTGGGCTTCTTTATGTTACTAGAAGATTTACCCAGCATTGGGTAGCATAGGTCCTTTGGGGCCAGCGGTGGGGGAGGGGGGTGCAGGAGTCAGGGCAGAGGACTGGGGCTGTAGGGGATCCAGAAGTCAGGGTTGGGCGGTGAGGAGAGGCTCAGGGCAGAGGGCTTGGTGTGAATGGGGAGATGCAGGAATTGACATAGGCTGGCTGTGGTGGGCACAGTGCTGCCCAAGTGACAGTTCTCTGATGCTGGCTGTCTCCACCCCTTCCATTTCTGCTCCAATAGGGTTATAGCTGTCCTGGTCCTCATCTCTGGACCCTAGCTGCCCCACTTCGGTCATTGCACAGTATAATTGTCCCTGCTAGCAGCCCCTCCCTTTCTGTATTATGAAAAACAATCCTGTTCCAGGCATATCCCATTGTCCTGGCACAACCAAACCCTCACCTTGCTTTAAATTATGATAAGAGGAAGCGACATGACAAATTTGGTGGTCCTAGCTCTTACCATTTGGAAGCTCTTACCATCTAATGGATGGACAGACAGACTTGCTCGCTCACTCACCAACAAACTCTCTCAAATATATAGTAGATGGGTCTAACTTGCAGATGGTGCAGAGCTTTCATTCGCTGAAAATCAAGCTTCCCTAAAGTGTCTCAAGTTGGACACCACATAATCGATACCCTGAACCCTAAATCACTGATCATTTTTGAAAAGTGGTGACATATGTCCCTATAGAAGGATACCTTATTTACTATATGGCTGTGGCTGATTTTGCCTTTCTCTGTCATACATTAAATTTATGTGTATTATGGCTTTAAAATAAGTATCAGAGGCAGCAAGGGAGGCAGAAGCAGAGCCAGTGCTGTGGGGAGCCAGCTTACAAGCCAGTTCCCCCCAGCACCATCTCCGCGGTGCACAGGAGGGAGTGAGTAGGGGAGGCAGAGCTGCAATGATCCCAGAGCAGTCCTGGCTCATGCCAGCTCCGGGAGCCACCTGTGCTATAGCTCTGCCTTTTAAATGTAATAAGACCCAGGTGGCTCTTACTACATTTAAAAGACAGAGGCACAGCGGTCCAGGACCCGGCGCAATCCAGGACTGCTCGGTCCCAGCTTGCACTGGGTCCAGACCTACTCCTGCTGTGGCTCTGTAGTTTAAATGTAGTAGGAGCCAGGCTGCCTGCGTGCCGGACTCCTGCTACATTTAAACTGCAGAACCGTAGCAGGGCCCCTTATCAACTAATTTGTGTACTTGATACAAATTATATCGAGTACACAATTAGTCAATTACTCGCTTCTTAACATCCTTAGGATGAAAGATGTACACATGTGCAGAAAGATGTCAAGGGCAGGGCTTGAACTTACAGTATAAAAGTAATGCTCAGGGTTCATGGCCAAAACAAGTTACTTTCAGTATCAGCTATTCTAACATCAGGCTGTCTGTCCAGAAACACTCCAGCTTGAGGTGGAGCCAACGTTCTTATATTTGTGAGCAACGACTTTCTCTGGCTTGTTGGCTTGGCATGAGCCATTGTAGTTCCAAATTTTACTCTGGATAACTTTTTAAATATTGTGACAAGTCTCAGAGGGGTAGCCGTGTTAGTCTGTATCTGCAAAAAAGACGCGGAGTCCTGTGGCAACCTAGGGATTTCTACACTGGTGAGTTACTTTGAAATAACTCCCCTTATTTTGAAATAGCAAGGTGAGAATCCACACTACCAAGCCTGTTATTTTGAAATAAGAACTCCTGTTTGTGAAGCGGAATAAGCTTGAAATAGTTATTTCTGGAATTATTATTTCAAAATAACTAATTTCAAAATAATCTGGTAGTGTAGACATAGCCATAGAGACTAATAGATTTATTAGGGCATAAAGTTTTCTGATGAACTGGGTTTTACCCATGAAAGCTGCTCATGATACCATCTACATGTTTTGTTAGTCTTTAAGATGCTACTATTATATTTGTTGGTTTTTAAGTTTTTTCTGTTACAGATTAACTCAGCTACCTCTCTGAGCCTAATAAATCTGTTAGGGTATGTCTACACGACAGCGTTATTTCAAAATATCTAATTTCCCAACAATCCTGGCTCATGAAGCCCTACACAGGACACCTCAACCCTTCCTGACAGGCATTTAATGCCAGGCTGAGCCAGGAGTGAAATTCAGGTGAGACTGGGGAAAGAAGGCAGGAAAGGGGAGGAGAGAGGGTGAGAGAGGGGAGGGGGAAACCTGGGAGGAGGGAGCTGGAAGGGGGAGGCAAGGGGAGGAAGGGGGAGGAGAAGCTCAGGGCTCAGGGTTGGGGGTCTTGCCAGCCCAACTGTCTCCCAGCACCACGGGTGCGGGTGCCTCGGCATCCTTGCAGGTGTGGGGAGGGTATGGAGGGAGAAGCGGGAGGGAGAGAAGGAGTGGGAGGAGGAGCGGTAGCTGGGGAGGCAGCAGGGGCAGGAGCGGCAGGAGGCAGCAATCTCTGCACCAGGGTCTGCAGGTGCTCACAGATGGCACGGCCCTGGGCAAGCTGCTCCCGCCAGCTCTCCCGCTGGAGCTGCACGTCTTCTTGCACCCAGTGCTCCAGGGTGCGGTGCAGGGCTTGCAGTGCCCCCAGGTGCTGCCGCTGGTAGTCCTCTTGTGCACGGGTCAGCCTGCAGAATGCTCGGGTGTGGGAGGATGTCCTGGATGGGGTGGTGCGCCCTGCACTCGCAGTTGGTGCAGCTGTGGAGAAACAAAAGAAGTGGTCAGTTCTCCCTGGGGTCACAGTGGGTGAAGCCCAGCCCCCCTCTGCAAGCGAGCACGACAATTCTCTGCATCATCAGAGCCAATGTGCTTGCACACAGGCCATGTTCAGGACGTCCTGCTATCCCTGGGAGTGGGAGCTGCCCCAAGACTGCACCCATGCCCCTGTGCTGCATCAGAGAGAGAGAGAGAGAGAGAGAGAGAGAGAGAGAGAGAGAGAGAGAGAGAGAGAGAGAGTGTGTGTGTGTGTGTGTGTGTGTGTGTGTGTGTGTGTGTGTGTGTGTGTGTGTGTGTGTGTGTGTGTGTGTGTGTGTGTGTGTGTGTGTGTGTGTGTGTGTGTGTGTGTGTGTGGGGAGGAGATGTCCCCTGCCTCTGTGTAGAGGGGGCTTGTGGAAGGAGGGAGGGCGGCCTGCTGTGTCCCACCCCAGGTTCAGGAGCATGTCATGTCTCTTCACACACGCGTGTGGCTAACAGGCCAAGGCCCCTGTGTGGCAGCCAGCTGGGCCCACATGCCCAGGGATGGCACGGCCCGTGCTCGCACATGCACAGGTTGCTGTGTGATCCATGCTCAGCAAGGCCCACACGTGCAGTCCCTGGTCTCCCTCCCCTCCCGCCCCCGCATAAGGGGACAGTGATGGCACTCACATGTTGTTGCCTCACCAGATGACACCGGCGACAGGTCCGCTGGGATGGCTCGGGGATCCTGGCTGCGGGGCATGCTCCATCCGGGCTCCTGGCCCTCTTCCTCCTCCGTGTCCTGGTCAGGGGCCCTCTGCCCCAGGGTCGATGACCAGCTGGGAGGCACAGACTGTCCTGCCCCCCAGGATGCGGTCCAGGGCGTCCAAATAGGGGCAGCTCTCTGGGTCTGCCCCTGGTTGGGAGCTGCCCCCTGTGGCCCTGGCATACGCCTGCCACAGCTCCTTGATTTTCATCCGAACCTGCTCCTGGGTTCGGATGTGGCCTTTGGTGGCCAGGCTGGCAGCCATCCGCCTGTAGACGGCCACGTTCCTCTGTCTACTGCAGAGATCAAGGACGTTGGTGGCATCCCCCCAAACGTCAATCAGGTCTATGATCTCTGCACTGAACCAGGAAGGCACCCGCCTTCTCCAGCCCCTGGCAGGCTCCTGGGAGTTGGCAGACTGGTCCTGGGGAGCGGTGGAGGTCTGGCTGCCAGTGGCTTGCTGGCTCATGCTGCGGCCTGGGTCGGGGCAGCAGCAGAGTGGCTCTAGGCTGGCAGGCCTGGTGCTAGCCACAAAAGACTGTGGCCAGACTCTACCCCTTGAAGGGCTCCAGAAAGGGGACGGAGGAAAGGAGTTTTCCTGTTTGTACCCAGAGTGGCCACCAGGGCACCCTGGAAAGGGCTGGAGGCCCCCTATTTCGAAATAGCCCCTATTCCTCGTCTACACAGCGCCTATTTTGAAATAGCTATTTCAAAATAGGCGCTACTGTTCGTAGAATGAGGTTTACCAATTTCAAAATAAGCCTTCCGCTATTTTGAAATAATTTTGAAATAGTGGTTGGCTTGTGTAGATGCTAGGAAAGTTATTTCGAAATAACGACTGTTATTTCAAAACTAGCCAATTAGCCCGTCATAAGATGGGATTTTCAGGTCTCTCCTCCACGTTGGTCTTCTCTCCTGAGCCTCTGGTCTCTCGGTCCGTGTCTCTCTCTCTCTCTCTCTCTCTCTTCTCCTCCTACTGCCTCCCCCTCTCTCTCTCAGCTCTCCTCTGCCTCCTGCCTCTCTCTCTGTCTCTCTCTTTCTCTTCTCCTCCCTCTCCTGCCTCTCACTCGGGGGACCACAGAGTCCAAATGGCCATTTGGGCACCGCGCTCCCCATGCTGCATGCCTCTCGCCACTTGCTCCTCCGTGGTGGCCCGGCTGAGCGGCGCAGAAGTCAGCCGAGTGCCATGGTGGGAGGCGAAGGACGTGACTCAGGCAACAGCGCCGCCTAGAGGGAACAGCCAGGGAGGCAACAGCGCCGCCCAGAGGGAACAGCCAGCATTTCAGCGTTACAGAGTGTCAGACATTGGGCTACTATATATATAACTTTGCTGTGTAGACATACCCTGAGTCTCTAATGTGCCACCAGACTCCTCATTGTTTTTAAATATTGTCTTCCCAAAAGTGCAGTGCATGCTGGATAGTAGTTAATATCAATCCTAGATGATATCAACCTGTTAAGGATCAGAGACATGTTTGAGCTCCAATTGTGTGCAAAAAAGAGAGGGAGAAGCATAAATGGCTGATATCATTTCATTACTTTTAAAGGGAATGTATTTGGGGAACCTCTTGTTCTAACAACCCCAAATTTGACCATTGACATTACCCAGGATCTAGAGGAGGCACAAGACAATTCAAGTAAGCATGTGGATTTTAGATAACTCATATAAATAGTTACAGTGAAACAGTAAGGCAATCTGCACCTGAACAAGTGTGATGCTAACACCCCCAAAATATCATTTCAGATTGTCTCCTGGTTTGTATTTTCACAAATATACCTTCAAACTCAGCTGTAGAAAGCACCCTGGCAACCATGCTAATCTTAAAGTTCATCAGAACTCTGATGATTTGGGGAAGGGAGACAGCACCTTTTCAGATGGTGGCAGGATTCTCACAGATTCCATTTCTAATTAGAGACATACCCTCTGGGATCTGAATGTGATGACTACTTTGAACATACAACAAAGACACACCATTTTAAACACCCTGTAGCATTTATAGTGTTGGCAACTCTAGTGATATTATCTTGAGTCTCATGACTTTTTTTTTAAGAAGTCCCAGCTCCTGGGGATATGTTATTTAATGAGAATCTCAGCTTTCATTTATAAAAAATTCTAGCACAGAAAAGCTCAAGAAAGTGACCAAAGTGTATCCTCAAGACTCAAAAACCAGAATACAAATAAAAAGGTCTCAACTTTAAAAAAAAACCTAACTGTAAAGACAATCTCATGATTTTTGGGTGCTTAGAGTCTGAAATATTGCACCTACTCTGTGGGCAAATTCCTTCAAGATCTTTTTTACAGATTATTCATAGCACCTCATTCTTGTCCTCACATTATTTACTGACAATTACCAGGAGCTTTCAGAGTGCCTGAATGAACAGCAGTACTTCAGATAGCTTGATGTTGACAGCTTCATCTTAAATCTCAAAAGTGGGAATATAAGCCTATAATTATTTCTGTGAATTGATTTTGCTTTCACCATTTCCACTTTCAAATAATACATATGCTCAATTTTATTATTGCAGAGGGATTACCCAAACAATTATGCCCCCGAGAGTCCGTAGAGAATTCTGTGGTGTCAAAGGTCTAAATAGGGATAAGTGAAAGGACATAAAAATAGTCAATGTCTAAGGTTTTAGGTATCTTATTTTTCTCTAAGGACTTGTTCTTGAAAGGATTATGTATTTAGCTGGTGCAGGACTATTTTCCCATACTACATTTTTCATGATTTCTTTGAAAGTTTTTCACAGACTGCTGATAGCTTGGAATTTTCATATGTTTATATCTCAGTAGTACTAATAGTTCACACTTACTTCAGGTGTTATCTTCAAAGTGCTTTCCAAACATGAATATATATCCTCAACAGCTCACTGAGTCAATGGTATGGGAGAGCCAGGATTAAAACTCAAGAGTTTCTCAATACCACTACTCTCTAGTTTCAACCGTTCTGCCTCCTATGCATGTGTGATACATTTGTTTAAAGATGATGATTTTTTATTTAAGAATCAATCATGCAAGTAATCCTGGGCAGAACTTATTGAAATCCACTGGAGTCCTCCAGGTGAGATACCGTTTTTAAGTCCTTTAATTTGTAAATTAGGTAGCTAGCAGTTCTCTACAGCCAGAACAGAAGTCACCTCAATACAGGATAATTCTCATAATTTAATTTGATTTTAGTTGACCACCAACGTTTCTGGTTTTGGTTGGATTTTCTTTAGATCTTACCTTTTGAGGAATGTTGTGACTGTGTGCAATCAAGGAGACACAGGAATGCAGATCCATAGAAAAGGGAACGTGCTTACCTCTGCCTACATACATGTAAACAGAATTTAAGACATCATCCAGTTTTGGACACTCCTTCCTCAGAACTTATAACTAGTATATATTGAGAAAAAATGTTCTCTGTAAGAATGAATATAATTAATAACAACATGCAATAAAATATACTTTGCAATACCCTGCAAGGGAGCCAAGAATGCTCTGCATCCTCCCTCCAAAAACTTCAGTTCCCAGGTAACTCCACCTGGTCAGTCTGAGTGAAATTGATGCCCCATGTGCAAAGGTAGCCACCTAGCTCTGATTGTGGTCATTAGCCTTCCCTCTGTGCTGCAAGAGAAGTGGATGTAAGCATGTTAAATCGTGATACTTATCTGAGGTGTGCATCTCTCATAGTAGAAAAAACTCCAGTGTGACTCATAATGGCAGGGAAAAGAGTTAATACAGCCCAAGAAGTGTGATGGCACAACTCCAGAACACCAACAGTAGTGGGTGGATTGGTTGGCTTCGTACATTGGTTTTCAAAAAAGTAAAAGACTAAATCTAGTCTGGGTTTTAACCACTGAGCAGGAGGGGCGATTAGGGATATAAAACATAATACTTGGTATAACAATTTGTCCTTATTTAACAACACAGAAAAAGGCAGTGCTTTATACAGGTTGGACTTCCCTGGTCCGGCACCCTTGGGGTCTGATCAGTCCCGAATGAGGGGATTTGCCACACCAGGGGACGTCCCCTGCCATTGGCTTCCAAGCCCACCACCCCATGCCCAGCCCTGCTGCTTTCGGGCTCGGATTCGGGCCCCACTGCCACCAGGCTTCAGCCCTAGCCTCCCTGCTACCAGCCCTGCCGGGGCTCCCCAGAGCCAGAGCTCTCTAGCTGCTGCAGGGGCCAGAGCTCCACAGCTACTGGAGTGAGAGCTCCCTGCCATGCCACCTGCTCCTCTGCCATGGGGCTCCCGGCCAAGTAGCTGGCCCCCCCGCCATACTCCCAGCTGCGCTGCCATACCTCCCTGTCCCTGAGCTCTGTGGTCCAGGAACATCCATGATCCTGATGGACTCCAGATGTTGCTAGATCAGAGAGTTCCAGTTTTGGGAGGTACAACCTATACTGTGTTGGACTATCCTTTAAACATGCACAAACTGATCCATCTTACTTCAGTGAAACTGTAAAGTTACTCACATGGTTGTGAGATTGGCCCATGTAATGCATTCCTGCCATCTCCTAGCAAGTCTTACACAGCAAACCACAAAAGGTCTCACAATCACCAAATACTACAATCATCTAAAAATTACACTCCATAACTGATCCCAAGATATTCTTGACTTAACTAATTTTGCAGTGTTTACCGCTGTTGGTTGGCTTATGCCCTGAAGCATGGGATTTTAAGTATAGTCCTGATTTTTTAATCATATTTAAAGTGAATATTCTATGAACAGTCTCAGTATTGGATATGATATGGGAGGAAGAAGGAGTCCTTTAAATCCTTGCCTGCTTTCAGCTACATCATCACCAGGTCATATTCTATATTCCCTTGTATGTTACAAATACAATTCAACTCAACTACATTATGCATGTGTGCTGAATTCTTGAAAACATCTAATATTTTTGCCTTATTTTCCACATACCTTACTGATAAATAGATTCACTCCCAGATTTTCAGCCAACCAGTATTGCTGGGGCCTTCATGACAGTCTGTTGTGCAACTGAGGTACAACACAGATGATGATGCACATTGTTGATGAATGCCTGCTGACTAGGTTCAGCGGTGATCTTGAAGAACTGCATCACACTACTGAAGATGCCATAGCTTGGCTAGATGACTATGCACACACTACATAAATACATTTTCAGATTACTAAGAATATATTTCAGCCTGCAAACTACAAGTCTGACAGTGTTATAAGCATCTGAAAATGCCTCTTTCAAAATGAAAAAGCTTTTGCAGTCTTAACCATAGATGTTGCTGAATTCTCCATTTACTTTATATATAACATGCAAAAAATGCCATTGAAGGGAATAGGTTGCAGTAGTTTTCTTCCACGCAGACACACTTTTATGGTATTACAAATTCATTCTGGCTTATAATTGTATTACCTTTGATTTGTAGAGTGGTATCAATAGTACCATTATAGCAGAGAAATGTTTGCCTTTTGATGATGACCCCATATATATTTGTAGAGAGAAAACAGTTGTGCCTCCTTCATTTCAGGTTTGAGAACCCTTATGAATAATATTTTGGATTTTGGCTAACACTCAAAAAGCTTATTTCCCCTCTTAATATACAAAGTAATGATTAAAATACATCTTTTGGTGTAAGAGTACTGAATATTGCTTGGTTATTTTTCTTTCAACTGATGTCCCTATGCATTCCTGCTCTAATTTTGGTATTAGATATTTCTGCAGTTACATCATTCATTTAGAGAGTTAGGCTGTGACAACTGCCATTCAGTTCAGCATTTAACTTAGAAGTTTTCAGTCTAGAGAGCTTTCTCATTTTCTGTTATTAGTTTAAATATGATAAGCTGCATATAAGCTACTCCATAGTAGATTTCTGATGGTTTCTGGCTAACTTTCAAAAAACAGGCTTACTTCAAAAGAAGGAAATGTGCAGAGAGTTAATTACCTAAACTCTTTGCATAATTGAAACAGAAATGGTTTGGAACAGCTGATATATTTAACTCTGAACATTAGACACTAAGCATGGTTAGTAGCTACTTTGATCAAGCATTTTCCCCCTAACAAAACCCCCATTGAAATGCATAGGACAGAGGTTCCATTCACTTCAATGAGAGTTTTCAGACAGAGGGAGAAAGAAGGACTTCATAACCTTTAAAAAGACTCCTATTCCATTCATCTATCCTCTGGAATGCTCAGCATTTTTCCTTGTGCTGAAGATACTGCACTTGTTTTATGTCTACTCTTCTGCTACCTTCCAGTGAAGCACCGCTTCAAATGTATGATAAAAAAACTGTAAATTGAATAGCATTCCTCCCGCCACTAAGAAAGGCTCCCTGAATGTATGACAGATGCATCAGTGAATCTGGAGATGATTGTTTTCTGAATAAACAACCAACATCACACCCTCATCATCACAATTGTTCACCTTTCCAGAAATGTATGCTTAGCATGTTAAAATATATGTTATTGCATCCAAGTTTAATGCTGATTCTTACAAGCCTTTTGTTTCTTCATAATGTTTTCTGTGTGTTCCTATCTTAATTAAATTATTAGCATCCTTAAAGTTCATTTAACCTCTATTTTAATTATGCAATTAAATTACGTAAACACACCTAAAAATGAATTGCAGCATACCTTGTTTCTAGAACTTTTAGTTTTCTTTCAACTGATGTCCTATGCATTCCTTTATAGTGTTCATGCATTTTTTTATATTTCAACCCAATGTCTATCTACAATATCATAAACATGCAGATCAAAATGTAAAATAAGTGAATACTAAATGTTCATAGTTGGGTTAAAATGGAATATTGTACATTGAGATAATTCTCAATGTACGTACCTGTAAAATTTGCATCAATGTCTTGCTTATACATCTAGTAGTAAGGTGACAAGCTGGAAGGTGTTAGTGTTATTTAGAGGTTGGATCAGAACCTGATGATATGCTTGCTTGGAGATTTTTCTGTAATGTTTATTTTTTTCTGTTTCTGAAAAGGTCATTTAATACAATACTGTGTAAATAACATCAAGAATTAGACACCAAAACAAGGACATTCTGTGTTAAATCTGATAAGCATCACAAACTGTATTTATCTAGGCATTGCTGCATGCCTTTCCCTAGCATTCAAAACTACATCCTCTAAGTTCCCTGGCCTTCTATAAGTTAACTCAGTCTTTCATATGGTAACTGCATATAAAATAAAATGGGTGTTTTTTAGTCATATGGAAAAATGGTCTCAGAAAAAGAAATTAGAAAAATAAATCCCATTGAGAGGAAAACATGACTACCCATATACTTACTGTGAGCCAAATCCTCAGACCCTTACTGTTCACTCCATTCTTACTCAAGTAAATCTCAATTTATATAAGGACTGGGTGAGACATGAGTATGTACTTTAGGATTTGCTCCATCTAAATCTCTCCTGCTCTAATGTACATTAGTGTGGGATACAGATGATGAGATTAGTGAGGATGTATTTTAAAAGACTGGTATAAATAAAAAGACTGGTATAAATATTTATATAAGTAAGCTATTCCCAGAGTCCTTTGGGAGAATAGACAGGAGTGACGTTATTGGCACACCTCTTACCTGATTGGGTCGGGGGAGGGTCCTGTACACAGAGAAGTCTTTCATAGTAGATCTGTAATGAACTCAGGGCTGTCCCTGAAAAACACCCAGGGATTTTAGCTGGTGCAGAATGCAACAACCCTTGTTAGCTATGGACAGTGTAAGATCAAAATGGAGGCCATAGACTGAGACACAATCCAAAATGGAGCTGTGGTGCATGATGGGATTTCTAAAATGGAGTCCATGACTGACTTGAAACGTTTGCCACCAAAATCCATCATTTGCACACCACACATGGCTGTGCACACAGCACCACGACAATGTACACGGCACGAAAGTCTGCACCAGAGACTCTAGTTTTGCACCCAGCACTACGCCTCTGCACTAGAGACACTCCTGATGTTTTCCTGCCTTGGGACCTTTAAAAGCACAGACCCCTGAAAGGATTGGGTTTGTTCAGTTGGTTCCTGTTCGTCGGCAGCTTACTGTTCTTGAAGACCGTGGTGAAGGCCGGGACCTACTTTGGGACAGACCATTCCTTGCTGCTTATAGGGTGCTTCAGTTTGCTACTGTGGCAATTGCCCAGTGTTGTGGGCTCTAGCTACCTGCCTCACCGAACCAAGCCCACCACCTAGTTCTACTCTGATCTGTGACAAAGGCCCTTATCCCGGAGCCAAGAACCATTTCCACCAGATGTGTGTACAACTTATGTGCTGTCACACCATCGACAGATCAACATCTACATTTGGACTCCTTAGTGCTCCTCCCTTGAGGCTACCCAAGCCAATGGGTTGAAGGTCCTGAGCCTCGTGCAGCCATCCAACAGCAGACAGACTGAGTATTATACTCCCGTTTTACTTTTCTGTTCTATCTCCTTTTACATCTGGGGTGTGGGCTTGGTTTGCACAGTGTTATCCTATGTTTTGTTGTTCTGTGTTGTGTTATCTGTTGTATTCACAATACATTCTTAAATTTGACATACGTGTCTGTGTTTATTCGGACTTGAGCCTAGAAATCCGCCGGTGCCAGCTACGGTGGTTTCTAGGTCGGACCATCTTCTGGGACAAAGGCATTTAACTTCGTTTAAGATCAGGCCCATTAAATTTAGCTTACTAGTGCGCCTTTGCTGGTAACATTTCTTCTACATGGGTGTGTTGTTATGAGCACATAAAGTCAGTGCTCACATCCAGGGCTGCCCATGGAAGGTGGGGGCACAGGCAAAAGAGGCAGCTGCCCTAGGGCATGACAATTTAAAAAGACCCAGGGCTCTCATCTGCGGCCACCACTCCTGTGGCAATGGCCAGAGCCCCAGGCCCTTTAAATCACCATCAGAGCCCCAGGTGACACAGGCTGGGCAGTGTTGAAAGGCTAGCTGGAGGAAGTTAGTCTCCAGCCCCAGCCCTCTGCCTGAGGCCCACAGCCACCCTCTCCCCGACCTTACCCAGGGGTCCAGCAATTCTGTCAACAGACCTGTTTAGATCATTGCACTGGCTTCCCATATGCCTTTCCAGGCGTTGATTATCTTCTAAAGTCCTGTATGACCTGTTGTTTAGTGTTTTGTTGATTAAGAATGATTGTACTGGGTCATATCAATGATCATTTAGCCCAATATCCTGCCTTCTGACAGTGAGCAATGCCACATGCTTCAGAGGGAATGAACAAAACAGGGCAATTATCAAGTGGTTCATCCCCTGTTGTCTAGGTGCAGCTTTTGGCACTCAGAAATTTAAGGACATTGTGACCGGGTGTGCATACCCCGCATTGAAGCAGGTGGGGTTAAAACCCTGTGGGTGGAGGAAGTCCCACCTCTTTACCCAAACTGGACATGCTCCAAATGCTGGGGCAGCATAAAAGGCAGAAGAGCAGCTCAGTCTGGGCTGGCTACTGAAGGAGAAAGATCTCCAGCTGGAGCTCCAGAGCTGCACCAGCCAGTGACCCAGACAGCGGGGACCAGAGACCCAGGAGATTGCTGAAAGTTACCAGCACCAGAGGAGCCCGAGGGAGAAGCAGCTGCCAGGGAACCAAAGCACCCAGGGACCACTTGGGATGCCACCCCACCAGCACTGGTAGGAAGTGCCCCAGGGAGGCTGTCAGAGTGGTATCTCCCACCCAGGTGAGCTCAGACTGTTTAAGTCAGAGTCCCTGCTGAGTGAATGGCAGAATGCTCTGCCACTCACAGGGCCCTGAGTTAGGACCCGGTGGAGCAGGGTGGGCTCAGGTCCCCCTACCGGGGCTGCCACCCCCGCCCCTATTGTCTCTGGCCAATAGGCTGTACTGCCCTGAAATAAGGGCTAACATTATTGACTTTAGCCATTAAGCTAAACTACCCTAGATCACTGGTTGTTGTTGTTTACAAACTAAAGGAGACTGCCAACAACCTTGTAGTTGGCCAGGCGGCGCCCACACACCTGGGTACCCTCACCCCAGGAACAGGATGTGCATACACTGCAACACATAGTGGAGAATGTGGGCAACATCCAGGACCTGCTGAGACATCCAGGTAGAGAGAGAGAGTGGGACAGGGCAGCCTTCCTTTGTCCCTGTAGTTTGGCTAAGAAATGGATATGGAGAAATTCCTACAATGGAATGGTGGAAAACCAGCAGCAGCAAGTGACCCAGCACCAACAGCAGCAGGTGCAGCTGACACAGCAGCTAACCCACCAGCACCAGCTGAAAATGATGCAACAGCAGGAGCAACAGCAGCAGCTGCACCATGAGCTGACCACCCAGCACCAGACCCAGCAGGAAGGCCTGCTTCAACAGGTAACTGCGTTGCTACAGCCAATGGGTCCAACAAGCTCTGTTGCCACAGGCCCAGGGACAGGAGATGCTGGACTAGGACTGCCTGTTCAGCCAACAATGATGGGACCAGGGGACGACCCCAAGGCATTTTTAGTTACCTTTGAATGGGTCACTATGGCCACCCACTGGCTCCTTACCTAACGGGACCAGCGCAGACTGCATACTGTAATCTAGACTCCCGAGATGCACTGGAGTATCCATGGGTAAAGGTGGCCATTTTAGACAGTATGGGTATCAGCCCAGAGACTTATCTGCAGAGGTTGCGTAAAGAAAGGTACCCCACAGGAGCATAACCTTGGGCTGTCGCCCAAAGAATCAGGGACCACTGCTGGAAGTGGCTGAACCCGGAGGGCTTAACCAGATCCCAAGTCACAGAGACAGCAGCCCTGGAGCAATTCATACAGGTCCTCCCTCCAGGAGCCAAGGAGTGGGTGCAACGACATTGGCCATCTACGCTGACAGGGGCAGTAATTCTAATGGAAGATTACCTAGCAGCAGAAGAAACCGGAGCCCAACCTCGGCATCAGAGAGCTCAAGGAAACAAGAGGGTCCTGGGAGAGGGAAGTCACGGAGGATGGAACCGGTGGGATCCCCGCGTACATACTATACCAGGCAAGCCAAGATCTCCAGGACAGAACACCGAAGAGCGGTGACCCAGAACATCATGGGAGTCTGCCCAAGGATAATCCCCAATCTACACGTCCCCAAGATCGTTGTTGGGATTGCAGCCAAGGGGGACACTTCTGGAAGGACTGCCCATATATGGATTACAACTATGGACAGGTCTGGGTGGCAGGCTGTCAGGCATGGGGCCCTCAACCTGGAAAATTGGTGATCCCGGTGGCAGTGGAAGGTGTGGAAGCTATGGTTCTGGTGGATTCTGGCTGCAGCCAGACTATTATACTGGAAGGCCTGGTACCAGACCTCCAGCTAGCTGAGAAGATGCTCAATCTCCAATGTCTCCACGGAGATGTACATCCCTACCTGACCACCCTTATAAACTTTGAGGTTCGGGGCTGGAAGGAGCTCCCTCCAAAAGGGGTGGCCCATTAGCTGACATACTCAGTGGTATTAGGACGAAATTGGCCCATGTTTCAAGAGGTCATGAGGGAGTACGACTATTGCCCTACGAGAAAATGGCAACCTCGGGGATCCAGGAGGGAGGACGCTGCGGCTTCCCATGGAGACAGACCCCCAAGAAGGTCCCTCTAATGGTCCAGGATCCACGACAGACCCAGACCCAGGTGAAAACCTGCCAAAGGAGGATGTCCAGGTAGAACTGGAGAGGGACATAAACTTTCTGCAAGAACAAAGGGAAAATCAAACCCTGAGCTGTGCGTGGGAAAAGGCTAAGATCCACTACCCAGAGGAAACAAAGGAGGCAACACACCCACCAGGGCCATGTTTTGAGATCTGGAAAGACCGACTCTATCAGGTGGCAGCAGACCCCCAGACATGGGAGGAGATATACCAGTTACTGGTACCCCGGAGGCGACGCTGAAGCCTCCTACATTTGGCCCACACCACCCCTTGGGCAGGACACCTAGGTAGGGAAAAGACCCTCCAGCGAGTGGCATGCTGGTTCTTTTGGCCGGGCATACACCAAGAAGTCTGGGACTACTGTGCTTTGTGCCCAGAATGTCAACGAGTTGGGCCTAAGGCGTACCCAAGGCCTCCCTCATACCTCTGCTGGTCATATGTGTATTGTTTGAGTGATGTACATTGTCGGCCCATTAGAAAAGAGGAAGAGGGGAATCGTTTCATCCTGGTGATAGTAGATTACTCAATCCAGTATCCGGAGGCTGTGCCACTTCAAGTAGCAACTGTGATGAATATAGCAAATGAGTTAGTGAAGGTATTTGCTAAGGTGGGGATACCCAAAGAAATCTTGACAGATCAGGGTACCAATGTCTCCTCCAAGCTGATTGCCGAGTTGTGTCGGCTCATGCACATTCAAACCCTCTGAATATCAGCATATCACCCCCAGACAGACAGACTTGTGGAACAATTTAATGGTACCCTCAAATCAATGCTACGTAAGTTTGTAGAAGATGACCCACAACATTGGGACACGCTCCTATCGACCCTACTCTTTGCCATAAAGGAAGTCCCTCAAGCCTCAACAGGATTTTCTCCCTTCGAGCTTCTCTATGGGAGACAGTCACAGGGTATACTTGATTTATTAAGGGAGGACTGGGAGACTCAGGAAACCTGGGTGCTTGGCACCACCCAATATGTGCTACGTCTCTAAGAGTGGCTTCAGACATTAGATGTCTTTGCATGAGAGAACCTAATACATGCTCAACAAGCACAAGAAAAAACAGTATTACTGGGGGTCTAGAATCCACAGCTTTCAGTCAGGCAACCGGGTGTTGTTATTATTACCCTCAACAGAATCAAAGCTCCTAGCCAAGTGGCAGGGCTCCTTTGAAGTGGTATGCCATTTGGGACAAATGGACTATGAAGTTAGACTGCCAGGGGGCTGAAAGGAGGTACGTACATACCATGTGAACATACTGAAGGCCTGGAAGACTCAAGAAGCCATGTTTATTGCTCCAGCACCCCCTGAATTGGAACTAGGCCCTTTAGCAAGTGAACCGCTAGACTCAAAACTGGCAGAGTCGGGGGAAAGTCTCAGTCCTTTACAATGGAACCAAGTACAACTCCAAGAGGCCTTCCAAGATGTTTTATCCACCCACCCAGGATGGACAAGCCTAATTGACCACCACATTGTGAAAGAACCAGGACAGAAGGTGAGAGACGTACACCGATCCCTACTGAGGAAGATGTGGGATGCCATCTGACAGGAGCTTAAGACAATGGTTGAGATGGGCATGATTGAAGAATTGAGGAGTGGGTGGAGAAGTTCTATTGTCTTAGCCCCATCGGGTTTTGGCACTATCAGGTTCTGCATCAACTTCAAAGTCAATGCTGTATCCCACTTCAGTGCCTATCCAATGCTCTGGGTGGAAGAACTGTTGAAAAACCTAGGAGGGGCCAAGTACTTATCCACCATTGATTTGACAAAAGGGTACTGGCAAATACTCTTCATGCCTAACTCAAGGGCAAAGACAGCCTTCCCCATACCCTTCGGTCTCTACCAGTTTATCACCATGCCATTTGGATTGCATGGGGCAACTGCCACCTTCCAGAGGCTGATGAACAAACCGTTGCAACCACATGAAAAGTTTGCTGCCACTTTTACAGACGACATTGTCATCTACAATAGTACATGGGAAGACCACCTACATCACCTCAAGGAAGTCCTCCAGGCCCTATGGGAAGCAGGCCTCGTGGTGAACCCTGCAAAGTACCACTTTGGAAAGGAAGAGGTAAGTTACCTTGGGTACATTGTGGGAGGCAGAAAGTTATGACCATTGGCTGGCAAAGTACAAGCACTAGCAGAAACACCAACGCCAAGAACAAAATGGCAGGTATGCCAATTTTGGGGTATGGCAGGTGTCATGGGGTGTCCTAGCACCCAGGACACCCCTTGTTGTCCCTCGCCAACTAACCCTAGTGTCAGGATTAGTTTAGCCTTACGGGCTTTAGTCCCAAAGCTGGTTTCCCTTCTATTAGGGCCAATACAGCCTCTGGGACTTTAGTCACAAATCTAGTCCACCCTTATTATGGTATATATGGCCTCTTGGACCCAATCACAAATCTGATCCACCCCTATTAGGGTATATACGGCCTCTGTGGCCTAGTCACTAATATTGCTCCCTCCTCAGGGTACGGACGACCTTGCAGGCCTGGCTCACAGGTAAACCTCTCAACAGACTTGGGAGCTGGGTTTCCATGAGGTGGGGGTGGTAGGGGGACCCGGCCCTCCCACTCCACCAGGTCCCAGCCCAGGGCCCTGTTGGCAGTGATAGCGTACACTGCAGACTCAGAGGGGATTCCACCCAAACCGCGCTGAGCTCTCGGAGGTCAATCCCCTGCCCTGGGCTCCTTCCTACCGTCCCTGGGCGTTGTTCTGGTCTCGGGACATGGCTCAGGGAGTTGGGACCTCGGTGCAGTCCTCCTGGGCCAGGGTCGTTGCTGAGGCTGTGGCTGCAGGGTCCGCTGCTCCTGGGGCTGCTGCTGCGGCGGAAGCTGCTGCAGAGTCTGCGGCTCTTGGGGCAGCTGCTGCTGCTGCGGCGGTGGCTGATCAGGAGCTCCTAACCGAGCTCCTTCCCCTCTGGCAGTCCGTCCCAACTGCCCCGTGTAACCCTCTTTTATCCCAGAGCAGCTGGACCATGCCCGAAAGCTACAGGGGGTGTGGAGTTAATCCCTTCCTATATAGTGCGGGGGAGACTCACCCCGTCACACAGGCTATTACGCCTGGCAGGCCTTTCATCCTGGACTTTGCAACAATTGCAGCTCCATTGACAGATTTAATGAAGAACTCCCAGCCCCATCTGGTGAAATAAACTGAAGAATGTGAGAGGGCCTTCCAAAACCTAAAGAGGCGACGAGCACAAGAACCAGTCTTGGTACACCCTGATTTTTCAAAGGCGTTCTCGCTCCAAACTGATGCCTCAGGGGTGGGGCTTGGGCCAGTCTTCTCCCAAGAGGTGGAAGGGGAAGAACACCTGGTTTTATTCCTGAGCCATAAGTTATTCCCCAGAGAAACAAAATATTCAACAATCGAGAAAGAGGCCTTAGCAGTAAAATGGGCTATTGATGCCTTACGGTATTATCTGCTAGGAATGACCTTTAAGTTAGTGACAGACCACGAACCCGTCCGGTGGCTCAATAACATGAAAGAAACTAACCACCAGATTATGCAGTGGTACCTCTCCCTGCAACCTTATGATTTCCACATATTCCATGGGCTGAATAAGACCCACACCAATGCAGATTTCTTCTCTAGGTTAGGCGAAGAAGGAGAGAGAGAACGCCAGCCTGGTTCTCTCTTAAGGAGAAGGGTGTGTGATGGGGAGTGCATACCCCGCACTGAAGCAGGTTGGGTTAAAACCCTGTGGGCGGAGGAAGTCCCACCCCTTTAACCACACTGGGCATGCTCCAACTGGGGCAGCAAAAAAGGCAGAAGAGCAGCTCAGTCTGGGCTGGCCACTGGAGGAAAAAGATCTCCAGCCAGAGCTCCACTGCTGCACCAGCCAGTGATCCAGACAGCAGGGACCAGAGACCCAGGAAACTGTTGCACATTACCAGCACCGAAGGAGCCCGAGGGAGAAGCAGCTGCTGGGGAATAATAGCACCCAGGGACCATGTGGGATGCCACCCCACCAGCACTGGTAAGAAGTGACCCAGGGAGGGTGTCAGAGTGGTATCTCCCACCCAGGTAAGCTCGGTGTGTTTCAGTCAGAGTCCCCGCTGAGTGAATGGCAGAATGCTCTACTACTCACAGGGCCCTGGGTTGGGACCCAGTGGAGTAGGGTGGGAGATAAGGGCTAACATTATTGACTTTAGCCCTAAACTACCCTAGTTCATGGGTTGTTGTTGTCGTTTACAGAGTAAAGGAGACTGCCAACAACCCTGCAGCCAGCCAGGTGGTGCCTGCACACTTGGATACCCTCACCCCAGGGAGGGGGTGTGCATACACTGCAACAGACACCCACAGCCTGGGGTTCTTTCCCTGACCATCTTGGTTAATAGTATTAATGGACCTATCCTCCATGATCTTATTCCTTTTTTAATCCATGTATAGTTTTTCCCTTAATAACATCTTCTGGCATTGAGTTCCACAGGTTTACTGTATGTTGCATGAAATACTTCCTTTTGTTTGTTTCAAACCTACTGTCTATTAATTTCAGGTGCGTGAGTTATGTGAAGGGATAAGTAATACTTCCTTACTCACTTTCTCCACATCCTTCATGATTTTATAGACCTCTATCATATTCACCCTTAGTCATCTCTTTTCTACGAACAGTCCCAGTTTTTTAAAATCTGTCCTTGTATCAAAGCTTTCCTATACCCCTAAACATTTTTGTTGCCCTTTTCTCTGTTATTTCCAATTCAAATGTATCTTTTCTGAAATGGGGCAACCAGAATGCAGTATTCAAGGTCTGGGCATACCGTGGATTTAAATAACGGTGTTATGATGCTTTCTGTCTTACTGTCTATTTCTTAATTGATCCTAACAGTTAGGATGTGTCTAGACTATAGGGTTTTGTCGACAAAAGTGAACTTTTGTCGACAAAACTATACCTGCGTCTACACTACTGCCGAGTTCTGTCGACATAACGTCGACAGAACTCGGCAGTTTTGTCGACGGCAGTAAACCTCATTCTGCGAGGAATAACGCCTTTTGTCAATAGAGTTCTATCGACAGAAGGCGTTATTGCATCTACTCTGTCCTTTGCGTCTACACTCTCATGTCGACAAAGCAGCTTGCTTTGTCGACAGAACTGGATGTAGTCTAGACGCTCTTTGTCGACAGAGGCTTTGTTGACAGTATCAGTCGATAAAGCCTCTGTCGACAAAAGCCTGTAGTCTAGACGTACCCTGCGGGTTTTTTAACTGCTCCTACATATTGAGCAGATGTTTTCAAAGGACTATCCATGATGATACCAAGATCAGATTTTTGAATAGTAACAGCTACTGTAGGATCCTATCATTTTGTATGTATAGTTGGGATTATGTTTTTCAACATGCATCACTTTGCACTTATCAACTCTGAATTCTCTTTGTTTTGATTTAGTTTTGTTGTGAATTTATTCTGTGGTGTTTACGTGTTTTATTCTGGTTTTGGTTGTTAATTTTTGGCTGTTCTGAATGTTTAATATGTGGTCTATTAAAGGTAAACTAGTGACAGCCACTATGGCAATACAATTAAAAAATAAATACATGAAATTGAATCCCCTATCATAATAAGCACTGTAAAATAGGTAACATAAATAAAATGAAAGGCTGTTTTCATATAATGGATGTTCCAAGGGAAACATTACATTATGTATGTGTGTGTTGTATATATTTATACACACTATATGTGAGCATATGTAATAAATACTTCGCACATTTCTAAATAAAACATCTTGTTCCTATGGCAATAAGTGCAAGAAATGTATAATCACAATTGTAAAGAATTTTAAAATTCCTATTCTTTATCTGGCAGATTCTTCTATAGGACCTATGCCATTAATGTATATGTGTGAGAATATTTCTGTGTATGGGCACATGCAAATAATTCTCCTTGTGTAAGTATGTGAGACACACGCACACGAATATAATGGTTTTCATGGAGTAGTCTATCAGGTAATACAATCTCAACTGAAAGTCCCTAAATATGCATTTAATTTGACAGTAACTGTTGCCATAGTAAGCAAGTGCTTTACTTACAATTCTAAAATAGAAAACTGAACGAAATATACCAACCTCTGGGCCTAATCCTGCAATCCCTACTCAAGAAAACTGTGCAGGAATTTTGCATGATTAAGATTACAGAATTTGAACCTCACCAATAACAACTGTGTACGTAAAATTTGGAACAAAGCACTGGAGAATATACTATGAGGAACAGACCTCCACTTGCTTCAGGGGCTGAACTAGATGTGATTTAAGATTTTCCTCCCCACTTTTGAATATGTATAATATGTAGGGGGATTTTTCTAATAAATATGATCAACAGTGAAATAAAGCGCTTGCAAGGCACTGCATTCAGCTGTATGGAGTGGAAATCCATCAACTACACAAAGAAACTTGTACAGATCCAAACAGTGAAACAGTTAGCAAACTTATTATGTACCGGTATATGGTCATCAACAGAGTTAGGTTACCCTGAGATAAATTGAAACAATTTATACTTCTGTTGCATCTCAGAAATAAAACATCTTACAACAGTGTTTTAGGCATTTTTCCTGTGACTTCTAAGAAAGCACAAATATGGTCTTTTACAATGAATAAAGTTTAGTTTTTCACAAAAAAAGTTGACTTTGCTAAACAACTAACTTGGGAAGGCACTTGAAAACAGAAAATTTCAGCTGAAAAGGCAAATATTTCAAAAAGTTCTGTGCCTATGAAAACAGGAAGTTATATAGAAAGTACTGAATTTTAACTATAGAGGTAGCATGCTTCTAGTGCCTATTGAAATGTATAGAATCCAACAATTAATTAACCTATTTTGTGTCTAAGGGTATGTCTACACAGCAAAGTTATTTCGAAATAACTTTACCAGCGTCTACACAGCCAAACCGCTATTTCGAAATTAAATTGAAATAGCGGAGGGCTTATTTTGAAATTCCTCATTCCACGAGGAATAGCACCAATTTCGAAATTGCTATTTCAAAATAAGCTTTGCGTAGATGCTTATTTTGAAATAAAGGGCCTCCAGCCCTTCCCAGGGTGCCCTGGTGGCCAGTCTGGGCACAACCAAGAAAACTCCTCTTCCTCCCCCTCTCCCCAGAGTCCTTAAAGGGGTAGACTCTGGCCACAGTGCCTGTGCCAGCTCTAAGCCTGCCAGCCCAGAGCCAGCAGTCACTGCACCTGACTCAGTGGCCCCAGCATGAGCCAGGCAGCCAGTGCCAGCCAGCCCTCCACTGCTCCCCAGGACCAGTCTGCCAGCTCCCAGGAGCCAGCCAGGGGTTGGAAAAAGCGGGCGCCTGCCTGGTCCAGTGCGGAGATCAGGGACCTAATTCAGGTTTGGGGGGATGCCTCCATGTCCATGACCTCTGCACTAAATAGAGAAATGCAGCCGTCTACAGGCGGATGGCTGCCAGCCTGGCCACCAAAGGCCACATGCGAACCCAGAAGCAGTTTCGGATGAAAAGCAAGGAGCTGCGGCAGGCGTATGCCAGGGCCACAGGGGGCAGCTCCCAACCAGGGACAGACCCAGACCTCTGCCCCTATTTTGATACTGTGGACCGCATCCTGGGGGGCAGGACGGTCTGTGCCCCCCAGGTGGTCATCGGCCCTGGGGCAGAGCTTGCTGCCTCCTCAGCTACCACTCCTCCTCCCACTCCTGCTTCTTCCTCCCCACACCCGCAGGGACACCGAGGCCCCCGCACCCACGGTGCTGGGAGACAGTTGGGCTGGCAAGACCCCCAACCCTGAGGCCTGAGCTTCTCCTCCCCCTTCCTCACCGTGCCAGCTCCCTCCTCCCAGGTTTCCTCCTACTCGCTCCCACCCTCCCTCCTCCCCTCTCCCACCTTCTTTCCCCAGTCTCACCTCAGTTTCATTCCGCCCCCCCACCCCAGTTTTGTTCAATTAAGAGGCTTTGTTGTAATGAACACATGTGTCTTTTATCGTACAGCAGGAAGGGGGGTTAGGGAGGGGTAAGTGGAAGGATGTGAGGGAGGAATGAGGCACAAGCCTCCCAGTGGGGCACACCAGGGAGACTGTTACTGCCTGCAGAATGTGCTGCCAGGCTCTCAGCAACACGTCCAGGAGAAGCACCAGAGTGCCCAGGAGCGGTTCTGGCTCCATGCTGCAGAGTGCTGTGGTGTCCTGAGGGAGGGCAGCCAGAGCATGCAGAGAAAAAAATGCTTTGCTATCCCTCAGCGAGGTAGGGAAGCAAGCAGGGAAACCTTAGAACTGGCTGTCCAGGGGGGTCCCTTTACGCACAGGTCTCAGATAGCCTCAGGCAGCAGCCACACAAGGTAACTCCTGACCTGATGCCCTGCCAGAACTGGTTCCAGCCAGCCTTAAATGCGATTCAGCATCCTATCAGTGTGGACGTGCTATTTCGAAATAGCAAAACGCTATTTCGAAATGCATTTTGTGTCTAGATGCGTTGTTTCGAAATAACTATTTTGAAATAAGATATTTCGAAATAACGCCGTAGTGTAGACATACCCCGAGTAATATGTGTTGTGGCAGTTGTACTGAGCATTCTATTTTTAAGTCTGTTTTAAAAAGGTTCATTTATTCACAAAAGTGATGTTGTGATAGCCAATTTTAATGATAAATTAATGCACACACAGTGCAAGTTTCCACACTTGGCATTTTTACAATTAATATCCATGGTTTTGCTATTCCAATCCTGTACCTCTCCTGGGGGAAGGTAGACACCAGGGATGTTTAATATCAGTTAATTGAAGAGCTGATTAACCTCATGAATTCTTATCGGTCAGTTGACTATTCTATAGTCCCTGGCCAGCCCCTGCCGGACCCAGCGTGAGCTGGAACTGAGCTGGGGTGCCTGCCCACCTGGCTCCTAATATACTTTAAAATGCAGAGTCGCAGCAGGGATAGGTCCAGGACCCACTGCAAGCTGGGACTGAGCTGGGCTCCAGGCCAGCCTGCTAAAAAATTTACTGGCAAGGGATGGGGGGGAAATGCGTGTAGTCTATAGTATTAACCTATAAGCTTTTGCTTATTGGTTAATCAACTATACTATTACATCCCTAATAGATATTAGTTTCTTTTCTGTTTTTTTCTCCTTGTGATGTGTCTGTCTATATGCAAATTGAATGGTATTGGTTCTAAATTTAGATCTGTGTATGATTTAAATGTTTACAGTTGAGGTTGAAGAAACCAAGTCCATCTATAGACCTTAAAGGTGATGTCCTCGCATTTATTTTCTACTAGCAGAGGTTCCCGGTGTTGCTCTGGTCTTTAATGATATCAACTGGGTTTTCTTGGAAATTAAAAGGAAAATATACATGCTGTATTTAAATGAGTGTATAGGGCAAGAGATTGGTGTAGGGAGTGCTCAGGGTCAGGGATTGAGTATGTTTGGGGGCTCAGGGCAGGGAGTGGGGGTGCAGGAATCAGAGTGGGGAGTTGGGAGGCTCGTACCCTCCCCCCCCCCCAAGGTCCGGTGCTATGGCCAAGGATGAGTGGACAGAGGGGTTTTGCCTGAGGCTTTGGGGCATGGGTGGCCAATTACCTGTGGCTAGTGGTCTGCAATATGCAGAGCCCCAGCTGCCCACTCTGACTGGTGTGGCCATCCTCCTGTGCTCACTCTGCAGTATAACTATGCCTCCTAGCAGTCCTCTCTTTTATGGAAAACAATCCCATTCCAGGCACATCCCATTTCTCTGACACAACCAAATCCTGACCTTGCTTTAACTTGGGGTAAGAGGAAGGGTAACTCCTCATAAATGGTAAGAGCTAGGACCACCAAATTCAGTATACAGCTTCCTCTTATCGTAACTTAAATGAGGTAAGGGGTTTGGTTGTGCCAGGAAAATGGGGTATGCCTGGAATGGGATTGCTTCTCAGAAAACTATACAGGAAAGAGACAGAATCACCACCAGGAAGGTGAAAGGGGCTGGCTGGAGGTCTGCCCCCCAACCCATCCAGGACTTCACCAACTCTGAGCCTCCCACCCCAGGCACTTTTTAGAGGGGGCTGAAGCTTCCCCCCCCCCAGATTCATATGAAAATATTGCTGGTTGTTCCCTTTCATCAGAAAGCGAGGGGAAAGTGCACAGTTTGCTGCATTCCTCACTCTAGCTGGGGAGCACATGGGGCAGATGAATCTGGACCTGCCCCAACCAGCGGACATGCATGCCTCCGCAAGCTGTGTCTGCTGGAGCTGCAGCAGCTATGGAGAGGCGCTTCTCACCTGGCCCCTAGCTACTGCAATAGTGAGAGAGGATTGGGGTAGTCCTCTTTCCCCGGGACAGCCTGCACTTCAAGACCACATCAGCAATGAGACATTCTACCAACCAACAAAGAAAGCAACAAAATGCCACTAATCATTATCTATAGTCCCCAGAGGTTTTACCTCTCCTACGCATCACCAAAGATCTACAACCTATCTTACATCATGACCCCTTGCTCTCACAGAACTTGGGATGCAGGCCAGTTGTCTCTTATAGACAGCCCCCCAACCTGAGACAAATACTTACTACCAACTTCACATCCCACAACAGAAACACTAACCCAGGAACCCATCCTTGTAACAAGCCACACTGCCAACTTTGTCCACACATCTACCCTAGTGACACCACCACAGGGCCTAATCACATCATCTATACTAGCATAGGCTCATTAACACACACATCTACTAATGTGATATAAACCATCAAATGCCAGCAATGCCCATCTGCCATGTATATTGGACAAACCAAACTGTTTCTACACAAAAATAAATGGACACAAATCAGACATCAAGAATGGTAGCATACAAAAACCAGTGGGGGAACACTTTAACCTCCCTAGACACCTAGGGTACATCTAGACTACGTTCTTTTTTCAAAAGAAGACATGCAAATTCGGCACTAATTTGCATATCTTCTTCCAATAGCTTTTTCGAAAGTGTTTTTTCTGAAAGTGAAAGCAATTTAGACGGGGTTTTTTGAAAGCACCCTGTATACCTCATTTTTTAAGGAAGAGGAATTAGTGCAGAATTTGCATATCTCCTTTTGAAAGAAGAATGTAGTCTAGATGTACCCATAGTTGGAAGTTGCCATTCTCAGGCAAAAATACTTCAAAAATAGACACCAACGAAAAACTGCAGAACTGAAATGGATATTTGAATTTGACACCATCAAAAGAGGTTTAAATAGACATGGAATGGCTCTCATTACAGTAAGTAATTTTCTCTTTAGGTACTCTCACATTCTAATCACTGTTGGAGATGAGGCACATCCATTCCGATTTAATTAGCACTGATGTCAAACTCCCATCTCTCTATACATTCCTTTTTCCTTTTCTTTTCTCTTCAAGCATCTGAAGAAGTGAGTTGTACTTCACAAAAGCTTATGCCCTAATAAATTTGTCAGTCTTTAAAATGCCACCAGACTTGTTTTTGTTTTTACCTATCTGAAAAACTCTCTAACTTGTCTGATAACATCGATGACATTCAAGAGAACTGAGATCAGCTTAAAAATACCATTCACAGTGCATGTGGTGAAACTATAGGACAGCTATTCTCGAACTTTAGCAACCTGAGGACACCCATTTTGATTTTTTTTTTGCAGACCCCCAAAGTCCTACTCCCACTTCCCCTCTTCCCAATCCGCTCTTATCCCTCCTCTTCCTCACTCTTCTCCTTCCCTCCAAATGCCTTGTGTATGTCATAAAACAGTGGCTCCCGACCTTTTCCAGCCAACGGAACCCTTTTCAATATATTAAAATTTTATGGAACCCCACAAACAATATAGCTGTAACTGCAGCCTGCATATCCCTCAGCCCATGTTGTTTCCTGAGCTGCGTCCCTCAGCCCACTCGGGAAGCAGTGCGGGCTGAGGAACTTGCTGGTTGCCAGCACGTCCTTCAACCTGTGTTGCTTCCCGTGGCTTAGGGAGCAGCATGGGCTGAGAGACTAGCTGGCTGCCAGCAGACCCCGTACAGTACCGTCACGGACCACAGGTTGGGAACACTGACATAGAACAACTATTCCCCAACATTCAGAAAGCACTGAGAGTGGGGGTGGGAGGAAGGTAAAGGAGTTGATCAGTGGGGCCAGCAGATCCCCAGGGTACCCTTGCAGACCCCAGTTTGAGAAACACTGCTATAGTATATTTCACTCATCAGCACCAAGACTGGTTTGACAAAAACAATGAGGAAATCCTAGCATTAATTCAACAGAAAATAACTGCATTCTATAACTGGCAACATGATTCCCCTAACTAATGAAAACATGAGACTTATCACCTTCTCCAAAGTCCAAAGGAGGCTATGTGACATCACAAATAAGTGGTGACAAGAGACGGCCTTTGTGTTCATAGACCAGGAGGACATGAGAAGCTCCCAGTGTTCCCAGGATGGCTCTATTCTCCTCAACGACAATGCAACTACTAAACAATGTTGGAAGGAGAACTCTCAGTGTGTCCATGAGTCCACAGTCTCTCTGAATACATTATTGAATCTATTCCACAATGCTCAGCAATGGAATAGCTTGCTGATCCCCCATCTTCTAAGAAAGTCCAGCATGCCATCACCCAGACAAAAAAATCACAAGACACCAGGCCCAAACAGCATCCCAGATGAAGTTTTTAAAGCTGGTAGAACAGTGCTTCAACACAAACTTTGCCAACTTGTTCACAAAATCTGGACCTGCAAAGAAATTCCACTTGACTTTAAGAATGCCAACATTGTTATAAAATTCAAGAATGGAGACAAATCTTTGGGCAGAAGCTACAGAGATATTGCCCTCTACTCCATCACATGAAAGATCCTTGCCCAGATCTCTAACCCCCTTCTCTTTCTTTGCTGAAGAACTCCCTCCCCCAAATCGTAGATGGCTTCAGGCTATCCTGAGGCACAAGTGACATGATCTCTGTGGCATGACAGATTCAGGAGAGCATAGAAAGCAATATTTAAAACTGTTCCTGGCATTCACAGATCTTACCAAGGCAGGCCTTTGACTCTATCAACTGTGATGTCCTAGAGAAGGTGCTGTGTAGGTCTGACTGTCCACAAAAATTTATTTTCATCATCAGACTACTCTGTGATTTGCAGACTACTCTCTGTGCAACAGCTCAGAGAATGGACCATTTATCATTTGCAGTCTCATTGCTCCAACACTCTTCTCCATTTACCTTGCTGTGATTCTGATTCTCATCTCTGACCTCCTTCCTGACGGAATTGAGATTAAGGAGTTAACCATCCATACAATATTGAGTCTCTGACATTGCCAAACAAAATCTAAGATTATGAGAACTGGCATCACTGACTTTCAGTATGCAGATGACTGCATCATTCTCGCACACACAGAGGCGGACCTGCAAAGTACCCTAAAGCCTTTCGTCAGATGACTACCACAGCCTGAGTCTCTTTTTCAATATCCGGAAAACAAAGTACTGTAAGAGCCCTCATCTACACAAATTGCTCTTCATACGCCTCTCCAAATCCCTATCAATGGGAGCCCCTGGAAAATGTGGACATTTTCCATACCTTGGAAGTCACTTCTCCTAAACAGCCAGCATTGACACAGAAATTGAGTATAGGATCCGCTGTGCCAACACATTCTTTGGAAGACTACTCAGGCAAATCTTCAATGATAGGGATCTTCAAACAGGCACCTAAATCTTGGTTTACAAGGCAGTTTCTTCCCCCACCTTTCTCTAGGTTTCAGACCTGGGTAATCTCCTGTAGACAACATCTTAAGCTGCTGGAGTGGTTCCAGCAGCGCTGCCTCAGGACAATTCTTAGGATCACCTGGGAAGACTGATACACTAACATCAGCATTCTCTCTGTAGCCAGTATCAGCAGTATAGAAGTGCAGGTCAAGTAACTTCAACTCTGCTATGTACGTAAAGCAACTCTTCTCTCAGTTAAGTCAGGGAAGAAGGGCTCACAGAGGGTAGTGGAAGTGCTGCAAAGATCTACTGAAAGTACACTTTTTAAAAAGTGAAGTGTTAATCCAACAAACTGGGAGGACTCAGCGAGAAACAGAATACAGGGACACCGTATCATACACTAAGCCATCGCTAACTTGATGGAGAACAGAGAAGAGACAAAGGAGGAAAGAAAGGCCACAACAGTTAAGGCACCAACTAGTGCAGAGCAGGCCTAATTACATCTCATAAAAGGTCTTATCAGTGGTACTAAATTCTGCCATGCCGGGAGGCCTGGTAATAACACATGCCTGATGGCCTTTAAAAACTGCTTAGTCATGACAACATAGATGGGGTGAAAAACTGTGTTTTAACCATTCTCGTGTATTATGCTTGCTTCTTGATCTTGCAGCAGTATTTGATAATATTGTAAATAGTATCTAAATTAGGGATATAAAAATGTTAAAAAATATTAACCATGTAACTGATGGAAATTCCATCGGTTACATGGTTAAACTGGCTCTGCCGGCTGCCGGCCCCATGGGTTGCGGGCTCCCGTCCACTGCTGACCCCGTGCATTCCTGGCTGCTGCTGGCCCCATGAGCTCCGGGCTCCCAGCCACTGCTGACACCATGGGTTCCTGGCTGCTGTTGGCCCTGCAGGTTACAGGTTCCCGGCTGCTGCTGGCCCCAGTGACTCTCAGTTGCCGCTAGCCCCATTGGCTCATGGCCGCCAGCTGCTGCTGGCCCAATAGTCTCCAGGCTCCTGGCTACTGATGACTCCACAGGTTCCTGGCTGCTGCTGGCCCCAGGCTGCCAGATGCCCACCTACACTCCCCAGCAAAGTGTAAACAGTAATAGGAACCAATAAGCATCATCTTACTAGTTAACTGGATAACCGTTTAAGCTCTAACATCCCTAATGTGGTAACTAAACTAAATTAATACCTGCCATTCTTAAACCATTGAAGAGAGTTCACACAAGGCTGTTAACATAGTCAAATCAGTGCAATTGCTGTGGGGAGACCAAAAGTTAAATTTTCTTGAAATTTTTTGCAAATTTTATAATTCTAATTATGAATTGTGCATGTCCTTAACTAAAGAAAAGCTCTTCCATTAACCTGTGACATCACACACAAATGTACTTTCTTTAAAAAAGAATCCCCTCAAAATTGAGGAAAATCCTTTTTGAATAGGGAGCATTGTCATGGCATTTTCTGCAAATATAATTTTCTCACTATCATATTTTTCTCCTCTCCCTGTTTATTGCATACTGATTGTTTGAATTACAGTGGTGCCTACAGGCCTCAGTAGAGATCAAGAATCCATTGTGCTAAGTACTGTAAAAATAAGAGTTTATAATCCAAACAGACAAAAGATTGGAGAAAATGTATTTTATCCTCGCTTTAAAATTGGGAAATGGAGGGGAAAGATTGTGATTTTTCCCCCCCAAGGTTACATAAGAAGGGGGAACACTCAGGAATATAAATCTGACCATTTTTGGAGGGGCACATTAAATGCATGATGTTATGAGAAAACACAGCACACCCTAGTTATGCTGAACTTCTGGCAATCCAAGCTATGTGTTAAAGGGTTTATCATAGCAAAGAGTGTGTGTGTGTGTTTTGTCACATTGGGGGTGCAGAACTCCCCTGTGCTGGGGGCTGCAGTGGAAGTTGACCCTGTCATAATCTCAGGACTGGAAGAACTCAGTGATCCATTGATGTGTTGAGGGTCCTAAGTCCCGACCAGGGCCAAAGGAACTACTTTGTCACCCTGCTGTGGCCCTGGAGCTGGAGGAGCTCTGTGGTATCACTGATTACTGGGGAGTCATATGCTTCTGTATATCCCCCCTTCTGCCTGCCCATGAGTCTGTGGCAGAGCTCAGAATTGATCTTCTGAATCCTAGTCCCTAGTGCCTTAACTAGAAGAAGATCATTCCTTTCATTAGGAGTCCTGGTTGATCACAGGATGACTATGAGCCGCCAATGTGACATGGCCGTGAAAAAGGCTAATACAGTCTTGGGATGCATTAGGCGAGGTATGTCCAGTAGAGATAAGGAGGTGTTAGTGCCATTATACAAGGCATTGGTGAGACCTCATTTGCAATACTGTGCGCAGTTCTGGTCTCCTATGTTTAAGAAGGATGAATTCAAACTGGAACAGGTACAAAGAAGGGCCATTAGGATGATTCGAGGAATGGAAAACCTGTCTTATGAAAGGAGACTCAAGGAGCTTGGCTTGTTTACCTTAACCAAAAGAAGGTTGAGGGGAGATATGATTGCTCTCTTTAAATATATTAGAGGGATAAATACCAGGGAGGGAGAGGAATTATTTAAGCTCAATATCAATGTGGACACAACAACAAATGGTTATAAACTGGCTATCAGGAAGTTTAGACTTGAAATTAGACGAAGGTTTCTAACCATTAGAGGAGTGAAGTTCTGGAACAGCCTTCCAAGGGAAGTAGTGGGGGCAAAAGACCTATCTGGCTTCAAGATTAAGCTAGATGGGTTTATGAAGGGGATGGTTTGATGGAAAAGCATGATCTTGGCAACTAATTGACCTTTCGCTATCGGTGGTAAATAGGCCAATGGTGGGATGGTAGGAGTTACTAAAGAGAACTTTTTCCTGGGTGTCTGGCTGGTGAGTCTTGCCCACATGCTCAGGGTTCAGCTGATTGCCATATTTGGGGTCGGGAAGGAATTTTCCTCCAGGGTAGATTGGCTGAGGCCCTGGAGGTTTTTCGCCTTCCTCTGTAGCATGGGCCATGGATCACTTGCTGGAGGATTCTCTGCATCTTGGGGTCTTTAAACCATCATTTGAGGACATCAATATCTGAGATATAGGTGAGAGGATTATTACAGGAGTGGGTGGGTGAGATTCTGTGGCCTGCATTGTGCAGGGGGTCAGACTAGATGATCATAATGGTCCCTTCTGCCCTTAAAGTCTATGAGTCTATTAAGGATGATTGACTAGTACTTCTGTTAATTCTTCATTATGCCTTCTACAGGAATGTCAAATAGCAGTTAGGAAGCTAATCAAGAAGTCAATGAAATTTCCATTGTCTACTCAATTAGTTGATAAGGGGGTTCTCTGCAGCTCTGCTTTTTAAATTCTGTAAGAGCCGCCAGGCTCTTATGGCATTTAAAAAGCAGAGCCTCAGCATGAGGGACCCAGCGTGAGCCATGACTGCTCAGCCCTGGCTCACGCCTGGGACTCAGCTGTCCCGGGTCCCAGGTGCTGTACCTCTGCTTTTTAAATGTAGTAAGAGTCTGGTGCCATTTCCCCCGCTGCACCTCTGCCTTCCCTGCCCCCCAAGGAGATGGTGCTGGGGGGAACCAGCTTTTAAGCTGGCTTCCCACTGCCACCAGTTCCTGCACCTCTGATTCAGAGGCAACAAGTGGGGGGAAGCGACTAGTCAAGTAGTGACTCGACTACCCAATAAGCCTAGGTTTATTGGGTAGTCAACTAGTCCCTTACATCCCCAGTCTTCTATTATTATATTGCTTGATATCTAAATGTAATTGCACTTTCTGTGTTAGTGATGATATTCTACTTTGGGAGTTTAGATGGTCTCCCACTGGTGGGTAGGATGATAGTGTTAGTTAATTTGTATCCAAATTTTAGATGGCTAACTAGTCCCCTGAGTTATATTATCAACTTCTGAAGAAGAAACATGGAATCCTGAGCTCAGGTATTGACAGATTTGTGTATAAGGCCTAAAGAAGCCAGTCAGGGTTTTGCTTAAGTACTACATGATTAGAGGCAGGGGCAACACGTGGGGATCGAAAACAAAAGGGTCATGTGTTCCCCAAATTGCCATGGAGTGAAGGGCATCGGCTTCAGGAGGTCAGCCCCCCCCCACACACACTCATCAGCGGCAGTGGGGGAAACAGCAACTCAGCCTCAATCTGCTGTTCTCTACTCCCCCCGCTCACCAGTGGAGGGATGTGGCTGCGTGTTGGGATCAGAATGGGCTGGGTCAGTGCTGCTGCTCCTAGTGAGTGCGAGTGGGAGCAGGCCCCACCCCATTAATTCTGCAGGACACGTTGCTGGGGGAGGAAGCTGGGGAAGGGTATGAGGGTGGGGTGGGTAGCATAGGGAAGAGTCACATGGGGCAGTCACATGACTGGTGTGCTTCCCTTATGTTCCTCCCCTGCAGTTGCCAAACCACACTGAAGTCTATGGAAAAATTTCATTTTATTTTAACAGGTGTTGGATCAGACAAAATGTGGACAGATTTGAGGTAAGAATCTAGCCTAACAACTTTCAAATGAGATACACTATAGGCTTTTACTGTTATTGGTAAGTAAAGATACCATTCATTTTCATTAATGTAAGTATATTAACTCAAGTGACCTAGTTAAATTCCTAAGTAAGTAATTTGTAGTTGTGGCATCCCCAGGATATTAAAGACGCAAGGTGGGTGAGATACTATCTGTTCTTGGATCAGTGAAGAAACAAGCTTTTGAGTATGGGCGGTTGGTGCAGCTGGGGCTGGGGGAGGCAGGCCCCTAACCCCCACCTACAGCCCTGCCCTGTGCTGAGCCCCCTCTCCACCCCAGGAGGTGGCGGTGGGGCAGTACACCCCACAGGGAGCGGAAGAGACTGGAGGGGGTGAGCAAGCACGTGCTCCCTGGAGCAGCAGGGGAGAGAGGAAGATACACTGTGCAGCCCAGCATTTGGGAGAAAGGAAGCCATGTGGGTCCAGCCTCCCAGCCAGGAGTACTGGGGGCAGGAATTACCTCATGCATAGGCAATGCTTTTTTTGTAAGAAAAAAAAAAAAGTGCTGGTACTCCAGGGGAAAAGTTGTTGAGCTCTGACTGGAGGTGCTGGTACAGCATCTGGAGGTGAGGGTACTGAGTACCAGGCAGTACCATCACAAAAAAAGCACTGCGCATAAGTAACTTTAGCTAACACCACACAATGCTTTCGGAACTATGGTGGAAATCCTTGCTTTTTTTTTTTTATTAAAGCTTATGACCAAATCTCCCATTTGCTTCAAAGGCATCATGTGTACAATTGACTGTGGAAACTGTTTCTACACTTGCAATATGCAAATAATGCATTAAATGATGAGGGAGCTACAGGGCTATGCAATGCCAGTTGATAGGTGCATGGAAAAATATGTATTTGTGTATGATCTGCAGCTGTTTGCCGCGCAGCCCTGGATATACACCTCATGCTGCAGGAGAGCTAAATCCCGGTCTGTTGCGGGGTAGGCAGTTAGGAAGAGGCGGTGGTGTCTGGTGTACACGCCTCTCCACGAAGGGCCATGCAGGTGTTTACACAGACCCGTGCGGGCAGCGGCTGGTGTCGGTAGCAGTACCGTTCTCCGCGTGGGACGGGGCAGGGGCGCACGTGAGGGCAGGAGTGTGCGCGCGCACACACACACACACACACACACACACACAAACTGGTCACCACTTCAGGTGCTTAGGAGTCGGGTGAACGCACCCGTTTGGCCCGTGACACGAACGCCTGTCCCCGGCCGCCTGCCCAGCCCTCACCCCGGCCACACCGCAGCCAGGGTCGCGCTGCCTTCGCCGCGCTCTCCCTCAAACCCTCGCCACAGGCTGGTTGCGCGCGCAGCCCGGCGCCCCCTCTCACTCCCTCGCCATCCTTCCCCCCCCCCCCCGCTAGTTCTCGCGTTGGCTGCCGGGATCGCTGGCCGCTTTGGTTAATGTCCGCCATGTTTGCCATGGCGCAGGGAGCGGATCGAGCGAGCCCGGCGCGGATCTAGGGCTGCGGGGCGTGCGCTGCGAGCTGCGGGCGGCTCTGCGGGGAGCTGAGCCGGGGCGGCGGGGCCCTCCATGGTGTTGTGGGCCGCGTGCGGAAGCGGCTGGGAGGCGGCGGCGCGGCCGCAGTGAGGGGCCCCCCGCCCGCCCGGCCCCGGGGTGTTATTGTGAGGGGGAGACAATGAGCAAACTCTCCTTCCGAGCCCGGGCGCTAGACGCCGCCAAACCGCTGCCCATCTACCGCGGCAAGGATATGCCCGACCTCAACGACTGCGTCTCCATCAACCGGGCCGTGCCGCAGATGCCCACGGGCATGGAGAAGGAGGAGGAATCGGTAAGGGAGCCGCGCAGGGGGGGCACCATTGTTTATCAGACACCCCCTCCCCTCCCGGGAAATAGGCCATTGGTATTCGCCAAGCGCGCTACGCACGCTGAACGCCGTAGCGTTGCGTGGTCCTTACGGGTCCTGCGCAAGAAGCGCAGCGTAAACTCTCCTCCGACGCCGTAAGCGGGCTCTGCTCCGCCATCTTCTTTGCGTCCAAACTCGCGAGTGTTTTGATTAGCCGGGGGAGGCCCTTACGCTAGCGTAAGGGAGAAGTAGGCGCAAAAGGCATCTTTGAATGCGGCAGTGTGCGCGCCGGCCGCTCTTGGCGTAGCGTGCTTGTGCTGCTGCACTCCTCACTGTTGTGTATGTGGGACTCCAAGGCAGCAGGGGAGTGGAGGGGGCTGTCTGCGCTGTGCTCCTTCCGTGCAGTCAGGAAGGCTTTGCATTGTAAAATGGAAGTGTGTCCTGCTTCTGTGCTGCCATACTATGGGTATCAACGTCCCTGACACTACTCGAGAGTGAAATAACTTGGTGGGAGACCCTATTCCCACATTATATTTCAAGCTGTCAAATACAGACTGCATTTACTTTCCGAGTTTGGTTGTTAACTGTTGCATCCGGTGTCGGGAGCATGCATGGCTTTCAGTAGCTCAGCTGTCCATTGCCGCGGTGCTGTAGCGGCCGTGGGCATCATGATGTAAAGCTTTTGTGTTCAATATTTTAAAATAACATGTTTGGAGCTTTTCTTTTTATCTTTCCATTGCTGTGCTTGGGGTGATATTGCAGTCTGCAAAACATACACATACTCGGGTGCAGGCTGCATTATTTACACTCTTTAGGAAAGGCTTTGTAAATGTTGCAAGTCGAATACCAGCTGTCTGCTGTTGCAGATCGTATAGTGGAAATATATCATCACTGCTATAAGAATGCTCTGCATTTATATGTTTAAGAAAAATGGTAACTGTGTGTTACTTGTTCAATTGAATGTGTGAAATGCCCGCTGTCATTGCATAGCTCTAACTGGATCTATAGCTAGACCTAGATTTTCTAGTGTACAACATGCTGTTTAGTGTTAAGATGATTTTAAGTAAGCTAATCAATGTTAGGAAACATGTATCACCTGTAGAATGCTTGCTGTCCAGTTCTGCAGTGCTGCCAGTAGAGATACATTGCTGTCTGTATATTTACCAGAAAATAATTTTAAGATGAGTCTTGTCAGCATTAGGACAGCACTGTGAATACTTGCTGTCCATGATTGCAGTGCTGCTTGACTGTAGTCTTCAAGACTACCACTTGCACTACTAGGTTTTCATCAGACTTGCTGTAGTTGTATGCAGAGTTGAGAGTAAATGCACCCATAAGAATTTCTTCAATGAATTTCTGTCTCCGCCTTGTAGCCAGCCCACTATGTGCATGGATTGGCTTTTCAGAGGTTGTGGCTGTCAGAAGAAGGCTACAACTCTCTCTGATTGGCTTTCTCAATAGATTAGAATATTGAAAGAAATCTTGTGATCAACGCTTACAGTGCTCTAGCTGTATTTTGATTTAGAGGTTGGAATTGCCCTGGAATATATGCGTGTATTTAGATAATTTTAAACTGACAGCCATAAAACATTATGAACAGTATAAACATAAAACAATAATTCTAAAGCAAACTTGGAGATTGTACGTCTTACTTTTCCTTTGCAGTAAAATGTAATTTAAAAGTCCCATTAGCAGACCTTGCAACATGTTGCTCGTTTGTGAATTATGGAAGCTCTTTAAAAGGCAAACATGACTCTTGATTTATACTTTTAAAAAATATAAGTGGCAGTATTTTTTTAAAATCTCAAAATATTCCAGTGTTCAGAATGTTACTTGTTAAACTAAGTAAATACATCAAATACAAATTTTCTGAGTTTTGTATTATGTGGCTGAGGAGAAAATGTCATAAATTGCCTGTGTTCCAGTGGGGGTGAAGGATATTGGGCTAACTTATGTATTATAAAAGCCTTTTAATATGTAAGTGATCTTTAATGTATGAACAAAATAAGTGCTCCCATTACATTAAAATGGGAGGGAATTTGTATATTTTAAATTCTAAGGTCATGACATACTTTGTATGGTATAATATATAATGATGTCGTCATTATTTCTCATTCAATTTCTCATTGAATTTCAAGATCTACTGATTAAGATTGTTTTCACTATGTTTGCAACAGTTTTTACTACCTTTACTTTTCACACTTTTGTCCACTGGTGCAAGAAAATTATTTTTAATCGAAGTTTGAGATAATTAGATTTAAAGATGATAAAGTCATAGCGGAGAAGCTAAATGAAATCTTTGCTTCAGTCTTCACGGCTGAGGGCATTGGGGAGATTCCCAAACCTGGGCCATTCTTTTTAGGTGACAATTTAGGAATTGTCCCAGATTGAGGTGTCATTAGAGGAGGTTTTGGAACAAATTGATAAACTTAACAGTAACAAGTCACCAGGACCAGAGGGCATTCACCTAAGAGTTCTGAAAGAACTCTTTTGTGAAATTGCAGAACTATTAACTGTGGTTTGTAACCTATCCTTTTAAATCGGCTTCCATACCTAATGATTGGAAGATAGCTAATGTGACGCCAATATTTAAAAAGGGCTCTAAAGGTGATGCTGGTCTGTAATTGCCAGGAAGTCTAACGTTAGTACCGAGTAAATTAGTTGAAATTATAGTGAAGAATAAATTTGTCAAAGACATGGATGAATATAATTTGTTGGGGGAAAGTCAACATGGTTTCTGTAAAGGGAAATCATGCCTTACTAATCTGCTAGAGTTCTTTGAGGGGGTTGACTAACCTGGACAAGGGGGGATCCAGTAGATATAGTATACTTAGATTTCCAGAAGCCTTTGACAAGGTCCCTCACCAAAGGCTCTTAAGTAAAGTAACTTGTCATGGGATAAGAGGGAAGGTCCTTTCCTGGATTGCTAACTGGTTAAAAGACAGGAAACAAAGGGTAGGAATAAATGGTAAGTTTTCTGAGTGCAGAGAGGTAACTGGTGGGGTCCCCCAAGGATCAGTCCTGCGAACCATCCTATGTGATCTAGAGGAAGGGGTAAACAGTGAGGTGGCAAAATTTGCAGATGATAGCAAACTGCTCAAGGTCATTAAGACCAAAGCAGACTGTGAAGAGAGCTTAAAAAAGATCTCACCAAACTAAGTGATTCAGCAACAAAGTGGCAAATGAAATTTAACATTGATAAATGTAAAGTAATGCACATTGGAAAAAATAATCCCAACTATATATATTATATGATGGGGACTAATTTGGCTACAACTACTCAAGAGAAAGATCTTGGAGTCGTGGATAGTTCTCTGAAAACATCCACTCAGTGGCAGGCAAAAAAGCAAATAGAATGTTAGGAGTCATTAAAAAAGGGATAGAGAATAAGACAGAAAATATCTTATTGCCTCTACATAAAACCATGGTACATCCACATCTTGAATACTGCATACAGATGTGGTTGCCTCATATCAAAAAATCTATATTGGCATTGGAAAAGGTTCAGAAAAGGGCAACAAAAATGATTAGGGGGTTTGGAATGGGTCCCATATGAAGAGAGATTAAAAAGACTTGGACTTTTCAGCTTAGAAAAGAGGAAACTAAGGGGGGATATGATAGAGATCTATAAAATCATGACTGGTATGGAAAAAGTGAATAAGGAAAAGTTACTTACTTATTCCCACAATAAAAGAACTAGGGTTCACCAAATGAAATTAATAGGCAGCAGGTTTAAAACAAAAGGAAGTTTTTCTTCACTCAGTGCACGGTCAACCGTTGCCAGAGGATGCGACGAAGGCTAGAACTTTAACAGGGTTCAAAAGAAAGCTAGATATATTCTAGCTCTGGAAGTTAGGTCCATCAATGAATATTAGCCAGGGTGGGTAGGAATGGTATCCCTAGCTTCTGTTTCTCTGGAGGCGGGTGACGGGGGAGGTATCACGTGAGGATTACCTGTAGTGATCCCTCGTATTGGTCTCTGTTGGCAGACAGAATACTGGGCTAGATGGACCTTTGGTCTGACCCAGTATTGCTGTTCTTATTTATTGGAAAAGGTTCCAGTAAAAGACTTTGAAGATGACAGCATTACTTCAGTGATAGAGAGAGATCTATTTTGTGCAGTTTTGCTTGCATGTGTGTGAGAGACCTTAAGGTGGTATGGTTTGGCCTCTCTCTCTGTTGTTTTTGTTTTTGTTTTTTTGTTTGTTTGGTTTGTTTTTTTGACTGGACTGTGAAACGTTTTAGTCATACTTAGAGATTTTAGAGAGATGGGGTGGGTTTGATAATATCTTTTTTTGGACTGGGGGTGGTGGAGGAAAGCTGGGGGGAGGGAGTAGGTTTTCAAGCGATACAGAGTTCTTCAGGTTTGGGAAAGTAGGGCAGCTTGATGGCTTAAATGCACTGTACAAGCAGCAAATTAAGATGTTTCTCTGCTTCCATTCCTGCACATAAATGTCTTTCCTTGTATGAATCTTCGATGAAGTTAGTGGGACCGAATGTGTGGAAAAGTTGTGATTTTTTTTTTAAATTTATTTTTTGTTTCATAACAGGTCACTGAATTTCTCTGAACCTTAATTTTCACCAAAATACGTTTCATAGCATCTCACATTTGTTTATACTGTTACCATCACAGCAAAATCAGATGTTACCTGTAATGGTCTTTCTGTTTGTGCTGAGACTGAAAGTACTGAATGGGAACATGTTAAACTTTGCTTGAAGAGTTGAAATCCTGGCCCCCATGAAATCAATGGGAATTTTGTTGTTTTTTTAGTGGGGCCAGGCTTTCATAAGAGCATCCTGATCCTCACACATACTTATTCATATGAGTAATTTCATTCACGAGTAAAGGCTTTTTTCTTCATAAATTCTGGGTATGTGTTTTATTCTGATACTTTATTAGCATTTAGCATGTAAGAAGAATATATATTGTGATTAGAATGGGAGGTTTCATTTTGTATTAAAATTTTACCACTCATTTCTACTATTCCTACTTTATACTACGTCACACAGTCCAGATTGTGATGCTGTTTAGTAAAGTACTGCTCAGAGTAATATTAATATTACAGTGTTTATGGTGAATCTTTGCAGAAATTTTGGAAATATTTTGATATTTTTCAATATTTTAGTAGTGGTCTTGTATCCTTGCTGATATGACATTCAACAAACCAGGGGACTGATGTTGTGTTTCTACATATCTATAATTTTCATGGGAGTTCTGTGTGTTCAGGGATTGTATTGCAAGATCTGAGTCTACTGATATACATAATTTTAACTCTGAATTGTGTTTGTGGGCCACATCCTGCTCTCAGATAAAATTTCATAAATCTGGAGAAACTATTTTGATTTAAATGGAACTAATCTGGATTTATGATGTCATAACTGACAATAATGTTTTTTGTTTAGTGACGGTGCGGAGAAAGAAGCATTGTCAGATACCCCAGATGCTAAGTAGATTTTCAGCATAATCTTAATACCAAAAACTGTGTAGTACATAAGTACGTGATGAATTTCCTAGCACTTTGCTATCAAATCTCAATTAGAATAAGTGTTGTCTCAGATGCTATTGTTATACCTTTTAGGTAAAAATTAGTTTTCAACCAGAAAAATAAACTAAAAAATAATTGAAGTTTTAAGAAGTGCATCCAATTTCCTTTGTGTAATTACAGGCAGAAAACCATCAGAATAATTTATAATTGTGACTGGGCGGTTTTAAATGCTATTAGACATTTAACTCAGAAATTTAGATTTGAACATTAATTATAAAAAGAATGAGACTTGACTTCATAGTTAAAGTCAAAAGTTATATAAAGTAGAAACTAAAGAATAATGAGGTAAGGTTGTTGTCAATAGATGCTAATATGCAGGATATTTTTAAGGTATGAATGGGGGAAAATCATAAAATTGAAATGGGTACATTTCATTTTTGCAGTCTTCTACTCAGTCATATGAGGATACACTTTTTTCAGTACTCACTTAACCCATCTTGTAATTTTAGGTGCAGGCAAAGTGAATTGAATTCCCTTCATCTGTCTCTCTGTATTGTCTCCGTGTCTCCTTTTTGTTTTGTTTTGTTTGTCTTCCTCAGTTCTCTGGTTTGGAAACCTTATTTCAGTTCATCATCTGACTTCCAAAGCAGCATACTTGTTCCCTAGCTGAGGCAATTGGTTTAGAGCAGGGGTTCCCAACCTTTTTCGGTCCCCGTACCCCTTTGGCTTTTAATAAACCTTCCCGTACCCCCTATTCAATATGAAAGGAAATAAATTCTGGACTCTAGAATCCACAACTTTTTTCACTAACACTACTACTTTTGGAATATTTCAATTAGGATAATCTAGTTATTTACCAAATATTCCCTGTACCCCCTTGACAAGCTTCTCATACCCCCTACGCGTACCCCAGGTTGGGAACCCCTGGTTTAGAGCAGTGGTGGGCAGCCTGGACAAGTGAGTGGACTTCATAAGTAGCCCTCATTCGTCTCAGTGAGCTGCAAGATTATCATAAAGATCAGGGGTGGCCAACCCGCGGCTCTCGAGCTGTGTGCGACTCTTTGCTTAAAGAAATGCGTCTTTTGGTAGTTCTGAGCTGCGCACCTGGACTGCTTACAGCTGGTGGTTCTGCGCATGTGCCCCAGCGCCTGGAGGGAGAAGCACGTGGTGGCGGCGGCTCCAGGCATTGGGTTAGAGTGGGAGGGGGGTGGGCTGGGGGTGCCTGGCTCTGGGGGATGGGAGGGAGCTGGGGGGGACAGGCTCTGGGGGAAAGGGAGGGCATTTGGGTAAGAGCGGGGAGGGCTAGGAGTGCCTGGCTTTGGGCGAGGGGGAGAGCATTCAGTTAGAGGGGGTGGCTGGGAATGCCTGGCTCTGTGGGAGAGGTGGGTGCATTGGGTTAGAGCGGTGGGGCTGGGAGTACCTGGCTCTGGAGGAGAGGATGGGGATTGGGTTAGTGGGGGCTGAAGCACCTTAAACTCAAAGTCTTCATGGATGCAGAATAAGGCAGCCAACACAGATGTCATATTTAAATTCCAGGGCAAAAAAAGAATTAGCATGAACCTGGTTTATACTCTATTTTCTTTAAAGAAAATTCAAGGCTAGTGTTTGCCAGGCTGAAGCAATTATTCTGAGATACGAGTCTCTCCCTTATTGTTTTTGAGCCTCTCATATTTGCAATCTGGGACAGACTTGAATTTTTAGAACTATTAAAAAGACATAATTTTCGTAAGCTTAAAAAAATGAGGAAACCATACCAGAGATCAACAAGCTGGAGTGAAACAGGCACTTCAAATTGTGCTAATTTACTTCTCAATTCAGTTTAATTTTAAAAAACTCACAGGATGTTATAGGGCAGTAGTGTTAAATTTAAAATACATGGCAGGGATTTTTTTATTTTTAGTGTGAGAATATTAGTGTATTTTTAAAATGCATGCATCTGGCAAAGTGGGTCTTTGCCCACTAAAGCTTATGCTCCAATTAATCTGTTAGTCTATAAGGTGCCACAGGACTCCTCATCGCTTTTGCAGATCCAGACTAACATGGCTACCCCTCTGATACTGTATTTTTAAAGGGTTTTTTTTTTCCTATTTGATGTTTGTTCCTTGTCAACTTCTCTGAAGATATATGGACTGGCTGTGAATTTTTTTTAAGTGATTAGATACTTTTTTATTGTTTTTTGTCCAGAATGTCCTATAGTGTTGTTTTTGTCGCTACATTTTGTGAACTATATATGATATATAAAAATAAATATATAATACGTGGCTCTTCGCACTCTATCCACAGCTATTTTGGCTCTTTGTCTTTAACTGGTTGGCCATTCCTGATAAAGATGATCTCCCAGGAAAGGGTAGTTTTGCCAACTGCGCCTGCATACCTAGAATTTGCAGGGTGTGCCAGTTGAACCATAGAAGCACTTCAGATGCAGAAGAGGTACACAGCTCTGAGTCGGTATTGTGTGCAAACAGCATGCACCTCATGTCACATACCCTTGCTTTACATGTGTATCACTTCAGTAATACCAGTAGGGGAGGGGAAAAAAATCTGTGCATACAGAAATGAGCCTAATCTGGCAGTGGTAAACAAAACATAGAACCGTGATGGGCCATGTGTTGCCAATCATTATTGGTCTAGAGCACTGGTTCTCAAACTTTTGGTCCGTGGACTGCTTGGCTCAATGCAGACCTTTCCGTGGACCACCAGTTGCTAATGGAAACTCTCAGTTAATTACATAATTATGCCCGAGGCATTTTGCTAGTGCTGCAGCTTGGGAGAGTGGTTTAATTTAAATTATTAAACAGATTAAGCGTTTTAACTTCCTCATGTTAGTTTATCACACTTAATTTTAAATAAAGTAAATTATTAATTTATGTCCAACGCACAAGGTTTCAATGTTTTCCTTCTTTATGGCAGGGGTGGGGAACCTTTTTTGGGTCAGAGGCCACTGAGAAAAATCATTTGGGGACCACACAAGTGAGAAGCAAAAAAAAGTCTCCAAAAATCCCCAGCTCTCACTGAGGCCCCCATCTGAGACAGCGCACTCCTCTGGCACTCCAGCCTTGTGAGGCGAGGGGAAGGGACAGGGAGGACTGAGGTTCAGGGGTTCCCATAGGCCAGATTTACTTTTCTCAGGTGCCGGAGTTAGTGGATTTTGTGGACCCCCTTAGGCTCTGGGGGGGGAAGGGGGGCAAACATGAAGGGTTCAGTTTGTGGGACAGGGCTGCCAGTGAGTGAAATAGGAATGGGGGTGCAGGAGGGAGTGAGGGTGTGACATCTGGGTGGGAGGTAGGGTGGAGAAGCAGGCTGTGGGTGGGAGTAGGGTGTCTGGCCGGGGGGAGGGACAAGAGCAAGTGAGGGCGCAGGAGCAATGGTGGATGCTGGAGCAAGGTGGGGGTGGGTATCTGGCCAGGGGGAGGTGCAGGAGCAAGGGAAAGTGTAGGAGCAAGCTGGGGTACCAGGTCTTGGCCGGGGGAGGAGAATGAGTGAGGAAGGTACAGAGGTCTGAGCACGATGTGGGACGCTTACCTGGCTTCATGCCCGTTGCAGCAGGGAAAGCCTCTGGACAGCGTGTCAGTGCCCTGCCCTTCCCTCAGCAAGGTGGGGAGAGGATGGGAGCTCAGCTCCCTCCTGGCCAGCGAGTAGCTCCTGGGCTCCCCACTCCCATGACTGTCTAGTTCATTTACCCTTGGCTCCCAGCATCCCCCCACAGCAGGACTCCCACTTCACTGGCTCTGGGACGGTGCAGCATTGAAACTAGGGCTGATTATATAGGGATCTCTCACTTGGTGCACAGAAGCAGCTGGCCCTGCAGTGGGGTAGGGTAGTTGTTTATTCAGGGATCCCCTGCTCATTGCTGAGATGCAGCCACCTCTGGGGGGGGGGGGGGAAGCTGTGTAAAAGCAGCATTGCACAGTTATTCAATGGGTTTCAGGAACTGTTGGTTGATGCTGACCTCGGTTCCCTGATGTGATGCTAAAGAGGTTGATGTTCTGTCCCTAGCTGGGGCAGGGGTCTAGTTTGTTAGTGCAGGGGATGATGTCAGAGCAACGGACTGACATGGGCATCTTTATCCTCTCCGAAAGCAAGCCAGGCCTACCCTCCCCTTGCGTCGGTACAGGGCTTGTGCTGTATCTGTGCTCTGCTCCCTAGGCAGTCCCTGGGGTCTGCTCCTTGCACAGCCTTGCGTGTGGGGAAGGGTCACACTTCACCATGTGCCCCCAGGTCCTACAATCTCTGAGCATGACCCCATCATACCCCAGTCTCCAATTCCCCCATTACCTCCCTTTCCCCCTCCTCTGGCCCCCACCCCTTCCACAGGGATGGGGGTCCCAGCTCTGTGTGGGGTCCCTGTGCTGCCCGGGGTGGCAGGCAAGGAACAGGGCTGGCTCTTGAGGGTGGACCTCATTGCTTCCTTCTCCCCCAGCCTCCCCACTGCCTCATCACCCCCCAGCCCTCAACACCCCTGATCTTCCCCCCCCTCCCCCCATCCATCTCGCACATTGGTGGCTGCTCAGGGATGGTCCTGGCCAGGCCTCGATGGCAGGGCAGCCTGTTCCCACCCCCACATCTTCGGGTCCCTGTATGCCGGCAGGGCTGGGGCGGGCGGAGCAGCAGCGGTGCAGGGGTGGGACCTGAATCCTGCAGCTCTGCTCAGGGTCTCCGTGCTGCCCAGTGAAAGTGGGCAGGGAGCCGAGGTAGCTCTTGGGGCAGTGGGGTGGACTCCTTCACCCCATTGCTACCTTCTCCCTTATTCTCCCTCCCCTCCCTTTCTCTCCCCCCCCCCCCCCCCCCGGGCATGCTGGCGAGGCCAGGGCAGGTGGAGCTGGCAGAGTCTCAGCCCTGGGGGGCTGGAGGCGTAGTGTCCCAGCTCTGCGTAGGATCCCTGTGCCACCCGGTGCAGGCAGGTGGGCTCTAGGAAGTATCAGGGGTGGAAGCGAGTGAAGAGCTAGGTCTGGTCAGGGCTTTCTTCATCTCCTCAACTCCTGTGTGCCCGGAAGCCAGAGCTGGTGCTCCAAGCCTTGCAGCTGCGTGGGGAAGAATGGGTGAGCTGCGTTCGAGCTGCAGACCACCTGGAAGGAGACCACAGATCACGAGTGGTCCGCAAACTGCACTTTGAGAATCACTTGTCTAGAGTGCTTTCATTTTGCACAAACTACATTTCTTTCTTAATCCTGAACATTTTTGTTGTTATAAGCAACAGTGAGGACTACTAGAACTAGAAAAGACATAGAAAAAAGATTTCCTCTTGTTTATACAAGGAGTACTGTTAAATACCAAAAACAAACATTTCCAGTCCTCTCCATCTTTTTATTTATTTAGATAATTAGGCCCCAATCCTAGACATTGATTGCCTGAGGCAGAATTCCTTTAAAGTCAGTGTAGTTCTCTGTAGATCCAATTGCAAAATCAGAGCCAATAGTCGCTTTTACCCCCTTTGTTTATGGGTTTTTTTATAAGGTGGTGTTGGTGAGAGTATAAAAGTACAGGCATAGTTGGGAAGGTCAAGGGCAGTGTTCAACTATTTTTTTAACCCCTGTTTTGAAATTGACCAGATTTCCATTGAACAGCAGAGCTTTAATGAATGGTATTGATAGGTTCTAAAGATAGTTTTACCAGGGATGTAAAATCTCGTTTAATCAGTTAACCAGTTAAACACATTAACAGAGTGAGTGGGGGGGCAGCTCCCACCAACCCAGGTGGGCTGGGGGTGGGGTGGTCTAGTTGGGCCACTAGTTAACCATTGATATCCCTAAGTTGTACCATTTTTTATTTTTTTTATGACAACGTTTCCAAAACTTTTAAAAACTGAGTCCCTCGTCAGGAAAATGAAACCAGTCATGGACCTCTTTAACACCTGTATATGTTGAAGTTTTTGCTGTCAGGTTAATTTATACCTGATACCTGCTTGTCCTTTGCAACTTTCACCCCACTTTGGGAATAATAGTGTTAATCTTCATAATATGATACTTTATTATATACTTTGATCAGTAGTCAACAGTGCTGATACTTGTATCATCGCTAGCACCTCAGAACTGATCTTCAGGCTCTCTGCAAAATCAAGCAAACATTTCTGCGTCTAGTATGCTCACTTCTCATTTTGAAGTTTATTTGCCTTTTTGTAGCCATATAGGGCCTTCACCCCCACCCGTCCTTTTTGCAGTAAAGTGGAAGCTTGGGAAGTACAGCTCCTCTACTGTCCTTTTATGCATTTTCAGGAATGCATTCTCTACACTTAGAGAAGGCTGCTTTGTGGGATGCAAGAATAGTGACCATGATATAAGGCCTTCAAATCTGACACTCAGTCTTTACACTGAGGAAAAGCTAGATGAATGCTATATATTATATTTTAGTAAATACCTTCAAAACATATGAGCTTCTAGTGTGAATAATACTGGGTTACAACTACATGATCACTTAATTTGTTATGACACCAAGTTCCATGTTTTTTTGTGACTGTGTTAACTTGTATGAATGCCTCTTTCCCTCCATTTCTGCATTTATAAAATAGGGATGCTGATACTTAACTACTATGTTGACAGGCTTAATTAATTCTTGGAAAACACTTGGATATTTTGTATGAAAGTTTCTGTATAAATATAAAGTATTTAATGTCTTTAAAACAAGACTATACCTTATCAGCAGTTCTTCTTGTCTATGAAAGTTGATACTCAAACTCAAATATAATGTTGAGGAAACGATCCCATGTATGGTTATTAAATCATAATTTCATAACCATATATGGGATCGTTTCCTCCTTGACCGCCCCTTGCCCTTTTAGTACTGAACTGAAGGAAACATTTGATAAGTGTTTTTGGCTTATGTTGCATGTAGTGTTCAGTGGGATTACTTCAGATTTTAATAAGTAATGTTTAAGATTACATTTAAATCTTGATGAACTTTTTCCCCAAGGTGATAAGCAGCTTTTTATCCTCCACTAACTATGATATGTGCCATAGTGTGTCTCTTCTATATTGAAATGCCTATTTTCCTTTCTATAAATATGCCTCTCCTTCAGTTAAGTGTGTGTGAGAGAGCAAGAATGTAAGCTTGGTATTACCAAGTGAATGTGATACCAGGAATAAGTAAAATAAAATTTCTATAAAACAATTAACATTCCTGCTTTGGTGTAGATATTAATATTTCCTATCTAATTGTGTGTTTTTTTTTTAATAGAACTTGAATTGTGAAAAATAAACTCTTGATCTTTTTTTATTAATGTTTAATTTTACAGTTCAGGTTGAACCTCTTTAGTCCAGCATCCTTGGGAACCACAGGATCAGTGTTGTCTAGCAGCGCTACCAGCACTTCCATTGCTTACATCTTCGAAAACGTTTAGAAGTAAATTAGAGCTAAATAACAGCACAGAACACCGAGAGCTGGTGGCTATAAACAAACTTTGTGGGGAAACTTAGTCACGTTCATCAGTGGACATCCAGCTAACTAAAATCATGCCTGATTAGAGTTTCAACCTGTAAATGGTAATTAGAAAATGCTTATCAGGTGGTCGACTCAACAAATTGCTTCCTCCCTCCTTGCTTCCTCTATTGGAGAGAGGCAGCAAAGGCAGGAGCCAGTGCTGTGAGGAGCTTGCTTAAAAGCCAGTCCCCATCCCCCCATCACCATCTCCGTGGGGGAGGGGCAAGGGGTGCAGCAGGGAACTGGCAGCACTTTTGCTTTTGAAATGTAGCAGGAGCAGGGCTCTTGCTACATTTCAAAAGCAGAAATGCCTGGGAGCAGGGGGCGACCAGGGTACTCCAAGCAGTCCCCTGGTGGTCCCACACACCCTGCTTTTGAAATGTACAAGAGCCCTGGGAGAGGGGGAACCTCTTGTACATTTCAAAAGCAGGGAGTGCAGGGCCAGTGGGGGACTGCTTAAGTCCCCTGTTAGCCCGGTGCTCCACACAGGTGCTCTTATCGACTAATCGAATAGTCAATGCAAATTGCACTGACTATTCAGTTAGTCGATTCATCTAAATTTAACATCCTCAGTTGAGAGTCTATAAAAATCTAACTCTTATTCTTCATAGAATCGGCTACTAATTGACATAAAAGGTATAAGCAGGTTTTCTCTGCTGCTCCTTTTAAAATGAGGATTTGTTGAAAATATGTATGCAAAGACATTGTAATGGTAAGTATTGCATGATGTAATTTGGGAGTATTGAGGGCAGAGAGTAATCAGATCAGTCAGGGCTCTTATAGCTGTAGGCCTGTATAAATAGAAGAATATTTTTCACCTATTGTTCCAGAGCTTGTTTTACGTAGAAAGATTCATGTGTTGGGAATACGCTAATGAAATGAAGCTGAATCCACCAAAATCATTTCCCTAGAAGGGAGTTAACAATAGTAGATACAAAAGAAACAAGGATACAAATGGTCAAACTAGAGGCTATAAAGTCAATATAATAATGGTTTGAGCCATGGAATATTTTGTAGATCAGAACTTGGGAATGAATGATTCTCGGTCTGGGATCTTGAGAGAATGGAGTTCTGTGCAAAGGAATGGTTAGGCTTGCAGAATTGTATTTTTTATTATTATTGATAATATAAGCATTTTTTATTCCTTTGATATAAATTTTTACAGTTGCAGGAAACTCATGGGCATGGTCAGACAATAATTATTTAATTATAGTGGACCAGTAAGCATTGAGATTCAAGAAATTAAAGTTTTATAATCTTTAAAACAGAAGTTGTCAATATCGTAACAAAACATGCATAATAAATATCCTTAAACTTTAAGTTCTAAAGCAAAATGGTTCTTATGTTACCTATCTGTAAATTTTGATTATTATTGATGGAAATACTTATTCATCTGTGTGTACATATTTAGTTTACCTACTTTTACCAATAAAACCTAATCCTTCTAAGTGTAGATACAATCAAGACATGATTTCTTTGCTTAGGGGAGAAAGACATTAGAAGCAGAAGCAGGAATGTAAAATCATGTTTCTTTAGTTAACCGGTTAAATGTGTTCCAGATGCGGTGCAGAGTTCTGTTAGTGATCCAAATGCTGGACCATTTGACCAGGCGGTTCCCAAGATAGGGCACCTGCTCACAGCCAGAGATTAAAACAAGGCTTACATCATCACACTAGGGTCTTAAATGCTTGCGTGTCACAGCATCAGAGAGCACAGTATCCACAAGTCCTTTTGGGGGAATTCAAATTAAAACATATTTTTTAAGTTTGCTTCATTGAGATAGGAATGTGAGCCATCGCGCATTTTCAGACCTAATGAATTATTCTGAGTGTATGCAGAGAGAGGCTTGCTGGATAACTACTCCACAGGACTGGCATGGCTGTGAGGGTATATAATGGACTGAGAATTGCAGAACGAATCCAGGCACTACGAATTGGAATCCATTGTAGGGCAGATATCTGAGGATAATAAAAAGCAGGTGTATTACTCTAGTCTTTCTCTTTTTATTTCGGGGAAAATGTAGTCTGAATATATCAGAATATTTGGATGCCACTATAAAACTATCTTTTTCAGAGGAAAATAAGTTCCTTAAGCAAATACTGGTAAGAGAGGGGAGGCTGATTGGAGTAGTAAACTAGTTCGAACTGTGGTAAGAAGGAAGCATGCTTGGAGGATCAGGGCGATGGGAAGCTGGTGGAAGTACGAAGGGAGAGGTGTGATACCAAGAAAGGGGATATGAGGGTCAGTTATGAGGAATTGCGGGAGAATGCTGCAGGAGTGCTTGTCAGCCTCACATTCTCATTCCATATGTGTCTAGTGATCTGAGAGCCAGAGCTAGAGGGATGTGATTCCTCTCTCTCCCCCCCCCCCCGGCCCCGTACTTTGCTCTGATAAGCCTGGAGGGAGTTTGCCTATTTTCCGCTATGTGAGTCCTCCTTAATCTATTCGTGGGATCTGGGATCATTGCCCCTTTATGGTTGTCCTACACATGGCAGCTATACACTGACAAACTGTGTAGAACATCCCTTGTGTGTATGCGTGCTTGACTCCTTGCTTCAGTTCTCTGCATATTCACCGGGACTACTTGTTGCAGTGCACATTGCTGTGTGCCATGAGTGAGTATCTCAATGTGCAACTCACAACCAAATAATGCACTGTCATTTGGGAAGTTTTGGCAATGTGTAATTGGGCAGAAAAAAATCGTTCAGGGGTGAGTCGGACTGTGAGGTCAGGTTCATGTTGTGAAGCTTTCTGCGCCACATAATGCCATCTCTATCCCATAGTTATTGGACCTGTTTTGAAAATCCCACAAATTTGTGTGGGATTTGTCATTGTCTGCCGTCTCTGGTAGAAACATGGAGCCTGCATAGCTCTCCCTCTACTCTCATGAGCATTGCACAGGATGCAGAATCCTCTGGTATTTGCAGAGCCTTTGTTAGATATGGAAACATGCGGGAAGTGGTAGATATAGTATATTTTTGTTTTATTAAATCTTTTGATACTTACTTCCTTGTGTAACCTCATAAACTAGAAACAGATGGAACTTCTATAAGGTGAGTGCATAACTGGTTTGGAAAATCATTCCCAGAGAGCAGTTATCAGTTGTTCACAGTCAAGCTGGAGGGTTATATCGAGTGGGTTCCAGCAGTGATCTGATCGAGGAACAGTTCTGTTAAATATCTTTGTCAGTGATACAGATAATGGCAGAGAGAGTATACTTACAAAGCTTGAGGGTGATACCAAGTTAGGAGGAGTTGCAAATGCTTCAGAGGATAGAATTAAAATCCAAAATGATCTGGACTACCTGGAGAAATGATCTGAAGTAAATAGAATGAAATTCAATAAGGACAAATGCAAAGTACTCTACTTTCAAAGGGTTCAGTTGCACACATACAATATAGGAAAGGACTGCCTAGGAAAGAGTACTGCAGAATAGGGAAGTAAGCGACTAGTTGACTACCCAATAAGTCTAGGCTTATTGGTTAGTCGAGTCAACTTGCCTCTGATACAGAGGCAGCAAGAGGGGCGGAAGCAGGAACCGGTGCTGGGGGATCTGTCTTAAAAGCCAGATTCCCCCAGCACTGTCTTCGCTGTGCTAACTCTATCAGAGGTAGCAGTATGGGGGTGGGGACAGAGGAGGCTGCTGTAAAGCAGCCCCTGAAATAGTGGGGGGGAGTCCTAGCCCCCCCGCAGGAAGGGGCTGCTGGCCCATCACGAGCCTGGACTGAGGAAGCCTGGCTCAGTCTTGGCTTGTGCTGGATCCAGGACCTACCCTTGCTACTTCTCTGCAGTTTAAATGTAGTAGGAGCCAGGCTGCCTGCGCGCTTGGCTCCTACTACATTTAAACTGCAGTGCTGCAGCGGGGTAGCTCCTGGACCCAGCATGAGCCAGGACTGAGTGGCTTCCCTTATTAGCCAATTGTGTAGTTGATAAAAATCCTATTGACTGCATGATTAGCCAGTTACCCACCTCTTAACATCCTTATTGCAGAAAGGAATCTAGGGATCACAAGCTAAATATAGGAGCTTCAGGGGATAGCCGAGTTAGTCTGTTACAGAAAAAAACAACAAATGGTCTGGTAGCACTTTATAGACTAACAAAACATGTAGATGGTATCATGAGCTTTCGTGGGCACAGCCCACTTCTTCAGATGACCGGAGTTATGAGTAGGGGAAATGAAAACTCGAAATAAATAGGAGAAGGGGGTGGGGGAAAGAAAGATGCTCTGTCTCCCACCCTCCTTCCCCCCTCCTTTTTTCTTAAAGTATCTGGAGAAAGGATGCTAAACCTGAGCAGATAAAAATCAAAGTCAGTCAATAGATTGCTAAGGTAGGAAGGATACCATTCAGAAAGCTGTTAGCAGCTTCAGTGATAAAGACTCCACTATCCTGTATCTCGATTGAGCCCATTAGCATGTGAATTGAATTTGTATATGTATTGTAATTCCAAGCTTTCCCTGTGGATTTGGTTTGAAGAGCTGGCCTGTGACAAGACCGCCACCTGCAGAAATAATTCTTGCTTCAACTGAAGTATCGTTTCCAGGTATTTCAAGAGAGTTGTGATTAAATTAGAGAAAGTCCAGAAAAGAGAAATGAAAATGATTGAATGTCTAGAAAGTATGATCTATGAGGGAAGAACGAAAAAAGCAGGTTTGTTTAGTCTTTCTTTTTTCTGGACTAAGAGGAGATAACAGTTCTTAAGACTATTTATGTTTTTGTATGTTTCATGGAGGAGGGAGGAAAAACTGTTCTTAACCTCTGAGGATAAGACAAAAGGCAATGGGCTTAAATTGCAGCAAGGGTGGTTTAGATTGGACATTAGGGGTATGTCTAGATTACATGCCTCTGCCGACAGGCATGTAAATTAGACTACTACCTGACATAGTCAATGAAGCGGGGATTTAAATATCCCCCGCTTCATAAAATAAAAATGGCCGCTGTGCTGTGCCTCGTGAAGGCATAAGGGAGTGGTCGACAAAGGCGTTCCCTGTCGACTGATCCGCGTCTTGACTACCGCGCTGTGCCGATGATCAGCTGAGCCGGCACAGCGTGGCGGCCATTTTTATTTTAACGAAGCAGGGGATATTTAAATCCCTGCTTCATTGACTATGTCAGGTAGTCTAATTTACATGCCTCTGTCGGCAGAGGCATGTAGTCTAGACATACCCTAGGAAACAATTCCGAACTGTAAGGGTGGGTAAGCATTGGATTATTGCCTAGGGAACTTGTCTTACTTGTTCTGAAAAATTGTCTGAGGGAGATTGCACAAACATCTTTCGGGATTGTCTAAAATAGATAATACTAGCAGATGTATGGAGGCAAGATGGTGGAGCCCTCCTGGCCACTTTTTGTGCTGCAGCTGCCCTCAGTGGCCACTCCTAGTATCGGGTCCCTCTTCTCTGTGCCCCTCCCTTTCCACGTTATCGAAAACAGTTACATTTCTGGCACTCCCTGTTTTCCAGGCACAACCAAACCCTGACCTTGTTTAAGTTAGGATAAGAGGAAGCTGCATCCCAAATATGGTGATCCTTGCTCTTACAGTTTAGGAGGAGTTCTTGAACAATGGACAAACAGGAGCATAGTCAGCTGGCACTTTGTAAAATTATAGATAGATTTAGTTCTGCTATGAGTCTGGGAGTCTGGACTAGATGTCCTCTGGAGGTCAGATTGCTGTGAGACAGAGCGAGAAATATTTCAAGGTGGTGGTTTTTGTTATTCACAAAGCAGATGCAGATGGTGAAGCACTGTTTTTGGGGCCCAGAAACTAGCATTGACTGGTTGGATCACATTTTAGTGAAAACTTTTATCTATGGCCGTGCTTTCTCCAGCCATCCAGCATAGGGATACCAAACTGAGAGCTGCACTCAGAGTGAAGTTAGTGGTGATTGCACTGCAGAAGCTTTTAACCCCAGATTGCTACTAGTCAGTTTGAAATCATTTTGCAGTTGTCATGCGAACATGTAGGGTCATTAACCATCTCGTCTTATTCACGACTGTGACTCTTGGTAGGACATAATGGATGTATTTGCATTAGTGAAGATTCTAAACTACAATGAAGTGACAGATGGCAACCATACCCCTGTTTGGAAACCATCTTGCCACTGAGTACATCAAAAGAAAGCTATTTTTCTTTGGCTATGCATATACTGGTGGTTCACTGGGGATGTTTCACCAACATCACTGTGGGCTGGTTAGGGAAGGTGAGAGACCTGTGAAGTTGGGGATGCCATCACTGTATTGGGAAATAAATTTGCACACTTATCTGAAGTTCCTTTCCCTGCCCTGGTGGACTGTGGAGACTGACTCGCCTGTGATGGAATCTCAAGCCGGTCCTGGCTCATGCCAACCTGGAGCTCCCCCACTTCTCCTGAGTTGCATGTTCCATCTCTGGCTCCTTCACTACTTCCTTGTTGTTAAGGCTTAGGCCCCATGACTGTGGCTCCTCGAAGGTATCCACACTGGTGTGTAGGGTGATGATAGTGTCTCTGTCAAGTGTGGCATGCAGTTCTTTGTAAAAGCAGTAGGTCTGTGTTTTAGCACCAGATGAACTGTGGGCATGTTTGGCCTTTTGGCATGCCTGTCACAGTTCCTTTTTTTTTATACCACACTTCTGCTGATCCTTATTATACTACTTCTACATCTCTGTTCTGTCTGCTTGTAGTTCACATTTCTACAGCTGGTCCTTACCTATACATCCACAGCCTCTTCTCTCCATAGGCTCAGTGGATCCAGTATCTCTTGTCTTCCCTAAGCTGGAGCCATCTGGGGTAACTGGCATGAACACCTGGCACCAAAGAGTTGCTAGATGTGCTTGCTAAGCTGGACAATGAAGAAAAGGCATTTAAACATTCATTGGGTTTTAAATGGGTGGGGGGCACGTTCCATTTTCTGTAATTCCTGGGCAGTGGAATTCACAGTTGTGATCAGTGTGGTCAGCATTGGGTGTTGTGGAACAGCTGCTGGAGGACTGTTAGGTTGACAATCAGTGTTCCCTATAAGTTGAACACTTGGGCAGCCTTCCAGGAGAGATTCGAATGCTGCCTGGTTGATTAGCAGAGTGCCCACAACTGGCAGCTTGTGTTTCTATTGATGGTGCACATTCATACATGCCTTGGTCAACATAAAAATGTATTCTGCATGTGGATGAAAAATATTAGAGGGAACACTGGTTAACGTAGGTAATGCAGTGTCTTCATTTGAGCTCTGTCCACCTCAGTACATGGGCCACTCAGTGAGGTAGAGAAATTGAGAGCTTACATTATCGGAAGACAAACTTACGTGTAGATACATGCACAATTAGAGTGACATAATTGTGTTGACCTAACTTTATGTTGTGTAGACCAGCCCTGATGCCTAAATTGTGTTGACCTAACTTTGTAGTGTAGACCAGCCCTGATGCCTGCTTCCTGCACTTACATTTGAGCCAGCTTCTGTCAGCAGCTTACCCAAGGATTGTGTGATACCTTAATTATATCACCCTAGCTGTTCACTGGGCTAGTCCCCTCTACCACTACTGTGGTACCAGCTAATGACCCAATGGGAAGGGGAGAGGTAGCTGGAAATGTTGACAGGAGGGAGGAGCTTTGTTTAGAGGGAATAGTAGAGTTAGGGGGTAGAGAAGAAAAGAGACCCAGCAGTTTTCTCTTACATGATTAAAGTTGCTGTAAGATCCATCTAATAAAACTGTCATGGTTTTGCGACCTAAACCATGGGTGAGATGTCTGTCACTGACTCTTTTTGCAGCAACCCATTGCAAACATTTCAAAGCATGATTATTATCCACATATTGTTATAACAAAATGTGTTGGAGGGGTAGGAATCGCATAGATGCCTGGAAAGACCACTGGACTGGGAATGTACTTAGCTTTGCCAAACCTGCTGTTTACCCTACTCAAGTCATGTCACTTTTCAGTGCCTCAGTTTTTCATTTGGAAAATGGGGACAATGATATAAAGTTCTTTTGAGATCTATTGAGCTTAAAAAAAAAAAAGCTAGATCTTTTGATTATGCATTAGCCATAGTAACATAAGCTGCAAACCTTGGTGAGAACTATAGCTGCTTAAATGACCCCTAACTCCTGCTAGCAAACATTTCTATTTAAAAAAAAAACCTAGGTAATTAAATGCCAAAAATTAGAAGTAAGAATACACTGTGATAGTTGGTCCCCATCCACAACAACCAGTTCAGCAAGACTCAAACTTCTGAAAACTGTATTTCCTGGTTAACTTAAATGTCCATGCAGTCTGAATTCTGCTCTCTTTAAGTGATGCTCCATAGTGCCCATAAAACACATACTAATGCACTCTCCATTTTCACTGTAATGGACAGGTCTGTCTGCACTTGCCCTACTCTCAAACACTGAAACCTACTCCCGCAACAGAATACCATAGTTACAAAAGTTAACCGCTTCATTCTCTTGTACAACTCTTTCACACTTACTTATACTTTCCACTGCCCATAATACCTATGGCAAGAGGACCCTAATGCTCTCAGACTAACACAGTTTACAAAATTTTGTATTGAAATGATGCTGACTAGAACCTCAAGGTACTGCTACATCTCTTATCTCACCTGCCTCTTTTGTTTGATTATCTTCCTGTGGTAATGCACATTCTTTGGGGGAAGGGGAGAGGGGAGACGATGCAGACCCAGATCACCTCATAGCATAGTTATTGTTCTTCCAAGCTGCTGCGATTTATTCCTCCACCAATCAGTACAGCTACATCTAACACCGTGAATGCAGCTGGATACATGCAGGTAATTCCCAGAGTCTGTTCCCAGCTGCAAGAGGACAGAATTGAGGTTGTGCAGGCATTTAACTTTATATTTCCTAGTTTTTAGAAGTTTTGAGTTTTCTGGAAGATCCTGAGCTCTCTCTGGCAAACTTAACTTTGTATTAATAATTTTTTGCCATTTGATTTGTAGTATAGTGTTTTGACAGGAGGGAGGAGCTTTGTTGCTGAAGCTTAGCAGACACTAGACAGCATAACACTCCTTTGTACATGGGCTTCTAAAATGTATTTGTTAATGAGAATCCTTCACAGGATTTTTTAATTCCAGTTTTGACTATTTGTCAAAGTATTTTCTCCCCTGTCTCATAAGGAGGGAGATTTTATTTCATAGCATTTACCCCTCTCCCCAGATCTCAGTCCTCTTATCAACAACCATTTTCTTGTCTTTCAGTGATTTCACTCTTCTACCTGCAAAGCAGAAGAAATGAGCATTCGGTAGGGATATTAGCTATAGTTTTAATAATTGTGTAACCGCACCAAATCTTAGCAGCATTCGGTAGGGATATTAGCTATAGTTTTAATAATTGTGTAACCGCACCAAATCTTAGCAGTTACATGATTATTCAGTAGTACCTGGGGGGCAGGGCCGGCAACCAGTGTGCTCCTGGCCCTCCTCTGCGGGAGCACCCTGTCACCCTGCACTGCTGCCTCTCTATCAGAGACAGCAGCATGGGGTGGCAGGTGGGTCTGGTCCACGAGAGGAGCCAGTTTAAAAACTAGCTCCCAACACTGACCGGCTCCTGCCTGTCGCCCTGTGCTGATGTTCATGGGGCCCTGAGCTCCCTGTGGACCGGAGCTGCTCCGGCCTCCCACCTGCCCCACGTTGCCTCTGTGGGAGGGAGCAAGCGGCGGTGCAGGCTGCTCCGCGGAGCTGGCTTGAAAGCCAGCTATCTGTGCACCGGCTCCCGCCTGCTGCCCTCACCCTCTGCGCTGCTGCCTCTCTATCAGAGGCAACAATGCGGGGCGGGAGGAGGCGACTCCACAGGATCCAGTGCTTGTGGAGAGAGGGCTTAAAAGCTGGCTCCTCACAGAAAACAGCTGCTGCCTCGCCCTCCCCCATGCTGCCTCTTATACAGAGGCAGCGAGGTGGGGGGGGGGAGGGGGAAGGAAGTGTGTGGTGGTGGTAGGATTAACCAGTAAGCCCAGGCTTATTGAGTATGAAGTCAGTAATTCCATGCTAAGAATCCTGAGTTAAATTCTTGTCTCACTTACACAGGTGCAAGTCCCATTGAAATCTGTGGGGGAATATGTAGTGAATGCATATACACTGACAGGATGCCTGACCATGTAAAATAAAGAGAGACATCTTCATTATATCTGCCCTTTTCCTAGATTTGCTTTCACCAGAAATAAGCTGACAAGAGAGCTGGCAGAGAGTGAAAGAGCTTTAGGTTTCTGGAGCATAAATAGTTCTCTGTTTAAAACTGTCTGTTTAAAATATAATAAGGATGGAAATAATAGGTCAGCTGAAAGAGTCATCTGCTCTTAAAGAAATCCAAAAACTGAAGAGCAAAGAGGAATATCCCCCCAATTAACACAAATTGCACCTCTGTGAGGGCAGAATTGTGCTGCTTGTGATTAAGGGACTAACTGTTCTTTTGGCTCAACTTTATCATACTTTTTACAACATCCAGTCAATCTTTCTACTATTAAAGAATTTTCCCCTGAGTTTTTTCCAGTGTTTTATTTTATCACTATTAAAGTGACAAGCATTAGCATTTCTATTGTGAGAGGCTATTCTCCAGTTTGTTAAATACAGTTCATCATGAAAAACTTTCAAGAACATACATTTTTTCCTCCATAACTTTCTCATTTTGCCTACTTATCAGTTCATATTTATGTGTGTCAAATATTGTTTCCTTGGTCCCTCCTACTGCAGTCGTGCCTTGAACATGTATATGTCCTACTCTCTTCATTTTTCCTTATAATTCTGGTCCTTCAGCCTTTGATCAGTTTTACTTTTTCTCTTTGAAGTCCCTCCAATTTATCTTTCTGACTGTCCAATACCTGAAATGCAGCATGCTACTTCAGATGTGGTTGCACCAAAGCCATGAAGATAGGGAATACTGTGTCTCTGCTTTGTAAATGCCACTGTATGATGAATTTGCTGTCACATTGTTTTGCAAACTCATGTTTTTAATTTGGTGTTCATTATCACTCTCATGGCTTCCTCAGATTTACCACTAAAAATACAGATTTTTCTCCATTCTGCTGTATATCTGTGTTTTGGATGGTTATTTCCTGGAGGCAGATCTTCAGCTAGTATAAATTGACACGGCTGTGTTGAAACCAGTGGTTCTAGGCTATGTCTAAACTAGCACTTTTTAGACTGGCAAACACTGGTGTGGACAGCCCTATGTTGGGAGGATAGGTCAATATAGCTAACACCATTTGTTGGGAGTGGTTTAATTACCTATATGGTAGAGTTCTCTTCCATTGGCAAGAGTGGCTACTTGATAATTGTACAGTATCAAAGCTGAGTTGGTACATCTGTGACGCTGTAAGCTTGTTAGTGGAGACATGGCTTTAGTCAGTTTACATTAGTTGTGGATCTGCCCCCAGATGTATTATTTTTGCATCTTTTTTAAGTAATCAAAGTCTGGTTTAGAAGGGGGGTGGGTCCCAGAGCATCTACATTACCAGTTTTTATAGCCCCTGCAGTCTGAGCTTTACAAGCTGAAGTCAGCTGACTCCAGCCAGCTCTGGAGAGGCAGCAGTGAGGAAGATGAGGAGGGCAGGAAGGAAGCTGGCTTTCATGCCTGCACCCTGAGCGTATCGGCTCATGTGGAGCCACCTTACCCCCGTTGTTGCTGTCCTCCCTATCAGAGGCAGCCACGTATGATAGGAGGGTAGGCTGGTGGACAGTTTTTAAGCCGGCTCTCTGCACGTGGTGGCTTCACAAAACTGCCCTCTCCCCTCCCCTCTGCTTTCTGTCTTCTATAGAGGCAGTAGGAAGTGAGGGGAAAGCGGGAGCCAGTGCTCGGAGGGGGGGCAGGCAGGATGCTGGAGCAGCTCTTTCTGTGGACCTGGGCTTGTTGCGGATAGAAGCTGCTCCATGGGATGGCGGAGCAACTTCTGTCCATGGAGAGCTCCGGCCCAACACAGCTGGGAGCTGCTGCCACCCCGTGTTGCTGTTTCTGTATCAGAGGCAGCAGTGTGGAGTGGCAGGGTACTCCCCGGGAGTGGGACCAAGAACATAGTAGCTGCCAGCCCGCCCCCGAGGACTACAGAATAATCGTGTAACCTCTAAGATTTTGTGTGGTTACACAATTATTGAATTAAATGATCTGTAACATCCCTATTCAGGGGTTAATTGTGTGGGTTTTTTTAAACTTTAATGTTATTTGACTCTGTTATTTGAACAGTTACTCAATGGTGTTTATCCAGGTTATAAATACCGTTATCGTCTAATAATTCAGAATAAATCCCCTCCCAAAGGAAAAAGGAAGATTATTTCCTGTTAGTGTTAATCATTGTATCTGTGAGTGTATGTTTCTTCCCTTCTGTCCCCCTCTGTCCACTCCCCACTCAGCAGACATGAGAGAGTTTTATGCTTGGCTGATAAATTTTCTGGAGAAATCTTGCCATTTTGAATAAAGTATTGTACATTGAGCTGATAACCTGAGCACCCAAGATTTTTCTACATCTTTACTCTCCCTTAGGAGTATTCAGCTTCTTGTCTGCCTGTGCAGTGAATGGCTCAACAGCCATTAGCTTTATTACACAGTGAGTGGATTGGAGATTTCTCTCTTGATTTGTCTAATAATTCTTCAGCTCCTCTTTGTGAGTTCCATGATGTCTCCATTCAAGTCTTCTGAATTACTGGGAAATTAACTGAAGGATCTCAGCTGAGCAGTTTCAGAATGTGTACTGAAAGTCTTGCCTCCAACAGAACATTTATCATGCTACAAAATCTACAAGCAAATATAGGTAAGGGCAGAAAACTCCTTTAATAAAGATCATGTGAAATGGCCACTGTAAATGTGTCATTTTTTCCCCCAGAGGCTTCAGAGAAAGTCTTAACTCCAGGGCTCTTTTTCCCCTTTATATTCTTCAAATTTAGAAGTCAGTTATGCTCATCATATATATATTTCCTTTGCTTATTGTATCAGATAAGCAGAGAGAATGGAGAAGAACTTAATGGCATTTATCGTGCTAATACTAGACTCTTTCCTGTGAGATCTGCAGGTCCCTCCTGAACTTGTATGCCCTTAAGCACAAGTGGCTTATGAAAGAGACTGGGCTAGTAGAACATTCTTTTCTACCTCTTCTTTTTTGCCATCTCCTGCTTGGGTGAAACAGAATAAGGGAGAGAGCAAGCGAAAGGATTATAAAAAAATTGAGTTCCTCCAGGTTACTCATGAAATGATGAATTGGAGTGAATTAAATAGCAAAATAATATTATTTAATTCTCCATCACAGGGGATAGCTCTCTGTGACCCTCTAATGTGGCATAGCTTATTCTGACATTCCTCTGCCACCCTACTACTGATGTTCTGCTGAGTTGTGCAGCAGAATGGCCTATTTCATGCTCCCAGTGACACATTTCTTCCCTTTATCCGTTAGCTAGCAATAAAGAAAAAGACTGATGGAAAAAAATGTTACCCCAAATGCCCAGCTCTTTTGATTCTTCTGAGATGATAGTTTTATGTTTAACGGGTTAACCAATTAAACCAGTCCTTTCTCACTCTTGGGTTGGGAATCATGGTCATTGCTACTATTCTGACTTCTGCCCGTGGGAGTCAGAAATCGCCTAGAGACATCCAGATCAGAACTTTGAATCTGAGGTAATCCCTTTGTGAAGGAGGATCTTGGATATTTGTAGTTTTATCCGAATGGAGTTGAAATTTGTAAATGCACTTCTTGCTGTTTGAACTGTCCTCCATCTAACTGTACATCTAATATTAACTTTCAAAGGACCAAATATCAAAAAGGGACTTCAGTCCTTTAAAATTGTAGGGGAAGATTCTTTTGTAGGTGTCTTGAAAAACACTAGTTGTATTTATGTCACTTTAATGCACTAAAACACTGGCCTTTTGAAAACAAACCAAGCCATTAAACTTTAAGATGTTGACCTGGCTTAAAAGCCTGTTTCCCCCCAGCACCGTCTCCGTGGGAAGAAGGGGCAGGACACAGCAGGGGAACTGGCAGCGCTTCTGCCTTTGAAATGTAAGTGGGCTCTTGCCAATCTTGGCTTAAGGGAAACAGATTCCAGCTATGTATTTTATGCTGTTGGAGTTGCGTACCTTTTCCCGACCTTTCAGGTCTAGTGTAGACCTGGGCTTATTATTAAAAAGGACAGCTAAGGAGCATAGTGGCTGAGCAGGTAAATGTAGTCAGGCCACTATTCACTGGTGAGATTTCAGTTAGTTAACAGGTTAACCTAAAGTTTAACCAGTTAACTAACATTTAACTGGATAACTGATTAAGTGGGATTTTACATCCCTATTTGTAATTTATTTTTTAAAATAATGTCTACATTTACCTTTTTATGTTACTCTCAACTCACTTCCTCTTTCTGAGTGCAATGAGAAGATTTCCCTTGCTTCCTATTCTGTTGACCTCCTTAGGAGATCCCTTTGCAGTTTCCTACAAGGAGATCATCTGTGTCAACTGGGAGGAAGACAGCAAGTGCTACTGAAGAAGAACATTTCAGGACTTCTAATTGGAATTTAAGTACCTCTGGATAGCCACAGACAACTTGGGGGTTGGTTAGGCTCTGGACAGGCATTCATGGTTCCCCAGCAGACCCATGTGGGCACAGAGGATGAGAATAATGGTATGAGCATCCATTAATATCTGTCATCTTAACTCTCTGGTGCCAGAATTATCCATCCCACTTATTGGTATTCTGTGCTGCAAATGGGGGGCTTTCCAGAGGAGATTAGAAAAACACAAGTGTTTTTTGGTTGGTTTATGTGTGGGGTTTTTTTTTTTTATTTTAATGTTGGGGGTCTTAGAATGTTGGGTAGGTATTCACTCAGCAGGCTTACTGTGTGTTGCAGGTTTAGGGTGCTTGTTCTTGACCACTTGGCCCAAACTGGTTTCAGGTGCTTGTCTCTAGTTTGTTGGTTTATCTGACTTCAGAAGAACAATTTTTGTCTTCTCTAAGTTGTGTCCTTCTGCTGTGGTGGATCCTTTTGTGGGAGATGACAGGGACAGCTGCCTATGGTGATGTCATTAGCAGGAGGGAGAGTTCCCTCCACCCTGGAAGGAATTAGGGAAATGAAAATCAGGGAAATATGTAAGAGTCAATGTTTTTAAAATTTAAGCTTGTACTGTAATCATTATGAACTTTTTATATTTAAAAAATACCATACCGGCTGCACTTTACATGAAAGTATGCATGAAGTTAACTAATTTTTTTTATTGGCAATTAGCAGCGAACAAGGTTTTAGTTGTTTAAAAAAAAAAAAAAGCGGGGGCAGGAAAGAAAAAGATTTTTTTTTTTTTAAGTCTGTTCTGCAGGTACCATAGATATTTTTGATTCACTATCTAAAGTGAATGACCCTGATCTATATAATTTATAATCACTCATCAATGTTGTGACTGTATTTTAATGCCATCTGCGAAATAAATCTACACTAATTTCTTAAGTGAATGTTTACATATATATTTAACTCACTTAGGAAAATTGTGACTAATTTGAATACTGTATTTGCAAAATATGCTTCAGCAGCAAGAATATTAAACTCAACTATTTTTAATTTGAACATTTAGTTTTTGCTTTTACCATTAAAAGGATATGTTAGTATAAATCACATTTGTCTGTTTTTTTTTTTTTCTTTGAGACATTAGAAATGAGGGGACAAGTCTCTCTACTTTGTAGTTTTTCTTGGTTCACTTGGGAGTACTTGGTATTTTCAGTTTCATTGTTTTGTCTTTTTTATAATCATTCAATTAGTTGTTTGGTGAATGAAAAGTTCATACAATAGGGGAGATTAATATGTTGTAAAAATACAATATTCTGATTTGTAAAACTACAAAAAATGGCATAAATCTTGAGTCAGTACAGTAATTCCTCATTTAACACTATAGATATGTTTCAGAAAATGATCGTGTTAAGTGAAAACGTGTTATGCGAGGTTAATTTTCCCATTGAAAATAATGGAAAAGGTGGGGGTTGTATTTCAAGCGGTGGTGTCTGTTGGGACTGGGACATAAGGTTGGGGGAGAAAGGCGACTGGGTTACAGCAGGGAGGGGAAGTGTTTGGCTCTGGGGCAGTGAAGGGGAGGAGAGGGAAGGGGGGGTTGGGTTGGGAGTATGCCCCTGTGATGGGTCTGCCGGGACCCGCATTGTGTCCGGCGAGGGGGGGTTGCTGGGGAATGGCGCGGCGAGCAGCAAGGCCTCTGCCACTTTGCAGGGAGGTGGGGGAAGCCCAGCGCAGCCGCCAGCGACGGGCTGGCTGGGGAAACCCAGCTGCCGGCCTGCAAGTGGGGGTGGAGGAGAGGGGGCAAGGCGTCCAGAGAGGGGGAGTCAGCGGGGAACGGTGCGGCGAGCGGCGACCCCTCCGCCGCTTTGCAGGGAGGTGGGGGAAGCCCTGCGCAGCCGCCGGCAACGGGCTGGCTCGGGAAATCGTGTTATTCAGGGGGATGGTCATGTAATTAAAAAAATGTTCCCCCCCCCCCAAAAATCGTGCTATCACGAAAACGTTTTAAGCGGGCACATGTTAAATGAGGAATTACGTATACTGAACACTACTTTGTCTTAGCATGCCCAGCATTACTTTTAACTCATATTGCAAACTGATTTTTTTCACATCTGCTGTATCCTTTTTAGTAGATTGAGTCTAATGTGAAAGTCTTTAAAACAGCAAACAGAATTTCAGTTGTAGGAATTGACATTTAGCTTATGTAGATTTTCATGAAGTTTTGAGTCTTTGGAAGGTTTTAATAGGATTTTGGTTAGTCTGTGACCCTGTAGATAAAGAATAACTTCTTCAGAAAATCATAATATGTTGCAGTATTGTGTTTTATGTTGTTATTGTTGCAAATCTGTGTGCTTATTTTCATTAAGATTAGGTTAGTGTCTGATTAGGTTACTTACCTTTCAGTTTTTGTAAACTTTCTTTGTGTCCTTTATTTCTTTTTTGTGGTATTTCTTAAACTTGTTAAGAAATGTACATTTATTTCCATTATTAAATAAAATATAGAAATACTTCTACAGCAGAAGGAGGTTTCCTGAATCTCAATTGTTATATGCCTTTCCTTTCAAACAGTACATTTTTTATTCCTTACTTTCTATACAAATTTGGTTACTTTCTTAATTTCAAAAAAATTGTTTTTAAAATGCAAGTGATTTAATCCCTCATATGGCACTTCCAGGATAGCTTGAGGTTTGTTTCGTTCAAGGATTTCAGAGCATGTGACTCAGTGTCCACTTTTCAGTCCTTTTAATAAACATTTATAGCTACTTTACAGAAGATGTCAAATTGAAAAAGGAACAGGAATTTCTTTGCCTAAGGACATTCAATGGCAAATGCCTTATACATTCATATTCTACAAATTGAGCAAATCTTTGACATCCTGGAGTATGTTTACTGAAAAAAGGTGTATGAAAATTTAGCTGACTGTATTAGAACAAAATCTCAGAGGAAAATTAACTAATTCTAATTAATTATATGGCTTCTGAAACTACGAAATGTCAGCACAGGAAATAAGCGCAGGAGGGAAAAGCAAGTATCTTGGGAGTGACTAGAAATCCAATTAAGGTCTGAATAGGAGAAATTTACATGTCAATCAAACAAGTAGTTTCTGGGAGCTATGCTAGATCATAAAAAGAGGTGGTATCATTAACATGTTACAATAAGATTATTATTACTTTACAGTGCAGGACAGAGAGTAATGGTTACATTAATAGTTTTAGTAAGTGAATCAGGAAAGTTTGTAATCTTGTATTATAAATGGAGTGGTGTCAGTTGGAATAAGATCAATGTATGGAATCTTTCAAAGCTAAGGAGGGATTCAAGGTAGGAATGTTAAATATCGGTTAATTGAATAGTTGAGTAACCTCATGAATTCTTATTGGTTAGTCGACTATTCTGTAATCCCCAGGGACGTGGCCGGCAGCCAGTGCACGCTTCCCTCACTCCTGAGAAGCCCCCTGCCACTCCGTGCTGCTGCTTCTGTATCAGAAGCAGCAGTGTGGGGTGCCAGGCAGCAGCTGGTCCATGAGGGGAGCCAGCTTAAAAAACAGCTCCCCTTGCAGACCGGCTTGCCTGTTGCCATGTGCTGCTCCCTCTGATAAAGAGACAGCAGCGCAGGGTGGCAGCAGCCCCTGTCTTGAGGGCTCTTGAGCTCCCGGTGCGAGCTGGGCTGCTGATCAGCCTGCTAAAAAATTTACTGGCGGGGGTGCAGGGGAGGGAAATGCGTGCAGTCTATAGCATTAACCGATAAGCTTTTGTTTATTGGTTAACACTATTACATCCCTAATTCAAGGTGCCTGTTACTGTAATTTAAACCCTGGATCTGACTATGGGTGGACATCCTATCATCTCAGGCCTACTTTAAAGCTAAGGCTATAGTAAGGAACTCTAAGGTCACAGGTTCTCCATGAAGAGACAGCTCATGTCCTTGCCACTTTGTAAAATGCTTACAACTGGGCACCAGGTTATATAGCAGTGGTAAGCAATCTGCAGCCCCTGAGGGTTCTTTGTGTGGCCCATGAGACATTTTGTTTACCATTGCCCATGCACAGGGTTGCCAGATTCCATTGGTTTCTATCCACATCGTTTTGTTTTTTTTTCCTACAGGTATTGCTAAAGCAATGCACATGTGAAGCAAAGCCACGTGAGGTGCACATGGTGATTGTAGGGATGTAAGCAACTAGTCGACTACCTGATAAGCAAATGCTCATTAGGTAGTCGAGTAGGAACTCGACTAGTCGCTCGCCCCCCATTACTGCCTCTATCAGAGAGATGCAGCGGGGGGGTGGGGTGGGGGAAAGGAGGAGAGGGAAGGGAGAGCATGAGCCGGTGCTGGGGAGAGCTTGCTTAAAAGCTGGTTTTCCCCAGCACTGTCTCCATGGGGGACAGGGGAGGTGGGGGGGGGGGCAGTGGGAAAATGGCGCAAGCTGGGATTGAAACAGTCCTGCTTGCACCAGTCTCACCTGCTGCTCCTCTCCCTTTGAAAGGCACAAGAGCCACAGGTGGCTCCTGTACATTTCAAACGGCAAGAAGCAGAAAACCTGCTGTGTCTCTCTCCCTTTGAAATATATAAGAGCCGCGGGCAGTTCTTGTGCATTTCAAGGGGATAGAAGCAGCGGGAACCCTCTGGATTTCTCCTTTTGAGATGTAGAGGAGCCACGGGTGGCTCTTACACATTTCAAAGGGAGAGGTGCAGCAGGATAGGGAGCACCCCCCCATGACTAATCGAATAGTCGATGGAAATTCCATCGACTACTCTATTAGCTGATTAATCAAAATTTAACATCCCTAGCTGATTGCGGACAACATTGACTGTGAAAGCCGTGTGCTCTCCCTTTATCTAATCAAAATGCTGCTGCTGTTCAGTCAGCACACCCTGCAAATTCTAGGTACGCAAGTGCAGATATCAAAACTACCCTATTCCGGAAGATCATCTTGGTTACCACAGTCTTGTGGCCCTCTGAGGTAGGGATGCAAGGGAGTAGTTGACTACCTGATGAGCCTATGCTTATTGGGTAGTTGAGTCAACTACTCGCATTCCCCCGCTTCCACCTGTTGCCAGCTCTGTACCTTCCACTCATTGCTACCTCCTGGGGAAAGCAGGAACTGGTGCTGGGGGGAGCCAGCTTAAAAGCAGAAAATGCAGAAATCACAGTTTTCAGTGGGCTATCTGAGGATAAAGATTGTTAGAAAAAAGCTACTGGTATTTTTCCACTTCGCTTGTAGATCAGTCACCTTCTCCAGTTGATGTCTTGCATTGATATCCGTTAGGGGACTACCATGGGATCATTTAACATTTCTCAAGAGATCTGGAAATGAACTCAGTAACTGTAATTTTCTTAGTTAAATTGCTTAAAATAGTGTTGTTTGGCTTTACTTATAAAAAGAGTCTTACATGAGGAAGTGTTCGGCATCCACAAGATGTAATAACTTCAGAAAAACACACCAGATGTATGAAAGCATTGCACAGAAGTCTTGTGAGCCTGATCAATTGATTAACTTTGATTTTATTTCTGTTGGAGGTGCCTAATAGGGATGTTAAATATCGGTTAATTGAATAGTTGATTAACCTCATGAATTCTTATCGGTTACTTGACTATTCTGTAGTCCCCGGGCAGTCCCTACCCAGTGGACTCTGGGTAGGGACTGCACCCAGCACGAGCCGGTACTGAGCTGGGCTGCCTTCCGACCTGGCTCATAATACAATTTAAATGTAGAGCCGAAGCAGGGGTAGGTCCAGGACCCAGTGCAAGCTGGGACTGAGTTGGGCTGCTGGCCAGCCTGCTCCAAAATGTACTGGGAAGGGGTGTGGGTATGGGGGGGAATGCATGTTTTCTATAGCATTAACCTATAAGCTTTTGCTTCTTGGTTAATCAACTACACTATTACATCCCTAGTGCCTAGTCTGCCTTTTCTAGAGTTTGTGAAGTTTTGCTATTGAAGTTTGTTTTAGTAGTGAATATTTCCTTCCTATCACTGAAATAACCAGGGATTATTTAGTAAATCATGTAACTGCTAAAAATTGTTGTGACTACACGATTACTAAAATATACTATATCCAACATCCCTGTCTGATACAGAGGTATCGGCCACCTGCCCCCCCCCACCAGTTGCTTCTGTGGGAGGCACTGCGGAGGTTGGGGCAGGCGGCTCCATGGAGCCAGCTCATGCAGAGAGCTGGTTTAAAAGCTGGCTCCCCACAAGTATTGGCTTCTGCCTGCCCCATCACCCTCGGTGCTGCTTCCCAGACTTCATTTTTAAATAAAATATTATGTTAAACACAAAATGTTTCAGCATTATCTTTATTTATGAGAGGGGCGGGGAACCTGTTTTGACTCTGGGATCACTGACCCACAGAAAAGTCAGTTGGGGCCACACAAGTGAGATGCAAAAAAAACCCCCTCCAACAACCCCCAAGCCTCACTAATGTGGTCCCAACTATGCTGGTGGGGGCAGGGGACAGGGTGCCAGTGGATGCCGGGGCAGGGGCCTGGGGCAGAAGACAGGGTGCCAGTGGGTGCTGGGGCAGGGTGGGAAGGAGGGGACAGGGATGGGTACCTGGGCATCCTGCAGCTGTGCACCAAGGCCCAGGAAGTGCGCGGGCTGCTCCCCCGTCCCCCAAACAGCAGCCTGGTACCTGAAACACTGGTCTGTCGCGTGCCTGATGCCTTCCTGCACAGGGGAGGGGGAGTCCCGGACCGTGCCAGTAACAAATGCTTGGGCAGCGCACGCCTTGCTCTTCCGCTCCACACAGCAGCATGCACTGACAGAGCAGCTGGTGCGCTGGGGACTTCATTCTCCCCTGCTGCCTTTCTGGGGGGGGGAGGGGGGAGTCCTGGACCACTCCAGCCCCAACTGCTCGGGCAGTGCGTGCTGCCATGGGCAGCGGAGGAGCAAGGCCCGCGCTGTGCGAGTGTTTGGGGCTCGCGCAATCCAGGACTCCCCCTCCCCCTGCGCAGGAAGGCAGCAAGGGAATGAAGTCCTCAGCATGCCATCTCCAGCTGCTCAGGCAGCACGCGCCTTGCTCCTCTGCTCCCCATGGCAGCGCACGCCACCCAAGCAGCTGGAGCCGGCGCTCTGGGGACTTCATTCCCCTGCTGCCTTCCCGCACGGGGGAAGGGGGAGTCCTGGACCGCGCCAGCCCCAAACACTCGGGCAGCGTGCTGCCATGGGGAGTGGAGGGGTGTGGCGCGTGCTGCCTGAGAGTGTTTGGGGCTGGCGCGGTCTGGGACACCCACTTCCCCCATGTGGGAAGGCAGCAGGGGAATGAAGTCCGCAGCGTGCGATGGACTGGTGTTTTAGGTACCGCGCTGGCTGTTGGGGATGCATGGGGGAGAGCAGCCCGTGTACTTCTGGGACCTGGTGCGCAGCTGCAGAACTCCCCCCACCTCGCAGGAAGTGCACGCTACCTCCGTTGTCCCTGGAGGTAGCATCAGCGCGGCGTTCATCTTGGGGGTAGCGCTGGTGAGCACAGGGGAGCCAGGGGGCATTGGGGGGGGAGGGGGAGCCACAGGGGCGGTTTCATGAGCCGCACTTTTGGGGGGGGGGGGGGGGGGAGAGCCGCATGCGGCTCGCGAGCTGCGGGTTGGCCACCCCTGGTTTATGCAGTTATTCAGGCAGCTGTTCAGCAATACTGTTAGTTAGCAGGGGCCAGAATTTACTGTCGTAATGTCCTCACGCATCTCTGACTCCATCGATGATGATAACCAGAAGGCTGCTTGCGTGTGTGCTCAGTGATGTGTGCCGTGTTAGACTAGTGCACTTAGTCTTCACAGCAGATCCCAATAGAGCCCCCAAAGACCACAAATCAGCTAAGGATCGAAGGTGCCAGGCCAGGTTTATTTTAAGTGAAGTACAGTAAAAGGTGTTAATAGACTCTACTGAACCACTATGCATTTGTACCCCAAAAACAATGAAACGACTCAAAACAATGGAACACTTCCAACCCCCCCCCCCCGAAGCCATTCAAAGACTGTCCCCCCAAGACGCCACCTTTTATATAGGTACAAACACATCACTGCTGACATTTGAGGTTGCCACCCTCGGATGTTGCCAAGTTACCACCAATCACCTTGTGCCATCATGTATCAACCTTGACCTTTTACTGAACCTGAGTTGGTATTTATGGGGAGTGGGTATCATGGTCTTTTTCAATGAGCTTTGTGTTTACAGCTCATGATAAGTCCCAATTACCAGTTAGTCTTAGCTCTGGACCTATAACCAAGTAGTCTCAGCCCTGTTCATGCCAAGGTCTGTGAGCAAGGGGTCTGCTTTTGCTCACAGCTTAGTTTTGTTTTATGTTCACCATGTTTTATCCATTGTTAGCTAGGCCTCAGGCCTCAGATCAGGCCTGTGCTATATGGGCTTATGTCTCATGTCCTCATCTTACTACAGTTTAAATGGCTATATGCTAACATCCCTTATTAAAAGAATAAAATGCTTTTTCTTAGATGTGCAATTGTCATTTTCACAGTGTTGCTGTTTGGTAAAATTATGAGCACAAGAGACAGACACTGGCATTATTCATTGGAGGGAAGACTACCCAAAACTCCCAGATGCTGGGAAGAGAAGAGAGTAATGAGGTCTTGTATTTCCATTCACGCCTTCTTCCAATAGATTGGAGTTTGAGGGAATAGGCAGAATAAGAATCTGCACCCCTTATAGCAAGGCAGTGGTGGGGGCAGAGAGGCGGAAAGTCCCCTTATGGTAGCAAGAGTTTGGTGTCAGGTTTATCATAATCCTGTTATCCCAATATTAAAAGTGGAGCTCCCTAGCAGGTTCCATGGCAGGATTTTAGTATGCCATCCTCTCCATTCCCTTGAAAATCTGGTCTGTGTATGTGTGTGTGGGGGGGGGGGAGGGGCTGTTCATCCGACATTGTCTCTGAATCTTGCTAGTGGGGTTTACCATTTGCCTTTTGAATCCACTTTATTGCTGTAGGTTTCATACATTTTTTCCAGCCTTGCAAATATGGTTGCTCAGCAATTGTTGAAGGAAAGTTACACTGTAATTATAATTTATACTGTGTTTTCAAGCAGTTGTTCTTGATTTGTCTCATGGATTTTAGTGTAAACATTTTACAAAATCTGTTGAAAGAGGAAAAATCACAATTATACTATCCTTATTCACATGTATAGTTGGATGTGTATCAAAGTAACTAGTAAGCTAGATGGATGTTAAATAATTTTGATAACTTAATAAAGGGATAGTGTAATTCATACTTCCTGTGACTTGGGTGTGGTTATTTTGTCTCGAGTAAGCTAAGAATACAAAGTTATAAAGGAACACTGTTGCATGTTTGAGGAATTGGAGTTCCACAAACAATCTCTATGTTCTTCTGTGGGGGAAAATATGCCTGTTACTCTCACCCATTAAAGCAGTGGTCACCAATCAGTAGATCAGGATCTACTGGTACATCTTGGAGCCTCTGACAGGTGATCCTGACTGGTTTGGCTGGGAGGCACTTCAGCAGCCCCTCCTCCCACTGCCCTGCTGCTCCTGCCCAGAGCCTCAGAACTGCTCCCTGGGAACCTCCTGCTTGTTGTGCAGGGTGGGGGAGACAGAGGCAGGGGGGCACTGATGTTACTATCTCCCATTCCCCTGTACCCTATCTTTACAGAGTGAGGAGGGTGGGGCTTTGGCAAAGGGGTGAGGCAGGGCCTCGAAGAAGGGGTGGGGTAGGGGTATTTGGGTTTGAGGTAGACCCTGGACTGACTTACATTCAAAAATTGATCTTGTTCTTAAAAAGGTTGGAGACTACTGCATTAAAGCATTCAAAAAAAAAAAAAAGTGAAGCTGGTAACAAATTTAATAAAAGAATTAACATACAGTTCGGAATTGAACAATGGTCCATCTAGCCCGTATCCTCATCTTCAGCAGTGGCCAGTGCCATTTTTTATAAAAGAAATTAACAGAGCAGGGCAATTATTTAATGATCTATCTATCCCCTGTTGTGTAGTTCCAGTATCTAGAGGTCAGAGTGTTAAGTAAGGATGTTAAGTATTGGGTAATTGAATAGTTGATGCATTTTGAATTGACTATTTGATTAGTCAGTAGGGTGCCTCTGCCTTTAAAGTGTAGCAACAGCCCTAGGGGAGCTGTTCCTGGGCTCCATGCAGTGTTGCCGCTTTGAAACTCCGCGTGCAGCCTGGGGATACCCCAGCTGGCCTGGGGCTGCCCATGGCTTTTCAAAGCAGCAGTGCTGTATGGAGCCCGGAGTCTGTCCCCATGCTCCAAGCAGCACTGCTGCTTTGAAGTTCTCCCTCTTCTTCACCCCCCCCCCCCCCCCCGCTGCCTCTATATGATATGATAGAAGCAGCAAGAGGGGTGGGGAAGCAAATAATCGATATCCTGTCAACTAGTCCTTCACATTCCTAGTGTGAAGGACACCCTAAACATGGGATTGCATCCTTGACCATCTTAGTTCTATCGATGGCTATTAACCATCATCCATGAACTTACCTAATTTTTTTTTGAACCCACTTACGGTTTTGACCTTCACAGACTCCCCTGGCAACAAGTTCCACCGCTTAACTAAGTTTTGTTTGAAAAGAAGTGCTTCATTTTGTTTGTTTAGAATCTGCTGCCTGTTAATTTCATTGGGTGACTCCTGGTTCTTGTGTTACATGAGAGAGTAAATAACACATTCTTGTTCACTTTCCCGCACAGTTTTTGATTTATAGACCTCTGTCATATTTCCCCTTAGTCATCGCTCTTCTGAGTTTAACAGCCCCAGATTATTTAATCTTTCCTCTTTGTTTCATAGCCTTAATCATTTTGTGTTGTCCTCTCTCCGTTCTGAAAACTGTCCCGTGCAGCAATCTTAAAATGTTGGGGTTTCTTTGTATTTGAGAGTAGATTAAATTAGTTCATGATTTTGATTTGAACCCTGGGCTTCCCATACTAGAAGGAATTAGTGTACGTACATAGCGAATTCTGACATGATACTTTCTGTACTCCCTTTTATATTATTTTGTTTAACTTGGAAGACTTACTGTCCATTTAGTGATTTAGTAAAAGATTGTTGAGTGTGGTAAGAAGATGGTTTTTCCTCCATCTAGAGTCCTTCACATCATGACTGGAGTCTTGAGATCACTTTTCTTATCTGGAAGCTGTCAACAGCTGAATGTGCCTACTGCTTGATGTTAAATGCAGAGAAAATTTTCTCTCCTTCCAGGCCAGAAGAATACAGGAATGGGAAACGAAACAAACAAAGAAAACCACCGTATTCTCCATCTTTCTGGAGAACGCTACAGGTTCCTTGGTCCGGCACCCTTGGGACCTGACTGATCTTGGATGAGGGATTTTGCCAGACTGGGGAAGGTCATTTCTGGTCCCCTTGCTGCCAGGCCCACCAGGCTTCCTAGCTTCTCCCACTTCCCCGACTCTCAACACAACTGGGCTGCCACCAACCTTCCTGGGTCCCTTCAGTCCTCCATAGCCCATCAGGACTTTCTCATTCTGGAACATCTTTAGTCCTTCTGGACCAGAGAGATCTGATTTATAGAGGTGCAACCTGTATTGCTAGGAAAATGGACTAACTTTTAACTCCCTTTTTCTATATTTTTTAAAAAATAAGTATTGTTATATAAACAAATTCTAATCTTTTCTTCTTTCAGGAACACCATTTACAACGAGCTATTTCGGCACAGCAAGTTTTTAGAGAAAAGAAAGAGAGCATGGTTATCCCAGTTCCGGAGGCAGAGAGCAATGTCAACTATTACAATCGCCTGTACAAAGGAGAGTTTAAACAACCAAAGCAGTTCATTCACATTCAACGTAAGTTCATGCTTATATTGTTCTGTCTTCCTTTAACTTAGTTTGGGAAAGTCACAGTATTCATATGGTAGGTGGAAGGACCCCCAAAAACCTGGTCAGAATTATAGTAGATAAGTCCTTGTTTCTCCTTTGAAGTAGCCAGGAGGATTTGGGGATTGAGGGACAGAAGAAGGTATTGTTTGTGGATTTCCATACTGATGTTTTATATGTGTTTCAGATAGGTAGTTGTCAGAGGACAGCCCATACTCTTCTGTTCCATTGATCTCACCATCCTAGAATTCATTTGATTTCCTAACTCTCTGATAAGGAATAAGTGAATGGGCCATGCTACCAGTTATTTATTATTGTTTTATTTTTAAATCATAAGTTAATGATGCTATGGTATGTAGATGCCCCTTATCTCTATTCACAGATCACCTTAATATAAAGTCAGATTAATTAGAATATCTCTAATCATTGTATTTGACTACCTGAATGTAGCATGAAAAGTTTTTGCAACTATGTTGAGATTGTGTTGAAGGTTAAGAATGAGCTCTTTACTGTAGTGTATGTGATATTCTGTCTTGCAAAAATAGTGCTACAAATAATTGGATGAATCTCTATAGGTTTTGTGAAAATGTAGAATTATATATTTATTACTATAAGGAATTTTCCATTTGTCATATCTCAGACTGCTCTGATTTGAGTGGGATTGACTGCTTGTGTGGTAATAGATGGATTTTAGAGGGAAAACATAAGATCTTTCTTTGCTTTGTTATGGAATAGTCATGTTCTCTGAGTTATTTAGGTTGACAACCTATAGACTGGACTCCATCCTGTTTGTTTGTTTTATTGTAAACTCTTTGAGCGTGGACCATCTTTACATTCTGTGTTTGTAGAGTTAGTACAGTGGTGTGCTATTCTGTGACCAAGGGTCCTTGTCACTGTCACACTACAAATAAGTCAAAATAATCTTGTAGCAATACACTGGGTCATCTTATTGGGGAAATTTATCAATGCCTTTCTAGGAAGACAAGAAACAAGCACTTTCCAACTAGTTGATTGTTAAGCACATATTCAAGAAATCCTCTCTTGCCCCTGATCTCCTTGCTAGCTAGCACCCTAACTCTGACTGACTCTCTTTTGGTGGGAGAGGGGCATTATTGACAAAGTTACGTTGAAATGACTTGGACAGTACAGGATTCCTCTAATCTCCTTAACTCCTTTTGTTAGGCTTTTTTGTGATACGTACGTAGTTGATTTTGTTGTTCTGAATATTATGACCAGGGCTCCACAAACCGCTGAATCTACTCACCCGTGGTGAGTATATTTCAGCCAGTCGCTCTGTGAGCCCCATTCACCGGCGCTTTGCACATGCGCAGTGCCGGTCTGGCGCATGCACGATGCGGGGCTGGCGAGTGGCTCTCGCTGGGGTTTGTCAAGCCCTGATTATGACAGATCTAAATCATCCATGTTTATTCTTCATAGATGTTTCAGCACCCACGAATTTGTTTACAGTGTGCCATTGAGCTGTCTATGAATTCATGCTGAGAGAGGTTTTTTAATGTGTCCTGTTTTTTTTCTATTGGGGAGACTCTAAAGAATAGTGTGGGTAAGTTGTGTGTGTGTGTGTGGGTTTTTTGTTTGTTTTTTGTCATCTGCATGCTGCTGATGTTGTCCTCGCTTTCTGTTTCATTGCATCTGAGTAGTATATTTTCCAAAATGGGAAGTTGTATGAAGATGAAGTTGGCTGAAGCTCTCTTCTGGATAAGACCGAGGTGATGCTAGTAGTGCGAGGAGGCAGCCAGAGGAAATAGTATCAGTAATTTTGTATCAATAAAACTCTTTTGGTTTAATATAAAATAAAAATTACCTGTTTAGCCAAAATAGTTACACAGTAACAAAAATTGTTCATAGCCCAGCCTTAGTCAGAAGGTTCTGCTGCTCATATCCATATGGTTCACAGTCAGCAAGCAGTTCGCAGAATTAACTTTGATTCTCTTCTGTGATTTGTTACATGTGTGCCAACATTAACTAGAGATGTAAAATCCCTTTTAACTGATCAGCTAGTTTAATCTTAAATTAAACTGGTTAACTGATTAAATGGGAAGTTGTGCCCAGGCTGGAGCAGGCCCTGCAGGGCTGGGTCAGTGCCCTGCCCGCAGTGAGTGGGGTACTGTTCCAGCCCCTACTGCTTAACCAAAACCAGTAAGCCTCACTCATTAACGGTAACCAGTTAACCATTAACATCCCTAACATGAACCAGCTAATCTTATTTTAGGTAGAAATCAATTCATATTCATATTACAATATAAACTTAAAAAAACCCAAATAGTCTGGTAGTACTTCGTAGACCAGGCCTGCACAACTCGGAAAGTGGCGAGGGCCATATTACTCCAAAGAAAACAGCTGTGGGCCAAAAGTAGGGATGCTCTCCCAAAAAATACCCAATACGCAGGATAAAAATTTTTGTCAATCAAAAAAAAAAACCAAAAACCCACGCGTGTCTCCACTTGGCCCACTGGCATTTGTCTCTCCTGCACCCTGCCCCTTGGTGCCTTCCCCTTTCTCCTGACCTGCCCCCCTCCCCACAGCACAAGCCCTTTCGCCTATCTGGGTTCTGGCTTCCAGGTTGCGGGGCTGCCGGAGACTTTTTTAATCCAGTTGTCGCCGGCTGTGATGATATGATGCCACGTCACGCCAGCATCCTGGCGTCTGCTGGCGTCCCGCCCTCTGGCTTGCGCCCCGCCTCCTTGCGCCGGAGCTGCATGCAGGCAGCCCAGCAGCGAGAATCGCCGCACTTCCCCCTCCCTGGCGGTGCTCCGCTCCTCTGCCCGGCCAGCGGATTGGATGGGGCCACGCTGCCCGTAGTCGGCATGGGCCGCACAGTGAGCCCCTGTGGGCCGCACGTTGTGCAGGTCTGTTGTAGACTAACAAAACATGTAGATGGTATCATGAGCTTTCGTGGGCACAGCCCACTTCTTCAGATGACCAGAGTGTTGGATGTCCAGGACCAAAATAAATAGGGGAGAAGGGAGGGGTGGTGGAAGAAGGAAAAAATGGGAGGGGGGGGAAACAAGAAGAGGCAGTGGGTAAAAAATATCAAGGGGAAAGCCGAGCTGGAAAGCAATAGGGAAAACAAATAGTCTATAAGCACCTAAAGACTAGATCAGTGATTCCCAACCTTTTTCCCATGGAGGAACCCCTAAAATAATTTTTCATCCCCCTACCTATGAAAACATTTACTTGGCCAGAAAAAGTTAACAGCGGGGAGCGCAATTCAATTACTGCTAAATTATTGTCAAGAAAATGTAAAGAGCTGTTATATATATGTGTCAGCTTACATTGTAAGAAAAAAAATTGTGTGCACTTTTTATTTATTTATTCCACGATTTCTCGCAGAACCCCTGACGATGGTCTGTGGAATCTCAGGGTTCCGCGGAACCCTGGTTGGGAAACACTGGAGTAGATAGTCAAAGGGGGCAGATAAGAACCATTAATTAGCAAACAACAAATGGTCAGGTAGCACTTAAAGACTGACAAAACATATAGGTGGTATAATGAGATTCTACATAAACAAAGAACCATTGTCCCCTTCATTGTTTGGTAGGTTGATAATGACCCAGCCATCCAGTATCTTTATTCAGTCAATGGGTGTGAGAATGGAACTTGTGAATGAGCTGTAGTTCCAGTCCTTCCCTGTGTATTTGGCTTGTGGAATTGGTTTGTAACAAATTAATCTCCCTGGGCATTCATTAACAGATCTTCAAGTAGCTAAAGTGTTCTCCAACAGGTTTTTGTATGTTCCCTTTATGGATATCTGATTTGTGTCCATTAATTCTTACCCGTAGGGACTGTACAGTTTGTCCAATATATATATTGCAGTGGAGCATTGCTGTCATTTGATGGCATAGATTAAATTACTGGATATGCAGTTAAATGAGCCTTTGATTTGGTGACTTCTGTGGTTGGCTCCAGTAATGAATTCACTTGTATAGATATGTGGGCGGAGTTGGCATCGCAGCTGATTGCAGGACTGAGTTTCTGGCTGTTTATGATGTAGTTGTGTAGTATGGTTACCAGAAAGAATAGGTCTTCCCCCAAGGCCTCTGAGAGCGAGGGATCATTTTCCAAAATAGGTTGTAAATTATTGACAATGCGTTGGAGGGGTTTGAGTTATGGGACTGTAGGTATTGACAAGTGGAATTCTGTCGTCTTTTTTGGGTCTGTCTTGAAATAATTGATGTCTGGGTACTTTTTTGGCTCTGTCAATATGTTTTTTCACTTCTCCAGGTGGGTATTTCAGTTTTAGGCATGCTCTATAAAGACCCAGTAGGTGTTTGTCTCTGTCTGTGGGATCAGAGCAAATCTTAGGCTTGGCTCTATACAATAGATTGAGAAATGTGTCTGGGATGGAAGCTGGAGGCATGAAGGTAAGTGTAGCGGTCGGTGGTGGAAATTTGTCCATTATTTTATTGTACTGTAGTGTCCAGGAAGTGTATTTCCCATGTGGACTAGGCCAGCCTGAGGTTGATAGTGGGGTGGAAATTGTTGAAATCCTTGTGAAATTCTTCAAGAGTCTCCTTTCCTATAGGTCCATATGATGAAGATGTCATCTATATAGCGTAAGTAAAGTAAGAGTGTTAGGGGCGAGAGCTGAGGAAATGTTGTTTAAGGTCAGCCATAAAGATGTTGGCATATTGTGGTGCAATGCGGATGCCCATGGCTGTGCTGCTGACTTGAAGATACGGGTGAGGACAAAGTTGCAGAGCTCTGTAACTATGTGTGTAGTGTTGTTATCAGAGATAGTGTTCTTGATGGCCTGTAATTACTGGCAGATAAGGACCATTAGTTAACAACTGGTGTTAGTACTCTTCCTCGCTAATTGCTAACTAATGGTCCTTATCTGCTTCTTTTAACTATCCAGTTTTTAGGTCCTTATAGGCTGTCAGTTTTGGCTGATACATACCAGCTCAGTTTTCCCTTTGATATTTATATACCCACCGCCTCCTTTTGTTCCCCCTCCCTCATTTTTTCCCTCCTCCCCCGCCCCTTCTACCCTATTTATTCTGGTTCTGGACATACAACACTCCGGTCATCTGGGCTGTACCCATGAAAGCTCATGATACCATGTAAAAGCAGGGCCGGCCCGAGCCATTTTGGCGCCCCGGGCCCCAAGTGCGTGGCGCCGCCCCCGGGGTGCATGGCCCCGCCTCCGGGCGCACAGCGCATGCACGGGCCCACCCCCGGGGCACGTGGGCAGACGCACGGCACATGCGCTGCCTAGTCGGCCCGGCCACTGCCAATGGTGCATAACCCGGGGCCGCCTGGGGCGGGCTGCACCTGGCCGTGCAGGGCCCTGTGGCCACGGGGGGGAAGGGCGCTGCTAGCCGGTGCTGCGGGAGTTAACGTGACCCCCGCCCCGGGCGGCCGCTGCAGTCTGCCGGGAGCCGGGCGCCCCTCCATAGGTTGGCGCCCTGGGCAGTTGTCCGGCTAGCCCACCCCTGAGTCCAGCCCTGTGTAAAAGAATCTGTGTTACAAAGGAATAGCATACCTGGTTTTGTTTCAGGGTGTTCGGAGGATGGTGTTTGTAGCAGAGTTGGTAAAAAAGTTTCCATTCCAAAGTACTGGTGGTTAGTTAGGCCCTTGTCCAATAGATGTATCCCATCTCTGAGAAACAATGAGTTCACAGAGTTGAAATGTTTGTGCCAGACAGTGCATTGTTTCCAGTCAGCTGTGAACCGTTTAATTTTCCAATTAGTGTTTGTCTAGTACTTTTCACAAGGTGTTGGGGTGTATTGGCAAAGCTGTAAGTTTCAAATGTCTTTCACTGGGAGATGGAGTACCTGTTTGTTAGTGATCGAGGATTTTAGCTACCCTGACATCTGCGTCTTGGAAGATATCAGAAACATATTTTTAATACGGAAGGTGGGAATGTTAGATATCGGGTAATTGAATAGTCGTGTAATGGCATGCAATCTTATTGTTTACACGACTATTCAATAGTCCCTGGGGGTGGGGCCGGCAGCTAGTGCGATCCTGGCCCCACTCCTAGGAAGTCTCCCACCACTCCGCACAGCTGCCTCTGTATCAGAGGCAGCAGCGCAGGGTGGCAGGAGGAGCCTTTCCATGAGAAGAGCCAGTTTAAAAACCAGCACCCCTCACAGACCTGCTACCTGCTGCCCTGCGCTGCTGCCTCTGATACAAAGGCAGCAGCGTGCAATGGCAGCAGCCCTTGTCAGGGTGGGGGTTCTGAGCTCCTCATAGACCAAGGCTGCTACATGCTCTGATGACTCCCAGCACTTCTGCTCCATCTCTGTGCTCCCAGCCCCCACTGGAGCATCCTCTGTCTGTGGTGGGCCCAGGCTCCCTGCAGAGAGAGGGTGCTCCATGGGAGCAGCCCGTGTCTGTGGGGCTCCTGGGTTGCCTGCAGATGGGCTGCTACGGATGAAAGCAGCCCCTCTCCACAGTGGGCTCCCTGCAGGGCTGGACAAGCCCCCTGCATGCAGCAGGTGAGGAGCTGCTCCAGCCTTCACTGGTTAACTGGAACCATTTAACTGGTTAACTGTTCAGGGTGATCTTACCTGTTAACTGGTTAACCTTTCACATCCCTAATCTTAAATGTTGTGGTGCACTTCACCACTTTTTATCTTTAGATATTAATGTTTTCAACAGTAAAAGTTTAGAAAGGAGCATAATCATTATTTTGTCAAGAATCAATATTCTGAAGAAGTGGGTAATCCGTTCTGTGTATTCATAGTAGTACATCACCTACATTTAGTTCTGAATTAAATATGTAAGGTTGTTTTTTTTTTTTTTCCAATGAATTTGCTACCCTAAGGTAAAAAAATTTTTTAGCATAAGCCTTTATTGTTTTTGATTTGGGGAATTGAAAGACTCCATATGCCATTTTTAACTTTTTTAGATTGCTAGTTTGAAACATTCACTAATTGAATGTTAGCATTGATTAAAGAGTATTGCCGTCATTTAGGACTTTTATATAGATAATTAAATAAATAGGCATTGCTGCATTATCCACCTGATACTTGTCTTCTCTGGTTTAAATTTTAACTGACTGAGGCCAAAATTTAATATACAGTAGACTTCCAATAATCCGGCACCTTTGGGACCTAGGTGGTGCCGGATTATCGGATATGCCAGAGTATCAGGAGGTACTGCATACTCCCAACCCAATCCCACCCTCCCCCCGCAACCTTATGCTCGGGTCCCGGAGCCGCCGTTACAGCCATGCATCTCCCTCTGGGCACTGGGGCATGTGCACTGAGCAGCCAGCTTACACATGGCTTCAATGAGTTGGCCGTGAAGCCGTGTGTAACCCAATCCCCCTACTCTTCCCCTTCCCTGGAGCCAAACACTTCTCCTCCCTGCTGTAACCCGATCCCACTCCCTCCCCAACCTTATGCTCGGTCCCAGAGCTGCCAGTACAGCCACGTGTCTCCCTCCAGGCACTGGGGCACGTGCGCTGAGCGGGCGGCTTTTCAATGAGCTGGCTGGGACGCTGTGCATTAACCAATCCCCTCCCTTCTCCTCCCCTTCCCCAGAGCCAAACACCTCCCCTCCCTGCTGTAACCCACGTGAGAGCGGCTGACCTGGGCGGTTCCGGGTTCCGTCCCGGTTCCGTCAGGAGCGCTTGCCATTTGCGTTCCGAGCTATTGGGAGTCCTGGACTATTGGAGTTTTACTGTACATGGAAGCTGAAGTATGTTCTAACTCTTAGGGTACGTCTAGACTACAGGCTTTGATACTGTCGACAAAGCTTCTATCGACAAAAAGTGTCTAGACTACATCCAGTTCTGTCGACAAAGCAAGCCGCTTTGTCGACATGAGAGTGTAGACTCAAAGGACAGTGTAGATGCAATAACGTCTTCTGTCGACAGAACTCTGTCGATAAAAGGCGTTATTCCTCGTAGAATGAGGTTTACTGCCGTCGACAAAAGTGTCGAGGTACAGAACTTGGCGGTAGTGGTAGATGCAGGTATAGTTTTGTCGACAAAAGTCTACTTTTGTTGACAAAACCCTGTAGTCTAGACACACCCTTAGAGAGACACTGTTTCCAGGTCAAGGCTCTGTTCAGGGCTGTGTCTGTGGGGGAAGGAAGGGAGAAGGAGAGTTGGCTGCTTTTTCACTCCCTGTGCTGTACTTGTTTTTGGCAATAAGAACCACCTTAATTTTTATTAGTGTTGATTGAGCACTTTCACAGTCATAGTAAAACTTAAAAAAAACCCCGCCACAATTTATTATATATGCTGATTTATCTAAGTTATCTCAAATACCAAAAACAGTCAATTTAAACATATAGTGGAGTTCTCTTCTTTGAGTGCCTGGTGTCTGAATAAGGGTTGCATCTGAAATTATAATAATTGAATCTTTCAAAAAATCTTGTGCATCAGAATTTTATCAACAGAATTTTAGCTGGCACTATTTTTTGTTTTTATGAGTTTGAGGGAAAGAAATTAAGTTGGCCTGTGTCCATACTTAAAATATTTTTAATAGCTCTGATTTTTAGTGCAGATTTTAAATTAGTAAATCTTATTGTGACTGATGTATAAAGTGACTCCATCTCTTAATTCAGCATTTGATATTAAAATAACTCGACTCTGACCTTTTCCTCTTTACTGGATGCATTACTAAAGAAAAGTAGGTTTTAAGTTAAATATATAAGAATATTGGAAAATGAGAAATTAGGTCAGAAATGTATAAACTGAAGATATAAGAGGTCAGCTAGTTTTAAAGGTGTTAATTTGCAGCTAAAATGGTGATTTGTTTGTTTTCTGTTGCATCATTGTAATAACTTAACTTAATTTGGCATCCTTAACATAAATAAATGACCTTGTGACTAAAAGCAGTTTTTATACATGTTTCTATTTCAGCGTTTAATCTGGACAATGAGCAACCAGATTACGATATGGACTCTGAAGATGAGACATTATTAAACAGACTCAATCGGAAGATGGAGATCAAGCCGCTACAGTTTGAAATTATGATTGACAGGCTTGAAAAAGCTAGTTCTAATCAGGTATTGAATGCTTAATTCTCTTCTCTCTTTCTTTTTTTTATTGATGATCATTCTCATTAATGTTTTTATTTTGTTTCACTTCTGTTTAATCTTTTATATATTTTTCTTAACCTTTGAATATAATTATTTTGCTTCCCACCAGTTATTTCAACAACCCAACCCCAAATGCACTGAGTGTGTTCATAAAATGATAGTACTACTTTTTATCTTATTAGGTAGTCAGCGGTACTAAAGGTTTAATAACCTAGAATGACAATGGTAAGTGAAATAGTGGATTTTTTAACTTCCTCATTGAACTCTAAAATTTAATGCAGTAGAAGAGGACAGCTATCATGCTATTTTGTCAGTTTCAGTACTAAAGAGTTATCAAGTTTACCGGCTGACAGTTTTGCATGTACTCCTGATTTTCCTTTTCATTCCTTTTCTTTTGATCTGATTTCGGGTTTAGTGTGGAGGTGGCTGGTGATATACAGGGGGTCTGGTGGTCCCTTTTGGCTTTAAATTCTATTACTTCCAAAAACCTGACATTTTTAATGTGTACTGTAACTTACAAAGACAGCCAAAAGCTCAAAACAAGCTAGGTGCAGGTTTTATTCTTTTTGCGAGACCTTCATCTTTAGCAATTTTAGTTCCTTGTTCTGCAAATTGAGGAACACTCTGTTTCCCTTCACTTCAGTGGAAATCATAGCACTTTAGTTGGAGTTGAGTGCTCAGTAACTTGGTAGTGTACCAACCCTTTTGCAGAACCAGCTCTTAGCTTGATTTCTAATTTGAGCTGTGTGTTTTCTTTAAAAAAAAAAAAAAAAACCTTCCAGACCGTGATAATTTACTATTTTAATGTTTTATTCTAAAATGCAAAACATGTATTAGAAATTTCTTAAATAGTTTATACTAGAAGATTTACTCAGCCTTGACTCGGTTAATTTTGGTTTGTGGAAAATAAAATGAAAATGTATGCACTTTATTTAAATCCCTGATGCAGTGGAACAGCTAGCAATTTCCCCATACAAATCAGGATGGGGAGCTTCTGCTTCCCCCGCCTCCCTAAAGGGTACCTGGGGCGTGTGGCAGACATGGTGCTGGGACAGTCCAGAGGGGCTCACCCTCAGCCAGCCTCTTTCACCTGCCTGGCAATTCTGTCTCTTCTGCATGATTTTTTGAGAAGCAATCCCATTCCAGGTACATCCCATTTCATGGCACAACCAAACCCTTACCTTACTTTAAGTTATTAAACTGTGTAGTGAATTTGGTGGTCCTAGCTGTTACCGTTTAGGAGGAGTTTTTGAAAAAACACACAGACAGGCAAACTCTGCCAGATATATAATAAATTACGTTACAGTAATGAAAGGTAATTCTGAAGACACTGTTATCCTCTTTTGTTTCAAATTTATAATAATAAACCTATAATTTGATGGATGAGTGTCAAGTGAATAAACTAATCTGTTCCTAAGATACATCTTTTTTTTTTTTTCTTTAAGTTCACACCTGGTATATTGAAGACACATATTGCTTTTCCTTTTGTAGGGAATGTAAGACAATGTGCAGATTTGCTAACGGGGAAAGGTAAAATAAAAATCACAGTGATTGGTCACATCACATTCCTTTTATCGGGCATACTTTATTTCAAAATAAAACTGAAAACCAGAACAAATCAACTACTGATTACTAGTTAATAACCACTTTTGAGCTTTTCCAGTTGGGTGGAGAAAGAACATCAGTTTCCTCTGATTCCCTCTTTTGTACCCGCTTGTGCTTTTCTTTTATAACTCTGACTAGATCAGTTATGTGAGAGGGAGAAACCCTGTAAATTCCTTTCATGTCAGAGTGCTTTTACACCTTGTCACATGAGTCTCCAGCAACTTGGAAATTGAGTTGCCTTTCTTTTTTTTCTTCTTTTTTTTTCATAATTAGATAGCTCCACCAAAGGACTAAAAGAAGATTTTGGCTCCTCTTTCTCTTTTGTTAACAACTTACTTTCATTAACTGGTCTCTGTTCTACATTTACTATGGATAAGATGCTTTAATGAACCTCTTAGCTGATGAAATATAGAGTCTCAGAAGAGAAGATTCAAAAGGTGCTTCTTGTATGGAATCAAGTGTGTATACCCTTTCCAGGAAGTGGAATGCTCTACAGTGGTTACATTGCCTTTTTATACCCTTGAGTACACTGGATAGGATTTAGAGCTGGTTCTGGATCTTGCTAGGAAGCTGAGACCAACCATAGTGAAAAATAATGGTAAGGAAAAGCCTGAGGAGCCCTTGTATGTTTCACAGTTGAATAGTTACAGTTCATTCCAACTCAATAAATTATATGTCTGTGAGCTCTTTTCAGTGCTTTCCTGACCTTTAGTTGGCTCAGTTAAGAGAGCTTCATGCTTCTGTTTTTGACAGCATGATCAGAAAAATTTTTCAAAATTCCCAGAGAATTTTACTGAAAGCGTTTCCAGTGCAGGAGCTCCAGTGGGCAGACATTACCAGCAATGTGTTTCTGGAACTGTGAAAAATCCCAAGAAACATAGCTCAGACAAGAAAGGGATAGCATATGGCAGTCTACTTGAGTTCAGAGCAGTGAGGCTAACAGTTGTTCTAGAAGATAGTCTCCAATATAGTCAGTCCTTTATTTTAAAAGAATGTTTATGTTCTTGTTTATTATGTGCCTGATGCTCACTAGGAACAGAACTTCAGTGATAGAAGGATGTTCTTTTAGAATAAATGAGGAAGAATCATGGTCTTAACAATATCTGTCCTGGAAGGAGCTCTGAATTTGCAAGTAGATGGACTGAATTGTAAAACTATTGATTAAGTGGATCCCCCAAGGGTTGTGTTGAAAAGTAAAGGGAGATGAATCATAGAATCTTAGAACTGGAAGGGACCTCGAGAGATCATCAGGTCCAGTCCCCTGCCCTCACGGCAGGACCAAGCACTGTAGATCATCCCCGATAGATGTCTATCCAATCTGCTCTTAAATATCTTCAGTCATGAAGATTCCACAACCTCCCTAGGCAATTTATTCCAGTGTTCAACCACCCTGACAGTTAGGAAGTTTTTCCTAATGTCCAACTGAAACCTTCCTTATTGCAGTATAAGCCCATTGATTCTTGTCCTATCATCAGAAGCCAAGGAGAAGAATATTTCTCCCTTTTCCTTGTAACATCCTTTTAGATACTTGAAAACTGCTATCATGTCCCCTCTCCATCTTCTCTTTTCTAAACTAAACAATCACAATTCTTTCAGTCTTCCCTAATAGGTCATGTTTTCTAGACCTGTAATCATTTTGTTGCTCTTCTCTGGACTTTCTCCAATTTCTCCACATCGTTCTTGAAATGTGGTGCCCAGAACTGGACACAGTACTCCAACGGAGGCCTAATCAGTGCAGAGTAGAGCAGAAGAAGTGTAAATTCTAGTGTTTCTTTCATGGCTTCACAGGTTAAGGTAGTCAATTGATGATCTAATCATCAAGGGCCATCTATTTTTGGATTTCATATCTCAAGGACTGTCTCATTTTGCTACTGAAGGAAAACCACATTGAAAGTATTGGTTTATGAGAAGCTATCTTTGAAACATTTGTGGCTATCTCTCAAAGTGAGGCCTATGCTTGGCTGAGATCAAGAAATTTGTTTACCTACAGAATCCACAACTCTAGCTGGAATAGTCTTGGTTTACACCAATGCTATGATGTAAAAAGCCAAAATGGTGCTCTGTTCCCTAAATTCTTGGCATTTTTTTTAACTAGCAAAGGGTTTGTGTGTCATCATGTTGAGAAAGCAGGGTTCAGTCGTCAGTACCGAGGAGACATGTTGGGTGGGTTCCAGTAGTGGCCAGATTTTTTCTGAACAGTTGGAACAAATTTTGGCTAAACAAATAATAATTACTCCTTGGAACCAGTGTTGTGCTTCAAACTCTTGGTATTTATCTCTGTTAAAACTCTGGCACTGGTTACTCTTATTTGTCCCTCCATTAAAATAACCTGTCGGGTGACCATAATTAGGATGAACTTGCAGTCCTCTCATGGTGATTCCCCTTATTGGTATTCCACAGTTTTATGTCTCAAATGATCACTCAGTTGCACAGTAATCTTGACATTACTTTCCTTCCATTTAGGCCTCTGCTGTCCTTTAATAGTTAAAGAGCTTGGCATTTCCTAGATGTCACTGTGATTCTGAAATCTTACCTACACGAAGTCAAAGAAGTCAGTGGTTCAAATTCCTTTTTTTTTTTTTTTTTTTTTCCTTTTCTGGCCAAGAAAGAGCAGTTCACTTTTAGTTGGTCCTTCCTAACTGGATTTGAGAATGTATTAAAGAAGTGTATATATATCAAATGACTTTGTGTCACCTGGTGGCATTAAGAATTGCTCTTTATAATCTGACTTCTTTTTGGGGAGTGTCTTTATAGAGGAAATGCCAGGCAGCTTTTTGGTACTTTCTGCGTAACTTCATGGACCATTTTGTGAATTCACAAGCTTCTGCTATTGCTCTGGGGTGTACTATTTCAGAGTACTGCAATGCAAGGATTTTCCAACTGACTTCATGAATTAGCCTCGCTTCATATAAGTGTTAGGAACTACTAGGTAAAAACCAATTTCTAGATTGTTGGATCTCCATAAGCAGAGACAAGTTTGATCCTACCTATAAAATGTTTTTTTTTTGTAAGGACTCGCCAAACTGTGGAATCTACCTAGGAATCCTAGTTTGTACATATTTTTTATTTTAGTTCTTTGAGTACTTACTCATGTCAATTTCATTGTATGTGTGCATACACCTATCTTCTCAGCTATCGGAAATTTTTGCCATAATCCTATCTGCAGGGCTTGCTGTGTTACCTCCTTGGATGCTGCACTTGTGCTGGTATATCAGGTGCTGCCTTATATCTTCTCAGTTTCTTCTTGCCATCTGCGTTGATCTGTTGGCGAGCCTTACCTCGCTTGTTAAAGACTTGTGGTTTTCCTTATTTTGGACAATATGGCTTTAGGCTTGTATATAGTTATCTTTAGTATTGAGTACCTGTTAAGTGTTGAAGTTTGAGTTTGGGCCCCGGAAGGGCATGAGCTAATTAAGGATGTTAAGTATCAGGTAATTAACAAAATATGTAGATGGTATCATGAGCTTTCTTGGGCACAGCCCACTTCTTCAGATATCTGGTAATCTGAAGAAGTGGGCTGTCCCACGAAAGCTAATGATACCATCTACATGTTTCGTTAGTCTGTCCAGGATAAACTTAAAAAACAACAAATGGTCTGCTAGCACTTTATAGACTAACTGAAGCTTCCGAATAGTTGATGCATTTTGTTGATAGAGTGGCTCTGTCTTTGAAGTGTAGCAACACCCCTGGGATCCATTCCCCCCTGCAGACCTGAACCTTGTGCTGTCCACACTCTTGAGTCCTCCTTTTGAACCCTTGGTTTCCTACTCCCTCCTCCTGCTGTCCTGGAAGATCTCCTTTTTGGTTACTATAGCATCAGCCTATAGGGTGTTAGAGATCTGGGTGCTCAGTTTGGAACCACCCTATACAGTTTTCTTCAAGAACAAGGTGCAGCTGCAACCTCACCTAGCATTCCTATCCAAAGTTATGTCTGTTTCATGTTGGTCAGGATACATTTTTACTGGTCCTTTACCCAATGTCCCATGCATCGGAAGAGGAATGGAGGCTTCACACTCTGGACATCAGGTGAGTGCTGGCTTTCTACATAGAACAAAACTGTTCTGTAAGTCATTGCAGCTGTTCATCACAGTGACAAATAGGATGAAAAGTCACCCTATATCTACGTAGAGGATCTCATCGTGAATCACAGCCTGCATTCATTACTGTTACAAGCTGGCAAAGATACTCCTGCTGGCAGTTGTAATGGCTCAGGCCACTAAGAAACAGGCATCATCACCATCATTATTCCTGGCATAGGTGCCAATCCAAGTAGTCTGTCATGTTGTGACCTGGTCTTCTGTCCACAAGTTCACATTTCATTATTGCACTGACCCAGCAAGCTCGTGGTGATGTTAGCAGAGCTATGCTACAATCTGCAAGGCTGTGAACTTTGAGCCCAGCTCCAAGGATTCTGCTTGTGAATCTCCCTACAATGGAATTGACATGAGCAAGCTCAAAGAAAAAAAAATGTTACCCACCTTTCATAACTGTTGCTTTTCAACATGTTGTTCATGTCCATTCCATTATCCAGTTTCCTACCCTTTGGTCAGAGTTGTCAGCAAGAAGGAACCAAGAGGCCATAAGGCTTGCAGTGCCTGATACACTAGTGCATAAAAGTGGCACTCATGGGGGCGACACAACCAGCCGTAAAGATACTGCTATGGCAGAAATCTCCAATGACTGCGCATGTTCATGGATGTGAGCAATACAAAGAATAATAGTTATGACAGCTGGGTAACTTTTTTTTTATTTGGAATGTGGGTCCTGTTAATGAAGATAAAAGCTGTTCAGTGAGGGTCAGTTGCAAGCTGAAGAGAAAAAGGATGCCAAATTGTTTTGTCACCAAATTTGAAGAACTACCTGATTAAGTAAAAGAACCCTGCCCCTGTGTCCATATTGCTTGGAGCCCTTGTAGAAATGTAATTAGCAGGTAGGACTGTCCAGAAATCCATTTTCCTGGTACAGTAGAGAAAACAAAAGTTAAATAAGAAATCCTGATCTCGGAGTACAATTGATATTTTAAAAAAACCCCTAGCATTACCTGTTCCATTGTGATGGTAGACGTTCCTGTGGCCTCCTCCCTCCCCACTGCTCCTAGAGCTGGGGAGGTTTGGGCTGGCTCAGGCCACTTCCTCCCTCCCCATTGCTCCCAGGGGTTGGGGAGGCTCAGGCCGTGCTTCCTTTTCCTTGCTCACTGCTCCGGTGATGCTGGGGTGCGTGCTCGCTCTTCTCCTCCCCATGGTGGAGGAGGGGCCTCAGAGGGAGGGGTTAGGGCTGTAGGTGAGGCTGGGGGCCTGTCTCCCCCTAGAAACCTCTCAAGTCTTCTCAAATGTTCTCTGTGACAGACGGCATGATGGATGCCTCTCCTTTTACTATAGTATAGGTTAATAAAGTAAACCAAAGGAATAAAAGCTGAGTGTTTTAGAATTTCTAAAATGTTGTTCATATTAATAGACAGAATGGCCTTTTGAAAGTTTAATATATATTTGTATGTAGATGAAATGCATATACTTTTCTCTGATGATGCTATATGAGCATGTGTATGTGGCCACTAAGGTCAGTATTCATTCTAGGTAGAATGGATGCATATATTGGTGTTTTGTGAATGATTGTAGTGCAGGGCTACTCAACATGTGGCCCACAGCCCGTTTGTTTGTGGCCCGCGGTGCAGTTTGGGTTTACACGGGGCTCAATATGCAGCCCATGGGTGGGAGCCAAAACAAAAAAGTAGTCAATATAATGATCTTCTGTTGATATGTGTTTTAGTAGTTAAATTCCTGGACTGAAATTCCTCATTAAAAGTGCTGTCTTATGTGTGGAAATTGGGTGAAAATTGCATTTTATTAATATCAGCAGAACTGACTGACTTAAATGGGGCCTGGGTGTTGTGTAGTATTGCCTTAATCTTTGTATTCATGCTGTCAGTGTGAAAGAAGCTATTTGCATATATTTACATATATATTTGCATGTACATGCAACCGCATTTAAGTTGCGGCTCTCGGCATGTGCTGTATCATTGTGGCCCCCCTGGGCTTCCAAAGTTGAGTAGCCCTGCTGTAGTGTAAGGACAGCATTGCTGGCTTCCCTTTTTTGACATTGCTGTCTTTCCACTATTATAGATTGCAAGCACATGGTAGCTGTGTCCATTCTGACTGGAATGAGTACTAGCTAAATAGCAGTGGTTATTGTGGAAATCTATCTCTATACAAAAATGTTTTTCCTGGGGGGTGACAGGGTGATGTCATCATCACTCTGCATCCCGCCTGCCTCTTCCCCGTCTCTCCCCCAGCTCGAGAAGGACCTCACTGCTTACCCTCGCCACTTGGAATTGCTATTTTAAACAAAGTCCTTACTCCCTTTCCTTCACCCCCATCCACAGGGCTTTAAATGCCAAGAAACATGTCACAGTAGCTGGCAGACCTCACATTGCAGTTGTGACAGTCCAGGGGAGAGGCAGAGGAGGGTACAGTGCTCGGGACAGCAGCCTGGGGACGGGTGCTAGGAGCACGGCTCCCAACCAAGCTTATGTGCCAGCAGCAAGCTCTTGGAAGCTTTCCTGCCACCAGGCTCTTGGGGAGCTGGAGCAAGGTGCCTGGCTACCTGGAGTCTGACTGCCCCAGTGGAAACTTACCCCTTCCCCTGTGACTGCACTTACTGCGGCTGCCAGAGCACTGCAGAGCTGTGGCACCAACTTGTCTGCTCCTTCCCTCAGCTCCCGGTGGGTGGGCGGACGGCCCTGGGCTCTGCAAGCAGGGCTAGGACAGTGAGCAATGCAGGCATGACTGCATGGGGGAGAGGACTAGACAGTGGCCCACTGTGCTGCTGCTTTCCCCACCTCAGCAGGCTGTAGTGCCCCTGAGTGCCACTTACACATGGCACTGTTCGCATCTCACTGTGCCCCACAGCTGCTGGGGTTAGAGCCGGGCCTGGGACATCCCATGTCCGGGGCGGGAGGGGGAGGGAGAAGGGACCCTGGCTCACAGGATTTGGAGAGGGGGGCCTGGGGCCTGGGGTGGCACAGCAGGGGGTGGGGAGGAGGAGAAGGGGGCCCAGACTGACGGGGGGGGGTGATAGGGAGAGAGACCGGTGGGCTGGAGATTGCATAGGAGGGGGTTGAGGAGGAATGAAGGAGGCCCCCGTCTGGCAGTGGGGAGAAGGGTCCCAGGCTTAGGGTTGCCAGGTGTCCAGTATTCACTCGGACAGTCTGGAATTTTCGCTTCCTGTCCGGTAAAAAAATTCAGAGAATACCGGACACCTGAGATGTCCGGTATCTTCTGATTTTTTTTTCCCCCCCAGCCAGGAGGCGAAAATGCCGGGCACCTGGCAACCCTACAAACACTCAGAGCCCGGCCTCCAGCCCCCAACCCCCCCAGCCCCCCAACCCCAGCCCCTATGCTTACCTGGTTCCCCAAAGCTGCCGGCACAAAATGGCTGCTGGCCAAAAGACCTAGGGGAAGCAATGCTTCCCCTGGGTCTTCGTGCTCAACCTCTGTTTTATTTTATTTTATTTTTTTGCTCAACAACTTTGGTCTCTTCTCCCCCCCACCCCCCTTTTTTTTTCTTCCTTCAACAGAATTTTTTCCTGGTGGTTTTTTTTGGGGAGAGGGAGGGTTCGGTATTTTTGTTTCAGCCATCTGGCAACCCTACCCAGGCTGGTGCAGCCACAGCCTGTCCCTTTCCGGTAGCTGGGGGCAGAGCTGGGGTTGCATATCCCCCGCGAGAGGGGGATTGGCGAGTGCAGTGAGAAGGGTGCACAGCCCCCTAGTATCACTTCAAAAAAAATCTGTTGATGTCTGCCATGGTCTTTTTATCTTCAGTGTGGGTGGTAGTCTTAACTCTTCCTCATATGCCATTGCCACAGAACTCCTTTTGAGGCTGAGTACATTACTTTCATGTTTCAGTGCAAATCAGGTCTTTCAATGCAAGAGAATTGTTAGGTTTATCTAAGCTTTAGAAAAAAGTACGAATGGAGATTATAAATGACTTTCTCACTGCTATTTCTACTGAACTACATCTTTGTGTTTTCTTTCAGCTTGTAACACTTCAGGAAGCTAAATTGCTGCTAAATGAGGATGATTATCTTATTAAAGCTGTCTATGACTACTGGGTGAGAAAACGTAAGAACTGCAGGGGGCCATCCCTTATCCCTCAAATCAAACAAGAAAAAAGAGATGGCTCCACAAATAATGATCCTTATGTTGCCTTTCGGAGGAGAACTGAGAAAATGCAGACTCGAAAGGTAATTTATGAGTATTGGGCTGCATCCTGCAGCATGCTATGGTTCCAGTCCAGCAGAGACCACAAGGCTCAGCGCCTTGTAGGATAACCCCATAATGTTCCTAAAATTAGTAATCTATCAACTAATGCTTTTGTACTACATTCCTCATTGTAGTATCTAACTAATAGCCTTGTTAAACTGACACAATCAGTTTGTAAGCTAGACTCTTTCCTAAAAATAAAAATAGCTACAGGTCACCAGACTGCTTTTGTGCTTTAGAACCCCCTACCATCTTTTGTGGTTTTACAATCAGTTTCCTGTGCAGTACCCGATCATTTCAGTAGAAACATTTATTTGACATGCTTATTCATTGTTGTTGAACGATAGAGGGTTACGATGCAACTGATAACAGAGGTGAAGAAATAAGTAATAAGACTCCTTGTCCTGTCCGCACGTGGGAGGAAAAGTGGCAATGTATCTTTTTCAGTGGTTTCTTGGGTACAAAAAAAACCCTCATACAATATCCCGGTCTGGTCAGATGCATACCCCCCCCACCCTGCTCCTGCATCCACCATTGTTCCTGTACCCTCCCTTGCTCCTGCTCCCTCCACTGGCCAGACACCCTACTCCCAGCCTGCTTCTGCACCCTACCTCCCACCCAGACCTTGCAACTTTTCCCCCTCTGCACCCCACTTCCCTATCAGATCCTGCACCCCATCTCTCTCATTCACTGGCAACCCTGTCTTGCACACTGAACCCCTCATTTTTGTCCCTACCCCAGAGCCTAAAGAGGTCCATAAAAACCACAAACTCCAGAACCCCAGAAAAGTAAATCTGATCTATGGGGAAACCCTGAACCTCAGTCCTCCCTGTCCCTTCCCCTTACCCCATGAGGCTGAAGCGTCTGAGCAGTGAGGTGTCTTAGTTGGGGGCCATGTCAGTGAGGATTGGGGGGGGGGTTTGGAGGAGATTTTTTGTTTCTCACTTGTGTTGTCCCCAACTGATTTTTCTGTGCGTCAGTGGGTTGATCCAAAAAAGGTTCCCCACCCCTGCCATAAATAAAGAAAACATTGAAACCGTTGCTGTTGGACATAAATTAATATTTTACTTTATTTAAAATGAAGTTTAATAAATTAAATTGAGAGCGTTAAAATGCTTAATCTGTTTAATAATTTAAATTAAACTGTTCTCCCTAGCTGCAGCTTTTCGGAAAATACCATCACAGTACCCATCCTGCCCCTTCCCCCTCCTCCTTCCGGCATGCAGAGCCGTAAATAGAAGTGAATAAATTAAATCTTGGCACGCCACTTCTGAAAGGTTGCTGACCCTTGGTCTAGATAATGCTTAGTCCTGCCATTAGAGCAGAACCTCTTGAGGTCCCTTTCAATTCTGTGATTCTATTCCTTGATAGAGTTTATGTACAGCTTGCCATCGAGCATATGAATGGATTTAAAACAAAATAAGATTGGCACCTTCTTCCTAGCATACAGAAATTTTGCAGGTGTGGTTTTTTGAGGGGAAGGAGTGCTGAACCATCATAAGTGATACCCATTGAAATCCCAGTTCATCGCATCTGTCTTTGCAGATGGAGTTGTTCTCAACCTGTCTAACCAGTTTCCCATGCTTCATCTTTTATATTCATTATTGTAACTTTTTTTTTACTGTTAAGATTCACATCTCCTTAAGTCAGATGACAGCTCATGCTTATAATATTCTGCCTTCTGTTACATTCCATAATTTAGGAGCATATTTGTAATAGAGTAAATCAAAGGTAATCATATTTCTTCAGAAACAAACTGGCTTGCATTTAACATCATTTATTATAATAGCTGTCCTCTCAGCTTGGAGACAGTATGGGTACCTAAGAGGCTATCCAATTAGATTGTGTGATTTTCTTTTGACTAGGCAAACGCTGCACTTGTTCAGTGAAGGACGGCAGAAAGTGCTTCAGGTTATACCTAGACATATGCAGACCTATGAGAAGAGACATATTTTTTGTAACCAACCTCAAAATCTTTTTGTTAAGGCTGGGTCCTAGTTGGAGATTTTCTCCCAAATAAACCTTAAGACTGATTTAATGTTATGGTAGAAAAGACAAGATTTTGTATTTTTAAATTTCGTTTCTTCTGACTGCTCTAGATGGAAGTCGTAGTTCACAGGTATTTCTGGGCAGCCCAGTGGAGTGAAGGGAGAGACTCCTCTGGATGTTTTGTTTTTTGTTTTGGGGGTTTTCTTGGGTGTTTTTTTTTAAATAGAAAGTTTTGTCATCCTGTGTTGTCATGATCAGTCCAACCGACAACTAGAGCAATCTGTAAAACATACACAGGACTGGGCTTTCCTTACGTCACGTAGCTATACCGATTTAAGTAATGGCATGATTTTAAACCCATTTAGTTAATGTGGTGGAAACCCTGTGTCAACACTTGTAAAATGATTTAAACCTGGCTTATATGCTTTTAGGCTAGACTGATGAATTTACAGACATGGAAATCAATATAACCAGTTTTAAACCAACGGTTTTGCATATTAAATATGAAACCCTCCTCCCCTTTTAAGGCAAGATTTCTAGCTAAGATGGAGGGTTCTGAAAGGCCACTGACCTGCAGTTTTGTTGCCTCTTTCTCTTCTCCCCTTGGAAAATGACCAGGCATATTGTGGAACCTGTGTAATGAAAATCAAATTTAGGGACAGTTCATAGATCAGCAATCTTTAAATCAAGAACAAAGGAGTTAATAGTTAAATGTTAATACAGCAATGTGGGCTATTTAAACAACTAATGCGCTTTCCATGTATAATACATGTAATTTATTAATATAAGCTGCTTGTAATATATTAAATTTTTAGCTGGAACATAGTTATAATCTCAGTAGTTATATAAGTTCAAGTCCAATGTGAGGAGTATTTGCTTCAGAAATGCACAGTGTAGATCATTTCAGTAGGGAAAATTGTGTCCATATTTTCTGTAAATTAAAGGCACAAGATAATGTACAATAAATTGGATTTAAATTCAAACTGCTCGTGCTTACAAATGGTAATATAAAGTTAGTTTTCAGCTATCTGGATAAGAATATCTGTGAGATTTTTTTATAAATAACTTTCACCTTTTGGGTTTGTGTATATATGCAGGTAAAATACAAATATGAAGTCTAGATTGTGATGTAGTTATTCTCACATAGCAATGACTTTATATCTGATTTGTACCACAATTTATTTGAACCTGTTTGTTGGAGACAGAGGAACAACAACAATACATAAGAACATAAGAATGGCCATACTGGGTCAGACCAAAGGTCCATCCAGCCCAGTAGCCTGTCTGCCGACAGTGGCCAGCACCAGGTGCCCCAGAGGGGGTGGACAGAAGACAATGATCAAGCGATTTGTCTCGTGCCATCCATATCCAGCCTCTGACAAACAGAGGCCAGGGACACCATTTCTATCCCCTGGCTAATAGCCTTTTATGGACCTAACCTCCATGAAATTATCTATCTTCTCTTTAAACTCTGTTATAGTCCTAGCCTTCACAGCCTCCTCTGGCAAGGAGTTCCACAGGTTGACTACGCGCTGTGTGAAGAAGAACTTTCTTTTATTAGTTTTAAACCTGCTACCCATTAATTTCATTTGGTGTCCTCTAGTTCTTCTATTATGGGAACTAATAAATAACTTTTCTTGATTCACCCTCTCCATACCACTCATGATTTTATATACCTCTATCATATCCCCCCTTAGTCTCCTCCTTTCTAAACTGAAAAGTCCCAGTCTCTTTAACCTCTCCTCATATGGGACCCGTTCCAAACCCCTAATCATTTTAGTTGCTTCTTTCTGAACCCTTTCCAAGGCCAAAATATCTTTTTTGAGGTGAGGAGACCACACCTGTACACAGTATACAAGATGTGGGTGTACCATAGTTTTATACAGGGGCAGTAAGATATTCTGGGTCTTATTTTCTATCCCTTTCTTAATAATTCCTAGCATCCTATTTGCCTTTTTGACTGCCGCTGCACACTGTGTGGAAGTTTTCAGAGAACTATCAACGATAACTCCACGATCTCTTTCCTGATTTGTCATAGCCAAATTAGCCCCTATCATACTGTACGTATAGTTGGGGTTATTTTTTCCAATGTGCATTACTTTACATTTATCCACATTAAATTTCATTTGCCATTTGGTTGCCCAATCACTCAGTTTGGTAAGATCTTTTTGAAGTTCTTCACAGTCTTCTTCTGTCTTGACTATCTTAAACAGTTTAGTATCATCCGCAAACTTTACCACCTCACTGCTTACCCCTTTCTCCAGATCATTTATGAATAAGTTGAACAGGATTGGTCCCAGGACTGACCCTTGGGGGACACCACTAGTTACCCCTCTCCATTCTGAAAATTTACCATTTATTCCTACCCTTTGTTTCCTGTCTTTTAACCAGTTCTCAATCCATGAAAGGACCTTCCCTCTTATCCCATGACAATGTAATTTACACAAGAGCCTTTGGTGAGGGACCTTGTCAAAGGCTTTCTGAAAATCTAAGTATACTATATCTACTGGATCCCCCTTGTCTGCATGTTTGTTAACCCCTTCAAAGAACTCTAATAGATTAGTAAGACATGATTTCCCTTTACAGAAACCATGTTGACTTTTGTCCAACAAATTATGTTCTTCTACATGCCTGACAATTTTATTCTTTACTATTGTTTCGACTAATTTGCCTGGTACTGAAGTTAGACTTACCGGTCTGTAATTGCCAGGATTGCCTCTAGAGCCCTTTTTAAATATTGGTGTCACGTTAGCTATCTTCCAGTCATTAGGTACGGAAGCTGATTTAAAGGATAGGTTAGAAACCACAGATAATAGTTCAGCAATTTCCCATTTGAGTTCTTTTAGAACCCTTGGATGAATGCCATCCGGTCCCGGTGATTTGTTAACGTTAAGTTTTTCTGTTTGTTCCAAAACCTTCTCTAATGACACTTCAATCCAGGACAGTTCCTCAGATTCATCACCCACAAAGGACGGGAGATTCACAAATCTGCACCTAACATCCTCAGCTGTGAAGACTGAAGCAAAGAAATCATTTAGTTTCTCCGCAATGGCTTTATCGTCCTTGATTGCTCCTTTTATATCTCGATCGTCTAGGGGACCCACTGCTTTTTTAGCAGGCTTCCTGCTTCTAATGTACTTAAAAAATGTTTTGCTATTTCTTTTTGAGTTTTTGGCTAGCTGTTCCTCAAAATCTTTTTTTGCTTTTCTTATTACATTTTTACACTTGATTTGACAGTGTTTATGTTCCTTTCTATTTACCTTACTAGGATTGGACTTCCACTTCTTGAAAGTTGCCTTTTTGTCCCTCACTGCTTCTTTTACATGGTGGTTAAGCCACGATGACACTCTTTTAGGTCTCTTACTATGTTTTTTAATTTGGGGTATACATTTAAGTTGGGCCTCTATTATGGTGTCTTTAAAAAGTTTCCATGCAGCTTGCATGGATTTGGCTCTAGTCACTGTGCCTTTTAATTTCTGTTTACCTAACCTCCTCATTTTTGTGTAATTCCCCTTTTTGAAATTAAATGCCAGAGTGCTGGACTGCTGAGGTGTTCTTCCCACCACAGGAATGTTAAATGTTGTTATATTATGGTCACTATTCCCAAGTGGTCCTGTAATGGTTATCTCCTGGACCTGATCCTGCGCTCCACTCAGGACTAAATTGAGAATTGCCTCTTCCCTTGTGGGTTCCTGTACCAGCTGCTCCAAGAAGCAGTTATTTAAGCCATTGAGAAATTTTATCTCTGCTTCTCTTCCTGAGGTGACATGTACCCAGTCAATATGGGGATAATTAAAATCCCCCATTATTATAGTTTTTTATTTTGGTAGCCTATCTAATCTCCCTCAGCATTTCAATGTCAATATCACTGTCCTGTTCAGGTGGTTGATAATATATCCCTACTGCTAAATTCTTATTATTGGAGCATGGAATTACTATCCATAGTGATTCTGTTGAACATGGTGATTCATTTAAGATTTTTATTTCATTTGATTCTACATTATCTTTCACATACAGTGCCACTCCGCCACCCACAAGGCCTGCTCTATCCTTCCGATATATTTTATATCCCGGTATGATTGTGTCCCACAGATTTTCCTCATTCCACCAGGTTTCAGTGATGCCTATTATGTCAGTCTCCTCCTTTAATATGAGGTACTCTAGTTCACCCATCTTATTAGTCAGACTCCTAGCATTTGTGTAGAAGCACTTTAAAAAATTGCCACTGTTTATTTGTCTGCCCTTCCCTGATGCATTGGATTCCTTTGTATGCGGTTGTTTGTCTGCTCTGGCCCATGGTTTGTCCTCTCCCCTCCTCTCTTTCTGACTTCAGACAAGAGAATCTCTATCAATGGATTCTCCTCTAAGAGAAGTCTCCATCCGATTTATGTGCTTCTCTGCACCAATCGGCTTTCCCCCATCTCTTAGTTTAAAAACTGCTCTCCAGCCTTTTTAATTTTTAGTGACAGCAGTCTGGTTCCACCCTGGTTTAGGTGGAGCCCATCCTTCCCATCCCCCTCTCCCAAAAGTGTCCCCAGTTCCTAATAAATCTAAACCCCTCCTCCCTACACCATCGTCTCATCCACGCATTGAGACTCTGAAGCTCTGCCTGCCTACCTGGCCCTGCTCGTGGAACTGGAAGCATTTCTGAGAATGCCACCATAGAGGACCTGGATTTCAGTCTCTTTCCTAGCAACCTAAATTTGGCCTCCAGGACATCTCTCCTACACTTCCCTACGTCATTGGTACCTACATGTACCGCGACCACTGGCTCCTCCCCAGCACTACGCATAAGTCTATCTAAATGCCTCGAGAGATCCCCAGCCTTCGCACCAGGCAGGCAAGTACGGTTCTCCCGGTCATCACAAACCCAACTATCTGTGTTTCTAATGATTGAATCACCCACTACTAACACCTGCCTCTTCCTAACAACTGGCGTTAGGTGATACAAATCAGCATCACTAGATTAGGTTGGTTACAGCTGGAACTATAAAGTCCTCAATTTTCTGTGATGTTATCAACATTAAACAAATATCATAATATAGTAAAACTCAACACTTGCACAATCTAGGTAAACAAAATATTTTGGCCAAATACTCAGCTCTTTATTTATACAAATTTCCATTGACTTGATTGAAGCTTTATTGAAGAAAAAAATTAGCGTAGGAGATGATTTTACAGAAATATTGATCTTTCTTTTTTGTATTTGTACTTATGGTTTGGTGCACTAGTTTAAAAAGTTTTTCCTGTAGGACAACAGAGTGATGTCATCATGTCACTCAGCGTCCTGCTTGCCTCCTCCATCTCTCTCTCCTTCTCCTTCCCCCTCTTCCATCTTGAGCCTGACCTCGCTGCTTCCCCTCTCCTCTTGGAATTACTATTTTAAACCAAGCCCCTACTCTCTTTCCTGCAGCCCATCCAGAGGGCTTTCAGTCCAAGAAACATGGCACAGTTGCCAGCAGACCTCACATTGCAGCCGTGACAGCTCGGGGCAGGGCGGGAGAGAGGGTACAGTGCTTGGGTCAGCAGCTTGGGGACAGGTGTAAGGAGGAGGGCTCCCCACAGCCAGGCTTATGTGTCAGCAAGGAGCTCTTGGGTGTTTCCCCGCTGCCAGGCTCTTGGAGCCGGAGCGCAGAGCCTGACCTCCTGGAATCCAGCTGCCCCCATGGAGACTCACCCTCTCCCTAGCAGCTACACTTATTGCGGCTGCCAGAGCACTCTTGAGCCGCCCAGGGGAGCCGCCACACCAACCTGTCTGCTCTTTCCTTTCTGCTCCCAGCAGGTGGACAGGCAGGCCTGGGCTCTGCAGGCAGGGCTGGGGCAGTGAGCCGCTCAGGCAGGACTACATAAGGGAGAGGATGGGACAGCAGGTCCCTGTGCTGCTGCTTTCCCCACCTTAGCAGGCTTCAGTGCCCAGAGCTCTGTGTGCACACGGCATTACTTGCACCTCACTGTGCTCCACACGGGGCAGGCAGGCACCCCTGTGCCTCCCCAGCCACCATGTTTAGAACTGGGACTGGCATGCTCTGTGGCCAGGAGAGGGAGGGATTAGGGAGGGAGAAGGGCCTAGGCAGGTGGGGGGCAGAAGGGGACCTGGGCTGGTGGGGTGGTAGGGAGAGAAGGGGCCCTAGGCTAGCAGGGGTGGGGGAGATGGAGAAGGGGCCTGGGCTGGCACAGCCACAACCCAGCCTTCTCCGGTGGCCAGAGGGAGAGCCAGGGTTGCCTACCCCCCACAAGAGGGGTTGACGAGCACAGCAAGTAGGAGGCACAGCCCCCTACTATTCTTGTGAAAGGTTTCTGCAAGGATTCACCTGTTCATATTCTGCATTCTGACCCACAGGGCTGCAGTGTATAATATTTTGTTAAACTGATGCAATTTACATCTTCCAGATTTTGCTTTTGATTTAAACTTTTAATATTCTATCTGTTTTAATAGAATCGAAAGAATGATGAAGCCTCTTATGAAAAGATGTTGAAATTAAGAAGAGAGTTTAGTAGAGCCATAACAATTTTGGAAATGATTAAGAGAAGAGAGAAAACAAAACGGGAGTTGTTACATTTAACATTAGAAGTTGTTGAAAAAAGGTAAAGTTAACTATGAGAGCCCCCACTTTAATTATTTATAAAATACTGCATTAAATAAAAGAGTTTTGTTTTATCTCACATGTATTGTAACACATTTCGTAACTCAAGCTGCTACTACTCATGTACGTATACCTGAGTTTTGAATTTGTTTTGCTTAGTTGAAGGTTTAAATCTCACTGTAAAATTAAGAAAACTGAAAATTATATTTGTTGTACAGCTTATTTGTTTAATAATATGATGTTCCCATTAAAATGTGTAATGGTCCACTTTTATAACTTTCAGGTACCACTTGGGTGATTATGGAGGTGAAATCCTTAATGAAGTCAAGCTTAATAGATCTGACAAAGAGATAATCACTCCAGCAACTCTTCATAATGGAAACCACCACAAAATTCAAGAATGTAAAATTAAGGTAAACTTGATTTTTGTCCACAATGGCACACATTGCTTTGAACAGCTCTTGTAGTTGGTTAGCAATCAGATGTACAGAATAGGTGCTTGGTTTGAGATACAAAGGAAAAGACTGTCCCTAGCCCAGGGGTCGACACCCCCCGGCATGTGTGCCACAAGCAGCACGTGAGCTGATTTCCCGTGGCACATGGGGTGGTAGCTCAGCCCTTCCCCTCCCCCCTGTGCAACCAGGAGCTCGTGCTGCAGCTCCAGCCTCTGCCATGCAGCTGCAGGCTGGAGCACTAGCTCCGGCTTCCTGCTTGGGGAGCGTGGGAGAGGTGCACATGCATCCCTTGGGCTGCCTAGCCTGGGCGTGCAGCTCCCAGAAGATAAGGGATTAACCAACACCCCCTTTCCTGGCTACAGGCTTCTTGCTTCGGGAAGGGGCAGGGCTGGGTGGCTGCACATGTGGTGAGGGCTGCTCTCCATGGGCTATGTGCAGGGCTGGGGAGCCTCTTCCCCAGCACCCCTCTGTGCTGGGCTGGAGCCAGCCCTGGGCAGTCCCAGGCTCTTCCTGCCTCGGAGCTCCAGTCTGCAGGCAAAGGGCTGGTCTGGGCAGGGAAGAATCTCTAATCTCCTTCCGCCTCTCCTCACCCCAGTGCTGCTACCCTGCTGGTGAATGCACTGGGGGCACAGGGATGTGGGGGCAGGATAGGAGGGGGCAGGGGTTGCACTGAGGGGCATGAGGTGATGCAGGGGATCAGACTGCGGGGGGGAGGGACGGGGACGTTCATGGCACTGATGGGAGCAAGGCTGGAGCAGAGGAAAGATGTGAGGTGGGGATACAATTTTATTTTGCAGAAGTTGCACTTTTCTTTGCCTCCCTCCCCAACTAGCTATTTGGCTGGATTATCACTCCCTCACCTTTTCTCCCCAACACCCTCCCGTCCCCAAACTCCCTCTCGTATCCCCACCCCACATCCTTTCCTCCTGCTGCCAAACTCCCAGGCCCTGCTGTCCTCACCCCATCCTGCAGTTCTATCCCACTCTCTGGCAGCTCTGTCCCACACGTTGAACCCCTCATTTTTGTTGCCACCCCAGAGCCTAAAGGGGTCCTCAAAATCCACTAACTTTGGAACCCCAAAAAAGTAAATCTGGCCTATGGGCAGCCCTGAACCTCAGTCCTCCCTGTCCTTTCCTCTCACCCAGTGGGTGCTGGAGTGCCAGAAGAGTGAGGCATTGGAGGTTTTGGGAGGAGTGTTTTTCTTCTCACTTCTATGGTCCCCAACTGATTTTTTTTTTTTTCTGTGGGTCAGTGGCCCTGGACCCAGAAAAGGTTCCCTATCCCTGCCATAAATAAAGAAAACATTGAAATTTTTTGTGTTAGACATAATATTTTACTTTATTTAAAATGAAGTTTGATAAACTAACATGAGAACATTAAAACATTTAATCTGTTTGTTTATTATTAGTAATAACTGTTCTCCCCAGCTGCAGCACTAGCAAAATGGCTCAGGCGTAATAATGTTATTAACAGTGAGTTTCCATTAGCAACTGGTCGTGTGCGAAAAGGTTCAGGTGGTCCACAGGGCGCACAGTGGAGAGAGCACACATACCGCTCTCAGGAGAGCAGCAAGGCCCAGGGCAGGAGGGTTAAATTTTGGCATGGTGCTTTGGAAAGCTTGCTGACCCTTGCCCTAGCCTGGGAAGCTTATAGTCTAATCTGGTTCAGATATCTAGGGTTCACTGACACCCAATTTCATAGTTTGTCTTTTAAGTAAGACATTCTTCTGTTCTTTGTTACTGTCTTTTTCAGTATACTCTTCTTTTGTGGTAAGAAGACACAAATATAAACACTTGAATGTTAATTTAGGGGGTCTATTTCACATACTAACACATACAGCGAACTACTTCTCTCTTGCCTCTCTTTGGGGAATAGAACTCTGAACTTATTTCAGCAGCACAGTCCAGGAGTACTGATAGTTGAGGGCAGAATCATTCCATAACACAGTGATGAGACTATTAAAGAAATATGGGGTGTTAGGAAAAAGAAATGAAAGAGCTATAGAATTCAGTGGGTAGATATAAACTAGGTATTACATGTCAGAAATCAATGATTATCACCATTTCCAGGCAGCTAGCTAACTCAAGAATACAAACTGTACTATTTATTTTGTGTTCTATTAATGTTTGTAATAACTGAGCAACCAAAATTTTCAGGAAACTCTTTGGATTGTGTGTCAGTAGTTTGACATTTTTTAGAACTGTGCACTATTGATATCAACCAGCAATTATTTTGATTTCCTTCCTCTATTTATAGTGTGGTGATATGAGAAAGTAAAGGCTGTTAGTGGAAAATAATGCAGATGAGGTGTAAGCCTTTTAATTTTACAGAGGCATGACATGCTACTAGGAGAGAGAGATCTGAAAGCCTTAATACCATTCCATTAGTTATGTGCTCCTTAATTATTTTGACAGGCTGAGATCGGGAAAGTGTTATCCTTTATTTGCAGAAGAGTGTTGTTCCTTAGTTTTATTGTGTCAACACTGAGCCATATTTGGTCTACTTTTATTTATATACGTGTTGAACTTGGGAGTATTTCTAACATTGCAAAAGCAAAAGTTAAAAGAATAATCAATTTCTAGAAATTTTAGATACCTTCAGACTAATTACACAGCTCTATTTTTTATAAATTCAAGCACTGGATACATTGCATGAAATAATTCATCTTTTGTAGATCTCCCTATTTAAATCATGAGTGGGAGAAGCTGCACCAAAGAAAGGCTCTCTAACAAATAAACATTTGAAAAATCCTCGCCCCGATATATCAGAAGAGAAGAAACACATCAAGTCTTCAGGTGTAAACTAGTCAGATCATCAAATCAGGATTGCCTAAGAGGTATTGGAGTTAGAGCGAAACGTCCATCCTCCACTGATCATTTTTATCTAGTGCTTAACTTTATCCTTCCCTTTTCCTTAGTGCTTCCAGAAAAACATTGTCATTGTTCAAAAAACAAGAAAATAAAATCCTGTAGAGATATCTCCCTCTCCTTTGTATTGGTTTCCTCAAAATCAGGTATTCAGAACCCCCCAAAGGATTGTAAAATAAATATCTGAATATTCTATTAGAGAATACCTTTCACCTTTTGTGCAAAATAGAAGTAAAATACTTGGAAGAGAAGGACCTAAATTAAAGTCAGTTCTTAAGGGCTATTCCATGAATAGCATGAGAGATTCAGGTATTCCTTCATAAACTTGTCTTACTATTTAAAAAAAAAAAGAGTGCTATCCTGATTTCCAGATGAGAAAATTTTTAGGTTTTTTTTTTTTCTTGCCCTGTATCAAATGCTGATTGGTGCTGAACATTTATGACTTGAACTTAAATTGAAATAGCAGTTAGGTTAGTATGCACAACAGTATGTACTGCAGGTCACCTATGATATTTTGAATGGTTTGTCCAGTTTTAAACTTTCCATGTCATGGTACTTCCACCATTGGGAGTCCATTCCAGAACCTAATGGATCTCATGAAGAGGTAAAACAATTCCTAAACGATTTGTCTCTTCTTGATGCTCACCCCCTTCAAATAATTTATTCCTGTGCTTAACCACCCTGCCAGTTAGGAAGTTTTTCCTAATGTCCAACCTACACCTCCCTTGCTGCAATTTTAAGCCCAGTTTTTCTTGTCCTATCATCAGAGGTTACGGAGAATAATTTTCTTCTGCCTCCTTGTAGCAAACTTTGAGGTACTTAAAGCTGTTGTTATGTCCTTCTCTTTTCCAGACTAAACAAACCCAGTCCTTTCAGTCTTCCCTCATAGGTCATTTTTTCTAGACCATTAATCCATTTTTGTTACTCTTCTCTGGACGAGGGATGTTAAATTGCAAGTAGTTGAGTAATCAAATGGTGGATGCATTTTGCATCGATTAGTCAATATAGCGCCTCTGCCTTTGAAATGTAGCAACAGTCCTAGAAAGCACCACATGGAGCCCGATGTCAACTGGGGACTCCCCAGCTGACACCGGGCTCGGTATGACATTGCTGCTTTGAAACACCGCAGGGAGCCTGGCATCACGGCATTTCAAAGCAGCAGCACCCTGTGGAGCCCGGTGTCAGTTGGGGACTCCCCCGCTGATCCCGGGCTTCATGTGGCGGTGCTTCTGTGAAATGCCGCGTGCAGCGCGGGGACAGCTGAGCTGTCCCCAGGCTGCACGCAGAGTTTGAAAGCGGCAGCGCAACGTGAAGCCTGAGGTCTGGCCCAAGGCTTCATGTGGCACTGCCGCTTTGAAGTACCCCCTCATCTCCCTCCCTTCCCCCTCCCCCGCCCTTGCTGTCTCTGACAGAAGCATTTGCTTATCGGATAGTCGACTAGTCCTTCACATCTCTACTCTGGACCTTCTCTAATTTGTCCACATCTTTCCTGAAATGTGGTTCCCAGAACTGGACACAGTACTCCAGTTGAGGCCTAATCAGTGCAAAGTAGAGCAGAAGAATTACTTCTCATGTTTTGCTTATAACACTCCTGTTAATGCATCTCAAAGTGGTGATTGCTTTTTTTGCAACAGTATCACATTTTTTACTCATATTTAGCTTGCAGTCCACTATGACCCTGCGATCCCTTTCTGCAGTACTCCTTCTTAGGCAGTAATTTCCTGTTTTGTATGTGGAAAATTTGATTGTTCCTTCCTAAGTGTAGTACTTTGCATTCATCCTGGTTAAATTTCATTTTGTTTCTCTCAGACCATTTATCCCGTTTGTCCAGATCATTTTGAATTATAATTCTGCCCTTCATAGCATTTGCAACCCCTCCCAGATTGGTATCATCTGCATACTTTATAAGCAAACTCTCTATGCCCGTGGTCACCAACGCATCGATCGTGATCTACTGGGCGATCTTGGGGGCCCGACCAGTTGATCGTGAGTCTTTTGGGGGCCCCCCTCATTGCCCCCTCTTCAAGATGAATGCCACTCTGATGCTACCTCCAGGAACAACAGAGGTAGCATGGGCTTCCAGCGGGGTGGGGAGAGTTCTGCAGCCGCGCGCCTGGTACTGGAAGTGCGTGGGCTGCTCTTCCTCCCCCCCCCCGAACAGCCGGCACGGTACCTAAAATGCCAGTCCATCGCGTGCTGGGGACTTTGTTCCCCTCTGCCTTGGCGGGTGGGGGGAGTCCCAGACTGCGCCAGCCCCAACCTAAAATGCTGGTCCATCGTGCACTGGGGACTTTGTTCCCCTGCTGCCTTTCTGCACATGGAGAAGGGGTTGGGTGTCCGGGACTGCGCCGGCTCTGGCTGCTCAGGCAGCGTGTGCTGCTGCGGGGAGGGGAGGAGTAAGGCGCAAGCTTCCCGAGCGGTTGCGGTTGGTGTGAGCTGGGACTCCCCCTCCCCCACAGGCAGGCAGCAGGGGAATAAAGTCCCCAGCACGCCGGCTCCAGCTGCTCGGGCAGCACACCCAAGCGGTTGGGGCTGGCGTGCTCTGGGACTCCCTGTTCCCACTGCCCAAGCACCCTGTCCTAGCACCCATTGGCACCCTACCCAGTACCCTGTCCCCTGTCCCGGTACCCCTGGAACCCTTCCCCAATACCATGTCCCCTGCTCCCACCAGCACAGTTGGGGCCACATTAGTGAGGCTTGTGGGGGTTTTGGAGGAGTTTTTATTTTGCATCTCACTTGTGTGGCCCCAACTGACTTTTCTGTGGGTCAGTGACCCCTGACTCAAAACAGGTTCCCTGCCCTTCTCATAAATAAAGACAATGCAGAAACTTTTTGTGTTTGACACAGTATTTTATTTAAAAATGAAGCCTGGCCAACAAACCCCCAATTGGGGCCAAGCCTCCGTCTGCCCACAGCATCATAACACTCCTGCACTCCCCCTTCCCCCAGACCCTAGATCTGAACCTATCATACACTGAAACCTCCTGCCCTGAGCCCCTCACATACCCCAACCCAAATTTTTGCACTCTCATACCCACAAGCCTGTGGCTTGCTTAATACCCCAACCCTACATCTGACCCCAACACTGCCCGGCCTGAAGCCCCCTCCCTAACCCAGCGTCCCCTTCACCACCTCCTCCTGCATCCAGATTTCCTCCCAGAGCTTGCACCTCTCACCCCTTCCCATATCCAAATCCCTCATTCCCACCCCAGAGCCTACACATCCTGCCTCAACCCAGCGAGGGTAAGGCTAGACTGCAGGAGTTTTTCAGGATTCCGGAGATATCCCAGAAAAACTCTTCTGCATCCAGGGATGCGTTTGTTCTTCCGCTTTTTTTAGTGGAAGAGCAAACGTGCTCTTTCGGTCACCCCTATATTCCTCTTTCCACGAAGAATAAGGGGGCTTCCAAAAGAAGGGGTTTTTCTGACATTTGGTCCAGTCTAGACAGGCCAAATGTTGGAAAAACCTCTTCCTACAGAAGAATTGGGGGAAAAAAGCAGCGGTATAAGGTTTGGGGATAGCAAGTGATGGAAAGGAGGAGAATAGAGAGGAAGGGGTGGGGCTTTGGAGAAGGGGTGGGGCAGTCGATCTTGGCTTGTTCTGTCATTTAAAAAGTGATCTTGTGTGTAAAAAGGTTGGAGACCACTGCTCTATGCCATTATCTAAATGACTGATGAAGATATTAAATAAAACAGGTCCCAGAAGTGATCCCTGGAGAAACCCCACTTGTTAATGACCTTCCAGCATTGATAACTACTTGCTGGGAATGGTTATCCAACCAGTTATGCACCTACCTTAAAATAGCCCCATCTAGGTTGTATTTCCCTAGTTTGTTAATGGGAAGGTTATCTAAGTATATAAAAAAATCTAGGTGTACCACATCTACTGCTTCCCTTTTACCCACAAGTCTTGTTATCCTATCAAACAAAGCTGTTATGTTGTTTTGATGTGATTTGTTGTTTTCAAATCCATGCTGACTGTTACTTATGATCTTATTACAGGGTTGGGCAATAATTTTTGAAGGGGGGGGCAACTTCATAAGTTTTGGAAGTGGTCGAGGGCCCTCCCGGAAAGGGCAGGGCCTTGGGTGGAAGGAGTGGGACCCTTAAATAGTAGGAGTTGAAAGGGTGCGCACCTTCCCAGTGGCTCCTAAGCAGTGGATTACCAGTGGGTCCAGGAGCTGCGAGCCCTTTCAACTCTTCTATTCAAAGGGCTCACACTTTAGCAACTGTGGGGAAGGCATGAGCCCTTGAAATAGAAGCAGTTGAAAGGGCTCGCAGATCCTAGCCCCACCTCTAACGTGTTGCCTGCAAGGCGCAAGCTCTTTCAAATGCTTCTATTTAAAGGGCTTGCGCCTTCTGGGTGGCTGCTAATGCATTGCCTAGCAGCCTACCAGCAGGCACAGTCCCTTTAAAGAGCAGGAGTTGAAAGGGCTTGTGCTTCCCCAGTGACTCCCAGGCAATGTGTTAAGGGGCACATCTGGGAGCTGCTGCAGTCCGGATGAAAGAGCTTGGCGGGACGAATCTAGCCTGCTGACAGCCTCTTGTCCACCCCTGCCTTATTATCTTCTAGATCAGTGGTTCCCAAACTTTTCAGCATCACACCCCCTTTTTCATTTTTGAGAAACCCTCACCCCCCCCCCCCACCCCCAAAGCAGCAAAACTTGTTGAGCAAAAAAAAGGAACTGGCCAGGGCCAAAAAAACACGAATAGCAGCAAAACTTGGAGGGGGAGAGATTGAGGGGGGGCTGGGTTGCCTCGCACCCCCTCCGGAATTTCTTCATGCCCCCACCCCAGGGGGGCACCCTCCCCCCCCCGTTTGGGAACCCATGTTCTAGGTGTTTACAAATGGATTGTTTAGTTATTTGCTCAGTTTTCTTTCCTAGTACAGAAGTGAAGCTGATTGTCTGTAATTCTCTAGGTTTTCCTTATTTCCCTTTTTATAGATGGGCACTGTATTTGCCTTTTTCTAATCTTCTGGAGTCTCAGCTGTCTTCCATGACTTTTAAAAGAAATTCTAGAAGACTGTCTTAATCAGTTCGTTGAGTAGTCTAGGATGCATTTCATCAGGCCCTGGTAACTTGAAGACTAACTTGTCTAGTTTTTAATTTGTTCTTTCCCTATTTTAAAGCTTCTGAACCTACCCCATTTTCACTGGCATTCACCAATTACCACCAAACTTCTTGTTGAAAACTAAAACAAATATGTCAGAGTGCCTCTTTCTTTTCCACATTTCTGTTACTTTTTTCTCTCTCTTATTGAGTAACAGCCTTACCCTGTCCTTAGTCTTTGTCTTGCTTCTAATATATCTGTAGAATGTTTTCGTGTTACCCTTTATGTCTCTAGCTAATTTGAGTTGATTTTGTGCCTTGGCCTTTAATTTTGCTCCTACATACTTTTTTTGTTATTATTCATCCTTTGTAACTTGACCTACGTTCCAGTTAAGGACTCCTTTTTTTTTTTTAATTTTTAGATAAGTCAAGATCTCCTGGTTAAAGCAGTGTGATCCTGCCATACTTATCTTTCTTATGCAGTGAAATAGTTTGCTCTTGCACCCTTAATAATGTCTCTCTGAAAAACTTCTGTCTTCAGTTGATTTTCCTCTTAGACTTGCTTTTCATGGGGCCTTTTAACTCCCTGAGTTTTCAGCATCTGTCCTTTGGAAATCTGTTGTCTTTATTTTGCTGTTCTCCCTCCTACCATTCCTTAGAATCATGAACTATCATTTCACGATCACTTTCACCCAAGGTGCCTTCTACTTTCAAATTCTTGATCAGTTCCTCTCTGTTGGTTAAAATCAAATATAGAACAGCTCCCTCCCCACCCCCTCCACCCCGCCCCCAGTACCTTCTCTATCTTCTGAAATAAAAAAAGTCTCCAATGCAGTTGAAAAACGTGTTGGATAATCTGTGCCCTGCTGTGTTAATTTCTCAACAGATGTCTGGATAGTTGAAGTCCCCCATTATCAGTAAGTCCTGCGCTTTGGATGACTTTGTTAAAATAAAAAAACCCCCTATCTCTTCTATAGGCTTGTAGTAGGACCCCCCCGTAGTAGACTCCCTACCATGACATCATCCTTATTTATAGACTCTCAACAAGTCTGTCTTCTATGTCTATCTCAACCTCAGTCCTAGGGTGTGTCTAAACTACACCCCTCTACCAACAGAGGGTTGTAGATTAGGCACATCGCTATTGCAAATGAAGCGGGGATTTAAATATCCCATGCTTCATTTGAATAAAAATGGACGCCGCTTTTTGCAGACGCAACACTTTGCTGGCAAAAAGCGGCAGTCTAGACGGAGATTGGTCAACAAGGAAAGCCTTTTCCGACTGATCCTATAAACTTCATTGCACGAGGCATAAGGGATTGGTCGGAAAAGGCTTTCCTTATCGACTGATCCCCATCTAGACTACTGCTTTTTGCCGGCAAATGCCGCGGTGGCAAAAAGCGGTGGCCATTTTTATTCAAATGAAGCACGGGATATTTAAATCCCCGCTTCATTTGCAATAGCGATGTGCCTAATCTACATCCCTCTGTCAGCAGAGGGGTGTAGTTTAGACACACCCCGAGTGTATACATTTTAATATGGCAACACCTCCTTCCTTTTTTTTCTGCCTGTTCTTCCTGAGCAAGCTGTACTCTTCTGTATATCGATATTCCAGTCATGCATATTTTTCATCATATCTCTGTGATGCCAGCTATGTCGTAGTTGTCTGTTTACTAGCATTTTAAGTTCTTCCTGCTTATTCCTCATATTTCTCACATTATTGTACAGGCAGTTAAGATACTGATTTGATTTTTGCCCCCTAGTTCTGTCTTGTGTCTCTCTTATCTCTGCTTTTAAAGCCTATGCTTCCTCCCCCAATTTCTGACCTGTCTCCCTATCTTTGACTTAGTTTTGGGCTTTGGCCACCTGCCCCCATCAAACCTAGTTTAAAGCCCTCCTCCCTAGGTTAGCCAATCTGTGTCCAAATACTCTCATTCTCTTCCTTGATAAGTGGACCCCATTTCTGCCTAGAAGTTCCTCTTCCTGGAACAGCATCCTGTGGTCAAGGAAGCCAAAACCCTCCTGGCAACACCATCTTCCCAGCCAAGCATTCACTTCCAGGATACATCCGTCTCTGCTTGTACCCCTAACTTTGATCAGAAAAATTAGAGAATACCACCTGCACTCTAGTCTCTTTTCACCCATACCTCAAAGGTTGTATATTCACTTCTGATTTGCTACCGTCATACCTTGCAGTATCAGTAATGTCCAAATGGATGAGTAGCATGGAGTATTATTCAGAGGACCAGATGATCCTCCTCAGTCCCTCTCTATAACATCTTGGATATGGGTCTCTGATAGGCAGCATACCTTCCAGGATGCCATATCTGGGTGACAGATGGGTGTCTCTGTCCTTCTCAGAGGAGAGCCTCCAATCACCTACTACATTTCCTCTTAGGAGTGATGGCTGCAGCCTTCCCAGTCTTGGAGGTATATGGCTTCTCCTCCAATGCCTTAGTGTAATTTTTATCTTGCATTGCCAGAGTAGAATAACAGTTCACCATCACCACAATGGGTGGGTTGGGAGCAGGAATAGAGCACTGCCTGCTGCCAGAAATAATAGCTGCCAATATCCTCCATGTGACAAAGCCATTTCCTTCTCCTCCAGTGGTGTGCCAGCAGTCCTCTGTAGCTGGATAGCTTCCTCAGCCTTGTATATCTGCACATGAATACACTCAAGGAATTGCTGTTGAAGATGGGCATGGATACTCCTCAACCTAGCCACCTCTTCCTGTAGTTCTTTTCCTACTGTTGTTAGTTTTAATTTACTGAGGTTTATTGGTTGTAGGTTTTTCCCCATCCCTTTTTTTTCACCAGACTGGGTCATGCCTCGGTCTCAGAGCTCTAAGTCCTGTAAGAAGTGTCTGAAACCTATGCCATGTAGTGATCTGCAGGACTCCTGTCCTAAGTGCCTGGGGGTGGGTCATCGGGCAGGTAAGTGCATGCAGAGGCCTTCACCAGTGCCAAAGAAGGATGCTGCCAGGAAGCACTGACACCAAGGCCCATTACCAGCATGCTGCATCACTCTTAATCGCCAGTGCTGAGCAAGATGCGAAGGCTGACTAGGGGCTGCTCTCCAGCACAGCATGTCGTTGGGCTGGGGCAGGGGGAGTCCTCAGTTGGGACACCCTACACCTTACTCACTGGTCACACCGCTGTCTACTCCAGCTGTTCCCAGGGAGCCGTTGAGTCTTCAGTGAGTCGACTCCCCAGTGCTGGAAGAAGTGGGGAAGAAGACCTGGGTCTCTCTTCCACAGCTGACATGTTCTGGGCAACCAGGGACTTGATCAAGCTGATGCAGTCCCTAGGTTCAGCACTCTGGCACCTCAGCCCTTTGAGGTTCGTGCCTTGGCACCAAATGTGGCATTGGCAATGATGGTGCTGATGCTGGCACCACATGCCATGGCACAGTTACCTGTGTTTACATGGGCACCGATGTGCCTGGCCTTCGCGGTAACTACGGTGGCACCTCCTCCATTTAGACATTGGAGGAAACAGGCAGTGCTGAGTCACAGCTCCTCCACGCTGAAGCATTAATCCCCAGCACTGTTGACTTCTGCCCCATCCTGGTCAGCATGAGAATACTCATTGGACTCGGAGATGGAATCCAGTGTCCCTAGGTGGAGTGGACATAGCTCCAGATCCCAGAACTCATTCCAGAGCAACATGCCGCAGATCATGCCACAGATGTCATGACCTCTCCATTTACAAGGGCCCAAGCAGTGGCTCTTCTGGATCCGGTGGGATCTGCTCCAGGGTAACTTCGGTGGAATCTGTATCCTGTGGGACTCAATTGTCTGCTTCATTCTCCAGAGATCCTGGGGTAGAGGTAATGCCTAGGCACGCACAGCCCAGCCCTCACATATTTGTGTTGGGGGTATTGGCTACAGAGTAAAACAAAACACGAGCGATGTCAGCTCAATATACCATACCACTAGCCAGCAAGGAGTCGGAGAGACTGGAGGACCCAGTGCCCCTAGAGCATCCTTGTTTTATTCTCCTGATGAGGCAGTGGCAGTGATGACCACTTCCCTCCCTGCAATGGATGCCAACGCTCACCAGGGCCTCCTTCACCTGGTGGCACAGAATCTCAATCTATATCAATCTATACTCCAAGGAGGTTACAGAGGAGTTGGACCCTGTGGTGGACAAGCTGACCCCAGAAGGCCTCTCTGGAGTGGCTCTACCCTGATAAAGACAGTTGTCAACACTATTAAGGTGCTTTGGCAGACTCTGGCATCTATACCACCAACAGTGAAGAGGGTACAACGCCCATATTTTGTCCGTCAAAAGGATATGAACACCTTTTTACTTACCCCTAGCCGGGGACACTGGTGCTGGATGCCGCCAATCATAAGGAATGCCGGGGAAGCTGGACCTCTTTGACCACAATGCTTATGTGATTGGGGAGTTCCAGCTTCATATTGTCACTGAACGCGCAGTGCTAAGCAGGAATTCTTATAAATCCTCGGCCTCCCTGGCCAAGTTCCTGGAGCTGCTCCCAGTAGATGCTTGTGCAGAATTTTCCACAATCCTAGAGGACGGTAGAATGGTTGCCCGCACTTTCCACCAAGATGCCCTGGATTCTGCGGACTCTGCAACATGCACCATAGCTATGGCTATCACCATGACAGGAGCTCCTGGCTCCAGACATTGGGACTCCCAGTTGAGGTCCAAAATACCATCCAAGAACTCCCCTTTTGATAGCCTCTTCAGAGAACAAACTGATTCAAGGCTACATAGTCCGAAGGACTTTGGGCAACCCTTAAGTCCTTAAGTATTCACATGCCTGCCCCACAGAGTAACCCTTCAAGCCCCAACCTCCCCTGCGTTCTTCAAAGACAAGGTTCAACTATGCATTTCATCCTGCATTTCTCTCTAACATAGTGTCCCAGTTTCATCCTGCATGTCTCACTCAGGTAATGTCCCTGTATCCCATAAACCAGGTCATTTTTCTCCTAGTGTTCTTCCCCAAATCCCATGTCAGTAATGGAGAATGCACACTCTTTAGATATCAGTGTGCCTTGGCTTTTTATGTAGAGTGTACAAAACCATTTTGAAAGTCTCCTCAGCTGTTTGTCTCAATAGCAGAAGAATGAAGGGGCTTCCAGTCTCAACCCAGCACATCTTGGTATGGATTAGATCCAGCATTAAGATGTGCTATCACCTAGCAAGGTTCCAGTCCCAGCACTGTTGGTTCACTCCATGAAAACTCGGGCGTTGTCATCTGCATTCTTTGCACAAGTGCCCATCCAGGACATATGCAGAACAGCCACTTGGTCCTTGGTTCAACCCTTTAGTTCATACTATGCAGACTCCCAGCAGTCTAGTGATCATGCAGCCTTCTGTAGAGGAGCATTGCAGTATACAACCAGATAGTCTCCAACCCCGTCTCTGGTGACACAGGTGGGTAATCTGTGAATGGACATGAGCAATCACTTGAAGAAATGGTTACCTCCCTCTTATAACTGTTGTTCTTTGAGATGTGTTACTCATGTCCATTTCAAATTCTGCCTACTTCCCATTTGTTGGATTGTTCAGGTAAGAAGGAACTGAAGTGGGTGGCTGGTCGGCAGGAACCTATATATTCAGTCATGTAGGAGCCACTTCAGTAGGCTCCATGGCCAGCCCAAGGGGTACTGCTAGAGTAAAAACCTTCAGACTATCATGCATACAGTGTACACGTACATAAATAGAGTGGACATGAGCAGCACATCTCAAAGAACAAGTTATGAGAGTTAGGTAACTGTTTTTTGTAATTCAAGAGAGGATCAAGTTGTTAATATTTCCTCTTAAATCCAGAAGTCCTTCTAGTCCCAGATCACATTTAATTATTGTGAAGCACAGAATTAAATTCTATATAGTATGAAGATCAATATAGAAAAGTAGGAAAAGATAGAGGAGTTCTATTGCCTATGCACCTGATTTAAAGTAGGAGCAACTCTGAATTCCTGAAACTGGTTGGCCTCCATGGCCTGTCAAAGAAAGAGAAGAAAAGAGAGGTGAAAGCAGAGGGAGGAAGAAAATGGGAATTCCTTTTTGCTTTATTGTTTCCACTTGGGACAAATCAGAATAAGTATTGCACATTGAATGCTGTTTGGACAGATGGTTCTCCTTTTGCTGAGCTTTGAGAGGAAATGACACATCAAGAAAGAGAAAAATTAGGCGGTGGCAGACATCAGCATCCACACATTTAAAATATAGTAGATTACTACGTCTGTTGTCAAGTTGTTTTAATGTGGGAAGAGGACTAAGAGTGGATAGATTGCTGCCACAACTTCTTTCCGGTACATAAGAAAGAAATAAGTATGTCAGAGAAACCCTGCTTTTTGTAAAAGTATGTAGGCTGTGGACCCACTTCAGTTTCATAATAATGAAACAATTTTTAGAAATTGAATATCCAAAATGCTTTTGTCAAAACTTTATTTATGATACTCTGAAGTGGTTTGACTTTTCCTTTCTAGAATTATTCCAGACTATGATTTTTGGTGTGTTTTTCTTTGTTTTCATCACTTGTGGGAAAATAGGTCATGTAGAACTTTCATTTCTTGGTCTGCTTTTATTGAGTGATTTAATGTTTATTTCAATTGTTTAATTAGATATGTGTGTGTTAAATATAACTTAGATTTGAATTTTTAATAATTTCTTAATGTAGCACTATGACTTACTGATTTTAGTTAACATTAGTGGCATCTACTGGTTGGTTAAATTACTTGCAGGCAGTTACTTTCATTCTGTTACAAGAATTTACTTGCCTTGTACTGTGTGTGTTTTGTTCATTTAGTTAAGGCAAAGTTACAGTATACTATAAACATAGTACATTTTTTATTTGTGTAGGGTCAAGTTAGTATTCAGAGAACCTGGCTAAAGATTCTATTGGGCTAACTGGGGAGCTCTCCTCCTGAGCATTCTAGAAAGGGAGACTACATTTTGAAATGCCTATCCGTTGTGCTATGTATTATAAATTGTTAAACTGACTTCCATTGTCTACATTAGCTACAATCCAGCATTGGTACTGACAAGTCAAAGTCTTACAAGAACTTGCTTCCCTAATAGCCAAACTGTGTCTTATTTGAATGATTGAGAATAAGCATCTGTGAAAGTTTTAAAGCATCTTGAGAGTTCTGAAATTTAACTACTGCTGTGAAGTATTTATTTTTGAGTAAAGTTTTTGATTTAATTCTGATCAAGCTTCATACTGTAGATGAATCTTGATGAAATAAGCTACTGGGATGAAATAGGAATATCTTTAGCACTGTATTCTAAATAAAAGGTAACTGAGTGATGAAATTAAAAATAAATTGAATAAACCCACATCATCATTCTTCATTCCACATCTCAAACAATTTTTAAAATATTTATGAGAATTGCACATTTTGTGGTTTAGTATACTGAGTTTTGGAAACAATCTGAGTGGGTTTTTGAGCTGTAGTCAGGGTGCGCAAAAGGGCCTCCTTAGGCTGAATCCGGCCCACCAAGCAGGTTGATCTGGTCTGTGGAGGTCCTGCTGCTCCCCCGCCTCCAGGCCATTCAGGGCCTCGGGACGGGGCAGTGTGCGGCTCTTAGAGTCAACCCTGGCAGTTGACTCTTAAGTGCCACATGCCAAAGGGCAAGGAGCGAAAGATTTCATGCTGCCCTTGTCCCCAGACCAATCAGGGACTGGGGGCAGGGAGAAGCGTGCTAAGTCTCCTCCCACCCTGCCCCTGTCCAGAGTGTGTGGTGGTTAGAAGGCCCTTATTGACCTGGGGTGGGGGGTCACGCGAAATCTCCTACTGCCAGGGGCATGGACCCATGTAAGGAACTGCTAGGTGTTCAGAACAGCTGGCAGTTCTCTCTAGGGAGACTTCACACACCCCCCATCCCCAAACCTCAGGGTCTGTGTGGGGGAAGCACAGAAGTGTCCTAGTCCCGCGCCTTCTGCCTGAGGCACCGCCCCTTCCGGAGTGGCCTGGGGCCACTTCAAACATTTCTGAAGTGGCCCCTGGTCAAAAATTATTGCCAACCACTGAGCTATAGGGTGTTAAATCAGTTGGTCCAAAAACTCCACACCTCCCATTGTTTTTGAATTCTGAAAAGATATTTCAGTGGTCCTTTGTTTAGCTCTGAGATTGCAGTAATGGCTTCCCAAGTATATGCTTAATGAAAAGAGTAGAGTAGTTTTAACGAATTAAGAAATACTTTTTTTTTCTTTCTTTCTCTTGTCTGCTATACAAACAGCATCCTCATCACCCATCTCTAAAGGAAGAGGCGTCAGATGTCCGTCAAAAGAAGAAGTATCCAAAGAAGCCTAAAATAGAGAGTGTAATAACTCCTCAGCAGCCCACTACTGAACCATTGCCTGTTATCAGTAAAAGTGACATAAAACAGTATGACTTCCACAGTTCAGATGAAGATGATTTTCCACAGGTAATTTTTAACTAAACTAAAATACAAGTAATTTACTTATAAATGGAGAAAAAATCAAAATTGATTTCTCTTTAAGTGACCTAGCCTCAGAAGTGGATATATGGTTCTCCTGATAAGAAATGGTGAATAAAAGTTAGGTTTAGACAAACTCTTACATAACATAGCAATGTAAAATAATTGAGGTTGGTTCAGTATTTTTGGCAAGGACAGAGGGGCCTAGCAATTAGAGGAGGTGACTGGGAAAAATAGATATATGTTATATTCTTTATTTAACCAACTTTCAAAAAAGCTTTGAGATCCACTGAAGAAGAGCGCTATATAAATTTCCATTATGAGAACTCGTTTTATGGCCATCAAGATTTTGTCTTAAATGCACTGTATTTTAGTGAATTCTGTGTAGCTATTTGTGCACTTTCATTTAGAGGACCCTCTTCCACCATCTGTTTTTCTGACACATGCTGCTACAAAAATAGTATATTATAAATTTATGTTGGAAATGATATCTCATCTGTTTTAGATTTTTCTAATATTTCTGGTAAGATTTTTTTTTTCCATTTTAAGTGTTAAAATAAATAACTTAGGATGACAGCTGTGATCCCCAGTGAATTAAGCACGAGACTAGGAGTTAGAAGATCTGGTTTTATTGCTGATTCTGCCACTGATTTATTATTTTACCCTGGAAATGTTGACATAACTATCTGTGCCTTGTTCCCCCTCCAAAAAAAATTATAATTTTTTTATCCATTTTTATAAGCTATTTGAAAATCTCTGAATACAAAGCATTATGTAAATGTAGAGTAGCATTACTCAATGCAGTTAATTGCTTATGACTGTTATTAATGATAAGTGGCTTAGAGGCCTGTGAAGTAGCATGGTTTTTTTTGTTTGTTTTTGTTTTGTAAATTTATAACTGCTGAAATGAGTAACCATGCTGAGGGAACCGCCCCTCCCCCCCACGCTGCTGCCTCTGTATCAGAGGCAGGCACAGGGAAGTAGGCAAGAGCCAGTGCTCACGGGGAGCCAGCTTTTAAACTGGCTCTCCACAAGTACTGGCTCCTGCAGAGCCACCTGTCCCCCTCCTTTTCCCCCTCTCCCCTGCACACTGAATCATAGAATCCTAGGGCTAGAAAAAACCTCAGGAGGTCATAGAGTACAGCCTCCTGCCCAAAGCAGGACCAATCCTAACTAAGTCATCCCAGCCAGGGCTTTGTCAAGCCAGGACTTAAACCTCTGGGGATGGAGATTCCACCACCTCCCTAGGTAACCCATTCCAGTGCTTTAACCCCCTCTCCCCTAGTGAAATAGTTTTCCTAATATCCAACCTAGACCTCCCCCACTGTAACTTGAGACCATTGCTCCTTGTTTTGCCATCCGTCACTACTGTGAACAGCCTTTCTCCATCCACTTTGGAACCCCCCTGTATCAGAGGCAGCAGTGCAGGGGGCAGGCAACTCTCCAGCAGCCAGTGCTCTTGGGGAGCAGGCTTAAAAGTCAGCTTCCTGCGAGCACAGGCTCCCTCCTATAGCGAGGAGGAGAAAGAGGGCCTTGGGTGTAACTGTGAAGGTTAACTGATGAGCCCAGGCTCATTGGTTAACCATTTAAATGTATATACTGACACATCCCATCTGAATTTGCTTGTGCTTTAGATACCCTCACCAGTATCGGAACCTGAAGAAGAAAATGATCCCGATGGACCTTGTGCTTTCAGAAGAAGAGTGGGATGCCAGTATTATGCTGTAAGAATTTTTGTTGTTGTATTAGTAGTTTACTGGCAGCATGCTAATGTTAAGGGGAATGTTTCTCTCTGAGCCAAGCAATTAGACAGGCTGTTAGCTCAATCCCAAAGAAAATCTTCACAACAGCCTTTCATTTTAGACTTACCTTTTTTCTATTTTAAATATTAAATCTCCCTCTGCTTTCTTATTGGACATTTAGTGGGTGCTTCAGGATAATCTGTAGCACTTCCAGCTAATCAAATTAATCGTCACTGCAACACAGAATTTTGTTTTTTCTGATTCTCCCAGCTACGTTTTCCCCCCACCCTAGCCTTCTTATTGTGGTACGAATATAAAGGGTTCAAAGTTAGCACACAAATCTGGAAATGCCATTTGATAACACAGTTATTTAAGTTCTTGTCTATGCAAATAAGGTGGGATGTGAATCTGTCTTGCCAAAGTTTCCTGTGTTCCAACTGTTCATGTAGACCCTGCTGATGTGCACTGATAGTTAAAGTGCTTTGATCTAGTGCTGTTTCAAATGCAAAGTAAATGTTTGTGTGGGCAAGTCCTGAGAAATTCTGGTTTAGATTTGTTAATATTTAGGACAACTATGGAGATTTAAATTGTGAAATCATCTAAGAGTACACTTGCAGAAATTACTAAAAATAATGTTATTTATTGTAACTGCTATATAAATCTACTTAAGTCAAAGAACTTTTTACAGTTAATAGAGATATTTTTTATATCAAGATGCTGTTTAAATAAATTGCAGTGAATATTTAAAATAGAGTAATTTTCCTTTTAGCAGAGGTCTTTCTTGAATGATAATCTAACATCTATATGTGAATTTTCATTAATTATACTTTTTTTTTGCTTCAAATAACTGAATTTTAAAATACAGACGACAACTAGATTATTTTTTAAATGTCTTTGTAACATTCTATATGGAAATATCATAAAACTTGTAAAAGGTGCCTGAACTGTTTAGAATAGACAGCATGAAAATTGGCTCAGTTCAAGCACCAGATCATTCACAGTGAGGAAGATAACTATGCCTCAAATTCTTGATTTCCCAAAATTATTCAGTAACTGGGCAAACTTTAAGGCTACGTCTACACTACGAGTTTTCTCAGCAAAAAGATGCTAATGAGGTACTCATTTGCATGAGTCACGATCTCATTTGCATATTTTCTGCCGATCCGATTTTGCGCTGGGCTTTTTGCGCAAAAACAAGCAGTGTGGACGTTTTCTTTTTGCACAAAAACCCTTTTTCCTGCAAGATCCTTATGCCCCCAAAGAAGAGGTTTACCTATCTTGTGGGAAAAGGGGTTTTTGCGCAAAAAGAAAACGTCCACACTGCTTGTTTTTGCGCAAAAACCCCAGCGCAAAAACGGATCAGCAGAAAATATGCAAATGAAATCGCGACTCATGCAAATGAGTCCCTCATTAGCATCTTTTTGCCGAGAAAACTCGTAGTGTAGACATAGTCTAAATGACAGCCCTTTTCTCCCCATCATGGAGAGGCACACATCAAATGAGCTGCAAAAGGACTGCTCAATTTTTTAAATGATATTCATCAGAAAAATTGTCAGTCCAAGAAAGACACGTGTATGTTTATAAAAATGCCTTTTGTGTTGTACATTCCTGTGTTACATCAAAATGTATTAATACTAAGTGAATTTCTTTTGAGATTATTCAGCTTTTTAAAGAAGAGTACAAAGTTATTTGATGGTGTTGTATAACCTCCTAGACACAGGTAGTGCTTCAGCCTTCAAACTTGAAGCAGTTTAGAAAAATGTCCAACCATAAGAGTTGACATACCACCTCAGCTGTGTAGGGATGGGAGAAATAAGTTAAATAACTAGCATTTGAAATACACATCAGCACAAACTAAAGAAATATCTGCCAAAATGTTTTATTTTCAGCTCCTGAAATTAATTTGTTAAGCTTATAGATATTCACCTGTTTTGTATAGCATATGTTTATAGCATACTTCTGTGATTTTCTAGAATGTAGAGTCAGGATTTTAGTGATGACGTAGATGCGAAATAATACAATTCTGTTCTTCTTTTATTGTTTTGAAATACCAAGAAAAGAAAAAATTCATTATGCTATCTGAGCCTTAACATATGAAAGCCATGTATCCCATCATTAAGCAAGCTATGCTATGAAACTTTTTGCACTTTTCTTCCTGCTCTGTGCATAGGCTGCTGCATCCCAGAGGGAAAATATGATACCAGTATAGTTTGGAAACTGGCTGACTCAATCCTCAGAGCTTGAGACAAATTCCTTGGTTTGAAACAGTGGCAGTTAGTCATAAGTGTTGATCACTTAAAACTTCCTTTTGAAATGACTAATAGTTGTAGATGCTTAACACTATCAGCCATGAATGCATATAGCGGAACAGAACTGAGACTAATCCTGTAGCGCCATGTCACCTGAGATCCAGTGGCAGTGAGGTAACTCATTAGGCAGCTGCTCAGATATTGTTGAGGCATCTACTACAGAGCACCCTAGAGGAGAGTTGCCACCATACCTATACAGGGATCCATTCTCTTTGCATGTTCCACTGAGACATAGGAGGCTGGGTAGTGACAAATTTCTTTTTGTAAGATTAATCTTAAAACAGAATAAGTATTTAAAAGACATCATATTCAATTACATGACTTTCCTGTAACAAAGTGGGTTGGTTGGTACAGAAGACAAAAAACTTTTTTTATAACGATATTCAGAATATAGAATATGTACTCTCTAAAAGTCTACTGGAGGCTCTTAGATCTCGACTAAGTAGAACAAGTGTGTTGTCCGGTCTGCAAGTATCTCAGCAGTCCCCCAAGTGACTTACTTCCTTTTTTGGACACTGTGGGTCATGAAACTCTCTGGATTTGTTCCTCTCTCCCATAGGTTTTCTTGAGTACATCTCATAGTTCTGTAGCCTTAGGTGATTTCCAGGCTCCTGCAGTTGTTACTACTCTAGAGCTTTTCTACTTTGCAGATACCTTCCCTTAATCAGGATATTGGGTTGTACGTTTGCATCCATCTCCAGTTCCCTAGTGGCTGGCTGGCTCGTTTGTTCTTCAGTTTTGCTGAATATTCTGACTGCTGGCAGCAAGTGCCATCCCTGGTTGACTACTAAATTTAGTCATTAGGTCCACGTAGCCCCAAAGATTTGGCTGCAACTTCCTCCTCCTCTGCTCTTCCAATAAGCAGATTAATGATTTTTACTGCACTTTTTTTCTGGTGCAATCAAGAAAGTAAATATATTATGGCACTATCCCCCACCAAAACAAAATTCCCACCTCCTTGTGGCATAGGCATACTTTTTTCACTGAAAAAAGAGTTGTCTGACCCCTTAGCTTTGTGATCTGAACTATTAGTTTGAGAACATCAGAGCTGACTTTTTTTGGATCAGACTGGGGATGTGAAAGGTTAACTGGTAGGGTGATGCTTATCTGTTCTGGTTAACTGGTAAGCATCCAAGTGTCTGGAACTGTCCCTGTTCACGGCAGCCCAGGCACATTGCAAATGGGCAGCTCTGGACACCCAGAGCAGCCCCTGTCTTCAGCGGCCTGCACTTCATATTTAACTGGTTTACCAATTAACCAAGATTTTACATCTCTAGATCACACTGCATTTCTTAACTTTTAAGAAATGGTATTATAAATTCATAGTTTTCTTGACTCAAAATGAATGCTATAAATTTCTGCAAAATTGAATGTTCTTTTCCTCTGCAGCCTCGTTTGGACCAAACTAATTATTCATGTGAGAATTCAGAACTGGCAGAATTGGACAAGCTGAGGAACAGGCATTGCCTCACAACCCTTACGGTTCCAAGAAGGTGCATAGGATTTGCAAGAAGGCGAATTGGCAGGGGTGGAAGGTAGAGTGGTATTGTGTTTATTCTTTTGGCTCTCTTAGCCCTTTCATCCTTCAGTTGTGTGATCTCTTTTTAATGTCTGTTTTTTTTTTCTTTTTAAATCAGGGTTATAATGGACCGAATATCTACAGAAAATGATCCTCTTCTGAAACAGATAGACCCTGAAATGCTAAATAGTTTTTCAAGCTCTTCCCAAGCTGTAGACTTTTCTTCTAATTTCTCACGGACCAATGCTTCCAATAAACATTGTGAAAACAAACTGTCGCTTTCTGAAATATTAAGCAATATCCGATCATGTCGACTGCAGTGTTTCCAGCCAAGGCTACTAAATTTACAGGACAGTGATAGTGAAGAATGTACCTCAAGGAAACCAGGACAGACTGTGAATAATAAAAGAGTTTCTGCAGCATCTGTAGCTTTATTGAACACCAGCAAGAATGGCATATCAGGTAGGCAAGGATTTGAATTGTTGTGTAACTTGACATTTACATCTCCTATACTATATGTGGGATTGGGATGACGCCATCATCAGTGGGGATGTGTTACCAGACAAGTACAGGTAAAAACAGTGATTTTTTTTTTAAAGAGGTGCACAAAATCTTCACGAAAACAAACTTTCAGGTTTCTATAAAATATTTGTATAAAGAGCCAGATAATGTGTTAAGAAATGCAGATTTTGGTATTCATGGATCAAAAGACAGGAATTACCTGTGACTCAGTGCTGCTGCGCTACACTTCCAGTTGCTGAGATTGAGAGTTTTGAACATATCTTGTTATCTGAACCACTGTGTAAAGAAGGAAAAATTTTCCTTCCAAGTGCAAAGCAGCATTTATTTTAAAGGGCTTGCTCTTTTTGCTTTTGTATCCTGCTGAAGAAGGGAGAAAGTAGCAAGAATTAGTTTATATAAAGAACTGGCATTGTAATAGCAGTACAATAACTGTTTCATATGTATGTATTGACTGCATTAATGTGTGTATATATAGTAGGAAGTTTCTGATGAAATATTTCTTGAAGTATAATATATCCACAGTGACTGTCACTCATTATGTTGACTGTCATTCAAAGTAAAATACCTGCAAGCTGCATGAAGACTTTTCAAAGACTCCATTATAAAGTCCCAACTTAAGTGTATACCCCCAAATTAAAAAATACAGTAAGAGAACCAAAAAAGTGCCACTGTGGCTTAACAACCAAGTAAAAGAAGCAGTGAAAGATAAAAAGGCATCATTTACAGAGTGGAAGTTAACTCTTAGTGAGGAAAATGGAAAGGAGCATACACTTTGTCAAATTAAGTGTAAAAAATATAATAAGGAAAGGCAAAAAGGAGTTTGAAGAACTGCTAGCCAAAAACTCAAAAAGTAATAGCAAAATGTTTTTAAGTACATCAGAAGCAGAAAGCCTGCTAAACAACCAGTGGGGTCCCTGGATGATTGAGATACTAAAGGAACACTCAAAGATGATACGGTCATTGCGGAGAAACTAAATGAATTCTTTGCTTCGGTCTTCATAGCAGAGGATGTTAGGGAGATTTCTGAACCCGAGTCATTCTTTATTGGTAACAAATCTGAGGAATTGTCCCAGATTGAAGTGTCATTAGAAGGGGTTTTGGAACAAATTGATAAACTTAACTGTAACAAGTCACCAGGGCCAGATGACATTGACCCAAGAGTTCTGAAAGAACTCAAATGGGAAATTGCGGAACATATCAGGTTGGCAAGGGTCTGTACTGGGACCAATCCCGTTTAACCTATTTATAAATGATCTGGAGAGAGGGGTAAATGGTGAGGTGGCAAAAAATGCAGATGATACTAAACTGCTCAAGATAGTTAAGAACAAAGCAGACTTTGAAGAGCTTCGGAAAGATCTCACCAAATTCAGTGATTGGGCAGCAAAATGGCAAATGAAATTTAATGTTGATAACCGTAAAGTAATGCACAATGGAAAAAATAATCCCAACTACACATACAAAATGATGGGGGCTAATTTAGCTACAACTAAAATAATTGTGGATAGTTCTCTGAAAACATCCACTCAGTGTACAGTGGCAGTCAAAAAAGCAAACAGAATGTTTGCAATCATGAAAAAAGGGATAGAGAATAAGACAGAGAATATCTTATTGCCTCTATATAAATCCATAGTACACCCACGTCTTGAATACTGCATACAGATGTGGTCGTCTCATCTAAATATATATATATATCGGCATTGGAAAAGGTTCAGAAAAGGGCAAGAAAAATTTTTAGGGGGTTTGGAACGGGTCCCATATGAAGAGAGATTAAAAAGACTGGGACTTTTCATCTTAGAAAAGAGGTGACTAAGGGGGTATATGATAGAGATCTATAAAATCATACCTGGTGTGAAGAAAGTGAAGGAAAAGTTATTTACTTGTTCTCATAACAGAACTACGGGTCACCAAATGAAATTAATACATAGCAGGTTTAAAACAAACAAAAGGAAGTACTTCTTTACACAGTGCAGTCAGCCTGTGGAACTCCATGCCAGAGGAGGTTGTGAAGGCCAGGACTTCAACACGGTTCAAAAAAGACCTAGATAAATTCAATGAGGATAGGTCATGAATGGCTGTTAGCTAGGATGGGTAGGAGTGGTGTCCCCTAGCCTCTGATTGTCAGGGACTGGAAATGGATGACAGGAGAGGGATCACTTGATGATTACCTGTTTCTGTTTGCTCCCTCTGGGGCATCTGGCATTGGCCACTGTCGGAAGACTGGATACTGGACTAGATAGACCTTTGGTCTGACCCAGTATGGCTGTTCTTTTGTTATCTACACAAGAACAGTTGTCAGTGGTATCTAGCTGATAGTCATGAGTAACTGATGCATTATTTTCATCCCATGAAATGACCGTTTGTTTGTGGCTTTTGTGGAAAGTCATAATTTTGTATAACTTTGGTGAAGCAAATTTTGATGGGACTTTTTGTGAGCAGTTGTTGACTATTTTGGAATTCTTACTTGTGTTTTCAGTTCCCTCCCAATCCCCAAATTTTGGCATGTATGAATGGCATCCAGTACCTAGTAAGGATGTAAAAATGTATCGGTTAACCAATGAGCCTGGGATCATTGGTTAACATTCACGGTTGCACACAGGCTCCCTGTACTCACAAGGAGCTGGCTTAAAAGCTGGCTCCCAGGGAGCCTCCTGCTGCCCCGTGCTGCTACCTCAGTCGAACCACAACAACATCAGCAGTGGCAACCAACTCCGCCTCCGCAAAGCCCCGAGACAGTGATGCAACATTCTGAAACAGAAGAAGGCCAGTTATCTGAAGGGGAGGATCAACAATCTGATCCACCAGTAACGGACCAGTCATCTTCTCCAGATAAGGCGGTCTTTCTGGGAGATATTTCTCCACCAGACGACCTGAAACAGTTTCAGGAACTTTTCAAGAGAGTAGCAGAGACTCAAGAGGTCCAATTAGCTGAGGTAGAGGCCAAACAGTACTGTTTATTGAAAAACATGCACCCCCAACAATGCTCAAAAATAGCTCTTCCCATCGATGAAGCTATCATGGAGGCTGCAGAAGATATTTGGCAGACTCCAGGCTTGGTAGCGCCCACTAGTAAACGGGTGGATAAGAAATACTTTAGAGGGCACAAAGGCCTCGAATTCCTGCTTAATCACCCACAACCGAATTTGTTGGTGGTCGATGCGGTTAATCAGATATCTAAAATGCCACAGTACAAAAATATGGCTCTGGACAAGGACACAAAGCAATTGGATATTTTTGGCAGGAAAGTTTACTCTTCCACCATGTTACTTCTCCGCATTGCGAATTATGCCGCCCTCTTATCAAATCATAATTTCAATAATTATTCCAAATTAACCGACCTTCTTCAACACCTTCCTGATTCCAAGAGGCCACTTTTAAGATCTGCGATACAAGAGGGCTATACATCAGCAAGAGCAGGGCTACAGATTGCCCTTGATGTGGCAGATACAGCTGCACGCTCCACCGCCACGGCTATAGTTATGCGGAGATCATCTTGGCTCGCCTTGGCGGAAGTTCCCAAGGAACTTTAAATTAAAGTTGAAGATCTTCCATTCGAAAAGAGAGAGCTTTTTGCTGACAAGACAGATGAGGTCCTTCATTCCTGGAAGGATTCCCCATACGACGCTACGTACTCTCGGAATGTACATGCCACCTTATAGGCATAAGAGGTATTATCCATACCAAAGAAGGTAATACTACCTATCCCAGAGGCAACAGCATCATGCCTTCGATCAGGCCCGTCCAAGACAACGTTCGCAATGCAAATGTCCTCAACCACCTCGCGCGACCAATCAGACTGCTGCGAAACATCAGAGTTGCTGTGTCGGTAAAGGGTATGCAACCAGTCCAGGTCGTCGGGAATCAACATCACATCCCACATATTTTTCACCACCATCTACGTCCATTTTACAACCAATGGTCCACCATAACAATGGACCATTGGGTCTTAGAGCTTGTGGCATTCAGACTCACAATCCCATTCATATCCATTCCCCCCACTACCCCACCAACCCCATCCCTCTTCAGGGACCCATCTCATGAGGATCTTTTAAAGCAAGAGGTCCATTGACTCCTCTCTATCGGAGCCATAGAGATGGTCCCATTGCAGTTCAGAGGAAGGGGTTTCTATTCCCGTTATTTTCTCACAAAGAAGAAAACGGGGTTGAAGGCCCATCCTAGATCTGAGAGAGTTGAATTGCCACCTCCGGAAACAACGTTTCAAAATCGTGACCCTTACCACGATAATACCAGCACTGGACAACGACGATTGGTTCGCAGCCCTCAGCCTCCAAGACGTGCATTTTTACATCGCCATCCACCCAGTGCACAGGTGGTTCCTTCAGTTTGTGCTTGGCGATGACCATTTCCAATACCGAGTTCTACCATTTGGCCTGGCAGTTGCTCCCAGAGTTTTCTCAAAGACTGTGTCAGTAGTGTCCGCATACTTACGTTGCAAGGACGTCATGATTTTTCCTTATCTCGACGACTGCCTCATAAAAGGCCAGTCTAAGGAAGAGACATCCCATATGGTCTCACTACCCAGGCAGACTTTCGACTCTCTTGGCCTTATAGTAAATGAAGAGAAGTCCACAATAGAGCCGATGCAAACTATACATTTCATAGGAGCATAGCTCGACTCTATCATGGCTCGAGCATACTTGCCAATGGAACGTTTTTGCACGATTCAAGATCTAATCGCCATCTTGATGCATGCCCCCACTGTGGTGATGCTCACTTGTCTACAGCTCATGGGGCATATGCCTGCCACCACGTTTGTGGTTCAGCATGCAAGACTTTACTTCCATTGTCTTCAGCATTGGCTGGCATCGGTATATATTCTGTCGAAACACAGCATTCACAAGATCGTAACTCCTCCTACCCATGTCAGAGCATCCTTGTGGTGGTGGACCAAAATGTGCAATCTCATGGCAGGCGTTCCGTTCCACCGGCTGCAACCATTGAATCAAGTGACCACAGAAGTGTCCCTCACCAGCTGGGGTGCCCATATGAATGGCATGACCGTTCAGGGCAAGTGGTCGGTCTCGGAGTCCCTTCTCCGTATAAATCTCCTCGAGCTCAGGGCAGTATTCCATGCATGCAAGCACTTCTGTGTTCACCTTGCCGGCAAAACCATCAGAGTTTTGACAGACAACATCGCAACAATGTATTGTATAAATCGACAGGGAGGGGCGCGCTCCCGATCGCTGTGTGTGGAGGCAGTCCAATTGTGGAATTGGTGCATTCGAAACGACATCACATTAGTAGCATCATACTTACCTGGCATGAGCAATGCGGTGGCAGATTCACTCAGCAGACATTTCCCACACGACCACGAGTGGGAGATTGGTTCCAACATACTTCACACCATCTTCCGCCTTTGGGGGTCTCTGGAGACAGACCTGTTTGCGACCTACGAGAATAAGAAGTGTAACCACTGTTGTTCAAGAGCGGGAATTGGGAAGGGATCCCTAGGGTACACATTCCTGATCCGTTGGAACATGCCCCTGCTCTATGCATTCCCCCCGACTGTACTGATATCCAGAGTGTTCGAGAAAATCAACACAGACTCAGCACAAGTAGTCCTCATAGCCACGGCATGGACGAGGCAACCATGGTATCCCTTTCTATGTCGGATGTCGTTACAACCACCCTGCCCTCTTCCCCTCCTATCAAACCTGCTTTCTCAGAACCACGGCTCTCTCCACCCAAGACCGGAAGTTCTACATCTAATGGCATGGGCTCCTAGCTGGGTCCGAGCAGCTGAGGAGCTCTGTTGGGAACAAGTAAAGACAGTATTAATGCATAGCAGGAGGGAATCTACAAGAACAACATACCTTGCTAAATGGAGGAGATTTGTAGCCTGGTGCTCGGATAAACAGATTGACCCATATGCATCACCACTACACCAGATCCTCGATTACATTCTTTACCTTCAACAATTGGATCTCTCTATCTCCTATTTGAGAGTTCATTTGGCAGCAGTCAGTGCCTTTCACCATTCTATAGCGGGATTTTCGGTATTGGCTCATCCAACCACAAAAAGACTAATGAAAGGGTTGACAAATCTTAATCCCCCACGCAGGCCGCTTCCACCCACCTGGAGCTTGGACTTGGTGCTGGATATCCTAATGTATCCTCCCTTTGAGTCATTAGCTACGACTTCTCTGCACATGCTCACCGTCAAAGTGATTTTTCTACTGGCAATCACATCTGCATGCAGGATTAGTGAGCTGGCAGCCTTGATGGCTACGCCACCGTACGCGTCTTTTACCAACGATTCAGTGATATTGCGGGCTCACCCTACATTTGTCAATGAACCGATTGTACTACGTTCATTCTATCTGAAGCCCCATGCTTCTGCACGAGAAGCACTCCTACATACCCTTGACGTACGTCGAGCAATTGCTTTCTATACCAATAGAACATGGGACTGGCATAAATCAGACTGCCTAACAGTATCACTAGCAAACCGGTCTAAAGGTAATCCCCTGTCATCTGTGCGCATTGCAAAACTCATAGTAAACTCCTAGTGCATTACTACCTGTTATTCCATTTGCAACAGAAGCCTTCCGAATTCCCCGAAAGCACACTCCACAAGAGCTATGGTTATGTCAAGAGCCTTCATGTGGGGGGTCCCTTTCGTGACATCTGCAGAGCAGCTACATGGTCATCGAATGCCACATTTATGAACCATTATGCTATAGTGCAGTGGTGGGCCACTGATTCCTCCATGGCTTCAGCGGTACTCTCAGTCATTGAGAAGCCTTGACTCTGGAGCGCATTGTGAGTACTGCTATGTAGTCACCTACAGACCACTTGAAGAAGAAGAAGAAGTTACTCACCTTCGTGCAGTAACAATGGTTCTTTGAGATGTGTCCCCATGGGTGCTCCATGTCCCGCCCTCCTCCCCGCTCCAGAGTCTCGGTCTATTTCTCGTTACAGATAACCGAGCGGTGAGAGGAACTGGCGGAAGCTGGGCCGCGCACTGCAATCAAAGGGCGCGAACGGCGCAAGATGCTAACCGCACACGCACGACCCGGCTGACTACAGCTGTTGAAAGTCTCCGATCTGTGGCGCCGGGACAAGCCCGACAACTACAGTGGAGCACCCACGGGGACACATCTCGAAGAACCATTGTTACTGTACAAAGGTGAGTAACTTCTTCTTTCTTGAGTTGTCCTCTGTGGATCTTTCTGTAGGTGCCAGTGACCTCAAGCATATGAGATTGGAGTCATTTGAATATCACAGTCCGTTAGGGCTGCACAAGTGCTCTGTGTCTCCTTGTGCTACCTTACAAAGGCAACATAAAGGGTGGGGCAGTTCTGTCCCTCTCTCAATTCTGTTTGCTCTTCTGTGGCAACAAGACAGAACATGGTGATTGTCTGACCCACTAGTTTTTCATTTTGGTTAAATTATCTTAAATCTTAAAAAAAAAACCTTCAGTGCTCTTCTGATTCACTTATATACAGCCACCTTGAATGAATCTTGCCTGAGCTGAGAATTGGTGAACAGATTCTCTGAGCCCACTCTCTTCTTTACAGGGCTGCTCCACATGACTAATTGGAAAATTGTAGGCTTCAAGCCTGCCTGTCTCACTATGGACTGATTTCCATTGAAAGATATACACCCTTAGGCACATCTTGTGTTAAGAAGAGTCTCATATGTTGGTGTACCTACCATTTTCTGCAAGGACATGTAAGTTGTGAGAACTTCATCTTCTGGAGAAATATATAGTGGTCTCTTTAAACCCAGAAGAGATGAGCAGTAGTGTCCTCGTAGTGGGCAAGCTAGCATCATACAACATCCTGTCTCGCAGATGGATGATTTCAAAGACAAGAGTGGAGAAGACAAAGCCCAGCAAGGATACTGCACCATGGAGAAAAATCTGCCTCACTACAACTGCAAGTGGCAAATTGCCAGCCCCTACTGTGCAGATACGACTTTTTGACCTAGGATAGAATGACATCCTCGCTCTCAAAACTTCCATGTGACAACTGGGAGTGGCTCAGAAATAATCAGACAAGACAATTAAATACTGTCAACACCACAGCCAGATCTGTGGTCTCAGCAGTGCTGATGCGCAGAGAATCCTGGTTTAAAGCCATATGTTTTCCCTAGGGAGATTCAGGTCACAACCCAGGACTTACCTTTTGAGGGCATTGAACTATTTTGTGGTGAATGGACAATAGTTTACACTCTTTCAGAAATTCAAAGGCCACCCTGCACTCCCAGGGTTTTACAGCCCACCCCCGTACCACAGGCTGCATCATTCCCAATCCCCATCAGGACAACATTGCCAATTTGTCATTTTAGGCAATTTGAGTACCATACCTTCCTCCTTAGCAGTGCATCGTGCTTCTACAGTATGTCAGCAAATTTGAAAGGATGGTTGAGAGCCACATCTAGAGAGCCTGAATTTAAGAAATGACCTCGCCCCAGGAGTGTGGCCTGCCATAATGTTGGACAGATGGATGTTAGAGAGCATTGTCCTATTCCATCCAATTCTACATTTTACCTGTATCCACTCTCCTTCTCCTATCAGGTACCCTTTGCACAAGAGCCTGTAAAAAAGCAGAAGTGCGCTTGTTTTGCCTCGGAGCCATGCAGATGCCACCAGAGTTCAGAGAAGGAGACCTGTATTCCTAACGTTTCTTTATCCTGAATAAGAAAAGGGGGTCTTTGTCCTATTCTAGACCTGAGAAGTTTCAGCGAGTATTTATGCCATGTTAGGTTCCAGGTGATAACACTTGTGTCTCATCTCTCCATGTCTTCAAACACAAGATTTGTGGTTCTCAACTTGACAGTGCATTATATAAACAAGATAGGTGTGCTTAGTCATAAACCCTCTACCAGGAGGCATCAGGCTGTGAATCTGGTGTCACAGGATAATTCCACTGGATCTACACTTTCCTGAAACCAGTTACCACCTGGTGAATTTCTAAAGCAGGCATGCAGTAACCAGCTATAAATAGTCAGGAAAGATATATATCATGTTGCACCACAGGCCTTGCCCATCCAAATTCACATCTCTATCACTGATGCTTCAGAGGAAGGGGCTTTTAGAATAATACAAAACAGAATACTTGTAGGAGGGAGGTGGCCAGCTAAAACCAAAAAGGATGAGCTTTTATTACCAAAGGACATAAATTGGAAGTGAGCACTAGCACCACTGAGTCCACCCTCTACCATCACAAGCAATTCAATCTCATCGACACGCTCATATGTTTGTCTAGCTCTCTTAAAACTAATTATGTTGTTTGTTTGCCTTCACAACTCCATTTGGGAGGCAGTTCCAGAACCTCAGCCCATTGATGGCTAGAAACCACCTTGTAATTTCCAGTCTGAATATGTTCACGGCCAGTTTATATCCATTTGTTTTTGTGCCAACATTGTCCTTTTGCTTCAATTCATCTTCATCATCCCTGGTATTAATCCTTTAATGTATTTATAAAGAAGAGTCATATTCCCTCCCTTTCTTTTGCTATACTGAACAAGCCAACCTTATCCAGTGTCTTCCATTCCTTCAGTGATTCTAATAACTGTCCTCTTCACAGGTTCCAGGCTGAATTAATCTTTCTTGAACCTAGGAAGCCAGAATTGTACATAGTATTCTACAAGAGGTCTTATCAGTACTTTGTAGAACGGTATTAACACTTCTCTTTCTCCACTAGAAATGAAGCACCTCGTGCATCCTAATATCAAGTTTGCCTTTTTCACAAGTGTATCACACTGATGGTACAGAGGCATCCTGTGATTGGCCTATACACCAAAGTCTCTCTCCAACTACCTTTTTTTATTTATGAGCTCCAGCTTGTAGCAGAAATACTTATTAGGCTTTGAATACATGACCTTGCACTTTGTATTACTGAATTTGATCCCATTTCTGTCACTTCCGCCTTCAGGGTATGCTAGATCTTCTTGTATTAATGTTCCAATACTCCTCTGTATTTGTATCAATAAACTTTATGTGCATACTCCTACTTTCTGTGCCAAAATCATGAATAAAACTATTAAATAAGATTGGTTCCAACAGCAACACCTCTAATAACTTCCTTCTAGTCTGAAAGATCACCTTTCAGCACATTCCATTGCTTTTTCTCTTTAGCCAATTGCTTTTTCTCCAATTTTTTTTTTTTTTTGTACTGATCCCTCCTAATTCAACTAGCAGTTTTCCATGAGGTATCAAGTCAAATGCTGTATTACAGTCTAAGTATATTAGCTCTACTACACCTCTCTTAGCTAGAAAAAAAGTATTTTCTTCAAGAAAGAAATAACGGTACCCTGACATTGACCCTAATTGTGGCTCTCCCTCCATCCCCACTGTGTGGACATCCTACATGGAATGCTGTAATCACCTCTGCCCCTTCTATGTCACCATTCCTAAGTTCACACCCATCTACCTCTTTACTTCATCCTACCTCCTTTTGTCTTGCTGTCTCAAACAACCACCTCCATCTTTATTAATCTGTTCACAGCTCACTCCTAGCTCATGGCTCTTACAAAAACCAGGATCTCTTTGGCTGAATCTGTCTCTGCAACTGCCATTTCTTAGCTTTCATCTCATGCTCTCCACACTGGATCAGAATCAGACGAGGGTGAGGGGCTAGAGCTATTCCCAGTATTTCCCCCTAACTCTTTCTCCTTCTTTGAATAACTCTGCATCTAACTGTCCTTTCTCGCCTCCTTCAAGTTTCTGACAACTACCATTCACCTAACACTTCCCCCACTGGCATTTCTCTCTTACTTTGAGTTTTGGCTGTCTTACTGGCTTCACATTTCCCATATATTCCCCTCACATTCAGCTTCCCCATTCATGACCCATCTGACACCTTAGCTGCAGACTTCCTTGCCCTCATCTCTACATTGAACCAGCACCAGCTGCCCAAAGGGCCATTGAATTTATGCTGCTGCTCTTGTGTCATCCATTTTTAATTCTCCTTACAAGATCAGTCATGACTTATCCCCATCATCCACTTCACCAATCTTTTCCTAGAGAAGATTGGCCAAATACGCGATCCCTCTCCCCTTGGCTTGGTTTCCCTTTCTAGTCTTCAAGTCTTCTCCTTCTCCACTCTCTCAAACATACTTTAGTCTGTTCCATCTTTAATGAAATAAGCAAAACAAATCATCCCACCTGTTATCTTACAGTGGTCATGTTGTCATGGCCCTAAGTCTTTCAGAGTGTTCTAAGACCATTCCTCTCCATCCATGCTGCCAGAAATCCTGTTCAGGTTCAGTGTTCCCTTTAAACTGTGCGTTTAATGCAGCTAGTTTTTTTTTTCTATTGGCAGTGCACATTCACACATGCCTTGGTGCGCACACAAAATGTATTCTGCACACGAATGAAAAAGATTAGCGTGAACATTGTTCAGGCTCTCATCTTGAGTCTCAATTACTGCAATATCCCTTCCTCTGACTTCGACAAATGAAATCCTGCTTGCTCATGTCCAATCAGAATGCTGCTGCAAAGATTGTTTTCTGAGCCCATTGCTTTAACCACATCACCTCTTCTGAATTCAAATACCCCACCTTTTACTTGCTAAAAGAAAAGCTGCTTTTGGATCCACTTCTTCCCCCTGAGCCGGATCCGGTGAGGAGGCTCAGAGCTTTTTTTCCTCCCTTCCGCCCCCCCTTCCAGCGGGAAGCCAGTGCTGGTGCTCCAATCTCGTGGGGGGAGGGCGGGGAGGCTGGAGGTCCAGCACAGGCACCCTGTGCTGGGGGGGGGAGCTGAACTTGACCCACAGGCCACCTGGAAAGCGGCTGTCCGTGGACTGCAGTTTGAGAACCACTAAGCTAAGTCCACACTGGCACTTCACAGCATTGTAACTTTCTGGCTTAGGTGTGTGGAAAAAATACCCCCCCCCCCCCCCCCGAGCACAGTAAGTTACAGCACTGTAAAGCTTCTGTGTGAACCTGCTTACAGCGCTGAGAGCTGCATTCCTAGTGCTCTTAGCTACTCCCCTCATGGCAGTGGTTTATAAGTGTCCATCGTCCACTTGTTAAACTTTCAAACAAGTACTTTCATGCTTTCTCCCTTATTGCCCCTCATGCATGGGAGGAGTTTCCTGTAAATCTTTGCAATGCTACTTCATTATCTTCCTTCAAATCCCTACTTAAAACTGTCCTTTGCCATGATGTTTACACAATAGTTAGGCTGCTGGCATTATGGAACCACTGCCTGTCATGCTTCCCAAGTATCTTACTGTTGTCTTACATGTAAGTTATAGTAATTTCAGAATTCACGACTTAAATTCCAAATTTGTGCATTTAATAAGTACAACCGAATGGTTGCTTTATTTTAAGGTAGTTTAACATTTGACAAATATTTATGAAACCGATTTTCTTTAAAGGTAAAAATCATGAGAAATCTTATGTACTTTCAATTTTATGATTTGTTAACTTATTTATTAAATATTCTAAATTTAATATTTAATGTTTTATAGTTGTAATATAAGATTATATATACATTACCCGTGACAGTGTTTTTAGATCTAAATTCCATTTTATTTATGACTAAGTCTACAAAGATTAGTTTTATTTTTGTTAAATGTTCTTTTCCTTATACAGATATGAAGTATCCTTTAATAATGAAAGCTTAGGATAAACCAGAAAATGTTTTGCTTTTGCTCTCTGAAGAGGCCATATATATGTACAGTGCAACCCTATTAAATTTCTGTAGGAACCTTAATTTGTACTTTTTCTGACTTAAATGAGTTTAACACAGCAGCTTTAACATTGTACTAACACAGCTTTTTGTATGTATTGATAGTGTCACAGGTTTTCCTGGCATGTGACACTTTTTAAACCAGATAGTCCTGTTCTGAATAATTTTTAGCATGTTCTAACCCATTTCTGCAGTCCCCTAGTAGACAGTGTACTACATAGGACAACTCACAGTATTAAGTGCTATGCTTACTAACAAGGATTTGTAAGATTGGCCCCTAAATTTGATAGCTAAACAAACATTCAGTGATAAAGAGGAGATAACACAGTAAAAGAAAAAGAAACGATTAGTGCTAGTTACTTGTTTTGCCAGTGCAATGTGTTTACACAAGGGGGTTGCATCAGTACATTTATTCTGATGTAAAAACCCCAAATGCAGACACAGACTACTTGTGCTTGTTTCATTTTTAACATTAGCTTGTGGTATGTAAAATTTTTTTTAACTTCTCAGTCATGTTACTTACCAAAGAATATTTGCTGAATTTGCACTGTAGCAAATCTGGAATCTAATCTGTTAAAAAGCATTTGTCCTAATAGGTTTCTGATGGCATTTAAAATTGTGCAATGCATAGAGCACTTTATTTATTTATTTTTAGCTCTATAAAATGTCAATTAATAGATGAGTTTGAAAAATAAAACAGCATAAATCATTATTGTGTTCAGGGAACCACATGGTTCCTGGTTCCATTCAGGAGATAATTGTCAGCCAATTTGGTGTGACAGCATAAATTTAACATGCAAACGGACCAACACAAATCAACCTTTAGAGAGCTCGCAGTGAAGCACCAGTAAAGATCCATTTTTTGGAAAAGTTGAAAATAATTAAGGTTACCTGCTGTGCTCTTTAGTGCATAAGAAATATGTGAAATAACTTCTGCCTTGTACTCACAATTTTATTTATTAATATTATTGCCTTATTTGTATTACAATGTTGCCCAAAACATTTTAACTACTTTACAGATATGTGAAGAGAGAATGTCTGCACCTAAGCACTTGCTTTTAAGAGTATAAATATGTGAATCTAGTGCTCGTAAAAGGTGCCAGATCAGTATATGAATAAAGAACAGTTGGTTCAAACTAAATTTCTTTTGTCTTCGTATTATGTGAGTTGGAAGGGGGAAAGTGTTTTGAAGAATTATCTTTGAAGTTTTCTGCTGAAACAGTCTGCCTCTTCAGATCAAAACGGTGCAAACTTTTGTGGCCCTTCTGGATGCATCATGAAACATAGACCCTAAGGTTGCGTTGCTGGTGAAAAATATCTTCCACCTCAAGTTAGGAAAAGTTATCACTTCTTGCAGTTACTTTTATCATTTATGATCACTGTAACATCAAGAGGCCTTGTTGTGCTTTGCGCTTCATTAGGCCTATGTCGAAAGACATTCTTTGCCCCGAAGAACATACAATCTATTTTCAGGCAAATACAATAGTATTAATATAACAGACAATGGAAGAAATGTTCGAGAGAGGAGGGGTGTAACACAAATAGGTTTGATAAGTGTATGATGAACTGCAACTTGTAATCTGTGAGGCTAGAGATGGAAGCAGTGCAAATGCTTTCATTTATGCATCTTATAGCAGGTCACCTGTTGAGCAGGCCAGAGCACATTGTCCTTCACTCCCAGTCCACTTTTGTTGCTAGTTCAAGTTGCTTGCGTGGAGGTAGGCAAATTCCGGCCCATGGGCCAGACCCATTCTCCATTCTCCCTGGCGGGCCCCCATCTTCCAACCACATTGTCCACAAACAGCAGTTCACAGCCAACCAGAGCTGCGATCCTCCAATACCTGCGAAGGTGCAAGTAAACATAGTGGCAGTCCACCAGGAACTAACCCTGTGGGCTGCTGTTTTTTTATTGCCCACCCCTGTGCTTGGGCCTGAACTTTAAAATTATAAGTAGGTCAGGGCTCAATGAACATCAGTAACTACACTGCTATCCATCCCATTCCCACCAGTTGTGTTTCTCTGGGACAGTGATTCTAATGAAGGATGTGAGAGTGGTAGATGATCACACTCATAGAAGTGATTTGGTTGTGGAATGAGGCAGTTAGACTTGTGAAAAGTCTACTCATCTTTAGGGCAATCTGAAAAATCCTCTTATTTCAAGTAGGACCCTACCAAATTCATGGTCAATTTTGGTCCGTTTCATGGTTGTAGGATTTTATGAAATTTCATGATGATGTTGGAGTACTGATCCCTGAAATTGTAAGGGGGTTGCAGATCCTTACTTTTGCCCTCTTTTGTACTGCTGCTGGTGGTAGTGCTGCTTTCAGAGCTGGGCAGCTGGAGAGCGCAGTTGCTGGTTGGGAACCCAACTCTGAAGGCAGAGCTGCCATCGGCAGCAGTGCAGAAGAAAGAATGGCATGATATGGCTGACATCCTTATTTCTGTGATGCTGCCTGCAGAGCTGGGCCCTCAGATAGCAGCTACCAAGTTCCAATTCTGAAGGCTGCAGCGTAGAAATAAGGGTGGCTGACCCAGTTGATATATGGGTCAACACTAAGGATGTTAAGTAATGGTTAATTGACTAGTCGAGTAGTCAATTGAATTTCCATCGACTACTTGACTTGTCAGAAGGCACTTCCGCATTCGTCCTTTGAAATATACAAGAGTCCCCAGCGGGGGCTCTTATGCATTTCAAAGCGGCTGCGCAGCATGAAGCCCAGGGTCAGCAGGGGGATTTCCCAGATGACCATGGGTTCCGTGTGGCATTTCCCCACAACCTGGGGTCAGCTGGGGACTCCCTAGCTGATCCCAGGTTCCACGGAAATGCTGTGCTGGAGCCTGGGATCAGCTGGGGCGTCTCCAGCTGACCAGGGCATCCATGTGCAGCAGTGCTGCACAGCTGATCCCGGGCTCAGCTATGCAGTACCGCTGCTTGCAGAGTTTCAAAGGGGCGGCCGCACAGCTGATCCCCAGCTCAGCTGTGTGACACTGTCACTTTCAAAGATACCCTACCAAATTTTAAGAACAAAAATTAGGCTTTTCTTTCTAGCTACTTACTGGGCCTTTATTGTCCTCATTTATGCTGATTTTAAAGACTATTGTGAGGTGATTGATTCATGCACAATTTTGTTCCCTGACTGAATCTGTTGTGCATACCTTTTGAATACTAATTCAGTAAAGTTACGGAATTTAGGAAAATAAAGAGAATATAAAACACTCTACAGTTTTTTTAAACTCTGTTGGAAAAGCTGGTAAACTACTGAAAGGATAGCTGCAATGCCTATGGATATATAACTGAATTAATGTGGTTTATTATTGAGTTTTAAGAGTGTATGTGTGGATGGAAACTATTAGAGAAACTTTTACAAAAAAAAGTGCTATACTGGAATGACTAAGTCAGATTTAGTAATCTTTATAGAAGGTGAAATATCTCAAAGTGTATATAGATCAATCAGGCACTTTTTTCAACTACAGGTGAACTCTTTTAGTCTGGCACTTTTGGGACCTGGTCATTGCCAAACCAGAGAATTTGCCTAACCATAGGAGATCATTATTGTCTAGCAGTATTACCAGCACTTCCGCTGCTTACTCGGTTCTTCGAAGACATTTAGTGGTAAACTAGAGCTAAGTAACAGCACAGAGCACTGAGAGCCATGACAGGTGGCTGTAAGCAAATTTTATGGGGCCATGGGAAACGTGGCCACAGCTATGATAAGTGGACATTTGGCTAACTAAAGTCATGCTGGAAATAGAGAGGTTCAACCTGTATGCACTTAAAATACACAATACTTGTAGGCTGAAAACAATTTTGCTTGGGAATGGGTAATATTTTGCGCAACAAATTTAACAAGATTTAATTGTGGACATCAGTACTTTTGTTATATTTTAGCAACAGGTGTTTTATTTTGTTCCAGAGAAAAATAAATAAATTAGCTAAGGATTTATTTTGCTTGATTACTCATATTAGCACCATTAGGAGTAAACGCAAAGAAAATGTTGTTTAAAAAATATCTACTACTCTAACAACCCCACATCTATGTTTTGGGAGTGTGTAGTGAGAGAGACTAGTCAGAATAAACTATCCTACTCTTGTGTCTAGTCCTGTTTCAGCTATTTCGTTCAGCATCCTTTTACCCAAGAAATAAATACTATTGCACTAATACCCAACTCAAAAAGTTGGTTTTCTGGGATGCTGAAAGCCCACTTAATTATAGATTATTATGACAAAACATTTACATTCTCATTTCTGAGTATGATCTGACTTCACTCCAACTAGGGAAGGTGTTCATTCAGAAGATGCAATTCCTTATATTGGACATATAATTTGGGGTTGCACTACCATTGAGAATATGTAATGATAATTGAGATGCTACAAGATTTTAGCAAACAGGAGCTTTGGATATGGAATCCACTCTGTTGGCTCCAAAAAGCACTTAATTCTGTGAATAAAATCTAGGTAGCATTACACTGTGAATAGTATTTTAAATTCATTTGGTTGAAAAAAAATAAGAATTATGGCTAAATTAGATATGAGAAACAATAGATCATCGGTAACATGCAGTTGGTGGTTGATATATTTTTCACAGCTATGCACCGATAAACGACCAAGAATAAGCACAGTTTTGTATCATTTCTTCATGCATCTTTATGCAGTGTTAATTCTGTTGTGGTTATCACTGAAATAATAGTTTAGATTCTGGCCTCTGACTTAGTTTGAATGATCTTCAGTTTGTATGTATGTTTTCCATAGGGAGGGGAAATAGTTTGGGAAGAGTTCACTCTGCCCTATTTCTCTCCCTTTCCCATCCCTATCTATAATCTTCTGTTGACCTTTCTTTTTTTCTTTAAGCCAGTGTTTCCTAATATTTTTAGCTTTCTATATCTCTTATGTTTTCCTTCAGATTGTTGAACTCTTCTTCTTATGGTTCAAAGAAAATGCCTTGGCATTGAAACACTGCTCCAGACAAAATACTTAACAAAACTTTCAGTTCAGAGCAGATTATGTTGCAGCTGTTTCCATGAGTCTTTGGAAAATAAGGTAGACAATAGTTGTCGCCATAGGATCATATATACTATTTCAACATGGGAGAGACTTAAAGTCCTTTACTTTATAAGTGTAAGATTGGGCCTCAAATAAACTTGTTGGAGGTGTTTTCTCCCCTAATGTAAAGCTAGTATAATGTAAAATCTTTATATTCATTATGGTGATTTCAGTTTATTTTTTACAATATAGGGCTACTGATATTTCCATTGTGATAACCTACACAAAACTAATGATTTTCTGAAACACTAAGATTTTCTACTGATATATCTAGTCAATAGGCATTGTAGTGCAGTAGAATCTCTTTAGTTTTGTCTTAACTAAACATAATCTCCTGCTAAAATTTGACTTTCAGGTTTAGAGTTCATTAAATTGGGAATTGGTGACATTTTTGTCATGCTTAGGCTGGGCCAGTGCAGGTGCTGTCTGTCTTGAAGGCATATCCTTTCCCACCATGGAAACAACATGGAAATAAGGAATGTCATCTTTATTTGCTTCTTGTGGCTGAGTGAGTATACAGGTAGCAGCTTTCATAGCAGCCAGTAAATCGGTGGGGTGGTATAGCTGTTCTCTCCCTGGATGAAACTGAATAAGAAGAGGTCTGGTCTGCATCCTGCCTTTATTCAACAGTATGTGGGAAGTTGCAGCTTTTTTTCCTAGCAGTTCTCAGCCATTCCTCTCAAAGCACTTTATAAAAAAAAGATAGTAGCTATCCTCATTTTGTAGATAAGGAACTTGAGGCACACAGCACTTCCCTTCCTAACCACCTGTGAGAAGGTGATATTCTTTCTGTTTGCTTCAATGTGTTTATTTTTTTACTAATCACCCACCTCTTTAATCTTTCTTGGAATCTTTCCCTCCTCCCCCTTAACGAAGGCTTGATGTACTATGTAGTTGCAGAAAATGCTACTCTAGTCCTCCTTCGACCCACTTTCTAAAAAATAATGAGAGGATGAAATAACAGAAGTGGTTTAAAAATAATAGGATATAAACTGCTTATTAACCTTCAACACTAAGTATGATCCTTCATGAAATTATTGGAGCCATATGCTAGATTTTAGACCTGTGGCACCAGTTTTTCTCATCCTGTTCCAGTTCTTTGCTCTTGGAGATTTCTATGTACCTTCAAACCTGCTGCTTCAGTGCACTGAATGGGGTTCCACTCACATTGACTAATATAGTGGTAGAGTTGTGATCACATAGCCCAAATATTAGGTGAAGCTGGAACTACTAGGTGCTCTCCTTTTGAACATGTCTCCAAATTTCCAAGGGAAGAAAGGTAGAATAAAGCTACTATAAAGGGTCGTAGATGAGAGTGGTTTTAGTGACAGAAAAGTGAATGAGCAGTTCCTTGGTCCCAGCTATGATATGAGAGACCCTCCTCATTTCCCAGAAGTCAGGAGAAAAATTTCTTTATGGTTCCATTGGCTGGGACATCATGTAGCTTCATAAAGGATGTCATTTAATGGATCTGGCTATGATGTAGCCTCAGTTTAACCTCCCCATCAAAAAGTTGCCTGCCTAGAACATAGTCATAGCTACTGAGAAGGAACACATTGAAGGCAGATTTCAGTGTCACTAAGAGGTTGTTGTTTCTAAATTATTAGTTCCTTCTCATGGGTGACTTTATACTCAAATGGAATGGCCAGTGGTATACATTTACAGTGGTAGGTTTTTACCTTCACAGACATATACTGAGGTCTGTGGAAGTATTCGCTACCCTCCTTTCCTGCATCTATTTTCACATTTATTGTTCCATGTCAATTTGCTTTGTACTTGGCTTTTTTGTTCTAGAAGCATTTGTTTTCTTCAGTTGCATTCAGCTCTGTTTTTCTTTTCCACAGTAACAGGGGGTATCACAGAAGAGCAGTTTCAGACCCATCAACAGCAATTAGTTCAAATGCAAAGACAGCAGCTTGCTCAGCTTCAGCAAAAACAGCAATCTCAGCATTCCTCACAACAGATGCATCCAAAAGCACAGGTAATACTCCTTTAAAATCTTTTTGATGTGCCAAGATCTGTCTTCCAGAGGAGGTTTCCTCTCCTTGCTCATTGTTTAAGTCTGTCCTAAATTAAATATAACCTTTTGTTAATGTACTGAATGTGTGAAATGTATTTAAATTATTTTGATCAAAATCCTTTTAAATTGTTCTGTGTGGCTTTGGAAAACTCAGTAATTCTCTAGCTACCATAACTTTTTGCTTTTATTTTTTCTTATAATTGAAAATGTGGGGGTTTTGTATAAACTCTGAAGGGACACTGCTGTAGGAGTGTGTATTATGAAAGTATGAATGTTCTTACTTACATTGCAAATGGTTAGTTTTAAAAATACAGTTTCAGTCTTTTAAAGTTTTTTTTAATACTTTTAACACATAGGCAACAGAAACGGAATAACTGGTTTCACTTTGTTTTGTTAGACTGCCAATTCTTTCATGCACAATGCTGCACTGTCTGGACTGCAAACATTGTTGGGGATTTTTTTATTGCCTAAAAATTAGGGCTGTCAAGGAATTTAAAAAATCATAATTTATCACACTGTTAATAAACAGTAGTATATTTGATTCAATTACAACACAGAATGCAAAGTGTATAGTGCTCACTTTATATTTGTATTATAAATATTTGCACAGCAAAAATAAATAGTTTTTTCAACTGAAAGAGATTGCACCATCATACTTGTATTATCATGAAAGTTGAACTTATAAATGTAGAATTATGTACAAAAAATAATTGCATTCAAAAATAAAACAACGTAAAGCTATAGAGCCCACAAGTCCACTTGCTCAGCCAATCATTCAGACAAACAAGTTGGATTACATTTGCAGGAGAAAGTAATGCTACCTACTTCTAGTTTACAGTGTCATTTGCATGCACTGTTGTAGCTGGCATTGCAAGATATTTATGTGCCAGATGCACTAAAGATTCATATGCTTCATGTTTTGACCACCATTCCAGAGCACATGTTTCTATGCTGATAATGGGTTCTGCTCTGTAATTATTCAAAGCAGTGCAGACCAGCACATATTATTTCATCACAGGAATTGTACAGAGATGTCACTAGGACAAGGTTTGTTTGTTTTTTTCATGGCTCAGGTTCTCTATCCATATTGGAGTGTTGCTCTTTTAAAACTTGTGAAACTATGCACCACACCTCATCCCTCTCAGATTTTGGAAGGCATTTCAGATTTTTAAATCTTGGGTTGAGTGCTGTAGCTATCTTGAGAGCTCACATTGGTATCTTCTTTGCATTTTCTCAGGTTGTCAGTGAAAGTGTTCTTAAAACAAACAACATGTGCTGGGTCATTGTCCAATAGTGCTAATACAGTTATGGTAGAATGAGGGTAAAACAGAGAGCAGGAGACATACAATCCTCTTCCAAGGAGTTGTGGTCACTAATTTGATAAACGCATTATTCCTTTAACAGGTGTCATCAGGATACAAACACGTCCTCTGAAATGGTGGTCAAACAATAAAGGGGCATACAAATGTTTAGCATATCTGGCACATAAATACCTTGCAGAGCAGGCTACATGGTTAAACTGATGAGCCTGGGCTCATCAATTATCATGCATGGTTATATGCAGCCCCTCTCCTGCTTCTATATCAGAGGCAGCAGCACAGGGAGGCAGGCAGGAGCCTGCATGTGCAGGGAGCCAGCTGTTAAGCTGGCTCCCCATGCCTACCAGCTCTAACAGAGTGCACCCTCTCCCTGCACTGCTGCCTCTGTATCGGAGTAGCTGTGTGGGGAGGGGGCAGGTTTTCCACCCCTCCACTCCCCCCGCGTCTAACCACTTAAATTTTTTTACAGTTAAATGAACACATTTTAACATCCCTACCTACAGAAGTGCCTTGAGAACATCTGTTCTCCCTTTCAGGTGACATTGTAAATAAGTGAGCAGCATTATCTCTTAGTGCAAATGTAAACCAACTTGTTTCTTTTAGCAGTTGGCTGATTAAGAAATAGGACTGCACTTGTAGGGTTTGAAGTTTTACATTGTTTTATTTTTGAGTGCAATTACATCAAAAAAATCTACATTTGTAAGTTGTGCTTTCACATCAATAGATTGCACTACGGTATTTGTATGAGAAACTAAAAAACACGTATTTCTTTTGTTTATCATTTTTACAATGCAAATATATGTAATAAAAATAATATAAAGTGCGCACTTTACAATTTGATATCAATATTGTAATTGACATTGATATATCTGAAAATGTAGAAAAATGTCCAAAATGTTAAATATATTTCAATTGGTATTCTGTTGTTTAACCTTATAAATTAAACTGTGATTAAGAACTATTAATTTTTTTTTGAATTAATCATGTTAATTGTGATTAATACGCAGCTCTACTGAAATATTTTTACAGTATTTCTAAAAAACAATTCTGTTGCTCTTGGCTATTGTCTTGCTCTCTTTTGAAAGCAAAAAACCGAAATAAAACAAAACTTGATTTTTAAGTAAAATTTCCTTAACATGTGTTCTTGTAAGAGAATATGAAAACACAGACTAACAGGCTACAGCTACACTGCCATTTTTTTGCAGAAGAGGAGATGCAAATGGCACTCTCGTTTGCATATCTTCCGATTCTTTTTGCAGAAGAGGTTTTGCCGATAAAAAGCCCCGTGTAGACGGGGCCATTTGTCAGAAAAAACCCTTTTTTGCAAGAGCCCTTATTCCTAAAAAATCAGGGTTTATAGGATCTTGCAAAAAAGAGGGGTTTTCCGACAAATGGTCCCATCTACACGGGGCTTTTTATCAGCAAAACCTCTTCCGCAAAAAGAATCAGAAGAAGATATGCAAATGAGAGCTCCATTTGCATATCCTCTCCTGTAAAAAAAGGCAGTGTAGCTGTAGCCTCAAAGTATGTCTTACTGCCTTGAACATTTATATGTCCTCTTTTTCCTATTTAAATTTCTTAGAAATTAATTGCACTTTGTTTTGGGTTAAAATTTGCCACTTTTACTGTCCTTGAGTCATACCTTACTGTGTGAGTAGTCTTGTTGAAATAAGTGAGTAATTGTGGAGTATGATAGTATGAATAAGGGAGTACAACTTAGCACAACTAACTTAGTCCTTTGGTAGTTTTTGAGTTAAAATAGCTTTCAAATGCACTATATTCTGGATTTTTTGCAAGGAATTTAATTTTTCCAATGTAATATCCACAGTTGGCAAAAGATGCCCCAACTGTCAGGCTTACATAGCTAGTATTTTGCTAATTAATAAGATAAATATATTTATAAAATACAAAATAAATGTTTTCATTACTAGAAAAATCAATTCTCTATTTTATTGTGAGCAATGTATACATCAGGAGTGAAAACCTTTTTTGGGTTGGGGACCTACTGACCTCCAAAAAAGCAGTCAGGGCCACACGCAAGTGAGAAGTTTAAAAAAAAAAAAAAAAAAAAAAAAAAAAAAAAAAAACAAAAAAAACCCCAACCTCACGGACATGCCCCAAACAGATAAACAGGAGATACCTCACTTATGCAACTTGCGGTGCCAGGTTCCCCTCACATTCCAGCCCCGAGGTGATGGGCACCAAGGCTGAGGGCTTCCTCCCACAGCCAGATAAATACTTCTGGGAACTTGGGTCTAGTAGATTTTGTGGGGCCCTCTAGACTTGGGTGAGGCCAAAAATGAGGGTTCAGTGTGTGTGAGGGGGAGCAGACTGGGAGTGGGGATGCAGGGTTTTGGTGTGGTAAGGTGCAGGAGTGGGACAGAGGTGCAGAATCTGGGCATGAGGTAGGTTGGGGGTGCAGGGTCTGGGTGTGAGAGATTGTAAAAGGGTGGAGGTGCAGACCCTGGCAGGAAGGGGAATGCAGGAGTGGAAAGGGGTATGGAAGGAGGGTGAGGATGTGGGATCTGGGCATGAGGGGGCAGGAGATGGGGGTGCCTACATGGCACAGCTCTGAGAGGGGGTACAGGTGGCTCTGCACCATGCACTGACTTGCAGGCTCCACTTTTGTCGCTCCTATTGGCCAGAGTTCCTGGCCAACAAAAGCAACAGGAGGGGAGCCTGCAAGCCATGTAGGGGACAGATCTTGTCTGTGCTGCTGTTCCGTTGCAGAGCCACTTTCTCCGCCTGCCAGGTAGAGCCTGTGGGCCAGATGCAGCCCGTGACTTGTCTTGATCCAGCCTGTAAGTCATAGGTTCCCCACCCCTGGTATACATGAACACCATTTTTCCTTTATTCCCCCAACCATTTTGTGCATTTATTCATCATAATCTTTCTGTATATATTACTGGTTGCAAAGTTTCTTTTGTCTGTTACCATAAAACACGGAACCTAAATAGGATGAGGAAATATTTGATGGTTTAGATATTGAAAAATTATTGTATTAAATATGTAGCCATATACCAATGGTTCTCAACCCATTAGGGGCTGAGAGAAGGCTTTAGGTGATCTGCAAAAAGGGGTAAGCATTAGACTTGCTGGGGCAGGGCAAAAAACAAAAGCCCCACCACATGGAACTGAAGCCCAAGGCCTGTCTCCTAGGGTTGAAGCAAAGTCTGAGCAACTTAAGTTTGCGAAGCCTGCTGTGGTGTGAAGCCCCAGGCAGTTGCCCTCCTTTGCTACTCCCTATTGCTATCCCTGACTTTTCTATCCAAACGGTTATGGCACAGGTGGGCTATGGAGTTTTTATAGTATGGTGGGGGAGCCTCAGAAAAAAAAAGGTTGAGAACTCCTGCTCTATACAACCAATAAGTTACTGTATCAAAGGGTAGGTGGCAAGTGCTGAAAAAAAATTAGTATTTATTCATGTCTCCTCGGTGGCTGGATTAGTAGAAGAAACACTCTTCCAAAGTTCAGTAGGCACGATCTCTGTCAGGCAAATAAATCCCTGACAGAATAATATTTTGGACCTTGAGTAGAGTCAAGTTTATATAGGTAAAATTTAAAAAGGTCAGGATTTCAAAAAGCCTCCCAAAGACTCGTAATAGAAAAGAGTTGTCAAACACACTATGATTTTGATATGACAGTCTAAGGAGAACTTTTGCAGTTGAAGATCAAAGAAGCTTCCCAGTGCAGCCTGTCAACTTTTTGCATAATTATCTAGCTGCACCATTGTTGGGAGGGTTGCATAGAACTAGATTCATGACCTTTAAATATTTCATGTTATAAATATTGGTTCAAAAGATGCTTCCCCTTAATTCACTAGTAGGTAGGAACTTTTATCAATCTTCATGTGTTTTGTCAGCTAGTACTGGCAGAATTATAAAAACTATTTGGTTAATTCTATAGGGCACAAGCACCTCTGACTGTATGTCCAAAACACTTGACTCAGCCAGCGCCCACTTTGCTGCGTCAGCAGTGGTCAGTGCACCTGCTCCCAGTCGCAGTGAGGTAACAAAGGAACAAAACACCACCCACAACAATATAAATGGTGTTGTCCAGCCTTCAGGTGATGATTTCTTAATTTTAGCTGTTTAATGCAGAGTTCAGAATCTGTAAATGAAGGACTTCTAATTTCTAAATATATATTTGATTTGAATGATTAAATAATTACTAACAGTGATTATTGTAATTATTATTCTTTTAATTACATAGTTTTGTACAATGACCTGGTCTTATCTAATGTTGATATGTTAATAAAAGTACTAACTACATTTGGATAATGTTGAAGATGTAACAGTCTTCAGAGCAAAAATATTGTATCTTTAAATCATGAAGAATAATACAGTAATTCTTCCATTTTCTTTTCAAAGTAATAAAAACTCTTTCTTAAAGTAAGGGTTGGTTATAATTGGTGCATTTTACTATTCACAATTTTTTAAAAATACTGTTGTTCAGTGTCTGATGATCTTGTGAATAGTTTTGAGAAGGGAGTTGGTATTTAAACTTTCAAATGAAAAATTGGTTTTAAGTTCTTATGAAATTTCATTCATTTATTAGTATGGTGGTTCCAAATCATCATAGAACAAACATGCTTATCATTATCCCATTAACATCATTAATGTTCAACTATATACCCAATGTTCAGTATGGACTTAAATTCTTTTCTGAATGGGTTCTAAATGTACATAGTGGCACAGACTAGAACAGCTTTTTCCAGAGACCACAAACTTAGCTGCAAAGCCACAATGTATTTGAAATTGCAATTTTTCTGTGAGTCTCCATCTATCAGAAATCAGTCATGCCAAAATTAGACTGTTTGGATATTTGCCTTAAAGATGGAGACAAAAGTTTATTAGGATTTGGCTTAAATAATAAATCAGAGGGGCTTTACAGTGTGTTTTATCTAACAGCTCATGGTGTGATGGGATTTATAGATCCTGTGCACTGGTGGAGAGGAAGAGAGTTAATATATAGTAAAATCAATATGTTGGAACTGATCCAGTTGAGAAAAGTGGCTTAGCCCAGTTGTGGTAAATCATGTCATTCCTTAGCACATTATACAGGAGAAATGGCCGTGCTTTGAGGAGTCTGCACTAATTGGGACTTGGAGGCAAATTCCCCCTCCCCCCTTTTCAATGAACAGAAAATACTGTAAAGGTTGTGACCAGTGTTCCCTCTAAGATGCGTGGCAGCACAGCCCCACAGCTACTTAATCAGCTCTGCCCAATCAGGCAGCTCCATGCGCGGAGACCTGAGCCCCTGACTGAGTGGGGCTGGTTAAGCAACTCTGGGGCCGTGCTACCACACAGTTTAGAAGGAAACCCTGGATGTGACTTGCAAATAAACTTCAGGAATTTTGTTCCCATGCTGTAACTTTGGCAGTGGGATTATGGGATAATAATTGCCATTAATAATTACAGCCTTATACTTAAGTTTGTTTAAATTTCTGTTTTGCAACTAAACAATTACATGTGTTTTTTATTGTGTAATTTTTATTGTAATGTTTTGTTTATAACAGGAACCTCTAAAACTCTGTACTCCACCAACATGGCTTTATCATCCAGCCCAGGGATTTCAGCTGTACAACTTGTAAGGACTGTTGGTCACAGCACCACAAACCACTTAATTCCAGCTTTGTGCACAAGCAGCCCTCAAACGCTTCCCATGAACAATTCTTGCCTCACAAATGCAGTGCATCTAAACAATGTCAGTGTTGTTTCTCCAGTCAATGTACATATCAATACAAGGACTTCAGCACCATCGCCAACAGCCTTAAAACTTGCCACAGTTGCTGCCAGTATGGACAGAGTGCCAAAGGTTACTCCCAGCAGTGCCATCAGCAGTATAGCAAGGTGCGTATACAATATATTGGGGCAGAATTTCTTAAATTCCGGTATTATTCTATGAATAGTTCCATAAACTTACATGGCTTAGAGCATTAAGTAAGACGTAATCCCTTGCTCAGAGATCTCGTAATCTTTGCTTTTGGTCCTACAAAGGAAGCTTCCCTCCCTCCCCTTGCATGCTATTTCCTTTGATAGGATCCTGAACAATCATAGAAGTTAGTGTCTGTACAATAATTTTGCAGAATTGAGGTCTAAGATACGATGTATGATTGAATACATAAGTATACTTTTATTTTTACATGATAATTGTAAAATGAGTTGTACAGGTAATCATTTTAATTAGATTAATCTAATGCAACACTAGCTACTTCCAGTCTGCCAAAGGCGTTATGCTCACACTGTTCCCCAAACTCCATGGGTCTATCTGAGGTACAGTCTGGCACTATAAACTCACTTTCACCATGAAGTTCCTTCAGAACTTAATTTGATTCCCTGTACCAATTATTGTATTGCAGTTTTAGTATATTGAAATACAGATCACTAGGTATGGAGGAAGTTTGATCTTGGAAATGTATCTGAATTTTTTTAAAAAAGCTTACATTTTCCTTTTGTTAAATGTGTGTCCTGTGTAATACATAAAAAATAAAATTACTATGTATTGCTTATAAAATACAGGAGTACAGAATGGGCACTAAGATTATGGCTCACTTTGCAATTTCATTCATAGCTATGTCTTTATGGTGTGAGGAATATTTTTTAGTAAAAATTGGATACAAATCAAAATATGTCTAGACTAGAGAACAGGTACTTTAACAGAAAAAGTACCAACTTAGGTAAAATGACTTGAAACCCCCTTTTGAATCTTTAGGGTGCTCAGCTCTGTCTACACTAGATGCAAAGGGCTTTTTTAAAGTTATGCTAGCTAACTCTAAAAAAACACTGTTCTTTCTACTCTAGACAAGCCTTGGGGTTCTAACAGGTGCAAAATCCCTAAGAGCAGTATATAAAGACTGATACAAAATTAAAAATTCTTCATGCTAGTGCTGAAAAGTATTTAAACAGATAAAGACGGGCTATGTTAGAACAGTAATTTCTGCAGCAACATTGTGATGGGGCGCACATAGCCCAACCTCTCCGCTGGAGGCCTTTCAGCACCCTGGCCAGCAGCAGGAGCAGTGGAGAGGTCCTCCTAGCAGGGTAGAGGGTCAGCCTTCACTGCAGCCAATCAGGACCCTATATGTAGCAGTTACCTGCCAACTTTCAAAGTCCGTAATTGCGGTCACGTCCCTGGGCCACTTCCCTGGGATTCTGCTTCATCCAGCCATTCTCTAGGGCCATGTTGCTGAATTCCCCTTGTCCGGGGTTCTGCAGGGTGTCATAAGAACATAAAAATGGCCATACTGGGTCAGACCAAAGGTCCATCCAGCCCAGTATCCTGTCTGCCGACAGTGGCCAGTGCCAGGTGCCCCAGAGGGAGTGGACCGAAGACAATGATCAAGCAAATTGTCTCCTGCCATCCTTCTCCAGCCTTTGACAAACAGAGGCCAGGGACACCATTCCTTAACCCCTGGCTAATAGCCTTTTATGGACCTAACCTCCATGAATTTATCTAGCTCTTTTTTAAACTCTGTTATAGTCCTAGCCTTCACAGCCTCCTCTGGCAAGGAGTTCCACAGCTTGACTGTGCACTGTGTGAAGAAGAACTTTCTTTTATTAGTTTTAAACCTGCTACTCATTAATTTTATTTGGTGTCCTCTAGTTTTTATATTATGGGAACAAGTAAATAACTTTTCTTTATTCACCCTCTCCACTCATTATTTTTTATATACCTCTATCATCTCCCCCCTCCCCCCCCAGTCTCCTCTTTTCTAAACTGAAAAGTCCCAGTCTCTTTAGCCTCTCTTCATATGGGACCTGTTCCAAACCCCTAATCATTTTAGTTGCTCTTTTCTGAACCTTTTCTAGTGCCAAAATATCTTTTTTGAGATGAGGAGACCACATCTGTACACAGTATTCAAGATGTGGGTGTACTATAGTTTTATATAGGGGCAGTAAGATATTCTTCGTCTTATTTTCTATCCCTTTTTTTAATAATTCCTAGCATCCTATATGCTTTTTTGACTGCCGCTGCACAGCGCGTGGACGTTTTCAGAGAACTATCCACGATAACGCCAAGATCTCTTTCCTCATCAGTAGTAGCTAAATTAGCCCCCGTCATATTGTATGTATAGTTGGGGTTATTTTTTCCAGTGTGCATTACTTTACACTTATCTGCATTAAATTTCATTTGCCATTTTGTTGCCCAAATCATTTTGTTGCCCGGGAACCGCTCAGGTCAGCTGCTCTCACAGCCGGTCCGCACCGTTCTGCTCACAGCCCCCAGCTCACTAAGGCTTATCCTGCACGTGCAGGCTGGGTTGCATACAGCGTACCAGCCTGCATGTGATAGCAGCCGGCTGCTGAGCGCAAGCAGCGGCTCCGGGTGCGACGGTGGCACCAGTGGCGGCTCCGGGACTTGGGCACAGGGTTAGTGGGAGAGGAGCTATCTGGGGACGGGGCTGAGAGGGGGGTTGCGCACAGCATGCCGGCCGCTCAGCGCACTCGCCCCAGCCGCTGCAGGAAGACGTGCAGCTGTAGCGGCGGCGGCGGCTCCGGAACCCAAGAATTAGGTTCGAGTGGGGGTGGGAAAGGGGATTGGTATAGACTCATAGACTTTAAGGTCAGAAGGGACCATTATGATCATCTAGTCTGACCCCCTGCACAACGCAGGCCACAGAATCTAACCCACCCACTCCTGGAATAATCCTCTCACCTATATCTCAGATATTGAAGTCCTCAAATGATGGTTTGAACACCCCAAGATACAGAGAATCCTCCAGCAAGTGACCCATGCCCCATGTTACAGAGGAAGGCGAAAAACCTCCAGGGCCTCAGCCAATCTACCCTGGAGGAAAATTCCTTCCCGACCCCAGATATGGCGATCAGCTGAACCCTGAGCATGTGGGCAAGACTCACCAGCCAGACACCCAGGAAAAAGTTCTCTTTAGTAACTCCTATCATCCCACCATTGGCCTGTTTACCACTGATAGTGAAAGGTCAATTAGTTGCCAAGATCATGTTATCCCATCAAACCATCCCCTTCATAAACCCATCTAGCTTAATCTTGAAGCCAGATAGGTCTTTTGCCCCCACTACTTCCCTTGGAAGGCTGTTCCAGAACTTCACTCCTCTAATGGTTAGAAATCTTCATCTAATTTTGAGTCTAAACTTCCTGATAGCCAGTTTATATCCATTTGTTCTTGTGTCCACATTGATATTGAGCTTAAATAATTCCTCTCCCTCCCTGGTATTTATCCCTCTAATATATTTAAAAAGAGCAATCACGCCTTCTTTTGGTTAAGGTAAACAAGCCAAGCTCCTTGAGTCTCCTTTCATAAGACAGGTTTTCCATTCCTTGAATCATCCTAGTGGCCCTTCTTTGTACCTGTTCCAGTTTGAATTCATCCTTGGGAGACCAGAACTGCACACAGTATTCCAAATGAGGTCTCACCAATGCCTTGTATAACGGCACTGACACCTCCTTATCTCTACTGGAAATGCCTCACCTAATGCATCCCAAGACTGTATTAGCCTTTTTCACGGCCATGTCACATTGGCGGCTCATAGTCATTCTGTGATCAACCAGGACTCTGAGGTCCTTCTCCTCTTCCGTCACTTCCAACTGATGTGTCCCCGGCTTATAACTAATATTATTGTTATTAATCCCTAAATGCATAATTTACACTTCTCACTATTAAATTTCATCCTATTGCTATTACTCCAATTTACAAGATCTTCCTGTATGATATCCCGATCCTTTACTGAATTGGCAATACCTCCCAACTTTGTGTCATCCGCAAACTTTATTAGCACACTCCCACTGTTGATGCCGAGGTCAGTAATAAAAAGATTAAATAAGATTGGTCCCAAAACTGATCCCTGAGGAACTCCGCTAGTAACCTCCCTCCAACCTGACAGTTCACCTTTCAGTATGACCCGCTGAAGTCTCCCCTTTAACCAGTTCCTTATCCACCTCTCAATTTTCATATTGATCCCCATCTTTTCCAATTTAACCAATAATTCCCCATGAGGTACTGTATCAGACGTCTTACTGAAATTGAGGTAGATTAGATCCACTGCATTTCCTTTATCTAAAAAATCTGTTACTTTCTCAAAGAAGGAGATCAGGTTGGTTTGGCATGATCTACCTTTTGTAAAACCATGTTGTAATTTGTCCCAATTGCCATTAACCTCAATGTCCCTAACTACTTTCTCCTTCAAAATTTTTTCCAAGACCTTGCATACTACAGATGTCAAACTAACAGGCCTGTAGTTTCCCGGGTCACTTTTTTTCCCTTTCTTAAAAATAGGACTGTATTAGCAATTCTCCAGTCAAATGGTACAATCCCAGAGTTTAGAGATTCATTAAAAATTTTTGCTAATGGACTTGCAATTTCATGTGCCAGTTCCTTTACTATTCTTGGATGAAGATTATCTGGGCCCCCCGATTTACTCCCATTAAGCTGTTTGAGTTTGCCTTTTACCTTGGATATAGTAATATCTACCTCCATATCCTTATTCCCATTTGCTATGTTGCCATTATCCCTAAGCTCTTCATTAGCCTCATTAAAGACTGAAGCAAAGTATTTGTTTAAATATTGGGTCATGCCTAGATTATCCTTAACCTCCACTCCATCCTCAGTGATTAGCGGTCCCACTTCTTCATTTTTTGTGTTTTTCCTATTTATATGGCTATAAAATCTTTTACTTTTGGTTTTAATTCCCTTTGCAAGGTCCAACTCTACATGACTTTTAGCCTTTCTCACTTTGTCCCTACATGCTCTAACCTCAATAAGGTAGCTTTCTTTGCTGGTCCCTCCCATCTTCCACTCCTTATATGCTTTCTGCTTTTTCTTAATCATCTCTCTGAGATGGTTGCTCATGCAGCTTGGTCTAAAACACCTGCCTATAATTTTTTTTCCCCTTTCTTGGGATACAGGCTTCTGATAGCTTCTGCAACTTTAACTTAAAATAATCCCAGGCCTCCTCCGCCTTTTAGATCCATAAATTCTTTAGTCCAATCCACTTCCCTAACTAATTTCCTTAATTTATTAAAATTAGCCCTTTTGAAATCAAAAACCCTAGTCTCAGATTTATTTTTGTTTATCCTTCCATTTAGTTTGAACTGAATTAGCTCATGATCGCTCGAGCCAAGGTTGTCCCCAAAAACCATTTCTTCTATGAGGTCCTCACTACTCACCAAAACCAAATCTAAAATGGCATCCCCCCTTGTTGGTTCAGCAACTACTTGATGAAGGAATTCATCAGCTATCGCATCTAGGAAAATCTGAGCCCTATTATTATTACTAGCACTTGTTCTCCAGTCTATATCTGGAAAGTTGAAGTCTCCCATGATTACGCAGTTTCCATTAGTATTTACTTCATTAAAAACATTAAAGAGGTCTCTGTCCATATCCAAATTAGATCCTGGGGGGGCCGGTGCCTGACTCCGGGGGGGGGGGAGGGGGGATTGGGTTCGGGGTGTGTGTGTGTGTCTGACTCTGGGGAAGGGGAGAGGGATTGGGTTGGGGAGGGGTGCCTGGCTCTGGGGAAGGGGAGGGGGATTGGATTAGAGAGGGTGTGTGCGTGCGTGCGCGCACGCCTGGCTCTGGGGAAGGGGAGGAAGATTGGGTTAGAGCAGGGGGGTGCCAGGGGGAGGAAAGGGGAAGAGCAGCCAGCATGCTTCCTGAGACCTGGGATCCCCAGGTACTGGCCCCAGCTGTCTCTGTCCCCTCCTCCTGGCCAGACCCCCCCCCCGCCATGAGCACCCTGCCCCAGCACCCTGTCCCCTGCCCCCATCAGCACAGTTGGGACCACATTAGTGAGGCTTGGGGGGTTTTGGAGGGGTTGTTTTTTTGCATTTCACTTGTGTGGCCCAGACTGACTTTTCTGTGGGTCAGTGACCCCTGACTCAAAACAGGTTCCCCACCCCTCTCGTAAATAAAGACAACGCTGAAACATTTTGGTTATGTCTACACTCTCGGCTTCTTGCGCGAGAAATGTGCAAATGAGGCTAGGCGTGGAATATCACCGAGCCTCATTTGCATACCTAATGAGCTGCCATTTTTGCAGAGGAGGCTCTTGCGCCAGAAGTATCTGTCTACACTGCTCCTTCTTGTGCAAGAAAAACCCTCCTGTGCAATGCCGTTATTCCTGAAAATAATCGCAAGATGTGTAGACAGCTCCTTCTGGTGCAAGAGCCTCTTCTGCAAAAATGGTGGCTCATTAGGTATGCAAATGAGGCTCGGTGATATTCCACGCTTAGCCTCATTTGCATATTTCTCACACAAGAAGCCGCAAGTGTAGACATAGCCTTTGTGTTCGATGTAATATTTTATTTAAAAATGAAGCCTGGCCAACAAGCCCCCAATTGGGGCCAAGCCCCCATCTGGCCACAGCATCATAACGTTCCTGCACCCCCATCTCCTGACCCCGAACCTGAGCCTGTCATACACTGGAACCCCCTGTCCTGAGCCTCTCTCATCCCCAAACTCCTGCACCCCCACATTCCCAGTGTTCTGCTACAATACTCCTGCACCATCCACACACTGCAAATCTGTATCCTGAGCCCATTATACTCCCAGTCTCCCTGCCCTGAGCCTGTCATGCACCCCAGCCCAAACTCCTGCACCCTCACAGCCAGAAGCCTCTGGCTTGCTCAGCACCCCAACCCTCCACATGACCCCAACACTCTCCAGCCTGGAGCCCCTCCCTGAGGCAGCATCCTCTTCTCTACTTCCTCCTGCACCCATCTTCCCTCCCAGAGCTTGCACCTCTCATTCCTTCCCAGTGCTTTTTTTGTGAGCCACAATAGCAGTGGAGACAGCGTGAAGAGCCAGGGCAAAGTTGTTGAGCAAAAAAAAAAAAGCCGTGCTTTGGGACAGATGTACCAGCACTTACTGCACACCAGCCGCTGTGCTGGGGGAAAATATGTGGGGTTTTTTTGTTTGTTTTTTTTGCTGAAGAACTTTGCCTCAACTCTTCACGCAGTCTCCACTGCTGTAGTGGCTCTTCGTCTGGAACGGATTGGTCACCCCTGCTTTAGCCGCAGGATCTAGCTCTGCTCAGTTAGGAGGCCCAGCTCCCACTCGGAGCTGTCCAAGGTTCCGCTGTTCCCCATTCAGCCCAGAGGTCTGCCTGGGTTGAGCTCCAAGAAGGAACTGGCAGGCCTTAGCTAGCAGCGGCTTATATAGCAGCCTGCCGCATTCTGATTGGAGGATCTCTCTACTGTTCCTGCTGCTGGCCAGGGTGCTGAAAGGCCTCCAGCAGGGAGGTTGGGCTTTGTCCGCCCCACAAGCATGTACCGAAGAATTGTGCTGTTTGCTAACACATAGCTATGGGGTTTCTTGCATCACTTGCCATATGCTGTTTCAAGACACTTTTATTGTACTTTCTTATAGGAAAACACGATGGTTTTTAACTTCAGCTAAATTAAATATTAATACTTTGTTAATGCATAGTTAAAAGGCAACTAGAATGATTAGGGGTTGGAACAGGTCCCATATGAGGAGAGATTAAAAAGACTAGGACTTTTCAGTGTGGAAAAGAGGAGACTAATTGATATGACAGAGGTCTATAAAATCATGAGTGGTGTGGAGAAAGTGAATAAGGAAAAGTTATTTACTTGTTCCCATAATATAAGAACTACGGGCCACCAAATGAAATTAATGGGCAGAAGGTTTAAAGCAAATAATAGGAAGTTCTTCTTCACACAGTGCACAGTCAACCTATGGAACTCCTTGCTGGAGGAGGTTGTGAAGGCTAGGACTATATAACAGGGTTTAAAAGAGAACTAGATAAATTCATGGACGTTAAGTCCATTAATGGCTATTAGCCAGGATGGGTAAGGAATGGTGTCCCTAGCTTCTTTTTGTCCAAGGGTGGAGATGGATGGCAGGAGAGAGATCACTTGATCGTTACCTGTTTGGTTCACTCCCTCTGGGGCACCTGGCATTGGCCACTGTTGGCAGACAGGATACTGGGCTGGATGGACCTTTGGTCTGACCCAATATGGCTGTTCTTATGTTCGCAGCACATAAATAGGATAAGTACTGGTGGACGAAAGCCAATATTTGGTTTTTAAGCGGAAGTCTGTACTGTCCCTGTTCCCGGCTATTTGTTTGATTCATGTAATGGTCTTTCCATAACCTGAATAAGAGATCTGTGTAAAAACACTTATGTCAATAAAAATATTGTGAAATATTAATGTCCTACTTTAAATTATTCTGTGTTCCATTTTATTACAGAGAGAACCATGAACCAGAACGACTGGGTTTAAATGGCATAGCAGAGACAACAGTAGCAATGGAAGTGACATAACCTCAGACCACTGGGTTAACCTGTGCTGATGGTGTAGTCATTTATATTCCAACTGAATGCAAAATACAACACTCTGTGGATCACAGGGGACTGAAACGGACCTAAACGGACTATCGTTATATCGTATATTAAGTCGATATATAATGTACATTTTGTAAAATTGGGAAAATCACTACCTTGTAAAATAGTTTATTTGTATCATCAATATTATTTCTGTTACTTGAATAGTAGATATTCATCATCATGCTTTTGCACTTGAATTTGCAACTGAATGGATTTAAAAAATAATTCTTTAATGGGATCATGAGCATGAAATGAGATCCTGCATCACTTGTTTTAACTATTTATTTTGCCATGTTTACATTTTGTATCTTGTACAAATAAATCCAACTTTGTGTCTAAAAAAAGTTAAAGATTCATAGCTAGGAAATGAAATTCTTGTAATTTTTTTCTAAAGGAAATGTAAAGTTTTCACTTGGTTCATTTTGTTTCACAATTTGACTAGATGGACTTTTTGGTAAATACTTTAGTGGCATTTCACTGTCAAATATGAAGTTCAAGGCAAAATAGTATTTTCTATTACTGTGCAGGGGAAAGGGATGGATCGATACATGCAAATTTAATGTAGTAACTCACTTTTCCATATATTTTGAATGTATATTTCTATTTATAATACCAGTTTATAAAAGATAATTACACAGAAAAAAAAACTGACTAGGAAAAATTATGCCTCTAGCACACATTAAATTGTGCAGATACGAAAAATTTTCAACTGATTACATTTTATCTGAAGATTGCATATTTTAACTGGCTTTGAAACTGTAACACACCACGTAAAGGATATTTTACCAGGTATGTATTGCATTATATATCATTGCAATAATTATTGGATGTCTAGCTATCGAGCCATCCCAGGTGGGTGGGAAGGGGGGAGGGTTGTGGCAAGATTGTCTTTTCAATTTTGGAGAGTTTTCCTGTGGCTACAAGGCAAGTAACGGGTTGGAAAAAGTCTGACTGTAAGCGTTGGACACCTTCGTAGTGTAGTGTTTTAGTGACTTTTTTTATATGGTTCTTGTAAATTAGATACGTGTAGTGGTGTTTCAGAATGTTTGTTTATGCACTAGTTCAGACAACTTTCCCTGTTACTTGTTCTTGATAAATGAAAACTGCAGGGAAATAAAAATACATATCAAAACATGGACCTGTTGCATATGTGTTTATTTCACAATGTGCAAACAATTTGACTGTTAAGGTGCTACTGGTAGTCTTGTGAGATGTTTTTAATGCACTAAAGATGACTGCTTCTATGAGAGAGTGCTTGTTTCCAGCCTTTAATGTATTTTTAGTATAACAGGTGAGAAACAATAATCCAGTGGTTAGAACTTGAGACACTCAAGTTCAGTCTATTTGGGTTCTACCAGAAAACTTCCTGGGTGACCTTAGGCAAATCACTTATTCTTTGTGTCTTTGTTTCCCATCTGTAAAATGAGGATACCACAGGGATGGGAATAGTAGAAGAATTAAATTAAAAATTGTGAAGGACTCCAGTGCTGGAGTGATGGGAACCATATACAGTAGAATCTCAGTGTTACAAACACCAGAGTTACAAACTAACTGGTTAGTGTCACACTTTATTTGGAAATGGAAGTAAGCAATCAGACAGTAGAGGGGAAAAAAAGAGAAAATACTGTATAGTACTGTGTTAAATTTAAATTACTAAAAAGTCAGTTCTTTTTCTTAAACTTTGATTTTCATTTAAATTTAAGATGATGAAAATCAGCTTTTTTTTCCTGCATAGTAAAGTTTCAAAGCTGTACTTAGTCAATATTCAGTTACAAAACTTGAAAGAACAAGCATAGTATTTTGTTCAGCGTAACAAATATTTCACTTACAAACCTCCATTCCCAAGGTGTTTGTAATTTGCCTCCATTGTACATATCTTAGATTTGAGTATACGAGAAGTCATAGAAATAATTCCTATCTATTGTGTTGAAAGAGTTGCTTTATTCAAGACCTATTTGTATAGAACCAGTTTACTGGAAACATTCTACTCCATCAAGTGAGTGAGTGAGTAACATCTACAGTTAAGCCCTGCAATTAAATCTAGTTTACTCTAAGTTTATACATGTTTTATAACTGTCACTAAAGCAGAAGTGTATTGAAGTATATGCCAGCATATAAAGCATCATCACTTGGACTTCTGCCTTCCTCTGAGGGGTGGTTTTAATTAGATCTTCAATTCACATTGCAGGTTTTACACAGAAAAGAGTAAATAGTGTTTTCACCTGAAACAAAATCTGTGTCATTTCTTCTTGTGTGTCCTGCTATAAATGTATGCCTTTTTTAGCTGTTTAGCTTTCATAGCTATATTGTAGGTGTCTTCTTCAAAGACACTTTCTTTTTCCATTAGCTGTTCTATTCTGTTACAGGTAAAAGATAAATTGGTAGATATACTGTTTTAAAGTATTTTCTAGATCTTGTCTCTTACAGTAAGTTGTAGGCGTTCCAGAAGTATTCTCTGTTATTACTTATAACTAGTACAGTATAACCTCTATACTTTGGATATCCCTGATTTGGGAACACCTGTGGTACTGACCCTGGCAGGCGGAGGCAGAAGTGGCTCTTCACACTGCAACTCCCCCTCCCCTGGCAGCTGGGGGAACAGCAGTGCAGCGATGCACTCTGCAAGAGGCTTTTCCCCACTGTTCCCAAAGTGGCGGCGGTGTCGTGCCTGGGAGTGGCAGGGAACGCACACCACCAGGTAAGCACCACACCCTTATTCCCTTCACTCCTTCCCTGACCCATCAGAATCTTTAATCCAACAAACTCTGTTTCCCAGGGATTGCCGGATTAACGAAGTTCGAGTGTACCATTTTTCCTCTTTTAAATTAGATGGGCCACAAGAAGAGAAAGGTGAGGAGGGGGTGTATCAAGGCACATTTCCTGCATATTTTTCCATAGATCCTGGAAGCCCTGTGCCCCTGGAAATGATAAATGTGTAAGGGATGAGTGTGGGATTTGGGTTAGCAATACACCTTTATCATCAGCCCAAATCTGTCACATTGCCCTGTGCCATTGAGAAATTGTTCATGTACATATACCCTTTAACAACTATTTTGGATTTTGTGTGGAACTAGAGTTGCTTTTCTAAATGGCTAGACAGCCTCTATGATTGGAAGTATGAATGCTAAACTTCTCCTTTGAGACAGTAGTCAGATTATTAGAATATTGCAGAACATTTCTCTTTTGTACATAGCTAACAAAATTATATGATTTTGACTTCTACTCAAGATAGTCCAAGAGGCCTTCTTTTATTCCTAAAAATGACACAGCATTATGAGACATGAAAGTCCTCCTGCTGAAGGTTAAAAGTATTGTATTTAGCAGATTACAACCAAGATATTTAGTGCAAACTATTTTAATGATGAATTCAGACTTTCTAGGGTAAATTAGCCTGAAAATGTGTTCACCCTTGTAGCTTTCTAGAGAAGAGTTGGTCTTCAGTTCCTTGAAAAACCTCTTCCTGGAGCTTTAAATAAGATGGATTCTAGCCAAGTGTATTTGGTGGTGGTGAAGAGAGCATCTTCATAGCATCCAAAATATATTTGATAAGCATGCCTGTGCAATACTATACACTTTGGAATGTGTTCCATGTAAAGGATTAGCAATACTGTAATATACTTTTCATGTAAAATAGAGCTGGTTACACTATTCTTAACAGTTTGCAGTGAATAATTAAATTATTTTAACTGACTCAGAGGCCACTCTTGCTGAACTTATCAGGGCTATCGCCTGAGCTGTGTTTTTTTTTAAAAATAGTCTTCTGTGAGGTCAGCGAAACACTTCTCAGAGGTGCCATAAACACACTATCTTTGGTTTAGCACCCGAACAGTGGAAGAGAATCCTGGGGAAGGGGGAAAGCCTGTTCATTGATTCCTCATAAAGTGCTGTTGAATTAAATGGCAAACAGAATTCAGTATCTTCCAGTCCCATATGAAACTGCTGTCAAATGTTACTAAAAGTCTTAATCATTGTACCTTTGTTCAGGCATTTGTGAGAACCTTTGTCATGGTATTAAGAATGTTTAACTTGACCTAGAGGCCAAATTTCTACTACTATAGTTAACATAGTACAGACAAGGTTATAAAGCCATATTTTGGCATGCTACTAAATGTTGCAGGAACAATGTAACCTTTTACAAGCATGCAGTGGAACTAATGGGTTTAATAGCCACTTAGTCCATTGTAAAGTAACCAGAACATTTTCTTCTCCTCTGGATGTCAGTTTAATTAGTGTTCAACTAATTGACCATGGAGATTACTTTATAGCAGGTAGGCATATTATTTTTAAGTATATATGTCTAAATACCATAATATTTTCCAATATGAACACGTTGCCAACAAACCATGCAAGAAATATAAAATTGATTGTTCCTTTTATAATCAATATATAGTACGCATATTGATTGTTTAAAACCTTTTTGATGAATCAGGGAGCCCCAGGTTAACTTTTATCTTTTTCGTTGTTTTTTTAAATAATAGCTAACTCAAAAAACAATTTAACCAGTGCTCTCTTTCTTCCGCCTAATGAACCCTCTTTCTTCATCCTTGCTTTGTTTTGGCTTGTTTCTTTCTTCTTTTGCAGGAAAGAAGATTGTCTTTCTTCCAGCCGTCCTTTTGGAAGGAAAATAGGACTCTGCATCTGAACCTTCTACTCTGGTTCCCCCTACCCTCTGCTTTCTTTGGTAGTTAGTACAGAACATAAGAAGTGTCTCCTATCTCCTTCTCCAAAATAAATTCCTAACATGGATCTCAGTCTGCTGGAAATGTCTGCCAACTAGATGTTGCTTTCAAAGAGTTGTGACATGTCTATTCCAAAATGGTCTCAGCAGTATCCGCGCATTCAAACCATCTCTGCGTCTCATAGATCCCAGTATCATTCACAAGGATGTGCTCAGCCCCACGGTGGAAGGAGCTGTAAGAAGAATCTTCGATCAGTGAGACATTTCAATAGTGACTGAAGACTAGATTCGGTTGATGAAGTATTATTTCCAGCTCTTTGAGTTCAGCCTTGGAGGGGAAGCATGTCTTCAAAATGTAGACTCCTGCTTCTTCCATTCATAAGCCCAAGACTGTATGGAGATATCCTTAGTTCCACTCTCAAGTTATAGAAGAAAATCTATTTCTTCCTATTTCAGAAGCTGTCATGGGCAAAAGCAAGTCTGCTCCTTCCTTTCCCTCTTTGCCAGATAGCAATTAACAGTAAAACAAATTTGTTTCTAAGTGGGAAACGTGTGCAGCAGATCTGGCAATATAGCTGACAAACTCTTAAGACAGAACTGGTCTACAAAGTGTAGGATGAAGACACATAAGCAGGGATACCATACAAAATAATAGGATATGGTATTCATTTCTTTAGCCTATCAAATTATTTAGATATTTATTAGGCATCCAATAAATGTACTTATTGACTCCACATTTCTTGTGTGAACCAATGATGGCACACATGAAAATACCAGTTTTGTATGGGATGAAAGTTAATTTGAGTTTTAAGAAGTTCATTAAAAAGTTGCATGTGTATACTAAAATTATAGTTAAAACCATGAAACAGCAGAATAAGTAACAAATGGTTAGAGTAAAAGGACTGGACTCATGATCTCCCATGTGGTGCCCTGGTCCCTGGAGTCTCTCTCTCCAGTCAACTGTCTGTCTCTTTCTCTTCCTCTTCCTCTCTTTTCCCTAATAACAATTTATCTTTGGATAAACACTTGAAAAGTCACAAGCATTAGTGCTTGATTCCCACCATTACTATACATAATGCAATTAATATTCCCAAATTCACGTTATTTTCACTGAATGTTGCTTTCAGGGGAAACTGCCTCTTAAATCATTAGCCATGCAAGTGCAGGAATGATATGTGATTAGGTTAGACAGCTTTGTAAATGACACCAGAAGATGGCACCATAAACCCACAATGGTAGTTCACTCGTTGTAGACATTTACTCCAAAAGGATTTTGCTTTGCTGTTAAAAAAAAAAAAAAAAAAAAAGACTGTTATTTTACCACACAGTAAAATGCTGGGAATTTTTCATAATCTCTGAATAGTCTGATAGTTGAGAAAAAAATTAAAGAAGCAGCTTCCTAATGTACCTTCTAGGTCAGTGATTCTCATCCAAGGATACATATAACTTGGGGTTTTCTGGGGGTACATCAATGTATCTAAATATTTGCATAGTTTTACAACAGGCTACATACAAAGCACTAGCAAAGTTGGTAGAAACTATAATACAGAAAATGACTTGTTTATACTGTCCTATAGAGTAGTCACTGAAATGTAAGTACAATATTTATATTCCAATTGATTTTTATAACTATATTGTAAAATGATAAAGTAAGCAATTTTTCAGTAATAGTGTTCTGTGAAACTTTTGTATTTTATGTCTTATTTTGTAAGCAAGTAGCTTTTAAGTGAGGTGTAACTTGGGAGAATGCAAGACAAAGACTCCTGAAAGGGGTAGTTTGGAAATGTTGAGAAACACTGTTCTAGATCTTCTATAAAAGAGAATTGTATCTGGGCTGCTTATGAAATAACTCAAGTTTGTGCTTTTTAATGGGTTTTATCCTAAAATAATTAATAGTAAAATCAAACTAACTCAGTTGTTTAATAAGCATTATCACATTTGCAGAAGAAACGTATCCCAACCTCACTTCAGCAAAACTCATATGGTATTTTAATTGTAAACCGACGGCTAATCCCACTGAATTCAATGTTACTTAAGCCTTATGCACAGCTAAGTGTTTTGATGGGTTACTCAAACTTGAAGTTAGACCTATGCATACTGTGTTTTTTTGAATCAAGGTCAAAAGTAAAAGACAGGACTATGCAGCACTTTAAAGACTAACAAGATGGTTTATTAAGTGATGAGCTTTCGTGGGCCAGACCCACTTCCTCAGATCAAATTGTGGAAGAAAATTAGCATGACCATATATACCAAAGGGATACAATCAAAAAAAAGTGAACACACATAAAATTGACAAATCAGATTTTAGAACAGCGGGGGGGGGGGGGGGGGGGAGGGAGGGGAGGTTAGTGTCTATGAGATAATGATATTAGGGGTGATAATTGAGGAATCTATCTTTGTAATGGGTAAGATAATTAGCATCTTTGTTAAGGCCCATTCGTAAAGTGTCAAATTTAAGCATGCATGACAGTTCTGAGGCTTCCCTTTGTAGCCTTGTGTTAAAGTCCCTTTGAAGCAGGATACATGTAGTCAGGTCATTGAGACAATGCCCAGTCTGGTTGAAATGGCAAGAAGCTGTTTTTTCTTTGTGAAACTGTCTGATGTCTGTTTTGTGTGCATTGATTCTTTGGCGAAGTGTCTGAGAAGTTTGTCCCATATACATAGCAGACGGACACTGTTGGCACATGATGGCATAAATTATATTTCTGGATGAACAGGAATATGTGTTCTTGATTTTGTAACTAACATAGTTAGGTCCAATGACGGTGTCAGCAGAGTAAATATGTGGACAAAGCTGGCAACGGGGTTTGTTGCAAGGGAAAGTTCCAGGGTTGGTATTAGTGTGGTATGTCCTGTGGTTGTTGGTAAGAATCATCCTGAGGTAAGGTGGTTGTCTATAGAAGACTATGGGTCTTGGAGTGTAGTATCCTGTTCCAGTATAGGTTGTAGTTTATTGATAATGATTATCACCCCTAATATCATTATCATTATCTCATAGACACTAACCTACCCTCTCTCTCCCCCCCGCCCCCCGCCTGTTGTTCTAAAATCTGATTTGTCAATTTTATGTGTGTTCACTGTTTTTTGATTGTATCCCTTTGGTATATATGGTCATGCTAATTTTCTTCCACAATTTGATCTGAGGAAGTGGGTCTGGCCCACGAAAGCTCATCACTTAATAAACCATCTTGTTAGTCTTTAAAGTGCTGCACAGTCCTGTCTTTTGTTTCAGCAAGACCAGAATAACACGGCTACATCTCTATTACTAAGGTCAAAAGTAGCTTTTCTTAACTAGTGTCTTAGTAGAACTGGCCAAAATGTTTCTGACTAAAGATTTTTCCATTGGAAAATTCAATTTTGTGGAAATCTAAACTTTTTTGGGGGGGGGCAGATTTCCATGATATTTTGTTCTTTTATAAATTGAAGTGAAGCATTTTGGAACACAATATTTTGATTTTTTAAAAACTTTGTTTCCATTCTTGTATATGCTGGGATATAGTGAAGTCAAAATTTGAATTAAATATTTCAATTTTATTGAAATGGAATGTTTTAATGAACCCCAATTGAAATTTTTTTGCAAATTTTTGCAGGAAATTTTGATTTTTTTTTTTTAAGTTTTATTCCAGTTTGGCGCAAAAACAAGTGTTAAAATCATTGGGTGGTCCTGCCAAACAGAGCTTCTGGCTCTTGCATAGAACTCTGCAAAGATACTGACTCTGTAGGTGCTCTAAGGCAGTGTTTCTCAACCTTTTTTTTCATAAAGTACCCCTTTTTCAAAAAAAAAGTAAGTATCCCAAGTACCTACAGTTTTCAGACACACATTTTTTTTTCTACCATTGCAACACATTTGTTTAAACAACTTAATTGTAGCTGTGTGGGCGATGAAATTTTTGGGTGTAAAAAGTACAAAAATAATAAAGTGCTGTAAAACTCAGAACAAAAATTCAGTTTTCTCCAAATTTCAGTTGTGTTAGCATACCCCCGAGACTTCTTTCGCAGTTTTAAAATTACTGCAAAACTATCAAGTGTCATCTTCTTCCACAGGCCATAATGACAATACTGATCTAATCATGACAATTACAGGGTGGAGAAGATCCTCACTACCACTGTTTGAAAGGTACATTTCCCATGGAAATCAATGGGGCTAGGTTATTTTATATGGAAAGCTACTGAAAAATGCATATGTCAATACCATGATGGCAATGCCTATATTATGTAAATAATACCTAATAGTGATGGCCAAATAATACCTAATAGTGATGGCCAAGCACTTCCCAACCTGCTTACAAAGGGCCTGATCTAATTTAAATTTTAAGCTAAGATTGGGCCCAAAGCAATCTGTTGATATTACCCAAGAAGATCCAGTTAACATTTAGTCCACCCTTCAAAAATATAAGGGACCAATCAGAAAAAGCCCCACTGCCTGGTAGAGGTGATCTTTGAAGAAAATTGGAGAGACTTTGAATTTATTACTTCTGACAGCAGCGCTTTCTCTCACTGGATGTGGGGTCTTTAGCACAGGTTTCACTTTGTGTGTCAGAATAACTGAGAAATGCATTGTCACAGCTAACTCCATTCAAGTTGAGGCAAAGTCTGCCCAAAGACAAAAGAACAAATCCCTTGAAACTGGAAGTCAAAACATCTCACGTCTTCACAGAGCTCGTAAAGGGCTTGTTCACCCAGACATACAAGACATGATAAATCTGTAGCGAAATGATACATCCTGCCTTTCTGTGGACCACCAAGTGTTTTCACGTGGCAGTTTAATACACTGTTTAAATCATCAACTGCTTTAATGAGGAAGACTCAAAGAGAGTCTGTCCGTCACCCACACTGGAGTGGCAGTGATTTCACCACCATGGTAACAAACCTGATCTCTCTGTGGGCTCTTGTGGAGCAGCAGGAAGCCTGTGGTGGTCTCTTGGGGAGAGGCCAGAGGTGCCTCTATTTCAGTGGTTCTCAAACTTTTTGGCTCATGGACCACCTGGCTCAATGCAAACTTTTCCACCGACCACCAGTTGCTAATGGAAACTCACTGTTAATTACAGAATTATACCCAAGTCATTTTGCTAGTGCTATAGCTAGGCATAATGGTTTAATTTAAATTATTAAACAGATTAAGTGTTTTAACTTTCTCATGTTAATTTATCAAACTTCATTTTAAATAAGGTAAAATATTAATTTATGTCCAACACAAAAGGTTTCAATATTTTCTTTATTTATGGCAGGGGTAGGCAACCTTTTTTGGGTCAGGGCAAATGACCCACAAAAAAAATCAGTTGGGGACCACACAAGTGATAAACAAAACTCCACTCCAAATCCCCAACTCTCACTGAGGTGGCCCCCAAGTCAGACAACTCACAACTCTGGGGCTTCACCAGGTGAGGGGAAGGAACAGGAAGGACTGAGGTTCAGGGTTTCCCATAGTCCAGATTTGCTTTTCTGGTGAATTGTATGGACCCCCTTAGGTTCTGAGGTGGGGAGGTCATTTCAGGCCTCCTGCTGACCCTCCACTGAGCTTCCTGACACCCTCCTCCCTCGTAGCCCAGCTTAGCCCTGCATCGGTTCCCTGTACCGCTGCCCCTCAGAGCCCAGCTGTGCTGCCCATCTGATGCACCTCCCTCCATCCCCTGCAGCCCAGCTGAGCCATGTGCCCAGATTCCCGGCACCTTCACCCTTCACAAATCACTTGCTTTCCTATGCTTCCAACAGGCACCACCTCCTGCTGCTCCTATGGAGCAGGAAGTGTCCCTGACTCCTATTCCTCTAGTAGAGGAGGGCAATTGTGTTTGGAGTCTCAGGGCTTTACGGGACATTTCAGTGCTTCACGGGGACAGGAGATTAAAAATAGGGACTGTAATTATGTGTGTTATACTAATGTGAGACTGCAGGTGCCTCAGGGCAAGGTCTTTTTCTTTAAGTATCACACATGCTTATGGTGTTCTGTAAATAATAAACATATACAACAATGTTCTTGCACTTCAGAAAGAGCAGCATGCAGCCCTTCTCCATGGAAAGGCAGCTTTCTGGAGTCTGCAAAGGAAGCTGAGGAGTTAGTAGCTGCTTACCACTTAAGAAGCAATACTGCTCCCACGACTAGCATTACTGTACATTAACACAATTACTGCCTAGTTTAAACTGATATAACCCAGGAATAAAGGTTAAAATTGTGTCATTTACTCACTCCACTGTACACAGTTCTCGGAGATCATAGACTGTGGAACCTTTCCAATTTCTTAGATGCCTCTGTAAGTGGTCAGTCAACTATAGTGAACAGAACAATGGAGTGAATTAGGGACAAGGATTCTGTCTTAAGTCTGAAGGAAGCATACAAAAATGGGTATGAATTTTCAAAATGCATGTTCTTTTAACTAATGTCTAGCCTAGGGGTGGGTAACCTAAGGCCTCAGGGCCAGATGTGGCTCCCGGCTTGCCTGGATCTGATCCCTGACACTCAACATCGGGGAGACCATGCTAGCGCTCCAGCCCTCCTGCTATCCTGCAGAGCTAGAGCACACAAAATCTACTAGCCTGGGCCCCCCTAGCCTCTGCTGTGCAAGGGGAATGTGGGGAATGTCTTTTTCTCCTTCTCAGTCAGGGGATTCTCGCTTTGCTTCTCACCTGTGTACAGCCCCTGACTGATTTTTCTGTGGGTCAGTGGCTCCTGACCCAAAAAAAGTTTCCCCACACATGCTCTAGCCCATAAATAAGTCTTTAAAAGAATGTTTATTAATGTTAATAACTTAAGCTAGCACAAACACTGTTGACCCAAGAGACTTCAGCCCACTCCACCCCCACATCTCCATTCTCTAATTATTTGGTTTATTGTGTATTTCTCTTTTGAAACTAGCCATTGTTCTGCTTTCAAACACCATCCTGAGAAAAGCTGAACATCATCAAGTCCCAATGATATAACAGAAGGTCGAGGGTGCGGCTCAGCTCACATGATTGGACTTTAGAAGAATAAACAAACACGAACCTGTGCTAACCATGGCTCCCATCCTGCAACCACTTCGACACACTTAACTTTGAAGTCATTGAAGTCAGTGGTACTACCTAAGTGTTTACAGAATTAAGGTTTATGCTGGCATCTTGTCTGGTTTTAGATTAAATAGGGGAGATTTTTTAAAATAAGTGGTTCTTAATTAACCAAACTCCTGCAGGTTACAGTAAAATGAGAAATACTTCATAAATTTATCAGAAACATATTTTGGTAAGTTTAGGCACCTTAAATATGTATTTTAGTATTGTATTCTCTGATTATATTTGCATTTGATATCAATTGCTTAAAAATAGGAGTCGAACTATAAAGCGCATCCCACTCAACTGAAATCACTATGTTGCACAACTGTTTATTATTAGAGTGAATATCCCTGCCAAAAAAAAAGTTACTCACCTTTGTAACTGTTGTTCTTTGAGATGTAACTGTTGTTCTTTGAACATCTGTCAGAAAGTTTTTCCCTGGCTGATACCCATCGAGTTGGTTGTGGAGCCATCTGGAGTGGCACACAGCAAGGCACCCTGCTGACCCAATCACCCTTCGGTTCCTTCTTGCTGGCTCCTCTGGCAGAGGGGAAGAAGGATGGCTATAGAATAGATATGAGCAACACATCTCAAAGAATAACAGTTACAAAGGTGAGTAACTATTTTTAATTCTTTGAGTGCTTGCTATTGGTTCCAATTAGGTGATTCACAAGCCTTACCAAGGAGGATGGATCAGAGTCAATGAGTTGCTAACTCGAGCACTGCAATGCCAAATGCCACATCTTGCCTGGATTGATGTGTGATGGGGTAGTGCGATGGGAAGGTATGAACTGAGGACCATGTCACAGTTCTACAGAGGTCCTGTAGGGCCACCAAAGAGGCTTGTGCATAGGTGGAGTACACTGTGACAAGAGGCAAGGAGACCTTGGCCAGGTCATAACACACTCGGGTGCAAGCTGTGATCCAGGAGGAGATAATGCAGGGACAACACTAGCAGGCCCTTCCTGAAGTCAGTCACTGCCATGAACAGTTGAGAAGACATCCGAAACTCATAGGAGCAATCCTATTGATATCCGAGTGGGACTACCTCACTGCGTGCTTTGCTAGGGCAGGGCCTGCAGCAGCAAGAGCTTGGGTCCATAATAGCTGCACCTGGAGCTACAAAGGCTCTCGGCAGGCAAGACTCAGCATCATCCCAGAGAAATCTCTTCAAGGGGGAGAATGATGTTCGTAATAGCCATGGACAATAAAAGAAAGCTTAAAACAAATTGAAGCTGACCTATTACTAAGCTTGTCCTATTTTGCAGAGCAATCTTTTGCCCTGATTCTGTAAGCTGGTTCAAGTGTGTGGCTTCAGCAGGCTTTCACCAGTGAACTTTTTTATCAAGGTGGCTGCAGTTATTTGCCTGCAGAGAGCCACTGCTGCTCTGCCTTTCTGCTGATGGCTTAGGCCTTGACTCTGAAAACAGTTGGGCATGTGCTTAGATAGTCTCGCTGACATGCATATCTGTGTGAGGTAATCTATTTGGGTAAATCCTGGTCCCCCTACAGAGTCTGACTAAATGGAGCTGTGTGTGGGCACGGAGAGTGGGGGGTGGGGATGGAGTTGGAGAGAGGAGATGTACCAAGTTGGCGCTCGCTGCAGCAAGTGACAGAAAGGAGACTGGACTTCTTATGGAACAGTGAGATAGGACCAGCTCTCTAATACCAAGATTAGACCTTTGTCCTTCTGGATTGAACATAAGCAGAGTCATCCTTACCCATACGCAGAATATGCAGCTGAGTAGGCCTGGGTCTTAGGGTGTGTCTAGACTAGACGGCTCCATTGATGGAGCCATGTAAAGTAGTTTACTCGACATAGTCAATGAAGTGGGGATTTAAATAATCCCTGCTTCATTAAAATAAAAATGGCCGCCGTGCTGTGCCGACAATCAGCTGATCCGGCACAGCGCGGCAGTCTAGACGCGGATCGGTTGACAAGGGAAGCCTTTGTTGACGGCTCCTATAAATGAGCGATCGCTCCCTTGTCAACTGATCTGTGTCTAGACTGCCGCGCTGTGCTGGGTCAGCTGATTGTAGGCACAGCGCGGCGGCGGCCATTTTTATTTTAATGAAGCAAGGATTATTTAAATCCCCATTTAATTGATTATGTCGAGTAAACTACTTTACATGGCTCCATCGACGGAGCCATGTAGTCTAGACACACCCATAATGTCCACCCATCTGCTTCTTCCTATCCCTGTTCTGTGGCTCTCCTTCCACCAGAGCAGATCTAGTTAACTTAAACATGGAAAAGCCTGACAGACCTATTAGCAGACACTGAAACTGTGAAAGAGACATTCAGGTGATAATGAAGCCATTTAACCAGCAATTGCCAACCCCATGTATCTATTGTTAGTTTCTGGATTTACTGTGTAAGTCTACAGGACCTTATTTTTAAAGCAAATTTTAAACTATTTCATTAGCATATTGCTGAAGATTATAAAATCACATCTCTCTAAAAAATTGTCAAACAGTCCCCCCAGTCTGCCGTTGGCCATAGGGGCATCAGTTTAATAGTACTGGGTAGGGCTCCATAAAACTTAAGGACGGCCCTGAACATAAGTATGAGCACCCTCTTACATATCTCACAAAAGAGAAACAACAGGATCTTACGCATGCTTCAGGATGGGGCTCTGTCTAATGCTCCTAAAGGTCTTTGCAGTTCATCAGAGAATATAGCAGGCTTCATGTTCTAGAGTGATGTAGAGCACTATATTGATTCTGCAAGGGTAAATATTGAGCCTGATTCTATTTACCTATTTATTTTTCCTAATAGGAATATGGGAGAAAATAAAGTTGTTGAGAATATATTCAGGTAAGACTGAACAAGGACTCTGGCTGTTTTGTGACAATACTATATAAAAGTGAGAGGGAAGCTTTATAGTACAAAAGTTTGCAGAAGAATGCGTCTTCTTACAGGGTGGGAACTACAGTCTTCCTAATGAGAAACTAAAAGCTAGTGCTGTTTGCTTGAAAATGGTCCCTTAATGAAAAAACTGGGAATAAAAATTAGTCTGAACAGTCTTTAACAAGACTCCTCACCCACTGGTCATGATTTGTAAATATGCAGTATGAAGCCAGTGAAAAGCTTGAAGAATATGGGCAGGCACATTAATTAATTAATAATCGGTAGGAACGAATCACACTATACAGTAATAGTCTACCACCTACTGCACTCTGTAAACTACCTTTGATCTAGTTGCTTTTTTTTTTTTTCAGAAGTGTATGGGAGCCCACACTAAATTGCCTGCTGAGTTGATGTCATCGTGCCATAGTGAGGTTACCACCATTTAAACAGAGACACGAAGATGAATCTTGAAGAAAATTCAAAAGAACTGGACACACTCTGCCTCCCTGTTTGTGTGACTCAGCCTCACATTAATGCAAGCTGGTAGGAATTCTGTTTGAAGAAAACTGACCACAGAGGCTGAGAGTCAGCAGGTAGGCTTAGGTAACAGCTCCTACTTGCCAGTGAACAACAATGATTCGTGCTTACATCATTCAGCAGCCATGATGAACTCTTTTGAGCAGTTTGAGCATAAGACATTTGCTTAGCTTGTGATTATTGTAAAGCTTGTTTGCTTTTCTGAGACTGAAGGTAGCAGAGCCTGAAATGCCACCCTTTGTAACCATACACGTTTCCTGTCAAGCAGAGATTCACTTACCTCTTCTGATTGCCTAAGGATGTTTCCCTGTCAGTATTGTTTAAGCAGCAACTGATGAGACTTATCAGGCTTCTCTCAGTTACGTACCCAAGCATCCAACATTAGCACAGATATTTCATTTAAGCCTCCCACCATCTTCCTCTTTCTTAGGGCTTAATTTTGGCCTTATAAAAGTGTGTGAAGTTCTTACTGAAATCCAGAATTGTGAGCACTTATGTGAGGGCAGATTTGACTTCTATGCTTTTAGGCCTTTTGTGTTAGTGTTTCACATTTTTCTTACTTTGTGACAAATTTCACATACTGGTGATGGAGATCTCATCAAGGCTACGTGCATGTATATTAATGGATACCATGTGATGAAAAGAGTGTTAGGAGTTTCCTAGTTTTTTGTTTTTAGATTCTTCAACACACAAACACAGATGGATTCTTTATAAAGAAATCAGCATGGTAAACATATTCTGGGATTAAATTTCTGCTGAACGTTTTTGAAACATAACGTATTTTGCTTTTTGTTGGTGTTAATACGCTCTATTTGCACTGACAGAATAGTTGTAATATATTTGTTGTGGGTACTCACAGCTGTATACTGGATGGCTTAATCTTGTGTAGAATATATAGTGGCAAACTATTGGAATGGCAGAGAGACTTCTTTCCTCCTATGCAACTTCTTGACTCTTTCCCCAGTCATATCTTTGTCCTCTTCAATGCTATCCCTTATACTTGAAATTCTGTTGCAAAATCTTCATGTTACATATAAAGGACTTCTAACACATTCGACTACCACCCTTTGTGCATTTTGTACTTGAATGTACTTACTTCTAATTAACTTCCAAGATGCTTTAGACTAGAGACCAAGATGTCTGTGTTGATACAGCAGTTGATATACTTATGGGACTCATCAAACTACTACAGTTGATTGGTAAACTGGTAAATTGGTATTTAGCTCCCTGAGAAGGGTAGTTTAGAGATCTCAATATTAATAAAGTGCAATAATAACTGCAACATCAAAATCGCTGGCCTTGTAGCTTTTGTTTAGTACTGCATTGTTTGTGAATAGGGAGCAAGAAAGTTATGGTATCCACCAAAGAACAAACCAATAGGTAAAATAAAATGAAGTGAAAGCACTTTTAACTTGGCCATGCCCAAAGAAGATATGGATTGTAGCAGTGAAAACTAATGGATAGCAACTTCAGGGAAGGCGACTTGCAATAACAATTGCAAGACAAAGTGATACTCTGTGCAGGTTATATTTAGTCAGAAATGCCCATGTTTGGCATTTGAAGCTTACCTCCTGCAGTGGATTGGAGTGATGATAATGGCTTTCCATCATTATGGAATAATAGCAGTTGTTCCATAGTTAAAGACAAGGTAGCAAGAGAAGTTCTATTATCTCTTTCTATAAAATTTTTTCCTGCAGAATGACAGAGTGATGCCATCTGCATCCCACCTCCTGCCTCTGCCCTCAGCCATGTGAACACCTCCTTCACCTCGCTCTGGAGAGGCAGGAGCTGTGCAGCCTCCCCCCTCTGTTATATTTAAACGAAGCACACAAGATCTTTTATAGGGGAAAAGGCAGTACGCCGCATTTATTGAGAATACAACAGTTGCATATGCTTTTCAATCATACACATACACACAAAACATCATGCATACGCACAGTTCTGCCAGATGATATAACTACCAGTCCAGAGTCTGTGTCAATCTAGTGACCAGCTAGATTGAGCACAGGGGGGAGCAGGGCCTTGTTGGTCGATTGATCCAATACTCGTCTCATGACAGTGTGGCAGACGAACCCAAAGTTCCATAGCAAAGCACCCTGCTATTTATAATCCTTCTTCTCTGTTAAAATCCATGGATCCCGTTCTGTCAGCTTGTGACCGGAATGTTATCTTGTTGATGTCAATCGTTCCCAAACATCTCTTCAAGGCTCATCCTGTAATCAATCGTCCTTTTGGGGGTGCCCGCTCTGCTTCAAGGTTCGTCAATCTGCCAATCTGATCCATTCTTGACCGTGGGTACGCACTGACGGTTTTTCTGCTCTTCGCAGTCTGTCTTTTACAGTTTGTCTTCACCCCACATTCCCCCCCTTCTCTGGCCATCTGGCTCTAACGATGACCTTCACACCATATCTCATTCATGCAAACAGTCTCTCTCACAGAATCCTTTAAAGGTAAACAATACTGTTTTATATTAAGTAAAAGCAAAATCAAAACAATTCACATCGAAGGCCCGGGCCTTCAATATTTCTCATTTCATTAACATAGTCACAATACCCAGAACTCTGTCTCTTTACGCACTACACTTTAAAACAAGGAGATATAAGAGGTATATACTTAACTAAAAGGACTTAATTCAATACAATATTAAAAGTATATTAATATATATATGTATATTACTATATTACCAAACCTAAAATGCAAATATAAAAAGAATAAAGCTGTCAACCCTCTCACCTCCCTAGTGCTCTGGAGACGTGGGAGCCACATGGCCTCCCCCATCCCTGGTGCTCTGTGGCAGCACGGGGAATCTGGTCAATGGGAGCAGTTGGAGGCCATGCCTGAAAGCAGCGCAAAAGCAATTAAGTGGCCCCTCCACCCCAACCCCCTCAATCACCACTCCATCAAGACCCCACACCCCCAGCTTCTTCACACACATCCTCCACTGAGACCCTGCACCCCCAGCCTCCTCTCACCCCCCCGCCAAAACCCCACGCCCCCAGCACCCTCACTCACTGCCCTGCCGAGATCCCACACTCCCAGCCCCCTCACACCCCTCTAAGTTGAGACCTCTGCACCTGTAGCCCCCTCCTGTATCTCTCCCCCCCCCCCCGGCCAGATACCTACCCTCATCCTTCTCCTGCACTCTCCCTTGCTCCTGCACCTCCCACGGACAGACACTCTATCCACCCTCAACCTGCTCCTGCACTCTCCCTTGCTCCAGCACTCTCCCTGCTGGCCACACACTTTACCCCCAGTCTGCTCCTGCACCCTCCCTTCTTGCCAGACTCTACACTTTCCCATGCTCCTGCCCCCTCCCACTGGCCACACACCTTACTCCCAGCCTGCTCCTGCACCTTCCCTTGCAACCAGACCTCGCTCCCTCACTGCCTCCTGCACCCCACTTCCCACCCAGATCCTGCATCTCCATTCCTATTCCACCCACTGGCAGCCCTGACCTACACACTGAACCCCTCATTTTTGGCCCTACCCCAGAGCCTAGGGGGCCCACAAAATCCATTAACCCTGGAATCCCAGAAGAGTTAATCTGGCTTGAGGCCTTGAACCTCAGTCCTCCCTGCCCCTCCCCCATAGGGCTGGAGCACCAGAGGAGTGAGGTGTTTCAGTTAGGGGTTACATCAGTGAAGGTTAGGGAGTTTTGGAGGGGCTTTTTTTCCTTCTCACTTGTGTGGTCCCCAACTGATTTTTCTGTGGGTCAGTGGCCCCCAGACCAAAAAAGCTTCCTCATCCCTGCCATTAATAAAGATAATGTTGAAACCTTTTTTGCTGGACATAATATTTTACTTTATTTAAAATGAAGCCTGGCCAACAAAGCCCCAAGTGGGTCCCAGCTCCCACCTGGCTGCAGCGTCCTGGCCCTGGCCCCAATCCTGGGGCAGGCCCTGCGGTCCAGCTCCCATCTGGCCACAGGAAAGGCTGGTGGTAGCCCCTTGCCTGCTGTGGAAAGCGGAGGAGGGGAGGCCAGAATCTGGCTGTGGCGGACAGGGTGGGTTGGCTAGCATAGCGAGCAGGGAGCACAGCCCTCCCTAGTAAATCTAATTTTTGCATATCTCTTAGAGACAATAGCCTCAAGACAGGGAAGTCAGATCTGAGCCTAAGGTAGAATTGTTCCAAGTGTGAGCAGAAAGGATTTTCTTATGGGCACCAATGTGGAGGTGTTGTGTGACAAGGAGGTGATGTATATCACATCACTTTCATATTGGTGCACATAACAAAATTCATGTGGTGGGAGTGGGGTCAAGGGGCTCTGAGTGAGGGAAGGGCAGGGCTGGGACAGAGGGTTGGGGTGCAGGAATGTGAGGGCTCAGCTCAAGGGGAGTGGGCTCTAGGGCGGGACTAGGGTTTCAGGACTGGGACAGAAGATTGGAGTACAAGTGCTCTGGCTGGGATGTAAGTTCTGGAGTGAGGCTGGCAAGTTTGAAGGGCAGGAGGGAGCGTCAGGTTTGGGGAGAGGAGTTGGAGGGAGTATAGTACAGGCTCTGGGCTGGGGCGGGAGATAAGGTGCTCAGGGCTGGGAGGGGCTCAAGGTGGGGTAAGAGGTTGGGCTTTCCTGAAGATTCCCCGCTGGGGATGGTGAAGAGGGGCTAGGAGCTGCCAGGAGCCTTTTCTCTCTCCCTGCCCCAGCCACCAGGGGCCTTTTCCTCTCTTCTCTCCCTCCGGTCTTGTGGCAGGGAAGAGGGTGGAGTCCCAGCCCTGTTGGCCACTCTCTTGGTTGTGTAGCAGCCCCCAGGAGTCTGTCTGCAGTATAGCTCTTTCCTGTGGGCTCGCTGCCGCCAGTGGCCATCGTCAGAATCACATCTCTCCTCTCTTTCCATAAGGTGACCAGAATTTGAAAATGTGCGAGGAGGACACTGAGTTGACAAAAAAACCATACTTGTATATGTATATAAATAATCATATAAATAAATGATCACGATATTAGTCATCTTATAAGACAGACTTAACAAAAACAATCATAACATTAAAAACATCAATATTTGTCGCTCTTTTAAGACATTAAAAATCTCGATCCATTTTTTATCAATTTCGTGTTCAGTCCATTCTTTGTCTTTTATTATATTGTTAATTCTTTGTACTTCGTCGAACAATAAATTGTCATTTATTGTGATGCTAAATTTTTCTTTAATGAATAAAATTGTTTCAACGATTTTATTCTATTGAATTTCTTCACTCAGCAGAATCCAATCAAACATGTACACTGGTTTGTCATGCTTCGTCAAATTTTCTAGATATTCAAGAGCATTTTTATAAGAGCGCATCGCCTCCCTCGTAAATTCTTTCTTCATTCCCGGATTGCTTTCTTGGAATTTGTTTAAATTAGTAATTACAACCAATGGAAGGAAGTTGGACTCAAGATGTGATTGAAGTTGCTCCTTTAACTGTTTAATATGCAATCCCACTTCTGTAGAAGTTATATGCTCTTTTTCAATACTTTTTATAAGTGACTGGAAAAAAGTTGCTTGATTGTGAACAAAATACAGAGTTACTTCAGCAGATTCATTCTTAAAAAAAGTTTTTCAAGATCAGTGGACATTTTTCCAAACTTAGAAAATACAATTTTAAAGGCTCGAACAATTGCAGCACTCGTTCAATGGCTGGCATTAAAGCTAACCATCTTGTTTTCGAATAGCCCAACAGTTTTTTATATTCAACTGAGGCTTCTTCGCAAAAAATCTTTAATGATGCAACTCTTACAGTGAATCGTTCAAAATGTAAATGAATTTGAGGTATCATAACTTCAACATGGATGGACATTAAGCTTGATGCCGTACTGTATAGCATTAGATCCATCTGGGCATTGCAACCGATTCTAATAATCGTTTTCCCAAGTAAATGCATCATTTTCTTATGAACATTTTTATCGCCTTTGCGATTTACACTGCCAAAATTAGTATTTGTGTTATCGGCACACATCACAATAACTTTATCATTCAAATTCTGATTATCCACTAATTTTTTGATATGATTGGATATTAATTCAGATGTTTCACCATCAATTGCTTCCAAATTCAAAATTTTGATTTGAATACCATTTTCAAAACTGAAGTAACGAACTAACACCAGATACAACTTTGTATCTTTGTGGTTTGAAGCATCCGAAAGAAGTTTAACAAATTTAGCTTTATCTAAATCTTTCTTCAAATTCTGTTGTGTGTAAGTTTGAAAAACGTTGCAAATAATAGCCTCTCCTTTAGTTCTGGCACAATGGAATTTTTTATTATAAAGTACTCTATTCAGTTTTGACGTACAGTCCATGCTCCGAAAACTTTGATTGTGCATCACAGTGTGGTATGCAGTCAGACCTTCGGCAGCTGCTAAATTCTTTTCGTCTTCTCCAAACGATGTACTTCCTAAGAAGTCTGTAACTTTCTGGGACATTGATGCCGATGTTAAAGGATTTTAATGTTTGTTTGTTTGAAACATGCTTCATTATGTTGGATCGGCCACCTACTGCCACACTGAATTCCACTGAACAGACAGTACACTTCGCTAACGAATCATCTCTTCTTTCATCCACAATTCTGATGAAAGAAAATTCCTTTTTTAAAGTCTCGTTGAAATGGCATTTTCTTTTCTTTGACATTTTTAGGGTTAATTGTGTCAACTAAAAAATCACATTGACATTAAATTAAAATGGCTCAAAATAAACAATAACATTTCATAAATACCCTCTAAGTGTACCTTTACTGTATATTAAGCCTTTAACAGGGGTTCAATTGCAGTATAATGATACTTTAAAAAAGGGCGGGATATATTTTTTGTTGGCAAAGTAGGACAAGGTCAGTTTTTTTCAAAGGAGGACATAATTATTGGGGAGGACAAGCCGCTCAAAAGGAGGATGTCTGGTCACCTTACTTTCCATGTTATGGAAAACAGTCCCATTCTCAGCATTTCCTGTTTCCTTAGCACAACCAAACCCTGACTATACTGTAAGTTTGGTATGCAGCTTCCTCATATCCTAACTTGGTGGTCCTACCTCTTAATGTTCAGGAGGAGTTCTTGAAGAAACAGACTCATAGGCTGACAGATGCACATTTCTAAACTATATAGCTAGATATGCAAACACACACTTCCCAGGCAGTCTTATTTTATACTAAAAGCACAACAAACCAAGAAAGGAACAAAAATAAAGTATACAAAAGAGAGTACAGAGTGTGTGTACCTCTCACCTGCATTTAAAACTGCAGTTCATAGAACAAGTCATAACATTAATAATCCCCATCTACAGGACATCCCTGCTATAAGTTGCCCTGGTATACATCCATTTTGCATTGAAGTCATTGATGTGTATAGGAACTGATGCATTAGAAGTCCTCCTATTACCCGCTCTTAAGTCACGCAAAAACAAAAAAACCCCAATTTGTGCAAATGGAAGTCAGGGTGGGAAAAAAATTCCCTGCTTTAAATTGTTTTTCTGTAAGTCCAAGTTTTTTGAGACATATTTTGGACTTACAGTGAGGTTGGCCTATACTATCCGGCCCATTTCCCCTTTTTTCTGTCTCATTTTTATTTAAGTATAACACGGGTTTCTGATTTTAGGATTTAATTAGCAAAAACCCTATGCTGGAAACAATACTAGGAAAACTAAACCTACACACACTGCCATTTTTTAGAGCTTTGAAAATCTTTAGGGGGTAGGGAGAGGAGTTATGAAAAATAATTCTCTGAGTGCTCAATCCTTGTTTAGAGGGTATAATGTTAATGCAATTAAGAAAAATAGTCACGATTGGAAATTCAGGACCCAGATTAAAAATAGAGCTGGCTTAAACTGGAGAAAGCATTTTTGTTCCCGTGCAACACTTTTGAGGGGGGGTGTGTGTGTGTGAGGGAGAGCTATGACAATTCACCCTGATCTAGAGACAAACTGATTTCCTCCCAGCTGGGGAGCTGTAAGCGGTTTACAAACCTACGCCTCCCACCCCCACCCCGGCTACCGCCGTTCAGTCAGGCCCTCCAAACACAGCGGGGCATGGCCCATTCCTTTCCTGGTCCAGGCCGGGCCGCGCCCCCACCTGCGCGCGGCGGCGAGGACTACAGCTCCCGGCATGCGTGGCGAGCGGCTGTCCCCGGGAGCCCGAGCTCGGGGAGGGGTTGATGTAATGCGGCGAAGCCACAAACCCTCTGGGGGAGGCGAGGGGCGGCAGGCGCTGCTGGGGCAAAGGCAGCGGCGCTTTGTGTTTGCTGCTGCAGCCGCGGCTCTGCCGGTGGGTGCTAGGCGCGGGACGCTGGCCGCGGCGCTCCCTGGCTCCCCGCGCCCGCTGAAGGGGGAAGAGGCTGCGGGCCCGGCCCGGCCCGGCGCAGAGCTGGAGGCGCTAGGCAGGCTGCTCGCCGCCCGCCGCCCAGCCGCCCTCCCGCGCCCTGCCCCCCGCCGCGATGGCGGACCCAGCCGAGTGCAGCATCAAGGTGATGTGCCGCTTCCGGCCCCTCAACGAAGCGGAGATTCTCCGCGGGGACAAATTCATCCCCAAGTTCAAAGGCGAGGAGACTGTGGTGATCGGGGTAAGTCTCTGGGGGGGGGGGCGGTACTGAGTACCCGCTGCGGTACTGAGCATCCTGCGGCCGCTGCTCTGCAGCCCTGGCACCAAGCCCCGGTCCTCCCCCGCGCAGCACCGCCGGCCGGTCCCCCCCCCCCCCCCGCGCAGCGCCCCAGTGCTGCCCCCGGCCTCCCTTTGTTCCCGCTCCGGGCTGGGTGGGCTCGGGCTCCGGGGCGGCTGTTGCAGGGGAAGCCGCTTCCCCCAGGCGGGAGCAGGGGCGCTTCGAAGGCATCTCTTACCCGCCCCCCCCCCCTCCGCCCCCCGGGTCCTTCCTTTGGCTGGGGGCTTATTGTTCCCCCCCCCCTGCTCAGCACGCGGCCCCGCTGGGAGGGGAAGGGGCGACGGGTGGGGGCGGGGGCCGAAGTTCCTCGCAGGGGGAGGGGGCGGGTGGCACTAGCCGGCTCCGCACGCCGCGGCACGAGGCCCGTTACCTGCCCGGGGCTAGGGCGGCGGCAGAGGGCGCTCACTCTGCTGCGCTCCCTTGGGGGGACGGGGGGGGGGGGTCAGGAATTGAGCAGAGTCGGCTCGACTCCCACTTGGGCTGCAGCCTCCCAGCCCCCAGCCTTGATGAAGCTGATGTCATCCCGCTCACTGGGCATGCTCGGCTCTCCCTGGCTCGGGTGGGACCGGGTGATTGGCAGGTGACACACAATTTAGGGGAGAAGTACAGCGCTCGGGGCGCTCCCGGGCTCGGGTTGTGCTCAGCCTCGGCCTCTCCCCGGCGGCGCGGGGTGCAAAGCCGCCTGGCGGCAGGTGGACGGGGAGAGATGTGCAGGCGCCGTGTGCTCTGGTGATCGCTGCGCCCCTTAGCCCCTTGCGGTCACCTAGCAGGAGAGAGCGCCTTGCAGCAGCTCTTTCGCGGGAAAGTTTCTTCCCTCGAATGGCTTGCGGAGTCTTCCGCCACCGTGACTACGGGTTTGTGTGCGCCCGGCGCTCCGTGCGCTTCGTGGGGCGCAGGATCGAGGGTCCCTGGATGTGCTCGGTCGGCGATAGTTCTGTCGCATCCGGTTGGCATTGTCTGCCTTCCAGCCAAGTGAGGCGCAAAATACAGTTTTGCAGTGTGTAGTTGCTGAATCTGGCTTGTGCTTAAAGCCATCACCATGTCTGTGCCATGCGTTGTTGACAGCTGCACGCTAATAAAGATGCTTTTGGACCATGGTTACAGATTCCAGTAGAACAAATAGTTGAGACTGATTGTCTGGGAGCTCAGTGTAGTAAAATCACTTTGTGTGGGTAAGTTGGTGGTAGTTTGATAGAATGGATTGAAACCGGTCTGGGATGAAATGTTCATCCTAATATAACTAGGTCCACAGGTGGTGCTTTTTTCTACCACAAAGCCTAAAATATATATTTTAAGCATCAATTCACTAATCTGGATCCCAGTGATAACTGATTTCTCAACACGATAATATTCTTGTTCCTCGAGCATATCACACTGGGAAGTAACTTCCATAAAGGCAAAAGGTTCTGTAACCACTCAGTAGAACAGGACTACTCAAGATGCAGCCTGTGGCATGTTTTTTTGTGGCCCACGGCACGGTGCGGGTTCAACATGCAGCCCGCGGGTGGTAGCTAAAACAAAAAAATAGTCAATATAATGGTCTTCTGTTGATATACATTTTAGTAGTTAAATTCCTGGACTGTCATTGCTCATTAAAAGTGCTGTCATATGAGTGGAAATAGGTAAATATTGCATTTTATTAATATCAGCAGAACCGACTTAAGTGGGGCCCGTGTATTTTGTAGTCTTGCCTTTAATCTTTGTATTCATGCCCATCAGTGTGAAAGAAGCTATTTGCATATATATGCAACCACACTTAAGTTGTGTCCCTCGGCATGTGCAGTGAGCATCATTGTGGTCCCCAGGGGTTCCAAAGTTGGGTAGCCCGGCACTAGAACATATCAAACATGACCACTAAAAAGATATGTGGTTATTTAGCTCCTTGTAGGTTCCAGGAGTCAGGACCCAACTCTCCCACAAACTATTGGCTTATCATGGCTGTTAAGATTGTCTGGGGTATGCTTGCAGTAAGTTCTTGGAGCTGAAGGTTTCCAATAGAGGTTCCTTACTTTGGAATGGGCTCCTTTTGTCAGTCTGCTAGCATGTGGCTTTGGTGATAGACAGTGCATGAAGTAGGCAGGGGAGGGGAACCTTTTTTGTCAGTTGGGGGACAAGTGAGAAGGCAAAACCCAAATCCTCACTGAGAGACACTCCCCACATTCTCCTTGCACACCAGACCATAGGAGGAGTGCAGGCTAGTGGATTTTGTGTGCTCTAGCCCTGTGGGGAAGCAGCGGGGGAGCTGGAGCACCAGCGAGCCTCAGGGGCCGGATCCAGGCAATCAAGGGTTGGCATCTGGCTCCTGGGCCTTAGGTTCTCCATCCCGATGTAGGCCATTTCTGTTTGAGCTAGTATTGGTTATTGTCTGACTTGTTAGATTCTCCCTGCCCCTTCCCCCCCCCCCCACATTCTTTGTTTTCTGGTTTGGCCTGCAGTGATCACAGCCATATTTATGCTACTCATTATAAGGTTTATTTTTATAACCAAATACTTAGATAAGTGCTCAAGACCAATAAATGATAAGCCATATAAATGTCTACCTGGTTACTAACAAGATTCTTATTTCAACTGCTTACAGCTGTCAGAATTTATTGGAAGGACAAGCACTTTTTCATGAGATCTGCTAAATGATTCACGAAAAACTGAAATGTTTTGAGAGAAACATTATAGAAATAGACATTGCTCTTTTTTTAATTACTGAGGGCATTGCATCAAAACAGGATATTTGCTTTCTGAGCAGATAAACTCTCATTCCTCCTGTTGTGTTATTATCATAATAATCTCCACCACAATTAGTCTGTCAAGCAGAGGATTGTGACTTCAGGTCATGATGAATGTTTAGAATGAAGAAGAAAGAACTGGCAGATGAAACCTTATGAAAGAAAAAGCTTCTTCCATGCAAATGTTGGTGATCTTAAAACACACAACACACACACACACACACACACACACACAGAATATGAAAGCAAAGGCAGAATTATTTTTAAAAAATTGGAATCTATTTGACTAAATCAGTTCACAGAGAAGTTGAATGTAAAGTCAGATTTTTTTTTTCATGGAAGTGAAATCGTGTCCAAATTGTAATTCTGGGTATAGCACATCTCTGTAGTCCTTTGGGAAACATTACATTCAGTTTAAGATGATTCAGCCGAAGAAAGTGCTCAAACCATTAACTGGACTCTCCAAAGACAAAAAGGAAAAAACAGGTATTTTTTAGTTCTTATGCACTAGAGGTCATAGTCTCTAATTCATTACATGTAAAAATGATTTTTTTTTTTTCCCCATCATGTATAGCTTTTGGTTTGGCAGGATAAATCTTCAGCACCTTTTGTTTATCATCTTTGAAAGCTTTTCTCATCCAGGATCTTCTTCCTTTCTCCTTCTTGTGACATAAGCAGGGACTGGGAAGAAGATCCCGTGATATCCAATAAGGTTTAATTTTCTTAGTTGTAAGTCAGTTGCATTAAACAGACAAAAAACTGTATCTCCTGATTGGGATTCATTACCATGATAACTGTGAGAAATCAGCTAGTTCTATGGTTTGAGGTGGACTGCATGTATGTATAGTTTTTTAATAATAAACATGCATAAGAATATTTTCACACTTCAGACATTGACCTTAATGGTAACCTGTGGGTGCTACTGCAATACACCATTAATAGAAGGTATAACTAAAAACGAGGAGTCCTGTGGCACCTTGGACTAACAAAATTATTTGAGCAAGCATTTGATGAAATGGATTCCGGCCCCCAATAGCTTATGCCCAAACATTTGTTAGGTTTAAGGTGCCACAATACTCTTCATTGTTTTTGCTGAAACAAACTAACACAGCTATCTTCTCTGAAACTCCTCGGGATATATTATTAATCTTCATTATTTAGTGTGTCAGATTTAATGCACAGATTCAATAATTAGCAATACTTACTGAAAAATCCTGTTTTTTGATAGAAAATATTATTAGCATACTGCTTATTCTAGAAGAGCACTAATTTTCTTTAACACTTATAAAAAGTTATCAAGATGGAACTGCAAAGCTAAACGAAATAAATCAACCACAATTTACAGTTGTCTTTTTTGTTGCTTTTGAATAAAGGCCACAACTTTTTTTTAAGTCCAGCATCTTTTTCTTCAGCAATATCAGGATTGACTTTTCTATGGGAAGCCTGAAAAACTAGTGAAATTTTGTCATCATAAAAGTTACAAGACTGAAACATGAATAACTGAAAGGGGAGAAGATGTCTAATCTTGAACTCTTTGAACCATTACAAAGAGTTTTTCTTAACTCAGGCTCCTCACAAACAACTGTGGGGAAAATGCCTTTTTTGTGAAATATTCGACATAATGCCCTCCTGTTACATTCTTCTACAGGTTGCACATCTCTGGTCCGACACTCTCCGGTCTGACATCTTTGGTCCGGTATGATTTTAGTTAGCTGAATGTCCCTTATCAAGGATGTGGCCAAGTTTCTTGCGGTCCCATGTTTACAGCCACCAGTCATGGCGCTCAGTGTTCTGTGCTGTTATTTAACTCTAATTTGCATCTAAATGTCTTCTAAGAGCCCAGTAAGCAGAGCAAGTGTTGGTAATGCTGCTAAACAATATTGACCTCCCATGGTTCAGCAAATTCTCTGGTTTGGCACTGGTCATATCCCAAGGGTGCCAGATTGGAGAGGTTCAACCTGTGTTACAGTTTTATAGCACTTCTGAAGGTTCTCAGCAACTACAGGAAAAGAAGATTTGTAATTACTGCTGTTTCTTAAAAACAAAAACAACCAACGCCCCTTCCCCCCCGTACACAATAAAGACTTCTTTTGGGAAGTCTTTGTGTGTTTTTATATGTCATGTAAAAAGCTGTGTATTTATCATGCCTATGACTCTTTCAGGATTTGCTTATCTTAAAAAAAAAAAAAATAAATAAAAATCCTGGCCCCATTGAAGTTAGTGACATAATTTCCTTTGACTTGAATAGCAGTGGGATTTCATCCCTGGTCTTGGTCACCTGAGCCAGCCTCCTCCATGAATCTTCTCAGACTTGGCTGTACATGTGTGCCATTTAGTATGGAAGAGCTAATTCAATTAAATGGCTTTGTTTTTAATTGCAAATTGAAGACTAATTCACTCTTAATTTTCTGTGTCCAACAATATGATGATTTTTGATGTGCCATGCCCTATTTTTAAATTCAAATGATGAATCAGTCCTTTTTTTGCCATGATGACTAACTGTAATCATAAGAGTACTAAGAGGCAAAAATAATAAATAATTTTTTTTTTTTTTTTTTTTTTGCTGTCTACTGTTAACTAAGCTATGGATTCCTTATTGAGCTTCTCAACAGATTTTTCAATAGATTATTGCTTAGTTTGTTGCCTTTGTTTCTCTGCACCCTCAGGGTGATTCTGTTAGCTACTTATTTTCACCTGCTCTGTCTGCAAATTTATTTTCCTTGTCTTTTTTTTCCTTGTATTCTGTGAGTGTGAAGTTGTGTGTTCAGCTCAGCCAGTGAAGCATTTTGTTGTCTTGGGGACCTGAAAACATGTGACACTTGCAACTACTATGCTCACATGCCTGTGTGTTTGCAGGATCTGGGACTGGGAGGGATGGATGGATACACAGGGAAACTCTGAATGAAAATAAGCTGTCTGTGATGTAAAAAGACTTTTCCCCAGTTAAGTTTGTGGGCCCACAAAATATTTCCCCTCAAATTTTAAAAATAAAGAGCAAGTGATTGAATTAAATTAAGGAAAATGGAGGAAGAAGTTCATTCTTTGTTCTTCTGGTTGATCTGTTTTGAAGCTTGCTGTTGGTGAAAGGCAGAAACTGATGTTATTTAGTCATTAGCTATGCAGATTTTCTGAACTAATATTTCTGTATGACCTAATGTCAGTGTTATCTATTTTCATGAAGGAAACAAATTTAATTTTTGGTTCTGGTTTCTTATTCCTTTTATATATGGAACTTAGGCCTGAACGGAGCAAAATTTTGGCATTTGCCTCTGCATACTGAATCTGCTGAGTTTTGCATGTCTCTTGTTATGCAGGCAAGACAGGGGCATGGAGGGAGAAGAGTGTTTGGTTTTGTGGTTGTTACTCAACAGGATGCATTCTAGTGTGGCACTGGTGGGCTTTGAAGGCAGTCCTTGCCATTTCTGCTGGACTAGAAGGATTACATCTACGATAAAGGACATCAAAGTCTGTGGGGGAGAACAAACTGTTCAGAAAAATGGAGTGACCCTACGAGTCCTTTGTACTATCATAGGACGACTTCTTGCTGAAGGAACTATCTATTGTGCTAGCCTCTGCTTTCTTACTGTGTTGTGACAACGTTTTTGTGACAAGAGGTTGAATAATTTTATTTCTTCAGTTAATCAGACACTACGGAACTTGTAGGAATATGGGGAGCAAAAAGTCAAATGATATTTCATACACAATTCGCAAAGGTCTTGTCAGAAGCCCATTCCTTTAGGGAAACAATCAGTCTATATTTGCCTAATTTTCTGATTGTGTACTATTGTGTTTGTGTATATTTCTCCTTAGTGTATAATGCAGACTGTTCTCTGGCACAGAAATGATAGTGAAATTAATGAAAATTGCAATAGTAAGAGAATTGGGTTCAGACATTTTTTTGTTTAAAGATCTTTTCAGACAATTATCTGGATCATTCACGGGTGGCAATATCTGTATTGCTAGTGAAATTGATTTTATTTTAAAATTAGTGAAAACTAACCTGTCAATTTGTTCAGTTGAATGTGTTAATTTTTTTGAGGAAAATGTTTAGCCATATATTTTTTCTTTTACTACAGCATACACAATATATACTTAATGTACTGTAATTCATTGGGTGTGATATGATTTATTGCAGTTTTTCTAGTGGGAGAACTTCAGCTGGAAACATTTTCATGTGTTATAATTGTACATCTTTTGTCCATTTCCTTGACACCCCCCTCCCCCCAACTTCTGTATTTCCATGAAGTTTAAGCATTGTTTCTATAAAAGAGCTAGTCTGAGATACCTGTAATGAAGCACAAACAGCTTGCAGAGATAATGGGCTTCAAAGATACAGGTTTATTTCTGAAGGCACAGTGAAATGGAACAAATATGTGTGGGGGGTTCTTCTCATTTAGAAAACATGACTAATTTTCCCACACCATAAGGTTTTTCCTTTAGGATGACATAAGTTGATAAATTGCAAAGTGTATTGATGACCCGATGCCTTTCATCTTTCTACTTTATGTATAAGATGCATCATGCTGTGCTTTCTTGTAACATTGGGCTGTATTGCTTCCATGCCTGATTACTTCTAGAGATGGAACAGCAGAGTGCTGGCAGATCTGCCATTTGATTTCTGTGGTGGTTTCCCTCCTACGCCAACCCATGAATTAGCTCAAGGTGACTGGGACACATCTTGTACCAGTGCCACATTTTCTTTGTTTAAAAAGCTTCCCTATTGCTGCAGAATAGACATGTTTCACTAACTTAAGGACTACAGTTGTAGCCATCAGAGTAATTGCTGGAACTGCTAAAAAGAGTTGAGTGCTCTAGTAGATTATGTTTAACAATTAATTGAGGGGGTGGCTATTTAGGAGGTGGAGTTCTTACTGCAGTGGAATAATTACTAGAGTTGAATTTCCGGTTCTAACAGAGGAGTTAATTGTCTGGGACATGAGGGCTGGCTCTGCTGTCGCCTTCTTTATTAAATAAATTAATTTTTGCTGCTTCCACCTTTGAAAAACAGCTAACCCTCCAATGAATTTAAAAATAGAATATATTGCATTCTCTATTGTAATTTAGGGCAAAAGAGGTTTAACTGCAAATATATATTTGTACACATAAGGGTTTCCTGCAGATACTTTTTGGTTCTCAAATTTAAATTTGCTTTCCTTCTTACCACCCCATTTCTAATCGTGCTAAATTTCACAAGCTGGGCTAATACATGATTAGGACACTTCTAAGGAACTTATTGGTCTTTTCTGTTTGAAATTTCCCTTGTGTGTAGCAGTACTGGGAATTCTGGTGCAGACTGATTACTGGTAATGTCTTGCTCAGTGTCTGAGCAAGGCTAGTGATGTGATGCAATGGCCTTCCATAACAATGACTGAGCTTTTGTGGTAGTGCTATGGTTAGAGGTTTCCTAAAGATGCAGATTTAGGTGCTGCAGGAAAAGTTGTAGGTGACTTAGCCATTGTTACCCTGTGAGCTGGTCCAGGGCCAGTGTTTTTGCATAGCTTTGAGACAGAAGGGCTTGTCTTTCAGATGAGATGCAAAAAAACCAACATCTATTAAAGATCCCATGGGACTCTGAAACGATAGGTGCAAACCTCTGCACTCTTGCTGTGTTTCAGTGTGGGTTACTATATTCTGCTTGCCAAAATTCCTTCTAGAGAGTCATTTGGAAAGAGCATTCTTTGTCCTGTCCTAAAGAATTGTGCTGCTAATTGAAAAAAGAATGTTTCAACCCATGTTTGCATTTTAGTTGTGGATGAAGTGATCCTGTGTGTGTTTGTCTATAAAATGCTGTAGGCTGTAGTTGTCTGTGTATGATCTTTACCCTGAGGGGAAAAATGAAATGAAAAACAACTTCCGTTTACACTCATTTGAAGCATGTGTTCCTTACAATGTATTCAGTGAAGCAATTCCCTTTTAGCCCTCTTCATGTGTACTGTACGTTTTTCTAACAGTATTTTCCAAGCCTGTGATCCAGTTTTATTTTATTTTTTTAATCCTGATGTTCTACAATTACCAGTATGTGTACCGACGGTGTGGAATTGTAGCTGAAGGTTTGAAATGTTGACGTTCAGATTCTTGATTTTTTTCCTGTGATACCTGATTTTATAAAAATTCTAAAGAATTATATAAATAGATGCAGTTCAGTCATGTTCTCCTAGGTGCTCTATTGCCTAGTTCTCTTGGAGAAACACATTTGGGTGATGAATTTTTTTAAATGAATGAAGTATGATTTGGCATGATTTTTCCATGTGATTTTTATCTTCAATTGTATATTTGCATATGGACAGTCTTCTAGTCTGGGAAAAGAGAGAATTAATTTTAATTAAGTGCTCCTGATGAAGACTTTTACAAGGTAGACAGAAGACAAGTCTCTCTCGGGGGGAGGGGCGTAAAGTTTATAATTCACGGGGTGAGAAGAGATGGATAGGGGCTCTTTTTTTAAAAGTGGACACATCTAACATCTTGAAATCAAGGTCTCAGCACTGATGTTTTGATTCATTGACTTCAGGAAATAGTTCTGTCTACGGTCCAATTTCTAATTTGGATTGCTTCCCTTGATCTTGAACGTACGATCGGGGTTAGCATAAAACTAGACAATAGAAGTAGCCAAACAGGAATTGGGAAAACCTTTATTGACATCTGAGAGGAATGGGATTGAGTCTTTTTGAAAGTTACTCTAACACTGTGGTTCTCAGCCAGGGGTTTGTGTTATCTGGGTGTACTTCAATTACATCAGATATTTATCTAGTTTTACAACAATCTAACTAAAAGAAGTAATAAAGTTCAAACTGTGCTGAACTTTATAAATATAAATATAAAGTTTATATTTCAATGGATTTGTTATAATTATATGGTAAAAATGAGTAAGCAAAATGTTCAGTAATAGTGTGCTGTGATGCGTTTTTATTTTTATGTCTGATTCCATCAGTAAGTAGATTTTAAGCCAGGTGAAACTTGGGTTATGCAAGACAAATCAGACTTATGAAAAAGATACAGTAGTCTGGAAAGGGGTATGTGTGTTCTATATCTCAGACTCAAGCTTGCATTAATTAATGTTTGTAAAGCACTTGGAAGATAAAAGCCACTATAGAGGCACTAATAATGTCAGTTCCTGAGATGAAGATTGAATTGTTATTCATAAGTGTGGGTATGTTCATAACTTTTATTATGTCTATTTTTGTTACTTTCCAGTAGCAAGAACATTTTAATTCAGATACCATGTTTTGAATTTATACTGTCTCTGCCTTGTCAATAATGTTAAATGGTATCACTTTCAGTTGTCCTTGAGTGTATTCTTTCAGAAAATATCTGGGAAGGATGGTATCTCAAAGAAGAACCAGGCATTCTAGAGAACACTAACCAACCTCTTTAGCTGGGCACTGAGATCCTGGACTACAGTGAACCCCCTGACTTATCCTACAATAAGCCAAAAACTCCACTCCAGAGAAGCGTGATTTTGGTGCTCCTTAGAGTTTCCAGCTTTGTCATATTGGCTGGATGTTGAACATGAATAGATGTGGTGGTGAGGTGCCTGAGTCCGTAGAACAGAGCTAAACTCCCATGTTGCAATTTGTTGGTAAAGGGAGCTGTGCAAGGTCCTGAAACACTAACTTTCAGTAAATCTTGGTTCCTTATTATCACCTACTTCTAGCAACTACAAATGCCATTAATGCTTTTCTAATGAAGGCAATGTGGATATTTTAGTCAGAAGAATCCCAAAGAAAATCTCTGTATCTTCAGTATGGTCCCGCCTATCCTTTCTTTTTCCCTCTGATTCTGGTGCAAAGAGGAGAAAATATAACTGTTGTGAAGGCAGGACATTTTAGTTTTTGACAGAGCTGGGACTAAAACTGAAGAAGTCCTATCTTATCCTTTCTCTCATCCACCTATCAAATGAAGGTTGACAAATTTTTGTAAAGCACTTTGAGGCCCTCTGAAGGGTAATACTATAGAAGTGAAAATAAGTCCCCCAATTGACATTTAGTTTATCATATCTTGGATTATCAAGTCAAGACACATGTTAACAATGTATCGCAATACAGGTAACTGAAGTATTTGACTTAGTAATGCTATTAGATGTGCATGTTTAATTCAAAACAGACCTGATTTGTGTCTTAATCTTTGTCAAAGTTTAAATGTTTTCCATGTTTAATAATGTATTTACACATCTTTAGTCAAATTGTTCACATTAAGAACCTCTATTTCATTGGTTTTTTTGACAGTGTTACCTGTTATAGCTATTCCAGCACATATGAGGCTTCCATAGATTCCCCCCTCCCCACCCCCCAGGAGGCTTTTCCATGATATGTTCCATGTTTACATTTACCATTGCTGTTATTGCTGAGTTTTGATGTATATAAAGAGTAATTGCTTGCATTGTGTTCAACAGCTGGACTTGTTTATGTCTTTCTAATTTGACAGACTTCATTGTGGTATTTGTACATCTCAGGGGAGACAGTTCATGGTAGTGTGGATATTGACTTCTGAATACTCCTGTTTATTCTGGTACAGTTGTAAGAGTAATTCTCAGAGAATCCTGCTCAATCCATATGGATTCTTTGTGTGGTCAAAGAAGACTTTGTATGTGGTTTTGCACTCCTCCCAAGGTAAATTTGAGGAGCAGCGGCTGTTAGGTTAAAAAAGTGATGCTGTTGTACTGGAATGAAATGTAGAGATGCTTAGCAGAGTGCTGTCAGTGATTTTGACTAACAAAAATTGGAAGATGAAATCAGTTGCAGACCATGGATCTTCCAATAAGAGCATGTTTGTTTTTTCCCTGTAGTGTTTTATCAAGAGTAATATTTCACTTTTTTGAGTGTGAGGAATATTGGAATAATTTAAAAATGCATTCTTGAATACCATTATCCCCTCCTCCCACTACTGGTCACTCTGTCCTTACCCCACCATCTGCTAACAGCAGCCATCAAGATGAGTCTCACTTAAAGATTTCCTATTTTTTACATGTTGACTTGGGAAGTACCTAATGTGTTCCTAGCCATTCACTAACCTTCTCAGCTATATGATGCATTGCTATCAGCCTGCTAAAACAGCTGGATATATTCAGATATCTGCGGCTGGAAAGAGGGAGTCACTTCAGTGTGAAAAATTATCAAAGTGTGTAGGAAGATGTCTCATCTTTGTCTGTTTACTACTTTAAAAGATGTAGAAGTGAAGTTCTGGTGCTGATTGTAAAATATTTTCGGCCATTATCATTATTTTCTAGAGTTCAGAAGGGGAAATATTTTTACTAAAGGAATAGATCAATTGCATGATCTAGTCTCCTTTTTGGAACCAGGTATGTGCATAATTGAAATTCCATGCATTTAGTCTGCATGGCTTGAAACATTTTGGTTATCTTTTTTTTTTTTTTTTTTTTTTTTAAGTTAAAAGTATGAAAGTACAAAATGTAGGCAAAGTTCAATTCCAACTTCCTTAAATGTGATTTTTTTTTCTAAACAAAAGATTAATTGCAATTTAGAGAAAAAGCTTTGGAAACGAATGCCCTCTAATGAAGGTAGCAGAGCTCAGTATTAAAAACAAATGATACATTTTGATGTCTATTCAAACTTCATAGTAACAATACTGCCAGAGTCTTTAATAGTGCATTATTGATACTATGTCATTGTGCATGAAACTCTAGTATGAACCACCATACTGTAAACTCAAATGGTTACTATGTATTCTTGGAAATATTAGTGCAACCTGTATACCCTCTGGGTGTTGTTCACGGTCCCATATAATGGCACTTAGATGACTTACAGTGAGAGAGAATGTCTCTTCAACAGCCTTAGCTGAGAGCCATCTGGCTTTTAGATCATGCTTTTAGCTCCAGAGGTTCCAGGTTTGGTTCTGCTTGCTGGCATTACACTAGCATAGCATGTCTAACCAAAATCCATATCTGAAACATCCACAACTTCTGATTCTGAAGTTGATTTAATTCGGTACATAGGAATTGTAATGGCCTAAGACTGTGAAATTTGTAAATAAAGTTCCTTCATTTCTAATATTTATTAGAAAGCATTTAAAAGCACTGAATGGCAACAACGCCATTGCTTTCAAAACTTTCACTATTCCATCTGAGAGAATATTTCATGTTGGTTTCTTTAAAATTTTCTTCCAAACTTCCTATTTTTCCATATTGGGCTGTGTGTGGGGAGGAGGGCAGAAGAAAGTCCTTTATCCGCTGGAAAGTAAATGGTTCTTCCTCTCCCAGCCCCGGACTCTTCTCTAATCAGAAGGTCTCATAATCTTTCTAGTGTAAGTATTTTGACACCCAGTGGAACAGGGAAGTACTATTATCCTCATGTTACCGATTGGGAACTGAGGAACAGAGACTGAGTTGCCCTGAGTCATACAGGGAAGTCTGTGGCAGAGAAAGGAATTAACCCTGGATGTCATGAGTCCCAGGCTAGTTAAGCTAACTGAAAAATGACCCTTTCATCTAGGGGGAATGTGCATAGGCTTGTTATCCAAATTGGATAACTGAGTAATAAAGGGTTCATTGTTAGTGGAGGAGTTAACCGTGACTATATTGTTCCTTTCTCAAAAAGCTTTAAACGTCTGTATTTACATCAGCCAAGATTTGGATAATAGCATTTACCCACCTTTATAAAGTGTTTGTAATCTTACACCTGTAGAGCAAATCATTATTAGTTATAAAAGTCTCAGAGAGGTAGCTTTGTTAGTTTGTAACTTTAAAAACAATGGGAGTAGTCCTGTGGCACCTGAGCCCTGGTCTACACTAGGAAGTTATTTTGAAATGACAAGCAGAGTATCCACACAACCAGGGTTTCCCAACCTATGGGTCAGGACCCAGATATGGGTCGCCAAGTGTCTCCCCAGGTGGCTCTGCCCCCCTTCATTCCCCCGTTTTTTAATTGCCTGGGGTCATCAAGTCTTCCTGAATTGATGGGGCCCCATCTGGAAAAGGTTGGGAACTATTGAATTAGAGCTAGCACATGACTGTCCCCATTATTTCAAAATAAGGGGCTGTGTGACAGGCCAAGTGAGGCTCGCACTGCGGCAGGTGGAACGGGGTCCATGCCGCTGACGGGGAGAGGGGAGGAAGCCGTGCCAGGGGACCGCTGCCGGGGTGCCGGACTAACTGGTGCCACGGTGGCAGCCAGCGGGGGGCCCTCCACTGATCTGACCCTGGGCCAGGACAATGCGGCACCGGGGAGCGCTGGACGTCATGGCGGGGCGGCTCCTACAATTGGAGTTGCCCGCTAAGCCGGGGGGAGCGCTTTACTCCTCCCAGGTGGCGGAACAGGGACGGTGGTCAGGAGGGCCCGCGCACAGACCCCGGACCGACGGGGTCTGACGAAGCGGTGAGCCCAACGAACTCGGGGGTTAGGAAGCAGCCCGGGGCAGAGCGCTTCTGGCGCCCGTGGGCTGACGTGATTCGGGAAGGAGCCCCGTCAGACAGGTATGGGGTTTAACGCCCCTAACCCTTAGGGCCCCGGGCTGGGACCCGGAGGAGAGGGCAGGCCCGGGTCCCCCCCGACGCCTGGATATTAGGGTTGGCCATAAGGTGGTGGGAGGACTAGTGTAGGCTCCGGAGGAGGGGCTATCAGACCAGAGGGGAGAAGGGTCCCAGTAGATCTAAGGACCTGTAGGACGGTGGGCCCGCAGGGCCTTGCCCCCGTTAGGGAGCAGGTGCTTGTGCTTGTAAACCCGCCCCGGGACCCAAGATAATGACGGCGGGGCCCGCAGGGCCTTGTCCTCTCGGGAGACAAGAGCTCGTGCCCCAAGAGGACCGTCACAGGCTGGTTATTTCAAAATAATAGCTCCTGCTTTCCATGAGGAATAACGCTAGTTTAGAAACAGTTATTTCGAAATAGTGGTTGTGTGGACGTTCCACTGCTGCTACTTCGAAACAGTTACTCCCCAGAGTCATTCACAGTAATTATTCCCCAGTGCTTCCTAGGGCTCCAAGTCGAAGTAGTGCATCCACATTAAGGGAGCCTGCCTTGGACTAATTTTGAGGCTGCTCTGAACTGTGGACACACTATTTTGGGAGTTATTTCAAAATAAGTTATTTTGAAATTTCCTAGTGTAGACATGCCCTTAGAGACTAAGAAATATAGATATATCATGACCTTTTGAGGGCAAAACTTGCTTCATCAGATGAGTTGACCTAGTTCAAGCTCATCTCATCTGACAAACTGGGATTTTGGCCATGTCAGGTCATTATACTAAACTCTTTGTTTTTTAAATAGGCTACCTAAAGCATAGAGTGACTTTGTTGGGAGGGACCAGAGCTTAATGAGTTAAGAGTCTGGAATCAAAAAGCAAATATTCTTTGGTGTAGCATTTAATATATTATGACCTCTCTTGCACATTTTACAATGCTGAAAGCAAAGGTGGACTTTGCTGAATTTGCATTTGCGATTAACGTAGCTACACTGAACAGTGAATGTGCGTGTCTCATCAGGTAATCATTAAATAAGACAGGACTCTGAGGGATTCATTATTAGGCTTGACCAGACCATGTGTTCCTTTTAAAATAATTTGGTGACCTTTCTGTTCTCTGTCAATCTCCCCCCCCACACACAGCTTAGATCTTCCTGCTACTGCTTCCACAATGCTTCGAAGATGTTACCTTTTTATTACTAAAGATGCAGCAAAAAAACTGCTATGCCCTTATCTCTTGACTACAGAAAACAGTTCTCTAGTGTTCCCAATATACAGTAAAACCTCTGCGCTATCTGGAAAACTGTAGAAACTGGCAAAAAAAAAAAGCAGGGCTGGGGGGTGGGGGAAGGAAACTGGCCCTGTAAGTGCTGGGATGCTCCTCAGATGAGCATGCAGCATGTACCTGGGGGAGGGGCAAACAGCAGCTGGAAACAAGGAGCAAGCGTCTCTGCTCCCCCTGCGGCTCCTGGCACCCCCAGCAGCCCGCCCCTGCCATCTCCGCCTCCTGCCCTCTGGCTTCCACACCCCCCCACCAGGCTGCATCCCGCCCCCCTGCGGCTCGTGGCTCCCCCAGCAGGCCACATCATGGCCCACGCACGGCTCCCGTGGGGCCCCCCCTGTAGCCCCTGCACAGCTCCCGCCCCCCCTCAGATAACCAGAATTTTTAGGTTACCGGCACGCCCTAATCCCGGGGTGTGTTCAATAACACAGGTTTTACTGTATAACCTTTAAATCAGTTAGAAAATCAACTGCTACAATGATTTGGCCTGTTGACCTATTTTTATTACTCCTTCTTTGAAGCAATCTGTTGGCTCCCCCTTCTTTCTGAGTTCTAACTTAACTGATCTTCCTTTAGGAAGTCAGTGCCCAACTACTCCTAACAAAGTCAGAGTTCAGATGGTTGTTCTGAAATACACATTTCTTTATACATAATGAAGATTTGTGGAGTGTGTAGGATTTTTTTATGTCTTGTTTTAGCTTGCTTCTAAGTCCTGTTTAGGTCTTCACAAATGTTGTCTAAATGTTAACTCTGTGTCTAATTGTTTTGGAATAAAAATGGTTCCTGTCTTTTGCATCTTACTACTTTCATGGATCCTTTCCCCTCAAAGGATTTTAAAGCGCCTTTCACACATCAGTGAAGTCTCTCTTCTCCCATGTGAGGCTGTATCCTCAATTAACAGACAGGGAAAAAGAGGCATAGAGTGACTTCCCTCAGGATATTTTGCAAGATGATGTCAGAACTGTGGATGGGATTTAGGAGTAGAATGAACTGACTGCTAGTTCTCTGCTCTAAGGATTAGACTACAATGCTTTGCTGCCTTCCATTTTTCTCCTGTGGTACAGTCTTGTAAAGGGTGAGGAGTTCTATGCCTGTCCTATAAGTGATAACACTGACTGATACCTACTTAATCTGAAATCACATTTATTACCATCTTGCTGAGGCAGGCAAATGGCCCTGTGACTTCCTGCACTTGTCACAACTGTGGAACATGCAAATCTGAATAATCCCTGTCCTTTAATCGAAAACATTTGAAAGACTGCTTATTCAATTTCATTTACAAAACTGACAGTGCTGCACACTCGGAAGTGATGAACTTGTTTGCTGCAGTAACGAATGCTGCATTCAAGAGACCTCTCATGTATCAGTCACTCTAACAGAATATGCTTCCTGACAGCAAAGCATTCCCCTTGTGCTGGGTGGTGTTCTCGATGACTTGTTGTTAATCTGGGGGGAAATATGTGCCAAAAAATTCTTCATACAATATCTTAAAATTCTGCAAATTTCTAAATATTTTTTGTCAAATAGCACACAATAATCACACCAGTTTGAAATATTTGGTAATTTATTTTAAAATACATCAGCAAGTGTGTCTGCAATAATATACATAGCAAAAAGTTTTAGGAAAAGGAAAGATTCTTTACTAGGCATATTAAAACAGAATGTTGAGTAATTCATTTAAACTCCAAAACAGAAATGTATTTCCTACGCCCCTCAGAGTTGGTGCAAAGGCTTGAGCGGTAAGGGTGAAATCCTTCTGTCAGGTAGCACCAGCAGCAACCAGGGCCAGGTTTAATATCTAGGGGTTCCTCGCTATCCGTCTCACACAGAACTGGCTTGAGACCCCACCCAGTAATCTGGGAAATTCACACAACACACTTGGGCACTTCTGGGAGGCAATGCTTCTCCATGTGCAAGCATGGAGTCTGAGTATAGAAAAGAAATCTCTTATTAATGGGGCAGGAAGTAACATGGAATTAATTTGGGAAAACACCACACACACAGTTTACAACCAAAACCACAAGTAAACATCCCAGCTCAAGTAGGTTGGACAATGTGAATGTAGGGATGGCTGTGTGTGTGTATATGGAACGGGGTTTTTTTTGGGGGGGAAGGAGAGGGCAGGATTGTCATGAGAGAGGTTCCCCAACTCCCTGAAGTCTCTGGCTGACCTCTAGCCTCCTATTCAGTCAAGCACATTTATTGCTGTCCCCATACGTCCTTGCATCCCTAATACCATCCTGCCCTGTGTCAGTGCTGGCAGCCTGTTAGCTCCTGTGCCCCTGCCCCAGTCTGTTCCCCCCCCTCACTACCCTCAGAGTCCCCCCAGCATTCTGCTGTGCCCTGCTCTGTCCCCCACCCGTATCTCAGGTCTCTTCACTTGTCTCCATGAGTGGGATGCTGTGAGGAATTCAGCTCTCTTCCTCCCTGTCTGCAGCTGGCTGCTCTGACTTGAGCCAATTGCACTCTGTTCTGTTCTACAGCAGCCATTGTTGTGCAAAAGATGTAATTGCAGCAGCTCTCTGGCAAAATCTGTTTCTGCAGAGGAAAAGAATAATTTGTAGGGAACATGAATTCTGCGTGCGTGCAACAATGCAGAACTCCCCCAGATGCATCATGTGCAGGACTTTTGGAAAGGCATATTGAAGTGATTTTTTTTTTCTAATTTCAACCTGAACCACTTTTGCCTGCTTTCTTTAGTGTGTTCTAGAGGAACTGGTGTCCATTTCACCACATGCAATGTATTTCTGCTTTTTAACCTGCCTCCCTGTATTATTGTGATGGCTGCATGAGCCATTTACATAGGACCTTGGATGAATGCAAAACTTTGTCAGTTGGTGTGTTCTCTACATGCTGTGTTGCCTCGATGCATCTCATAATTTGTTTAGCTTTAAGAACATTTCTGCAGCTCAATGGTTTTATAAGTAAGACATTGGACAGAGACTCAGGAGATGTGGGTTTAGTTCTGGCATTCAGAGACGTGTGTGACCTTGAGCAAATCACTTAATCTCTGTTTCTCAATCCCCTTTTTCCCAAACTTTTTTGTCTGCCCTGATTTATATTGTAAGCTCCTCCAGACAGGGACTATCTCTGGCTAGGTCAATGGCCTGAGCATGTCATTATGAGACTCGCAATTACATTCTAATGCTTCTAATAATCTGCCAAATGATTAGTTTTTAAAATAAACATGCTGTCCGTGGGCCCTTTAAAAGGCTGTTTAGTGGTGCATATTTTCCTAGTGGACAGTGAAGCTAGGATGTTGCATGCTGGCAATTGGGATAGGAAATACTGGAAATATAAGCCATCTGACATTTTTATCTTAATAAAAGGAGCTGCTGCTTGTGGCATTTCACTGCAAAGATCACAATGACTGCTTTTCCCAGGGAGTGCCTGCCAGACAGAATGACTGGGAGAAGGATTCATGTAGAATTCCTTTATGGTACAAACGGGATTGATACATTTAATGATGCCAATAGAGCACAGATGCTAAATTATCTGAAAATGCTGGTCCTTCAGGATCTGGGAAAAATGTTAAGGTAGCTGAGAGAGAGACCTGGCATAAGGGCAGTGTAGCTGTTCTGAGTAGCCATATTATGAAACCCAGATCTTCACTGAATATGCTGTGTTACTTGTTTTGTTGCTTCCATTTCCTTAAGGAACTACGTATTACAATTAGTTGATCCACTCTTTCCTGGGTTTCTTAGGGTACTACAGATTTAGGTCGTCTTTCTCCTGGTACTAAAATTCGGGTTGCCAGTATTTCCCCATCTGATAATCTGACAGCTTTTGCTAGAAAACTTGGCTGACTAGCCGCTTCTTGCACGTTTGTCCCAATTTATTACCTGTTAATTGTGCATAGTCCTTTCCTCTTCCTCCGTCCTATAGATTCCTTCTGGTAGCTGGAGACATGCAAGGAAGCCTGAATCAGAATCATGGCCATGGTGATACTTTATTTTTGATGGCCGGAATGATAAGGCGTCTGATTTTGTTGTCCAATGTGGTCATAATTCTTTTCTCCACTGCCTCTTTCAGTGAAGGTGAGAAATTAAGTGTATCATTTTAGACTCAAATAAAACAGTGTTCCAGAGGCTGTGTTCACATTATCTACCCAAATCCCACTTCGTGCTCTTAAGAGTCGAGGGGCTATTAGTTAGATTTGTATAACAAGAAACTGCAAAGGAAAAGGATGTAATAGCAAGACTTGATGCTATTTGAAGGATAAGCCAGTACATTCTACTCTAACCAATTTATTAATGCATTTAGCAGGAGAAAAAGGGTGAGATAATGTCCAATAACTTCATATCATCCTTACTGCTACTCAGCAAGAGAAGCAAACCTAACATATGAAAACATTGTGTAAGCCTTACACACAGTAACAGATTCACAGGAATTGCAGGCCAAAAGATCCATTTCCTGTTTCATTTAAAAAGAAGTCCAAAACACAAACTTCTAAAAGAATCTCACAATATTTAAAAAATTCCAATCAATATAGGAAAATACTAGACTGTCTATTTTATTTCTAATTAGCTCAGACCATAAATACGTAACATGGCTTCACTGCTAGATTGATACATTTCAATTATTCATACTGTTCATGTAATGGTTTGGGTTACAGTAGTTCATGGTGGCTGCAGCTGAAATCAGGGGCCCATTATTGCCCAGAAGAATGTATCCATTCCTGTCCTGACAAATACATTGACAGATTGGCACAAGTTCCTCTGTACCAGCATCTGGTCTCTTGTCAGGCAGAGTCAGTGCAGTCAAATTTTGGATAAAGTCACACAACTCTGGATTTCCTGGCTTTTGTGTTCCCCCTCCGAAGTATGAGATTTAAAAAATAGTAAATGTTGGGATCCTTTTGTTTGCCATATGGTTTTTGAGCTGTTGGGATTCAGATTTTCAAGCTTTTTCTGCTGCAGTCATGAGGGCTAGAAACCTTGTAGATAGAACCGGAGATTCTCATGTCACCTGATTCCAGATTTTGAAGCTTTAAAGATAACACCAAATATTGTGAGATGTGTGTTTAATATCTTAAGTCCTGGACATGTTGACAAATTATTCTTAATCAAGCTGATCTGTTTTCTTTCTTAAACTGAATGAGACAGTTAATCAGGAAAATACTTCTTCAGGCTGAACAGCAGATGCTCTTGGGCTGTAAGATCATGAAGAGAAAGAGCTTGACTGGTTTTTACAGGAGTCCTGCTGATAAGTGTCTGCTAGTTAGAATCCAACCTTCCTGTGACTGACGGACTTAGTGATTTCTTTGTGCCTTTTGGCTGGGCTACTGCTCCCTTACTCAGATTAGAAAATTGATTTGCTTGAAAAGAGGTGGTCCTAGAGTGCACAGTGTTAGGATAGCGAAGCACACAGCAGTCTCACTGAGGACAGAATTGAAGGAAATGACAAATGAAATCAGTTAGCAATTGTGAAGCAAGAACACAGTGTCCCACAGTGTATGGACTATTACACCAAAGAGATGGAAAACACAGCTTTAACAAATAGATCCTGTGTGTTTTTACTGATATTTGTTTCTTGATCTTATACTGTGAACTTGCAGGTACAAGTGTAATTAATCAAGTAGATAAAACCATGCTGTAATAATATTGTACACAAAGCAGAAATAAGACTGCTACAGAGTCAATGGAGGGAATCTACAGAAATACCATTGCAAAGAGAAATGGCTGGCACGCAATTAATAATCAGAATGTTACACAATAGGATTTCTCTGTGGTTGCTGTCTCTGTTCCATCTTGAAAGAGGATTCTGCCAGGAACAGCTAGTCTTGGCATTCCTTGCGGAAACAGGGCGATACCTGCTTTGACACTAGACCTTTGGAAAGCCTTTTGGACAATGAGGTTATAGCTACTTGTGTAGCTGCATTGGCATAAGCCTCTACACACACAATTTACACCATATGTAATTAGACTGCAACCAGGTAAGCTGCATGCTAGAAGTGTGTGCTTGTGTAGCTATGCTGGTGGCTAAAATTCCAGTGCAGCAAGCACTTGATGGTAGCTTCAGCCTTTTCTATCTTTTATGGACATGTATTTTGCATGCAGTTCCCCATAATAAGAAGTATGGAGAGGTGGAAAAAAGGATGCAACTATCTGTGCTTATAATTTGCCAGCATTAATGGTGTTACAATTTTTTAAGTCTTTTTAAAATTGTGTTTACATGTGAAGCAACAGAGGTAGGTTGGTAAAGGTAATTCTTAAAATAAATGGTTGACATGTTGTAAAAACCTTAAATAATTAAGCCTCTCAACCACCCTCTAGAAATTACTCTGCAGAGTCAGAAAGTTCAAGTGACTTGCTTATGGCCTCACAGGGAGTCAGTCAGTGATGCTGCAGGGTCTAGAATTTAAAAGCCGATTCCTAACAGCACCAACTCCCCCCCTTGCTGTCTCTGATACAGAGGCAGCAAAGCTGGGGGGAAAGAGACTAGTCGAGTAGTGACTTGACTACCTGATAAGTCTATGCTTATCGGGTAGTTGACTAGTTGCTTACATACCTACTCCAGCCTAGCTGCTTCTGGCCCTGCACAGGGCTGCTGGCTCCCAGCCTGCTTGGGGGCCAGAAGCAGAAGCCTGGCATAGGAGCCTGGCAGTGCTGCAGCACCTCTTAGCCCCTTGTATGTGGCCCACTGTGAGTGACTCCCGGGCCACAGACCAGCTACCTGTTAACCAGTTACCTGTTAACATCCCTAGTCAAGTTATCACTTACAGACTTATGGGAGACTACATGGCTCATGGGATTAATAATGGGATACAGACTAGGGATGCAAGCGACTAATCAACTATCTGATAAGCAAAAGATTATTGGATAGTCGACACACTAGTCGACTAATCACTGCCCCTCCCCTTGCTGCCTCTATCAGAAAGAAGGCTGAGCAGCACTTCTGCCTTTGAAAAGTAGCAACAGCTGGGCAGGCTCTTGCTACATTTTCAAAGCAGAAGCACCCTTATTGACTAATTGAATAATTATTGGAAATTCCATTGACTGTTTGATTAGTTGATCTCATTTTAACATGCCTAGTACATACCATTCTAGGTCACAGATTCAAATCCAAGCTGGGTTCTCATGAAATGAGATGGCAGACTTGGTCCATGTAAAGAGTAATCTTCTTGGCACTTTCATAAAGGCCAAGAGCTGAATGGGAACAGAGAGCTAAATCAGTTAATCAGTTGCTTACTGCTCAAAGTGGTCCCTCCAGGTCAGGGTAGGCATACATGTGACATGTAGAAGAGGGGGGGAAAACCCATCAGACAGAAGCTTGCACTCCCACTGCCTGTACTCTGCAATACCTGTTCTGTTGGCAATGAACTTGAGCCAACACAACTCACATGCAAGTTTATAAGTAAAGACCCAGATATTTCTGAACATGAGATTAATTGATTGTGTTGTCTGGTCATTGATTTCTTCTGCAATTCTCTCCTGAAGCTATATCCAAGTCTAAGTAACTGAGACAGATATTTCCACAAACTCCAGGGTTTAACATCCAGGCTACCATAATAGTCACAATCTCATTACTGTTACTGTGCAACCATAGATCATAATTTTTAAGACTAGCAACAATATTTTGTTAAAAGAAACAACCCGCCCCCCCCCCGCCAAAAAAACCTTGTGTTAAATAACTTTGCTTTATTTGTATTTCATCTGAATATTGCCATTTGCCCTTGATTTTCTGAGAGTGAATTCTATATCTTCTGTTGCTATTGTGATCTGACTGAGAATCTTATTAATTTCAGTGTTGTGAATAGCACGTTTTCTAGTTTTCTTTAAATAGGATTTAGAAACAATACTTGATTCTTCTCTGATGGTTCTGCAGCAGAGTTCTTTTGTGTTGAATAAAAAACCTGGAATATTACAAGAAGTGTAATTCTGGTGCCATTAAGACTGCAAAGGCAGAATAAAGATTGCTTGGAGTACACATGTATTAGTGTTTTCAGGCTTGTAGGGGAGGATACTACAAACAGTAACTTGTCTTCCCCATGTCCTTCTGTAGAACTAAGGACAGTAGTATGTTATATTTCATCCTGGTTTTTGTCCTCAAGCCCCCTGAAACTTAAGGGGATTGTTGGGAAAAATCATATGCTCATCTTTAATTAAAGAAGTCTGCTTGGTGGTGATATAGATGTACACTTACAAGCAACCTCTTCTCTTGCTGATGCTCTAATATCACCATTGAAGATGGAAATGGAAAAGGAAGCCAACGTGTTAATTGTGGAATCGGGGTGGGCAAAGGGGCCTCTGCGGGTTGGATCCGGCCTGCCAAGCTGGTGGATCCGGCCCACTGATGCCCTGCTGTTCCCCCACCTCCAGGACAGCTGGCGATTCTCTAGGCACCGGGATAGGGGGGAAGGGCAAAGACTTCATGCACTTCCCCCACCCCCAGCCCAATCAGGGTCTGTGGGTGGGGGGAGTGTGAGAAGTCTCCTGGCCCCGCCCCTTCCGGGGCCACTTCAGACATTTGTGAAGTGGCCCCCCTTTAAAGATTATTGCCCTGCATGGAATGATGTGTCCAGTGTCCTTCTGTGACTCTTTTGATAATCTAAGGACTTCAGAATGTGGTTTGAAACACCATAGTTTATCTGAAGAGCGGTTGGAGAGCAGCATGTTTGACTTTGGCTATGTTTTCATGGAAGCAAAATGAATTGGTATGTGACTGGGTGCTGAATGCAGTTGCAAATATATTCCATACCCATATGGACAGCTTAACCTAAAATAACACTCACTTCCCCTGATAATGTATTAACACAAACTAGTGGAAAACTGAGATGTATTGGATTGGACAGTGTCTTGCTCGTTTCTCTAGTACTATTTCAGTTCTGTCCTGTAGGTAAAGGAGTAAATCCAGATTCATTGACGTGTGCTGGATTTGTGTCTGTTTATGCTAGTGATGAATTTGGTACGTACTGTATGATGGCCCAATATAATGGAAGAGATTTGCACGTACTTAATCTGGTTACAAACACATCTCACACTCACATATATGAAAATCAGGGTCCTTGCAATCTCATTTTGGCAAAAAATTACCCTTTTTGATCCACCATTATCTACATTTGGATTCTTAATGCAGCAGCCTTTTGTGATTTAAGAATAAATGTATAATTTATTATGTCTGAAATAAATACATAATTTTATTCTTCCTTAAATAATATAATTGAAGGGGAGAAGAGAGGGAAGGCTAGTGGAAGCCCTTTAACCTTATGAAAGCTATTAAGTTGGAAAGTGAATATTTTAATTTCCACAGAACATGGTAGATGACCCAAGTAGTGACACTGTGCATTTCAAATCAGTAATATACAGTGATAACTTAAAATGAAATCCTTCTTCCAATTCATTATTAACATAGCTTCTTCTCTACTGGCTTCTTCTCTGTAAAGGCTAAAGATGAAGCTTAAATTAGACTGCAGAAAGATAACACTGCTGTTCAAATGCGCATTGCTTGCTGAGAATAAATCTAGTAGGGTATGTGGGTGTGAGAGAACCTGAGTGTGGGTGTTGCGTATTTATTTTCAGCTAGATAAACCATCCTAATTACATAATCTTTGAGTACGAGGTCATGTTGTCATTGGTAAATTTTATGCATTTTTGCTAAAATGACCAGAAGCATTCAGAGCCCACATGATGAATGGGAGGGGTACTATTCTTTTCTGGATATCCCAGCCATTCAGTTAATTAAATTGCTTGTAAGGGTTAAAACCCACAGACAGTGGATTCTTGAGATTGTCTAGAAAGTGTTGGCAGGAAGTCAGGAGAGCCAATGAAAACAGAGTGTAGGTTTTTGAATGGGCGTGGGGGGGAGAAACAGAACCTTCCTGCTGCAGTGTGTGAGAGCAGAGGAGAGCTGGTAGAGATGGAGTGAGTCAGGAACAAGACCAGGAATTTTCATCAATATCCATGCCTCAGGAGGGATACCTTGGAGCAACAGATGTGTAAGTAGAACAGGGATCTGATCAGGTTATTTTCTTCATTTTTTATATTTAAAGAAATTTTATTTCTTTGGGGTTTGTTGGACTCTTCCGTGCTGAGCCCATGTACCTTCTCCATGCCCCCTCCCTTGTACAAGGTAACTGTAAAACCAAACCTCAGGGATACAATTCTCTGTGTTTTTAAATCTGCCTTTATTCAGTTGCTCTGTAATACCTAGCAACCAAATACTCTTTACTAGGTATGTCGTCTTTTTTGTTTTGTTAATAAAATCATCTTTTTAAGACTAAGCTCTGATTCTTGTGTCCTAGAAGGCAGGAGGTTCTGTGTGCATGTGCCCTGAGAATGAAAGGTCTGCTATTAAGAAATTACAGTTCGTTTTCAAGCTTACTCCGGTGGGTGGGTTAAAGAGCTTGAGGGTACCCCACAGGAAGAAATTCCTATGTATGTCTTCCTGAGTTCTCAAAGGGATCTTTGTATTTTGGTGGTGGCAACATAACACCCAAAGTCAGAGAATCCGTGACCTTGGGGAATTTTTAAGCAGACGCTTTTAGTGGCAGGGTATTTTTAACTCTCTTATGGGCCCACAACTTCTGCACTCAGAACCAGAGTGGATAACAGCCTTGACAGCCTAACACATCTTACTCTGGCTTTCTTTGTTATGGATTAATACAAACAAAACAGAAGGTGTAAAAGGAGAAATGGGTGTTACGATGGTCCTCCCATGCTTTATGAAAATTGGCTTATGAGTATAAATAATCATAACTCAGATATTTTGAACAAAATACTTCCCGTAACCTATCAATTTTAATGTTACAGTCTGCTGGATCTGTATATCCCATCTTGGTTCATGATGGCCACAATGACTTGGTGATCAACCTAATGATTGGTAAACAGTTTGTTTGTCCTGTAAATCCAAAGGTGATTGGACTAGTAAGACACATGATTATACCACCTGGTACTGGAATTCCATTTTGACTCTGAAAGTTTTCCCTGGAGAACAAAAGGTTCCCACCCTGGTGGAAAGACTATTAAAGTAAGGAGAAGCTATCAGCTCTTTGGTCTTTGGCTAGTTTGGAAAACCCTGGAAGGATCCAAAGGGCTGGGGACCCAAGTCAGGGTAAAAGAGTATCTGACCTGAAGATTATGTCTAGAATAAGAACTGCTCATTAGGGTAAGAATCTGTTTGCAATAAGTTTAGTGATTTAGCACTAGCTATGCATTTTCTTTTCATTTTAATTTAGTAGCTTACTTTGATCTGTCTGTTTTCACTTGCAACCACTTCAACCTATATAAAAAGTAGGATTTAACTTCTCTAAACCAGGACTTTCTAGTCCAGGAACATCCGTGGTTTGGGGATATTGCTAGAGTCCTGGGGGAGGGCCAGTGGTAGGTTCCCTGTTGGGGGCTGAGAGCCCAGCTGAGCCAGATGCAGGGGAGCTGGCGACCAGGAGGCCTGCCGCAGGAGACCAACTGGGCTGGCGGCCAGGTAACCAGAGCGCCAGTGGGCTCTGGTGGATCCAGGTGCCCTGATGGAGCAGTGGGCTGCCAGTGATAGGTGGGGGGGCTTGCAGCCTTGCTGTGGCTGTGAGCCCTGGTGGCGGGGGGAAGGGGGAGGATGTCTGGTTGGAAGCTGAGCCAGGAGCAGATCCAGGCTGAGCGGTGGCGGGGGGGCTAGAAATGACCTCCCCTGGTCTGGCAAAATTCCTCATTCAGGACTGGTCAACTCCTGAATGTGTCGGACAAGGGAGGTCTAATTGGTATTTAATAACACTTCTGGATTTATTTGGGGTTTTGATCCCTTTTAGGGGTTTGTTTCCTGGGTGTTGTGCCCTAGAACTGCATTCTCCCAGAACTGAAGTGGTTCAGTGTCTGCTTTGCTCTTCAGGAGGGTAGTAACCCCAACTCTGTGTCTTGTCTGGGGGAGACCAGAGGATCTGGTTTAACAGGAGAGGGTGGTGGGGAGCCAGAGAGAGCAAGAAGGCAGGTATCAGTGGCATGATCAGCACACTGGAGAACAAGCCCAAAGGGTCTTTTGTGACTGCACCCCAACACACAGGTGTTACAATTAAAGTTCAGCACTAGCTCTTGATGCATCTGGATTCTTTTTTGACTTTCAGTCTTGATATGACCTCTTTGCTTCAGATTTCCACATATAAAATAGAAAATTTCTGTTTCTGCTTCGTTTACTAGCCAGTGATTCTGGTAATTTACAATTGATTATACCAAGCTAATTTTCATGTAAATCTAATAGATTTCCATTGCAGTTTCAGATCAACCTGAAACAAAACGCTATTTATTAAAACAAGCTCTAGCTAGCAGAAAGATTTTTTTTTTTTTTTTATTTAATCAGTGGTGGTTTTGACAATACAGACACATCTTTGTTTAACAATATAAACTCTGTGGCAAAGCCTTTCGTTTCCAAACAAGAAATGTGTAAAAGGTTCCTTATTAAAGCTGTGTTAGTCTGTAACATTAAGGTATCACAGGACCGCTATTGTTTTTAAACTAACACAAATATATAGCATCATGAGCGTTTGTGGGTTAAACCCACTTCATCAGATGAATTGGAGTGAAAATAAGAGAAATCAAGGTTTTATAACAGCCAAACTAGTACCTGTCAATTGCAGGGCCCATGTTCAGGGGCTAAAAACAGCTGAATAGATGCTACTGCTCAGGCTGGAACTTAGGCTTTAAGGCCTATCAAGGGGGATGGGTCTCAGAACCTGGGCTCCATCCTAAGCAGTTATGTCCATGCAGCCATTTTAAACCCATAGCATGAGCCCTACAAGCCTGAGCCAGTTTGTCTTGGACTCTGAGACTTGCTGCTTTGTGGGGGGCTTTTGTTTTTGTTGGGTGTAAAATTGCTACTTGGGGTACAGGGGTTTTCTTGGTTGACTTCTGTTTGTTTCCAGTTGGGATTTTTTTGTTTGGGGCTGTCTGACTGGAATGTTCTTGCTGTGATGAAAAGCTGAAGGGATGTATACATTGCAGTTAGACACCCAGGGCTGGCTCCTGCCTAGTGACTCAAGCTGGTGGGGCGTGGATTAAGGGACTGTGGAACTGCAGTGTAGGTGTTCAATCTCAGGGTTCAGCCTGAGTTCTGGGATCCTACCATCTTGAAGGGGCCAAGAGCTTGGGCTGGAGCCCAGACTCCAGTACGTACACCACCATTCAACAGCCCTTGATCCTGACCCTTGTGAGCCCAAATCAGCTGGCCTGGACTCTCTGCAGGTGTCTAACTGCAGTGTGGTCATACCCACGGATGGATTCTATTTAAGTGGACTTGATTGTCTACCAGTTTAATCACAAATAACAGAGAAGAATGTATTGTGGAATGGAGCATAAGTTGGAGTAATAGGGTGAAATTAATCATAGAATACTAGGACTGGAAGTAGGGTTGCCAGGTGTCCGGTTTTCTACTGGACAGTCCGGTATTTGTGCCCTCTGTCCGGTAGAAAAAAATCAGAAAATACTGGACATGTGCAATGTCCGGTATTTTCTGAATTTCTGGCTGGGCGCCGGACAGAAGCCGGTCGGGGGCAGGGGAGCGACTGGGAGGCGGGGCCGTGATTGGCGCTGGGAGCCCTGTGGTCACATGCAAAAGCCTGGCGGAGCGGGGGCAGTGGCTGGGACTCCCAGCCACTCCCCCCATCCCCGCCCGGCTTCTACTAGCAACTAGAGGGAGTGCCTGCCAGGGGCGCGGCCTGTTGGACTCCGGTTGTGGCCAGTGGCTGCACAACCCCCCCCAAGCTCTGCTTCCTGCCCCCCCTTCCTCCAGCCCCCCTCCTCCCGTCCAGCCCCACAGCCCCCTCCCCCTGCCAGCCCCGCCTCCTGTCCCCCTTCCTCCTGGCCAGCCCCATGGCCCCCGACCCCCCCCCCCCGCCAGCCCCACCTCCCGCCCACGATCAAGTGTGTCTGGTATTTTGGGGGGGGGGTCTACCTGGTAACCCTAACTGGAAGGGACCTCAAGAGGTCATCGAGTCCAGTCCCCTGCCCTCATGGCAGGACCAAATACTGCCTAGACTATCCCTGATAGACATTTATCTAACTTACTCTTAAATATCTCCAGAGATGGAGATTCCACAACCTCCCTGGGCAATTTATTCCAGTGTTTGACTACCCTGATAGTTAGGAACTTTTTCCTAATGTCCAACCTAAACCTCCCTTGCTGCAGTTTCAGCCCATTTCTTCTCGTTCTATCCTCAGAGGCCAAGATGAACAAGTTTTCTCCCTCCTCCTTATGACACCCTTTTAGATAGCTGAAAACTGCTATCATGTCCCCCCTCAATCTTCTCTTTTCTAAAGTAAACAAACCCAATTCTTTCAGCCTTCCTTCATAGGTCATGTTCTCTAGACCTTTAATCATTCTTGTTGCTCTTCTCTGGACCCTCTCCAATTTCTCCACATCCTTCTTGAAATCCTTCCAGAACTGGACACAATACTCCAACTGAGGCCCAACTAGCACAGAGTAGAGCGGAAGAATGACTTCTCGTGTCTTGCTCACAACACACCTGTTAATGCATCCCAGAATCATGTTTGCTTTTTTTGCTACAGCATCACACTGCTGACTCATATTCAGCTTGTGGTCCACTATAACCCCTAGATCCCTTCTGCCGTACTCCTTCCTAGACAGTTGTTTCCCCTTCTGAATGTGTGAAACTGATTGTTCCTTCCTAAGTGGAGCACTTTGCATTTGTCTTTATTAAACTTCATCCTGTTTACCTCAGACCATTTCTCCAATTTGTCCAGATGATTTTGAACTATGACCCTATCCTCCAGATTAGTCGCAACCCCTCCCAGCTTGGTATCATCTGCAAACTTAATAAGCGTACTTTCTATGCTGATATCTAAATTGTTGATGAAGATATTGAACAGAGCCGGTCCCAAAACAGACCCCTGCGGAACCCCACTTGTTATACCTTTCCAGCAGGATTGTGAACCATTAATAACTACTCTCTGAGTACGGTTATCCAGCCAGTTATGCACCCACCTTATAGTAGCCCCATCTAAGTTGTATTTGCCTAGTTTATTGATAAGAATATCATGCAAGACTGTGTCAAACGCCTTACTAAAGTCTAGGTATACCATGTCCACCGCTTTTCCCTTATCCACAAGACTTGTTATCCTATCAAAGAAAGCTGTCAGATTGGTTTGACATGATTTGTTCTTTACAAATCCATGCTGGCTGTTCCCTATCACCTTGCCACCTTCCAAGTCTTTGCAGATGATTTCCTTAATTACTTGCTCCATTATCTTCCCTGGCACAGAAGTTAACTAATTCAATGACCTTAAAACATGCATATTGCTTCAAAGACATTTTAACTCCAGACTTCAAAGAGAAGCCTCAGAACTGTCATTCATGTTTAAATTTGACACTTTATGTTTGGGTCTCAACAAAGATGCTAATTATCTCACCCATTACAAAGATAGCTTCCCCAATTATCACCCCTAATGTCATTACCTCACAGACGCTAACCTTCCCCCCTCACCTCCACTCTGTTCTAAAATTTGATTTGTCAATTTTATATGTGTTCACTTTTTTTTTATTGTATCACTTGGGGATATATGGTCGTGACAATTTTCTTCCACAGATTGATCTGAAGAAGTGGGTCTGGCCCACGAAAGCTCATCACCGAGTAAACCATCTTGTTAGTTAAAGTGCTGCATAGTCCTGTCTTTTGTTGTTGTTTCCTGGGTTGTTCTGATTTCCCTTTTTATAAATGGGCACTATATTTGCCCGTTTCCAGTCTTCTGGAATCTCTCCTGTCTCCCATGATTTTCCAAAGATGATCGCTAGAGGCTCAGTTACCTCCTCTATCAGCTCCTTGAGTATTCTAGGATGCATTTCATCAGGCCTTGGTGACTTGCAGGCATCTAACTTTTCTAGGTGATTTTTAACTTGTTCTTTTTTTATTAAGCACAGTAAAATGGTGTAAGAAGTTTCCTAACAGAGTCCTGTTACCATGGGACAGCTGCTCCAAGGGAGTTTTGAAAGTTCCATCACTGGGGACACTTACAATCGTGCTATGTATAGGAATCGAACAGTAGAAAACAATCCTGTAGTGGTGAGGGATTGGGTTAGATGGCCTAAAACAGTCCTTACCTCTGTACCTCTAAGCTAAAGAAAACTGCATCTTCCATTCACGGTCTTGTCTACAGTGAACGGAAGAACACCACTACCGCGATCGATCTTCCAGAGTTCGATTTAGCAAGTCTAGTAAAGACTCACTAAATCAAACTCCGAGGGCGCCCCCCGCCAGTATCCAGTACTCCTGCTTTTGCAAGGTGTAAGGGAAGCCGTCGGAAGCTTTCTGTGGGGATGCCACCAAGCTCGATTTAAGGTAATCTGACTCCAGCTCCGTATTCTACATAGCTGGAGTTGTGTACCTTAAGCCAAGCTGCTGGGTCTAATGTAGACCTGGCTTTATTGGTGGTTGCTACTGTAACTATAGACTTATGGAAAGGTCAGGTACTTAGATAATTCATTTTTATCAGTTAGCTATTTAGGTTGGCTTCATTGTGTTGTGAAAACCTTTTATGTTAATGTCCTGATGTTCTAAGGCATTTTCAAAGAGCATAGTTTCTGAGCCTATTATCTTAACATTAATTCAGGTGAAACTAAATCTGAGGGACTTTTACTTGTATGTCTAGATGGCAAACTATTCCACTATATCAACAATTTCATGGTGTAAAGTTCCTGTATTCTTTGATCATGTCACAAAAGGTTAAAGATTCTTTCTGCAGAGAATGAAAGTTAAAAATTGCACTGCAGCTGTGTGCTAGATTCCAGCAACCCCAGCAAAATACTCAGGTCTGCTGTGTGGTCTGTCAGAAGCTATTTCCTAACTTGAATTGCTCTTCAGTGCCTGTTTGTACATAATTGCTTGGTCGAATTTATTTTTCAGTTGAGGATTAGGATTATTATCAGGATGTAATAGTTAATGGGAAATGCTGTTGGCATGCATTGATTATTGTATCCAGAAGAATTATGAGCTGAGTAATTTAGTTATCTGTAAAACCTTTTCTTACACCTTCCTTTAAGTTTTCTTGTATTTAACCTGTTCTCATTATTTAAAAACCCCCCAGAAGTTATGGTTAGAAATGGCCTCTTCCATTTTATTTAATCAAACTTGTTAAAGGTTGACTTTCCAAATACATTTGTATTAATGATAATGCTGCTCGTACTCTGAAGCTAAGATAGCCGTGAGAGTGTGAGATGGGTTCTGCTTGCCCTTGTGCATCAGCAGGAATTGTAAACTAAGTTTATATCTATATTATTTGTGAAGAAAGAACCCATTTAGATGTTCAAATCCAAGACTGACTTTCAAGGGAATTCTGTTAGCTCTTCTTGTGAATGGAACAAATTTTGATATAGCAGTCATGATGTATCAATGTGGTCTCTACACTTAAAATGTTGAGATGGCCTTAAACTTAATGTAGTAAGATATGTTTCAAAACTAATATAGGCTAGGAAGATGACATGACATATCTGTTCTTGGCAATAATACTAGTATTAGACATGGGGAAGCTGAGTTAAAGATTGAGTGCCTCTGATAATACATTGCTTTCCATCCTCTCTAAAACTTATGTTCTTATGTCTTCTTTTAGGCATGCGACAAATATTCTATTCTTGTTTGTATTGCATGTGAATGGTGTCATTTTTAAAGTGTGTGATATATATATATATATATATATATATATATATGAATGCTCTGATCTATATAATCGTATGACTTCATATATATTATTTATGTTAGTACTTTCTATGTCCTGGTGAATGTACTTTGCTTGATATGTTAAACCCAATTCTATTTTATTAATTTTAGCATCAGCACCAAAAATCTGACATGAATTAGCAATGATGCAGAATAATGACAATTTCTTCCATAGTCATAGTTAAATAAAATCCAACTAGTAAGCATGCTATATAGTCTAAAACAGTTCTTCCCTTCTGAGAGGATCAAAAGCATTTGGTGCCACTAAATGATAGTTACTGTCAGCCAGTCAGGGTCACACCCTTGAATGCACTTCAAAGGCACTAATGGAGCTGGGCTAATGGGGGTGGGGAGGAGGTAGTGGCTCATTTAAGAATCCCCTCTCCTTTGATTGTTGTCAGTGGAAACTCACTGAGAGAGGGAGGCCCATCAACTGTGTGTGTGTGTGGGGGGGGGGGGGGAGGGGAGGGCGAGATGGGCTGTCAAAGCTCAAGTAAGCCACTGGCTCTTGCAAATAGTGGGGAGGGTATATTAAAACCTGAGCCCTCAAGAGTCTAGCTTGAGATCCCTCTCCACCCAGATTAGTTGTTCATCTCTTCAGGAAGTCTTTCACTTCCTAATGGCAGTAATAATCCACAAGACTGACGTGTGTGAGAGATGATTCTGACGTATAAACCAGGAGGTGTTCAACAGTGGCAAAGGCCAGATCTTCAAATCAGTAGGAATGCAAGTTACAGGAAATTTGAGAGTTGGTATTTGGAGTTAGCCAGTCATTCAGATGCAGCTAGACCTCTGGAGTCTTGGTGGTTCTTACAAAGCAACTAACATCTTGAACGTCCAGGTTTATATTAGGGAAGTAAGCGACTAGTTCCTTTCTCCCCTCTTGCTGCCTCTATCCCATAGACCAGTGTTTCTCAAACAGTGGTATGTGTACCCTTAGGGGTACGCGAGAGAAGTCTGGGGGGTACGTCAACACAAGTGAAATTTGGCAAAAAATGTCCGGGATTTTGCCCTGCAAAGGGGATTGGGGAGGGGGTGGTGCCATGTGCCTGTCAAATTGAATGTTCAGAGCCACGTGCCCGGATGTTAACAGCTGCTCTGTGCACGCACCCCAGCGCTGGTGGGAAAAGTGCATGGCTGAGGTGGCGGCTCCGGTGAGACACAGGGCAGTTCCAAGTTGGGGGGCCAGTTTGGGCGGGGGGGGGGGGAATCACTTCCTCGGCCGCCCCTCCCAGTTTGTTTCTTCTCCAGCAGTCTCCCTGGGGTGCTCCAGCGGGGAGGGAGGCTGAACCTGGAGCCTACCCCCCACCAGCAGCTCCGTACAATGCATCCCCATTGCCCCTTCCCCTGGGGCTGCGGAGAGGAGCTAAAAAGCGGTGAAGTGGCACAAGAAACTTTACTCCAAAGGACCCCCCCCCCCGCATCAGTGGCGTAGTGAGAGGGGGTGGGGGCAGTTGCCCCCAGGTGCCACAATAGGGGACACTGGGCTGGAGTGGGAGCGCACAGCCCCACGCAGTGAGCCCAGCACTGGCGGACCACTTGCTCCCTGCAGTCAAGCCGCCGAGGCTGGGCCGGGCGGCGGGAATGGGCACTTCAGAGGTAGGGTTAGTGTACATGCGGTGCCTGGCTCTGGGGGAGGGGAGGGGCATTGGGTTAGAGTGGGGAGGCTGGGGGTGCCTGGTGCTGGGGGGAGGAGTGGGTGCACTGGGGGTACTTTTTTTTTAAGGGGTTCTTGGGAGTAACCCTTATCCTGTGGTGGCTGTCTGGTCACTCACAGGGTAGGTGGGGGTAGGTAGGGATTTTACATCCCTACTCTGCAGTTGGGGATGAGATTTGAAACTCTAATTCTGAGTGTGTCAAAACAATAAGAAATGGTGAGGTGAGTGGCAAAGTGAATAACAATGAGGAAGCCCATGGCACCTTAAAGACTAACAGATTTATTTGGTCATAAGCTTTCATGGACAAAGAAATTTCCACTTTGTCAGATGCACTGAAGTGGAAATTAGAGGCAGGCTTAAATATACTAGCACATTGAAAGAAGGAGTTCTGAGTTGCTGGAAATGCCCCTGGAGTCACAGCAAGGAAATGGATTGTGAGGCCAGGTGTTGGGTCTGTGGACAGAGAGTATTGTGCATTGGGTCCTCTGGAGTTTCACAGTTGAGCCTCAGTGGCAAGATGAATCTGAGTTGGCCTCAAAAGAGTGCTGTGCTTTGGGATCAGCTGATGCCCCTCTTTTACAAGACTTTAGGAGATTGTGTGTTAAATAGATTACTTATGAATTTCCAATTATTACTTTGAAGGCCGACAGGTTCTTGTCCCAGGATTAGGCCCAGTTCTCGAGTCAGGAACTGAGTCATGTGCACAGTTGCAACACTCAACACTATAGGAAATCTTGTATATTTACAAATACATTTAGCACAGACATAAACACTCCAGCTTAACAAGATAGACAGGGAATGTGTGTCTGCATTTCTGTATACTCACACCATTCCTTCTAGAACAACCTGAAAAGTTATCCATTGTCATCTTCATCACCTTTCCCATTATCACCAGCGGTCATCATTCTGGCACCTCCCAAGGACTAAATCTCCTTCTCCTAATGCCCCTAGGCTGGAATATCACTTTTATAATATGTTAGGGTGACCATATTTGAACTTTCCAAAAAAGAGGACACCTGGTGCCTGCCGGTGCCACTGTAGCGGTGGCTGCTCCCCTTGCACAGGAGGCCAGACTTGGGAGCCGGCAAACTCGTCCCCATGAGTGCCAGGCTCGGGGCTCTGGCTGCTGCCTTGGTGCTGCCGGGGCTGCTGCTGCCCCCGCTGGTTCCCATGGGGCTCTCGCTTCCCTGCTGCCCCGCCCCAAGAAGTGCAGCAGCATGGGCTCCAGTGGCACTGCCAACCAGCCAGCAGCCGGGGCTGCTGCGGGGCCAGGAGGAGAGAGTTGGGGGCCAGGGAGGCTGCTGGTTGGGGCTCGTCCTGGGGCATGAAGTTACAGGCAACGAGGGAAGAAGTGGCATGGCTAGAAAAGAAACCCAGGAATCCTGCTTCACAGAATCCCTTCCTTTGCCCTGTCTGCCCCACCAAGCACCAGCTCCCATAGTCCTCACAGGGCTGAGACTGGAACCCCCAAATCTAACCAACAGACCCACTGCCTACCTACAGGAAAGGAAAGAAGCCAGATGTTCTAACACCCAGTTCCTTGCTCTAACCTAGTGCCCCTGCCCTTCCCCCAGAACCAGACTCCCTGCACAGCCCTCCTGCTCTAACCCAATGCACCCACTCCTCCACCAGAGCCAGGCACCTCCAGCCCCCTTGCTCTAACCCATCCCTTCGCCTGAGCCAGGCACCCGTAGCCCTCCTGCTCTAACCCAATGCACCCACCCCTCCTGCAGAGCTGGGGACATAAATCTAGCGGGATGGAGGGTAACGTCTTGGGTCTCACCAGAGCTGCTGCCACCACATGGTTTTCTCTCCAGGTGCAGAGAGCGGCTGTGAACAGTCAGATGCGTGGCTCTGAACGTTCCATTTGACTGGCATGTGCTGCTGCCCCCTCCCCGATCCTTCTTTGAAGGGCAAAAAAATCCTGGACATTTTTTGCCATTTTAAAAAGCCGGCCGGAAGGATGCACCCATCCCTCCCCCAGTAGGAGATGATTCCTTTTCTTATTATTTGTATTTTCTCACCTCACTAATGGTGACATGTCTCTCTCTTACATTGATCTCAGCATATTATCACATATGTCAATTTGTTACAATGGTTATATGGTTCTGTATCCTATTTGTTATTTCTGTCTTAACTGGTTATTCAGTCTCATTTTAACTGGTTATTTCCTATTTTTCCAAGTTGTAGTCTACCTGTTAAGATTGAGGATGTATTTGGAAATCCTTGTGCCATTAACAGTTGCTCTATCTTGTGAAAGGCTCTAAATATATGCACATGGACTTTGCTATCTATGTGAAAGTTCCCAGACATATGTAAACCAACTGTGCTACCTGGCTGGGTGAAAGGTCCTAGACATAGATATGCTAACTTTGCCTTAGGTCAGCATACGGAATGTGACTTATAGGTCCCTTGTGTTACAGCCAAACTACTTTAATTTAAACCTGTCATAATACACATAATCAAAACCAGAAGGCAATAAGAAATCTATAAGGAAATATATCTACAAGTAAGCAGGTTAGCCCTATAGGCCACAGGAAGTAGGCATCTGAAATGAGTTTTCACCCAGGTGTACAATAATATTCAGGAATCTGTAAGGGGGGCTGATTTACTAATCATGGCATAGAAGACTAGGGTAGTTGCAAGATCTTTTCCTAAGAGTGACTGTAGGCTGGTGCAATATATTTTAGTAGAAGGAGTGGTAGGAAGCTGCCAGGTTTGATGAGGCTAGAAGATGTATGAATCCTTGGAAATGGGGAGCTTTGGTAATCCCCCCCCAAAAATATCATAGTTGGTACCTGAGTTATCTAGGCACAGTGGGGTCCCCCTCCCCAGCAGTGGAGAGGATATAGTTTTGGCTGATGTGACAGCAGAAACTATTAACTGGGAGAGAGCCCTGTTGGGTTTCTGGGGAGGCAGCCAAGCTAAGTTCTGGTGCCTCCTTGTGGCAGGTGTGCAGTGCAGGTCCTCATTCCATACAGACTTGATTATACTGCTCTTTCTACTGTACACTGATATGTAAGTACAATACTTATATTCCATTTGATTTTATAATTATTCAATAAAATGGGCAGGTAAGCAATTTGTCAGTAATGGTGTTCTGTGATGCTTTTTTGTGTTTTTGTTTGATTTTTGTAAGTAAGTGGTTCAATGAGGTGAAACTTGAGAGTATACAAAACAAATCAGGCTTCTGAAAGGGGTCCAGTAACCTAGAAAAGTTGACTAAACCACATCCCTTGCATCCTGTCTTTCTATGTGTCTCGGACAAACCATCCCTCTCCCTTTCTCACGCTTAACACCTAATTAGCTGGAGTGCTGCTGTTGCCCACAGTTGCTATATTTGTACATCTGGGGGGAGAGAGCTCTCCGTACATGGCATTCTTCACTGTACTTTCTCCTAGGTTCAGTCTCAAAAATAGCAAAATTACAGTTTGCACATGCTGTTTTAATGTCTGAGTTCCCTAAAGATTCTGTCTGCACTAGGCCTGCCCCACTCTGAAGCTGAATGGGTCTTCTCCTGCAATTGCAGTTTTGGCTGGTGCAGACTGAGTCAGGTCAGAGCACTTGAAGTGAGAGCAGGGGTTTTCTCTCTCTGTCTCTTTTCCTTCTAAAGGCAGCTGCCTGTTTTGAATGCAGAGGGGTCAAAAGCCAGATCTGTAGGAAGCAGCACAAAAGTAAGGGTAACAATATCCCAATCCCCCTAAAATAATTTTGTGATCCTATCCTTCAACTCCTTTTTGGGTCAGGACCCCCAGTTTGAGAAACACTGGTCTCGCCAGTGAAATCTTTATAGTATAGGGTAAAAATACCCAAAAGACCAGATTTTATGGTCTATGATGTGTTTTTTATGGTTGTGAATTTGGCGGAGCCCTATTTATTATACCAAAGCCCTGGATCTAAACTGCTCCCCACTCTAGGAATTTGAATGCTTGTCCAAACTTGTGCCTTGGGTCCATCTCTAATTTTAGTGTGTGATTTCAGGGATGCCTCATAAGGTCAAAAGTTAATGTCTGGGTTATAGACAGCTGTGATGAATGAAGCAGTCTGATTTTCCTTACTTATTCTCGCTATTAGTCTATCACTTTTGAAGCTCTGCTTTCTGAAGTGCAAGAGATCATCTGGTTTGAAAATTAATGTGGTGGGACTGCTAGCAATGATGTAAAATAAATGAATTGGCATTTCTTTCAAGAGAATTGTATGTGGTAGTTTAACCTACATGGCATTTTTGAGCAGCTTGTGCATGCTCTTTAACGCTTTCATTTGAACAATAAAACAATTTAATGCTTGCAACTTGTGGAGAGTGCTTATGGTAAAATATTACCCTTCCAGCTGTGTACAGCAAAATTCTGATTGTCTAACTGAGCTCTTGAAGACCTCTGGTATTTTTTGTTGTTGAACATTCATGATACAGCTAGATTCATTTGCCTTGGAGACTGGTGTTCTCTATGCACGTGGTATAACAGCATAGTTCAAGGTCTCCTTTATTGCTTGGCTAATGGGCCGTAACCCTAATCTGAGGCAAATATCTATGGGTATGTCTACACTTGCTCCCTATCTCGAGATAGGGATGCAACTGTAGTGTACCGAAATTGCTAATGAAGTGCGGGATTTAATTAGCATAATTGCGTCCGGCCGCCATTTTGAAATCGAATTCCCAGTGGCAACGGAACCCCGGGAAACCCCCAGCGGCAGCGGGGCCAGCAGTGGCTGGGCAGCCTAGGGCAGGGAAACCCTGAAGAGCCCCTGGAGGTATCAGGGCAAGCAGTAGCTGAACGGGGCTGGCGGCAGCTGGACATCACTGGCTGGGGAACCCTTGGGAACCTCTTGGCGTCAACAGGGTGTCTGGCAGGGGGAACCCTGTGGAACTCCCGGTGCAGTGGGTGGGTAGGAGGATGAAAGGAGCCAGCAGTGGAGCAGCCAGCAGGGGGGATCATTGACTTCCCTTGGTCTGGCAAACTCCGTGGTCCAAGATGGCTCAGGTCCCAAGGGTACCGGACAAGGGAGGTCAAACCTGCATTTTTTTTTTTTTTTTGAAATTCACACCTTCTCTATTCAGGAATAACTTCTCTATGTAGATAAACCTTTAAGATGTAAAAAATGGTGTGAGAGTCGGACAGGCAACTACATTCATTTCCCATATGCCCCTAAAGTTCTGTGCTTTGAGACTATATCATGCATGCTTTATTATAACAGGACAGTACATAGTTTTATGTGCCTCCAACTTTTAAAAAAATGGCAATATATATTCTTATCTACAGTTTTATATTTTAAGGCTGAGATTTTTCTAGTATTCTGCTTTATGTATTTTACTGCCGTTTAAGAACATTCAGAATTACAAAGTCATCAGGTGCATGGCTAGCTAAAAATAAATCAGAGCAGCTAGGGATGTAAGAGTGTAACCGTTTAAATAGATAACGGATAAGCATCAGCTTATCTGTTTCCGTTATGGTTACACTCTTCACCAGCGTGAGCTAGTTCCCGGCTGCCAGCCCTGCTCACAGGGAGCTTGCTGTTGCCCATGCTGTGGGCTCTGCTGTATAAGCTTTCGTGTGGATTGACAACCACAAGCCAGTGCATATAAGCTGGTTCCCGTGCACACTGGCTCCAGCTGCTGGCCCTGCTCCTGGGGAGCTGTTTGCTGCTCCGCAGCATAAAGCTTATACTGCAGAGCCCACAGTGCAACCTGCTCCCCGAGAACGGAGCCAGCAGCATATGTTTTATAATGCAGACCCCACAGTATGTGTAACCATGTAACTGCTAAGATGTTTAACAATTACAGCCATTTTTATATCCCTAAAAACTACAATGGTGAGTCAAGCACAATTATTTGATGGTGGCAGATATGACTGGACGATAGACAAATCATCAGACCATTGTGAGATTTAGCCATCCATCAGTAACTTTACCCATTACAGGGATTTCAATGCAGTGTCAGAACACCAGTCTTGGATTGGAAATATTACATTATTTGATAGCAAAATAGAGAAGAATTGGCTTCTCTTCTTTGTGGTGGTCACTGAAGAAATCTTACATTAAATGATAGCCCAGCATTTGCATGTTTTTATTGATCTGTGAGGAAGCTAGTTTTATTAAAAGGTAGATTTTTTTTTTTGTCTTCCTAGACAGTCACTTCCCATTCTGTATGTGACATGGAAGGAGTACTGCAAAAAGGGATCTAGGGGTCATAGTGGACCACAAGCAAAATATGAGTCAACAGTGTGTCGCTGTTGCAAAAAAAGCAAACATGATTCTGGGATGCATCATGAGTGTTGTGAGCAAGACACGAAAAGTCATTCTTCCACTCTACTTTGAGCTGATTAGGCCTCAATTGGAGTATTGTGTTCAGTTCTGGGCACCATATTTCAAGAAAGATGTGGAGAAATTGTAGAAGGTCCAGAGAAGAGCAACAAGAATGATTAAAGTTCTACTGAACATGACCTATGAAGGAAGACTGAAAGAATTGGGCTTGTTTAGTTTGGAAAGGAGAAGACTGAGGGGACATGATAGTGGTTTTCAGGTATCTAAAAGGGTGTCACAAGAAAGAGGGAGAAAAATTGTTCTCCTTGGCCTCTGAAGATAGGACATGAAGCAATCGGCTTAAACTGCAGTAAGGGAGGTTTAGGTTGGACATTAGGAAAAACTTCCTAACTGTCAGGGTGGTTAAACACTGGAGTAAGTTGCCTTAGGGAGGTTGTGGGATCTCCATCTCTGGAGATATTTAAGAGCAGGTTAGATAGACAGCTATCTGGGATGGTCTAGAGTCTAGACAGTACTGGGTCCTGCCATGAGGGCAGGGGACTGGACTCGGTGACCTCTCAAGGTGCCTTCCAGTTCTAGTGTTCTGTCATTCTATGTCAAAGGTTTATTTCAGTATAGTTAGCATGTATTTCTGTGTCACCAATACATGTTGCTGACAGAAGGAAGATAAGCAGATTCAACTTTGTTAATGTATGCACATAATTTCCCCTTATTTATTCAGGTATTTTTAGTGCGCCATTTGCTCTTGTGTTTAGAAGCCAGCGCTAACTTAATTTCTATGACAGGATCATCCTCTGCAACCTGATAGAATCTCCAAAGCTGAATGTTTTTGTTTTGTTACATAAATACATGCTTTACTTTCATATTGGTTTCTAGTACACAAGAAGCATTCCTATTGTCGAGGTTGAAAATCTTGTAATTCTTGGAGTAATAGACAAATCCACAGTAACTAGGCATACAGTCTACTAACCAGATAGGCCTTAGTTTCTTTTCTGTGGTTACTGCTATGCTTTAACTTAGCAGAAGTCCAGCTGTTATGGCCAAATCAAAATGTGCTAACTGTCAAGATTGGTTTGGGGATGGATGGGCAGAAATGTGGGTCTTTGATAATTTGAATTGAATTGGTCAGTCTTCAGTAATCATTACCTGTACAGTTAAAAAGATAGAAAGTTGTGATGAACATTGATATACAGATTCCTTTTCAATCAGAGATTTGGGTGGGAAATACGGATCTTCTCTCAAATCCTGGGAGAGAGGGGGAAGTGCTCAGGATTACATTAGTTCATTAGGATTACATTTTAGTCTATTGTTTCCTGACACTTTCTTTAACTTTATCTAAATTAATAAGTGAAATACATCGGAAATTTAAGGAAAACATATTTGCTAATGACTTAGGACAAAATTTCAGACATTAGATGTGCCGTTTAGTCTTTGTTTTGTTCCCTGAAATAATCATTATTTCTGTTGCATTGGACTGGACACTTTCCCTAATTTAAACAGGGTGCGTACTAAATGGGTTCTGTTGTCTTACTGCTTTTGTTACAGGGTTTTATAAGTTTCTAAAACTGTGTTTTATTATTTCAGCAGGCAAAGCCTTATGTCTTTGATAGAGTGTTACCACCAAACACGACCCAGGAACAAGTTTATAATGCCTGCGCTAAGCAGATTGTTAAAGGTAAGTCATGTCACAATTGTTGTATATTACAGCAAATGTAAAAGTGAGTTATGTTTATGGGTTTAACTGTAAAGCCTGGATTCAAGTATCAAAGCTGTGTTGTCCCACTTAAACTGGAGTTCAGTCCTAGTAGGAACCAGCTTTGAAATGAGTTTTAAAAGCAGTTTCTGCTAACATGGTTTAAACACAATTTGCTTAGTGAGTGTGGATTAATTTTAAAACACTGCCAGAAACCATTTTACAATATCTAGGTCAGGAAAGCACTTCATCTAGAAAATCACTTTACATGATTGTTTTGACATATTTTTATCTGCTGTACCATGAGCAAGGAAACTGTTTTATACTCACATTAGCAGAAACTGCTTTAATCTCCTTCCCCCACTTTCTAAACTTTCCTAAATGTGGGGAGAACTACAGGACAGAGCTTTGCCATCTATCCATCTGAAGATGGTAGTCGTTTCAAGAAAGACGAGAAACTTCCTTTTAGCTAAAAGAATAGAGATCAGCTGCTGCTTAGGTGTTTTACTAGTTCAATTTATGGCCTTATTTGTTCTCCTCTTAGACAAGAAACATTAAGCACTTGGTCCTGCTGCTCCTTTATGTACAGATAGTACCCAAAGAGGGAGCTAAACACACAAAAAAGTATGTGTGCACTGCAGCTGGGAGCATGCCTCCTAGCCCAGGTAGACAGAGATGAGTTCAGTTCTGCTCAATCTAGTGTGCTTAAAATAGCAATGTGGACTTTGAGGCAGGAGCAGTAGCATAGGCTAGCCACCAAAGTATGAGTTTGCCTGAGCCTCGAGTCTGATCTTGGTTGGCTAGTGCATGCCAGCCCCCGTGCTACAGTGTCCACATAGCTGTTTTTAGCATGCTAGCTCAAGCAGAGCTTGCATGTGTCTGCCTGCGTGGTTCTGGGAGGCATGCGCCAAGAAGCAGTGTAAACATATCTTAGATTGCACCCCTGCATCTGGGGAGAAAAATACTAGAACTCATTTCATGTCTGTGATTTAACTTGAAAACCCTGAACTTATTTGACCTCCTCTCCCCACCCCGTAAGGATCTGATCCTGAAGTGCCAGGGCTCTGTAGTTGTTCAGTGTCTCTCAGGCTCAGCCCAGATCTGATCCATAATGGCAAATAAGATGCCCAGGCTGATGGCATTTTTTTTTTATGTGGAAAATCACTTGACAACCTTGTCGGCAGCTTCTTAATGCTACTTTAGAGTGTTAAAAATGCTGATTTAATGCAGCGTTATGCACAGCGAGAGGCATGCTACCTTGGGGGAGTGGAGGGCTGGCTGGGGAAGTATGCACAGACCTCAATTATTCTCCAGAATCTCACCCCCACCCTCCCCCATGAAAACTGTGTCTTCAGCTGTTAGGGCTGTAAAGGAAATCTTGAAAACATGAAGTGAGTGTAACAGATGGAGACAGGGCTGGCCCGAGCCTTTCGCGGGACCTGGGAGCATGGCCCCATTCCCGGGTGCCTGGCGCATGCGTGGCCCCGCCCCCGACGCATGCGTGGCCTGGCACCCGGCGCCTGCGCGGCCCCGCCCCGGGTGCATGGAGTATGCGCGGTGCCGCTCCGGCCCGGCAGCCCCATGTGGCGCCCCCTACAATGGGGCGCTCTGGGCAGTAGCCCACCTCCTCTGTACCTTGGGCTGGCTCTGGATGGAGATCCATTTACCTGAGTTCCCAGAGAGCCTAAAACAGCGCTCTGAGGTATGAACTTTGAGGTATGAACTGCCTTTTTCTTTTCGGTGGGGTTTAATTTGTTGCCAATGATCTTGTTTTAAATGTCACCATTAACTTTGTCATGACTCAAGATTTTTAAAAAAAAGTATTCTGTTAGGAAGAACTACACTCACTGTTCTCCAAGGAGGGGACCTAACTGAAGTGACTGTCCAAATTAGGACCTGCCTTCAGGAACAAAATAGAAGTTGGATTGGGGAAAGTAAGGAAATGATTGGTTTCATTTTCCTGAATAGGGGCTCATCTTCCAAAAGTTTTATGGAAACACTGATTTAATGTGGTCCATTGAGGTTATTTGCTAATGTTATCTTGCTGGCATCCGTGATGCCAGAATCATTGTTTTTATTTAAGTAGCTTTTGGATAGTTACTTTGCATCCTTATTCAAATAATACTCTCTCAGCACCAGTGGTTTCATTGTGATTAATATAATTGTAGAGAAGGCCAGCTGGCTTAATGGCTGACCACTGGTTTTTAAACTGATGCTTATTATAATTGCAGTGGCATTAGAATTTTTTAAATGAGGACTTTTAGCAAAAGAGCAGAAAAACTATTCTTTTTAATAAACAGGAATAGCTAAGCCAAATTATTTCCATAGCCCTATATATGAAACCATACACTTTTGTACAGAAACAATCTATCTTGCATAGTAATCTAGGTTTTAGAGGCATTAGTTAATCTTTCCTGTTTGGTAATTTTTGTAAAAGCCATTGTAATGTGTAGTGGTGGATTGTTTAGTCATTCTTTCTTTTGCTCTATTTTTTTTTTCCCTTCCTGTTGCTTCCCACTCTGACCTGGTTTTTTATCATTGGAAAAAAGGCTTCATTTTTTTCCTGTACAGAGGGATGATTGTCTGAGGTCTTTGTCTTTCATGCACTGTCCTATAGGAAGAATACTGCTGACTGAAATGAATTTAACAACGTCGAGTAACCATGGTGTTTAAGTAAATGGTCAATATATAATGGCCAAACTAGCTATTCAGTTGGCTTTGCTTTTTAATTGTTGCAATGTTTACTGAGTGTCTATGTGCAGCCTTGGAAGAAGAGACAGTGAGTTGTTTTTAATGATTTCTTTGTGGTAATTGCTTTCTGGGTAGTTAGCATTGAATAGCCTATTGACTATTTCAGTTATTCATGTCCTTTTAAAAATATTTAATGATATAATTGTAGGTGGAAGAGAATTATACTGCCTACCTATAGGATAATTGATTCAACAATGTGTTTTTAAAACTGTACATTGTTTGATTATTTGATGTGTGAAAGTCTTGGGTTTTTGTACTAGATATAAATGCCAGAATGAGCAGTCGCATGCACTTTCTCTCTAGATGCATATTTAAAAAAGGCTTGTTCTGCTCATGAATTCTGAGAGGAAGGCATTTAATTCTCCACAGAAAATAGGGGAATTGAAGTTTAAAAACACGTGCAATAAAACTCTAATTATATTACATTGTCTACAAACTGGTTTAAGGACACGAGTGGCCCTACTTTGAAGTTTAAGTGTTCTTCTTAGCACTTAACACAGAGTGAAGGTTATTCTTTAGCACTGCTTAAAAAAGAAATCAGCTCTGTGAAAGGGTAAAAGTACAAGAGGACAGGAATAATATCGGGGGAAAATGAGTGGAATAGGCCAGATATCTGGCCACATATGACATGAGCATCCATGGCCAGCATTTACTTATATTTATCCCACAGTCATAACTTGGTGACTGAGTTCACTGTGTTTGATAGAAGGCGGGAAAGGGCAGGCATGTGAGTACAGAGGGGTATCCTGGATTAAGGATTAGTGTAGATCAGGGCTGCTAGGGTTGCCAGGTGTCCGGTATTCACCCAGGACAGTCCGGTACTTTCGGCTCCTGTCCGGTAAAAAAAAAAATCAGAAAATACCGGACACCTGCAATGTCCAGTATTTTCTGAATTTTTCCCCGGCCAGGAGGCGAAAATGCTGGGCACCTGGCAACCATACAAACACTCAGTGCCCGGCCTCCCCCCCGGTCCCCAACGACCCCAGCCCCCCGACCCCAGCCCCCATGCTTACCTGGTTCCCCAAGGCTGCTGGCACAAAATGGCTGCCGGCCTAAACACCTAGGGGAAGCAGTGCTTCTCCTGGGTCTTAGTGCTCAACCGCTCCCCTGTTCCTACACTCACTCTTAAAGGGGACATGGTGTTTAAATGCTGTTTTATTTTAAATTTTTTTTGGCTTAAGTCCTTGGAGTCTTTTTTTTTTTTTTTTTTGCTCAACAGCTTTGGTCTCTCCCCCCGCCCTTTTTTTGCCCTTCAACAGAATTTTTTCCTGTTTTTTTTGGGGGGGGGGTGTTTGGTATTTTTGTTTCAACCATCTGGCAACCCTAGGGCCGGCCCGAGCCATTTGTGCGCCTTGGGCTCCGGGAGCGCAGCGCCGCCCCCGGGAGTGCGACGCATGCATGGCCCCGCCCCCGGGCGCGTGGCACCTCCCGCCCCCGGGCGCACGGCACATGCGTGACCCCCTAGAATGGAGCGCCCTAGGCAGTAGCCCGGTCAGCCCATACCTTGGGCCAGCTCTGGTGTAGATTTTAGTGAGTTTGAAGAAAAGCATAACACTTACTGTGTTTGTAGAGAAAGGGTGGATCAGGAATTAAGACTGACTCAGTAGAGAGGCACTCATGTCCGTAAATGTGTACAGATCCTCTCTCACTCCATGCCCCTTGGCAGGAGCTTCAGCGAGTGAGGGCAATATAACTAAAGGCTAGAGCAAACCTCTCTCTCACAAAGGAAGAAGACATTTTAGGTTTTCCACTATAGAACCCTCTTTGTATATTACAGCAGAGCCTAAATGTTCTAGGCTCTATCTAAATGAAGAGACAGATAGTCCATGTCATAAAGATTATAAACGAATTGACCAGAAAACAGATTGGCGAAAGGGAGAGAAAATAAAGCAATAAGGACCAAGTGTGTATGTGCACCTGTGTGTGCGCACACATCCATCCAAAGGTGGTGCGAGGGAACCTGAATCTACAACTCTCAGTCCCTTAGTGGTGAGGACCAACCCCTTGCATTACTTGGTTCTGGAGCCTGTGAAGGTTGCATAGTAAGTGTGCAATGTGCCACTTCGACATACTGGGATGTAATCCAGACTAACGAGTAGCTGTGTCACCCTGGCCTTGTAATCTGGGGTGCCCCTTATACTGCCGTGCTGCTGTAGTTTCCAAGCTTGACTGCTCACAAATATCCTCCAGCATCATGTATTCACTCCCAGGTATGTTTGTGTGCTGAGTCAGTCACGGCTTGGTTCTTACCAGCTGTGTTATGCTGCAGAGTGATCCCAGTATACTCCCAGTTTCCCCAGAAATGTATGTCCTATACTGCTCAGCCCTCTCCTGGACAGTACAAATATTAAGTCCATTATTCCTTTAAGGAAGTTGTTCCTAATGTGGTACACTGTCCACTAGTGGTCCATGACCATCTTGCAGGTGGGCCGCGGGCTCAGGGCTGACCCCCCCCCCACCTCCCCGCGGCTCCACAGTGGGGAACCTGCACAGGTGCTTCAGCCCCGCATGCCCCCTCTTGCAAAGTTGGTTTCCTACTATGTGAGTTTCCTACTGTGTCTCACAGGCCGGATCCAGCTCACAGAGTAGAGGCAGCAGCTCTGTGCACTGCCACGCCGCCCTCCCCCAGCTGGGGAAATGGCAGTGCGGGAACCTGCTCACTTGGAGGGCTTTTCCCAGTGCTCCCATTGGCCAGGATCCTGGCCAAACCCCCACCCCTAGCTCACTCCTGCATCCAACCTCCCAGCCGGACTCCTCCACCCCAGCCTGCTTCTGCGCCCTACTTCTCAGCCACCTCCTCCCCCCAATCTCCACCCCACCCTGCACCCATTTTTTTATCGGGGTGGTGAGCTGGTGGTCAACGGAAAGATTTGTGTTAAGCAGAGTGGGCCATGGGCCAAAACGTTTGAGAACCACTGCTTTAAGGGAATGCTATGCTGTTTTATTTTAAATGCTCCAAATTCAAACAAACTTGTTTTACTGGGGGGATGGCAAATGGGGGAGTCGATGGGGCTGTGGGCAGAGGTGGGTCAGGGAGCTAATGTCCCCCAGGGGAAGCTTCACCCACCACCCGTGCTCCTACCTCTTCACCATGATGCACCCTTCCCACACGTGACTATGGCACCCCGAGTGGTCACCCATCCCTAAGTTGGCTCTGGTTCTCAAGTCTCTTCTGCTTTCACTACTGCCATGCTCTTTCCCAGATTCTCAATACTTTAGGCATTCCTCTCTGTCCAGCTACCCACAACCACCCTCCTGGGTGGGTGCCTGGCTCAACAGATAGAAACTCAACATTAGTGTTTCTAGGGCAGTCCATTAAAATCTTTTTTATTAGCCTCAAAAATTTAAAAAAAAGTTAAATGAGATGCCTGCCTCTGCCCTTTTAACCATCATATCTTCCAAATACCTTGTCTGATGAGCCTCAAGCTTTAGAACAATAGTGTTAAAATTGTGAAATTACATGAAATTACAAGTCAACTTGTTTGGTGTTTGTGTAGGGATAATGGTGGTTAGAAATAGGGCTATAAATAATTGAAGGATAGCTCCATCCAGACCTCTGGGAATCTGTTGTCTTTCTAATATTCAGGCTAATACTGCCATAGGCATTTCTGTCTGTCCATGCTCACACTTGATTTAACTGCAAATCAATAAGATACTTCTTTCAAAAAAGAATTCTGAATGAATGTTTTGAAATAAAGAGAAACTCTGACCTGTTTAGAGGTCCCTTGGTAAATTGAAGTGAATTAATGGACTAGGTTGTTTTATATCTGAGTCAACTTCTTTTAATACCCTTTTTTCCATTTGTGAATTTATTACAGGCGTTCTTTGCCTAGGGAAGGGAAAGCTACATTTTATTTGTGATACCTCCTTTTTTCCATAAATAAAGTAAGAGGATCTGAGTGCAAATGTATTTTATCAGTTGGGTGCATAGATACTCTGTATCATTATCTAATTGCTTGATTTCAGGGCTTGGAAAATTCACCCAGTAATACTAGTTTGAGTTCTTAAAAATAGTGGAGTGTTAAGAATATCTGTGTATATTTTTCTCCACCCCTGCCTGAAAATCTCACTTACATTGTTTATATACTGTTGTGTGCTGCAACATTGTAACAATTAACTTTCTTTTTAATATATTTTAGAAAATATAGCTTCACTCCTTTCCCAATCCTATTGTGTATTGGATCATGTTGTCTCTCTTGTCTTCGGTCTCTGCTCTCTTTTTCATTTTCAGCTTTCCTGTTCATTTATATTTTCAACTGTCTTCCAGTATTTTCTTTTTTTGTCCTCTTTTCTCCTCTTCATCTCTCTCCCTCCTAATATAGCCTGTTGCTCTTTCCTTCGCACTGGGCCCCTCCATACACATCCTGATGCCCATCCACCAGAACTGAAACAGGTTTGAAATGTTAGCAGGTCTGATAGCAAGAGAGGACTAAACTTAAAGACCAAAGTCTGCTAGGTAAGATGGATGGTCCATTGCCAAAGGGCAAGGTGAGGATTTATTTATTCTCATCTTGTATGTGCAGGAGAAAGGACAAAGTACTGGGGTTACTACCGAGTTTCTCTGAACTGTGCTAAGGACTCTGTGTGGTTGATTTTTTTTTTTTTCAAGCTAGCCTGCAGCTCAGAGTTGGTTGACCAATTTGAAGTCTTCATTCAGCCTTTTCTATGTGCTAAAAGGGGTGGGTGACAGCTACCCCCCCCTTGTACACAATCTCTCTCTCCCCTCCCCCCCTCTCCAGCTGCTACAGTGGCAGGTGGCGTGTCTCTGGTATTTTATACCTCCACTCAGTGGCAAAAGGTGTGTCAGAATGGGGGACACTGCCACGCTGAGGGTATATCCACACTGCAAAAGCTGCACACAGCGGAGCCAAGCTAGGCGTGCTTGAATCCTATCCCAGTGAAGACACTTCTGTGTGAGTGTCAAGTCAGGCGAGCGAGCAGCATACATACCCAGGCTTGTGCTTTCCAGAGCAGTTGAGGGCTACGCTGGCTCCAGTGCCTGCCTCTGAGTAAAATTTCAGCAACAGAAACTGAGGAGGTGTTCATTTTTCACTTAGTGGCAGTACAAGGAAACTGTGAGCAGCCACAGAGGACCTGTCCCTTGCAGAAACCCAGGAAAGCAGCATTGCACTGGTTATATTCTATTCATATTCCGTGATTTGGTTTGCTTGTTTACTGGCAGCTGTAAGGATTAGAAATTTGAGTCTTTTAGTATTTGTAATAAAAGCTGCAGAAGTAGATGGCCATTGCCCAGGAAAGCTTCCTGCTCTCAGCTTACAGCTTGCTAATAATCTATTGCAGGGGTGCGGAATCATTTTTGGGTTGAGGGCTGCACACAAGTGAGAAGCCAAACTCCTCCCCCCCCCCCCAGTATTCACTGAGAGAGACACTCTCCACATTCTCCTTGCATACCAGAGCCTAGGAGGGGGGCATGCTAGTAGATATTTTTTGTGCTCCAGCCCTCTGGGGGACAACGCGGGAGCTGTAGCACCAGCGCAGGCTCCCCAATGCTGGGGGGGCAGCCCTGAGCCTCGAGGGCCAGATCCAGACAAGCCGGGACCAGCGTCTGGCTCCCCAAGCCTTAGGTTCCCCACGCCTGCTCTAGTGATATTTGTAGAAACTTACATTTTGTGGGTGTTTTTTTAATACAGTGCATATTTTTTGTGTAATAACCAGAAAGTTCTAAACACTGAGTTATCCCATTTCTATTTATTTTTAGATTTTTATAGAAACTTTGATATGTACCCATTCCATAATTTAAAAACCTCCTGCTAATAACACATCGTAAAGGATTGTTTACCTTGCCGTAAAAATTAAATATTCACCAGCAAATACATCCAGAATAAAATAAACTACAAATCATCCAGTTGCCCTCTACCCAGTAAAATTAATGACACTGAAAATTGCCAATACCATGATTATGGGAAGTGGTAGGTATCAACCTTAACAAGTTTTTCATTTTCTCTACAGTACTTGATAAATTTAGGGGGTTCAGATGACTTTCTAAATATCTAAATTAGATCTTGTAAAGAAATTCCATTTTTCATGAACACAGTGCAACTGTGTTTCTATTTCTTTTCACAAATTTCTTCCTTGTTGAATTTTGATTAATGTAAATGGTGATTTGCTCAACACTTCCCTGAAAATGCAGTATTTAAGACAATAGCATGGATTTTGATTATTTTCTTCTTTCCTGTAGATGTTCTTGAGGGCTACAATGGAACAATTTTTGCATATGGACAGACATCTTCAGGAAAGACACATACTATGGAGGTAAAGTAGTAATATTTTGTTTTAATTGGGGAGGAATTGGGAATTAAATGTGATCAGTTGCTTCAGACAATCTGGATGTTTAGAAGAATGAATTGTGGCTTGTAAGAAGACAGACAGAAGTCTTATTTATCATGTTGCAGAAATGTCTTTAGTACGTAATTTTCTTCAAAGGTTTTTATCGATAAGTAACTGAAATAAGGAATAGTGAATGACACGTGCACACTATCGTAGCTTCTCCAGATTTATAGTACCAGGTTTAGATGTATATATTTTTACAGGTTTTTTTTAAATGGGATTTATTAATCACAAAACAAAAGCAATAATAAGGTTTTGTGTTTTTCATCTTGCATGCAGCATTGTGAAAATTGATCCTTCAATTTTTTTGTATTCCTCATTTGCAATCCTCTTCTGGGTATTCTACTCACGCATACTGCAGCATAAAAAGCTGAGCTTGTGAATCATTGCTCTTGAAGAGAGGAATGCAAGGCCAAAGGCTGAAGTCCTGAATGTATCCATGTTTCCAGCACCAAGAAGTACAATGTAGTCTGCAGCTCCAGGGCATCTTACCCTTAGCAAGTGAAAAGCACCCTACAAGCAGAGGCAGTTAGATGTTTTGATCTCTAGATGCAATTCTCTGAATGTCTGCAAACGTATGTTACGGGCTTACTTTCATTGGATGTAGTTTGAATGTTGGGCTAAGATCTGTCTCGGAGTAAGAACCTCCCAAAATCAGTCTATAAGAAGCTGGCTAACAGTCTTCCCCCTCTCCCCCCCAGCATATTTTCATTTCAAGCTACAAACCATAAATAGAAGGTTGATAGTATATGTGCGTCTGTGAAAGAAACAGCTCCAGCCAGGAAAGAAGTCCTCCTAAAACTTGTTTAGTAACATCTAGCAGATTTGGTGCATGATTAATATAAGAGACCTAAGTAACCACTTTTTTGTTTTGCTTCCAGGTACTTGTAGTGGTGGTGTTGTTTGATTGCCACAGTTGCTCCTTTACAGAGGGATGGCTCATGTGTAACTAAGTCTGCCTATGCCTCCCTTGGAAACTGAGGGCTGGGGTGGCAGGGGAGAGGAATCATCAACTCAATCCACACAGATGGTGGGATGTCTGAATAATCCACCAGCTCAAAATGTAATTAAATCAAAATGTCTGCAGGGCTTGAGCTTGTGCTTCCACATACTATGAGGAAAAATCTCTTAAAGTCAATTTTTATTCAGAATTACAGACTGATAAGGAAAACTGGCTGCTGTTGGAAAAGAGGCATTTTCTTCCTTTTTTATTAAAATAATAAAGCCACTTGTCACAGTTAAAGAGGAATCAAGTCTGTGTTCATCTTTAATCCCTCTTTTTAACTCAACATCCTCTTGTAATGCTATTATGGTATTTTGAAGAAGCAAAACATAAGCCCATCTAAAATTGAAGAAATATTAAATCCTCAAGGTGAAGCTTTTATGGTAGATTTTCTGTAATATATATGTGAAGCATTTCATGTTTCAGTGTTACACTTAACAGGACAAAATAGTACAACAGAGCTCTGGTAAATCTATCTTGTATTTGTAACTTGCATAAGGAAAGCCTGAGAGAGCCTCACTGAACTATAAGACTCTTCATCAAACTACAAGTGTTGGGGGGTAACTTTTTCTTTTGCCCACCAGTCTCAATAAGTTTACTCTTAAATTGATTATATGGCCTTTGAGCTCACTCTAGACTCTTCAGTAGCTAGTCTGCCATAGGTGGTGGTTGTATCAATATTCTGAAATAAGAGCACTGTCTCAGTGTTACCCTCTGCTAGCTGCTGCTCCTATCCCATGTTAAAATGTGGTAATTAATGTTATTATTAAAGTGAAGGGTTTTAATGAGCAAAGCACTGTCAGGATAGCAACAGAAGAACTTGCCTCCAAGCCATTCTTGAGGTCATGACTGGAATAATGAGAATTTTATAGCTTTAATGTCTGCCTGCAAGGCCATCTTGGTTTTTCCTGCCTTCCAAAATTGACATGAATGCTTTTTAAAATTCAAGTACAGTGGTACTTGCTTCTGTGAACTCTGATTTTAGTGCAGCTCGATTTATTGTGAAATGGAATAAAATTCCCTCTTCTTTCAGTGCATCACAATGTGCAAATTGTAATAAATCCCACTCTGCTCAGCCTCTTGAAAAAGTATTTCTGTGTGGCAAGAGAAAAAGATGATGTCTTTGTGAGTATGATCTTTCTTCCATTGAAAAAAGTTCTCACTGACCTCAGTGGAAAAATGGTCTGGCCCCAGATGAGGATTACAAAGTATATACAAGTTGTTCAATTTGTGTGAACACTTCATTGATCTTTCTTCATATAGAACCTTTGTTTTCTGGGACTGGGCTGTATATGTAAGGAGTGAGTGGAGCATGAGAGATCATTAAGGAAAAGAGAACAATTTATTTTTTATTTTACATTGGCATGTATTTGGGGTAAGGTGAGATGTGTTGTAATCTCTTCCCAGTAGTGAAAGCACACTCCAATCAGTCCTGTAGGGCAAGTGTGCAACAAAGTAGGGGTATAAAATTCTGATTAATCATGTCACCTAATGTTTAGCCAATTAACCGACTAAGCAGGCTCCCAGCTGCGGGGTTGCTCCCAGGCACCAGGTAAGCTAAAGGTGATGCTTACTGGATAACTTGCTAGCCCTTCACATCCCTACAACAAAGCTGATTGCAGACTGATCCCAAGGGCAGGAATTAATGGCATTAAAGTTTTATACTGTAGTGTCAGTCAGTAATAGCATACTTTATGGCACAAACATAGGTCTTGGAGAATTAGCCCTTTGGTAGCAAAGGAAAGTAGGGATCACCTCCACTCCTGTCTGTCCCTCCCTCCTCCCCCCATCCTCCAATAATCAGGGATTCCAAAACAATTTATTTTTAATTTAACTTATTACCTTCATTTTCTTTCTCACTGATTACAGCAAACCACTGTACTGACCAATATAGGCTTCTCATTCTTTCAGGGGTTGAATGGGTCGCCATATGCTATATATATATAGGCTTGGCAGAATTTACTCTTTCATCCCATGATATAATGTAAACATTTGTTTTGAACATTTTTTTATTTGAATTGCTTTTAAATTTAATTGTGTGAAATTATGGGGTTTAAGTACTTTTAATTTTTATTGATTTAAATGTTCCAAGTTGTGGGAAGATATGAGGCTGTCAGACAATTGTTTAATGACAGATGTTGAGATTCAAAAAATTGTAAACTATGACCATTAAATCACAAATTGCCAGAATATACAGAGTAAATATAATTAAATCAAATGCTAAGTTGTCAGGCAGCATTTCTTACATTGCCTGTCTGTAAATTTTAATTGTCTGTGGAAGTATTTTTTTACATTGTATTTGTATAGTGAAAACGTTTATCAATAAAATATGATTCTTCCAAGCCAGACTATATAGTGGTTAACATGAACGTTGTATAAATGCCAAATATATGCACATTTTTAACATTAATTAAATATTCATGGTCTAAATAGAGCTGTGCTCTGCTTTTCTAGGAAGGGGCATTTAGCAGTATAATTGATTCTGTTTTTCCTGGGATCTGTAATTTAAGGACAGAAAACTATGGATGCTTTGAACAAAACGAGAGAGAGAGAGAGAGAGAGAGAGAGAGCTATATTTAGAACATTCTTGTTTTCATGTTTAATTTCAATCATACTGGCTTAATGTATAAGCTAACTGCCACTCCACCAGCTCCAGTTTCTTTGAATGCAGCAAGCTGTGTCTACAGGGACTGTATCTGAAAACAGTAATAAAAGCAGACTAATTGATAAGGACAGTTGTATAAGGCAATACAATAAGATCCAAAAATTTGCATACTATATAAAAGCTATATAGCTAGTCTGAAGAGTCTCTTCTTGCTTGTTGTTGCTTTTCCCGTTGAAATGGGTTTACCCGTAGAAATGTCTGATTATATTTTTAAAATGATGACCCATGATTCATGACAACCCAGATATCTACCCAATATTACCCATTTTTTTTCTGATGTTGACCATTTTTATTAGAGATATTAACATTTTTGCAAAAACCCACAGAAATGTAAATATCACTAATAAATGTGGTCAACTCTATCTTGAGTTTGTATGTTTCAATAATATTCCAGAGTCTCTTGAAAAAAATCCTTTAATATTGTACTATTATGACTTATTTGACTGCAGTGGTGGATATAGGGCAGGGCGAGCGGGGCGGCTACCCTGGGCCCTGCGCTTCAATAGGCCCCGCGCATGCGCTATTTCCTGTCGGCTGTGGCCGTGGCGCATGCGCGAAATTGTGCTGCCCTGGGCCCCGCGCTTCAATAGGCCCTGGGCCCCGCAAAACTCTCATCCGCCCCTGTTTGACTGTGTTAATGTAAATGATTGCACAAGGTGTGAGATCTTCTATGTTTATAGAGTTTGTTTCAAGCTTTCCTCATAATTGACTTCAAGGTCGACTCATCTGTATGAAGGAAAGCATCTGAAAAATGTTATGCAGTTCAGGAAAACTGTTTTTCTTGATATTTGGAGCCTCTTGGCAGGGCACAGGAAGATGTCTATGCCCACTAATGCAGAGAATGGTCATGAATAATATCAAATTAAATCATTGCATATAACCAAAACTCTCCCTTCCCAGGCTTCCCTTTTAGCTGCCTGCACCAGTGAAAGATCTAGAATAGAGTCTAATGAATGCAGCTTCAGGAGTTTTTCTTTTTTGTATGTTTTCATACATCTGAACATAACCAGAAAGATCATTCTGTATGTTCTGAGTGAGTTTTGTTTGTGTTTTCTCTGAGTTTAATTGGAGTATGACAGTGTGGCAGTAGGAGAGTGTTCTGCACAAAATGCCAGGAACTGACAAAACTACTGGGTACTTTGTAAAGTGAAGAATGCTAACACATTGAGTCATTCTGACACCTCTTGTCTGTTAAAGCAAATCCTTGGAGAGCAGGGGATGTGTTGAGAGGTGTCTGCTGTGTAAAGATTTGTTTGAGGAAGGCAGTCACTGTAAAGGTGCACAAACAAGTCCCTTTCCAAGTTACAGTTTTGCTATTGTGTCTCTAGGGGAAGCTGCACGACTCTCAGCTAATGGGAATAATTCCAAGAATTGCACATGACATCTTTGATCACATCTATTCCATGGATGAAAACCTGGAGTTTCACATAAAGGTAAATGCAGAATGATGTGTTATGTAATGGGCCAGATAAAAAGAAAATGAGCTGGATGGTAAAACTCAGTCTTGTTTCAAAAGGTAACATTTCACTATAGGATTTTTCATTTTCTGTATGTGATTCAAAGAACCATTTAATTCAAGAGATTTTTTTTTAATAGGAATCTGATATAGTTGTCTGCTGTAGTTAGGGTAAGGAATATATCCTTGTTTTTTTTTCCTTTTTGTATGTCTTTCACTTCTCTCTAATAATATAATGCACTTTTTCCTATAGTGGTTCCAAAACTCAAATACTTGGATTTTCAGATAAACCCTGTTATTAGTTATTAGTAGTTTGGTTAATGGATCTTCAGTGAGAGACTGTAGAGTCACTATACTGCTTGAGGAAGTAATGTTCTAGGTTAGATATGAGCTGACTCAGGGGAAAATGACCTCTGACAAATGGGAGATTTACAATGGGTATGTAGTTGCAGGGATTATCTTTGGGTCTGTTTGCTCCTAGTACATCAAAACCTTTTCCCTTCAACTGCAGTGGCCCGGCCAGATGATTCCCTCTTTCGAATGTGATTCATTTCTTTTTCAGAAACTTCATTGTTACTTTGATTAGTTTGGTCAGGATTTAGATTCTTACTGCATTTTAAACACTCATTTAAAATACTTTAATGTGTTGTTGGGTATTTATTTGATAATCCTGGTATGAGTTGCTGGACCAATTACTGCTCTCATGGAAGGATTACATCAGTTTTGTAATAGAATAATTTTCTTCTTCGTTAGTAATGCAGAGTCATGAGTTGCATGTGTGTAGCAATACTGACAGAAGAAATAGCTTTAAAATGATTGACTGAATAATTGAACGAGACCTTCAATATGATTTAAAAACTTCTGCAAGTGGAAATGTCACATGTAAATTGCTTTTGCAGGGGAGTTAGGACATTCGCATCACCTATATGATCTTTATATGGATGCTACTGTTTAACATTTATATTGTAGCAGATTTTAGATACCAGCCTAGCCAGGACCTCATTGTATTAGACCAGGGGTGGGCAAGCTATGGTTTGTGGACTGTATCCAGCCTATCAAGGCTTTTAATTCATGTTTGAGGATTACTAGTCTGGCGGTCCAGTAGGGCTAAATCTCCATTGCCTGCCATGATCCCGTGCCACTCCCGGAAGTGGCTGGCATATCCCTACAGCCTTGGAGATGTGGCAGGGTGGTGGTGGCAGCAGAGGGCTCCTTGTGCTGCTCTCACCGGCCAGTGTCATCCCTGCTGCTTCCATTGGCTGGGCACGGGGAACCACAATCAGTGGAAGCTGTGGGCGCAGTGCTTGCAGGGTGATGGCAGTGCAAGGAGCTGCTTGTCCCCTATCTCCAGGAGTTGCTGCTGGATGTGTCATCTGCTTCCAAGAGCATTATGGGGCCGGGATGGGAGAGGGTGCTTTTCCCTGTTATGCCACTAACTGAAAGCCACCCAAGGTATGTGGCATCCGGTTGGAGCTTGCACCCCAATCTCTACCTAGCGCCCCCTCCTGTACCCCAACCACCTGTTCTAGCCCTATATTCATGGTCCGCCATAGGATTTCCCCTTTTAGATGTGGCCCTTGGGCCAAAAAGTTTGCCCACCTCTGTACTAAACAGTACACATAGTAAAAATTTATCTTTGTCTTTGCAGGAAATCATTGCTTTATAATTTGCTTGCTGACACTGCTTGATTTTTTTCCCCCCTGTGATCACAGTAGTTGACACCCCTGCATTTTGCAAAGGAAGCATATCTGCCTAAAAGCTATTGAATGAATGAGTGAGTGAACTGATTATACAAGAGAGCTGTCATTGAAAGAGAGGTGCTGGGATTGAGACAAGGAATTACATCAAGCACTTTTTGGATAAAATGCTTCCTTTTCAAAGTTCGCTCATGTGTGAACATGGAGGCTTTTGGGGGGTGTGTGGTGTTTTTTTTTTTTAAATAAAAATAGTAAATAAAAAACATTTAACCATGCAATTGAAAAGTTACAGAACATTTTATCCCCTCATATATTGGGGACCCTAATAGTATATCAACAGGATATGACCAAACTCTTAAAATGCTTTTGAATAAAAGATGCCTCTGGACAAGATGCATAATATAAATGAGCAAAACTATTTTATTGAATACAACTAGCTTTTATAATACGACTGTGTGACCATTGCCAAAGAGCATGCTCCTTGAAACTATTGATGAACTTTATCTCAGTTGCTTCTAGGTGAAGGACCCAGTCCTTGCTGGGTTTAAGTTAAACTACCCATAATAAACTACCCTTGCTTCTCTCGGCTTGTATCAGCTACAGGTGGTCTGGCCTGTACTTACTGATGATTCTATAGAGTAGTTGGTATTTAAGAGGAATGGAAATGTGTCACTGGATCAGGATAAGGAGGGAAGCCACTTTACCTGGACTTTCCTAATTAGAGTGTTTTGCCTATAAAGGGAGGCAGCGTTGCTTAGTGGATAGAGTAGTAGACAGCTGCTCAGGTAACTTGATGTCTACTATCTACCTCTACCTCTGTGCTTCATTTTTCTTATCTGTAAAAAGGGGATAATGATACTGACCTCCTTTATGAAGCGCTTTGAGTACCACTGAACAAAACTGTGATATAAGAGCTTGGTATTACTATCACTCCTGTGCTAAATGTGTGGAATAAACCACAGGCCTGAGAGATTTAACAAGCAGATATTGGTAATTAATCACTGCTCTAAAAATTGAGGTAGGGGGTGGAAATAATGTGTTTAACTGTTGTGAGAACACGCCTTAAGTTTCAAAAATGTTTTTAAAAATTCTGATTTATTGTACAAAGTCTAATGTTAGTAACCACTTGTGAAAAATATTTTAAACAGGTTGATGGTGTCAGTGTTCCAGCCTAAATGAGAATGAGGCTTGAACAACCCAAAGTTTACTCCTATCTCTGCCACTCATTTGAGCAAGTAGTGTAGGCTTTGTGTGCCTCCATTCTCTTTTTTCCAAAACACGGATTCTTACCCCCTCAGTGCAATTACAAGGATTCATTTTTAGCATTGTGTGCAGTGCTTTGAGTTTCTCTTGATTATAGGTGTTACACAATAACAAATTATCAGTATTTATCGATCGGTGGGATAAGTGAATGCTTTGAAACACCATAGTCTTTGGAAAGCATGAAGCTGTAGTGATCTCTCCCTATTCAGGCAAAACTCCCCTTAATTACTGGCTGCAGAAGGGAGTGCTGTAACACAGAACAAGTAACTTCTTGTTCCTCTCCGGACACTTAAAGCCATGCCATTAATTTCAGTTTTCAGACTTGTTTAAGCTGTAGTAATCTCTTGGGGTGCATCTACACTGCACCCTTAGGTCAAAATAAGAATCACAGATTGAGCTATGCAAACTGCTCATCTTATTTTGATCTAATTTAGAAATAGCTTATTTTGAAATTTGGCGCTGTGTAATAAAGAGCTATTCCAAAACATCCCTTAACTCTTGTGGAATGTGGGTTACAGGGATGCTGGAATAGTGCATCTGTTATTTCAAAATAGCTTTTGAAACAACAGGCATGTTTAAATACGCAGAATAGCTATTTTGGGATACTTTCGGTATCCCGAAATAGCGCAGCTGTCTAGTAGCCTTGTTGAAATATGTCTAGATGGAAGTTAGGTTAGTTCAAATATTGGGCCAGTTACAATTTGATTAGAGTCACTTGCATGCCATGGTGGTAGCACAGTATAAAAATATGGGGAGAGTTCCGACAGCTTTGGGTGCAACTGTATTAACAAAATGTAGATCTGTAATTGATAGCTGGTGATTTTTCATCAGCAATAGTAATGATGAGAATGCTGGTGTGGAGTGGGATGGGGGTAGACTTGTAGAAGTTGTGACTTATGGATTGAATATTGCTAATATTGGCAAAGTCTTAAGACAGTGAAATTGGACAGGATTTTGGACGGCCTAGAATGGAATCTTCTAATGGCTGTTAATATCAGAAATTTGTTTAAAAATGTGTGCAATAGGCTGACTTCATTAAATAATAAAAATTATTCAATTAAAACGTTTTATCCAATAATGCATCTACCCTAACTATCCTGCCTGAATAGCTAAAATTTTGACAGATTTAATTTTAAAATTTAATGAGATGCAATAAAAACTTGTAACAAAATGGACTGTAGTTTATTATCCAAACAGAGTAAATAAGGAGAGACAGTCTGAAAGCTTTGCATTTGATTTAATGGCTTATCAATCATAGAACACGGAGTTCAATGTGCAGCTGCTGATAAAAAGGAAATGTTGATGTAAGTATACTTTCTTGGGGTTTTTAATAAATGCAAGCAAAAAAACCCTTGAATCATCTCCACTGTTTATGGTATCTGGTCTTTTACTCTTTTGCCTCTTGACTTGAATGTGTAAGTCTGACTCTTTTTTTCTTGGTGTCGAGGAAAAGATTGAGACCTATGAGATTTGTTCACATCTTCTCCTGTAATGAATAAATAGTCCATCTTCTAGACCAGTGGTTTTCAAGCTTTTTTTTTTCTTGTGACCCAACTGAAGAGAATTGTTGATGCTCACGACTCAACATAATTATGACTTAGAGTACGGGCTTGGAGGGTGGGGGAGAGCAGGAATAGGGGGTTTGGGGAATAGGAGGAGAGGCTCCAGGTTGGGGGGGGGCAGCGGCAAAAGGATGGTGCTGTGGTTGAGTACAGGCTTACTTCCAGCAGCTCCTGCTCAGTGCCACAGTGGGGTGCTATGGCAGGCTTCCTGGCACCATGAACCATGCTGTGCCCTGGTAGCAGCCAGCAGCAGGTCTGGTTCCTAGGTGGAGGCATGCGAGAAGCTCTGCATGCTGCTCTGACCTGCAGGCACAGATTTCCTGCCCCCCCTGCCCGAGGTCCCATTGGCTAGGCATTGACCATTGGGAGTGTGGAACCCCTTGGCTCCCCGCACCTAGGAACCAGACCTCCTGCTGGCTGCTTCCAAGGATGCAGTGTGGTCTGCAGTGCCAGGACTTTCAGGAAGCCTGCCTTAGCACCTCCACTAATCATGGGGACACCCTACAGTAAGGTAACCCAGTGCCTGCCATTGTGCGGCTCAGTGCTGGGTCACGACCCGCAGTTTGTAAACTACTGTTCTAGACGTCTTTCTTGCCAGCCATTGCTTTATTAAATCTCATTTGCTTAGTAGTGCCATCTGCTTAACCATTTGGTATGAACTTTAGGAGAACAAATATTTTGCTCCATTACAAATGTAACCAAGCTGACCCACAATAGATATAATTACATGTTAAAATAAATTGACAGTATAAATTTATTCCTTATTTGCCTACAGTAGCAGTGCTAAAATAAATGATAAGGACTCTTTAGTCATGCTAAAACAAATTGGTGGTAGAGCTATGAGGGTAGCTTACTTTTTCCCGTAAAATAAAATAAATGCAGATAAAATGGAGCCTAACTATGTAAATACTCATTGAACAAAACTTACTCCAGATATTAGCAGCCACAACTCCATTAACTTGAATGGGATTTTGCTTGTGTCAGTGCTGAATTAGCCCCTTTATTTTGAGGTTTTTGTTCACTGTATCTCCCTATCTTGTTTTCAACAGAGCATAGTTTCTCTTGAGCTCACTTGACCTTTTGGTCCTGCTTCGGAAAGTGCTTGTGCATATGCTTAAATTTAAGGATGGGTTTAACTTGGATTAACTACAGGTTGAGCGTCTCTAATCTGGTGAACTCTGGTCTGGCAACATCTGTGGTCTGGCATGATTTTAGTTACCTGGATGTTCATTTATCATGGGTGTAGCCAGGATTCCCACATTCCCATAAAGTTTGTTTCCAGCCACCAGTCCTGACTCTCAGTCTTCTGTGCTGTTATTTAGCGCTAATTGACCCCTCAGTGTCTTCTAAAAGCCCAATAAGCAGTGGAAGTGCTGGTAATGCTGCTGGACAACATTTACCTCCTGTGGTTTGGCAAATTCTCTCATTGGTCACTGTCCAGACTCTGAGGGTGCTGGACTAGAGATGTATTAAACTACAGATGTTGTACTAAACTTGCTAAAAATGCCAGCTCTTATTGTAATGTACATCAGTGTAGCTTTTTTATAAATGTGAAAGTGGTATCTTACTAAATATGCTGGCAAAAGGAAGTACTACTTCAAGCAACTCAGTCAACCTATGAAATTCCTTGCCAGAAGATGTTGTGAAGCCTAGGATTTTAACAGGGTTCAAAAAAGCTAGATAAATTCGTGGAAGATAGGCCCATCAATGGCTATTCTCCAGGATGGGTAGGAATGGTGTCCCTAGCCTCTGTTTATCAGAAGCTGGGAATGGGTGACGGGAGGAATTGCTTAGTGATTAACTTTTCTGTTCATTCCCTCTGGGGGCACCTAGCATTGGCCACTGTTGGAAGACAGGGTACTGGGCTAGGTGGACCATTGATTTGACCCAGCGTTTGTATTTTCTTATGCTCAGGTAACCTTTGAGTTTATTAATTTTCTGCTATCTCAGTTGGCATTTTCCGTTCTGCATATCTCGAGATTTTGTGAAAGAAAAGAACAAAGGTAGATATATTCACTTTATTTTGTTGATGGACCATTGTGGAGTTACCCTTCACAGAGTATTATTGTACATCTATTTAATTGAGTCATTTGTCTCTTCTTATTTTATAGATATGACAGTTAATGTGAAGAACATTTTTTTTGATTCAGTGCTATAAATCTATAACAAATATTTGTTTTGCACTAGGTATCTTACTTTGAAATTTACTTGGACAAAATAAGGGACTTACTTGATGGTAAGTAACAGTATGCTTTTTCGTACCCCAACTGATTGTTAGGGAGTTTGGGGGGGGTTTGATTTCCCCTTTCTCCTCCCCCCACCTTTTATAGTTGATTCAGTGTTGTTGTAAATTTAATTCAAGTTTTTTAAAAAACAGCTAAATGACTGAATTTCTGAATTTTGATTTAAGCTGGTTTAGGTTATCTGATTATCTGTCTCTTTCTTCGATATTAAAAGAAGCATTTCAATTGTTGAGACACTGCATACCACAGCTTTTGTAAATGATTTTAGACCATCCTAAAGCATCTTCAAAGTGTCCCGTGTAGGTAAACGTAGCTGGGTTATAAACTACAGACTTTAGAGATTTTGTACATTCTTACCAACCAGACTACTTCTGAGTCCTGCAAACTAATATGATTTTCATGCATACGGTATCTGTAAATCTTCTGACTGTAAGTCTTACAGCCAGTTTGCAATTAAAATGCCCAGTTTGTATAACATTTGTCAGAAGTTAGGTTAAATATACAAAATTAAATTTTTAGCCTACAGCATGAGAATAGACCAAGCTCTAATCCAGTGTTTTACTAGGTTTCTATTGGTTAAAGCAACTGGGGAACATTTTAAAAAAAGAAATAGATTATTTCAACTGTTGTTCCAGCCTGCAAATATTTAATTTGTCTGTAGATAGGGGAATGCATTGTAATACTGACACAAGAACAGGAGAGTTGCCTGGAACTCAGTTAAGACTTTGTAATCTTTGCTTTGTTCATGAAATACAAGTTGGATTCACATTTCTTAAATACATGTGTATATTGATTTGGGACATGCAACAAAAGCTCTCATCTAAGATTAGTTTTATGACTAAAAGCCTCGCTTCTTGAAATTAAGGGTAACTTTTTTAATGTAAGGAATAGAACTTTTTTTTTCTCCTTCTGAATTTGAGTTTTGTAATTTATTCTTCTGTCATTCCTACAACTGACAGAATGCATAAGTTAAATATTTCTAACACATGTAATCTTTCTTCTAGTGTCAAAGACGAACCTTGCAGTTCATGAAGATAAAAATAGAGTTCCGTATGTGAAGGTATAAAAGAGACTTTCAGATCTTTTGATTTGATTCATTCTCCCTTTCTCCCCACCCTATGGGTCGTTAAACAAGCTTCTACATTTATATGTGGATTTTCATTGCACCTTCCTTAATATGCACTATGTGGGTGTGGAGGCAATAGAATTTACACAATAACTCTGAACATGCAAGTTCATGCTATGGTCTGTCAAAAAAGTGAATTTGGCAATCTTTGTTTTGTTTGGGTTAGTGGTGGTTGTTTGATCAGTTCTGAATAATCCTTGTATTTAAACAGTTTTGTGAAACATTGATGGCATTGAATAATTTCTCTTTGCTTCATTTCCAGAGGTTACATCTACATCGTGGTGCTATTTCGGGATACTTCCGGTATCCCCAAATAGCTATTCCATGTCTCTGAAACAAGCCTGCTATTTCAAAATAGCTTTTGAAATAATGGGCTTGCTGTTCCGACATCCCTGTAAACCTCGTTCCATGAGTATTAAAGAATGTTTTGGAATAGTGCTCTATTTTGAAATGCACTCAAAATAAGTTACACAGTTGGCGTAGCTCAAATTGAGTAGCTTATTTTGAGCTATGGGTGCAGTGTAGATGCACCCCAAGTGTTTAAATGGTTAACTTTACATTTAGTTATTAATGCTTTTGAACATTTATATTAATATTTAATATGGAATATGAAAGGAAAGAACTAAAGAGCAGAATTTTTTCTTTAAAATTCACTGGTATGGATGCTCTGTTTGGTTGATCTATAATATTTCAACAAGCATAAGGCAAAATGTTGGGGGTTTTTTACGAACAATGTAGATTGTTGTTTGACAGCTTCTTGCTCCTCCTTTTAAATTCCATAGAAAAAGAAATTGGATGTTTCCCCTTTTCATCAGAAGTAGTCTATTTTTGCTTACCTCTTATCCTCATATAGGAGAACAAAGAAGGCTGAATCATTCCATAAACATTACCATATTACCTGAGAGTGCGTCTACACAGCACCCTTATCTCAAAATAGCTTATTTTGAAATGTCCCTTAACCCTTGTGCAGTAAGGTTTACAGGGATGTCAGAATAGCGAGCCCATTATATTTTAATATAACGGGTTTGCTCTTAGGACATGGAGTAGCTATTTTGGGATATCAGAGGTATCCCAGAATAACTCCACAGTGTAGACGTAGCCAGAGAGAAGGAGTGCAGTTCTTCCTCTTCTCTTGATCTGGGGAATGAAAAAGTAATTGTGGCAATGGAATCTTAAAAAAAACTTAAGAGTTAACTTAAGTTTTTTTGATACTTCTGCATTTTCTGATTGTATAGAATCCTCTTATTTGTAGTGTTTTGATTCAATTGATCCTTTTAATACAATCTGAGAATAGAATATTCTTAAGTTCCCCTCATAAGCCCTATTGAAGTACTTCAGGGTGTGTCTATACAGCATCCTAAACTTGAAATAAGATACGCAATTTATGCCATGCAAATTGTGTGGCTTATTTCAAGTCTATTTTGAAATAGCTTATTTTGGCATTTGGCATTTATTTCATCATTTGGTGCTGTCTACAAAGTGCCAAATTTTGAAATACAGCACTATTTCGAGCCATCCCTTACTTCTCATACAATGAGGTTTACAGGGATGGCGAAATAGCGCGTCCGCTATATTTCAAAATAGTAGATGCGTTCAAAAGACGTGGGGTAGCTACTTCGGGATACCTCTGGTATCCCAAAATAACTTTCCTGTGTAGACATACCCTTAGAGTGTAGATTTTGGCCTGGTCTCTTTAGAATGTTTATATTGTATATTTATTTTTGCTTGTGAGAGGTGAATCTTTTACATTACCATGACAAGATGTGGAGACACATTTTCTATACTCCTAAATAATACCTTTCTATGTTTCTAGGGCTGTACAGAGAGGTTTGTCTCTAGTCCTGAAGAAGTTATGGATGTCATTGATGAAGGGAAAGCAAACCGTCATGTAGCGGTTACAAGTAAGTGATCTCATAGAAATATGTAGAGAAATAATAGTCCTTATATTTTATCTCTTGCTTAGACCAGGAAATAGCACTCCAATCCATCAGCACATGGATAATTCCACTGTAGTGAATGGGACTGCTTGTGCACTTACAAGTTAAGCGTTTGCTTAAGTTCCTCCCTCCCTCACTCACATTTGCCATCATGCTAGAACAGTTGGTGATGATCTGTGGTGTGAGAAGATCTTTTAACTTAGGCCCTATAAATGACTCTTTCAGGCCATTAAAAAGCAAATGGGAAAACCAAGTGCAAATAAAAATTTAGGACTAGCCCACCCCCAATGGTGATTTGAAAATTTTTATTGACTACAGTGATAGCTGAATTGGAACTTTTAGTTTAACATACGTTGTAATTTCTCAACATTAGGATTTGTGAGTTTCCATACCTTTTTTGCAGCAATATATGCTATTGGTTAACTGTGCTATGAAAAGTATAACTTTTTAAAGAATGGCTTGTGATACTGTTTTAAAAATTAGTCTCCATGCTATTTTGAAGATTGTATTAAATTATATTTAAGAGATTGTTAAAATTGCTAATTGCAATTTTATATTGTGGGTGACTGTTGTGGTGTAGACAGTTTGTTAGTGTTACTTGACTTATAATGTGCAAGTTCTTGGAAAAGTGAGTAGTGGATGGGTGCATTAAATACATATAACACATTCTACAGTAAAACTCCAATTGTCCGGCATCCAGTGGTCCGGCACTCCTGATAGTCCGGCACCAAATGGAACCCGGAAGTGCTCCGGCCAGCTGGACAATTGGAGCTGCTCTGCTCCCGGCTTCCCCAAGTCTGCTGCTGCTGAAACTGACCAGCGGCTGACTTGGGGAAGCCGGGGGCAGAGCAGCTGGGGTGCTGCCGGGTTGGTCCCACAGCGCTGCCCTCTCCCATGCTGCGCAGTTCCCCGCTGATCCCCCACCCCCACCCCAGACCCCTCATAGCCCCCCTTCCGGTACTCTGGCATATCTGATAATCCGGCACCCCCTGGGTCCTAAAGGTGCCGGATTATTGGAAGTTTACTGTAGTTTGTTTGTTGTCAGTCATTATTAAATAAAATATGACATACTATACCTGGAAAATAATTTCCAAGCTTGTAGTTGGGGGAAAAGGCATAATTTTACTTTTTGAGCAAGAGATTTCTGTTCAACTGTGATTTTAAATTGGCTCAAACAATAATGCTAGATTTTGTAACCTTGGCTGTAGAATATTGGCTTGTCCATAGTTTAGTGCTGCTGAATAAACAACTGATATCTTGAAAACATGAATGTAGGTGTCTGGTGTGTTGTAGGCTGTGCATTTTGTTTTGTGACTTTTAGGTATTGTTGCATATTCCCACTGTGTCCTTCCCCTTGCTTTATGATTTCCTCTAGATGTTATGACTTTACAGATGAGTAAACTGAGACAGAGTGAAGTAGAGCTAATACTTTCCTATTTCGCTGGTGATGAGATTCTTAGCATTTACAAAGTGCTTTGAGATACTAAGTGAACAGTGCTGTGTTTAATTGTTTGCCATGACTGCTGTTACAGGCTGGAATTCATTTGATGGAATCCTGCTGACTTGGGATTTTTGCAAGCAGACATTTCATTGGCTACTTTTCAGATTTTTGAGATCTGACTATAACAAATAATATTCAAGGGGAATTGCTTATCCTTTTCTGTATTCTAATTCAAAATTGTGGAGCAATCAGTTGGCCTCAATGATATGTAAAGATGGCAGAATTGCTTAAACATACTTTCAAAATAAGCTCTTATTCTGTCCTGTCTCTTGCTTTGTTTCCTTATCCACTGAGGCAATGGCCTGGACTGACTTTCAGTTGCTGCAAAGCACATACATGATTTAAAAGATGTATTTATTATTTTGTATTTTTACTGCAACATATACCAGATCTGTAACTATTGTTATGGTGAATTTTACCATGCAGGACATTGTGATGGAAAGGCTTATCTTTTGACTCAGTCCCCAGACTGTAGCATAAGCTGTCTTTGAGTCTACTATGAGATTTGTCTGTGCCAAACTCACTAACTCAAATATATTTGGAAACTTCTCCCTTTTAAAAAGCAAATGACTGCCTCCTAGCCAATTCCGGCACCACCTTCTGCATCCTTGTTGTTGCTTTCAGTTTGCTGTCACTCAGTGAATAATACCATTTTCTCCTACATTTCCTCCTCCTTCCATTTCTAAAGTACTGTGCTCCCCCAGTTTCCTTTGCCTTTCTTACTACACCTAAATAGACTTCTGTGGAATGGCTTGCTCCTCTCTGGCCAGATCTACACTGGGGGCAAAGATGAACAAAGGTACATAATTCCAGCTACGTGAACAGCATAGGTGGAGTTGAGGTACTCTAGTTCGACTTGCCACAGCATCCTCGCTGTGGGGAATCCCCTCACTCCTCGTGACCCGGTGAAATACTGGAGTGGACCGGAGCACGGTCAGTGGTCAATTTAGTGGGCCTTAGACTTAGAAAGATCAATCGCTGCAGCATAGATCTCCCGGTAAGTGTAGACAAGGTCTCTGTTTCTCCATCTCTATTCTTGGTTCTCTGAGTATTCTACTGTGACGTAGTGAGGGCGTGCTGTCTGCTCTATAACCCAGTGTGGTATGGTGGTGCCTTGCTGGTTGCTGGGCTTGGGCAGTGGGTGACCTCCACTGGCGGCTATTTGTAGCACGGCCCGGCAGAATAGTGGATGAGTCACTAGGCAAGGGTCTCACAACCTGTCCGACAGGTTGCCTCCCAGGGAGAGAGACAAAGGGAGGAAGGCGGAGACCAACCCCTGTCTGGGAGGCAGGGGAGAAGGGGCTAGGGAGGGGGCTGGGATTGTAGGGCCCAGCCACCCCCCATCTCAAGGGGGGGGGGCCCTGAGGCCTTGTAGCCCCTGTTCCTGTAACCAGATTGCATCTGTGCTGTTCTGTATCTTGGAGAAGCAATAAACTCCCTCAATCCTACTGGCTGGTCGGAGTCTGTTCTTGCCACTACGGGGGTGCAGGAGACGACGACCCCAACGCGCCGTCACATCTACGCTTCCATGTTTCCATGACTTTATGTAGACTAGGCACCCAAATCCCCTGTTCAGTCCCACAACCAGATGCATTTTCCTAAGCATTACCCTTAGATAAAGCTCAGCCCATGAGAAAAGAAATATGAAATATCTTGTTGAAAGAGGTTCCACGTTTGCTAAGGTGCAGATAGAGCTGTTCCTGCCCCCCTTCATTGCCAAAGATTGGCTTCTTGACTGGTGATTGCAAGTCAGCTTTGAACCTGGCTAGAGGCATCAGCTTGTCATTTGTTTACCCCCCTCCCAAGACTTGTGTGGTTAACACACTGTAGTAGTAATTTTAACTTATGTTCATAACTCTTAATATGCATCTCGTATATGGGTTACACAAGAAGTATGATCAGTATGGTGTTAGTTTTTAAATGATACTGGACAAGGCATATTTTGCAGAAAGATTACAAGAGTGTGTACTATGTGAATACATAGGTTCTTTTGGTCACAGGAGTATCTACACTTCTGCTTTGTACTCCTAAATCTCTTGGCCTTTCAGACTGAATTTTTATTAATGAAAATAAGTTGGAATTCTCAGCTTAGGCCCAAAATGTATGCTGTATAAGAAGGTATTTGTTGCAGATCCTTCTAAAGAAATGCTCCACGTTTTTTACCCCTCCCCAAAGGTCATGTCATTTCTCATGAATCTAGCTGGGTTTTTTTGTTTTTTTTAAAGCCAGGTAGGTAGAAAATAAAAGGTCATTCTAGACCACATAAATGTTTGTCATTACTCTTAAGGGGCATCTGCTTTCAGAATAGTTCAAGAAGTTAAACTTCAGAGTAGACTGTTGTGCTGTGCTTCCATGCATGTTGACTAGTCATAGGCCAACGATGATACAATGAATTAACATACTTGCAGATTTTAAAATCACAATAAATGTGAGTGTTAGAACCATTAAAAGTATTATTTCTTTATAGATATGAATGAACACAGCTCTAGAAGCCACAGTATCTTCTTGATTAATATTAAACAAGAGAATGTAGAAACTGAAAAGAAACTCAGTGGAAAACTTTATCTGGTGGACTTAGCTGGAAGTGAGAAGGTAAAAAGAACATTTTTATCACTAATTTTTGCCATGCTTAGACGTATTCTGACTTAGAGTGTGTGTTTGGTTGTAGCATATGCACATTTTGGAACTAAATGTAACATAGCTTTAACATTATTAAAAGTCTAGTAGGTAGATAAAAATATTGGCTCAAATTTAATTTTTGACATGTTTGGAGTTCAAAGTAGGGGGAAAAGCAACAGGTGAGTAGTACTTATTAGAATGAAATGCAAAACACAGCATCTCTTGCTAGTCTTTAATTTGTAACGGCGTGCAGTGCAACAACATAATTTTAATAAATTTATATTTTCATATAACTTCACACATTCTGTTTTGGAACATGTATCTTAATGTTTGCTGTAATGGGAGGCCAGGTTTGTTCACTAACACTTACAGAAAGCTGGGCATGAGAACAGACTCTCTCTATGTTGTTGTTTGGGGGAAGGGCATGTAACCTTTCTGTAAGGTATTCAGTTGGGCCATTATTGTTTTTAATACAGACATATCTGATTTCCAGTGCTTCAGTTCATAGAATACTAGGACTGGAAGGGACCTCGAGAGGTCATCGAGTCCAGTCCCTTGCCCTCATGGCAGGACCCAGTACTGACTAAACCATCCCTGATAGACATTTATCTAACCTACTCTTAAATATCTTCAGAGATGGAGATTCCATAACCTCCCTGGGCAATTTATTCCAATGTTTGACCACCCAGACAGTTAGGATCTTTTTTCCTAATGTCCAACCTGAACCTCCCTTGCTGCAATTTAAGCCCATTTCTTCTTGTTCTGTCCTCAGAGGCCAAGATGAACAAGTTTTCTCCCTCCTCCTCCTTATGACACCCTTTTAGATACTTGAAAACTGCTATCATGTCCCCCCTCAATCTTCTCTTTTTCTAAAGTAAACAAACCCAATTCTTTCAGCCTTCCTTCATAGGTCATGTTCTCTAGACCTTTAATCATTCTTGTTGCTCTTCTCTGGACCCTTTCCAATTTCTCCACATCTTTCTTGTAATGAGGTGCCCAGAACTGGACACAATACTCCAACTGAGGCCTAACTAGCGCAGAGTAGAGCGGAAGAATGACTTCTCGTGTCTTGCTCACAACACACCTGTTAATGCATCCCAGAATCATGTTTGCTTTTTTTGCTTCAGCATCACACTGTTGACTCATATTTAGCTTGTGGTCCACTATAACCCCTAGATCCCTTTCTGCCGTACTGCTTCCTAGACAGTCGTTTCCCCTTCTGTATGTGTGAAACTGATTGTTCCTTCCTAAGTGGAGCACTTTGCATTTGTCTTTATTAAACTTCATCCTGTTTACCTCAGACCATTTCTCCAATTTGTCCAGATCACTTTGAATTATGACCCTATCCTCCAGATTAGTTGCAACCCCTCCCAGCTTGGTATCATCTGCAGACTTAATAAGCGTACTTTCTATGCCAATATCTAAATCGTTGATGAAGATATTGAACAGAGCCGGTCCCAAAACAGATCCCTGCAGAACCCCACTTGCTATACCTTTCCAGCAGTTGATATAGTGTGGTGGTGTGTTGCGACATTATTATTTAATAAAGTACATGTAGTTGAAGACTACATTTGTTTTGAGGCTCCATGCATGATGATTTTCATATCACTGATGGCATAAGCTATTTTTGCTTTTATTTTGAAACAGACCAAATATTAAGCAGAATGAAATGTCTGTCTGTTTACTCAGAAGAATAATGGGCTTAAACACAGTCACAAGAGAACAAAATTCTATTTTGTTGGCCAGAATAGGTCTAAACATCAAAGAAAATGTTCTTAACCTGCAGTCAAACAGAATGTCTGGCTATTTAAAAATTCCTTGGTTACAATGGTTATCTGAGGTGTAATTTAAGTCTTTGTTGCATTTCTCCATGATCTCTACCCACATAGTTGGCACTGATTTTTTTTTCCTCAAATACTTCTAACTTAAATAGTATGGATGGTACTTTCATAATGGCAATAGACTTTTTTCTCTTTGGAGATAAATGGGAAAAGTAAAATGTTGTGCTGCATGGTTGGTATAATATCCTTCATATGCTCGTTTGTAACTCCATTAGAAATTGCCTTTACATTATGGCAGCAAAAAAGTACTTTAAGTTAAAGAAATTTATGCATTAACATTGGGGAATTCAGAGTAGCGTTATAGTGGTTTAGAAAATGAGTTCCGAGCTATCTTCCCTTCTACCTTAAATTCAGATTTGTGATTGGTTTGGTGGCATTCAGTATAAAACCTGAAATTATATAGTCTCTCATTTGGATAGCTTTTTTGTTGAGGGGACAATTTTTCACTTGTCTATGATGTAGCATCCATTCCTGTAGCTGTTTGCAGAAGCAGTATCTGTGCCTTCAGAGATGCAATTAAAAAGAAACCCATGGCCTGATCCTACACTTACTAAAATTCCTATTGTACTCAGTGGTTGCTTTGACCAAGTAAGGAGCTGCCCATAGACTGTTCCAATATTGAGCTCATGGGAAGAGAGTCAAGAGAGGAATGGAAAATGCTGTTAAATAGTCTTTTTTTCTTAGATGCTCTAAAAGTACTAGATACATTTTTAAAATAACTTTATTAGTTTGATAGTGTGTGTTCCACTCTTCCAAGGTTCTGTAACTTTTAGATTGTGTCTTCCTGTATTGTAATATTATTTGCACAAGCTGTCATTGACTATTTAGTCTGATTTATTTCTGCTATATGGTAGGTCAGCAAAACTGGAGCAGAGGGCGCTGTTCTTGATGAAGCTAAAAATATCAATAAGTCTTTGTCTGCTCTGGGCAACGTGATCTCAGCATTGGCAGAGGGAACTGTAAGTAATTTTCTTTTGTATGTGTGTGTGCCCCTCTAGATAATATTAAAAAGCTACATTTTTCAGCTTTCTTTGTCATGGATGCAAAATAAGCTAACATCTCCACTTAGAAAGGAGAGTGGGGAGTATTAGGGTGTGTCTACACAATGCCCTAAACTCGAAATAAGATACACAATTTGCATGATGCAAATTTCATATCTTATTTCGAATCTATTTAGAAATAGCTTATTTTGAAATTTGGCACATCTACAGAGCACCAAATTTTGAAATAATGTGCTATTTTGAGACATCCCTTAACCCTTCTGGGAATGAAGGTTACCAGGATGCTGAAATAGCGTGCCTGTTATTTTGAAAAATATTTCAAAATAACGGGCTGCTTGCGTAGACACAGGGTAGCTATTTAGGGATACCTCTGGCATCTCGAAATAGCTGTGCAATGTAGACATACTCTTCATTTTAAACTGTAAACTAATGTAACACTGTTCTTGTTATGTAATCTAGAAAGCATAATGAAAACTAACACGTAATGACTACCAATTGAACTGTTAGCAGGAACCACACATCTTAACAGAATCAAAACAAGTATACTTATGTCATGCCCTGAAAACTCAGTGAAGTCTAAATCGTTGGTACCTCATGCTTTTTTTTAATGTGACGATTAAATTACTTTTCAAATAATAATTTTATCTTTCAATTAGAAAACCCATGTTCCATACCGAGACAGCAAAATGACTCGAATTCTTCAAGACTCCCTTGGTGGGAACTGCAGAACTACCATTGTTATCTGCTGTTCTCCCTCCATCTTCAACGAAGCAGAAACCAAGTCTACCCTAATGTTTGGACAAAGGTGAGTCAACCCCTGCATTGGCCTGCACATTTTTCTTCTGCGTGCCCTGGCAGCATGTTCTGAACCAGCTGAAATGCAGAGTGCTCAAAGAGAACTATGCTAGGTGGACATTAAAAAAAAAAAAAAAAAAAAAAAAAATCAAAGTAGAGACTTCAGTTTATTCAGAAACTGCAGTTAAAAAAACAAACTTTGTATTGAAGGATTCTACAGAGACGTACATGGCGTTGTTTTTTAGATTATATGAAAAAATATTATGACGGTAGGCAATTTAACGAGTTCAGACACTTCTTGTCACTGGAAAGGCTGAGTACAGTAGCATAACTTTAAAGTGTTGTGGAAAAGGTAATAGCTCTGTGTATTTTCATCTTCAAGCTATCAGTGTAGCCAAATTCTGGTTTTGCTTCATCTGGGGAACTTTCACATGAGACTGCTTTTGAAGCTTGTAAAGATTTAGATTTCTCTTGAATGACGCCTTGATCTAACTGACAGGCTTGCAAAGAAAGCATTTTCTGCAGTCACTTAGGAGAAATGTAATGTGAATTTCAATAGGTTGATGCATAAATGAGATCTTGCCAATTTTAAAGATCTCTGGAGATGAAGACAAGGATGAAGCAAAAAAGGGTAAAAATGGTCAGAATGCAAATCTGTCTCAATCTGGTCCTCAAGAAACAATTCTATGCAGTCCATTTGGGGAGTTTGTAAAAATACACCAGTCTCATTGAAAAATTAGTATTTTTATTTATAATCTGAAGTCTCTGATATTTACAGAAATTACTTGCTTTATGTCATGTGTGACTGAGGAACAAAACAATATGTGCTAATAATGGCAATGTGATTAACCATTTGTGTAGTATATTGGGGTCTCATTTGTCTGTTGGAAATAGGGTTATATTTCCTGATGTGCACAGTTTGCATCAAATCCACCCTGCTGACTGAGCTTTTTATATAAGCTGTTATAAGAATCTGTGAAGTTTTTACCTGGCAAGCTTTTATTCATTAGGGCCCCATTCCAGCATCTATTAAAGTTAATAGGAGTTTTTCCAGTGACCTCAGTGGGAGAAGGATGGGCCCTATGTTTCTTAATTAGTGTCTGGTGATGATGCTTTCCTTGCATGTAGACAGAAGGGGGCGTAAAGAGGGGACTATTTTGGGGAGCGCAGGAGATGGGGGTAGAAGAGGAGAACATAAAAAAGCTCAACTGTCTGCACCCCTCTGTGCATTTGCAGCTTTGCTGGGTAATGAGTTGGTGGAGCCAGAAGTGACAGTGGGTGGAGCTATTCTGCAGCATTCTCCCCTTATGAACATTCTGATGTGGCTCCAGTATTAACTTGCCCTTGGCATCTGCTAGGACCTGATCAGAGAAGGGAGGACCCAGATATGGCAAATAGAAATAGTTTTTCTCTCTGCGTTTTTGGTGGGAAGGGAACATTTGACCAATTGTTGTTAGGACAAAATTATAAATAAAAAATAGCTATAAAATAGAGAAATGGGCATTTATATGTTTAGATTGAGGGATTATTATTTCTGAAGATTTTCCTATTCATTAATTTTTCCTTTTCATTTAAATATATATAATTGTGGAAAAATAAATTGCATTTATTGGAAACATTTGCTTCTTTATAATGTGCTGACATGATAATTGAGTAAATGCAAATATTAGGATGCAATAATAATAATAATGATAAAAACATTGGTATGTAATGGATCAGTGGTTATGGCCTATTGGCTTGCATGCTGCCCACTGTCAGAAGTTGGGAGGGGAGAGTTACTGTTAAGTAATATGATGGGCTCACATGGCTGTCCTCTTGATACTTACAAATTTTTTCACATTTAATTCATTTCTTTCTGATGAATATTGACAACTCCTCATAACATAGCAAAACACTATTGTCACAACTCTGTCAATCTGAATAAATTGCATGACCCTGGTCTTTTTGGATAGAGCCCCAATCCAGTGAAGCAGTTACATGGGTGTTTAACTTTAAGCTTTTGAGTAGAGGCTTCATTTGCTTGGAGCCGAGATGATGTTAACCCGTGGCTGCCTCTTTGTACAGATAAAGGTCAGAACACACCTAGTTGGACACACTATCATTTTACAGTTTTTTTTAGGTGAATATAGAGTAATATTTTTAAAGCTGTAAGACCACGAAAAATACACTTTCCCTTCATAAGTACGTGTTAATCCTCTCGAACATAAATTTAAATGATACACAGATTTATTATGTGTAGATCGTACCATGTATGTATCAATACCGCATTTTATACATCTGTATCTGGATTCTCATCTCTCTGGGATTCAAAATGGAGCTTCTGTTCAGAAGGCAAATCAATTTTTAGAAATTGACTCAGCACAAGTTGGCTAATGAGCCTTGATTTGGTGCTGTAAATTTGTTTCACTTACGATGTTTTCTGACTAGAAATAATGACGCATTATGCTAAAAATGCAAAATATTTTTCTATCGGGGAAGAGTAATTTTATCTCAATATAGGTTACATATTGTTTTTTATTTATGGCTAGGTTGCCAGCCCAGCTGTGGGTGTTGGGAGAATAGCTGGATACTCAGTTGTTGTTGTAATTAGTGGTGCTGGAGCTGTGTTTCCAGGATTTTTTTAGTCTCTGGCCTCTCCCTTCCCCCAGCCGCTCAGTGATTGGAGAGAGCTCTCCCATCAACATAATTAGATTAGCCCCAACAAGCAGTGGCTGTAGTTATGTCGGCAGGAGAAGCTCTCCCGCTAACATAGCTGTGCACACTGCCACTTACATCCGCAAAACTTTCATGTCACTCAGGGTGTGGTTTTTTCACATGCCTGAGTGACAGAAGTTTTGTCCACATAAGTCATAGTGTAGGTATGGTCCCTATCTCTTGATACACAGTGACCGCTAACAGACCTCATCCCAAAGATGCATAATTGTCCTAAAACAGGAGCTATGGTACCCCTAATGCAGAGCCGTTCATTGCGAACAGTAAGATGCAAATATGATGCTTGCTGCTGTATTGTGTTAAAATCAACTGTACAGAAGGAGCTTTACCTTGTGTGGTACTATTCTCCAGGGCTTTTCCAGAAAGAAAATGAATGTTACTATTTACAGTGAACGTTTTCTATCCCTGTGCTGGTCACCAAGGAAACCAGAAGGAGAACATTGGTTGTGCATCTTTCATCCAGTAGGACTATTTGCAGATTAGACTATGAAAAAGATTTTAAAAATTAAGGGAAAGTTAATGACTATTTTATGGTTATGGATTATCATGTTTATTCTTATTAGGATGCCCTTGGCCCTGATTAGATCTTTGATGAAGCCACACTTTAAAAACATTTTATATTGGTTAAATATTCCAGGTTTAAAGGTCATCTAATTAGATCCATTTTACAATATTGAGTAGGGTACATGTACTTCATTGGTAGTCATGTGACTATTTCTCCTCCCGCAAAACTTTGAAGTCTTTTATCACTGTTTCAAATTAAGTAATTTCCACTGTATACTGAAGAATCATTAAATTGTATTTTGCCAGTTTGTTCTAGCCATGTTGGTCCTAGGCGATGAGAATGGGTAGATGAGGAACTATCTTTTATTGGATCAACTTCTGTGGGTGAAAGAAAAGGTGTGAAGTCTTTTACCCACAGAACTTGGTCCAATACAAAATAAGGGATTCAAAATGGAGAGAGTAGTCGACTGTCTGATAAGCAGAAGGTTATTGGATAGTTGACTAGTGATGCAAGTTCCCCCAGCACTGTGTCTCTGTGGGCAGGGGAGGTAGAGGCACAGCAGGAAACGGTGCTACATGCTGATTCTGCTTTTGAAATGTACAAGAGCCCCAGCAGGGCTCTTGCTATAGTTAAAAGATGGAGAGGCCCTTATAGAGTAATCGAATAGTTGATGGAAATCCTATTGACTATTCGATTAGTTAATCTAAATGTAACATCCCTAATACAAGATACTACTTCACTGCCTTGTGTCTTCCATAAAATTGTATTGACTGTGTGAAAATGTAATGGGTGAAGAACAATCATGGGAATGAAAATTTGAAACCAGGCTTAAAAAAATGACTGTGCTCTGAGAGCAAGCTTTTGAGTATTCATAGGGACACCTCTAAATAGGCAGAGAACTATCCTCTGCACCAATGTGGTAAGTAGTAGAACTACTGTATCTGTGTCGTAAAAACTACAGTGAGAGTGATTGTGTAGGAGCAGTGAGAAAGATGGAGGTTACTGACGTAGGGATTTTTGCTATCAACAATATTTTTGGAATTTTTTAGTATCAATTAATGGAGCCATGAAAAAAGTTCTGTTTTTTTTTTTAAATGATCAGCTAAACATTAGTCTGTGTCTTTAGACTAGTTACTGAAAATAAAGACACCTCTGTTCTAAATAGATGGTCAGCTTTTCTCCATGTCTTACATACTACATCTCTAGTGTAGTTGTTAAATTGCTTGTCCTAGGCCAGTGGGCAACTTGCGAGTGGCATGTGGTTAGTCAGGGTAAGCTGCTGGCAGGACCCCAGACAGGATGTTTATCTTGTATCTGCAAGCAAAGCCACATGCAGCTCCCTATGTCCAGGAATGGCGAACCACAGTCAATGGGAGCTGCGGGTAGCTTTACTTGCAGATTCAAGGTAAAAAACCTGGTCTGGTGGCCCACCAGCAGCTTATCCTGACGAGCTGCATGCAGCACAGGGGCCGCAGGCTGCTCACCACTGTCCTAAGTATATTTAATATTCCTTTGCTAGAAAATTATTTCATCTGATTATGGTTAAACAGATTTTGCTCCGGGTTGGCTGAAAAGCTGAAGAATCCAAGAGCAGACAACAGTGTAGCTTTCCTCAGTAGAGATAGTAATATTTGAGGGGTGATAAGTAAATTCACTGAAAAATAAGTAGTTTGAGCCAAAAAAGGGAGGATTTTTAAAAATCTAAACTGTTTGTATAATTTTGAAATGAAATGATTTGACTTTTCATTTCAAAATAGCATTTTGTTTCTACATTTAGATTTTAAAAAAGGTAAAAAAGCCCCACTGAAAAGAAACCAAAATCTTGACATTTGTGTGTGTGTGTGTGTGTGGGCTAAACACTTTGTTTGACCAAAAACCATTTTTCCCCTTGTGGTGAAATAAAAATTGAATTTTAGGTTTTAAGCCAGTATTTTATTTTTGTACTTTTGGCCTCCAAACTGAAAAATCAGTTACTCGCTCAGTTCTATTCCTAACTCATTTTATTAAAAAAAAAAAAATGTATTGGAAAAAACAGATTCCCTGATAATTCTCCTTCTTCTTTGGGGTTGTGTGGGGATTTTTGTGTGTGCAAAACTGCAATCACTGCTGGGATAAAATAATTGCAACTGAATCAACTTTATTCATTGTTACTGTTGATATATCTATTAGGATTTTGCTTACCTCCTAATCTAACTGTATAATAAAGCTTTCAGTTTTGTTTATAATGATGTGTGCTTTTCTGAGGTGCACAAAGGCCTTTGGATATTGAGTGCCAACAATTTAAACATCATTAGTATTATTGGCCTGTATCCATCTTGGAGCTCAGCAGGCAATATCTCTTGAGCTCAGCAGGTTAGGACCTGGTCAGTATGTGGATGGGAGACACCTTGGAAAAGCCAGTGTAATTTATACAGTTGTGCTGTCATTTTAGTAGGCGATACTCTTAATCAGTTCTGAGACCATGCCGGATTATGGCTTTAGGCAGTAGGATATTATTGAAGGAACCATCTTTAGAGGGGAAGTTGTCCATTTTTTACTAGCCATGATCACTAACTATTTTTTCTCTTTCTGAGAGAACAGGGTTAGCTATGACATTCCAACCATATTACAGTTTGGGTAATTACTACTTAAACTCCCTCTGCAAATTCAGCTGGATCTAATATTCCTGTGCTAAAGCTGTAAACAGTGTTACTAGATGCTATCCAAGATGAATCACAAAATCGACATGAAAATCTGTTGCTAACTTCACATGCAGAATCCTTCTTCTAACCAAGCAGTGGGAGAGGATTCTCCACAGATGTGAGTTTTTTAAATATTGCGAAGAAAATTAAGGCAACACTTTCCTATGCTGAATGCCTCCCACAGTGTGGCTTTTGGTTTTTTTTTGTGTTGGTTTTTTCAATTTAAAAGGGATATTTTGAAATTCTGTACTTTAAAATGAATCTGTTTTTTGGGCTTTGATCCCTTTACTAATCAGTTGCTGAATTTGCTATATGAAACTTTTTATGTTTAAACTCCAAAAGGGCCAAAACTGTATAGCGCTTAAGAAAAGAGAGAACTGTGATGATGTACTTTTATAGGGATGTTAGATATAGCCATATAACCGCATGAAATTTTAGTGGTTATATGATTATTCGATAGTCCTCGGGGGCAGGACTGGAAGCCAGTGCACTCCCAGCCCCACTCCCAGGGAGACCTCTGCCACCCTGCACTGCTGTCTCTGCAGCCTCTGCACTGTCGCCTCTGCTTTGTGGCAGCTTCACCTACCCCCTGCTCCCCGTGTTACTGCCTCTGCTAGTAGAGTACCTGGGTGGGGCACAGGTGGCACCGCGGAGCTGGTGCTGAGGGAAACTGGCTTTTAAGCAAGCTCCCTCCAGTCCCGGCTCCTGCCTCCTCCTCCCTCGCTACCTCTGTGGGAAGCAGGTGGGTCTGCGGAGCCACCACACGTGGGGGCCTGCTTGAAAGCCAGCTCCCTCATGTATTGGCTCCAGCCTGCCCCCCTCATCCTACATGCTTCTGTGTCTCTCCCAGAGATAGTGGCGGGAGGTGGGAGGGGCAGGCTTATCTGGTGCTAGTGGGGAGCCTGCTTAAAGCCAGCTCCTAAGGGGCAGCAAGGTGCAGGGGGGTGTGGAGCGCATGTAGTTAAGCCTTGGCTTATGGGTTAATCTTATCAGTTAATCATGTAGTGGACTACACATTGCCATCCCTCATACTTTATTTCCTAAGGTACAGGAATTCAGTGTTTTGGTTTTGGTTTTGTTTAAATCTGAATCCTTGTCATGTTAAACTGAGAGAAATATTGTCATGAAAACAACTGATCACTTACATTTTCGTGCTTCCCTTATTACTGCACAGAGCCAAGACGATTAAGAACACTGTCTCTGTGAATCTAGAGCTGACTGCAGAAGAATGGAAGAAAAAATATGAGAAGGAAAAAGACAAAAACAAGAGTTTGAAGAATGTTATCCAGCATCTGGAGATGGAACTGAATAGGTGGAGAAATGGTAAGAAACAACAAAACAAAATGTGTATTTGTTTTAATTCTAGAGGTTTAAATATTTGACTTGCAAAAGAGTCATACAAGTTTTCAACACACACAAATACAAAATTTGCAGCTGCATTTCCAAATGATGATGAATTATTCTGAATTGGTAATGGACACTGTGATGCTAAGCGATAATTCAGTCTACTAGGTCCATACATATTACAGAACCAGAAAACATTGGGGTGCCAAGGTGGCCTTGTGAGATGAAACTAGTAAAACAACTCACTAAGACTGGATTTAATTTTTTGTAACTAAAAGTTAGTTTTTACATTAGAGCACAGACTATTGACCTGCTACGTTGTTTGACATAACTAGCTGTCATTGCTGAGAGGAATACCAGCACTGGAATAAGTAGTTTCTAATTTCACCAGACTATCTTTGGAGAAAAGTAAAGCCTTCGATTTTTGGACTGGATATGTATAGTATCTTAATTGATATTGCTGTATCTTCTGCCTTTTTAAATATTGCTTACTTTGAATCACTGTGCTAAAGCAGAATAATTCCTTTCAAGTTGAACACTTTGCAAAGTTGGTCATTTTAATGGCTCCTTAGGATCTTTAGACCACTTTTTTCCTTAGGGAGTATGTCTGCACTGCAATTAAAACTCATGGCTAGCCTGGACGTGCTGTCTTGGGCTCAGACTAAGGGTTTGTTTAATTGCATTGTAGATAAACGGACTCAGACCAGAGTCAAGCTGGGAGGGCTTACAGAGTTCAGGCTGTAGCTCAGCCCCATATTTCTACACCTCAATTAACTAGTCCATTGAGCTCAAACTGGCTGGCCTGTGCCAGCTGTGAGTGTCTAATTGCAGTGTAGACATATCCTTTGTGACTGCAGATGCCTTCATGGCCCTTATGGGGAACAGCAGCTATAGCTGCTTACGGCAACATCAGAAGTGATCACAATCTCATCTAAGGGTTCTGTCTCAGGACAGAAAGTGAGCTTGTAACTTTCCCAAACTGATCCAGTTTAGGGTAGATAAAACAGAGAAGGTATTCATCTGAATTGGTGGCAGACCAAAGGTTGCAAACTCTTCCATAGTAAGGACCATATTTTACAATCTGCTTTTTCCTGTTCACAAGTAAGCGGACAGCTTCCATCATGTTTGTGATCGCATCATGGCTCTGGAGCACTAACATTGCTTATGTGGAAAAAATAGTATTAAGGAAATGTGTATTTTTAGTGACTCTTAATGCTCTTTGGCAATCCAGAAAATTCGGAGGAGTCCATGACCCACAATTTGGCAACCTATATAGCTAAACCAGTTATTGTGGTTTGGATTTTTTGAAGTTTCAGGTCTCTCTTGTGCACTTTAGGAACATATGTAACAGAGAACTAAAACATAAAAAACCCAAAGCAAACAAAATGACCCCAAGACTAAATAATCAATATTGCTTTAAGTTGATCATATTTAACAAGCCTCTAATGGCACCATCTAGCAACCAGACCTGACTATAAGGCTGTAATGCCTGCCATAGGCTGGTTCTAGCCTCCACTTGGTTTGCCACCATACCAGAAAAAGAGCTGTCCTGACACTTTAACACTCAGATGAAATGTTCATGCTGGAAATCCATAGATGCAAGGAAGAACTTAATTTTTAACAAAACTTAAAAAAACCCTCTATACAGATATTAGTAGTAGTAAAATTGGGCAAGTCAGTCAGTCTTCTTTCTCTCATTTGTACGTAATAACTTAGGACAAGATCCTTTTCTGCATTTGGAGTTGATAACAAGACCCAAAGGGGGCAAAATGTTGGTACTGATTTGTTTTCTTTAAGCAAGATCTGAAAACAGTATTCTATTTAATTTTAATCTGCAGATTTGGTATCCTCATTGATTTTGCTCAAAGAAATGAAGTCATTTCTGATTAAATGGTTTTGTTTCTCTCAATCACTAAATTAATTAATTTATTGAAAGTGAACACAATTCCAGGTATTTTTTTCTAGAGCAAAAATTATATGATAGGTGCAATTACACTGTTGCTTGTCTAACTATGTAACGAATGGAAAATGATATTGTAATTTATATTGTAATATATTTGTTACTACAGGGTTTAGTAACTGGGATTTTGTAGAGCATTTACTTGGTAAATAAGTAAAATTGAACACAATATAATGTTCATATTTCTTTTCTTGTAAGAGAGCTTCTCTAATGCGGTTTTTACTGATTTAGTACAAAATAATTAAAACAGCATAACAACAATATTTACAACTGTTAAGGATTCTAGCTCCAAATTCTGTTTTCACTAGAATGGGATCATCACAATTTTTTTTTTACATCAGCCACAAGTCTGCTTGTTTTTGCAGCTAGTAATCAAGAGATTGATTAAATGTAACATGCACAAAAGCTGCTAATCTGAAGTAAATGCACACCAGTGATTTTTGCATGGACAGATGTGAAAACCTTTGAATTTGTGGTCAGAAAATGGATCAGTTGCACTCATTTTGAACATCATATGTAAAATCTTCAATAGGAAGAGGCAACTGCTTTTGATTTTGATGAAAGCAGGAGAAAACAAACTTTTCCATTTTTATATATATATATATATATATATATTCTCCTCCCCAGGTGGTGGTTGTGGTTGTCTTCCTTATTACAGTCAGCTGACAGTAATGATAGCGTTCTTGGGCTATCTCTGGAGACTTGGGCTTTGTCAGTGCAGGGAATATTTCTCCATTAGTGCAGTGAAATTGCCATGGAGACAGTTCACCTGGTATTGGGTCTTGTGTAGTGCTGGGAATTTATTATCTCCTAATATTTGTATGTTTGATTCTGTGTTTATTAAATGTAACTTTCCAAATCTCCTTTCTGTCCTAGAAGGAAAAGTAGCATTTTAGAAAAGGGAACACAGATGTCTGTTGCAAGCAGAGTAACCAGCTCTTACAACAAACTCTTCTTCCCCCTCTCTTACTTTATGCATCTTCTCATCCCTAATCTTGTCTTGCTGCCCTGGCCTGGACACAGATTAACTGCATTCAGAAATATTTTTTTGGCCGTCTGTCTCTCTGGCCTTCTGAATAGTATTGTTTGGTGGAGGGCTCCATATGAGGTGACTTTTTTTTTCTCTTCAAGTGAAGCTGTAGTAGAAATAAAGATGTGTGCACAAATCAAATTGAAATCAGTCAGTGCCAATTAAGTGTGCACGTACCCAAAGATAGAATTTTAATTGTGTGTTCCAGTAAGAAGGATAATTGTTATGTAGTTTTATGACCCAAATTTTGATGGAGGTTGTTTTTCCACACACAGCAATACAAATGGGAAAGTTTGGTTTTTAACAAATCAAAAATGTTGTTCGAACTTTTTTGGCGGAGGCCAGAAAGAGTCCGCTTTCATTGTGTAATATGAGTGAAATGCAAAAGCTAAATCAGTAACATAATTGGTAAAAAAAATAAATTAGTTTTAACATTATCAGTATTTATATATAAAGTGGTTTCAGCAGTGTAGGAAAGGATGTAGGATTTTAATGTACGATTTTTTTAAATGTAGGATTTCAATAGTGCTTGCTTTTGTTATATGTCTAATAATTTTGTAATTTTTTTAAGCTTAAATTTTATTTTCTCACTAGGTTTGTTTGATTTACATCTGGGAAGCATTGATTGTTACACTCCCAGGCTCACTTCTTTCTCCTGGGGCTGAATTACCATGTTTCCTTTTGTTTTCTTATATTTGCATTATTTATTTGCTCACCTAGCAGCCTTAGGAATAGTCACTCCTGTCATCTGTGCAGACATGGCTAGTTAATACTTAATCTATGGAACAACAGTGTGGTAGGCTCTCACTTAAACTGTTGCTATTTTCTACGCTTAAAAATATCTTCATGGAGAATCTATTTCCCAAGCCCCAAATACCACACACAGTATTTACCTTCTAGAGGCGTGTTCCCATCAGATTATAATGAACATTCCTTCAATTTCAGGCATAAGTGACTTGCCTGTTCCTTTTCGCTGAATTGAAACAGAGTAGAAATTGGAATGCACATACATTTTTGTAAAGAAAATGTTTCACAGAGAATTCTTCTGAGAGAAAAGTTTTGAAAAATTATATTAGGTTTTATTCTGCCAATATAAATTATTTCATTTACAGTTGCGTGCTGCTTTTTCCTGTTTGAGTGTCCGTGACTGTATTGATAGTTTACTGTTGTCATGCAGCTGTTTGATCATTTGTATTCCTATAAGAATACTGAGAGATGAGAGAGAAGACAGCAGGAAAATAGGAGCAATAGATACTCAAGTATCTGTACGCAGTGCCCAGTACCCTTTAAAATGAGTTGGATTTTTTTTCCCTCTTACTTGCATCACTTCTCCTAATTGCCAGCGTGGGCGTGTGGTCATCCCATCCCTGAATCTGGCTGAATGGCCTTTTTTGTGGCCTCTTCCGTTAGGCTCTTGTGACTTGTCCTAGGGACCGGTGTGACAGCTTAGTGCCTTGTCTCTTGCCTAACCCTAGCTTTCAGAACTGCCTCTATTTCCTATGGATTCTAATGACACACTTCCTGTTTCCTCTTTGCCACTGCAGGAGAAGCAGTGCCTGAGGAGGAGCAGATTAGTGCTAAGGAGCAGAAAAATCTGGAGCCATGTGACAACACACCCGTCATTGACAATGTTGCTCCTGTTGTTGCCAGCATCTCGAATGAGGAGAAGCAGAAATATGATGAAGAGATTACCGGTCTCTACAGACAGCTTGACGATAAGGTCTGGAAACAGTTCCTTTGAGTCTGCTCTATGTACATTAACATATAACCAGTGTCTGTATGTGCTCATCTAGTTCATTATCAATGCAGTGCCCTTTCCAAACTGCAAGATGTATTCTGTTTAGAATAGGCCTAGCCTCCATTTTCACAGCTTGGGATGGGTGTGCAGGGCTGCCTGCCAGCACAGTGGTGAAACGCACCTGTGAGGCTGCCACAGCCCTCACAGGTGAGGGGACTGTTGTGTTTTTTATATAGTTTTAAGAAATGTTTTCTCTGCTGTTTTCTTAAACTAGTCTCTGTGTGTTGTTCGATTGACTTCCGTTCTGTTTCTCAAAGGTGCTCATCGTCCGTCTAACTATTGTGTGGAACTGCATTAGAGATTTCTCTGTATGGTGTATAGGAACTTTGTTTTCACTGCTGTTACTCTCAAGTGTCTCTTTTTATGGTTAATACTAGTCCCATGGATTTTTTTTTTCCTTTCTGGAGTCCTAGTGTGACTATAACTGGACAGCGCCGAAAATAGACTTTGATTCTTCTATTATTGGAAATTCTTCCTAAAAACAGTAAGCTCCTCTGCTGTCTACCGCTTGATATTTAATACACAGTAGCTGATATGAAAATAGAACAGGGAGAGCCTTCCAGCCTTTCTCTTTAACATCTAGTGAATTTTTGCACAAGAGCCATAAAAGAACCTATACTAATCTACCATTTTACATAATTACTCAGTGTGGAGGTCATAGATGTTTTGTTTTCATTTTGAGCTCCATGAATTTTCTTTCTGGATGAGTAGGAAGCAAGCTAGGATGCAAACCCCATCACTCAATTATTTACTCTCCCTCCTGTCCTCTCTAAACATACACAGGCTATATTATTCTTCAAAGGACTATACATAGATTATTCTAGTCACTTTATCTTCTTTGAGGTTTATTTCTCTAGGAAATATGGGAATATAAAATTCAATCTGTTACACTGTTGTAGGGAATAGGAAGGGTGGTCATTTCCCCTAATCCAAAAAGAAGTGTTTCCCATGTATAACTCATAAGAACCCGAATTTTAAGTTAACAGTAAATCTGAAAGACCATTTAAAGAGTTGGAAGTGGAGTGTCCTATCTACTGTACTTGTTAGCTAGTCTTGCCATCAGAAATCAATCTATTGTTTAGGATGGCTGCCAATAAAGCTCAGAATTCTGATTGATTCTGATGGGGTACAAAAACAGCCACTTAGATGCTAAGTTGCTTCAGAAATAGACTTCCTTTTTCAAAAGAACGGATGAAATGGAATTTGTCAGCTGCCAGGATTGTCCTGTCTGTCAGAGTCCATGATTTTAGAGAATATAAAATCAAAGAATACTAGATCTAGAAGGAACCTTGAGAGGTCATCAAGTCCAGTCCCCTGCACTCGTGGCAGGACCAAGCACCATCATTCTTAAACCATCCTGGACAGATATTTGTCTAACCTGGTCTTAAAAATCTCCAATGACAGGGATTCCACAACCTCCATAGACAGTTTATTCCAGCACTTAACCACCGTGACAGTTAGGAAGTTTTTCCTACTGTCCAACCTAATATATTCAGTGGAGTTGGATATCTCTGTTTACTCTTGAATTCAACAATTTCTAACCCTGAGGATGTTGTCTTAACTAAAAACATGAATTGTCAATAAATTTGAGCACCTGGAGTTGGAGTAGACACCCAAAGGTGGATAATAAGTATCAGAATAGCCATGATAATCTGTGTCTGCAAAAACGAGGAGTCCTGTGGCACCTTTAAGACTAAAATTCATTTGGGCATAAGCTTTCATAGCCAAAAACCCACTTTGTCAGATACATCCCACGAAAGCATATGCTCAAATAAATGTTAGCCTTAAAGGTGGATAATGTTTCTTTCAAAGTCTTTGGTAAGGAAGGAGAGAGATCAATGTAACCGTGCATATATCCCTTGTTTTATTAACATAGTTTAGGTCTGTTCTGTTTAGAGAGAGATTTATTAATCAATCTATTTCCATTCAGAATAGAGTGGCAGAAATTTTTATAAAATAAAATCTATATTATTACAGCTAAAGGCAAACATTTACAGTGAAACTGCTGACTGATATCTTCCCCCTCCCCACCATAAAAGCGCTTCCATTTTGGGAGCACCATGACTGTCAAGATTTTGGAACTCTTTCAGTGTAAGCAGGGAGGGCTAAGACACAAATGTGTTTGGGAAAGCCCTTCATCGGAGTCCGTATCCTTAGCACTGAAAATCTTATTCTGTTATACAATTACAAATTGAATACAGTCTATTTGTTTGCTTGATGCAGTTACTGCCCTTCCAGTGCCTTATTCGGGGTGGGCAAGGTTCCCACAGCTCCCATTTGCCAACGGGAGCTGTTAGTGGCCGTACCTGCAGATGTGCAAGTGGATGAAGTGTCTGGCACCCCGCCAGGGGCTACCCCTGGTAAACTGTATATTGTCCACCCTAGTTTTAGTCATGATCTGAGGCAAATCTGCTTAGCTAAATGTTGTGATATTTATTAAGAGACATCTAATCATTTATGTATTCTTTTATCTATGTAGCTGTTGTGTACTGCCCAACCATGTTTATAGTCATTTTATTTCCATCTTGGTGCATTACTGTTCTTCAAGTCCTGCAAAAGAAAAGCAAAAGGTTCAAATCCAAATTACAGAAATAATTTTTGTATTCAATTGCAGGATGATGAAATCAACCAGCAGAGTCAGTTGGCTGAGAAACTAAAACAACAAATGTTGGATCAAGATGAGGTAAAAAAAAAAAAATTCAAAAAGTTTTGGTTCATAGATCTTTTGAAAACATTACTGCATTAGTTGCGCTGCTAGATATGTCCTAACTGGCTAAAAATCTGTGGGATAAGAGTTGTCTTATGTGATCGTTTAAACTCTGTTGGCCTGGTCATCTTGAGAGTTTGAAGTCTAAATGGGCACACATTTGAGTATACCAGATTGCTGGGACGTAACCTAGAGGTTGGTAACAGTCAGAGGTTTTGAAAATTAGAAATACTGGTAAAACATTTTTCACTACATTCATGCTTTGTAAAATGCAAGCCAAGGTGGATGTTAGCCAATTACCAGATTTCTTTGGGAATGCTGCTGCTTTATTAATTCACCAGTAGTAATAATTTTTAGTGTCCTGGGTTTGGCATTACTGCTTAGTAGGCCACATAGTTTAATGGAGTGTGTAAGAGAAATGCAATCTGTTTTTCTTGAGGTTTTTATCCCGGCACCGCCATTAATTGTGCTCTGGGGCCTTAAATGAACCAGTTAATATATCTTTATATCAGTGGCACTGTCTGGAAAAGGAATATGTGTGTGTTTTTTAAATGAAGATGATCCTTACCTACCTCAGATACATTAATAACCTCCTGAAGTGATTTGAAGATATACAATATAAATGCTAAATGACTGTTACTGAATTTTTGAAATGTAAATTGAGAAATTTTGGAAGAGGTGAAATGTTTTATAGCAAGTTAAACTTTTTTCAGGGCTTTCTTTTGCATTTGGTCCAACTTTTTATATATTAAGCTTTTCTTGGATCCCGTTCTGCTGTTTAAAGCAGTATAAATACAGGATAACTAATCTCAGTACAGAAGGTGAACTGAGATCAGTTACAGAGCAAAATTCACCCCCTCACCTATCTCTTTTTGAGATTTCTTCTTGCTTATTCCCCATATTTCTTGTATTCGTATACAGAGTCTAAGATACTGATTTGATTTCCCCTCTGTTGTTTTTCTCTTGTTACTTTTGTAACTGCTCTTGCTCCCTCTACATTCTGACTCCTCACTCAGGACTCCATGTTTGACATACCTATGGGTTTTTGTCTCCTGCCCCTGTCAAAATCTAGTTTTCATCCCTCTCTCTAGGTTAGCCATAGTAAAGAGGAAGAATTGTCAGACACATAGATGAACAAAATACATTGCAGAAGAGTCAACACTAAGGATGTTAAGAAGTGGGTAATGGGCTGACTGTGTAGTCAGATACAATTTGTATCAACTACACTATTAGTTGATAAGGGGAGGTGCTCTGTCCCGGCTCACGACAGGTCCAGGAGCTAACCCTGCTGCAACTCTGCAGTTTAAATATAGTAGGAGCTGAGTACACAGGCAGCCTCTCTCCTCCTACATTTAAACTGCAGAGCTGCAGCATGGGTAGCTTCCGGACCTGGCACGAGCCGGGACTGAGCAGTCCTAGCTTGTGCCTGGTCCCGGATTGCTGCACCTCTGCACTTCAAATGTAGTAAGAGCTAGGCGGCTCTTACTATATCTAAAATGCAGAGGTGCAGCGGTCCTGGCTGTGGCATGAGCTGCAGCCCCTGTCTACTGGGGAATGGTGTCCCAGCTTCCTGCTGGGACAACCCGTGGACAGGAGATGCTCCATAGGGTGCTGAACAGCCTGTGCTCCCCATGGGCAGAGGGTGCTTCATGGCAGCCTCCCCTGCCCTACCCTCCCGCACTGCAGAGATGGTGCTGGGAGGAACTGGCTTTTAAGTTGGCTCCCCCCACCACCGGCTCAGTCTTCCCCCTCCCCCTTTGCTGTCTCTGATACAGAGGCAGCAAGTGGGGGGAAGCGAGTAGCCAAGAAGTTGACTACTCAACTAGTTGCTTACATTCCTAGTCAAAATAGCTTTTGTAAAGGGAAATCACATCTTGCCAATCCATTAGAATGCTTTAACAGGGTAAACAAATGTATGAACAAGGGTGGTCCAGTGTATGTGGACTTTCAGAAAGCCTTTGACAATGTCCCTCACTAAAAGCTCTTAAGGAATGTAAGCAGCCCTAGGGATAGAAGAGAAGGTCCTTTCATTGCTCCACGACTGGTTAAAAGATAGGAAACAAGGAATAAATGGTCAATTTTCGAAGGGAGATACTTCCTTGAAGGAGCTATATGGGGATCAGTGCTTTTCAACATATTTCATAAGAAAATAAGAACAGTCACTTACGAGGCCAGGCCAATGGTCGTTTATGCCCAGCGTCCTGTCTTCTGGAAGTGGTCAATGCCAAATGCTTCAGAGGGCATGAACAGAACAGGGCAATTTCCAAATGATCTGGAAAAAGGGGTACTTAGTGTGATGGCAAAGCTTGCAAATGATAGAAAATTGCTTAAGACAGTTAAGCCCAAAGCTGATGCAAAGAATTATAAAGGGATCTCACAAAACTGGTGATGGGGTAACAAAATGGCAGATAAAATTATGCACATTGGAAAACATAATCTCAACTATGCATACAAAATATTAGAGGCTCAACTATCTGTTACCACTGAAGGAAGAAATTTTGGAGGCATTGTAGATCGTTCTCTGAAGTATTTGCTCATTGTATAGTAGCAATCAAAAAAGCTAGCCATGTTAGAAACCATTAGGAAAGGAGTAAATGAGTAAACAGAAAATATCACCATGCTTCTGTGTGAAGCCATGGTAGGACTGAATACTGCACGAGGTTCTGGTCACCCAATCTCAAAAAAGATGCATTAGAATTGGAAAAGGTTCAGATGGGGCATCAAAAATTATTAGGGGTATGGAACAGCTTTCATATAAGGAGCTTGTTAGAAGAACTGGGACCATTCAACTTTGAAAAGAGACAACTGGGGGATATAAGAGAGAGAGCTATAAAATCCTGAAGGGTGTGGAGAAATTGAATAAGGAAGTGTTGTTTATTCTTTCACTAACACAAGAACCAGGATTACTCACTGAAATTAATAGGCAGCAGATTTAAAACAAGCATAAGAAAGCACTTCCTCACATTACATGCAGTCAACCTGTGGGACTCATTGCCAGGGGATGTTGTGGGTTCAAAAAAAGAATTAGATAAGTTTATGGGGGCTAGCTCCCTCAGTGGCTACTAGCAAAGGTGGTCGGGGGTGCAATCTCATGCTCTGCCAGAAGCTGGGAATGTATGAGAGAGGATGATCACTTTGTAAATTGCTTTGTTCTGTTCATTTCCACTGAAGCATCTGGCATGGAGTCCTGTCAGAAGACAGGATACTGGGATAGATGGACCATTAGCTTTTCTTTTGTTCTTATGAGTGTCTTCATTAGTGTTGCATTTCACATATTGACAGCAATAATACTTCAAAGTGTATTCTACCACATACTGATGTGTGTTCTTAACTTTATGGGGTTTTAAGTCATCTACTTCTCTGTTTCAAAAATTAATGTTGTCCATTATGGATCTAATTTAGAATCTAAATCTCACTTCTTTTCACTAGTTCCCCATTTGTTTTATTTCTGTACTCCTGGGTTCTGGCCTCTTTTCTTACCTTTTATTTCTTGAGCTATTTGCATCACTCTCCTTTTGGATGTTTAATTACTTGGGAGTCTCCTGTATTCTAGCTCAGCGGTTCCCAACCGCTGGTCCGCAAACTGCTGGATGCTGGGCCACAGCGGCTGTCAGAGCTTAAGCCGGCTGTTTGCGGCAGCTCAGCTCTGGCAACCGTGGTGTCTGATTTTGCTAGGCAGCAGTGCTGGGGCTGAGGCAGCGGCAGGAGGCACCTGCCTCCCTCTTCTCCCCCCCCCCCCCAGGTAAGATGCAGCCCAGCCAGGGCTCTGTGCTCCCTCCCCACCTCTGCTCATGGGGACGTGAGACATACTTGGGGAGCGAGGGGGCGCACTGCCAACGGCCACTTCCCCTGCCCATGTGGCAGTAACGGCCACGATCCCTAAAGGGGCCAGCCTCATTCTGGGGAATGCGGGGGTGGGGTGGAGTCAAAGGGCAAAGGGGTGTTGGGTGAGGGAGTGGTGGAGTCATGGAGCAAGAGGGTGTTGGCGTGGGCTGTAGGGGTCATAGGTAAAAGGGTCAAAGGGCATGGGGTGTAGGGTGGGGGTCAAAGGATGTTAGGCACCAGGGAACAAGGGGCTGGGTTGTGGGGAGGCAGACAGGTAACATTTTATTTGCCCATTCATTTGCATAATGAATATGCATATATGCAAATAAAACGTTATAGGTCCACCAAACATTTGTGAATGGGTTTGCTGGTCCATGGTTATAAACAAGATTGGGAACCACTGTTCTATGTCATCTCCTGCTTCACTCTGGATCCTTACTCATTAGGCCTGCTAACCGGAAGGAAGGTGGGGGAAGCAACTGCCCTAAGGTACAGCAATTCAAAAGGAAGCAGCAGCAGCTGGAGCCTCAAGCCCTTTAAATTGCCGTTGGAGACTCACTCCTCACATTCTGGGTAGCACTGAGGGCTGCCTGGGGGACGTTAGCCCCAGTCTTGCCCTTGCACAGGTGCCCAGCAAGCCTGTCAGCCTCACTGTTGTAGTGCTAAACCTGTGTTCTCATCATTAATCAACAGTTTGCTCAACTTATTTTCAGTTGATCTCTGCTAATAGGAGCAATTTTAAAAAGAAGTCTGTGTACAGTTTCTTTCAATTAAAGTTAAAATGATTATCACAGTTTTTACTGTTTAAAATATGCCTTACAACAAAATGCCACAAGATGCCCCAAGCTACTTTTATGCGGTTCACTTCAAAGTTGTCACACGTGGGCTTGAAATCTTTTCATTTTGGTTCTTAGCCAGGACAGCATAAAACTCAGGGTGGAAAAAGCATTTGAAGCTATGAAATTGTTCAAAATAAATTGTTTTTTTTCTGTCTGAATCTTGTGGGAAAATTGAGTTAGTTCATGGGGAATAATTACCTACTTGTGATCTCTACTATCCAGCTTTTGGCTTCCACAAGAAGAGATTATGAGAAGATCCAAGAGGAACTGACTCGTCTTCAGATTGAAAATGAAGCTGCGAAAGATGAGGTGAAAGAGGTTCTTCAAGCTCTGGAGGAATTAGCTGTCAATTATGACCAGAAATCACAAGAAGTGGAGGACAAGACCCGAGCCAATGAACAGCTAGTGGATGAACTGGCACAGAAAACAGTAGGAGCATTGCTGGTTATTCCTGTATCTCACGCCTGCTTTTACCTGCAGTTTTTTGTTGTTAAAAGGACTTTTTTTATTTTTAGGAAGATGTACGAGTTTTTGGGGCATCCCGGTTATAAATTTATACATCTGCATCAGTTTATAAATCTTTTAGTTAATAGCCTAGTCAAGCATATTACTGGCTTTTGTTGATAAAACTGAAGTATAGAAGCCATCTGAAGGCCAACATTTGTCAACATTTGAATAAAATCGTAGTAGATTTGGATACAACTGTGTGGTAATTGTTGGCAGATGCTGGCTTTTGATGTCTCTGCTTCCATATAACACTTAAAAATAATGGTAATTTTTAGGTGCAAAGCATGATAGTAATATCACTGTTTATGACCACTTTCTTCTCAACAGCTCTTAATTTCCCCCTTTCGTACTTCTAATATTCTGGTATGTAGATCTGCTTTCTCACTACAGTGTCTCAGGGTATATTGCTAAAGGTATAGCTAAGCTTCAGGCTGGCAGTGTAAATTCCAGCTAATGGAGACAGGCCCATGCCTGCTGTGATTGAGGTACTTGTGTTCTAAGAATAGAGTATAGCCACAGTGTCAGGAGGGTAGGATGGGCTAGTTGCTTGCATGCAGTCCTATCGCCATGCAAGACAAGTACTCAGGGCAGTTAACCTTTCCCACCACTCATGTTGCCATAGCTAGACTCTATTTTTAGGGCTACTAGTATGATTGGAGCTAGCATGGGCATGTTGCCTTAAGTTGAAATTTTCCCAGTTAGAAGTGTAGATCTTCTCTAAAAGTGCTAAGATGGTTAAAAAAAAATTCCTCTTTCACCCTTCTCCCTTCAAGGAGATTGGAATAATCTACATCTTGACAAGCCTCACCTGACTGCAACATAAATATTGCTTTTGTCTAACTTCTCTGGCTGCAGTAGAGAAAACATAGGCATTGGAACTAATGTGAGAGTGTAAATATTTGCAAGAAAATGATGTATTTGCTCATTCTCTTCTCCTATAACACACACGCCTTCGCTTCCTGGATGTGATCAAACTACATCTCCTACCATATCCTAGGTACAGTCTACAAGAGCTTCAAATCCAGATTTGGTTTAAATACCCAAAAGGTTAAGCGGGATAGACTCTGGTGAGTCATGCCTTTGTAGGTCATTGTCAGGTTCTCATTTCCATTACTTTTAACGGATACCAACAATACTGATTTCTTGTTGGTAACATTTTTAACCTTAGAAGGCAATTTTCATGTTCTGGTATTTGTTAAGACATACTATCTGTCTGCTGAGGACTCTGGTGATAAGTACAGGCAGTTAGATAGAAGGCTTTATTGTACAGACACTAGAAAGGTGTAGATGTTGGTGTGTTTATGTGGCTTGGATGTCAGATGCTAGGTGAATTCTGCAAAAGGATGAATAAAATAAATAATTTTGAGCCTGAAAGCCATAATTGAACAACCTGTACCCATGAAATAGTACTGAAAGAAGGGAAAATGAAATCTGAGGTCATAATTGTACCTCTGTGGAAGGGGAAACATGAAAACAAACCATCTAAAGACAACCTTTTGGATGTTGAAATAGAAAAACTAACTTGTGTGGGTTTGTTCTGCTTACAGTATGAACTGAGTTTTCTGAACTATAGATACTTTTTTATATCAAGGGTTTGTAATCTCATCTCCCATCTCTCATCTTTTCCAGAGTGCTTTGACAATCACTCAACGAGAGTTGGGTCAGTTGCAGGAACTCAGTAATCATCAAAAAAAGAGAGCTACAGAGATCTTGAACTTACTGCTTAAAGATCTGGGAGAGATTGGAGGAATCATTGGTACCAATGATGTTAAAACGGTAAACCAGATATTATATTGCTTTTAAAAAATGTAATGCTAAAGGTGGGTGGTATGGATATTTACAGCCCCAACCTTTCACCCCTAAAGTCCGATATTTAAATCCTCCTTGGTTTACAAATTAAAATTTGGTAGTTTTACAGGATGTTTTTCTACGTTATAAAACCACCCTGCAGCTTGCATAATCTACTGTAATTAGCCCTCTCTGTTATTGAGAAGTAAAGGATTTGTATTATCACCTATTTAACAGATCAGGACAGTCATGTGAAGGGAAACATTATGGCTTACCATTTAAACCTGTGGGATCCATCCAGTTGGCTACTGCTATAGTGAACTATCCACACTCAACCAGCCAAATAGCCAAGTTGTTCAAGCCAACTAGTCACACTTAACCAGCCAAATAGCCGCATGTGGCTAGTGCCCAGCTTGTTGGACACCACAGATTTAAACATTGGCTGAATTTTTTAAAATTTCACAGATTTTCAAGGAAATGAAATATTGGTGACAAACTCAAGTTTGTCAGTTTCCAGTATTGGTGAACTTTGCTGATTGCCTCATAAATGTCAGCACTCCAGGATAGGCCTGACTATAACTAATGGTGGAGAGGAGACTTATTGTTGTTCTACAGAAGAAGAAACCCAAGTGGAAAATTAGTGAATGCCATTAACACAGTAGAATCCTGGGCGCAGAAATGTTTCTGGAGACACCTGAAATCTTCAGCCATTCAGTGCTTCAAAATTTGAATGCTGACTGCAATGCTCTGCATACAGAGAGCTAGCCAATTTCTTCAAGGTTCTCACTTCTCCTGCTATAGATAAAGAAAATTCCAACCAATTTTCCCTGTAAGCTCAGTTCTTGGACAGCCACCCAGGAGAGAGTCCAACGCTACCCAGCTGATTAGCAGAGTGCCTACAGCTTCCCGCATCTGACAGCATGTATTTCTATTGGTGGTGCACATCTGCACATTTCTGGGTGCACGTAACTAATTTTATTCTGCACATGGATGGGAAAAAATGAGAGGGAACATTGATTTCAACCGTTGGAAATGGTATTTTAATGGTCACTTGTTAACACTGTATCAGAGAAGTAAGCTATTTAGGTGATATACAAATTCTCTTGACACTGTTGACTGTGTCACTTTTCTTCTGAAACTGATGTTACCTCCAGTTGCTAGACTGTGCTGTTAAGTTTGCATGAGACAAATACTATTTCAAATAATATTTAATGTTTTCTTTTGTTTGTATTGTACTAACTTTCTCTTCCTTGCTTCACTTTGAATATTGGAGCTGTCCTTTTACTTCTTAAACTCTTCCTATAGCTCAGGGGTGAAAACAAGTCAGTGCAGCTGGATACCCTGTCCATAATGTACCTCTTGGACTTGATCCTGAGAGTTGTTGGGCACCTGCCCCTCTCTCACTGAAGTCTTTTTCAAGTGCTCAGTTCCTCTCTTATTACAAATGCCATTACCCTTGTCTTTTCACTAATGTGTTTCTTATGGCAATGTGCGTCTTATGTCCTGCATCATTATTTCCTGGGGTCTGGAACTGTTCATTTAAGAGTTGCTAGAAGGCATTTTTGGGTAAGAGAGGGAAAAGAAATTGATGTTTTGCTGAGGAATTCCTTGCTTAATGAATTGAAACTTCTGGAATTCTGCTGTTATCATTTGATTCCATAGTTCTGAATGTTCCTGAGTGCATTAGTTGATATTAAAGTATTGGATAATTTTGGAAAACTACTTGTTGAAATCTCAAAATAACTAACATTTAAATAATCTGTCAAGCCATATCTGTTTTGGGTTGACAAATAACTAGCAATCTAGTATTCTGAGGGTTGATATAAAACTCCAGTGAGTTCTGTCTAAATTAACATGATTTGATCTGGAAGGTTTTTTTTAACTGTTTTCTTTCGTCCAGTGGCGCAAGAGTGAATCTTGCTTTAGATGTCACAGCGACCCCTGGTGGACATATGATTGTATATTAAATTATATTAAAGAGAACAGAACTTGAAAATAGATGCTTACTATTTGGTGGAGGTTTTGTACCATTAAGAAGCCAGCCATTTACAAGACAGCTTTCAATGTAAACTAACAATTTAGGGTGCTTTATAATGTCCCTTTTTGAAAGGGAGGTTCATGGCTTCTCCAGCAGCATAGGAAAGTTCTTCTACCATTGTCACTACAATTAAGGGAAATGTTCTAAATTATTCCCACTTGTAATGTTGAATCATCGGATCAGTGGTTATGACCTGAGCATGAGACTTAACTTTTGGTCTTTGTGTGACACTTTTATCAATGAAGTTTGAGAGTTTGATAGATATGATCTCTTGGAATGTAAATCGGGAAAAGAATCCAAGCTGGTCTACCCAAAAATTTGCTGTGTTTTACTGAGATCTCCTATCTCTAGACAACTGGATCACTGGTAGAAATTTTTCTGGGTTGGTTATGTTCTTTCATAAGCCTGCATTGAGTATTGCAACCTTTTGGGTGTTCAGTTAGCAGATGTGAATGGGGTCATCGAGGAGGAGTTCACCATGGCACGGCTGTACATCAGTAAGATGAAATCTGAGGTGAAATCTCTGGTAAACCGCAGCAAGCAGCTGGAGAGTGCCCAGATCGACTCCAACAGAAAGATGAATGCCAGTGAGAGGGAACTTGCGGCCTGCCAGCTGCTCATCTCACAAGTATGCCTCTTTTCACCACCTACCCCTCCTCCTCCCCTCCTATTTTGGCAGAAGTCTCCCTGTTTTACCCTCTTTTTCCTTGAAAACTACCCCCCCTCCCCCACGTCACTTTAGGGATGAGATCATGCCTGCTTGGTGGTAGATTTCTATAACCTTCATACTCTTCAATGCCAATACATCCCATTAAGGTTAGGATGTATTGGCACCTCTCGGGCTTCTGTGCTTAATGTGGAAATATGTGAACTCAAAAATCTAAAAACGTTCTCGATGCTGAAGCAAATTTTAAAATGAGATAATTTCAGTAAAACTGTAAGAGCCTCCACACAGATCCCTCCTAACTCAGAAATTAGGAATAAAACTTGTTTCAAAATAAAACACATTTTGTTCTTTTTACCTTAAAAATGTGTTGTTTTTATTAAAGTGACCTTTCTTGTTGAAAGACATGCTAACAAAAAATAAGGAGCAAATATTCAGTGTTGCTGTTGACCAATATGTTTGACTTTCCAGTAGTACAGCTTGAGATGCCCAGGAAGCTATTCAGTTATGTATTCCAGCCTAATGTTAAGTAAATGTGACTTTAAAATGTTGCTACTGTTCAATAACAAGCTGGATCTGCATTCCATATTGTACAGCTGGTCCCTGAGTTACGAACGCATTGACTTACGACCGTTCGTATTTATGACTGACCTCCTATACAGCCGGTCCCCAAGTTACGAACGAAATCCGCATTTACAAACAGCGCGGCCGTATGCAAGTGAATGTAATCCGACTTACGAACAGATCGAGTTATGATCTAGTGTTTGGTACGTAACTAGTTCGTAAGTCGGGAACCGGCTGTATTCTGGAAATACCTGTCATGCTGCACAGTGTTATCCAAAAGCCACAGAGAATTAAGATTGTGTTGGTGTTGCATCCACCTTGGATCCTGTACAGCTTGTCTTCCTTGTAGGTAATGCTAAATGCAGAGAGCTTTTACACATCCCCAGTTTTTATAGGAAGAGAGCACCTGAATTTCTACATAATAAGCTCTGCCACTTATATCTGCTTTTGTTAATTTTTTTTTTTATAGCATGAAGCAAAGATTAAGTCCCTTACAGACTACATGCAGAATATGGAACAGAAGAGAAGGCATCTAGAAGAGTCACAAGACTCACTTAGTGAAGAACTGGCCAAGTTGCGTGCTCAAGGTACTGTACTTGAAACAGGATAATTAACTATGGGGTTTTTCTAATCATAGACTTTTGGCTTCTACAGGCTACAAAATCCCGTTCTGTCCAACTGGCACATTGGGAACTCTTCGAGGGATTCTTCACTTTGTTGTGACTTTCCTTCCAAATAACGGTTGTCTCTGCCCACCTGCTGTTCCCTCCTTCCATTACAAGAAGGATGACATGGCTGAACCAGAGTACATAAAATACCAGAGTCAGTATTTTAATTCACTTGCCTAATTCTAGCTATTACTCTGGGTCTCTTTCAAGTCACCTCCCTCCCCCCCCCAAAATCTGAAGAGGCTGCATGGCTGTAGCTAACGGAAAACTAGAATGTGCAAACTTGACAACAATCCCCCATTCTCCTATAAAATTGTCCTGCGTGCTTAGTATTTAGTCACAGAACAGTACAACTGAATCAGTACCACACAGTTCAGTGACTTGCACGACACACAGTGGTTGTTATGAAACTCAGAGTTAAGCCACAGCAGCCTAGCTCATGCTCTAGACTTATGAGTCTGAAGCTTGATTTTTTTCAAAAGAAAGAGTCAGCCTTAATATTGAAGTGTAAGTGGAAATTCTCGATAGCTGCAGGGAAAGGCCCATCAGGCTCTCTGTGGTATTGTAGTATTCTTGGAGTCCTGTCCAACTGCAATAATCTCCCTAGTTGTTGACCCATACATGCCCTGTGAGTCACCTGTGCTACAGTTGCCAATCCTGCTCCCTGTTTGATCCCAGGGGAAATGCTGCTTTCCTAGCTGCTAGGTTACATCTTGCAAATATGTGGGCTTTGTTTTATGGATTTGACAACTTATGCTAAATTTATGGAAAGAGCAATTCTCTCGAATGTCCTTAAGCCTCTGTAGCACACACTGCCACTGTGGGCTCTGATTTCCACCATACACCTCTCAATTAACATTGCCCCGTGTTCCTTGTCAGGGGTCCTTTTCAGATTTCAGGAGCAGCAGATGGTTTGGATCCTCTGATGCTTTTGATCCCTTGAAAAAGGTAGAAGAAAAGGACGGGAGTCACTATGGGCTAAGTAGATTGGGAAGGGTCACAAGTAGACAGGATGGTGGGAATGTGAGAAGTTGTAGGTATATGGAGGTATGATCTGGTAATAATTGGAGAAGGTGATGGAAGGGTTATCCACAAGTCACTTCACAAAGAGCCCTGCCTAGCCATATGTGAGTCTTTTCCAACAGATGACTGTTAGTGTGGAGAATGTATTCCCATTTATTTTGTTAAAAAAGTATTGGAAATAGGTAATCTATGATATTCCTGAAGTGTGTGCTGAAGTTCTCTGTTTCTGAAAAGAAAAAGCTGTTGTAGGTGTCATGAGATAAGAGGGAAAACCCTTTCCTAGATTGATTAAAAGATAGGAAGTAAAAGGTAGGAATAAATGGCCAGTTTTCAAAATGGAAAGAGGTAACTAGTAATGTCTCCAGTGCCCCTCTATACCACAGTCTGATCTGGGACCAGTCCTATTCAACATCTTCATAAATTATCTGAAAAAAGGGGTAAACAGTGAGGTGGCAAAATCTGCAAGTGATAGAAAACCATTCCAGGTTAAGTTCCAAGCAGACTGCAAAGAGCTACAAAAGGAAATCTCAAAACTGGGTGACTAAGCAACAAAATGGCAGATGAAATTCAGTGTTGATAAATGGCAAGTAATGTGCATTGGACAATATATAATCCCAACTATACATATGAAATGATGGAGTCAAAATTAGCTGTTACTATTCAGGAGGGAGATTTTGGAGTCAGTGTGGTAGTTGTGAGAGCCAGTCAATCTGCAGCGGCAGTTGAAAAGGTAGAAAGTATCATACTGGTTTTATATAAATCCATGTATGCTCACATCTTGAATACTGCAGGCAGATGTCACTTCATCTCAAAAGATACATGGAAAAGATCCAGAAAAGGGCAGCAAAATGGTTAGGGGTATGGACTATCTTCTATATGAGGAGGGATTAATAAGACTGGAACTTGTCAGCTCAGAAAAGAGGTGAGTAAGAGGGGATATGATAGAGGTCTGTAAAATCATGATGGATGTGGAGAAAGTGAATAAGAAAAAGTTACTTACTCTGTCCCATAACACAAGAATTAATAGGTGTCAAGTTCAAAACAAAAAAAGTATTTTTTTCACACAACACACAGTCAATCTGTGGAACTCTTCCAGAGGATGTTGTGAAGCCCAAGATTGTAATAGGGTTGCAAAAAGAATTAGGTTAGTTCATGGAGGTGAGGTCCATCAATGGCTATCAGCCAGGGCAGGGATGGTGTCCCTAGTCTCTGTTTGCCAAAAGCTGGGAATGGATGACCTGGATGGATCACTTGATGGCCTGTTCTGTTCATTCTCTTTGCGGCATCTGGCATTGGCCAATGTCAAAAGACAGGATACTGGGCTAGATGGATCTCTGGTCTGACCCAGTATTGGTCTTTGTGTGTGTGTGTTTAATGGTCTCAGAGTATGTCTCTCTCTTTAAGTCTTAACTTTTTTTTTAACTATTAACAGAAAAAATGCATGAAGTCAGCTTCAAGGATAAAGAAAAGGAACATCTGACCCTGCTTCAAGATGCAGAAGAAATGAAGGTAGCATTTCCAGCCACAACTGTAGATGGTTCCTCACCAAGAACATTTGTCAAACTGACAGTTAAGGCTGAATTGTGCTTTCAGATGCACATGTGATGCACATTGATTTTTAATAAACTTTTATAGGCTACTAGAGCCATAAACTTCTATTATGAAACCCATATGCTACAAAGGAGTGACTTTCCTGATTTGAAAGGGAAGAGCTTGACAATGTTAAGCCATAAAATTGAAGTTGTGGGGGTGGGGCAAAAGTACATTCTAACCAAAACATTGGAGGAGGATGGTTTAAAAGTTGATTTAACTTCAAAAAATGAAAATATTCAGTTGAAAGAGCTATACAAATTTAATCAAAAAGGTTTTAGTAAATCCACTTCATTTGAACCCAGGAAAAAAATTCAGTGTGTAAATGGAAATTGTTCCCTTACCTACACATACAAAAATTAGCCTGATTCATCGCTGCATTACATCAGTTTTATACCAGAGAAACCTATTGTTGTAAACTAGTTAAGTGGTGAATCAGGCCTTTTGTATTAATATGATTTTTATACTGAAATTTAATAATGAATGGCCAGATCATATTTAAAGAATTGCTCAGTCATCTGGAAAGAACTCTGAATACCTCCTCCTAGAAATGGCCTAATGAAATATAAAGCCTTCCTGTTTGTAAGTAGAATATGGGGAGGAAATATTAACCAATAACATAGAGAACCGGTATGTTTTTCTGATGAGGATTATAATTTGTGTGCATGTGTGGGAGAATCCTGTATTTAACAAGAGTAGCAAATTATCTTTTAGATTTTTGACCTCTGATTCTAAAACCTAAGTTTAATGATTAATTTAAATAGTCACGCAGAATTTTCTATGTTTGGTGTGAAGAAACATGTCCTATGTAACATCAAGCCAAAAAGAGAGAATAAAAATGTAGCTTTCCCAATTACTTGAAGTATTTCTAGCTCTAGTTCAGCAGTAGTGTCATGGGAAAGCTGCTTCCTCCCTCTTACCCCCTGCCCTTAGATGCACAAATACAGTAGTTTAAAAAAAAAAACCCGAACAGGTAAACAGATGGGTACAATGGTATGGAAGATGTCAGAAGCATCTGTAATTCTTGTGGTATGCTTAGTAAAACACACTTGGCATCTTCATGTATGTGAGGAAGAGAAATCCTGGATTCGCAACAAAACCCAGGCGTATCATCCTGAATCAAGCAGTTGGTGCAGCTGCTATCTATATGAATCAGTATTAAGGAAAGTTCTAATGAGATTTGGATTTTAAATCTGAAACCACAGATTTGACTTTTCTCATATGTACTCACAGGCATTAGTAAAAGCAGATAAACTATTGAAATACCCTTTTTTTTAAAACTTAGAATGCATTGGAGCAGCAGATGGAGAGTCACAGGGAAGCCCACCAGAAACAGCTGTCCAGACTACGAGATGAGATTGAAGAGAAGCAGAAAATCATTGATGAAATCAGAGAGTATGCTTTCTCTCCATTTCCCTGTCATTTAGCCCTTTTCTGTACTGTTCTAATGACATTGTAAGATAGTTCTTCCTTCCATATCTATGTATCTCAAGAGTTCTCCTAGCAATAGAACTCTTAGAATTCTGACTTTAGAAACTAGCATGTACCAGGTACCCTAATAGCTATTCTGTACCGATTTTGAAGGTCCAGGGATAAAAAGAATAGCATATTAGGGATTAAACTGTATTCCTTTTTATATATATACTTCAATAAAAAGAATTGTGGAGGGGAGGAAGAAGGATAAATAATATTATGCCTAAAGACACATAGATAATAGAAAAAGTAGATGAGAACAAATTGGAAAAATAAAGGCTTTGAACACCTGTCAAGGTGACTGGTCCTGTCACAGCCTTTCTGGGTCTTCCAACTCCCTCTAGACAGTCAATTCCAGCTGCTTTCCTGTTCCAGCACTTTGGGTGTCTTTTCTTGGCATCACCAGTTTCAATATATATTGGACAATGAAGTACCCCAAAAACACGTAGAAGCCAAGTCTGTGTTTCTAGTGCATGATTCTGCACTGGAATTGTCTTTCAGTAGCATGATGATGTAAAATACAGCATGGGACACTGTGCTCCTTACTGCTGTACTTTTGGTTCTGGAAATAGTTCTTTAACATTGTCTCATCCCAGTGTAATGCTCGTATTTTCCATTGCATCTATAAAAGGGATGAGGCATGATAACAGGAAATGAGGAATGTGAAAACAGAGTCCCTAATTACAGATTGTGCCATTGAGGTATAAAAGGCACGTTGAGGGAAGTGATGAGATGTTTTGTATGTTCTGTTCCCCAAAAAATTTAAATGAAGGTAACTTTTCTGGTTAAGGATTCTTCATGGTTTAGAATCCTTGAATACCAGATTCTCTCAAAGGAATTGCACGTTCATTTTCTGCGGGTAACACTGTTCTGGATGTAAAGGTTTCTCTAGGTGTTTTACGACAATGGTCTGTAGCAAGCTAAATGGGTTTCTCCCCTTCTCATTTCAGTATGAACCAGAAGCTGCAATTGGAACAAGAGAAACTGAGCTCTGATTATGATAAATTGAAAATAGAGGATCAGGAAAGAGAAATGAAACTGGAAAAGCTCATGTAAGTTTGCGGCCTTCTCTGATCTCTTTGAGCTTTGTCTCTGTATGTAGTCATAATTACGGACTAGCTGCACCTCTGATCCCTTTCTGATCTCTGAGTGCACCTGCTCAGGTGATAGGCCTTATTTGTCTTGGGGTGGTGAAAGCACACAATTCTTCTGTTCTTAGATTGTTACCCTTTCCATATCAGCCACTTAGATGGGAAGGAAGGAATAGTGATTAGGATATTGGCTAGCACTTGGGGACATACAGCCAACAGACTTCTTAGGTGACCTTGGGCAAGTCACTTTGCCGACCTTGTCTCCTTTGCCCATCTGTAAATTGTGGATAATAGCACTTGCCTACTTTCCAGGGTGTTGTGAGGATAAATATGCTGAAGACTGAGGTGCTCAGATATGATGGGAAAGGGGAAAGCCATGTAGGTACCCCAGAAGAGGGACTGTCATTCGGCAGGTCCTGTGTGGTTTCAGGGATAAGTAATACGGTGACCAGCAGCCTTCTTGAAACACAGCATTTTTATTTAACAACTGCATTTAATCAAAGCATTAGAGAAAAGTGGATTTTAAAACAATGTGCAAACATGTCTATCTTAGTTAATGTATTACCGTCCCATAATGGTAACCAAGGCAAGCCTAGCTTCTTCAGATATATCTGTACAGTTCGAATGCATCTGTCAGGTTACTCCTTCGCACCCTCAAGAGAGTCCTTTAAAGCCCTACCTAGATTAGTTGGTAGGAGGTTCTTTTTCCAAGAGGTTACTTCGAGTCTTGGCCAGCTTTGAACCATCCTGGTCAAACCAATTCTGTAAGTTGTCCAGGAATATGCCAAAGTGAGAGCTAGTTAAGGAGTTGTCCCTTAACAACTTCCTGCCTGCCTGACCCATCCCAGATTGTCTCTTAGTAAGAAAAGAAGCATTTACACCAAAATACACGTATGGAAGACACCATCCTGATAAACCAGATCAACATACAAATTACAGGGTGCTCCATATTGGTTATCATTTTTTTGTTTTGTTTTTTTGTGTGTCAAAGCAAGCTTTTCAGCATTCTAGTTTTGTTACCTTGTGCAAGGAGATACAATAAACAAGGCATTTTCAGTGTAAGATTGTAGTTTGGCTTATTGTACTGTAAAAACAGTCTACCACTAACAAAATCTCCTAGTTGCTTATTTGGGTTTTTCTCAGACTTTCCAGAAAATCTAGAAAATAAAATTTTCAAATACAGTTACAAGAGATGTCTGCCAAAATGGAGGTGGTGGTCCCATCACTTCAGCTGAAAAACCCTGCATAGATGTGCAATTGCCCAAACTGCGCACATATAAACAGGCAAATGTGGGCCCAGCTGTTCCATCCATATCTGAAAACTTTGATGCTATTCTGTTTCATGTTCTTTTATTTTGATGATTTTGGTTTGTTGTTGTTTGGCTTACATAATGGTCTCTCTTTTTAGATTGCTTAATGATAAAAGGGAACAAGCAAGAGAAGATCTTAAAGGACTAGAGGAAACTGTGGTACGTTAAAAACTTAAATGTTAGTTTTTAGGCAGGGGGTTAGGAAATGGCTTGTTGCCCGCCTTTTTGTGTGTGATTGTTGCCCGCAACATTTTTTCAAGAAAATGTCTGGCTTAGGTGAGAAGTTTTTTAAAAAGGAGCGCATTTTCAAACTGTCCTCCAGTCTTGAACTTGATTTGAATGTTTGGAATCTGGACCAACCCATTTTTGCCCATCTGTAGGTTAGACTTTATTTCTAAATTTCCTAAAGCTATTTTGCTATTCTGTTTGCTTACCGTCCTACATATATTTATCTCAAATGGCTCACTCTACAAGTCTTTCAGTGTTGAAATGTTGATCTTCTCTAGTCCAGCACTTTTGGAACCTGACCATTGCTGAACTGTGGGAAACTTGGTCGCACTCATTATGGATATCTAGCTAACTAAAATCATACAAGACCTGGATGTTGCCAGACCGAGTGTGTGCCAGACTAGAGAGGTTCAACCTGTACCCGATATTTATGATTTAATATGTCCTAACCCATGTATTGATTAATTGAAATTAAAATTTCCAGAGAGATTAGTAGGAGGATAGTAAGTAATATTAGGAGTCAGTAAGAGCTAGAGATCAGATCTGGGTTAGTGAAAAACTAGGGTTCACCAAATGAAATTAATAGGTAGCAGAATTAAAACAAACAAAAAGTATTTCTTCATGCAAGACACAGTCAAGGCACTCCTTGTCAGAGGATGTTGTGAAGACCAAGACTTTAACAAATATAAAAGATCTAGTTAAATTCATGGAGGTTAGGTCCATCAATGCTTATTACACAGGATGGGTAGGAATGGTGTCCCTAGCCTATATTTGTCAGAGGCTGGAAATGGGAGGGAGGGGAGAGATCACTTGATGATTCCCTATTCTGTTCGTTCCCTCTGGGGCATCTGGCATTGGCCACACTGTCAGAAGGTAGGATACTGTCTAGATGGACCATTGATCTGACCTAGTTTGGCCATTCTTCTGTTCTTAGTACTTTGTCACTGTGCAGTCCATATAATCCTATGTAAAATGCATTATGCTCTGCAGTCAGTGCTGAAAGGACACATCATTGGAAAACTAGTTCTGTCTTCAGATCTGTGTGATGATGGTGGCTTGATAAGTCTTTAGCAATGTCAAAGGCTGTTATAAAGAGGAAAATGATTATTTGTGCTGCATGTCCTCTCAAGATAGGACAAGAAGTAATAGGCTTACTCTGTAACAAGGAAAATTTTAGGTTTTACATTAGGAAAAACTTTCTAACTATAAGGATAGTTAAGCCCCAGAGCTTTCAGGGGTGTTTGTGGAATACCCATCACTGGAGGTTTTTATGAACAGGTTGGACAGACACCTGTCAGGGATAATGTAATTATATTTGGCCCTGTATCAGGACAGGGGGCTCCTGAGTTGCCTTCCTGCCCTGCATTTCTATAATCTAAGCAGGAGCAAATTGTATGGTAGAGTAACGTGTTAGGTTTTTATGTCTGAAAACTGGATCTAAAGGAGAAATAAATTTGGTGGTGTTTCTCATAATGCCAAGTGGACATTGATGTGTTCCACAAGACTACCATATAGGTTGTTTTCTGCTCAAATTTGGAATAGCAGAGGTAGTTCAGGAAAGCTGGGTGTGAGTACTCTGAGCTATATGATGAAACTTGTTCAGCCATTGCCAACAACTTGTCTGGCTTTAGCCAGTTTTGTTTTTCCTTTTATCTTCTTGACCAAAACACTAAAATGATATCTTTTAAACTTTTTACAGAACCTTGGATTGTTTTACTAATTCTCCCAGTTGCTGTATAAGTTGACTAACTCTATGCAAATTATTATTTTGAGTTCAAGAAGCATAATTGCTTATATAGTTAATTTTTTCCCAGTGGAGCATAATTTTAAATGAGGCTGCATTAACAAACTGCTCACAAATAGTAAGAATTACCTGTGATGATATTGTCCTGTTCAGTGAGTAAGTGAAAGAGCTGGAGCTTAGTTTTAAGCAGTGGGAGAAAGAAGCAGTGCAAAATGTCCATCAGATGGTGTTTTTTGTTTTAATTAAAGGAACTACTTAAACTGTTGTACATTCATGCACTCTTTTGCTCATTCCTATGGCATCTCAGAGGGTGTTGCAAGAGTTATTTTAAAATAATATTAGCAATTATCAAAATTTCAATCCGTAATTACTGCAGCAGAATGAAAACTCAAATAGAAGAGATTACATACAACATGTGCCATTTTAGACCAAGATCCTGGCTCTCTCGTAGACAAAATAAGGGAGAGTAAACCCCTGCAAGCTAGGGATATAAGACTTCAACCAGTTAACCAATAAGCTGATGCTTATCTGTTCCTGTTAACTGTTAAACTCCGTAGGGCTGCCAGCAGTGGGGCCGGGGGCTGCTGGCTGTCAGCAGCCCCATGGTTACCAGTATAACCAATATAATTTTTATCAGTTATACAACTATTATTTTTATAAATTGTTTTGCACCCCTCTTAGGTCATTGTGTGGGGAGAGGGAGAACTGTCTTCCCGGGATGGTTGTTGCACAGGACAGGGAAGTATGTGAGCGGGACTGGGGAATGGGCATAGCCTTGACTTGGCCCCCAACTTTCACCAGCAGAGTTGAGCCGGTGTGGTGAGAGAAATGATCACTAGTGAATTGTTTTCAGAGTGGAACCAAGGAAGAAATTGTGATGGACCGGGCCAGCTTTTGGGGGGCGTGGGGCTTGGGTCTAACTCTACCCTCCCACCCACCCCCCGCAAGTCCCCCCCATCTCTGCTCTATCCTCGGCCCCCTGCTCCCCCACGCCCTGCCCCTGCTCTGCCTGCTTACCCCATCTCCTGTGTGACACAAACGGGGGGGATTATAGAGGGCCGGTAGCAGCAGGAGTCACCCTACTCTCCCCCCACTCACTACAGCGGAGGGAGCTGGAGCAGCCCGACTACCTGCTCCACTGTGCTGTGCCCCCCCAGCCCTGCCTGCGTGCTGTGCCTTGGATCTTTGTGGTGGTGGGAATTGGAGCATCTTGGGGCCAAGACGCTTTGCTTACTACTGCCACAGAGAAGCAGAGGGGGCTGGGAGAGGGTGGTGGAGCGGAGCAGGTTGCCAGGCTGCTCCAGCTCCTGCTACCACAGTGCTACCAACCCCTGCTGCTATCCTGCACTGGGCCCATCCGTAGGATAGTTGAGGCAGTCCCCATGGGGGGGGGGGAAGCACGGAGCCTAGGGTGACCACTTCAAACAGTTCTATGGATGGAATGGTGCTAGTGATGGAGTCCCTCTAGGACAGCAGAGGGATTTGTACTGCCCCTTGCTTTGGATAAGAGCTTTGGGGTATGTACATGTAAGGTATGTGCTATGACTACAACAGTATATGTGGATAATTGTGCATAACACTTTTCTACTTACTTTTTTTTTTTTTTGGTGTCTGGATAATTGGAAGTAAGCACTTCTGTCCATTCATTTGCAGTACTTTCTCTTTTTTGGGGGGGTTCAGAATCACTTTTTAACTTTTCCCAGTGAGAGAGGTAAAAAGTGGCAGTCCAAAGTTTATAGTAGTATTGCTCCTCATTTGAGTGGCCAGTTCAAATTGTAATGTGTGAGAAGATAGTATTGAATAAGCACAACCTTTGCTTTTCTACTTGGGGCACATCATTCATATCACTGCAACATTTAAAAAAACAGAGCATGGATTAGAATTCATGGTTTATCCAAATGGTTATGCACGTTTCCTTCCTGTAACTGGTTTCTTTGCCCTTCACAGAATGGGCAAAGGATTAAGACTTTGTGCCATGCCTCTCACATTTCTCTTTGAATAAGGTGGCTATTATGCTGACACTTAGCAAAATTAAACAGTGTTGAAAGCTTAGGAATGAACCCATGGTATTTTTAGGCACCTATCACCTTGGTATCTATGTGCGTGTACAATGTCATCATCTTTCAGTGCATAGGTTTGTCGTAACATGAATCCAAGCCTCAATGATTTGAATGTCATTTAATAGATCAGGACATGTTACTGTGGCCAGCTTTTGAGAGTGTCTTTCTGGTTGATTAAGGTTTTTTTTCAGTGTCAGATGTATTTTCAGAAAGAACTGGGCTGCAGACACATAACCAAAAGCAGTGAACTATGGGGGTGTCACAAGAACTAAGCCGTTCCTCATTGTGATATGGCTTTTTTCCCTTTTAAAATTGGTTCAATTATGATAGATGTGAGATGAGTATGGACATTGAAGAGAGATTAATTAATTGAGAGAGTATTTGTATAATTACCTTGGATACTTTATTGAAGGTAATTTTGCCCCAGATATTGTTAAATTGGAATGATGTGGTCGGGTACTATTTTACACTAGATAATCCTGGATTTCCACACATCAATTATGTCTCAATTTCCTGTCCCTTCTTTCAATTGATTCAATTCACTAATTTAGTTACTTAAACAGTAACCATAGATGTATGTTTTGGCATACCTGCATAGATAGATAGATATAGTAATGTACCCTACATGCTCTTATGTGAGGAGAAATTTTACAGCAGCTTCTGCTAAATTTTACTGACTTTTTGTTGTTTACATTCTGTTTCCAGGCAAGAGAACTTCAGACCCTCCACAACCTACGAAAACTCTTTGTCCAAGACCTCACCACTCGAGTCAAAAAAGTAAATTCAAATCTTGGATTTTATTTCAACAGAATCTCCTCCTTTCCCAGTAAAAATCTTGCCAGGCTATTATATTTCTGAATTATATAATTCCTGGTGTAAATCCAGTAGAGCTGTAATTTTTTATCAGTGTTCTTATATCATACGCCATTACCTTGGTTTCTGGAAGCCTGAGAGCTTGCTGTTCTCCTGGTAATGGTAGACCTGTTTTTGTGGGTAGGGGGATTGATATTTGGCAAGCACTTAGCTCTATCTAGAAAATCAAATTCTGTTTCAGCTCCTGTTTTTGAGGCTTTTCCATCTAACTAGTTTTTCTGTGAAATGTGCTGATCTGATCTACTTATGAGTTACTAACTTAGAACTGACCCAAACCCATACCTAAAACTTATGCTGACTTGAGCCATAGTTGTTGCTGCTGTTGGTTTTTATGATTCAAAACTCCTCATCTTTTCCTTAAGCAAAATAAATTTGAGAAACTCTCTATGCACCTCTGACACATAGTTTTTTAGCACAATTTCTTATCTCTAATCACAGACAAACTGAACTTTTTGTCAACATTGAAGCTAGTCAAAAGGTTTCACAGTGCTCCTTTTCTGGCCCCTTAAGTTTTTTGGTGAAGGTTTTTATTTGTTTAATTTCCACACTGGAGGAATGTAGATGTCAAGAACACAAAATGAAAGGAAAAGCAATCTCTCTTTGACCTGTATTTGTTAAGCAGTAGTCTCCCTTTAGGGAGCTTACAAGACCCCCAACAAAACCCTAGCTTTCCTCTACCGCTGGATTCAGAGGTTTGGCTCTAATTCTGTAATTTGCATTCTGTGCAGAGTGTTGAACTGGACAGTGATGATGGAGGAGGAAGTGCTGCTCAGAAGCAGAAAATTTCCTTTCTTGAGAACAATCTGGAGCAGCTTACAAAGGTTCACAAGCAGGTGGGGCTAATGTCTCTGGCTTTGATTTCAGCAGTCACACTTTAAATAGAAAGTAGGAAAGTCTATTATTTATTTTCTCCAGTTAATTTTTAACCATGGCTTTCTCTGAAATTCTAGTCATAGGAGAATGCTGCTAATTTGTTACCATTTTATATTATTCCAAAACACATTTCAATTGACACTTTAATGGATGATTTTGTAATTAATTGAGAGAGTATCTATATAATTACCCTAGGATACTTTATTGAAGGTAATTTTGCCCCAGATATTGTTAAATTGGAATGATATTTAGTTTGCAAAAATACACATGGTATTAGGTTAACATTCATTGCATCTGGAATAAGTTGGAGTCTGAGTTGGTTTTCTGGACTTGCAATATTTGTCTACTGAATACATGTGTCATGAACACATGATGCTAGACAAAATGCATGTTTATGCCAGTCTAATGAACTTTAGTAATTGTTTGGGCAAGACTTTGTCAATGTGTCCATGCAACATTTAAAAAACAAAACAAATAGTTACTTTTAGTGCCCTTTTTATATAGGGACTAGAGCTGAATAAAGTCCCGTGTGTGTGTGTGTGTGTGTGTGTGTGTGTGTGTGTGTGTGCGCGTGTGTGCGTGTGTGCGTGCATATATCCTCATTGGGCCTGTCCCTTTGTCCCTGCCACTCCTCTGATTCTGGCTTTGTGACTATTCTAGAGACCGGAAAGAACAGTTTGGGGGTATGACCTATCTTGCCAACAATGGCGCCTGACTTGAAACCAGGAAACTGACAGCAGAGGGAAGTGGAGTGCAGTATGGAAGAGGAGATGTAGGGTTCTCTGTGCAGATTAAAGACTAATTCCTCCCAAAAGTCCTGAGGTTGGCCTAGCTCCAGGCAATCAGAAACTCGTCCTCCCTCTATGATGGAATGTCCACTCACTGGCTGTAGTTTATGTGAAATTACAGAAAACTAGATGTTTCCCCAATATGTTAACTATTTGGGCATAGTCAGTGTTCTGAGGGTTAACAAATTCATTATTGCTTGATTTTTTCCCCCCTTAGTGAGTTTTCAGCAGCAGCAGGCTGATTCAACAAACTATACATTCTTACTGTTGTAGGAAGAGAAAGGAAATTGGAGATTAAGCTCTGTTTCACATACATTTAACTATTAGTGGTGGGTACAGTTCAGGAAGCTCGTGCTAAAGGTAATCTAATATATGAAACAGTGTTGTTGTTAAGAGCATGAAGTTTACGCATATGGAAAACAAAGAACAGTTCTAGTTTCATCTTTGTATGAATTGGGGCAATAAGCTATGGTTTTTTTTATCCTTAGGAAATAAATCTGCCTAAATTCAATTTGAAAGACAGTATTGAGGTGCACAAATTAAATACAGCTGTCACTGAAAAAGGCTAGACTCCTGCTTTCCTTGTCCAGTAATGAAAGTTATGGATGAAAGTTTTCTATAAGGATGACACTGAAGACTTCTGTCTCCACATGACATGATGGCTTATCAAATAGACCACATGGCTTTGCAAAGGGGGTAACACCATTTCTTCCTGTTCCTACTGCAGTTGGTACGTGATAATGCAGATCTTCGTTGTGAGCTTCCTAAGCTGGAAAAACGACTTCGAGCTACAGCAGAGAGAGTTAAGACCCTGGAAAGTGCACTGAAGGAAGCCAAGGAGAATGCCATGCGGGACCGCAAACGCTACCAGCAGGAGGTAGATCGCATTAAAGAGGCTGTAAGAGCCAAGAACATGGCAAGGAGAGCGCACACTGCTCAGATTGGTAAGGACAAAAAGCAGATGGACTGTTGGGCTGTTTGTAAACTTTGTGTACATCTTAAAAGTGCTGTGATATTAGAAGGCATCCAAGCCAAACTATTGATTCCGAGTTGTTTCACCAGTGTATCCTTCCTTACAGGAAGGACACTTCCTTGTGTGGTGGGTAATGGAGGTCTAGGGGAGGCTAATCCTCTCCAAACCTCTGCTAATGCTCTCTGGCACTGCCTTGGGGTGGGGCCACAGCCAGGCTCAGAGGATAAGACTACACTAGCTCGTTAGTTCGAGCTAGGTAGTCTAATGAGGGCAACCGGAGTTGCAAATGAAGCCCTGGATTTAAATATCCTGGGCTTCATTTGCATCTTCCCGGGCGCAGCCATTTTTAAATCCCCCTTAGTCCGAACTCCGTGCCCGTGGCTACACGCGGCACGGACTAGGTAGTTCGAATTAAAGATCCTAATTCCAACTACCGTTACTCCTCATTCCACGAGGAGTAATGGTGGTTCGAATTAGGAGCTTTAATTCGAACTACCTAGTCCGTGCCGCGTGTAGCCGCGGGCATGGAGTTCGGACTAAGGGGATTTAAAAATGGCGGCGCCCGAGAACATGCAAATGAAGCCCGGGATATTTAAATCCCGGGCTTCATTTGCAACTCCGGTTGCCCTCATTAGACTACCTAGCTCGAACTAACGAGCTAGTGTAGACATACCCAGAGCTCCTCCAGGCAGCCCAGGCTTGGATCTCCTCCAGGATTCTGAGTGGCCTGGGCTCAGGGCTCCTCTGGATTGCTTTGGTCATTAGGGGGTTGGCCAATGGGATTCAGGGCTGCTTAGGGCACCAGCTGGGAGGTTTTGAGAGGTAGGGGGCTAGCTTCCCTGACCAGGAGGTGCACGCCTTGTCCATGGACACTCCAGAGACCTCACTTCTATAGAACATATCCCACTAGAAGGCTGATTTTTGTTTTACTGATTTAGATTGCTTACTGTGTCTTGTGTAGTTCTAATGACCTTTCGTCATCTGGATTGTCTTTAAGTTAACCTCTCTTCTGTCCTCCTTGTTGCTCTTCCTCTCGCTTTTGTACACACTTCAGTTCAAAATGTAATTGCTGTGCAGCTTGGGGATGTCTGCGGCTACCAAAGACTGCACACACAGCTATAGTGGAATTGTTTTCAGATCTTGTGGTGGAACAGTGCCAATGGAAGGGCCATATTTTGGATGATGAAGCTTGTGTGCTCATACCAGAAAATTTGAGAGGGTAGCAAGGTGCACGTACAGGAGCGGCCTGAGGCCGGCTGTGGCAGCTGGTGCCCCAGGCGGAAGGTGTGATTGGTGCCCCCGCGTGCACAGCCGTCAATGGCCGTGATGTCATCATCAGGCGCCTGGGCCGGCGGTGCCCTAGGCTACTGCCTAGTCTGCCTAGGCTCACGGGCCGCCCCTGTGCACATACACTTAATGCTTTCATTCTGCCTTCTGCAGAAAGTTCCCAAAAGATGCTTTCTCTCCTCCAGGAGTGTCGCAGAGGGAGGAAAATAGGCATATGCAAGTACCTGGCTGGCCAACCCGAGCAGTGATCACTATGTAGTCTTCCCCAATCAGCTGCACTGAGCAGCAGAATATAGGGGTGGTTGTATAGAGGAATGTTTGCTGGCAAAAAATGGGCAAGTGATCATCTTTGCAGCATGTATCTGTGGACAGAGAGGGGGAAGTTATGTCATTTTCCCCCACAGTCAGAATTTGGGCCAAATTTTTATAGCTGTTAGGAAATGCCTAGAATAGTTACTTGTAAAACCATCCAGTCGTGTGCGAGAGCAGACAGTGAGGTGCAGTTGCTGCTATGAGTGTTAAATTGTAGTGTTTTGATTTTCCCACTACAGCCAAGCCTATCCGCCCTGGCCATTACCCAGCATCTTCTCCAACGGCTGCCCATGCTATCCGAGGAGGAGGAATGTCAAACTCCAGCTACTGCCAGAACATGAAATAAGCAGTGAGTGAGTTCAGAATGACATTTACATCTGTTGCTGTTCAGTGTTCTTGTTTTTAGAAAACTGTGGAGGCTTTGATGGGGAATCTGTTTTTCTGGAGGTTTAGTTACAAAGAAGAATAATAACCATTATCTTGGGAAAGAATGCACTGTCAGAACACTGTGCAAGCTGCTGGTTTGGATTCTGTTCTTTCTCATTATGCCCAGACCTGAAGAAGAGTTCTGTGTCGCTTGAAAGCTTCTCTCACCAACAGAATTTAGTCCAATAAAAGGTATTTCCCCACCCACCTTGTCCCTCTGGGACCAACACAGTGGCAGTGTGCAACTGGACATTTTTTTATGTAAACTAAACTGTTGTTATAAATATAGGCTGCAATATGGAAAGTACAAAAGTAAAAACCTATGTATATGGCAAGGATTCAAGGATTCCCATGTATAGTGGCTGCCCTTGCAAAGTTTCCTTTTATTTTCTTTTTGCTTTGGATGACAAAATGTGTCCTCACTGTTTGCAGTATTCCCTGTATTTAGAGTAGAGAGTACCCAGAGTATCCAGAGGTAATGTTATGTAATTGAAAAGTTTGAGCAACTATTTTGTGTATGCATGCAGAAGCAGACTCTTAAGTGATTCTAGATACTTGGGGGGGGGGGTGGAGATGTCTTTTGGACTCCATTCAGAATGTGAACTTTCAGAAGCAAATCTCATGTCATAAGGATGAGACCACTTGAGAGATGGAACTATCTGGTAGATGGTTCCTATAGCAACATAGACGTAGGTTAAAATGTACCGGTACTCTGTACTGTGAGTGCCACTTACAGAAAGTGGCATACCAAAGGGGAACAAAAAGCAGCAATTTGGAAATTGAATAGGATTTACAAAAATTGATGTCTTGGAAAAATCCTTGTTATACTTGAAAGAATTTCACAGGATCTTTTTAGGTGGATAAGGCAAAATGCCACATTTATTGACAATGTAACACTATTCTATTATATGCATATTCCCACATACCCACACATAAACCCCATCTTGCTTTTGCTTAAAGTTACCAGACTGTTGTTCACATAATTCACTGGCCAGGCGAGTTAAGTGTGAGGAAGAGGAGCAGAGGCTTCTCTCGGTCTGGACCAATGTTCCGATCTTTGACAAGATGAGAGATGGAGATTCATGCAAGAAGCCTCATCTTTTATAGGACTTTTCCTCCATTTGGGTCTATGCATTTTGCTGCTGCATCAGCTCTTAATCAACATCCATTCTGTTTATCTGGAAGTCGTCATTCTTTGCCATCTGACATCAGTATGTTGGTGTCCGCTGTCCAGCATTTATCTCAGGGCCATCTTGTTTGTAAAAGGGCGCTCACTTCTTAACACTCCAAGGCCGTCCATAAAGTCTTCCATTGGTCTGCTTTCTATTGGGCCCAGTTGATGGTAGCTTGGTGCCTCTGAGTTTTACAGCCTCTACATTTCAAACTCAGTCCCCCCTCCCCAGGAACGACACTACCATTTCACACATGGGAAAAGGAATACGATTGTCCATACAAAAGGTATCAATCTATTTTGGTACAAAGCTTCTCTTAGTACAAACTTTTAATTAATTCATTGTATTTTCTTTATAACACAATCTATATTCTAATTACTGCTAAGAGCAACAGTGCGATCATGCTGAATCAGAAGCATCCTTCTGATCCCTTTCTGTCATAACATCAGATACAAACCCAAGCAGTTTGCCTGATGTATCTTTATTAAGGGCCTAAAAGACTGTTCTTCCCTGCTAACCAGAAAAGGGTGGCCAAAGAGTTTAACATTTATTCTCATACTACCCATTAAACACATTACATAAAACATTATAAAACTCCATGGCCTACATCTTGATGAAAAGTGTTCTGTTTCTGATGCAAAATGGAGGAAGGGGAAATTAGGCAATTGCTCTTTGGTTAGCTTTGACTTTATCCAGTACTGAAGTGAGGTGTCTAGAATTTATCAACAGGTAAGCAGAACAAGTTTAAGAAAGAACTATCCTCTGTTTTAATCCTTTGTAGTAGTTGCATAGGAATGTTGAGTTTCTAGCACCACATAGTACAAAACTCAATAATGCAATCAGCTAAAGCACCAGTTGTTGTAAACGGAAGAAAGAACATGGCAGTGGGCTGATGCCTCAGCCTCGTTGTGCATGGGTGATCGGTAATGTAGGCAAGGGGAGGCACAGCCTTCCCCAAATTGCCTATGCGACTGACCACCTAAGGCAGGGGCTGCTACTAGGGAAGGCTGGGGCTGTGGCACAGCAACCTGGCTCCGGCAACTGGAGAAGGCAGCTCCGCTTTCCCCACTTGCCGGGGAGGCATCAGGCTGCTGCATGACAGCCCAGCTTCCCCCAGCCGCTGGGGAGGGAGGGGACTGCAGCTCAGTAGCCTGACTTTCCCCAGCTGCCAAGGGGCCACAGTATGGCAGATGCGGATCTCCAAGTGGCCCAGAAGCATCGGGTTGGGAATGGGCATGGCCTTAGTAGAAGGGGTGGGGCTTTGGGCGGAAGGGGCTGGGCTGGGCTTGCCTTCCCCAGCTGGCCTTTCTCCCAACACCCGTGTCACTCTGCCATTTATTGGAGGAAGAGGATGGATGTTGGCTAGCATATTGAAATGAGCTCTGTGTTTAGGAAACTGAAAGGGGAGTTGGGCTGTTTAGATTAGATTAGATTAGATTAGAACTGGGAGAGAAACAATTTTGTGGTCCTGCAAAAATGGAGATCTTGCCAAATCAAAATGGCAAATTTTCACAAATGAGAAACCCAAAAAGCATTTGGTTTGTAAAACATTTTTTGAGAATTCAGTAATAGTGGGAGATTTCAACTATCCCCATATTGACTGGGTACATGTCCTCAGGACAAGATGCAAAGACAAAATTTCTTGATACCTTAAATGACTGCTTCTTGGAGCAGCTGGTACAGGAACCCACAAGAGGAGAGGCAATTCTTGATTTAGTCCTGAGTGGCACGCAGGATCTGGTCCAAGAGGTAACTATAACAAGACCGCTTGGAAATAGTGACCATAATATAATAACATTTAACATTCCTGTAGTGGGAAGAACACCTCAGCAGCCCAACACTGTGGCATTTAATTTCAAAAAGGGGAACTGTGCAAAAATGAGGAGGTTAGTTAAACAGAAATTAAAAGGTACAGTGACTAAAGTAAAATCCCTGCAAGCTGCATGGACACTTTTCAAAGACACCATAATAGAGGCCCAACTTAAATGTATACCCCAAATTAAAAAACATAGTAGAAGAACTAAAGAGCCACCATGTAAAGAAGCAGTGAGAGATAAAAAAGACATCTTTTAAAAAGTGGAAATTAAATCTTAACGAGGTAAATAAAAGGGAGCATAAACACTGCCAAATTAAGTGTAAAAATGTAATAAGAAAAGTCAAAAAGGGGTCTGAAGAACAGCTAGCCAAAAACTCAAAATGTTTAAGTACATCATAAGCAGGAAGCCTGCTAAACAATCAGTGGGGCCCCTGGATGATCGAGATACAAAAGGAGCACTTAAAGACGATAAAGTCATTGCGGAGAAACTAAATGAATTATTTGCTTCAGTCTTCACGGCTGAGGATGTTAGGGAGATTCCCAAACCTGACCCGTCCTTTGTAGGTGAGAAATCTGAGGACTTGTCACAGATTGAAGTGTCATTAGAGGAGGTTTTGGAATTAATTGATAAACTTAACAGTAACAAGTCACCGGGATCAGATGGCATTCACCCAAGAGTTCTGAAAACTCAAATGTGAAATTGCGGAACTATTAATTATGGTTTGTAAGCTATCCTTTAAATCAGCTTCTGTACCCAGTGACTGGAAGATAGCTAATGTATTGCCAATATTTAAAAAGGGTTCTACAGGCGATCCCGGCAATTACAGACTGGTAAGTCTAACGTCAGTACCAGGCAAATTAGTTGAAACAGTAGTGAAGAATAAAATTGTCAGACACGTAGAAAGAACATAATTTGTTGGGCAAAAGCCAACATGGTTTCTGTAAAGGGAAATCATGTCTCGCTAATCTATTCGAGTTCTTTGAAGGGGTCAACAAACATGTGGACAAGGGGGATCCAGTAGATATAGTGTACTTAGATTTCCAGAAAGCCTTTGACAAGGTCCCTCACCAAAGGCTCTTACGTAAATTAGGTTGTCATGGGATAAGAGGGAAGATCCTTTCATGGACTGAGAACTGGTTAAAAGACAGAAAACAAAGGGTAGGAATAAATAGTAAATTTTCAGAATGGAGAGGGATAACTAGTGGTGTCCCCCAAGGGTCAGTCCTAGGACCGATCCTATTCAACTTATTCATAAGTGATCTGGAGAAAGGGGTAAACAGTGAGATGGCAAAGTTTGCAGACAACACTAAACTGCTCAAGGTAGTTAAGACCAAAGCAGACTGTGAAGAACTTCAGAAAGATCTCACCAAACTAAGTGACTGGGCAACAAAATGGCAAATGAAATTTAATGTGGATAAATTTAAGTAATGCACACTGGAAAAAATAACCACAACTATACATATAATATGATGGGGGCTAATTCAGCTACAACTAATCAGGAAAGAGATCTTGGAGCCATCATGGATAGTTCTCTGAAGACGTCCACGCAGTGTGCAGCGGCAGTCAAAAAAGCAAACAGGATGTTAGGAATCATTAAAAAAGGGATAGAGAATAAGAAGGAGAATATCTTATTGCCCTTATATAAATCCATGGTATGCCCACATCTTGAATACTGCATACAGATGTGGTCTTCTCATCTCAAAAAAGATATACTGGCATTAGAAAAGGTTCACAGAAGGGCAACTAAAATGATTAGGGGTTTGGAACAGGTCCCATATGAGGAGAGATTAAAGAGACTGGGACTTCTCAGCTTGGAAAAGAGGAGACTAATGGGGGATATGACATAGGTCTATAAAATCATGAGTGGTGTGGAAAAAGTGAATAAGGAAAAGTTATTTACTTGTTCCCATAATATTAAAAACTAGGGGCCACCAAATGAAACTAATGTGCAGCAGGTTTAAAACAAATAAAAGGAAGTTCTTCTTCACACAGTGCATAGTCAATGTGTGGAACTCCTTGCCGGAGCAGGTTGTGAAGGCTAGGACTATAACAGAGTTTAAAAGAGAACTAGATAAATTCATGGAGGTTAAGTCCATAAATGGCTATTAGCCAGTATGGGTAAGGAATGGTGTCCTAGCCTCTGTTTGTTAGAGGGTGGAGATGGATGGCAGGAAAGAGATCGCTTGATCATTCATTATCTGTTCGATTCACTCCTTCTGGGGCACCTGGCATTGGCCACTGTTGGCAGACAGGGTATTGGGCTGGATGGACTTTTGGTCTGAGCCAGTATGGCTGTTTTTATGTAGAATTTTGAAATGTCTTGTTTGGACTTTGAACATTTTTTTTAACTTAAATTAGCAGTTATTTTGGTCAAGAAAAAAGAGTTTTCATTTTGAAAATGTTGAAATGAAACATTTGATAACTTTAAAATGTTTGATGAAAAATTATCAACTTAAAACCAAACCTTTCCTGTGGAAAAAGTTGCTTTGAAGAATTGGCATTTTCTGATGGAAAAAATGTTTGTTTAAAAAAAAAAAAAATTTCCAAAAGCTAGTTCATGACATTGATGTTTAGTGATGGTGAAGATCTTATTGCATTGTAAACAAAGGCATGAATGGCAAATCTGGCTTTGAGGAAGTCTGTGTTTTCCCATAGGATCATACAACAAAAGCAACATTTAGGATCCACAATTGAGGCAATTGCAGTACATCAAGCAGAAAGAGAGCATCTTTCATGTGGTTTTAACTGATGATGTGTTCCCTCCTTATCTATCTCACTGTGATTTGGTATGTGTGTTGAAGGCATCAGTGTATATCTGCACAGATTTATTTGTAAAACCTGCATAATATTTTGATTCAAGAAACTAGAACAATACAAAATCAACATGATATATGTTAATGGATTAACTGATAGGTCTCTGTGTTGCAGTACAGCAGACTTCCGATAATCCGGTACCTTTGGGACCCAGGGGGTGCCAGATTATCGGATATGCCGGAATATCAGGAGGTACTCCGGCAGGGGGGCTGTGGTGGGGGGGGAACGGTGCTGCGTGGGGCGAACTGGGTGCTGGTGAGGGACGGCGCTGCGGGACCAACCCGGCAGCACCCCAGCTGCTGTGCCCCGGCTTCCCCAAGTCCGCTGCTGCTGAAACTGACGAGTGGCGGACTTGGGGAAGGGCGGGCAGAGCAGCTGGAGTGCTACCCGGTTGGTCCTACAGTGCTGCCCCTTACCCCCCTGCTCGGTGCCCGGCAGCACCCCAGCTGCTCTGCTCTGCAGCTTCCCCAAGTCTGCCGCTCGTCAGTTTCAGCAGTGGCAGCAGTGGACTTGGGGAAGCCGTGCGGAGCAGCTCCAATTGTCCGGCTGGCCGGAGCACTTCTGGGTTCCAGTTGGTGCCGGACTGTCGGGAGTGCCGGACCACTGGATGCCGGACAATTGGAGTTTTACTGTAAATAGGTAATTATCATTGAGTAGTTCTAGGTTAGTCATTGCTGATTGTGAGCTCATGTAAACTAGCATTCACCATAATGTGATTCTATGGCCAAAATGGCTGTTAGTAATTTTTCTGATAGTGTCTATCTCTTGCATAGCATTTTTCATCAATAGATCTCAAAGTGCTTCGCAAAGAGAGGCCAGTATTGTTATCCCCAGTTTACAGATGGAGAAACTGAGCCAAGGAGGTGAAGTAACTTGCCCAAGGTGTCTCAGCCAGCCAGAGGGAGAGTCAGGAACAGAACCCAACTCTTAGTCCTGTGCTCTGTGCACTCAGAGACACTGTTTGCTCCACGGTGTGATACTTGGATGTGCAAATGGGGAAATACTGAGCAGGCACAGGAAGGTTGTATTACCTCAGCATTTCTCATGGTTGGTGATGGCTACGGGATCGTCGTCCATTTCTAGCCATGAGAATTATTAAAGGGTTGGGAAATATGCCTTTACAGTAGATTCAAAAGACTCAGCCTATGGAGCCTGATATAAAAAAGGTTAAGGGATGACTTCATCAGTCTTGCAAGTACCTATAGGGGGATCAGAAATTTTGTAATAGAGGTATTTTCCATCTAGCATAGTGGTTCCCCACTGCTGGGCTGTGGAAGGTGGGTGCTGGAGCTGAAGCTGGCTGTTTGCAGCAGCTCTGGGCACTGGGGCTGAGGTACAAATTTTGGTGGACTGGTAACATTTTATTTGCATATTCATTATTTGCATAATGAATATGCAAATAAAGTGGTACTGGTCTGCAAAAAGTTTGTGAATGGGCTTGCTAGTCTGTGGTATAAAAATTTGGGAACCACTATTCTAGCAGACAAAAATATAACAAGATTCCATGGCTAGAAGGTGAAGCTGGATAAATTCAGATTGGAAGTATGGCACAGGTGTTTTTTTAATCAGTGAGGATAATTAACCATGGGAACAACTAATCAATGGCTTTGGTGGATTCTCCATCACTGAAAATATTTAAATCAAGACTAGAAGTTTTTTTAAGGGTATGTCTACACTGCATTCCTCTTTCGAGAGAGGAATGCAAATGCAGGTGAGTGAAATTGCAAATGAAGCACGGATTTGAATTTCCCACGCTTCATTTGCATAATGGTGTCCAGGTGCTTCTTTGAAATGCCCTATTTCGAAAGAAAAAACGCAGTCTAGATGGGGTTATTTTGAAAAAAGCCCTTCTTTCAAAATAACCCTTAAGAGGAGCGAGGGTTATTTCGAAAGAAGGGTTTTTCTCGAAATAACCCCGTCTAGACTGCTTTTTTTTCTTTCGAAATAGGGTATTTCGAAAAAGCGCCTGGATGCCATTATGCAAATGAAGCGCAGGAAATTCAAATCCGTGCTTCATTTGCAGTTTCGCTCTCCTGCATTTGCATTCCTGTCTCAAAAGAGGAATGCAGTGTAGACATACCTAAGAGAGCTGCTCTAGTTCAGCTCTAGCTATTGGATGTGAAACAAGTATTAATTTAGGGATGTCCTATGGCTTATGTTATGCAGGATATCACAGCAGGATATGGTCCCTTCTGACCATAAAATATGTGCCTCTGTGAAGCCTCATGCTGGCTTTAAATATTTCCTCTTTTCTCTGCTTTGATTAAGCATTTACAGTTTTGATATGTTCATGTGGCTTTCTCCCCATCTAGGAATTTGTGTCTGCATATTTAGATTGGGGCTAAATATCCCAACTCAGATGTAATTTGTAGTTTGTTCATACATATTTTTTTTTAAATTTATATTTGTTCCTTGCATGTGACACTTGCTAGATTTTTTTTTTTTTTTTTTTTTTTGTCAAGTAGTGAGAACCAGGAAAGTTCTGCATTTGTGCACCAGGAGGAGCCAGCGTGATGCACCTGAAAATGTTTGTTAAAGGAATAGCTCATGAATGGAGGAATTGTGGTTGGAGGTTCCCTCCGTGTGCGTGTGTGTGTTTTTTGTGTGTGTGTGTGTCTCTCTCTCTCCCCCCCCCCCCCCCCCCCCCCCCCGTCAGTCAGTCCTATGAAGGTTGGAAATTCCTAGCCATCTGATGTGCTGCTAGAACAGTGTGGCCGTGATTGCTACTGGAACAGTGTGTTGACTTCACATGGTTATCTCCATGCTGATGTTAATACCTGTTTTGTAAACACATTGTTGTTTTTTGTATTTTCTACATTGCCTTGGCAGATTTCATTTGAAAAACTGTTAGATAATAGTTAACATTGATCACGAGGACTTCAAATAAGCCAAGGGCTTCTAGTGAAAGGACCAGGAACATGTGTTCTCTCTAGTATATCAGTTACTTTGTAACTCACTATTCCCTAAGTGTTTTATTTCTTTGATATTTTAAAATTCTAGTTGTTATTTTAGGCAGCTAGTAGGCTTACCTAGATGTGCTGTTCCATTGCACTGACTAAACTGACTTGAACTCTAGCCAGGTGCCTATCTGTTTTGAAAGACCCTGGGGGATGATTGCATTCTTTCCAATGATTTTGACTTTTTCCTTCCCTCAAGGATGGCGCTTATTCTGCTGTTTTTATAATTCTTCTCTGGTTTCTTTTTTGAATGTTTGCCGGTTCCTTCAGGCACTAAGCATTCTTGGATATTGTGTGGGTTTTGCTGAGAATGTTTGACATACATGCATACAAACCATCTGTCTCATCACATTCACTCTATTTAATATCCTTTGTGGATTGTTTTTGCTGCATGTGTTTTGCCTTGAGCCCTGTGACTACAGGCAGCATATTTTTGCAGTAGATGAATTCTGCAAGCCTTTGCTGGGGTTTTTCATGTATTTATTTGCTCAAACTTAATTGAAGTTTGCTTTTTGGTCTTGCCAGCAACATAACTTAAGAGATTCTCTGCTTCATTGTATTGTCCATTGACACAAGTACAAAGGGAAAAGTGTACAATAATGTGCATATAAGAAGTTTTACCACAAGAACAGTACTGGACAAAAGCTGTAGCAGTATATACTGAGTGTATCTTTAGGAAATCATTTGCACAAAACCACAATATTAAATGGCAAATCTGATAAAAAGCAGGTGCAGGAAGTCCTTAAACAACTGCAGAACGAGCCATCTTCTCAGACACCCTGTTCACTGCTTCCATTTTCCAGGAGTAGGGGTGTTAGATATTGTGCAGTTGAATAGTTGTGTAACCACATGAAATCTTAGTGGTTACACGAATACTCAATAGTCCCTGGTGGTGGGGCCGGCAGTCAGTGGACTCTGACCCCTCTCCTGGGGAGCCCCTTTGCCACTTCTCGCTGCTGCCTCTTTTTTAGAGGCAGCAGTGCAGGGTGGTGGGTGGAGCTGGTCCACAAGGGGAGCCCGTTTAAAAACCAGCTCCCTGCGCAGACTGGCTGCCTGCTGCCCCACGCTGCTACCTCTGATACAGAGGCAGCAGCATGGGGTAGCAGCAACTCCTGTCCATGGGAGGTCTGAGCTCTCCATAGGTAGAGGCTGCTCTGTGGGATGCGGAGCAGCCTCTATCTGAGGGGAGCTCAGACCCCCCTCCCCCCCCCCCCCCCGCAGAGAGGGGCTGCTGTCTAGGGTTACCAGATGATTTAACAAAAAATACTGAATACCCCCTTCCCCAAAAAAAGGGGAAAAAATTTTGTTGAAAAAGGTATGTGTGTGCAAAAAAAAAAAAAAGGACCCAGAGAGTTAAGCAAAAAAAAAATAAAAATAAAAATAAAAACAGCATGGCCCCTTTAAGAACAGGAGGGGCTGGGCTCTGCCTCTCCTAACAGGCTGCAGGCAGCCAGTGGCCATCTTGCCTCCCTCCCTGCTCTGGGCCAGACAGCTCCCCTGCAGAACCAGGTAAACGGCGGAGGGGGCTGGGCCCGATTGCTCTGTGTGTGTGTGTGTGTGTGTGTGTGTGTGTGTGTGTGAAAAAATCAGAAAATACCAGACATTGTAGGTGTCCGGTATTTTCAGAATCTTTTTTACAGGACCGAAGTCGAAACTACTGGACTGTCCGGGTCAATACCGGACACCTGGCAACCCTACTGCTGGGGAGAGCTGGCTTTTAAGCCAGCTCCCTCCAGCACTGGCTTCTGCCTGCCCACCCTACTGCTTCTGTAGGACGAAGGAGGGGGAGGGCAGGAGGGTCTGCAGAACTGGTTCCCTATGTGTATGGGCTCTAGCCTGCTCCCCTCACCCTCCGTGGTGGGGGAGGAGAGAGAGGAGGAAGCAGGCAGATCTGGTGCTCGTGGGAAACTGGCTTAAGCTGGCTTTTAAGCCAGCTCCTCATGGGCATCAGCTTCTGCTCCCTCCCTTTCGCTGTCTCTGTTTGGGGGGGGGAGGGGAGGGAATGCATGTAGTCAACAAAATTAACTGATAAGCCCAGATTTAGTGGTTAATCATGTAGTCTTCTACATCACTATCCAGGAGCATATTGTTTCTGAACACCCTTTTTCAACACACCTTGGAACTAAATCTGGCTGACATTGGAAATTTTCTGCAAACCGAAGACATTCTGAAATGTTTGAATTTTAGAAACACTGACACATGATGTTTCTGAAATGGAAAATGCCCTCTGGATCAGCAGCTGTGCCTGAAATTGTGATTATTGAAAGTTTGTCTCACTTGAGATGTCTTCACAAAACATTTTATTTTACATTTTTTTTAGCATTTTTTGTTTATAAAACCATCATACATATTTCATATTATTTTTTTTCAAGCTTTTAATTCCACGAACATAGAAAACCACCACAGCTATAAGGTATATTCTGTTGTGGCACTTGCATCGTCCATAGAATTTTTATTTAACTTCTAGTTGCAGGACCAAATTCCTATTAAAATGATACAGGTATAATAAAAGGTAGTTTGATCTGGGGAATATTTCTTACTGATCACTAAGCTTGGGCCATAAAAGATGTACTTGAATTTCTAACCCTAGAATATGGCAGTTAACAGTTGGCCAGCTAAGTAACTTTGGTCTGGAAGTCATTGCTTCATTTATCATGTTTAGAGCTCGTATTTGAGAATATAACTCTACTTTATGATTATTTTTCTATTAACTCAATTATTTTGAAAAAATCTAGGTGTGCAACTTCATTCTTCAGTCCATTACTACTCCTTGGTTAATTTACTGGATTGTTTACTCTGAGATTACAGTAGCACTGCAGGTATGTGCCAGTACTCTGCAGCTAGGATGTACAGGTGATTTCTGGTTCAATAGAGTAGTCCAAATGCTTAGGGAGTTTTGGGTGAAAGCCACTGCATCACGGTCAGTATATTATTAAAATGTAGAGTCTTGCACTGATACTCACACTGAAGATTTTCACTGCGTAGCTGATAAGTCATGACCATTGTACATAGTCATTTGAATTTTTATAGAATGCCTGAAATGTAACTGTGTCCTACTGAACTTCCTGTGTAATTGCTCAACAGCAACGAAACAGGAGTGTGTTTCCTACATGAACTATTTATGGCTTAGCCGTCCATATCTCTGGAATGGAAATTTTATGACACAATTATCTTAAGTTATCTTAATAGTTCATTGATCATTTCACACTAGAGATAATAGTCATTTATTGCTGTCCGTCTAGTCATTTGATGTTTAATTGTTAATCACAGCATGGTGAAGTGTTTGTCAGTAAGTCTGTGCAGGGCCCAAGCATAATTTTTCCAGGCCTACTACACACTTGTAAGATTGTTGACCTCCCTCACACATACCACAATTTACAGCCTGGGGTGGGGCCCTCAGGATCTCTGGACCCTGGTAAAGTGTACCCTCCCCCCGTCCCCTATGTGGGGGCCCTGGGTCAGTGCTATTTTTGCTAGCTCCAGTGATTAGGGATGTTAGAATTGAATTGATTGACCATTTACCTGATAAGCTGGTATCAGTCAAGCTACGCCTGCTCCCGGGGAGGCGGCTTTGCTGTGCTAGGGCAGTGAAGCCACCTCCCCAGGAGCGGGGCGGGCAAGGGCTGCTGGCTCTGCTCCCTGGCAGGAGGCTTTGCTAAGCTTTATACTGCAAAGCCTGCAGCATGTGATGTTGCTAAGATTTTGAGTGGTTACACGTTTACAACAATTTTTAACATTCCTACCAGTGATACAATTGCTTATCCAAATTTGTGCAAGGAGATAAAGCTAGATTGGGTCAAAGAAACCAAGTCACTCGGTCAAGACTTCATTGTCCCATCATGATTCCATTGTGCTAGGAGATAGAGGCAGTCTTTTTTTGCATACATCTCAAGGATCTTAAGCATATGATGAGACAGCAGGTGGAAAAAAGTAAGATGGGGAATGGGGAGAATAAGGGAACAGGGAAATAATTGTCATAAGTAACAGTTACAGCAGACGAGCTGCTTAGCCGTTGTCAAGTCAAGAAGTCTGAGGATGGAGTGCCTAACATAGTGAAGACTAGTGGGAATGGGGTAGGTTTAGAACAGTGGTCTCCAACCTTTTTACACCCAAGATCACTTTTTAAATGACAGAACAAGCCAAGATCTACCACCCTGCCCCTTCCTTAAAGCCCCACCCTCTGTATTCTCCTCCTCTCCATCATTTGCTATCCTCAACCTTTATACTGCTGCTTTTTTTTCCCCAATTCTTCTGTAGGAAGAGGTTTTTCCAACATTTGGCCTGTCTAGACTGGACCAAATGTCAGAAAAACCCCTTCTTTTGGAAGCCCCCTTATTTCTCGTGGAAAGAGGAATATAGGGGTTACCGAAAGATCATGTTTGCTCTTCCACTAAAAGAAGCGGAAGAACAAACGCATCCCTGGATGCAGAAGAGTTTTTCTGGGATATCTCCGGAATCCTTAAAAACTCCTGCAGTCTAGCTGTACCCTCACTGGGTTGAGACAGGATGTGTAGGCTCTGGGGTGGGAATGAGGGATTTGGGTGTGGGAAGGGGTGAGAGGTGCAAGGTCTGGGAGGAAATCTGGATGCAGGAGGAGGTGGAGAAGGGCACGTTGGCTCGGGGAGGGGGCTCCAGACCAGGCAGTGTTGGGGTCAGATGTAGGGTCAGGGTACTAAACAAGCCACAAACTTCTGGATGTGAGGGTTCTGGAATTTGGGTTGGGGTATGTGAGGGGCTCAGGAAAGGGGGTTCCAGTGTATGATAGGCTCAGACGTAGGGTCTGGGGGGAAAGGGGAGTGCAGGAGTGTTATGATGCTGTGGCCAGATGGGGGCTTGGCCCGAATTGGGGGTTTGTTGGCCAGGCTTCATTTTTAAATAAAATACTATGTCAAACAAAAAAAGTTTCTGCATTGTCTTTATTTCTGAGAAGGGTAGGGAACCTGTTTTGAGTCGGGGTCACTGACCCACAGAAAAGTCAGTTGGGGCCACACAAGTGAGATGGAAAAAAACCCTCCTCCAACCCCTCCCCTCCCCAAGCTTCACTAATGTGGCCCCAACTGTGTTGGTGGGAGCAGGGGACATAGTACTGGGGAAGGGTGCTAGTGGGTGCTTCGGCAGGGAACAGGGTGCCAGTGGGGACAGAGTTCTGCAGCTGGGGCAGGGGAGAGGGAACAGGGTGCTGGGAGGGGAGAGGACAGGGTTCTGCAGCAGGGGACAGAGTGCCAGTGGGGACAGGTTTTTGCAGCTGGGGACAGGGTGCTGCTGGGGACAGAGTTCTGTGGGTGGGGACAGAGGAGTGGGGACAGAGTTCTGTGGCTGGGGAGTGGGAAGAGGGGACAGGAGGCCTGGGGGGGGGTGCCAGTGGGGGCAGGGAGTCTCCTGCACCCCCCCCCCCCCCCGCATTCCTCTCCCCCCCCCCGAGGGAAGCTGGTGAGTGCCTCCTCTGGGCCTGACTCCCCCCCATCCTGCGGCGCGGGGAAACCCCCGCGCATGCCTGCCCCGGGGCCATCCCCCCCCCCCCACGCGCACCTGCCCTGAGGCCAACCCCCCCTCGCCATGCGCCTGCCCCGGGGCCGATTCCCACCCCCCCCCCCCCCCCCGCAGCCCGGGAAAACCCTCGCGCTTGCGCCTGCCCCAGGGCCGACTCACCCCTCCTGCGGCGCAGGGAAGCCTCTGGGGCCAACGCCCCCTCCCGCAGCACACCTGGCACACCACAGACCTTTGGGAAGGGAGCAGCCAGCGTACTTCTGGAACCCCTGGAAGTGGTGCGAAGCTGCAGGACTTCCGTCCACCCCGCGGGAAGCTGGCACTACCTCCATTGTCGCTGGAGGTAGATAGTGGGGCTTCTCGGGGGTGGGAGGAAGAGGGGGGAGGGGGCCCGAATGCCTCGCGATCGACTGGTCGATCACGATCGACCGGTTGGTGACCATGGGTTTAGAAGATAAAATAAAAAAGAACAAGTTAAAAATTACTTAGAAAAGTCAGATGTCTTCAGGTCACCAAGGCCTGATGAAATGCTTCCTAGAATACTGAAGGAGCCGATAGAGGAGGTATCTGAGCCTTTCGCTGTCATCTTCGAAAAAGATGGAAGACAGGAGAGATTCCATAAGACTGGAAAAGGGTAAGTATAGTGCCCATCTATAAAAAGGGAAATAAGAACAACCCAGGAAACTACAGACCAGTCAGTTTAACTTCTGTGTCAGGAAAGATAATCGAGCAAATAATTAAGGAATCCATCTGCAAATATCTGGAAGAAAATAAAGTGATAGGTAACAGCCAGCATGGATTTGTAAAGAACAAATCATGTCAAACCAATCTGATAGCTTTCTTTGATAGGATAATGAGTCTTGTGGATAAGGGAGAAGTGGTGGACGTGGTATACCTAGACTTCAGTAAGGCATTTGCTATGGTCTCGTATTTGCCTGATTTATGCAACTTACATGGGGCTTCTATAAGGTGGGTGCATAATTGGCTGGATAACCATTCTTAGAGAGTAGTTATTAACGATTCACAATCGTGCTGGAAGGGCATAACAAGTGGGGTTCCACAGGGGGTCTGTTTTGGGACCGGTTCTGTTCAATATCTTCATCAACAATTTAGATATTGGCATAGAGAGTACGCTTATTAAGTTTGCAAATGATACCAAGCTGGGAGCAGTTTCAACTGCTTTAGAGAAAAGGGTCATAATTCAAAAGGATCTGGACAAACTGGAAAAATGGTCTGAGGTAAATGGGATGAATTTTAATAAGGACAAATTCAAACTACTCCACCTTAGAAAGGAACAATCACTTTCACACATACGAAATGGGAAGCGACTGTCTAGGTAGGGGTACTGCAGAAAGGGATCTAGGGGTCATAGTGGACCACAAGCTAAATATGAGTCAACAGTGTGATGCAAACATGTTTCTGGGATGCATTAACAGGAGTGTTGTGAGCAAGACATGAGAAGTTATTCTTCTGCTCTACTCTGAGCTGATTAGGCCTCAGTTGGAGTTCTGGATACAACATTTCTAGAAAGATGTGGAGAAATTGGAGAAAATACAGAGAAGAACAACAGAATGATTAAAGGTCTAGAGAACATGAGTTATGAGGGAAGACTGAAAGAATTGGACTTGTTTAGTTTGGAAAAGAGAAGACTGAGGGGGCATGATAGCCGTCTTCAGGTGTCTAAAAATGTGTCACCAGGAGGAGGGAGAAAAATTGTTCTCCTTGGCCTCTGAGGATAGGATGAGAAGCAATGGGCTTAAATTGCAGCAAGGGAGGTTTAGGTTGGACATTAGGAAAAACTCCCTACCTGTCAGGGTAGTTAAACACTGGAATAAATTGCCTAGGGAGGTTGTGGAATCTCCATCTCTACAGATATTTAAGAGCAGGTTAGATAGACATCTATCAGGGATGGTCCTGTCGTGAGGGCAGAAGACTGGACTTGATGACCTCTCGAGGTCCCTTCCAGTTCTAGTGTTCTATGATTCTATAAGGATTTTGTAAGCATCATGTCAGAGGTGTTAAACCCTGTCCACAGTAGAGAAATTTGCAGTGTGTGCAAACCTCAAATATAGATGGGCTGCACTGACATAAAGGAGGTATTTTGGTGGTGTGGCTACATCATCAATTTATTAGTGTCATCTTCACTTCACATAAGTGCTCTGTCTGTCTGTCTGCATTAGAAGCTTGCCTAGTAAGTACATCATTGTAGTTACTCTGGTGCCAATGTCAAATGCAGACAGAACATCAAGAAATTCTAAATTTCTATTTCTGTTCCACAATTACATAGTCAGATCTGAGCCAATTCTTATCATTACAAACATAAGTAAAACTAAGTCAGCTCAAAATTTTGAGTTTCAAAGAATTTTTTTGTAAACGAAAAACTTTGACTTTTGTGAAAGTGATTGGTGACAGATATTTGTTTTGTTTATAAAAATATCCTCCCTGTGCATGCATACAGGCTTTTCTTGACTAGTTGTAAATGAAACCCAAATACCAGAATTTGGTTGAGCATTTTAGTTTCTGTGATGCTCCAGGAGATTGAAAGATGCATGGTTAAGTTAAAAACTAAATTTAAAAGAAAAGTCTCTGCTTGAGTTACTAAATGTGCTTAAATTTTTAAAACTGAACTTTCAAAGCTTCATTAACTGTTAATTATTAATCTGAAGAGAAGACTGCACAGTCTCCACTGGGCATGGAAAGGAGGCTGTTGCAAATCAAGTAGTCAGTTTCTGCTTTTCATGCTGTCACAAGTGTATAGCTTACACACACTGTAGGGAATGCTCATATCTAAGTTCTTTTCATGTGATGGCTTTTTTGGTTCTAAAATGTGTATTAATAGCAGCTTTAAAAAAACATGAATCAATAAAACATCAAGGATCAGTCAGAAATAGAATTTAAGTATGACCATAATAATTCACATTGTTGATTTTGGACCAGGTGCTGAAAAAGGAGAAAAATAAAAGGTGTAGCAGTTCTTGTTTTGCGGGAATGATGATCAGTGGCTTTTGGGGGGGCAGTAAGCAGTGGGGTTTTTTTTGTGATGGTATGCTCCGGGATGGCATGCTAGCACCTATTTTCCCATCACACTTTAATTGAATGGGATTCCCCTCTGGCGTATTGGCACCTATTTCCTGGGGCGACTTGGCTCCTGATGGAAGCCTGCTCTTAAAGGGGCCGCAACCACTTTTTTTTTTTTCTTTTGGCTCAACAACTTTGAGCCTGTAGTACGGTACCTTTTTTCTTACAAAAAAAAAAAAAGCACTGGCAGTAAGTAACTATCCATACATAGTTAAGAGCGTTCCTGATCCTGCATTAGTTGGGTCAGGGATGTAAAAGAGTAGTCAATTAGTCAACTCCCGGATAAGCCTAGGTTTATTGGGTAGTCAAGTCAACTTCTTGCATTTCCCCCATACCCCCGCTGCCTCTATATCAGAGGCAGCAAGGTGGCGGGGGAGCAGGAGCCAGTGCTGAGAGGAGCAGGAGCTAGAGCTGGGATGAGCTGGCTTAAAAGCTGATTCTCCCCCAGCATCATCTCCACGGTGTGGCTTCTCCCCTCCCTCCCGCGCATGCTGGGGCTAGGCGATGCTGTTCCAGCAGAGCCCCTGTCTGCAGGGGGCCCAGTGTGGAGTTTTGATCCCCCGCGGACAGGGTCTGCTTCGCTGCAGCAGTTCCTGTCTATGGGGGTTCCCAGCTCCCTTCTGGGAGCCCCCATGGACAGGGGCTGCTGCTGGAGCAGCCCCTATTTTCAGCCAGTTCCAGGAGCTATTGTGGCTCTGCAGTTTAACTGTAGTAGGAACCGGGCTGCCTGTGCAAATACAAATTGTATCGACTACACTATTACCAAATTACGCGCCTCTTAACATCCTTAACATCTTAACCTGTCTCCACAGCCCCAGGAATCAGGGGAGCCAAAAAGTGACACTGAGTAGAGCTCTGGTGCATCTGAGGATCTGAACCATGGGAGGGCAAAATGTGGAAAGCCAGAGAGGCCTTACACAACAATCCCTCTCAGACCACCTTGTGAGAGAAGCTTGGTGAACACAAAATTATTCCCTAAACTGTTAGGTTTGCTGCAAGCACTCCAGCAGTGCTACTCTGAAATGCTGACGGGCAACCTGGAAATCATTATCCAATTAATGATATAAAATAAGCAAGCTGGCGTACTTGGAGCCCACTAACTGTGTGGAAATACCAAAGAGACTGCCCAATGATAGGCAGGAAGCCTACAAATGTATTCATCTCTTCCTTGATGATATATGAATATCTTCCTGTTTCAGTCTTCAGGGAGGCTTGGTCTCTGCTCCTCCCACTTGATATTTGCTGAAACTTGCACAACACCTAAGAGGTGTTGAGAAGAGGTGGGGAAATTGAATTGGAAATACTTTTACAATAGAAATAATGCCGCTCCATGGTCTACTGAAATTATTAAAGCAATCTGTGTTGGGCTCTGTATGCATGAAATACTGTGTAAACCTAGGCTAATCATGTATTCTGGTACCTTTCCCTAATCCTAAAATCTGATATGTTCCCAGCATTTCTCCCATCCTTATGCAAGCTCAAACACTATTTAATCAACCAACCAAAAACATTTTTAGAAGCTGCTCTGCTTAGTTGGAAAGAATTTACAGGCAGAGTAGAAACTGAAACACTGTCTCTTGTTTCAAAGTAAACACACATTTTCAGTGTTTGAGTACTTTTGGATAATATATTTTTTTTTTATTTACAATAGCAAATTTGCAATCTGGTTATTCAATTTTCTTGTCTGATCCTGCTCTAACGTCTTGCTCCCAATCTCCCAATATTGTTGTAACAATGCATGAAGAAAAGCATTAAATACATTAAATTTGTTTAGTGATAGGCAAATCTCAAATAATTCAGGGAATTTTGATATATATAATAGGTAACCTATTACATGGTTTCAGATCAAATATTTGTCTTGGAAGCCAGTTCTTCCATGTTGCTATTTGTGAAATAATTCTTATGTACTTTAAATAGCTTCCCCTTATAGCTGGTTGTCTCATCTTATCTTACTATACTTTAAAAAGTAAGATGACTCCTGCAGTTTGACAGAGTGACGTCATGAGTCACTCTGCATCTCTGAGCCCCTCCTTCTGCCCTCAACCACATGGCCCCCCTTCCCCATGAAAGCCACGAGCCATGCGGCCTCCCCCATACTCCGACTCAGTGAGGCCAGGCGTGGCGGGAGCCACGAGCTGCATGGCTCCTGGGGCATGCAGCTTCCTCCCACCCCCTGGTGCTCTGGGGAGAGGCTGCACGGCTGCCCTACTCTGTCCCCTTCCCTCCAAGATCCCCTATTGGCTCCATGCTACACAGGGTGGGGGTTAAACCCTCCCCCCCCCCAGCTCCACACCTCACGGGCCGGTAGTTAACCCTCCTCCACATGCTGCCAGCCCCTGAATGTCCTGCCGCCAGCTGCCACAAGGGCACAGGCTGCTGGAATTTAAATTGAACCATGTGGCTCCACTGCTGTCTGGGGCAGGGAGGAGAGACGAGCAGGAGCCGGGGAGAGTGTGCCCTCAGGTGGAGAGAGGGAGGCATGCGGGAGCTGTGTGACCTCTCGGGGGCTTGGGCTGGGGGTGTGCACGTGGGAGGTGCGGGGGCTTGGGTGGAGGAGGGGGCGTCCCCTTTGGGGTTTGGGTGGTGAGGCATTCGTAAGTTGCACAGCCTTGCTGGGGCTCAGGTGGGGAGAGGGGATGCGCAGGAGCTGTGGGGGACGGGCAGGGGCTCAGGTGCAGGGAGGGGGAAGTGGGAGCCGTGTGGCCTCATGGGGGCTGGGGTGGGGCACATGGGAGCTGCAGCGCCTCGCAAGGGCTCGGGTGCGGGGAGGAGGGTGCGCAGGACATGTGTGGCATCACCAGTGGTCTGGGGGGTAGCAGGTACATGGGAGCCGTGCATCCTTGCCTCTTGCCAGTGGGGGGCTGGAGCCACATCACTCCCCCCTTCCCTCCCTGCGGCCAGAGGGAGAGGACCAGGCACCATGCCCTCTCCCTGCCAGAGGGAAAAGGCTGGGTGCCAAGCCCCATACCCCCTCATCTCCAGAAGGAAAGGGTTGGGCCAGCTCCAGCCGGAGGGGAGAGAACCAGATCAGCCTCAATCCAGCCCATCTTCTCTGCACCCCCCTCTCCCCCAAGCTGGAAGGGGGAGAGCCGGCACAGGCCAAGGCTGCTCCACCTCGACCTGGCCCTCCCCAGCAGCCAGGGGGAGAGTCGGGGTTGCCTTCCCTCAGAGAAGGGGGGTTGGCGAGTGTAGGAAGCAGGGGACACTGCCCCCTACTTTTATGTATCTTGAATTTTATATACCTTGAATACCTAAATGTGTTTGTATTTCATGATTTGTGGTGGATAAGAAGGATGACAATCATATATACAAGCAGATGAGCATCTCTTTAAGATGTACATCAAACCTTTTGATGTGGTTTGTTTTTCTTTATCCACATTCTGCTGTGGTTATAAACTCAAATACAGATATATTCCTTGCTAAATAATATTTAAAAAGATGGGCTTGATATGAAACATATTTAGCTCCCTGAAACCAACTATAAATACATCCCATTCTGAATTTGTACATAACATTGTTATGTTATATCTAGCAATAGAGGGGAAAACCCTATTAAATGACTGAAGGGTAAGGAGGAAAAAACAGTTAAGATTTTGGAGAGTAGTTAAATAAGGACATGTTATGATATTTCAATATGGATGATTTTCAATATGGGTACTGATATATTGTGTCAATTGGGTAGTATGGGCTTTAAAAACGAGGGAAAAAATGTCCCTGCCCTTATAGCTTACTGTGTAGGCCCTATCCTGCAAATATTTAAAGAATGTTGAACTTTTTGAGTAATCCCATTTATGACAACTGGACAACTTCCATGCTTAAAGTTCTTCATGTGAATACTGTGTTTACAAGATTGGGCCCAATAAATGGTCCCTTGTTGACCTAAATTTTACTAACTTTTTTTTTTCTCCTTTTTTGACAGGTCAGGCTCCACTTAGCATGTTAAAGACGGTCATAAAATTCACTGGTGTGTGGTTTTTTTTTTTTTTTTTTTAAACTTCAACCTGCTCTGCGTCCTGCCTATCACGTGCTTTCTACAGCCAACTTCAGTGCATTGTTTTCAAATACTTTGGGCTTCATAGAATCTCCATGTGTACAGAAGTGTGTTCAGTTCAGCTCTTCTTTGGAAACATGTACAATATATGTAACATATCCATCTAAGTAACAATAGAGTGTCTGCCATTCAAAATATTTTCCATTGACTTCATTTTACCCCTTGGCACTGTTAGGTTGGGGCTTCTCTGCTGGCACTGACGCTTTTTGAAGTACTCCATGGCATCAGTAAATCCTGACTTCTGGCATCAGAGTTAATCATTCATCAATAAAGTGCCATCTAAGGCAGGTGATTGTGTTCTACAGTGACTGATTTACTGTATAATATACATATTATTTTATATTTTTACGGGATGAAAATGTGCTGCTATATGATTGAAATTGTGTAAACACATTTTCTGAAGTAAATTTCCCTGAAGAAGCATTTTTAATATCCTGGTGAAATCTTTGGACCTGTATAAAATATACTTTACTATCATACCTGTTAAAGATCAAACTATGGAATGGAGAGAAATCTGTTAGCATAGCACTACATTTTGAAGTTCAGTGGTCACACAATGATCTTAAAATTATCTGATCTGCTTGTAATACTGCCAGTATCGATGGGTATTCCCTGAATTTGGTGGCTAGCCATGAGTTTGTAAGCATGGTTCATTATGAAAAAAAACCTTGAGGAATTGCAAAATGCTGCAGAAATCTTGTCTTGAGAAAAGGTGAGATGCTTCCCCCTCCTATGATGTTTCTGGCAGGCCTTGATCTGCTCATAATGGAATTCAGAAATGGGAGCTAATACTGTTTTCGGTAGAGAAAATTCTATTGAATGCTCCTAAGAATGGATGGGGGTACATACATCAATTGTGGTGTGCAAAAGAAAGTTTAGGAAGACAGCATGTGTTGAGACACCTTTGTGCAAGGGCAAAGAATGTAAATAATTCATTCTGGAACTTGATAATATGCAAATCTGCCTCCAGATAACTTTAGCTCATTCATCTACTGATGAGACCTCTTGCCTTGTTTGGATTCTCTTTTAGTGCCAGGTATGAAACTTCCATCTTCTCAGCAGGGAGCACTGGAATCACCATGGAAAAGATGGGTTAGCAGGCAAAAGTCAAAGCTCTTATGCTAGATACCTACTGCTTTAGTTTGATATGCACATGTGAAACAATACATCTTAAGTAAGAGTATACCCCTTGAATCTTAGTTGCTGCTATATTTAATTCTTATTTAATTTTGGGGTTATTTTTGAGGTTCTGAATTTGTCCTGTGTGTTGGTAGACCTATATTTTAAAATTATTTAACCTGCTATAGAGACTATTTAAAGATTCTGAATTGACTTCAGATTTTTTTTCTACAGAAATTAATTAGAAAGCTCTCAATTATAACACAGTAAGTTAGATTTAATTTATTTTGTTAAATGTTGCACTATTTTGGCGAGCATTTTGTTAAAAGTATTTAATAAGACTGCACATATGCATTTGTTAATTTATTTTGTATTTTCCAAGGTTTCATATCTTTTTTCTTTGAATATGGGCATTGGCACCATCTGGAAAATGAACTGTGAACTTTCTGTTACTGGAAAATGCATATGGTGATTATTTCAAACCCTGTGAGATCTGAATAGCTCTTTATAGCTGAAATTTGTTTTAAAAATATCAACTTTTTTTTGCTTCTAAAATAGTTGTCTTATAGGAATGCCAACTATCACTTACTATTTTTATGGTAAATCAAACATTCTGTATTATTTCTTCATATGCTGAAGTCCCGTAACTGGATTACTGTAGAACGTTTTTCCTGTATCCTCCTTGATTTTAAATCTGTTACAAAGCTATATTGGAAAAAATGCTTCTAGCTTAAAAAGTAGCCCATTGCCACATGAGAACAAAAAGCAAAAACATCCTCTTATGCATAACAGTTTAGATAGTTATCTTGAGCTTCACTGATAAGTTAGCTCTGATGTCCCTTAGATAATCATGCTAGTGCTGATCAGCCAGTCAGTCCATCTAGCTTAGACCACTTAAGTGCCTCAGAGTTAACTTTTTTAGATCCTATGATAACTAATCACTGAAATGCTGAAGAGGCATATTATAGTGAAATCCTCAAAATCCTGAAAATTTACATAGTTTGAACTCATGACTGTGTTGCTATAACTTTTACTGTTGCTGGTATCTTCCATTCTTTTAAGACTATTTTAGGTAAGGATTTAATTTCATCCTAAATAATTTGCATTCAACATTTTTACAACTTTTTATAGTATCTTGTATATTTTATACAAACTAGAAACCATGCCTCTGCTATTCAGATCTCAAAAGCCCATATTTTGTGGTTTCACTTAATGCTGTATTTTTTTCCCCTTTCCTTTTTGAATGTTAAATTTCATATTTATTCTAGATAGTTGTTTGCAAGGAATCTGATTTCAATAATATAGATTAAATTTAATATCTATAACTTCACACATGACAAGTTTTAGGAGATACCTTTTATGCATTGATTTTCAATATGGAAGTAAAATACATATTTTTCATATGCTACTAGTGGCATGTTCCTGCTCAGCTGTTTTTTTTAAACTGAGTTCTATTATCTTGTGTTTTGTTCTTGAATTCATCTTTTATTTATTGAAATGTGGTTTTGGTTTTGCTGAAAGTAAGGAATGCTTTAAAAGCTGGAAAGATCCTGGCTGATATGTGCAACCAAGTGTGTATGTCACCAAACAAGGAAGGGTGAGAATAGATTATCCTGAATGTATTGGAAACTTTTTTAAAAATAGATTCTTCAGTACATTAAAGTCTGTCCACAGCAGACTTCTGAGTGACTTTTTAAAAATTTCGGTTTATGAAGAACCAGGAATTAACATACAAATCTACCTGAAAACTGTAAGAGTAACTATAGAATATGTGAAAGAATGAGTGCTGTCCTCATCAGTTCATTAAATATGAACCATTTTCTAACTCAACCAAATCAGTCCTTGGGTTCCACATATCTGAAAGGAATAAATGTTTAAGGATTGTGGCTTCGTACAACAGTGTGAATGTAATTTTCCTTAGTGAGGGAGGGGGAAGAGACAGGGACAACAAGGAATGGGAAATAACTTTTTATAATATAAAGTAGATACCCATGACAAGAAAGGGAATCATTAAACCATACTAGCAGGATAATCTTAATTGACTTTTGTTGTGACATTTTTGCTTTAAGGAATTTATGAATGGAAAACACATGAGACAAAAATATTTGTTAAACAAATACAGAAACACCACTTCAGTGTCTGTCTTAAATAACTCTGTCAATTTGAAATACTTGTCATTGCAGAAGGACTTTGGGGACTGAGACATTCTGTAGAATTATACGTGTCTAGTTTGTAAAGTGTGTAGTGTGTACTGCAGATGTGTATTCTCTGGGCTCTGTGTATCTGTACAGTAGTGTTCATTTTAGAAAAAAATTAAATTTTTGTGAACACGGTTTTTGGTGGTAACAAGGGGAATAAATTGTCACTGCAGCAAATGATGCTGTAATGTATTAAACTCTTAACAGCAGATCTGACTCCCTCTCCCCCTTCCATGGATAAATCTTTTTATCTTGGTTCTAAAATACTATCTATTAAAGATGTATGGATACACTGGCAGACTGCATGATGTATCATTTCAAACTGTTGAAGTGGAAAATAAAATTGAATTAAACTTTCTTGTATGCTGTGTTTGTGGCATGTATTAACAATGTCTATGGTGCTGACATGTCTCTGGCTTTTTTCACCAAAAAATCTCAGCTCCCGGCATTATGGAAGTTAATTATTTTTGTGGCAAGCTGTATAAATGTACTGGGGCACTCGAAAATTGTCTGCATTTTAATCCTCCCCTAAAGGTGTGGGAGGTAATCAGTCTTTCCATCTGCTCTAGGGGAGCATGTGCAGGAGTGGGGACTCTAGCCCTTTTACAAATGTTTCTTCCTTTCCACCTCCCCACCCAAATCTTCCATCCACCCATGGTTTTTTGGCTGGTATATGAGAGGGAGATAGGATGAAAGCAGGACAATGATCTACTATCCCCATTAGGGCAGGGCGCTTAACCACAGAGACACTGTCTGCTTCCATGCTCAAATTCTCAGTGCAATGGGAAAGGGCTCTTGCAACATCACTACCTCCGTTCTGAGTCACCTAATGTTTGGTATTTGTTGCTAAATGTTGTGTTTTAAATGATGCACCAGAAATGTAGGAATAATTCAGTCTATTTGAGAAATAAACCGTGAGGGAGTGTAGGCTTGATGTAAAGTGGATTATTTCTCTGGATACCAATAGGCACTCCCAGCCTCTCTCCCTCCCCCCAAAAGTCAGTGAGTCTCAGGGTGTGTCTACACAGCAAAGTTATGTCGGAATAACGGCCATTATTCCAAAATAACTATGCAAGTATCTACACAGCAATTCTGTTAGTTCAAAATAATTTCAAAATAATGGACGACTTATTCTGACTTCTGTAAAATTCATTCTGTGAAGAATAACGCCTATTTCGAAATAAGGCATGTGTAGATGCTCCACTTCTGCTATTTTGAAATAGCCCCTCACCAGGGCCATTCTAAGTTATTCCTCCTCAGGCTCTAAATCGAGATAGCACATCTAACATTAGGGAAGCCTGCCTCAGACTAATTTTGAGGCTTCTCTGTAGTGTGGATGTTCAATTTCAAAATAAGCGACTTCAGAATAACTATTCCGGGATTGCTTATTCTGAAAATAACTGTTCAGTGTAGACATAGCCTCAGAGCCTAGGTCAATGGATGGATTCAAAGCGCACTCTCATGCAAGCTAAAAATAGCAGTGTAAATATCCGTTCTCTGTGGGATGGAGGTGGCTGGCAGCTGCTGCCCGGAGCTGGGATGGTTGCTGCCCCTTGTCGTTCTGCGGTGTAACTGTCCCTGCTATCACATCCCTCCTTTTCTGTTTGATGAGATACATTCCATGCACATCCCATTGTCCTGGCACAACCAAACCCTGACTTTTAAGTTATAAGAGGAAGCTGTATGCCAAATTTGGTGGTCCTAGCTCTTATTGTTTAGGAGCGTTCTTGAACAAAAGGACTCTGATAGACACGCACACACACTCTCAAATATATAGTAGAGTCTCTATGGAAAATGTGCAGGAGCTGACATTCATCATGACTTGCATCTTCACTGTAAGTTCTAATGCATTGCTTCACTTGGCATCCACAACAACCTTTAAACACTGAACATAGCATTTGTGGGCGGGGGAGGGGGGGTCTTCTGTTGGCTATAGGCAGCTCATGTTAGTGTTAGCTCCTCAGTGCTAGATGAAGGCCTCTTACTTCACAGTGGGCATTGCAAATGCCAGCTGCTGGCTTCTGATTGCTGACTGCTATGCCACTGACTAGCGAAGTAATGGTGTATGTATAATTTATACAGTGTATGTGTATCATCCCTGTTCTTGCATAGACTTCTTTTGTATTTTCCAGTCTGTTTCTCTGCTGATCACTGTTGTGAGAATGGAGGTTATTCTGCCATTAAATCCAGGAGTTAATGTTATTTTGATTAACATTAAACAATTTTTCTTAGTTTTCAAAGTATGGTAATTTCTATACACTGGCTCAGAAGTTGTGTATACAGAACAAACAGCTTCAGCAGCATGAGGAAGTTTCCCCATTTTAGGAAGTTAGAGTACATCAGCAAACTGTGCATTTTTTCCCAGGCTTACAAGCAAGGGCAGATATTGTAAATTGCCTTTACTAGATGAGGAGAAAATATGTTTTCCCCATGAGGCAAAAAACCCTCAAACACCAAAAAAGTCCCTTCCCCCACCCCAAAACTTGTGCCTGGAGGATAAGTTCAACAACAGAGCAAAAGACTTGCAGGAGAATACTGATGGTTTTCTATTGAGGGTTGGACTTCTTCTGTTAATTACCCTGTTTCTCTAGTGCTTCAAAATTCAGTTTGTCAAAGTATGTACAGTTAGAAGCACTGTAAGGATGAGATTTTTTGTGTCACAAAGAGATCAGTTCAACTACTAAAATGTTGTTTCCATCTAAAACTACCAATTTAGATGCAAATATATTATTGACTAGATCCTGGACATACTAAAACATGTTTCTCTTTCGGGAGGGGAGGGGCATGCATCCAGCTCAAATTAACAATGTATGGTTAGTAAAGCAAGGTATCTTACCAAATTCAAGATTCATATTCAGGTTTAGGAGTAATGAAGAAATTACTAGCTGCTGTTCAGCCCTGAATTGTGATGCAATAAAAGCTAATTCATAGCCCAATTCAACCCCTCGTGTTTGATTTACAGTGGACAGCTGCATTGGTGTCGGTTGGAGTTAAAAGAAACCAAATGCCAGAAATCTGAATGTTTATTTAAAACATGAATGTTTCTCCTGTGTCTGTGAAGATAATATTAAAGATGAGAGGTAAGTGCATAGGTGCTAGAACTGCAGATGTTGGGAGTGCTGCCCCATTCTCTGGCTTGAAGTGGTTTTCATTATATACATGTTTATAGTTTGGTTCAATGGCATACAACAGCTGCATTATTTAAAAAAAAAATTATTCTAGCACCACAAAGTGTAAACGAGGGGTGGGGAACATTAGGCCTGGGGGCTGGATGTAGCCCCCAAGGCTCAAGGTCCTCCTCGGCATTGGAGAGCCCACGCTGGCACTTCACACAGCCCGCTCCTGCTGCCCTGCCACAGGGCTGAAGCACACAAAATCCACTAAGCTAGGCCTCCATAGGAATGTGGGGAGTGTCTGTCTCTCTCCTCCTCAGTGAGGGTTGATTTTTTTTTTTTAAGGTGTGGCTTCTCACTTGTGTGTGGCCCCCAACTGATTTTTCCAGGGGTTAGTGGCTCCCAATCCCCAGCCCTGGTGTAAACTAGTGGTGTGTGTTTGCTGCATCTTTGGACAGGCTAAAATATAATTGTTCTCCTTGGCCTCTGAGGACTGGACAAGAAGCGATGGGCTTAAATTGCAGCAAGGGAAGTTTAGGTTGGACATTAGGAAAAACCTCCTGTCAGGGTGGCTAAACACTGGAATAAATTGCCTAAGGAGGTTGTGGAATTTCCATCACTGGAGATATTTAAGAGCAGGTTGAATAGACATTGATCAGGGATGATCTAGACCAGGCCTCGGCAACGTACCATCTCGCCTGCTAAGCCACCAGATTGCCAGGCAGGCTTCCCTGCTTGCCCCACATGCCGCTCAGACATGCAGTTGTGGGGCACTTTTCTCTTTGAGTCAGGAGGGGAGGGAGGAAGATTCAGATGCTGCTCCTGCCCCCACAGCACAATCTCCCTGGCCAGTTTCTGGTTCGGAACCAGCCAATGGGAGCTGCCTGTTTGAATAACAGGCAACCATGAAGCAAACCCTCCTACTCACTCAAGCACATAACTAAGCAGGCAGAAACATTTTAAGCTCTGCAAGCTTTTAGCTCGGCCAGCAGGCAGGCAGATTTGGCTGCTGGCTGGTAGGTCTCCTGTCCAGAACCTGCCTCTGCTCCTCAACCCCTTCCTTCCCCAACCCTCTGCCTCCCACTCCTGCCCCGCTACTCCACATGCACCCAGACCCCCTCCCACATGTGGCACCCTAATCGCCTGCCCAGGATCATAACCCCCTTCTACTCTGTCACATCCCAAAACGCTGCACCCCAGGCTCCTGCCCTAGGTCATAACTGCCTCCTTCACCCAAATTCCCTCCCAGACTCCATTCTCCTTCCTGCACCCCAATCCCTTACTCCAAGCTCCCTCTGCACCCAACCTCCATCCCAGACCCCGCACCTCCTCTAATACCATGGAAGAGTGCGGCCCTCCACCACTTTCCAAAAATTATTACCCACCCCTTATCTAGACAATGCTTGGTCCGGCTGTGAGAGCAGGAGACTGGACTTGATGACCTCTACAAGTCCCTTCCAGTTCTTGTATTCTATATTCCCTTTTGTGTACCCTGACTTGCTTGTATCTTTGCTTCAGTCTCCTATAATGGTCTTTCAGTTAGTTCAGTGAGGCTTTCAGGGCTCTTGTACCAGGTTTTGGCCTGTGAAACAAGAGGAAGCCTTCACAGGGGTGCCATAACTAGGGGGCTGTCCCTAGATCTCCCTTTCAGAATCTCCTTCCATTAGGACAAGCCTGGACAAGATCTGGCCTGCCAATCCACCAGATCCAGCCCATGGATGCAGTGGGCAGCCCCAGGCAGGCTCCCTGCTTGCCTTGCTCCACCCACACACTGCTCAGAAAAGCAGCAACTGGGCCATTTGTGTTTCTCAGCTGTGAGCCTGGAAGGGAGGGGGGGAAGCTTCATGAGCTGCTGGTCTCAGCACAACCCTACTGTCCTGTTTCTGGCCAATAGGAGCTGCTTGTTCAAATAAGCAGTACTTTGAAGCACCGCTGCCCCCCCCTTCCCTCAGGCTCCTACATACTCACACAAGCACATAGGTGCTGCATTCTGGGCAGGCAGAGAGGCTGCCTCAGAAAGTGCTGGGCTGCTGGCCAGGAGTCATGTAAGGCTCCCTGCCAGAGCGTGCCTCTGCACTCCAGCCCCTTTACCCCACATAACCCAAAGCCTTTGTCCCCATCCTGCACCCATCCCTCTTCCCAGAACCTGCCCCCCAGGTCACAACACTCTCCTGCCTGAGGTCCCAACCCAAACCCTTACACCCCAAGTCACAACCCCTCTTATCCAAGGCCACAACCCAAACCCCTGCAACTGAATCTGGTGCCCCTAGTCCCAACTGCCTCCTTCACCGAAACTCCCTCCCACACTAAGGATCTTAAGGACTAGTCAACTATCCAATAAGCAAATGCTTATCGGATAATCTAGTCTACTAGTTGCTTCCTCCCCCCCTTTGCGGTCTCCATCAGACAGAGGCAGCAAAGGGGGGGGGGGAGGAAGAGGGAGCACTTCAAAGCAGCAACGCTGCACAGAGTCCAGTAAGGGCTGCCACTTCTAAATGTAGTGACGGCATTTCAAAGGGGCTTTGCCGCACAGCTGATCCCGAGTTCTGTGTTGCTGTGGTGTTTCATAGCGGCAGCGCCACATGGAGCTGATCCTGGGCTCTGTGTGGAGTTGCCCCTTTGAAATGCTGTGGCAGCATTTCAAAATGGCAGTGCCACGTGGAGCCTGGGGTCAGCTGGGACTCCCTAGGTGACCCCAGGCTCCATGTGGCATTTCTGCAGAACCCAGAGTCAGCTGGGGAATCTCCAGCTGATCCAGGGTTCCTTGGAAATATCACATGGAGCCCGGGATCAAGTGGGGAGTCCTGAGCTGACCCTGGCTCTTCCCATCATTTCAGAGCAGCAGCACTGCATAGAGCATGGGGGTCAGCAGCAGACTGAATCCCTCACTGACTCCAGGCCCCATGTGGACACTTCCACTTTAGATGTAGCCAGGGGCTCCTGTGCATTTCAGACTGGCATGATTTTGCGCAAATACTTTTAACGGAAAAGTTTTTCCATTAAAAGTATTTGCGCAAAAGCGCGTTTATATTGGCATGGATGCTTTTGCACAAAAGCATCCCTGGCCAATCTAGATGCGCTTTTGCGCAAGAAAGCCCCGATTGCCATTTTGGCCATCAGGGCTTTTTTGCGCAAAACAAAACTGAGCTGCCTCCACTGGCCCTTTTGCACAAAAGCTTTTGCGCAAAAGGACTTTTGCCCGAATGGGAGCTTCAAAGTATTTGCGCAAGAAGCACTGATTTCTTACATTGGAACGTCAGTGTTCTTGCGCAAATTCAAGCGGCCAGTGTAGACAGCTGGCAAGTTTTTGCACAAAAGCAGCCGCGTTTGCGCAAAGTCTTGCCAGTCTAGTCGCCCCTGTGTTTCAAAGCAGAAGTGCCTACCTGGAGCTCAGAATCAGCAGGCCTTCCTGCTGGTCCCAGGCTACACCTTGAGTTTGGCATTCCTTCTTTCAAAGGAGGAATGGGGAAGTGCCTCTCACCACCTCATGTAGTCAAAAATTCCCTTGACTACTCCACTAGTAAATTAACCATCATTTAACATCCTTGTCCCTCACCCCTGAGTTCCTTCCTGAACCCCACTAACTTACCTCTAGCTCTGTTCTGCACCCACCCTCTGTCCCGGCCCTTGTACCTTCTCCATTAATACCAATGAAGCGTGTAGCCCTCACCCCTTTCCCACCCTCCCAGAGTGCTGCCCGCCCGTAGGCAGTGAGCCAGGGGCAGCGGGCTGGCTCGTTCTGCAGGTAGCCGGGGCAGCAGCGCACGGCGCCTTCGGCCCTCGCTCGCGTCCTCCGGGGCCCTGCGCTGTCACGGCAGTGCGGAGCGAAGCACCCGGACCTCGCGCCCCGCAGGCACCTGGCCTCTGGGCCATGCGACTGCCCGGGCCCTACCAGCCCCCCAAGCGGTTCACGGCCGCTGCCTGAGCTGGGAGGAGGAGGAGGCTGGGCTGGGCTGGGCTGTTCAATTCACTGAGCGCCGAGTCTCAAGTCGGCCGGGGTTTAGCGGCAGGCGCGCCCGCTCTGGAGCCCTCCCCGCTCCGCCCCTCGCTGGGAGCCGGCCCCGCCCGCTTCAGCCGCCGCGCAGGTGAGGCGGCTTGAGGGGCGCGGCTGCAGGCGCTGGGGTGCGGGCAGCCGGGGCGCGCGCGGCGCTAGGGACGCTGCCTGGCCGGCTTGGGGTGGGGTCTGCCCCGCTGCCGGACTCGCTCCCAGCCCCACGGGGGGCGGCCGGGAAACGGGCTTGGAAAGCCGGGGCGGCTCCCTGCAGCTGACGGGTGAGTGCTCGGGGCTGGGACGCGGCGCCGCTGTGGGGAGGGGACGCGGAGAGCTGGTGCCTGGATGGGACAGACGGTCTCGCGTCGCCCGGCGGTGGGAGCTGGGTACGAGCGGACGCAGCTCTGCCCTGCCGCTGCCGAGGCTTTTGGTCCGGTCCCGAGCGGGCAGGGGTCCACGTGCGCGCCCTGCTGGCCCCCCTCAGTACTTCTCCCTGCCGGCGCCCGGGGAAGGCGCCGGAGCGTTCTGCTGGCCCAGGCGCAGCGCTGGGTGCGAGCTGGGACTCTCGGCTGGCCTAGCAACAGCGGCGAGATGCCCCAGGCTTGGGGGTTGTGAGCTCAGCCAATCGCTGCAGTCAAAGAACTTCACACCCTGCGAGCCAGTCGTCGCTGTATTTGTGTTTCACGTGGCCTTATGACAGGAGCGGTCTGACTCGCCAGGGAAGCTTTCCGTGAAGCAGAATAGCACTTTTCACTCATGCCTTTGTGTCTGAGTGCTGTCGCCCCTTTCAGTCTAGGCTTGCCAAATGCTCTGTAACGTCTATTTAAAGCTCACCACCTTTCTCATCTCCTGCCTCCTCCCTTTCGGGTGGAGTGTGCATTTATTTCTGTTTTATGGCTGGGTAAACTGAGGTACAAGTGCAGTGATTTCTCCATGGTCCCAGTGGATGAATGTCAGATCAGGAAATAGAAGTACATAGGCCTTTGCTTTTAACACTTGTGATTTAACAATCACACTGTGCCTCTCCGGTTGACAGGTTGTTGTAAATACTGTAACAAAGTAATTCCCAGAAGATGTACTGTGTCAGACAGTTCACTTATGTAGGGTCCCTTTACTTCTGGGATTGTTGAAATCACTTGGCCTTTGACCTAATGCTTTTCAGTGGATTCAAGCCATATGGGCATCAAGTATAACCTTACACTCCATTACTAACAGACTAGCTCCATTTGTCCTCTATGTACAGTTTACCATTCTTTTTATAGCCACGGTAGTATCATATAATACATGGAAAGGAAAAGGGCACTTATTTCAGAGAGAGAGAGAGATCAGATCTAAATCTCCTGGAAAAAAGAGACAGAAACAAGATTGAGAATGAAAATTTGAAGAGCATCAGGTGTTCATAATTAAATGCTTTAAATTAAAAGTGTAAACCAGCTGTCCTATTTTTGAGACATTTGTACCTATTATTACATTTACAAATCCTTTCAGCTTGATAGTGCTTTACTTGGTCATAGTAATGTTAGCAATGTGGTGATAGTATGATAAACTGATTTCCTGAGCTTTATAAAAAACGCATTATATTTTAAAATAAAGAAAAGCAAACAAAGAAAAACACGCAAGAATAAAACTTGTTATTAAAATCCTGCCAGCCGGTAAAGAAAGCCTTTGAATGGGTATGAAAACACGGTTTAGACCAGAAAACTGAGGATGCCTGATCTCTGGCTAGTCACCCTATCCAAATAGTCAAGCCACTTTGTGCATCTGACAGGCAGCACAAAGTTACTTCATATGCAGTTCTAGTAAAGGCATCCAGATGTAACTGTAGATGTTCATTTTACAGTCTGGTGAAGGGAGTTGTGCCATTTGGCCATGGTGAAGAGGCCAGTGCTTCATGTTTGGGGTCTGTTTGTTCTTCCAGTTTATTATCCCAATTAGTTTATTATTGCAGTTAGCTTTGCTACCAGTTGCATTCACAGGAGTCATTCCCTCTCCCCTGCCTCATTATTTGGTCACTTGAAGTGGGTTAGATTTCCCAGAACCACAATTTCTGTGTTCTCTTTAGAAGCCAGTCCTTTAATGACATCCTTCCCAAACCAGGGCACTTAGCATTAGCTCAGCTTTATCAGAGCTGTCTCCCCCATGCTTGACATCTGGCATGAGGTGTTAACTGTGAGGAGTTCAGTAAATATTGTGATCAGCTTATATGGGATGGATCCAGAATGTTTTTCGCTGGAGTACATCAGATTATTTCCACCCCCCTGTTGGCATCAGATGGTGTGTGGTTTGTCCCTCCATTCTCTGCTGGACGATGCAAGAGAGGTGAGAGGAAAGAGTCCATGTGTTGTGGATTATGTGGGGTGTAAACTGCTTCAGCTGTTAGATACAGGAATTGTAGGAGATGAGACTTCTCCAGCAGCACCATTGGGGATTTTGCAGGAGAGTGTCACCTCTTTTAGTGGCAATGTGATCTTCTCCACCCGGTGGATCTGTTTTCCCAGGACTTTGCTGAGGGCCGGCTCGAGCCATTGCTGCGCCCCGGACAGCGGGCGCGCGATGCATGCGCGGCCCCGCCCCCTGGCACGCTGCGCACCTTACAGCTGCCATCGGGCGCCCCCCATAGGTTGGCGCCATGGGCAGCTGCCCGGCTAGCCCCCCCCTTAATCCGGCCCTGACTTTGCCCTTGCCTGCAAATGTGAGTTAGGGCACAAGGAATGCTCTCCCTTTCACACAGATGGAAGTTAGCATTGTGCCAGTTATGTCTTACATGGGTGCTATGGAAGAGTTATTGGCAGAGTACGTGGCTGACTGTCCTGGTCTCAGTGAATTGAGAGAGAGAGAGAGAGAGAGAGAGACTGAAAATGCTAATACAAACTAAGGTTTAACAAAAGCTTCAGAGGGGTAGCCGAGTTAGTCTGTAACTGGAAACACTTAAACAACAACAAATAGCCTTGCTGCACCTTAACAACTAACAAAACATGTAGATGGTATCTTGAGCTCCATTCATCTGAAGAAGTGGGTTGTGCCCATGAAAGTTCATGATACCATCTACATGTTTTGTTAGTCTTTAAGGTGCTGCAAGACTGTTGGTTTTTTAAGGTTAAACCAGTTAGGAAACCCCTTCATTTGACTGTAAGGACCTTTGAACTTGGCAAGATTATGTGATCGGAATACCAAGAGGCAGATGGACTTTCTGTAGCTTCAGACATTTTGTGCAAATTATTTAATAAGCATATTTTCATACCTGCCATAAATTTTGGCTTTATTATCTCTCCCTGCTCTCAAGCAGTGTGAGCATAGGAGGTAGAGCTTAGCAGCTACATCTAGAATAGGTGGGAGGGTGTTTGGGGAGGATGCTGGATAGTACTGGGCTTCCCTCAACTTCTGTCCCCCATTGACTGTGTGACAGCTGTCCCCACGTAAAATCCAATTGGGGGAACAGTGCAAGGAAATGGGGAAAAGTTGTGGCTCCAGGTGGCAAGGAGGAGGCAGAGAATTCTCTGCTATAGGTGTGTGGCAGAGCTGCCTAATCAATTTCACATGAGTTGCAGCAGTCTGGGCAGCTCTGTTTTCCTGTGTGTGTCAGTAGAAGAGCACATCTCTTAGCCTGTAATACCTCTGTTGAATGTGATGAGTTTTGTGTGAGGGCATGCAATATTTCATTTCTGCTTTATCATCTTCTCCCTCTTTCATTGCTTTGCTCTGGGACAATCCAGAAATGAAGGGCAATGCTGTCCTCTCAGTGATTCTAGAGGATGACATTTTATCTGGCACAGCAGAGTGGAAATGATACACATCCTGCAGTTCACATCAGCTTAATTCTGCTATTTTACTTGGGGACAGGGGCTATGCATTGCTTCCCCCCCCCCCCCCACCTGTGCTTGCAGGGTGCCTACAATGATGGGGCCTTGATTACAGTCTTACATTTAAGACTGCTGTAGTATAAATAAAAATAAGCTTTGCCCCCCTTTCTGCATGGAGCAACACAATACTGGTCCTCCACTGGAGATGCTATGCAAGAAAAGGCAAATGCTGTATAAAGAGAAGAGGGAAAAAAAGAGGGAAAAGGCGGAGACAGATAATTGTAGTCTCTTTGGGGGCAGGGACTTTCCTTTTGTTTTATGACTGTATAGCATCTAGGACCATAGGGTCTGGCTCCATGCTTGGGGCTCAAGTCTCTGGGTCTGGGGTTGTCAATAGGCAGATTATGGGACAAATCCTGACAGCCAGATGATTTGAATGGACACCAAAATACTTTCATTTACTTATTATTGCTGTTATTTTTGTTATTTTCTCTGGAATCTGAACCGTTACTATATCTTGACCAAGAACTTTGGGCCTTGACAAAAAATAATATATTACTCCTATTCTAAGTAATAACTTCATGCCTCAGGAGGAGAGGGGACATGACCAACTACATTTCAGGGAAATAAAGGTCACCTGAAAAATCTGTCTTGAAGGTTTATCCTGGGCCTATCAAGAGAAATTTGGGCCCCACTAAGTCATGTTTATTGAGGCACCATCCTCTCTCATGTCACTTAATTTATGCAGACATTACATTGTTTTTGGGTATCCTCAATCTATGGGACCCTGATACAATTTTCACTTTTTGCCCCTTTCCCCGTCAGCCCTGACCATCACTATAATGAGGTCTCTTGCACTTTTCCTTTTTGGGGGGATAACATATCTACTTAAAGTAGGGGAAATGTTTCCAAAGGTGGGAAGTTTTCTGATTTAGACTATTCATTTCCCTTTTTTTGTTGCTATTGGTAGGGATTTAGAGAAGGGAGGTGTCAGTTCTTGCCATTGTGATGATGGGCCTTTATGAATTAAGGTCCCTTTGCTGTACAGTTGTTTTCAAGAGATTGTTTTAGTTGATTTAATTGATGTTTTAGTTTTAGTCTTAGATTTTTCCTGGAGATTGGAGTCTAATATGTTTCAACCTAATAAAAGACATTTCTTTTAACACAGATGAATAGTCTCTCTGACAGTGTTTCTCAAACTTTTGTCCTTTGGACCACGTGGCTCAATGCAAATCTTTCCGTGGACCACCATTTGCTAATGGAAACTCGCCTTTAATTACATAATTTCGCCTAAGCCATTTTGCTAGTTCTGCAGCTAAGGAAAATGGTTCAATTTAAATCATTAAACAGACTAAGCATTTTAATTTTCTCACGTTAGTTTATCAAACTTCATTTTAAATAAAGTAAAATATTAATTTATGTCCAACACAAAAGGTTTCAATGTTTTCTTTATGGCAGCGATAGGGAATCTTTTTTCGATCAGCAGCCACTGATCCACAGAAAAATCAGTTGGGGAGCTCACAAGTGAGAAGAAAAAAAAAATCCTCCAAACCCCCCCCAATTGATGTGTCATTGATGTGGCCCCAACTGAGACATCTCACTCCTCTGGCACTCCAGCCCCACGGGATGAGGGCGGAGGATAGGGAGGATTGAGGTTCAGGGCTTCCCGTAAACCAGATTTACTTTTCTGGGATTCCGGAGTTAGTGGATTCTGTGGACCCCCTTTGTCTCTAAGGGACAAAAATGGGGTGGGCGTGTCCCTGTGCCACCTGGTGGTGGTGGGCAGGAAGCTGAGGTGGCTCTTGGAGGCGGACTTGAGTGGAGAGCTGGGTATGGCAGGGAAGGTCGGAGCTTTCTTTACCCCATCCCCCTTCTCCTGCCCTGTACACCTTCCCAGCCAGAAGCCGGAGCTGGTGCACCAAGCCTCATGGCTGTATGGGCTCCCTGCTGAGTGAAGTAGAAGTGGGGGGGCTGAGCTCAAGCCGCAGACCACCTGGGAGGTGGCCACGGACCACTAGTGGTCCATGGATTGTACTTTGAGAATCACTCCTGTAAGAGAAAGGAAGGCACCTGATATGACTAGTCATTGGTCTGGCTAGTTAGTGGACTTCTCACTCATTAATCCTGAAGGTTTCAGGAGCACTGAAGGAACAACAGATATAATTACTTCCCCTAATCCATTATACCCTTACAAATATTTTTGGGAAAATCCCCTCTTCCAACATACAGAAATAAGGTTACATTTCTACCACATGTAAAATGAGAAAAATAAAATAGTACCTGACTGATGGCTTATTAAATCTCACTTGTGGAATATGTTTTATCCTTATGCCACACTCACACCTTAGATTCTGTTGATTAAAAAAAAACACTTTTACAGTGTATGTAAAGTGAGTTAAAGTTAATTACTTCTAGGTTTGGGATTAGTTGCATGTTTGACAGTTTGGAGTAGCTGAAGAGTATGTATGACAGGCAGAACACACCTACATCTGAGTGGCAGCATTTGTAAACTTCCAACTCAGCAGGGCCAAATTTTCATCAACACTTAGAGAACCAAGCTATTTATATTAAAAGTTACAGTTCTGAAGATAAACATTTTCATGGGAAAAACTTCCAACAATACTTTTACTCAAAGATTGAGTTCTGGTCTTGTGCTATGTACAGCAGGTGTGTGCATTTTTTTCTATTATTACTTGATAAATGATCCATTCAATCTACATAATAGATAAAAATCTTTTGGGGTTTGTATTTGCTTGCAGAATATTGCTTATCAGAGCGTTCTTTATTCTAAGTCCAGAGTGCCTGAATGAAACCAAAGTAGAGTTCAATTTTACCCATACCTGTGCTCTTTTCTTGCTCAGTCTTCAAAGTGTGTTTCAGAAACAGGACGTGATATATGTTAAATCTTGATGTCAATTTGTTGACTTATTTAGGAATATTTGTGGGGTGTCCCACTCAAGGTCCACACCTGCAGTTCTTACAGTAAGTGTAATCAAGTTCCTTGTAATCTGTTTTACATTCTTGCAGTAAGGAGAGCAGGATTTACACTTCAGAGTGTGGAAATGTATTCTAATATGTGGGAACCAGCTGTAAATGGGTGGGGTGGGGGGAAATCAGTCAGTCCTATAGCAATAAATTAGTTAAGGAGGTACAACTTTAATTTGCTAGAACATACCCGTAGCTATATAAATTACAAATAGCTGTGAATATTTCTAGTTGAAATGCCTTTTAAAAATCAAGTTATTCTTTTCTCTTGAAAACATTGAATATCATAATGGGCATTGTTCTGCTTCAGTATGGAAATGCTGGCACTAAAGCTATGCCTAACATTTGGAATAGAGATAGGTTCAGGTTTTAATTCCCCGAGTTTGTGGGCTTTCTGTTGAACTTGGGTTGAGCCTTTGGAAGGAAGAAGGTGGAATATTGTGGAGTGGTTTTTTAATTATTCTTACTTAAAACTAGGTCAAGTTGGTGGTTTCATCCGAGTTTCACTCTGCAGTTTGGATTTAAACCCAAGTGTGTGTGTGAGTATTAGGCTTGGTCTACACTATGGAGTTAAGCTGACCCAAGTCAGCGTATGTTGACTTAATTCTATAAATGTCTACGTCAAAATGTTGCTCCTGCTGATGTAGCTTGCCTAGTATGCCCATGTGAGAGGTGTAGCACTTAGCCCATCACAGTATCGGTGTAGACACAGCATTGTACAGTGACATTAGTGGCTTCCAGGAGTGTGTGCCATAGTGCCCTTGCGTGACTGCTTCGGCCACTGTTTTGAACTCTGCTGCCTGATGGCCCGATACACATGCTTATGCCCTCCCACTTTTAAAGCCTTGCGAATTTTTGAAATTCAATTTCCTGTTTGCTTGGTGTGGAGAGCTCACTTAGCAATTGCCCAGCTGACCATACTGGCTTCATCTGCCTGGAGTATGCAGGTGGAGATGGATCTGCAGGTGGGTCTGTGGGAAGAAGAGGCTATGCAGGCATAGCTTCGATCCAGCCATAGAAAGGTAGATATCTGCAAGCAGATTGCTCGTGGCATGGTGGAGAGAGGCTACAAAAGGGACATGTGGAAGTGCCACGTGAAAGCCAAGGAGCTGTGGCAGGCATATCAGAAGGCAAGTGAGGCTAGTAGTTGTGTTGCTGTCGAGCTGCAGACATACTGCTTTTATAAATAGCTACGTGTCTTCCCTGGTGGAGTCACCACCACCATCACCAGGAGCCCTGTTCTGGGGAGCTGGAGTAACAGCAAGGACAAGGTATTGGAGAGGAGGAGGAAAACGAGTATGAGGAACAGGCAATGAGGAGATCCAGTGACACAGTGAGCCAGGATGTGTTCTTAACTCTAGAGCAGAAGAGCCAGTCCCTACAGTCCAGCATGGGAGAGCCTGTTGCATAGGAAGGAGCCTCTGGTAAGTAGGCAGTTTACTTTGATCTTGCAGGGACACATTTGTTCACTTAATATTTTTTTAATTAGGATGAGTTAGTGAAATAACCGAGAGAGGCAGAGTTGCTATCCATTTCTCTTTCCCATGATTAGGCAAAGGAGGTCCTGCAGAACAGTGTGTGTGCACCAGACTGTTCTGTGACTCCTTCTTAGAAATCCCAAAAATTTCCTGAGGGTACTCTTGTCACAGAGGAGTAGGGTGTCTCTGGGTCCTGCACCCCCATCCGCAGACAGATGTGACTCTCAGCCAGCAAGTAGAACAGAAGGTTTATTCATTGGCAGGGATACAGCATAGTACAGACTTGTTGTTAACACAGGAACCAGAAGCAGTCAGTACAATCCATCCTGGGGAAAGGAGGACCTTGTATCCTAAGCCAGCCGAGAGCACTCACCCACTCCCCAACTGGTCCCAGCCCTGCAAGCATCCCTGCCTCCTCCTTTGTTCAGATTTCTCAGCAAGGTGTCACCTGGGTTCCCCCCACAACGAGGCTCAGGTTAAAAGAGAGCTTGAGCTATTGTTGTGTACATGCTAAGATGGGGCAGCTTCCTCCTCAGAGAGAGTCACACCCAAAACACCCATCCCCAACCAGGCATGAGTGCAGTGCCCAGGGAATCATGGAATCATAGAACACTAGAACTGGAAGGGACCTTGAGAGGTCATAGAGTCCAGTCCCCTGCCCTCATGGCAGGACCCAGTACCATCTAGACCATCCCTGATAGATGTCTATCTAACTTGATCTTAAATATCTCCAGAGATGGCGATTCCACAACCTCCCTAGGCAACTTATTCCAGTGTTTAACCACCCTGACAGTTAGGAAGTTTTTCCTAATGTCCAGCCTAAACCTGGGAAAGCGAGGCACATGCAGGGTTACAACAGAGCAGCACAAGACAATAGGAATCACATACAACATGACAAGTGAACAGAGTGAATACAATCCCAACTTCAGCACAACTCTGCAATGAGGTTTCTGGGGAGTGTTGCCTGATTTATTCTGCCATGGTAGGACTTTTCCCACCACTAAGCAATTACTTCAGCAGGCACCACTGATGCACACAAGCTAGCAGCAGGCAGACCTGGTCTATAGCCAAATGCACATAGGAACTGTTCCCTTACAGCAGGGCTACTCAACTTTGGAAGCCCCGGGGGCCACAATGATACTCACAGCACATGCCGATGGCCACAACTTAAGTGTGGTTGCATGTACGTGCAAATATATATGAAAATATATGCAAATAGCTTCTTTTACACTGACGGGCATGAATACAAAGCACTTCCCATAATGCCCTGGTGCTCCTGGTACCTCCTCTCTGGGAGCTAGAAACACCGACACCCTGTATCCATCTGTTCCAACCAGCCTGTCTGCTTAAGTCTTTCAGTGCTCATCCCGCCTGGGAGCTGCCTTGCCATTGTGGAGTCTTTTCCCAATGGAGGCCATGTTCAAAGATTCCCACCTGTGTGCCGAGTGTTGAGCAGCCCTGCCTTACAGTCTCCGTTACCTTCAGAAGTGTGATATCAGCTAAAATCACCAAGAAAATGCCAGCTTTCAGCTCAGTGGTCCTATCTACGTATACTCATGCCTGTGAGCTACCCTCCTCCATAGTCCCAATTTACTCACTCCCCACCAAGCTAGGAATGTAAAGGGTTAACTAGTTACCCAGTAAACATGAGGCTTACTGGCATGCTTACTGGGTAACCTGTTAACAAGAGGCCCAGCTGGAGCAGTCCTCTGCCCATGCTGCACTGCAGCAGGCCCTGCCTGGCCAGGCCCACTGCATCACAGCATGGGTGGGGAGCTGCTCCAGCCTGGCCGGACCTGCCACATCATAGACAGGGGCTCCTCCAGGGTTAACCAGTTAAATGTAGTGTTTAGCCGGTTAACTTTTTAAATGGGAATTAACATCCCTACCTGAGCCTTACGCACTATGGGACTGGCACCGTGCTCTATGGATCCCAACGAGAAGTGTGAATGAAGTGCTCGCAAGGTGTGTGGCTCAAGGGGAGTGGGTTCAGTGTGCCCAGTTTCCACTTATCTTGTGAACACACTCACAGGAGCACCTCTGTGCATTGTATCTTTTGCAGGTGGAAATGTGGCCTTGAGGGACTCTCCATGCACATCCCCAGAGGGGCTCAGCTGGATGAGGAGAAGGAAGAGGATGTGAGATGATGAAGTGGCATAGCTGTGGGTGGGCCTGAGTGGGCCGTGCCCCCCCCCCACTTTTCTCCTGAGAAAAGTGGGCCATGGTCCACTCAGGCCCACCCATGGCTAGCCAGGTGCAGGGGCTGACTCCTCTGTACCCGGTGCTCCGGCCAAGGAGTGGGGCTGAATTGCAACCATGCCACCCGCCCTCCAGCTGGGGAGGGGGATAGGGTCACAGGGACTTACTGCCCCCACCATTGCCCACCCACCTGAAGTCAGGGCCCACTGTCGTGGGCCTGTCTGGTGTCGCTCCTGGAATGATGTGGTCCAAGAGATCCTGCAAGCCTCTGGTGCTTCACATACTGAGCACAGGACTTGGAGCTCTATCACCTCTCCCCATTAATTTGCTCCTTCCTCTCCCACTGATGGGCAGAGAGATTTGTACCTGTGAGGGTGTAGAATGACATGGGTGTCAATATCTCAGCACAAACATTATATGCCATTGGCAGAATGAAATGGGGGGGGGGAGGGGAGCCAATCACAGTTAATTCTGTGCATTTGGGGTGTAGCTGGCTTTCTGAGCACTGCACTGGGCCCCTGGGTAGATTTGGCAATGGTACCACAATCCACATATGGAACGGAACACTGATTTTTGTCCACCCATCCAAGAATTTCTCAAGTATGGTTTCCCTCGCTAAGTGTGTCTCTCATCTTTGGCCTGTCCTCTGATCCCATTCCACTTCTGTTAGCCAAGCTGGATTTGATAGAACACCTGCCTGAATGTTGCTTCGTTCATTTCCAGATATGGATACATCACTGGATGGTACTCAGAACTAGATGCTAATTAAGGCCAATTGTGTTGTAACTGCATCTCTCAACACTATTGTGTGTGCAGTGTAGAAGGGCCATAAAAATCTGTCATCTGCTAAGAAGTTACTTGATTATGAAACTTTAAAAAACAATTTTGAGACAAACATAGAAAGAATCAAAGTATTGAAAAAAAGTTATTTGATTTGAGAATGTACCAGGTCCAGTTTTGCCCTCATTTACATTGTTGAAAGTTGTGCATGGGTATCAAGGGAAGAATATGGCACCCTATCTAAATTAAATCAGTTATAGCACAAACAGTTCAGCCTAGTGTGGTGTTTTTGTTAAGGTAAAAGAACCCATTGCCTATAAATCAGGAATTTTATACTGGAGGGGTAATCTGGTATAATTTAAACAGATCAGTGCAACATGTTGATATTATGACAATAGGTACTTCACACAAGCTGACTATTATCTTTCCTAATGATTGGTGGATGATTTGGCTAAGACACAATACAAGGAGGCAGGAGGTCTGGGGATTTTTTTGCTCATAACTAAATTTTTGTCTGTTAAGATAAGAATACCTCTTTGTGCACGAGAGCTTTCAGACAAATTAGCTGATGGGTTTTCTAGGAATATTTTTCTTACAACCTAATAAAATTGTACTTGTAGATACAAGTGATAGAGAAGATGAACCTGAAATACTTAGCCCTACCCTGGATTAGGTGATTAGTTAGGATTAAAGATTGACACCAGTGGTAGGAGCAGAGCTTCACTTTATTTTATTTGGTTTATCCTAGGTTAAATGTAAAGTACTATGATTTTTACTTATTTAGTCACTTATTTAAATAGCAAGCTAATATAGAAGAGTGTCCACTTTTTTGTCATGGGTTATAAACCCTTGGTAGCTACAATATTACAATTCTGAAAATCCTTCTGTGGTATTTGGTGGGTTGCTGGTATGTCTCCTTTAATAGCTAGTGGAGCAAATAACTGCAGTCCTAAATAAGACTTAATCTTCAGACTGTAGAATAAAAAATTGTTTGAATATTTGAACACACAAGTTGACACACTAGACTAGGATATACATTTTTAGATCAGTAATCTGCCTCAGGCAATACCCAACATCCGTTTCAGAGGAAGATTAACATCTGTCCATTAATGAGAGGGTGTGGATAAGAATTCCTCTTCAACCCTCACAGGTTATGCTCTGAAATGTGGCGATTACCTTTACTGTGGTTGACATTTGCATAACTGCAGATGTTGTTAATTATGCAGGCATCTAGTCCTTCAATTAAAAAAAATGCCGCAATACTTGTCTTGGTGATTGCAATGGTTCTGTTATAACAAAGTGGCATCAAAACTCAAAGCTTGTTTGAATATATAGAGCTAGGATTAGAAGTTTCTGAAATCAATGGAAAGCAAAGGGCATCTAGCATCTCAGAGCCTTAGTAACTTGGCATACACTGTGCTTGTCCCCTTGGCTCCAAAGTCTGGCCTACTAGCATTGACTTTACCTCCACCATGGATGAACTTCACTTAGGACTAGTGTACACTAGAATCACTACAGTGGCGTAGCTGTACCTAAGGATGTTAAGAGTCAGGTAATTGACTAATTGTGTAGTCGATACAATTGGTATCGACTACACAATTAGCCACCAAAGGAAGGCACTCTGTCCCAGCTCGCGGCAGTCCAGGAGCAGCCCCGGCTCCTATGACGTTTAAAATGCACAGCTGCAGCAGTCCCAGACTGGCGTGAGCGGGAACTGAACCAGGCTTGCTCAGTCCCAGTTCATCCCAGGTTCAGCAGCCCCTGTCCGTGGGGGGATCCCAGCAGGGAGCTGGGTCCTGGCCCGTGGACAGGGACCGCTGCCGCAAAGCAGAGGCTGCATCAGCAGTAGTCCCTGTTCACAGCAGCCTGGGCTGGCTGCAAACGGGCTGCTGCCGGAGCAGCCTCTGTTGGTGGCGGTTAGGAGCTGCTGCCAGAGCAGCCTCTGCCCACAGCCAGCCCGGGCTGCCGTGGATAGGGGCTGCTTTGCAGCAGCCTCCCCATCCACCATCCCTCTGCTACTGAGGCAGTGGGGGGGAATAGGCAGTATCGTGGAGACAGTGCTGGGGGAAAATCAGCTTTTAAGCCGGCTCCCCCAGTGCCAGCTCCTATTCCCCTCCCGCTTGCTGCCTCAGATACAGAGGTAGCAAGGGGCAGGGAAGCAAGTAGTTGACTACTCGCTTACATCCACCCCTAGCTGTACCAAGGTAGCTGTGCCTCTGTAGTACTGCTAGTGAAGATGCTCTATGCCAGACAGAGGAAGCTTTCCTGTCAGCATGATTACATCATCTTCCCGAGTGGTGAGAGCTATATTGGTGGGAGAGCTTCCCCTGCCAATGTAGCACTGTGTGCACCTGCGCTTAGGTCCGTGTAACTTGTATTGCTCAGAGGGCTGGCTCAGAGTGCTGATGTGTCTCCTGTTCTTCTCTCCTGAAGGCTAGTTTGGAAAACAAATTTGGCCATTGCTCCTTCTAGTCAGATTCCCCACAGCTTGTAGCTTCATGATAAGTGTTGTCACAGTAACGTTGTACTCTAGGTTGGAATCTGCTTTCTTCCCAAAAGTCTGACTCTGGTCACACACCACCTGACTCTCACTTGTCATTGCCATTATTTGTGCTCTGTTCTTGGCCCCTCATGGTTGTAAGACTGCATGGTATTGTCTTCTGCCTGATGTTTATTACACAGAGTGATGGGAGGAGGGAAGATTATCAGCTGGAATCTGAGCTAGACAGGAATATTTCAAACTACTCAAAAATCTGACATTTCCCACAGGACAAGTCTTTTATCTGCTTTGTACAAATCGGTTGTCATGAATTGGATATGAACAAGCTGAATTTGTTTTTTTCAAAAAACCTGTTTTCTCAAACGGAAAAATTGTGTTAAACAGCAAAATAATTAAAAACACACACATTCAAAAGCCCACCTTCATTTCAGTTTAAAAAATAATCAACAATAAGCTGGCATGTTGGCCCAGATCCTCCAATCCATCTGAACTGTAGCTAGGACAAAAAGGTGGCTTACTGTCCTTGATTCTGGCACTGTTTGGAGGCTATTCCAACTAGTTGCATCTACTTGCTTTAGTAACTGATCAGGTGAATTGTGGATTGTATTTTGCAAATGGACACCTGAAGCCCTATCCTTCCTTTACGAGTACCTTGCTGGTAAATGTCAATTTGATATTCCTCTTGTGGAATGTAAATCCAAGCGAATGATGAATTCCTACACCTGTTCCAATTTAGGGTAAATTATCTTAATTGTCTAAAAATTGTTATCTTAAAAAGCAAAAGTCGAGCAACAACGTATTCCAAGCACACAAGAGGTGAGATAGATATTGTGTGACGTGGCTAGCCTGGTTAGACATTGGGTTTCATTTCAGGTCTTGTGCAGAATTCACAGCCACTAGGGGATGTACCTTGTATTAAAATACCATGCGATTGTAAGTTTCAGAGGAACTCACCTATATGTGCAAAACTTAAAGGCTACCGGGATGTAAATTACCTTTTTGATTTAAAAAAAAAAAAAGGTTTAAAGATTGATCTCAGGCAATGATGATATAACTCAAAGTGAGGAAGAGGAATGCCATTATAGCTTGCTTACATGCAGTCTATGAGTCCTTACGTTTCTTTGCAATTTTTCATACTGCCTCTTTCCCTATGGAATTTTTACTAAGGGCACCTTTACAACTAGTTCAGATCCCAGCCTGTTATCCTATTGACAACTTCACCTGATTGTTCTTTCTGACAGATGATTCCTGGTATTCAAGCATGTACTTGTTAACAGCTCTTTGAATAGTGAACATCTAATAGCACATCACTGAGGTTAAGGTAATAAGTGCCTGTCAGATGGCAGATACATTCTGATAACCTCACTTTAACGGCTAGTTGTTCATTGGACGTCAGATTTAATCTGTTCTTGTCATTCATTCTTTTTGGCTTACTATCTCGCATTGTGCCTTTTTCTGTCCCATACAATCCTTTTCTGTCCCTTAATAGCGATCATACCTTATATATAACCCAACTATTTTAGTATACAAATAAAGCAGAAGAATTTGCTATCTCAGATTACTTAGTGGCTAAGAAAAATGTGATCTACATCTCCCTGTTCCCCATGGTCACAATTAGCTTCTTTGAGACACAGGATTATTTAATTAATGAAAGGCTTTAGGGACAGGGCTTGAAAGATTTACTCTGCTAGTATCTTGGGAATTAAGCTCACTAACCAGGGGAAATTGCCTGTTATCATTTTTCTTAGGGTCATGCCCCTTGCAATTTAAAGGCACAAAAATGGGGTGGGGAGGGCTCCCTTTTAAAAACATTTTTCTTTGGGATTTTATTTATTTATTTATTTAGCAGTGGGGAATATCAGAAGCTCACTAAAGAGTTACAAAAGACATAAAGAAATGCAACTATTCAAGGATATCTTAGGGCATGTCTACAATACAATGTTAAATTGATGTAAGGCAGTTTATGATGACCTAACTATATAATTGTACATACAGCAGCAGGAGGAACACTATAGCAACTCGCCTGCTGCACTGTCCCACTAAATCCACCAGGACGAGAGGTGTAAGGCATAGGTCAATGTAGTTTAGGTTGGCACTCGTGTGATGCAGGTAGCTGAGAGCCTGGGTGGCAGGCAGGCTCAAGCTGGGAACTCAGCACTGAGCTGAGAGGATGGCTTTGAGCCCTCCACTCTGCCCTTCTAAGCTGATGCAAGCACGCTGGTGAGGACATGCATCGACAGAAGGAGGGTAGTGTGGATATGAAAATCCACAGTAATTAATATGGTGATGCAGTATAGACATGTCCTTATGCGCTGGTTCATCAAGACTCTTAAACAGGGCTGGACAAAATATAGCTTGCAGGCAGAATCCAGCTTGCCAAGCCACCAGATCCAGCCCATGGACACAGCGGGGAGCCTCAGGCAGACTCCCTGCTTTCCCTGCCTGCCCCTGCACGTTGCTCAGAAGAGCGGCTGCTGGGCCATTTGTGTATCACAGCTGTGGGGAAGGAGAGGGAGAGGCTTCATGTGCTGCCCTGCCCCCAGCACAATCCCATTGGCCAATTTCTAGCCAATGGGAACTGTCTGTTGAAGAACAGGGAGCAGGCATAGCACCCCTCTTCCCTCCTCTCAGGCTCTTATTCACAGATGCACATGGCCCCTGCAGCCTGTGTGGGGGTGGGGCAGGCAGGGAGCCTGCCTGCGAAACCTGCTAGGCTGCTGGCCGGGAATCACCAAGGTAAGTCTTCCAGCCAAAGCCTGCCTCTAGCACCCCAGCCTCTCCTTCCCCCCACCTCTCTACCCCCCACTCCTGCCTCTACCCTGTATGTCAGACACTCTGCCCCCTCCTGAACCCATACCACTTTCCAGACCCTGCACCCCAGTTTTTTGCCCCAGATCACAATCCCCTCCTGCCCTACGTCACAACCAGGGTTTCCTCCTTTTTTGAGGAAAAGCGGCTTTTTGCCGAAGGGGGCGGTTCACCCAAAAAGCTGCGTCTTAATTACTTTCACTTTTGAAAGCTCCGCTTTCAAAAGTGCGATTGGAAGAAGATATGCAAATTCCACAGGCCGAAATCCTCTTTCGACCATTCCACATAGTCTAGATACGCCCTAAGTTGTGCACTTGTGCTGGTGTGCAGAAAAATTTCCACCCCACCCACCTCCTATGCAGAATCATGCAGCCATGTTGCAGGCAGCAGGCAGCTGCTCTGGTGACCAGGGCCAGAGAATCTGTGAGCTGCGTGGCAGGTGCCAAGATGCTGCTCTGGTGGCCAGGGTTGGGGTCAGAGTTGCCATGTGGGAGCCTGAGTGGGAGATGTCAGGGGCAGGTATTGGGGTTGGTACCAGTGGGGGAGGCAGTGGGGCCATGGACAGCAGGGGCCCAGCACAGAAGCCAGCTGGATGTGGGGCAAGGGCACCAGCCATCTGTGGTGGTGGGAGGTATTGGGTGCAGGTAAATTCCAGGGTGGGGGAGAGAGGGTGAGGAGCAGGGTTGGACACAGGTCTCTGGGCGATTGGGGGGAGGGGAACAGGTGAGGTGCGGAGCCGGGCACAGATCTCTGGGCGATGGGGTGGAGGGGGACAGACGAGGTGTGGGGTTGCATACAGGTCTCTGGGTGATGGGCGATGGGACAGGTGAGATGTGGGGCTGGGCACAGGTCTCTGGGCAGTGGTGCTTGGGTTATGGGCACTACGCCCAGGTATTGGCTATGTTTGGGGGGCAGATAGCATGGCCCTGGCATATATACTGGTGGCACATGGGGGGCAGATTGCAAGGCTAGGCACAACTAGAGGGTATGTGTGTGTGTGGGGGGGTAGGCAGTTAGTCAGGTTTATTCAGGTACCAGTTGGCTGTGTGTGGTCCTGATGGGTACATTGGCAATGGGGAATGCACAGTGTGTGTTGGGGGCAGGGGCCAGCAAGCTGGGTAGTTGTCAGGGTGGGTGGGTGCAGGGTCATGCACCTTGTTAATTAGCTGTTATTTTAGTATTTTTTCTTACATAACAATTTAAATTATATATATATATACACACACATGAATCAAAGCCTTGGAAATATCTGTCATGTGGGAGAATGCTACTTTTATGGAAGGAAGGAAAGGTGAAAGCCAACAGATGGTAAAAGATGGTCCAGTGCTTCGATCTCTCACCTGGGACTTGGGAGATGTGACCTTAGTTCCCTGCTCTGCCAGACTTCCTGAGTGATCTTAAGCAAGTCATTAAGTCTGTCTGCCTTGGTTTCCCATCTGTAAAATGAGGCTAATAGCACTTCTGTGCATCAAAGGTCTGTTGTGAAGATCGATAACTTGAAAGACAATGAGATACTACAGTAAAAGCGGGTTACATAAGTATCTAGAACAGATAGAATTGTAGCAAGATTTGTAATGAGAACCCTTTCAAACATAAAACATTGTAAGTCTTGGTTTTAGTTAGGTACTCGGTTCTGATTCATTCTAGGTGGTGTGGCTAAGTTCAGATGTTCAGGAATCAAAAATCATTCACCCAAACAGTCATGAGACTGGTTTAAAAGTAACCGTTCTTTTATTTTGGGGGAGGAGGAGGAGAAATTGTTGGTGTTTTTCATTTGCCTCTTGGCTTCACTTTGAGTCATCACATTTTCAAAGTTTTCTCTATAAATACAAAGGCTAGAAATTTCATTTAAAAAAAAAAGCTGAGATTCTCACCTAAACAGATGAGTATAGAAGACCAGGCTTTAAGAAAAACCCAAATATTGTAAGACTTATAATAAAAATCACAAGAATTGGGAACAATGAAAAATCCATTAAAAATCGTTTGTCACTAGTGGTTGCTCCTAATATGCTGGAGTTTTCCATAATAGTGTCATTTCTTATAAAGTTTTACTACTGGGAGAAGTAAATGATTCTCAGGTACAGTAGACATTGCCTATTCTACTTTGAGCCATGTTAGCTTTAAAGAGCCCTTTTACATGTCGGTATAGTCTTCCCATCTTCTGTTGACCTCAATCTGCATCGACTGGAACAAAAATGTCACTTGGTTCTCCAAATCAGATACCAGTGTTGACTATTTAGGATGGATATTATCCTATTGTATAAAATCAGAATGTTTAGTTGTGTTGTGATAACAGGGTTAACTTTTGTATGCCCAAATTGTAAGCTCAAGTGTAAAAAGAGAGTGTAAGTTAATAGGTTATTGTGACACTTTATAACAACAAATGATGATAGGAAAAGATGCAGAAGTATGAACAGTACATATGCCTCCTGATAAAACTGAAGAACTGTGTTAAGACCATGCTTGGTAAACAAGAATCCCCACCTTCCCCCACCTTATTCCTTTTCTTTCTATCTCTTACCTTTTAGTTTTCTGTTTAATAAGAATCTGCTTTACCCCGGAAAGACTCCATAATTTGCAACACTTGAACCTGTGACCAGAGAGGCAGCTATACACAATGTCTTGAGAAGCGAGTACTGTATAAGTTTGCCATATCTGAAGCCATGTCCCCAGTTACTGGGAATTCACACTACTGTGATCGATGTAGTGTGTGTGGGGGTCGATTTAGTGTGTCTAGAGAAGATCCACTAAATAGATGGCAAAGTGCTCTCCAGTCAACTCTAGTACTCCACCAGGATTAAAAGCATAAGGTAAGTTAATGGGAGAGTGTCTCCCATCAATAGACGCCATGGTAAGTCTTAGCTACATCAACTCCAGATGAATTATTTATGTAGCTGGAATAGTAAAACTTAAGTTAACTTACTGCAGTAATGTAGACTATGCCTGAATGTCTGATTAGCTGATATGGTGAATCTCCTACCTTGCAGCAGGGAAGTCACAAGTGGAAATCAGTACTAGAGACAGAAGCTGTGTTTTCTTTTTACTATTCTTTTATCTTCCTTTTTGTGTGTGTTTGTCTTGTTTTGTTGTCTCAGAAAACATGATCAGACATTAACAATAACAGCCATAACAGCTTCACCGCATCTCAGCTAACTTTTTCTTTTCTCCCACAAAGTGAACAGCTGTTATCGCATTTAATATCATCTAAAAGACCGTTAAGCAATTTTTTTCTGTCTTAAAAACTCTCTAGCTAAAGGGAAAGGAAACAAGGGGTGCTGTTAAAAACAGCCATATTTAATACTTTATATTTCAAATGCTGTAACTGTTTTTCTTTCTTTTCCATTTCTTTATTAAAAGATAAAAAAGATATTTAATGATGTATTTGCCATGGTACCAACAGGATGAGGTTTTTGTATCCCAAGCCTGGAACCTTGTTTAAAACTGTTGAATGTTGAACTGTTTGGGTTATGATAACAACTTTTACTTTTACTACACTGAGCTCATCCATTTAAATTAATACAATAGTTTAATATAGCAGTTGCCAGTTTTATAAGCTCTGTAGTGACATGGATGCTTTTATGAACTTTCAGAAAGTACTTTGCATTTTCAACTTGGGCCCATGTAAAATCAACCGATTCTGTGTTTTTACTCAAGTAAGAGTTTAGCTGCTTTCATTATAGCCCAGATGCAACTAAGTGAACATGTTGGAGCATATTATGTGATTTTTAAAGGATTGTACACATTACTGTGCTCCTGACAGACTTAACTTGATGGTTTTAGGAAAGTTTACACTTATTTTTATGTTTCAACATGAACTTTGCAGACAAGAATTCTTTTCTTTAAATAGTTATTCATGTACTTCTGACACACACATACTTTACACAGGGAGCCACTTATTTGTCTTTTATGAATATATAAGAAAGTAAATATCAGTTTTATGGACTAAAATGCTTACATTTTGCACTATATCTGTACCTGTAACTCTTATTGAAGTCCGTGCAAATTTGGAATTCAGAATCATACCAAAGTATAACATTCACCATCTAAACTCATGTCTTTTTTTGCGTGTGACCCATGAGACTTAATCCCTCAAGTGGCATTAATACAGCAAGTTAATGGTAGATTCTGATAGACTGGGGTTGAAAGGACTGTAGGCATAGGACTGAAAACCAGATCTATTCTGGGTTCTAGTACTGGTTCATTTGACTTACTGTTACTTTAGCCAAGTGACATGACCTAATCTGTTTCTCTTTAAGAAACTTCTCACCATTCATCCACTTTGTCCTAGGCCAATATTGGATAAAGGTGACATCTGTCTGTTTCTTGATTTAGATAAATACTTGGATCACAAGCCATCTTACATTTAGGTCCATTTTATGGATGGGGACCTGAGGTATACTGAGGCTAATTGATTTACCTAGGGTCACACAGGAAGTCTGCAGCAGAATAGGGACTGTAACACAGATTGCCAACCTCCTAGGCTAGTGCATCATCCTTTCTCTCCAGGTTGTAAAATAGTACTAATTATATTTGCCTATCTGAAGGTGTTATGATGATTAAGTAGTTAATATTTGTACACCGTTTTGAAGTTTCAAAGTGCTCTCAGTTAAATGTTTGATAAATTGGGCCTATCTTTTGTTTGGCGAATGTACCTGACAAGAAACAATGGTACACAGGAAAATTCAAGAGATGTTGGCATGCACATCTCCTAAGCTAATGGCAATCCCTCAGTAACTGTGCAAACACTTTACTGAAGATGAGATGAAAATACTTGCTTCCAGAAAGATTGTTTCTGAGTCAATATTTGTTTTTTCTGAGTAATGCTTTTATGCAGCATTCTGGAGGTGCCATTTTAAATATTTCTGGGGTTTATTGAGAGCTCAGTCACACAAAATTTGTTGAGCACTGACATTTGTCATTTAAGATTTGGCTCAGGACTGAGCTATATAATTTTCCTTCATAAATCAGTATGATTTTATTTGTAACAATTAAGCTTACTGTATAAAGTTTAGCAGTTCAAAGTTGGGCTTTGCTCAGAAAAGTGATGCTAAAATTTTTAATTGTCTCTATCTATTCATTATCATGTCTGCTTATTTTCCTGAATAAAATAGGTTTTTATTACAGTTTGAACATCAGCATTTCATAGCCAGTATAGATAAGGGTGAATGAGCTGGATTCTGTTTTGGATCTTACACACACACAAATGTTAAATTAAGGTCTTGATGCACACCATTTTACAGGGCTACTTGGATCAATATCCATTAATTTCAGTGGGATTTGAGTGTGCTCAGAATCTCTCAGACTTGGGCCCTAAAGTACTAAGCTGTGATTCTGATACTTAAAAAAATGTCTAACTTTATTCATATGAACAGTCCTCTTGAAGTCTGGTGTAATGATGGATGGGTAAGGGAGTACTGTGGAGGCTTTCTATGCTACAGAGTTAGGTCTAGGTAAAGCAGCTTAAGTCAACCTAATTATGTCAATGTACATACTACAGCCTTACTCCCCCCAATGTAAGTACCCTACTGTACCCACCCATTATAACTTAGGGTATATCTATACTATGAAATTAAGTTGAATTTGAGGTGGATTTTTAGCATCCAATTTTATAAAGTTGAAGGCGCCTGTCCTCACTAAGAATATCTGGTCCACGGAGGGCATCTCCACTACCACCACTAATATTGACTGTAACATTGATGCACTGTGGGTAGCAATCTGATTTTCCTGCCTCCCATTTGAATTCTGGGTTAGGCTCCCAATGCCTGATGGGACAAAAACATTGCAGCAGGTAATTCTGGGACGTCAGCTTCCCATGATGCACTTATCTCTTCCCTCCCTCTCTGCTTGAAAGCAACTGCAAACAATCATTTTACACCCTTTTTTCCTTGGCTATCTGTGCAGATGCTATAGCATGGCAAGCATAGACCCGCTCAACTTCAAACTGCTGTGGCAAACATTGCAAACACCGTGCACATGAGGCTCTGGACAAACTGCTGCATAGCCAGAGCAGCCTGTGCCAGGAAGAATGCGAGGAGGCTACACATACAGACATGCAGGATCACACTGAATGCAGCAATTGGCATGTGCTGGTAGCAGCTGACACAGTGGAATGCCGATTCTGGTCCTGGGAAATAAGCAGAGACTGGTGGGACCAGATAGTTATGCAGCTATGGGATGACTACCAGTGGCTACAAAATTTTCACATGCGTAAGGCCACTTCCATGGAACATTGTGAATTGCTTTCCCCCACCCTGAAGTGCAGCTATAACAGAAGGAGACCCGATATGACAGCTGAGAAGCGAGTGGCAATAGCTCTGTACAAGCTTGCAGTACCAGATTGCTAGTGGGTAACTGGGAATCTGTTTGGAGTAGGTAAATCTACAGTAGGGGCTGCTGTGAACCAAGTAGCCAGAACAATCAATACTCTTCTGCTAGAAAGTATAGTGACTCTGGGGAAGTATAGTGACTCTGTTTCACTTTAAAAAAAATTTCAATGTCAATTTATCCGAATTTGACAAAGCACATGTATGTTTGCAATATTTTAAGCATTTAAAGTATAGTGACTCTGTAGGACATAGTAGATGGCTTTGCTGCAATGGGATTCTCTAACTTGTGGGAAGCTTGATGGAACACATATCCCTATCTTGGCATCTGACCACCTTGCCAAAGGACACATAAACTTATCAGGGGTACTTATCAGTGATGTTGCAGTTTGCTGTGTGTTGCATAATATCTGTGAAGCTAAGGGGGAAAAGTTCTGAGGGGAGAGAAGGGGGTCAAGGAAGATCACCAGGCAGCCAATTATGAGCAGCAGGCCTCTTGTTTTTTCATCTGCAAGGCAGTGGAGTGGAAACTGGGAAAGATGAGTTTTATTCCAATTTTGCCACTGACTGGCTGTGTGGCCTTAGACAAATCATTTAACATCACCATGGCTCACTTTGTTCAGAATACAATGAGAATAACAATATGTTCTCACCTTCTTCACAGGACGCAATCTACTTTGTCCATAACAATGTATATTGTGGCACTACAAGTAGAATTGAAAATCATGGTGTCCATACATAGAGGGGGCCATTGCCACTAAGAAAAGAGAAGAGACTGACCTGAAACCAAAGTGCAAAAACTTACTAATTAATAACTTAATCAGGAAGCCATTGGTAGTGCATAACAACTTTATTGAACCTACTGATGTATGCACAATGCTGCATGTTACACACCAGTAGATAAATTAATATACATTTTAGTTTATAGAATCATAGGAATGTAGGGTTGGAAACATCCCAAGAGGTCATCTTGTTCAGCCCCCATGTTGAGGCATGTCCAAGTAAACTTAGACCAACCCTGACAGGTGTTTGTCCAACTCGTTCTTAAAAACTTCCAGTAATGTAGATTCCACAACCTCTCTTGGAAGCCTGTTCCAGAACATAACTGTCCTGATAGTTAGAAACAACGAGCAGACCTGTGGCACCTTGGAGACTAACAAATATATTATATCATGAGCTTTTGTGGGTAAAAGCTCATGATATATTTGTTAGTCTCTGAGGACACATCTATACTTATGACAAGTTTGACGCTCCGTAGGTCAATCTCTGGCGTTCGATTTACCGGGTCTAGTATAGAACTTTAAATCAAACACCGAGGACAGTGGCACTCCTCCTTTTGCGAGGAGTAAGGGGAAGCAGATGGGAGCATTTGCTCCCTTAGTGTGGACGCCGCACTAGAGCAATTCTCTAATTTGGAGGACAGGATTAGAATTTAAAACAACTTTGACAAAGTACTAGCAACCGCATCTCATCTTGATGTCATCCACACTAGGGCTGCATTACACAATAGGCAGACTAAGCATGTGCTTAGGGCACCAGCGAAGCAGGGGCACCAAAAAAAAAATATGAGATTTTATGGTATAGTATTGTTTTTATTTTGAATTACATATGGGGGGGGGCACCATAATCTTTTCAGTGCTTAGGGACTCTAAAGGTCTTAATCTGGCCCTGATCCACACATTTTATAAGCATACAGTCCACTCTATTACACAAGTAATTGATGACGATGTTGAGACATTTACACACTTTCTGTTAACTAGTTAGCATCTACATAGCATTCCCATAACAGAGAAGAGCAATTTAGGAGGACCAGCTGAACCTGTAAAGGAGGATGCATGTGTAACTGTTTCTTTCTTTTTCCCTGTAATCCTGGCTTCTGCATACTTGGGTGGCAGAGGATCCTCTCCATCCTAAACCATCAATTCCCAATGAAGAGTTCATCTCCCAAATAGCAAAGGAATATGTATTGTGGAAATGGATAACCACTGAGCAACCGTTATCTTTGGTGCTAGATACATAACAGGTGAAAAAGAAAAGAAAGGTCCCGGAGCATCTTTTCCAAAGGATTATCTATGTACAAACATGAAATAAAAGGAAGCAATGGAAGGCAAGCAGGGCTTGGGAGTTGAGGGAAGGTGGTTGGTGGGAGAGCAGTTCGCTGGAGTGGAGCTACAAGAGCTACCAAAGTTCATGTCTCAGGTATAAAATGACTGAAACTAGTTGTTCAAATACTAAATATTCCATTGTCTGTTTTATTCATCTGTATTTACTTGAGGAGCAAGAAACTGATGTAGTCTGAGACGTGTGAAGTTGATTCCCAAAATTCTTTTTCAAACTGTCTCACTTACTTTTACTCCCAGGAAATCCTTTTCAACTCTGTAAAGAGACAGACTGACTGAGATTAGGATTACAGCACACAGAGCACCTGCAGGTGAATGTCATTCATGCTTCGTAATAACCTGCATGAAAAAACCTGTGCATCTCTTCTATTAAAAGCACGTGGCTGACAGGTGGTTCTGCCAGCACAAGTTAGTATCCTAGCACATCTCCACCCAAGAGACTCTGTAAGACTATGTAATTACCACATTAACATGTTTTACTTAATTATTGCTTTGCTGGAACAAAGCTATTTTGGCAAATGCTGGGTGCTTTAGAGCAGAACACATAATTAAGGGCCTTATCCTGTAAACTCTGGCTCATGTGCAGACCCATTGAAATTAACCAACAATGTGGTCATCACATTAAGGCACAAATACAGAGAGTCTTAACTTTAAGATTGGAAGATCACTGAAGCAATCACGGAGGATAATGTAATAAAACTGGCTAATGGAGGTCCTGTATTGTTAAAAGTTTCTTGTGTAGCATCTTCAGTCCCAACATATAGGGCACCTCTGTTCGTACCTTTCATCAGCCAACGATTCCGGTTATGATACTCTCCTAAGCAGGGAATAATAGCCAAGCTGAATTGTGAAAGTGCTTTGAGGGAATCTTCTTTTATGAGGATCATAAAACAAAGGGCTTTATAAGAAGTGATTTTCATTTTGGTACATCCTTAGATCTGACAAACTTTTACGCTAGGGACTCTCCTAACTATAAATATAGGGAATATTTGAATAGATGTAGTGGTGTTTCACTCCCAGTAGCATGTATATAAAAACTTTTATGCTTCATATTGCCCCCATACATCTAATGCAGTTTCCAAGTGAATCTCATGTTTCAGGGGATTTTGAGATTTAAAAAGATTTCAAGACTAAAAAGAATTTGTATTACATATACATTTTTCTCTTCTACCAAATACCAAGAATGTTTTCATAACCTTTACTTAAATAAAATAAGGGGGTTTAGAATTACAGAGCATTGGAAGCTTCAGAGGGGTAGCCAAGTTAGTCTGTAACAGGAAAAACTTAAAACAAATAGTCTAGTAGCACTTTAAAGACTAACTAATCATGTAGATGGTATCATGAGCTTTCGTGAGTAAAACCCAGTTCTTCAGATGACCAGCCATCTGAAGAGCATTGGAAATTAAACCACGTAACATTGAAGGCAAGCCCCTCACAATTTCCCTGTGATGGAATCTGGTTAGGTGGTTAATAATCACTCTTTAATCAAACAACCAGAAAGATGTGAGAAATGAGCCTGGCTTTCTACTTCATTAGTTATAGGAAATAAGAGATTCAGTGTGTGGAACAGTTGGCTAACTGCTTGAGAGAAATTAGATGTAGGGTTGAGTAGGAAATCTGAGTTGGCCGTGTGCACAAAAATGAGGAGGTTAGTTAAACAGAAATTAAAAGATGCAGTGCCAAAAATGAAATCCTTGCAAAGCTGCATGGAAACTTTTCAAAGACACTATAATAGAGGCTCAATTTAAATATATACCCCAAATTAAAAAATATGCCATGGTTTAAGAACCAAGCAAAAGAAGCAATGAGAGATAAAAAGGCATAATTTAAAAAGTGGAAGTTAAATGCTAGTGAGGGAAATAGAAAGAAGCATAAATTCAAATGAAGTGTAAAAATGTATTTAGGGACACCAAAAAGGAATTTGAAGAACAGCTAGTCAAAACCTCAAAGTATTAGAGTTTTTTTTTTAAAGTATAGCAGAAATGAATTCTTTGCATCAGTCTTTATGACTGAGGATATTAGGGAGATTCCTAAACCTGTGTCATTCTATGTAGGTGACAAATCTGAGGAACTGTCCCTGGTTGAGATGTCATCAGAGGTGGTTTGGAACAAACTGATAAACTAAACAGCAATAAGTCACCAGAACCAGATGGCATTCACTCAAGAATTTTGAAGGAACTTAAATGTGAAAATCATCTTTTGTACCAAATGACTGGAGGATAGCTAGTGTGACATCATTTTTTAAAAAGGGCTCCAGAGGTAATCCTGGAAAGTGTAAGCTGGTAAATCTAACTTCAGTACTGGGCCAATTGGCTTAAACTACGGTAAAGAACAGACTTGTCAGATTCATAGAATAACATAATTTATTGGGGAAAAAGTCAACGTGGTTTTTGTAAACGGAAATGATGCCTCATCAATCTACTAGAATTATTTGTGGGGGGAGGGGTCAACAAGCATGTGGACAATAGGGATCCAGTGGATAAAACGCACTTAGATTTCCAGAAAGCCTTTTACAAGATCCCTCACCAAAGACTCTGAAGCAAAGTAAGCTGTCATGGGATAAGAGGGAAGGTCCTCTCATAGACTGATACCTGGTTAAAAGATAGGAAACAAAAGGTAGGAATAAATGGTCAGTTTTCAGAATGAAGAGAGGTAACTAGTGGTGCCCCACAGATGGTCTGTATGGGGATTAATCCTATTTAACATATTTATAAATGATCTGGAGAAAGGAGTAAACTGTAGGTGGAAAAATTTGCAAATGATAAAACTGCTCAAGATAGTTAAGTCCAAAGCAGCCCATGAAGAGTTTCAAAGGCTCTCACAACAGTAAGTGACCAAGGAACAAAATAGCAGAAGAATTTTAATGTTTAATGCAAAGTAATACATATGGGAAAACAGAATTCCAACTATATGTACAAAATTATGGGAACTAAATTAGCTGTTACCACTCAAGAGAAAGATCTTGGAGTCATTGTGGATAGTTCTCTGAAAATATCCACTCAATGTGTAGCAGCAAAAAAGCTGCACAACAGAATGTTAGGAATTATTAAGAAAGAGATATAAAATAAAACCCAGAATATTCATAAAATCCTCCGGCTGGAAGAAACCTGACGAGGTCATCGAGTCCAGCCCCCTGCCCAAAGCAGGATCAACCCTAACTAAATCATCCCAGCCAGGGCTTTGTCAATATGGGATTTGTCAGTATGGGATTTATAAACCTCTAGGGATGGAGATTCCACCAACTCCCTAGGTAACCCATTCCAGTGCTTCACCACCCTCCTAGTGAAATAGTTTTTCCTAATATCCAACTGTTGTGGGGCAGGCTTCCCCTCAGGCTTACAGCCCTGTCATCACTGGGGTTGCCCCACCCCCGTGAACCTGTCTTCCAGCCCTAACCCAGTGCTTCCCCCCCTTTCTTAGTCCCGTACTCTATCTGTTCACGGACCCCGGTAAGCCCACTCCTTAGATAGCGGGGCCTGCCTGGCCCTAGGTGCTGCAGAGAAAGAGGGGGACTCGGGCCCGCCCCCACTCCGGGTCCTGGCCCAGGACCCTAAAGACAGCGAAGCGTATACGCTGTCTGGTTGGTGGGGGGTTCCCCGTAACTCACCAACCCTCAGGGTGTTTGGAGCGACTCCTTCTCTTGTCCCTGTCCTGGGCCACTTCCTCCTTCTCGCGGCGGTCATCGGCCCAGCGTCCGGCCTGCCTCTGGTCCTCCACGTCTCTCACCCTCGGCGTTCTCCCCCGGCTCCCTCTCCCTGCTCTCCGGGCTCTCCCCCGGCTCCCTCTCCCTGCTCTCCGGGCTCTCCCCCGGCTTCCTCCCCCTTTGCTCTCCGGGGTCGGGTGCCATTTGAACGGGCTGCCGGATGCGGCCCCGCCCCGCCCCTCTGGGCGCGGGCCGATGCCGTCACCCGACATCCCCCCTCAGCCAGTCTCCATCCGGCCCCCGAGTGCCCTGAACAGGCTGGACAGGAGCGCTGGGGGGTCGCATGGGTGCCCGGGTGCTCAGCGGTCCCGGGCTTCCCGCCCCCTCCTTCGAGCTCCTGGCGGCCTGCTCGCCACCGAGCGCTTCCATGGGTGGCCAGGGAGTGCGGGGCACCATGGACTCCGCTCGCCCGGAGCCTGGTGCCCCGTCACACCAACCTAGACCTCTCCCACTGTAACTTGAGACCATTGCTTCTTGTTCTGCCATCCGTCACTACTGAGAACGGCCTCTCTCCTTCCTCTTTGGAACCTCCCTTCAGGAAGTTGAAGGCTGCTATCAAATCCCCCCTCACTCTTCTCTTCTGCAGACTAAACAAACTCAAATCCCTCAGTCTCTCCTTGTAGGTCATGTGCTCCAGCCCCCTAATCATTTTTGTAGCCTTCTGCTGGACTCTCTCCAATGTGTCCACATGCTTTCTATAGTGGGGGGGAGCGGGCAGAACTGGACACAATACTCCAGGGCTAAGTTTATGCTACGGTTTTCTGCCGAAAGAGGCAATGCAAATGAAGCACTGATTAGAATTTTGTCACGCTTCATTTGCATAATCTCCAATGCCTTTTGCACAAGAGATGTTTGCGCAAAAACAGGCGGTGTGGACATGTCTGTTTTGCGTAACCCCCCCCCCCCCCCCCGTTTTGTGCAAGATCCTTATCCCAGGATTTTCCTGGTATGCCAATCTGGTCGCCTACCATATTTGCTTTCCTTACTGCACATCAGGATGGTTTGTTTCTGTGCCTTCGATAAGGCTTCTTTAAAATACTATCAGATCTCCTGGACTCCTTTCCCCTTCATGTTAGCTTCCCAGGGGATCCTGACCATCAGTTCTCTGAGGAGGTCAAAGTCTGCTTTTCTGAATCCAGGGTGTGTATTTTGCTGCTCTCCTTTCTTCCTTTTGTCAGGATCCTGAAATCTACCATCCCATGATCACCGCTTCCCAGGTTGCCACCCACATCTACTTTCCCTACTAGTTCATCCCTGTTAGCAGCAGGTCAAGCTGCGCATGGCTCCTGGTCGGTTCCTTCAGCACTTGTACCAGGAAGTTATCTCCAACATTCTCCAAAAACTTCCTGGATGGATTATCTGTGTATTGTTGTATTGGTCTCCCAACAGATGTCAGGGTGATTAAAGTCCCCCATGAGAACCAGGGCCTATCATCTGGAAGCTTCTCTTAGTTGTCTGAAGATATCCTTGTCTACCTCATCCACCTGATCCTGTGGTCTGTAGCAGACACCAACCACATCACCTCTGTTGCTCCCACCTCTAAATTTAACCCAAAGACACTCAACAGGCTTTTCTCCCTCTATATACTGGGAGCGCTGAGCAATCACACTGCTCTCTTACATACAGTGCAACTCCTCCTCCTTTTCTCCCCTGCCTGTTGTTCCTGAACAGTTTATACCCTTCCATGACAGTGCTCCTGTCACGTGAGTCATCCCACCAAGTCATTATTCCTATCCAATCATAGTTCTTTGACTGTGCCAGGGCTTCTAATTCTTCCTGTTTGTTTCCCAGGCTTCTTGCATTCGTGTACAAACACCTTAGATAACTAGTTGTTTGCCCTACCTTTTCCGTTAGAATCAGGGGTCCTCCTTTGTTGCTCTTTCCTCCTTGTGTATCCCACTTCTCCACTTACCTCAGGGCTTTGGTTACCATCCCCCAGTGAACCTAGTTTAAAGCCCTCCTCACTAGGTTTGCAAGCCTGCCCTTGAAGATGCTCTTTCCTCTCTTGGTTAGATGGATCTAATCTCTTCCTAGCAATCCTTGTACCTGGAACAGAGTCCCATGGTCAAAGAAATCAAAGCCCTCTCTCCAACACCACCTGTGCATTTACTTCCACGATTCGAAGATCTCTACCTGGACCTTTTCCTTCAACAGGGAGGATGACGAAAACACCACTTGCGCTTCAAATTCTTTGATTCTTCTTCCCAGATTACATAATCTTCAGTGACCTGCTCAAGGTCATTCTTGGCCATATTGTTAGTTCCTACATGGAGAAGCTGGAAGGGGTAGCAATTTGAAGGGTTGATCAGTTTTGGAAGACTCTCGGTCACATCTTGAATTCTAGCTCCTGGTAAGCAGCACACCTCTCAAGATTCCAGGTCTGGAAGGCAGATGGATGACTCTGTCCCTCTTAGGAGTGAGTCCTCAACCATCACCACCACCCGTCTTCTTCTCTTGGGGGTGGTGGTCGTGGAACCCCTATCCCTAGGACTACACAACCCATGCCTTCTGGTCGATGGGGTCTTCTTCTGATCCTTCCCTGAGGGGTCTCTGCCAAAGCATTCTCTACCATAGTGCCTGTGCAGAGAGCCTGAAAGCAATGACTTACCTCTACTGGAATTGGGGATACCTAAGTTGGCTGTATAAATTTATGATACACCCACATTTTGAATACTGCATGCCGATGTGCTCACCTTTTCTCAAAAAGTTATCTTGGCACTGAAAAAATTTCAGAAAAGGGCAACAAAAATGATTAAGGGCATGGAATGGCTGCCCTATGACAAGAGAACAATAAGACTGGGACTTTTTATCTTGTAAAAAGAGATAACTAAGGGGGGATATTATAGAGGTCTGTAAATTCATGACTGGTGTGGAGAAAGTAAATAAAGAAAAGTTATTACTTGTTCTCATAACACAAGAATGAATTAATAGGGAACAGGTTTAAAACAACAAAAGGAACTATTTGGTCTCACAAAGCTTAGTGAGCCTGTGGAACGCCTTGCCAGAAGATTTTAATTACCCTGACTCAACTTGTGGAAGATTCAAAGAAGAGCTCGATAAATTCATGGAGGCTAGGTCCATCAATGGCTATTAGCCAGGCTGGGCAGAAAAGGTGTCCCTAGGTACCAGAGGTGTCAGAATCTGGAAATGGGTAATAGGGGATGGATCACTTGACGATTACGTATTCTGTTTATTCCTTCTGGGCACCTGACATTGACCACTGTCAGAAGACAGAATACTGGGCTAGACAGACCTTTGGTATGACCCACTATGGCCATTGTGTTCTTCTGCACAGATGCTATATAACACTTTGAGCTATAACACTTTTGAATCTCTGAAGTATAGGCTTGAGCTTAATTTATACATATTCAGTACCCTGTTAATTTAACACAAATCTGAACCTTCTTTAGAAACTATTAGCCATTTGAAAATTAAGGGTAATTATCCCTATGCGAGTTTGGAAGATTGCAGGGTGAATTGTTAAAATAAAACTTGCTTGCTTTTGTCCGCTCTAAAATAAACTGAATTCCAACTTTAATTTTTAGCACTCGGGTTCACTACAGCTTTCCTGCTACCCCTTTTCAAGCACTACAAATAGTTTGCTTCACAGACATAAATATAAGGGCACTGGCCTTTTAAGTTGGGGGCATTTTGTGAGGTCAGAGGGCCAGTCCTGTCTGTATTGCTGTGTGCTCTTGAACAACCCCAGAACTTTCTTACTGGAGAGGGGTATTGACATTGGTTAATCTTGGGGTCTCTAAAGGCTTCTAAGATTGGCTGGTGGGACACAACTCTTCAAAGGCAGGGGATGGATCACTTGATGATTACGTGTTCTGTTTATTCCTTCTGGGCACCATCTCTACTATCACAAAGGTCCTTCTTCCTGTAGAGCTCATTGGATCTGAGCCAATTAAAAATGTTGCTTCTTGCTTTTTATCATGCTTTGTGCTGATTATAGAGTTTTGGGCTATCAGATTGTGTAGGTACTTTTGGACTTTAAAGGAATTGTGCAGATTATGTTGAATGATTGCAAGATATGGCATGGGTATTTGTGGTTTAATTTACTGATATGTTTTTATTAAGATTACAACAGAAATTATTTGTGTTAGTGTGATGGCTGCCATCTTGGCCAACACACTGGAAATTGACCTGGGGACCTCCAGAGCCAGCCCCTTTCCCCATGAGCTACTCAGCATCAGCTAAAGATCCCCGACCATAATTCTAACAATTTCTTGTCCTCCATACATCAGGCATATCAGAGACTTATAAAACACATTTACTTGTAGGTTACTCTCACAGCATGAATCAATCCCCTATTAGTGGGGTTAAAATCTTTAAGGAGTAATGGTTGGGTCCGTACCCACTGGAGTTTGGGAAACAGGATAATTGCCCTTTCCTGCATTACCCCTACTTCTATGCTGATGTAAATTAGATTGGTGTAAACACCTTAGCCCTTGTGAAGTCAGGTATTCCCCATACAGTAGTTTACACAAATCCCACAGGCTTGGAATTCAGTGGGTCAGTCAGGAACTTGGGGTAGGTCTTGAATAATTAATATGCTCTAGTTTTAAGTACTGAAATGAGGGGGGCAAATGGATGTTGGCATGAGGTTTTTAGATGTTGGTTTAATTGTCATTTTAAGTTATAAATCAAGTTGTCTGTTTAGCCAAAAAATATCCATCCTCAGTGATACTTGCCATTTGTAATGACTTGGTCGCCCCCAGTCCCTTCAAACGTGACTCCCAAGTGATGTTGCTAGATACAATTCCAGTGGACAACAGCCAGTTTAGGATTTACATGTCCCAATGGGTTGACGAGAATCAGCTGGTGAAATCTGTATCGATGTTCTGTAACACACAAGATTTGTGGGTGCCACCTCTTCACAACGGTCTACAATTTTGACCTTCTTTGTCAACTCATGTCTATCACAGGGCAGACATATAGGTAAATGGTAGAATAGATTTCCCACCGTCAATAGGCCAACATAGACTGTATCACCCACGTGATATGGCAAAGGCGCTGTTTGGAAGGAAAGCCTTGTTTGTAGCAGTCCAAACAAAGCCAGATGCAGCACGCACAGAGGTGTAGCTCTGAAAGAATAAATAGGGGAAGAAGAGAAACTTCTAGCTAGCATACTTTATTTACACGCTTGTTTCAAAGCTAGAAGTGACTTAATTGATTGACCAGTCTTGTGGGAGTAAGCTTTGAAATAGTAGGGTTGCTATATTTTTTGTATGGAGTTCTCTTAATCTTTTATCAGTTCTGAGCGAGGGAGTAATAAACTAATACTAAAGTCCCTTTTAATGCTTTGCATAGTATATATTAGTCATAAGACATAACATGTTTAAAATAAAATTGAATGGCTACAAGTTGTTTCACCTAGATTTCTGTCATTATTGAGTTGTGGTGGAAACAAGCCATTTACATGTTGACATCTTTACAGCAGCTCTGGGGGAAAGGAAGCTCAGAGGTCTCCATAAAATCTAAACTTCATGTTACCCTGGACAACTAAATACCTGGCAAGGAATGAATCCAAGGACTATCCAACCAGCATAGAGCAGCCAAACCTTCATGTGATAGCACCTGCACCAGTGTAAACAACCTGTCAACTCTTATCCCCTCTCCATTTTACTTTACATAGCGGGGGCCCACCTGGGAAAAGCAAAGCAAATAAAAGTAACCACTGTGGAATGACAGCCATAAAGGAGCCATTGGCTGTAAAATGTGAGTAAACTTTCAGCAAAGGAAGCAAGTCATTTTTAAAGTCCGTTATCTTTTGCATTTAAAAGTAAAGCAGCTTAAGAAAATGACTAATACATTTTTGAGTGCTATGTATATAATAGTAGTAATGGATTGATTGATTCTACTGCATCTTTATTTAGCTACCGCTGCCTTGTTTGAATTCTGAACTATTAAGATGTCACCTTCTCTTCCAGGGAAGAATATCATTTTTAGAGCTTTTGTTTTAAAATTAATAAAAAGTGATTTTTAAAACAATTTTAATGTTGTGTTGCTTAGTCTACTGTTTTATACAAAATTGTATTTTCCCTGTTTGAACACCAGATTTTTCTCTCAACATTTTTTTAAACTGTAGTTTTACTAAAACTGGGTTCAATGATTTCTTTGAGTGTATATCGCTGGGGATTTTTATCCTTAGTTTTTTACATTAACATGAAAAGGAAATGTACATTGTTTACTTACAGTGACATTTGTGGGTATGTAATAATTCAAGTTGATAGTTTTCCTCAAGAAGCATTGATAGCGGGACACAATATCTACTGCAGTTGCAAAGGTGGGTTTGGGGAAAAGAATCTAGGAAACACTGCATTAACCTACCATATTTTGTGCTGGAATTGACATGCCAAGGAAAATTTCCAAGTGGGGTTTTAGAATACTGCTACCAAAATACTGTTGATGAGAGCCAGCCAGCCAGATTCCTCTGTGTAGGTATAACACTGACAGGTGGAACTGAACCTGAACCTGGGACTTCTGAAGGTTAGTTCACGAATCTCTACACTTGAGCTAAAAGCCCATGGCTCTCAGCTAAGGCTGTAGAACAAACTCATTCTTTCTCTCTGTGAGTCATCTAAGTGCTTCTACATGGAACAGTGAACCACACCCAGTAGGTATGTGGGTAAAATATTTCCCCTTGCTTAGGAAATGCACCCATAGCTTTAGAGACTCACTTGAAATCCCAGACAAAGCCCTCACTTATAATGCTGACAGGTGGAACCATACCTGGGACTTTTGGAGCTTGGTATGTGAGTCTCGACCACTTGAGCTAAAAGCCAGCTGGCTCTCAGCTAAGTCTGTAGAGCAAACTCATTCTTTCTCTCTGTGAGTGGTATAAGTCAGTGGTTCCCAAACTTTTTTATACGAGGGACCGCCAAACCCGTTTACAAGCTTGCAGTGGACCAACAACATTTGCATATTTGCATATTCATTATGCAAATAACAAATATACAAATAAAAAAATCCTATTTGCCAAAAAAGTACCCCTCCCCCTTATAAACTCCAACCCTGACTCCTGCGGTCCCCCCCATATTATTTTATTCAGCCCCAGCAACCAGAGCAGCCGGCCACCGGACGGAGCAGATCCCAGCCCCCTGCCATGCAGCAGATTCCAGCCCCCTCTTCCCCACAGCAGGTCCCAGCCCCCTCTCCAACCCCCGCAGCAGGCTTCACCTCCCCCACCACACAGTCACGGCAGGCCCCAGCCCCCCTCCTCTCTCCCAAGCAGACCCAATCCTCTCCCACAGGGCCGTGGCAGGCCCCAGCTCCCCTGCCAGAGCAGGACCCAGCCACCCACCATGCACCCGCGACATAGGCCCCACCCCCCAGCTGCTGGAACAGGCCCCACCACATGGCCGTGGCCTCACCTCCCCCCCCCAGCACCACATTCACTCTCCACATAGCCCTGCCAGCTGGGCAGTGTAGCGGGACAGCCTCACTGCGGCCCCGGCTCCAGCTCCAGCCCTGCCTGCCGCTCCACTCACCCTGCTGCTGCATGGTGAAGTGGGCAGAGGGAAATTCCCTTTTAGGGATCCCCAGCGGGCAGGGCTAATAAAAAACTGGGGTTCGTGGGCTGCCGCTAGTGGGAAACACTGGTTTAAGTGCTGCTACATGGGACAGTAAACCAGATCCAGTAGGTGTGTGGGTTACATAGGAATCTTTTAGCCTGGAAATGGATGCATTAGTCTTCAGCAGTAGTGACAATAAAGGTGTGAAGCTGAAATTGCCTCAGTGGCACCTCATTCTAGGACTAGGTAAAAACATCAACTGAGCAATAAAATTGCATGGAAACCTTCATGTTTACTTTATTGATTTTACTACTGCTGGAAAGAAGTGTAATTCACAATGTAAACAGCGTTGTTTTACTTGTAAATGCAGTTAGTGTCCTTTGAAGAGGTAGTTAAGAGTTATGGCAATCTTTTGAGAGGCTCAGGTAATAGCTATAATCCCTGTCAAGTGGTAATTCTCGCCTAGCAAAATCCTTTTGGTACAGTTGAATTAAAATTCATCAGTAAAGCTTGTTTTTTCTGTACCACGGATGCAGTTGTTAAACAACTTTTTCCAAACCCACTTTGGGACTGAGTTCAAGCATTAATATTTGATAAAATATTGTTGGCTTTTAATAGTAACTGATTTAGATTGGATGAAATTTACTACATTAAACCCTTTGTACTCATTTGGGGATTTTTCCAGCCACAAAGAGTGCCAAACATTTTTTGATAAGCTGCTATAACTGGCCTAATTACAGTTCTGCTTTGGACACAGGTTGCCATCTTTTTGTCCCATGGAACAAAAAATATTCAGGGTTTTTTGTACCTCCATCCTAGTTACTCAGTAAATTTCAGGATTGGTGGCAGTTTTAGTGAGGTGGTATATAGATATTTAAATCTCCCCTGAAATCTGGAGCTGATGTCATCAGCTTTACAATAGAAATGGTTCACATAAAGAACATTGTTGTAACTCTTTCCTAGTCTGGATGCCTCTGCCATGAAAGGCTTAGTAATGACTTTAGTAGTAGGTTGTGCATGGATGCTCTTTCACATCCTGAATGTTGACAAATCATCCAAATCTCTCTCTCTCTGCTGGACATATTGACCTGCCATTGTAATGATCAGTGGTTCAGAAAACTTTCTGAATTTTTAACCTAAGTTTTAACATAAGAGGCTTTGGCTGCTTATGTGTTTCCTGCTGCATAATGGCCGATAATATATCCGATGTGCAAGGGTAGTTCCTGGAGGCGACACTTATAATGGTATGCTAAACACTTAATAAAAAGCATATCAATCTTTTTCTTCACCTCAGAAATATGTGTCACCAACACCTATTAATGTGGTTTTTCTACATTTTGATCTTGTCACCAGGCAACAATTCAAGAAAAAGTAAAGCTTAAGAGCATGACTTGGGGGCCTTGAGTAATTACTACCATGTCAAAATTACAAATTATTTTTACTTTCATGATCTTTGCAGTATTGTTTGCTTGCTTGCTTCTGGCTGGTTTTTTTCTGTGTGTGTATGTACATAAGTAAATATATGTGTATATCATCCAAAACAGTTTGGGTCTGATTCAGGCTGATGATAAACATAGATAACCTTCAGAAAACTAAGTTCAATTTTGAAATACAATTCATTTTTCTCTGAGGTCCATATTTTAGTTTAAATCTTCAGTAGAATTCCATACATTGGGAATGATATTCATAGAGTACAGGCATTATACATTCCTAAGGAAATCTATTCAAACTTTAATTTGGATTAAATTAAACTACTAACACAACTAATTTCTGTTGCCTTCTCTCTTGTCCTGACAATAGCTGCATATAACATTAGCATTTATAATTCTCTATATTGGATTTGGTTCCAGATTGTCTCTCAGGCCCTGGTTTTCATGGGGGACTTTTATCACCCTGACATCTGTTGGGAGACCAATACAACAGTACACAGATAATCCAGGAAGTTTTTGGAGAATGTTGGGGACAACTTCCTGATACAAGTGCTGAAGGAACCGACCAGGGGCCATGTGCAGCTAGAGCTGCTGTTCACAAACCGGGAGGAATTAGTAGAGGAAGTAGATGTGGGTGGCAACCTGGGCAGCAGTGATCATGAGATGGTCAATTTCAGGATCCTAACCAAAGAGAAAGGAGAGTAGCAAAATACACACCCTGGATTCAGAAAAACAGACTTTGACTCCCTCAGGGAACTGATGGGCAGGATCCCCTGAATCTCTAAGGTGAAGATAAAAGGAATCTAGGAGAGCTGGCAGTATTGAAAGCACAGGAACAAACCATCCCGATGCGCAATAAGAAAAGCAAATATGGTAGGCGACCAGATTGGCTTACCAGGGAAATCCTTCGTGAGCTTAAACACAAAAAGGAAGTTTATAAGAAGTGGAAACTTGGGCACATGTCTAGGGAAGGGTATAAATATATTGCTCGAGTATGCAATAATTAGGAAGTATAATATATATAAGTATAATTATAATTAGGAAGGCCAAAGCACAATTGGAATTCCAGCAAGCAAGAGATGTGAAGAGTAACAAGAAAGGTTTCTACAGGCATGTTAGCAATAAGAGGGTAGTCAAGGAAGGTGTGGGACCCTTACTGAATGAGGGAGGTAAATTAATGATAGATGATGTGGGAAAAGCTGAAATACTCAATCCTTTTTTGCCTCAGTTTTCACAACCAGGTCAGCTCCCAGACTACTGCACTAGGGAACACAGTATGGGAAGGAGGTGGGCAGCGCTCAGTGGAAAAGAACAGTTTAAGAACTATTTAGAAAAATTGACCATACACAGATCCATGGGGCCAGATCTAATGTATGTGAGGATGCTGAGGGAGTTGGCACACGTCACAGCAGAGTCACTGGCCGTTATCTTTGAAAACTTGTGGCGATCGGGGGAGGTCACGGACAATTGGAAAAAGGCAAGTGTAGCTCCCATGTTTAAAAAGGGAAGGACAACCCAGAGAACTACAGGCTAGTCAGCCTCACCTCAGTCTCCCCCGCCCCCGAAAATCATGGAGGGAATCCTAAATAAATCCATTTTGAAGCACATGGAAGAGAAGAAAGTGATCAGGAACAGTCAACATAGATTTACCAAGCGCAAGTCATGCCTAATCAACCTGATTACCTTCTATCATCGGGTAACTGGCTCTGTGAACACAGGGAAGGCAGTGGACATGATGTACCTGGAATTTAGCAAAGCTTTTGATACATCTCCCACAGTATTCTTGCCAGTGAGTTAAAGAAGCATGGATTGGATAAATGGATTGTAAGGTGGATAGAAAACTGGCTAGATTATCGGGCTCAATGGGTAGTGATCAATGGCTCAATGTCTGGTTGTGTCCAGTATCAGGCTGAGTGCCCCAAAGGGCTGGTTTTGTTCAACATCTTTATTAATGACCTGGATGAGGGGATGGTTTGCACTCTCAGCAAGTTCACAGATAACACTAAACTAGGGGGAGAGGTAGCTATGTTGGAGGGTAGAGCTAGGGTACAGAGTGACCTAGACAAATTGGAGGATTGGGCCAAAAGAAATCTGATTGGGTTCAACAAGGACAAGTGCAGAGTCCTGCACTTGGGACAGAAGAATCCCAAGCACTGCTACAGGCTGGGGACTGACTGGCTAAGTAGCAGTTTGGCAGAAAAAGACCTGGCAATTACAGTGGATGAGAAGCTGGATATGAGTCAACAGTGTGCCCTTGTAGCCAAGAAGGCTGATGGCATATTAGGATGCATTAGGAGGAGCATTGCCAGCAAATCTAGGGAAGTGATTATTCGCCTTTATTCGGCACTGATGAGGCCACATCTGGAGTATTGCATCCAATTCTGGGCCCCCCATTACAGAAAGGATGTAGACACATTGGAGAAAGTCCAGAGGAGGACAACAAAAATGATTAGGGGGCTAGAGCCCATGACTTACAAGGAAAGGCTGAAGGATTTGGGCTTGTTTAGTCTACAGAAGAGAAGAGCAAGGGAGGATTTGATAGCAGCCTTCAACTTCCAGAAGGGAGGTTCCAAAGAGGATGGAGAGAGGCTCTTCTCAGTACTGACAGATGAAAGAATGAGGAGCAATGGTCTCAAGTTGCAGTGGGAAAGATCTAGGTTGGATATCAGGAAAAACTATTTTACTAGGAAGGTGGTAAAGCACTGGAATGGGTTACCTAGGGAGGTGGTGGAATCTCCATCCCTGGAGGTTTTTAAGTCTCAGCTTGACAAAGCCCTGGCTGGGATGATTTAATTAGGGTTGGTCCTGCTTTGAGCAGGGGGTTGGACTCAATGGCCTCCTGAGGTCTCTTCCAGCCCTATGATTCTATGCAGTGCCACAGAAGCCTGAATAGTCTGCAAAATGTGTATTTCAGAAAAAGCATCTGTTGGCCAATTTGAAAGATACTTTGTGCAAAGAAAATGTCGTCCCATCAGAGTATGATTTGGAAATAATTGTAAGATCTCACTGAGCTGTAATGTCTTTTCTAGGACAGAATAGTTTTGGTTTAATAAAGCACCAGTTGTTCATACTGTAAGAAAGTGCCATAGAAAAGTCCCAAATCCATGCTTTCCGTGTACTTAGTATTATTTATAGTAAATTGCTTACATGAGCTAGCAGGAGTAAATGATGAAGCACTATAATGGCTCCAATTGTTTTTCTCCAGTGGAACTCCATGAATGGTAATTGGTTCTTTTCTCACAAGACCTCACTTCTTAGGTCTTAGGGGGATCATATGATCACTGCTTCTCTTTGCTATCTACATGAAACGATTGGGAGAGAGAATGAGATACCATGGACTTGACTGCCAGCACTGTGTTAATGACACTCAACTTGGTATCTCGTTCTCTGCTCCTGCAACCACTGCTACTGCTAAAGTGTCAGAATTGCTTTAAGACATTAGCTTTTGGGTGAAGAACAGCTATCTCAACCTGAATCCAGACAAGACTGAAGTTATGGCTCAGGTCACTGTAAGCGTATCAGACTTGTGCTCAAGTCTTTCCAGACCTCCTCCCGAAGCCAGTTTAAGACCTTGGTTCTAATTTTTAAAGCAGTTAATGGATCAAACCCCAGTTGCATCAAAGACTAAACTAAGTTTTGATTTATGGCCCAACCTCTTATAGGACAATGCATATTTCAAAGCCCAGGACAAAACATCCGAGAGCTGAGATCAAAACATTCTCTGTGGAGGACATCCAGCTATAGAGCAGTCTACCACAGGAGACCAAGCAAATCAAGAGTTTGATTATCTTTAGGTAACCCTGGAAAAACTTCCTCTGTTAGAAGAAATTTCTACCCTTAAGAGATGCGCACAATTAAAATACTTATTTTATTCCCAAACCCTGCCAACTACCTCACCAAATCGCTCTCTTCCCCCCCCCCCCAAAAAAACCCCCAGCCTACCTGCAAGCAAAGCTTTGACCCTACAAAGGTAGGAGGATTAGTGACTCTGGCTATGTCTAGACTGCCACTTTTTTCGGCAAAAGACACGCAAATTGCGCACCTTTTTTCCAATAGTTTTGTTGGAAGAGGCTTTTCCAAAATTTGACACGTCTACACTGGGCCAAATTTTGGAAAAACCTCCTCTTTCGGAAGAGCCGTTCTTCCTCGTGGCTCAAAAAAGACAGGGCTTCCGAAAGAGCGCATCTGCTCTTCCACAAAAAATGTCGGAAGAGCAGACATGTTCCCTGGATGCAGCGAAGTGTTTCCAGGATACCTCTGGTATCCTGGAAAAACTCCGTAGTCTAGACATAGCCTCCATGAAATCTACTAGGAACTTCTCTGCTCTTACTGATTTTATGTGGGAGACAATGACGATGGGTAGCAGCAGAAAACCCTAAGATAGAGTACAGTCAATTTTAGTTGACTTCCATTGGAGTTAAGGGTGCATAGTTTCTCACAAGGCTCAACCCTTTAAAACACATGGGCTATGGGATATATTTAGGGTTTTTTTTATAAATCAATTGTAGTTATTGTTTAAAAAAACAAAACAAAATATTTTCAAGAAGTGAGTTTGACTGGCTTTTTTTCCATTCATGGTTTTCAAGGAAGTTACAGGAGAAACATGAAGTTTGAGAGAAAACTATTACAATATTTTATCTTTCGGTATATACTGGAATGAAACATTACTATTGGTTTTTAAATATGAACATTCGGCACTTATGAGATTTCAGAATAATACTTTGTGTATTCACTGTGGACATAGGGCAGACTGTCATTTTAATCTTATTTTTAGGGTACTGAGAATACAGTTGATATTTTTCTCCCTTGTCTGTTTGAACTTTAATATCTTGGGCTTATTCTAGAAAAAGAAATTTTTGTTGTAGCCTTGGAAGATGGTATCAAGACAGTGGAAGAGTGCAAGACACCATTGCAGTGAGGTCAATGATGGTATATACCATTATATTTTGTGCTTGAAAAGCAAGAAAAATGGAACCCAAAATAAACAGAGTATAGCTTACACCACCCCCCCCCAAAAGAAACAGAGTATAGCGCACACACCAGCAGCAGCAGCAGAATGATGAAGTATCAGGAGTAAAAGTGTTGTATGACCTGTGCCTTCCCACACTGCATTCTTGAGCAGAGAAATTGCTTTATAAATGCAGAAGACCTAAAAAAGTCAGCCTTATTGACTGTCAGCAGGACCCAAATGAAACTTTTGGGAATGATGAAAACTTTAGAAGCTCACTTTTATCACCACATGGAGGTTCATACAGGGCTGCTTAGAGGGTTAATCTGTAATGACAGACACAAACTGAGAGAGTGGTTGTATACCGTAGATCAGAAATCCAAAACCCTTCCACCTGTCTTGCATTCTATTTTTTTTCAGTCTTAACTTACAGATATTTCCTGAACACAGCAGCTGCCATATTGGCATGGACAAGGTCTATTTACTCCAATATCGTATTTCTAACAGTGGCCAGTAACAAATGCTTCAGTGGGGTTTTCTGACTTTTGGGGATAATGCTTCTAATGATGCTGTGCTGTACAATGAGACATTCTACAGTCTATTACTCTAAATCATTAGGAATCTAGTCCTTAGAGCTTTCACTAAAATGTGGATGGTGCTTTGGGTAGCCTTCAGTACTATGTTTCATACAGAGAACTGGATTCAGTGTGTCAGTGGCCATGGAGGGAAGGTAGCAAAAGGCCCCTGGGATCTGGAAGGTAGGGTTCTGCATTGCTGAACTAAATCTAGGGCTCTGAGGAGAGAGTACATAGCTTCATCGCCCGGATTCAGCACTGCAAGTACGTATGTGGTTATGTTCCACTGCAGTCAGTGGAATGCTTAAATGGTTTTTTTAAATTGGAGTTTATTATATGTATATACAGAGGGTCAGATTCTTCTCTTATTCACTTCATTGCATATGTGGGATGACTACTGAAGTCAGTCTAGGTACTCTGAGTTTTCAGTTGTGTAATTGAGACCCAGAGACTTCAACCTTGAGAGCTATGTGATGTCTAGTTCAACACTGAAACATGGTAGGATACAATGGAACAGAGTTGGAAGTTTAAACATTGTGTGAAGTGATTTTTGTTATAGCTGAATTCACTGGGTTGACATACTATCCACACCAACCATCTGGAGAAAATAAGCTTTTTGCAGAAGAGTAGAGACAGAGCCGCAGATCCAGATAAATGATTTGTCCTAGGTCACACACAGTGACAGTGACAGACCTGGGAATAGACTCCAAGAGTTTTGGCTGCCGGTACCCTGCCCTAACCATGTGCCAGCACTGTACTCCCTGCTTTGGAGTTGTCTTTGTTTCAAAAGTAAAGGGGCTGCCTGTATCCTTTTAAATAGCATGATATGTTTCAAGGAAGCTGATCAGCTTTTATGATGTAATATGATTAAATCTGTTGCAAGAATTATGCTCTGGACTAATGTATTGAATTATGCTCTGGAACAATGCACATTATGGAGTTTCTATGACTGGAGAACTTTTTGAATGCCTGAATTTAATATGATGAATAAGAGTTGCTATGTGGTTAAGTGTCATGTTATAGCTATCAATGACATTAGGGCAGTATTACACTGACACAATTTGCTTCAAGCCCTTGGGGGAAAAAGTCTTTCATTTGGAATGTTCTTTTAATCATGACATATGTTTTTCGTTTCTGGACTTTACACATTAACTTTGAACTTCAGAAGGATGGGAGAAGCATAGACTTTTTTACATGGGTTTTGGCTCTCAGCCCACAGAAACTAGCAACAACCACCTTCATTTCATTAAAAACAAAAGTTTGAAAAATGTTAGGGTTATAACCATCAATCTGTTATCACAGTTTTCTTAAGGAGGTATGCAGTGCTCAAAAAATAAAATATAAGGAAGGAAAATTGCTGAATGAGGTAGATCATCTTCGGAGATTTTTGACAAAAGCACTAAAGCTTTTTGTTTAAGTTTCTGTAATGGAGTCAACAAAGCAGCAGATATGCAAACTATTTTGAAAAGGTTAAGCACTACTATATATTTGCTAGATCTTGATTTAACTTTGGTAATGCACACACTTTACATAAGATATTATTTTCCTACTTGAAGAACTGTCACTCAGGAGATTTTATTTTTTAATATGTTGCTCATCCCTTTGAAATACAAAACTTCAGTTAGCCCCAGGATAATTTAAAATAGAAGGCTGCTTTCATAGTTTTCTAGGACACCAAACAGCCTAACTTTTAGTAAATTAATTGCAGCGTCTCTGAGGGTGCATCTACACTGCACCCGGAGGTTGAAATAAGCTATGCAATTCGAGCTACACAAATGGCATAGCTTAGTTTTGAAATAGCTTATTTTGAAATTTGGCGCTGTCTCTACAGCACTTATTTAGAAATAAATCACTATTCCGAAATGTCCCTTATGCCTTGTGGAATGAGGTTTACAGGGACGTCAGAATAGTAAGCCTGTAATATTTTGAAGACATGGAATAGCCATTTCTGGTATCCGGAAATAGCAGTGCAGTGTAGACGTAGCCTTAAAGAATAGCTCCATAGCATTGTGTCTAGCTCAATGCATACCATTGTTCAAAAATCAAACTGATTAGATTGTCTCAAGAATGGGATAGAAAATCATACTGAAAATTAGAGCTGGCCAGAAAAATGTTGACAAAAACAAAGTTGGAATAGAAATCAAATGTTGCGAACATTTTCATTTTAAGCACACCACCTTGTTTTTAATCCTTTCATTGAAAATAATATAATCCTGTTATATGAATTGATGGTTCACTCTTTTCTGGAACCTGAGTCCCAACCCCTTCTTAAAATTAGATATGTAAAATAAACAGAATGTCCAGAGCTGAATGACAAAAATGACTAGAGTTGTGAAGAGACTTCTGCACGAGGAGAAATTGAGAAGATTAAGGTAGTTTAGTTAGGAGGAGAAATGATAGCAGAACACAAAAGATGGAATGGTGGAGAAGAGATAAATCAGGTATTCCTGTTTACTTTTCCTCATAAAACAAAAATAAGGAATAGGAAAAAAACCTGAAAGCTGATATATTTAAAGATGATAAAAAGAATTTTTCACACCATATATAATTAGTATGAAATTCCTTGCCATCATGTATCATAAGACTTAATGTAAATAATGAAATGATCCACACTGACAAGAATCCACAATTATTTCTTATAGGAGAAAGTTATCAAGAATGTGAGCCCTTATGCCTCAGGTCCCTTGTGGCCTTGGAACCTATGAACCTGCTGATCAATCAAATCACTAAGGGTACGTCTAGACTGCAGCGGTATTTTCGGATACCGGAGGTATCCTGAAATAGCTATTCCGCATCTTTTGAACCAGCCCATTATTTCAAAATAGATTTCGAAATAACAGGCTCACTATTCCGATGTCCCTGTAACCCTCTTTCCATGAGGGTTAAGGGATGTTTTGGAATAGTGGTTTATTTAGAAACTAGCTGGAGTTACCCGGTGTTGCTCTAGAAACCGGAGGAACAACGTGTAGAAAAAGAGTAGTCCATTATCTTTCTTTGAATGGAGAAAAGTTGCACTGATTTCTATAGGGATTAAAATATAGGTCTGTGTCATCCTCGGTGGGGGGAGGGGGGAATTGACCCTGCGTGGAGGGGAGGTTACATGCTGGAGGGGTGCCCCAGCTTGCTCCCGGGGCTTCAGGTGCCCGAGCCGTTGTACGCGTGGGGGTCGGGGCACTGCGTGCTGGCGTGGGGGCGGGCGAAGAGGGTTGCTTATGTAACCTCGCAGGTGGGAGGGGGCGAGTCCCGGATGGCATTGGGGGCTGCAGGTGGCAGGCATGGGACCTAGGGTGGGTGGGGCGGCCCCTGCAGCGCAGTGCGGTGGGTTACTTTTTGATTTTTACAGCTTGAGCTCGGGCCAGATCAAGTCCAAAAGTACCTTAAAACCTTCTCCTGGATTAAAGGTTATCCCATGCAAAGTTTGGTTGCAGTAGCTCTTATATTGTCCAAGTTATTAGTGCACAAACGTACAAACATTCTCCTTTATATATTAGACCATATGGAATTACCCAGCGTTGCTTGGTCCTGTTCCCCGCTGGACGATTCGCTTCCCCACCCCCTGCCAGCCCTGCTTCCTGCTGGCTGGTTCTCCTCCTCCCAATCTCCCCCGGTCAGTCCCGCTCCCGTCGGCCGCCCCCCCACTCCAATCTCCCCTGACCAGCTCCGCTTCCCACCGGCCACCCCCCCACCCCCCGCTGCCCCCGACCAGCTCTGCTTCTCATTGGCCACCCCTCCCCCGATTTCCCCCAGTCAGCCCCGCTGCCCCCGCCCCCCCCGCCAGCTCTGCTTCCCGCCAGCCGCCCCTCCCCCGATCTCCCCCAGTGAGCCCCGCTGCCCCCAACCCCCCGCCAGCTCTGCTTCCTGCTTGCCCCCTCCCCCGATCTCCCGGCCAGCCCCCTGCCCCACCCCCCCCGACCAGCTCTGCTTCCCGCTGGCCCCCTCCCCGGTCTCCCAGCCAGCCCGCTGCCCCTGACCCTCCCTTCCCCCCCCACCAGCTCTGCTTCCCGCTGGCCGCCCCTCTCCCAGTCTCCCCCAGCCAGCCCCGCTGCCCCTGACCCCCCTCCCCGCCAGCTCTGCTTCCCGGCCAGCCCCGCTCCCCTCCCGGGCGGTTCGTCCCCCTGCCCCCACCCCCCGTCCCCAATCAAGTGTGTCTGGTTTTTTTTTTTTTTTTAGACTACCTGGTAACCGTAGCCGCGGGGGGCAGGGTGGGTGCCTGAGCCATTGTGTGTGTGGGGGTGGGGCAAGTCTTGGACGGCGCTGGGGGCTGCAGGTGGCAGGCACGTGACCTAGGGTGGGCAGGGCTGCCTCTGCAGTGCAGCACGACTGGTTATTTTTTATTTGTACAGGTTGAGATCGGGTCCGATTGGGTCCAAAAGTACTTTAAAACCTTCTTGTGGAGAAAAGGTTATCCCGTGGAAAGTTTGGTTGCGGTAGGTATTATAGTGTCCAAGTTATTAGAGCACAAACATACAAACATTCTCCTTTATATATTAGATTAGATCGAAATAAGATACACAATTTGAGCTACACAAATTGTGTATCTTATTTTGACCTGTTGGTGCAGTGTAGAGGCACTGTAACTGATATGGGCTAGGAAGAAACTCCCTTTATGGGCAAGGTATTTCACTGTGGTGGTTTTTGCGCCTCCGCTAAAGCATTTGGCTTTACCCACTGTTGGAGACAAGGCTGGACTACATGAACCACTATCCTATGTTTATAAAGCATTTGTGATAGTAGTAAAGTGTCATGTATGCACAGACTGTTTATGGGTATGAGTTTGAAATCTTATTTCCTATGTAAATATTTCTTCAGGATGTGGCATTTTCTGTGTTCAGTTTTCATTGCATGTTCCTAATATCCATTTTTCCTCCCTGGAAGAAATCTCAATAGCTGTTTGTTGCTTCTCTTTGTAACTTGATTTCTGAATAATGTTTTGCATAGTCCATATGCTACCTACTGCTAAATTGTTGTGTCGATGAGAGATGCCTCTTGTTACCAGTTCTTTATGACCTTTACAGGCCTCATACAGGGCCAACTTTGCAAGTATTTTTATGCATGCCATATTATTTGCAAATCTATACTTTCTCAGTGCCTGAAGCTTAAAATGTTTATTATGAATTGGAGGGAGTAAAACAGATGATTATAATATTTTTCATGTGTAAAGTTAAAATTCTATGTGGTCTCCCTAAGCATAGTTATCCCTTCCCTGGATGTGGGAGATGGGGTTGATGTGAAAGATGCATACTTTCATATATCCTTTTGACCAGCACACAGATGTTTCCTGAGTTTCGTAGGGAACCACAACCATTATCAGTTCATAGTGCTCCCATTCAGTCTGTCCACAGCCCCATGTGTGTTCACCAAGTGCATGTCATAGCAGCCTTCCTCTGCAAGAGGCAGATGCATGTGCCTTCCTAGATGATTGGCTGCTACAGGAACACTCCAGGGAGCCAATAGCATTCGGCATTTAGTCACAGACATATTCCAGATGCTGGGACTCATCTTTAGTGCAGACAAGTCAACATTGGCACTGACCCAGTGGATGGAATTCATTGGGGGCAGTGCTGGACTTGTTATAAGTGAGAGCAATTCTTTAAGAGTACAGATTCTAGGCACTGGCAGACTTGATCCAAACTCTCAGGTGACACCCCCATCACAACTACAAGGGTATGACTCAGTCTCCTAGGGCACGTGGCACCCTTCACCTATGTCATCAGGCTTACTACACTGAGACTCAGACCTCTCCAGGAGTGGCTTGCCTCAGCTTATCACTTCATGTTTAAATCCTAGGGAGCTCCAGTGCTCGGAGGCAGCTAGAGATGTGCTTCTCAGTAGCAGAAAATCCTCCCTGTGTGCCTTTTAACTAACTAATTGGGAAAGATTTTCCTGCTGGTGTGAGAAGCATCACATATCCCCACTTCAGGCATGAATACTGCTCATTCTTGAGCATCTACTACACCTGAAATAAGGGGGGTTAGCAGGTTCCTTCATTAGGGTGCACCTGGTAGCCATCTTAGCATTCTGTCTGGGAGAGACAGGACATTTTGTATCCACTAACCACATGGCAGGCCATTTTTGGAAGGGCATGGAGAGATTATATCTACATTCGTGACCACCAATTCATGCCTGGGATCTCAACCTGGTCCTCTGTAGATTAATGGGGGCCCCATTCAAACCCCTTGTGATATGTTCACTTCTCTGCCTCTCTTGGAAGGCGGCATTCTTGGTAGCCAGTTACATCAGCCAAGAGGGTTTTTGAGTTAAAAGTGCTAACTTCAGACCAGTGTTCCCTCTAAGATTTTCCATCCATAGGCAGAGTGAGTTTTATCCGTGCACCAATATTGAGGTCATGAGTGCTTGTTCAGATGTGTGCCACTGTGGCACCCAAGTAATTAACAAATATATATATAAAATAATTTATAAATGTTATGGAAGAAAGAATACTAAAACAAGGGATAATTCACAAGATCTATGACTTTAAATGTTTATTTAATATGAAGTCAAATAAAAAGAGAATTAATCCTGTAGAGTTTTCGGTATGTTAGATTAGCCTCAAGGCTGCTCTAAATCTGCACTGTCCACAGTTCCGTAGAAGTCATAGGAGGCCAAGGATAAGCACACTGCAGTACTGCTCTGTTTTCCCTCCAGAATGCCATGGCCAGGAGCTTGAAGGGGAGCACCACAGAGCCATTTCATTGGCTCTAATCAAGATAAGGAGTCCCTTACCTACATTGGGAATAAGACCCAAGTAGGGAAGTGAGATCACTGCTGTTAGGGTCCCTTTGTGCCACTGGAGGGCAAAATGGTTCTAGGGCACGAGAGACTGAAACCTGTTATTCATTGTTTTATCATATCGTGAGACTTCTAAGGATACACAGAGCACTGTCAAATAATAAACAGTATTTGTCAATGTTATTTTACAAACATTAACCCATATTGCCTGACTTTGGAGAATCTTTTTATATATAGTAGAATGCTGGTAAGAGACTATCAGGAAGGACATAATATTTAAATAGTTGGTATGGCAGAATGTAATAATTTAAATTACATGTCTAGGTATGCAGGCACACTACAGCCTCCGTTAAAGTATTGTGAATTCTAAACAATAGGTACTTTCCCTATTGCAATGAATAGTTTTTAATGGAATGGGGCTGGTCATGTGACTACACCCAATGCTAGCTAACATATTTTGACAGACGTTTCAGAGGGTAGCCATATTAGTCTGTAACTGGAAAAACCTAAAACAACAACAAATAGTCCTGCAGCACCTTAGAGACGAACAAAAAATGTAGACTGTATCATGAGCTTTCGTGGGCACAACCCACTTCTTCAGATGAATGGAGTTTAAGGGGTCCAGTTTTCGAATAACTAGTACAGAGAGGGGATGGGGGGAGGAAGAGGAGGAAAAAGAAAAAAGGAGAAAGTTGTCAATTAGAGTTACAGACTAACTCAGCTACTCCACTGAAGCTTTTGAACATGTAAATGAAGTGGATAGTGTCCACTTTAAGTACTCTTTGTTTGGTTTTTTTATGTCGTTATGATGTGGAATGTAGCGGGCCATCCAGCCAATGTCTTTGTTTAGACTTCTGTTGTAAGAATCAAACCTGTAAATGAAATTAAGTTCTGCAGCTTTCCTGTAGAGTTGGCTTTTGAAATTGGTTTGAAATAATACAGTGACTGGGCACTCATTAATGGGTCTCAGAATCACTGTATTATTTCAAACCATTTTCAAAAGTTACTTCTGTAGCTTCCCTGTTGAGCTTTCATATATTGACATGGGCCATCTGATCCATGTTTACAGACACTCCACATATGTGGCATTCCAAAGGCCCCTTCTTGTGATGCATGTATCTGTAAAATGCCCCCCACACCTGTATGTCTGACTAACAATACCAACAACCGATGTTGACTATGCATTTGGCCAGTCAAGTGTATAGTCAATGTTGTGCAGTTGGACACACTTTACCAGTGCTTTTTTGAGGGGGCTACCCAGTTTCCTCCCTCCCCTCCAGTGTCTTGAGCCATCCAGCCTCCCAGAGCAGCTGCCCGCAGTGGCTTCAGCCTCAAACAGCCGCCCACCTGTATTGTGTAGGAACAGTCACTTAACCACTGAAATCTTTGGTATTTGTTTTTAATTTTAGTCTCTGCCTTTTCCCCAGAACTTTTCAGTTAAAAACAAATTAAATGGCTATAATAAAAAAAAACAATATTATAAATATGCTACTATTAATTGTTTACCAGGACTTTTTCTTTCCTTTCCTTATTTAAAATAAAGACTTTCCAAAACATTCTCATTTTACACTCCTTTTTTTCCACAGTTTCAGAAAAAACCCCCTACATTTTCTTTATTTCTCCCTTCATCTAGTTTAAAACAAAACACAGCAAAACCCAGATATTTTCCGGTTTACAGGCTGAAATGAATGAATGGTTCATCTAGTCTGGCATCTGGCAGTGGCTAATTCCAAATGAGTAAGAAAAAGGTGAAAAATTTTCATCATACCTATGATCAAGGAAGGTCCCAACATGCAAAGGGACATCAGTATGATTGTGTGAGCATAGAAATCTGTGCTGGCAGAGTTGGGACCTAAGTCCTGAAAACAGCCACCAGCTCACCTGCCATGCAGCCACAGCTCTAACTAGGGTTGCCAGGTGTCCGGTATTCTACTGGACAGTCGGCTATTTGCGCTTTTTGTCCGGTAAAAAAATCAGAGAATACCGGACATGTGCAATGTCCGGTATTCTCTGATTTTTCCAGCTGCGCACCAGATGGAAGCCTGGTGTGGGCAGGGGGAGTGGCTGGAAGGCGGGCCACAATCGGCACTACGAGCCTGTGATTGCGTAGAAGCCTGGCGGAGGCAGGGGAGTCCCAGCTGGTAGGCGGGGCCGTGATCGTCGCTCTGGGTGCTTCAGAAGCCTAGCTGGGGTGGGGGGGAGTGTCTGGGAGTTCCAGCCACTCCCCTCGCAAGGCTTCTGCTCAGTCACAGGCTCCCAGCGCCAATTGTGGCCCCGCCTCCCAGCCTGGGTGCCCCAGAAGGAGGGGGGGGGCTTATTATTCCGTGTTCCTTTTTTTTTTTTTTTGCTTGACCAAAAAATACCATGTGTCCGGTATTTTTTGGGAGACCATCTGGCAACCCTAGCTCTAACCCCTGGCACAGCAACCCGCCCACAGCCCCAGCAACCCGCCTGTCCACAGTCCCTGCCCTGGTGGCAGCAAACCACCCACCCGCAGTCCCAAGCCCTGGTGGCAGGAACCCACCGGCCCATCGCCCCAACCCCGAGCGCAGCAACCCTCCTACCCACAGCTCCAACCCTTGGCACAGCAACCTGCCCGCTCATGACCTCAACCCCTGGTGGCAGCAACCCGCCCACCTGTGGCTCCGATCCCTGGCACGGGAACCTGCCCTCCTGTGGCTTTAACCCCTGGCTCAGCAACCTGCCCACCCATGGCTCTAACCCCTGGTGCAGCAATCCACCTGCCACATGGCCTCAGTCCTGTCGGCAGTCACCTCCCAAGATCCCGTTCCTACCCCCATCCTCCATGCGGTCCTGGTGTGGGAGCAGCCATGCCACTCACCTCCAAGGTCCAGCAGGAAAGTGAGTGCTGCTGCGCAGCTCTGCGAGGAAGGTGGGTGGGCTTAGAATTTTTTGTGTGCGGCCGCTCAGGCGCGCACGTTAGAGGAAACACTGCTTCAGACCCTCCCCCCTACAGTCTTCATAACGGGTGGAGAACCTTTTTTGGGTTAGGGCTGCTGACCCACAGAAAAATCATTTGGGGTCTGCATACAAGTGAGAAGCAAAAAAGAAAAATCAAACCCTCACTGATGTGGCCCCCAACTGAGGAGGAGAAAAACACTCCCCACATTCCCCTCGCACATCAGAGTCTAGTGGTGCCTAGGCTAATAGAATGTGTGTGCTCCAGCCCCACGGTGGGATGGCAGTGGGGCTGGCGCTCCAGCACTGGCTCCCAGTGCTGGGGGGGAGGAGCCCCAAGCCTCAGATGCTAGATCCAGGCAAGCCGGAGCCACATCCAGCCCCTGAGCCTTAGATTCCCCACCCCCACTGTAAAAGGACAAAGTGCAACTCTGACCCCACCCAGCTTTTCTACCCAACGTGGTGTCTCAGTTTCACAATGGTCAAGACATTTTCTTACCAGTCTTTTATCCCAAACCCCATGCAAGTGCACAAGAGCAGAGGCTACGTGGTCTAGATGTCCAGAGAGTGCTAGCATTCTACACTAAGCACACAAAAGCCTTTTAGGAAATCAAACCAATAGTCATAGTGATGGCAGACCAGATAAAACGGCTCCCAGTCTAGTCACAGTGCATCTCGTCCTGGAATACAGACTGAGCTGGCCAAGATACTGGCCTTGGCAATCACAGCTCACTCTACAAGAGCCCAAGCCTTGTTAACTGCCTTTCTGGCCCAGGTGCCCTTCAAGAAATCTTCAGAGCAGCAACCTGGTCTTCAGTGCACACATTTACCACTCATTACACCGCCACCCAGCATGCCAGAGACAATGCAGCTTTTGGCAGAGCGGTTCTCCAGTCAATGATTCCTTACCTCCGACCCTACCTCTGGGAGAGAGCTTGGGAGTCACCTGTTGGAATCGGTGTGAGCAAGCACTCGAAGAAGAAATGATGGTTCCTCACCTTCATGTCACGGTTGTTCTTCAAGATGGGTTGTTCACATTGATGCCGATAACTAGGCCTTTCTTCCTCCTCTATTCGAGTAGCTGGCAAGAAGGAACGGAAGGGGCGTCAGGTTGGCAGTGTCATACATTGACAACCATGAAGGTGCCACTCTCGTGAGCTCCCCGATGTGGGTTGCTAAGGGAAAAAGTTTCCAGTGACTGTGCACACGGTGTGCGCGCACCTGATTGGAATAGATGTCAACAATACATCTCGAAGAACAGCAGTTACGAGGTGAGTAACCACCTTTCCTGTTGGTCTTTACGAATATTAGAGAATCTGTTTAAGATGCACATAAAATTAGTGGTTTTTGCCTTTGTGTCTTTTAACAAAATGTCCCTTTTATCTTAAATTCTCATTACCTATTTTTTATTTCCTAAAAGTTATTTGAAAATGTGCAAGGATGGGGTTTGGTTTTAAATCAGTGGCCAGCAAGACAATGTATTTTAACTGAGAGGGATGTTCTGTACTTGGAACAGATTATGGGGTTTAGGTAAGATGAGAGGGTAAGTATATTTGAGGCTCCTTAAAAGCAAGGCATGTGACCTACAGGTATATAATGTACACTAATTGAACTTGGCCTTACCCCCCCTTAAATTAGTCCTACAGCTTTCTTTAGCTAGTTGAGAAAATTGCAAATGACTCCTTGGCAGTTAGAAGTTTAGAAAGACACTAATTCCTAGTGGGTTTCAAGACAGACTCCTGTTGTTTATAATTAAAATCGACCAAGAGCTTATCAGATGTTGTGTGTAATGAAGCTCTTTCATTTAGGTAAGCTCTAGGACTATAGGAGAACTGATAGTAATTATTGATCTTCATTTAATAGTAATCACTCTGAAGGATAAAAGCCTATTTTGTTTCCAACTCTCTTCACATGATTTTGTTCCAGAACAAAAGAATAATTGTGAAGGGTTGCTCAGGCGTGTTTAGGATACTTGTTAAATGGGCTGTAGCTACTTGCAGCATTAGTGCACTGACAGTGGGTTTTCTCAGGAATTCACCTGCCAAGCTTTTTTGTCACATTTCTGGTGTATTTCCATCTATGTGGTTGTGAGATTTTATTTTTCAGTGATGTCTTCTTTCCTTTAAAGCAATAATTCACCAAATAGTGAACCAGGACTTGAAATAATCTCAGTATTTCTGTGTATAATTGGGAACTATAAAATGATTTTGTAAAAAATTGTATTTACCTAGAAGCAGTCTTAGAACTAGGGACGTGAAAGGTTAACTGGTAAGCATCAACCTAAACAAGTAATTCGAATCAGTTCTGGTTAACCGGTAACTGGTGGGGGCAGGAGTAGCTTCTCACCTGCTGCAGTTCGGGGGCTGCTCCAGCACCGCGGGGGGCCTGCCATGGACAGGGGCTGCTCTCATCTGGAGCAGCCTCAATCTGTGACGGGCCCAGATTAGATGTGCTGTCTAATCCTGGTTCTGCTACTTCCTGTGTAGCTGTGGGCCAGTGTTCCCTCTAAGATTTTCCATCTGTAAGTGGAGAGAGTTTTGTCTTGTGTACCAATACTGCTGTTATGTGCACTTGTTTGGATGTGTGCCACTGTGGCACCCGCCAGTTACTAACAAAATTACATATATATAATTTAAATTGATATGTAAGAAAAAATACTACAGATAATTAACAAGGTGCATGACCCTGCACTTACCCACCCTGACAACCACCCAGCTTGCAGGCCCTTGCCCCCAATACACACTGTGCATGCCCCACTGCCAGTGTCCCCATCAGGACCCCACACAGCCAGGTGGTACCTGAATAAGCCTGGCTAACTGCCTACCCCCCACACACATACCCTGTAGTTGTGCCCAGACTTGCAATCTGCCCCCCATATGCCACTAGTATATATGCCAAACACCACAGCCCAGAGACCTGTGTCCAGCCCCACATCTAGGGTTGCCAGGTGTCTGGTTTTCTACCGGACAGTCCAGTTTTTGGGGCCTCTGTCTAGTAAAAAAAAATCCAGAAAATACCAGACATGTGCAATGTCTGGTATTTCCTGGATTTCTGGCTGGGCGCTGGACGGAAGCCTGGTGGGGGCGGGGGAAGTGGCTGGGAGGCGGGGCGCAATCGGTGCTGGGGGCCCTGGCTGTGTCTGACGCCTTGGGGAGGAGGAGAAGCCCTGTCCCTGATCCTGAGCGCGTGGTGGAGCCGCAGCCGGACTCACTCGCGCTTCTCCAGACCGTGCGCGGGACTGACAGCGCCTCGGGATCTGCACGTGCCCAGGTCAGTCCTGGCTCCCCCCCACAGTTCCTCCGACCCTTCCCGATCAGCTCTGCTGCCCCCAACTCCCTCCCGGTCACCCCTGCTTCCTGCCGGCCGGTTCTTCTCCCTATCTCCCCTGGCCAGCTGCGCTGCCCCCGACCCCTCCCCCATCTCCCTGGGCCAGCTGCGCTGCCCCCGCCCCTCCAGCCCCGCCTCCGGCCCCCTCCATATCCCCCAGCCAGCCGCGCTGCCCCCCGACCCCTCCCCATCTCCCTGGGCCAGCCGCGCTGCCCCCGACCCCCTGCCCGCCAGCCCCACCCCCGCCCATCTCCTGCGGCCAGCTGTGCTGCCCCTGCCCCCCCCCCCAAGCGAGCCCCGCCCCCCTCTGGCCGGTCCCCCACCCTCCATCAAGTGTGTCCGGTATTTTTCCTAAACCTACCTGGTAACCCTACCCACATCTCGCCTGTTTCCCTCTGCCCATCACCCAGATACCTGTGCCTGGCCCTGCACCTTGCATTTACCCCCCACACACATCGTTCAGAGAGTTGTGTCTGATCCTGCACCTTGCCCTCTTCCTTCCTCCCCCCCCCCCACGCCCAGTACCTCCCACCATCACAAACAGCTGGTGCCTTTGCTCCCTCAATGGGGGGAGGAGAGAAAACCATAATTTTTTAAAATGTTTTTTAGAATGTTAAGTATGTAAAAGAAGTTCTGTCAAAAAAGTCTTAAAACCCCCAAACCAGAAAAACCATAGTCAGTTATGTCAAGGGTTCTCAAACTTGTGATACCGCGCCCCTCCCTCTAAGTTGCTCGCGACCCCCCAGGGGGTCAGGACCCACAGTTTGAGAAACGCTGAGTTATGTCCTTTGAGACGTGTCAGGCTAGCTTTTGGGATTTGCTGGTGTGTTTTGCTGGGAGATGTGAAAAATGGCTTAACCCACAAAGGGCTCAATGGGGCTATTTATGATTAAACCTTAATAAGACTGTTCTGTTACACAGTTTTCAGTGTGTGGGGGTTGTTCCTGATGATTTAACTGTATTCAATTTGAAGTGGGGCATAAGCAGAGTTGCACTAGTTTCTTCTCCATTTGGATCCCTAGATTAAAGAGGGGTCCTGATATACTCCAGAGGGAATCTCATCCAGTCCTCCTTAGCTAAAAGGGTGGTCTCTTGCACCTAGAAGCCTTGCTAATCTGTTCTGTTCTCACTGTTTTTTCACTTTTCCTTGCTGAGAGACATGAGGCTTGTTCAACAGGTTCTGGGGTTCCCAGATGTTTCAAATCCTTTGAGTTATTTGAGCAGTTAACTTTCTTCATACTGTCATTAATTCGTGTATGAGCCTTGCTACCCTTCTACTCTGACAGCCAACTTTCATGGAGACTTGGCAGCCACCTTTACCTCTTCCACTAGCAAGCCTTTTGCATGCTTTCTGTAGTCAATTATTTCAATATGTTAAAGAAATCCACCTCTTAGGTGATATGTAACATGAGAAACTTCATCTTACTTTTTTTTTTAACTGAGAAAAGGAGATAGACTAAAAACATCATTTCAGCCTTAGCTTCTGGATGTTCATTATAACAAAGTTCTCTATAAATATAATCATGTTCTACAGTTTTCTTTTTGGTTCATGGAAATGGTTAAATGAAAATCCTTTGTGAAAATATAGGATTAGGTCCTGGCCCTACTGAAGTTCATGGGAGTTTTGCCATTGACTTCAATGGTCAGTATTTCCGCCATACTAAAAAAATGCCTTCCCCAAATCAACCAACTCCCTCCTGAACTTTGGACATTTCTGTCCTTTTAATCTAGCATTATTTATAGAACTTGTCCAAAAGTTTTCAAATGAAAAAGCTTTTTTGGGGGGTTGGGATAAATGACCTTTTTCCAAAATTTCCACATTTTTTTTTTCCATTTAAGCTCTTTTGGATGTACTACGTTCTTTTCCCTCCACTTTTTCCTGTCTTCTTTCCCCATTTCAATGGCAAAGGATGGGGGAGAATGAAAACTTAAAAGTTTCTATTAAAATTCTCTACAAGTTTGGCGTAAATGAAAACTCATTCTTTCTTGAAACTTGAACAAGCAAAATGGCTTCTGATTCCCACTCCCACCCCTTGATTTTCTCCTTCTTGCCCCATTTTTAAAAAGTTCTAATTATTGTAATTGGATCATGATCAAAACATAATTTCTTGGTGTCCATATAATAGAATCTGCCTGCATCTTTTGAGTACTAAAAAATGGTATACCAGTAGCAATGCATTTTCCTTGTGTTTGGATGATTGCCCACTGTGGATTAACACAGTGCAGATTTTCTCATGGAATGCAAGCACTGATATCTTTACTGTTTCTGTTAGGGCTATTAGCACTAGAATGAAGGCATCTCATTTTGTGTCAGGTGTGCACAAAGAGTGTTGCTGTTAGACAGTAAAGTAAGACACAGGGACTTTATGCTGCTTAACTGCACACGTTTTCAGAGGGAGACCAGGAGATGGAATCTGACATCTCATTAAGGTGACCCCATTTCAACCCTTTCTTGTAATAATGTTACAGGAGTACCTAGACATTTTATGCAAACACTGTGAGTGCTAGTTCAAGAGAACTTCAGGGTAAGTGATAGGTTCTATAGCAGGTATCCGCAAGTATCTGTTTTGTCTTAAAGTAGAAATTGTAAGAGTTTGTGAAGGGAAAATGATTTTAATTTAAGTGCTAAGAATTCACCAGTATACAATGATGGAGTGGGGCCTCAATGCTCACTGCAGTATTTAGGGGGAGGGTCTATTAAAAGTAACTTGGACAGAGGGACAGTTCAGGCTTAATTAACCAGATCTGAGATTTCATTATGCATGTTTGATTTGTAGACAACAGCCCTTCGGGGACATTGAGAGGAAGACAAGTAAGAAAGAGAATAAGGCCTAATCTTGCAGCTCTTATATATGTTATTTTGACATTGGAATCTGTGGAATCGATTTTGTGCATCAGGTCTTCAGTACTGGGCCCTTAGAGAAGAATCCAACTCTGTCTGAGGAAACTCAGCACTGTGGGCTTGATCCATCTCCCATTGGCTTCAATGGGAGGCTTTCTGTTGATTTTTTTATGGGAACCCCATCTATCTGTAATATTTCTACTGTACAGGAGTCTGAGCACAAGCAAGCACGTACCTGCTGTGAGTGAAAGCACATAAGCAATCAAAACATACTACTCAATCACCATCATCAAGAGCAGGATTAGGTGCTGGATGGTAAGAAGCCTCAGATGCTTCATTTAGTTTTTGATTTTTCCTGTACTGGGATTCTTAGTTTCATTATTATTTTTTTTTTTTGGTGGATTTATTTAGGAGGGGATAAACTCCAGGGAAGAGAGAGGGGAGATTACAGGAATGGGGTTAGGGGGTGCAGGGGACAAGGAAGGGGTGAATAGGGTAAGAGAGGGACATTGAGGTGAAGTGACTGTGAAGGAGAAGGCATGGGATGGTTAAAAGAGATAACCAATCAGCACAGGGCAGAGACAGTCCAGTGGAAACTCTAGAAAGTTCTCAAAAGGATCAAAAGTCCCTGATTTCGTTGTTTCTGCCCTTAACAGGATAGAATCTCTAGATTGCATCTATTTGCCTCTTTCTCCCAAGCCCATATTGGTGGATACAGCAGACACCACCTGGATGCCTGTCCTCCTAGAACGTGTGTGCAATTTCCCAGATATGCATGTTTCCCTACTTTATGTGTCTGCAAACTGAGCAGAGCAGTCAAAAGACTTATCCAAGATCACAGAAGGAAGTGGTGTGAGAGCTGGGACTAAAACTCAGGAATTCTAAGCTTTGCCTCTTTGATTCTGTTTTAATTCTTTTTTTGCTAGGTCTAAAAAACAAGGCCTAATGAATATATATTAAAATACAGGTTTTAGAAAATCCTTGAGTGCAATTACAATTTTGTTAGAGAGAATTTTTTTTTAAATGTCCTGTGACGTATGAAAGAATATTAGTGCTGGAATCTGTTGCTTGGAGAAGAAAAGACATGGGACTGTCAGCAATCTAATAGAAAACTCTGCTACAGTTGCACAATGCATATAGCACCATGTACTAGTTTCCTAGCAGCTGTGACACTTATCAAGATAGGTAAACCCTTGAAACTCTTGTTCAGCATGTTTAGAAGCAAAATACTATACTTTAGCTCTTCTAGCAGTCATGCTTTTGTAAATAGTATATTGTGAAGTGTAAGCAATCAGAGATACTGCTAGTTTTATACTGACTGCCAAACCTGAATAAACTGAGATAAATAAACCATAGAAATTCTTGCACTCCATGTCTAATGATAAGCTTTGGGCAATTTTCAATGTGAAGGATAAATTAGATGTGTTTCAGTCCTAGAGCAAATAGAAAAATAAAGAAGGTGCAACAACAACAAAAAACAATACATATGTGACATGTAGTATCAAAAATGTTCAGGAAAGCTTCAATGCTATTGGATTTGGTTTTAAAAGAATTAGATTAGAATTAGCTGTGCAATATCTCAGTGAAGTGAAATGAGAGGAATGTAGCCATGATCGGTACAATATTTTGATGATGTAACATGAAAGATGTGTTTTGTTAACTTTGTTTTAAAGTGTGCAGTGTATTGGAAAATCAAGTGAGCTCTTTACACCCAGCAAAGTCAGCAAAGCTAATGGGAGTATTACCCTCACTGTACTGGAGTTGTTGGTTGACCATAATATGCAGCCATCCCCTGCTGACCCCAGGCCCCGTGTGGCACTGCCGCTTTGAAATGCTGCAGCTGATCCTGGGTTCCGTGCGACACTGACACTCTGAAATGCCACCATGGTGTTTCAAAGCAGCAGTGCCGCACGGAGCCCGGGCTCCCTGCGGCACTGCCACTTTGAAGTACCCCCATTTATCCCCCCCTTGCTGCCTCTATCTGATAGAGGCAGCAAGGGGGGGACGCGACTAGTCAAGTATCTTGTCAACTATCTGATAAGTATTTGCTTATCGAATAGTCGACTAGTCCTTAACATCCCTAGTCCTTGGGGTATTGTGCTGTGCCCCAGAAGTAGCCAGAAAGTCCAACTCCTGAGCAGGGTGATGGGGAGAGGGCAGGAGGCTTTGTAGCACATGCCGCTTTTGCCCACAAACACTCCTCCCTTCTTCCATTGGCTGGGAACCGACCAATGAAAGTGTGGAGCTCATGCTCAGATTGGTGGGGGCTACATGTGGAATCCTGTGCCTCCTTCCCCATCTAGAAGCTGGACCCTCTGGCTGCTTCTGGGGCTCATCGCAGTGCCCCATGTCAGGTAGGGGCTAGCCTGCCTCAGTTCCACAGCACTGCCAACTGGACATTTCATAGCCCAGTCAGAAGTGCTGACTGGATCTGCCAGGGTCCTTTTTCCACCAGATGTTCCAGTCAAATACCAGACACCTGATCACCCTAGTGGCAGTATTGCATGACATATCTGCTATATTTATAACTTCTTATGACGATAAAACATGAGGAAGAGAAGTAAAAATAAATACACTACTTTTCACTCTGTAGATTTTTTAAATTAACTGCAAAAAATAAATTTGTGGACTCATAGAGCTTTTGTGGGTGGCACGCAGTGTTCCTTACTGAGACATTCCTTGCTATCCCCTGTCAAATTAATAATAGTGTGGAGTTAAGTCAGGAGTGTGCTTCTGTAGCTACAAGTGTGAAAAGGCAGAAATAGTTTCCGAGACTCATGTCCTTCGTCTGCTTGAAGTCATGGAATATGGAGAACGTCACTTGTCACAAACAATATCTGTTACACAAAATATATATCCTAAAGGCTCGAATCCTTTACTCAGTCCTTATTGGAGCAAAAGCCTCATTGCCTTCAGTAGACATTTCTAATAATGTTTTCTGCTGAGGTCTGTTGGAGTTCTGTCTGTGTTTAAAGCCTTGTCTACATCATAAAGGGTTTGCTGATATAGCTTATATCAAACAAATATGCTGTTCTGACAAACAAGCCCACCAACGGGGATAGGGTTTGGGGAGGGGAAGGGCAAAGAGGGCAGTTGCTCTGGGGCCTGGTGATTCAAAGGAGTCTGGGAATTCCAGCCACTGCTATTGCAGTAGCAGCAGTGACTGGAGCCCCAGACCTTTTAAATTGCCAGAGGAGTGCTGTGCCGCACACTCTAAGGTATGTGGGAGGGCAGCACTGCGTTCTGGGTAGCACTGAGAGCTGCCCCGGCCTGCCCCTTTCATCCAAGGCCCCACCCCTTCCAGGGCGCAGAGCTGACTTCACTGATCCTTCAGAAGAGCGTTATGCATATTGTAGTGTGTATGCTTGGACTTCATGGTTCTGTGGCTATGTAATTTGAGCTGGGCCGAAGAATTTTCTCCAACAGCAACTTTGAGTATGAAGTCAGATTGGAAACCTCCTATATATTCTCCCTTCTGCCTAGCAGTAATGAATTTGGGGACTGGGGAGAGACGCTGACAGTGGACTGCTCCATGCAGTTCCCTTGCCCTGTCTCTTGCTCTAGAGCAGTGTCCCTCAAAGTGATCCGCGAAACTGCTTTGAGAAATCTGTTCATTGGTGTGGGCCGGGCCACTGATTCCCGCTGCTCCTCTTGGCTGCAAAAGGTGAAATGGAGCCAATAGGAGCCCTGAGGCACCGTGTCTGCAGTGCAGGTAAGTAAACAAATTGTCCATGGGTAGTTAACAGGTTTCTCAAAGTAGTTTTGTGTACCACTTTGGGAAACACTGCTCTAGAGGCAGTCCCAGGAAAACTGATGCTGATTTCTTCCTTGCTTTATCTGTGACCATCAACTTCATGCATCTGTTTCCAATTAATATCAGACTCCGGCAGTGGAGCTATTATGCTCCATGCATCACTTAGAATGTTTTCCTTTTATTTCACTTATAAGCTGATGGATGAATGTTTCTGGAACTGCATACACTGGCTGAAGTGTAAATTCAAACACTTTCTCTCTGCCTCAGTTTGACAAATTTCCCTTTGCTGGGTGATTATAGAATTCTGATTTTCTCAGAGAAAAAAACCTGCGATGATTCACATTCCTCTGCTGTTTGCACAAAGATAAACCAGAAACCCAGGACATACTGAAAAAAGTTGCTGTTTGCAGACCTTGGCGTACCTGAAGGTGACTTACCTTTTAATAACAGAGGTGTGTTCCACATGTATTCACAAGGAAATTCCTTCTGGGAAGAACCAAGGAGTTTTAGCATGGTTGTGTTAACAAACCAGGGGGTTGCATATATACTCCAGGGAGATATCACCTTTAGAAAAACACACCCTCCCAAATGCACCCGGCCGCCCACCCACACACATAATGGTGAGGCACGGAGACTACAGGGGAGAGTTGGATAGCAACAAAACACAGGAGGCATGAGATCAGACTAGCAAGTGAAGGGGGCACCTCATTGCCCCCTTGATCTGTTGAAACTGCCAGTAGGGCTTAGAGGTGTTCAGCAAAATATTCATGGAGACCATATATGATGGCAGTGGTGATGTCAAGTCTATTCTCTGAGCAAAGCAACTCATGGCTCCATGTGTTTGGTGAATAAACATTTATTTAGAAATATCTCCTTTTCCCTCTTTATATGAATAATCACTTAAACGCCACATGCAAGAAGCATGTTCAAAGCTGCTTTTGAGCATTGCAGCCATGCCTGGTATAAGCCAAGAGAGGCTTGATGTGGGTGAGAACCCAAAGCAATTTAAAATTAAACTTGGATTATTTTTTATCACTGTTTCCCCTCTGTTTGTCAGCTCTTCTAATGGAAGGTCAACTGTACGGCAGATGAATCATGGTTCCCTTATTCCCAGATTGCTTCCAGTATGCATTTGTGACAAGGAGATCTGTGATAGGTTAAAAACCATGTCAGTGTGAGGAGGAGTAGACATGATACAAACAATGCTGCTTCATTCTTCTCTGCCCTTTCCCTGTTGCCTTCAATTAAAGCAAAAAGAGATCAGTACCCTCAAAATCTCGTACTGAGAGAGAAGAGTGGAGATTGCTAGGATCAGCACACCCCTAGATATGGGCATGTATTGGAACATGTGTGCTCTACATTCTAACTAGGGTACACTGGTCTCACTGAGACTGTCACGTGTCCTCCCCCTCTTCCCCTCCGCCTTAGCGATAACACTCATTTTTGAGGGCGGAAAGAGGGTTAAAAATGAGCAAGAGAAGCAGAAGCCATTGACTGGGGTTTTAAAACAGCTGCCTCAGCTAGAAAAGAGGAAGGAGAGCAAGGTAGAAAATGTTCTCAGTACAGCTTTCTAACATTGATAATTGTAAGGAATGGCAAGGATTTTGCTACACACACTTTATAGAATGGAGATAAATCATGTCTGTGACAATTTATTCACCTTATTGAATCTGGATACATTTGTTGTGAACAACAGCAAATCTGTGACAACTTGCTTCAGCTCAAGAAACGTGAACCACTTTTGCCAATAGCCATGACAGCCAAATCTCTTAACCAGTCGCTTGCCATGTGGTTCCTCAGGCAGTCTTCGCCGTCAGAGGCATGAGAATGTTATTTCACATGCAGCACTTGATAGAGGAATGCTCACACCAGTCACATATAATGTATGCAGTTGATGGAATGCAAGTTGGTCTTTATAACCAAAAGTTAGCAGCTGCAGCAAACTGTCAGTCTTGGACTTCTGTTCTTCTGCATAATATTTACTCCCTTTTGTTGAGACTTTTACTTCAGCGTCCACACTGTCTGTATTGCATCCCTAGCGTTCTGTGAGTGGTTTTAATTTTAGAAAGTCAAGAAAGTTCTCCTACTCTGGTTTAGGGCACTTGACATCAACAAGTCAGAAAGAACAGATTCATTTTCAGAAAATATTTTTTAAGTTCCTTATGTATTGATCAAGCACTGGCAAAGAGGTGGGATTCCTGAAGTCTCCTTTGCCTAAAGGGTACTGTTCTTTGTCAGTGAAAATGTATTCCTGAAGTTTTTTAGGCAACTTTAGTATGCAGCTCCACAAACTTCAGACAACCTCAAATCATTTTGTGAAGCTTTAGTAATGGCTTCACCCCGTATTTCCTCAAAAGCCTCTCATGAATCTCTTGTGTTCACCGATTAGGGCAGCCACAGATAAGCATGCATGAGACAAGTTGCACTAAACTGTTTGCAAGTAACTTTCACCAGTTCAAGATTTTTTGTTAACTTCCAAAAGGAGAACAATAAAAGTTAAATACTGAACTACATACCTCAAATTAGTATAAGCGACAAGGAGTCCCGTGGCACCTTATAGACTAACAGATGTATTGGAGCATAAGCTTTCGTGGGCAAAGACCCACTTCGTCAGATGCATGTCATCTGACGAAGTGGGTCTTTGCCCACGGAAGCTTATGCTCCAATACATCTGTTAGTCTATAAGGTGCCACGGGACTCCTTGTCGCTTTTGCAGATCCAGACTAACACGACTACCCCTCTGATACTCAAATTAGTATAGTGAGTGTCCCAAGAATAAATAAAACAGTCTTTTGCAGCATTACAAGCAGAAACTTGTCATGTTCATTGAGTGTCACAGAGCTTAAATTCTATAACTTTATTTTTGGATTATATATTCTTTTTGAATGGCCGTGAATTCAGTGTGGATAGTGGATCCAGAGACAAAAGCGTACAATTTCCCCAGAATAGTGAAAAAAAATCTGTGCTTGCTTGTTTCCTTTGCATATATCAACAGTACCTAAACTGAGGCTGTAATGGAAACAGTAAATGTACAATGCTTGAGGCACTTCTACCTGTAAGTGAGCTTGCATGCATTAAGATTTTCACTCATGACATTAACAGAGTCATATATCTGGGCAGTCCAGTTGTGTATATCAATATTACACTGTGACAATGTGCTTTTCATGTACTGAAACAGACACTTTGCATCAGGAGACTTGGCAGGGGAAACCAAAAAATATGTCATATGGAGTGCTGTTTTAATAATGTCTCAACACAACTGACAGTTATGCTTTGGTATTGCCATTAGTTTCACCAGCCATTATAGAGAAAACATTAGCTTCTTTCACTTCTTGACTTTTGCATGAAAGTACCATTTCTGACATCACGTGAAAAATTTCATTTTGTATTGATGAATGGTATATTTTGCTCCAATTAAAATGATGTAATAAGAAAGAAACTTAAATGTGGCTGTTAGTGTTAGGAGCGCCAGGAAATTATCTTTGTCATCAACGCTTTCCCTTTCTTCTTTTCCTCTTCGAACCATTCCCCATCTGCAGTGAGTTGCAGGACATCTGCCACAGCTTATATATATACAGTTCACACACACACACATACTTTTCTCTTTTTGTACAGTTAGTTGTTGAAGCCATTAGCAATCAACAAATATTTTTGTACAGCAAAGGATGTTGAAATCAGTAGGCTAAATTCATTGTTTCGCTGTAAACCCATGGACACAAAACAAACCATTCTCTTTAGAAACTTCTCCCCGCATTCTTGTATTGTGTTTTGAACATTGGTTGTTTTGGTACAGTCTGCACAATACCACTTCACCCTGGTGGAATCTTTTCCCCTAGGCTTACCTTATTACCAGATAGGATCTCTTCCACTTTCTGTTTACAACACCATACTGCTCAGTTGTTTCCTTTCACTTCTTCTTCATCTGATCAAGAACTTGATATTGAATGATCTACTTTTAAGGTTCTAAAATACAATCTTCTTTTGTCAGTACCTAAGGTACAGAGTTCAAAGGTAATATTGGTAGAGAACTCACCCAATTTAGGATTTTTTCCTGAATTAGGTCTATTTTTGAAGTTGAGGATAAATTGTGTTGGATTTGGGTGCACTTGCTTTTCTTTGATGCATTTTGTTTGATGAAAAATTTTGAGATTGTCAATGATTTTGACACTTTTTTGAAGGTTTTTAGCTACTTGCATTCTGAAACTGGAGAGGTCTCCAAGGTGGAAACCCAGGTCATCAGGCCTTTTTGCAGGTTAGCTGTTTTGGACTAGTCCAGGCTTGTTTTCCCTGCTTCCTGATCCTGTCCAAGTCCATGCATCAGGAAAGAGCGTATGTGTGGGGGACACAATGCCAGCCCATATTCCAAGTCTCCAGTGGGGTATCAGTGCACTGTACTCTTCTGCACATAGACTGACCTGGAGTGAAGGAATGCCTGCTACCCCTTTGACATCATCTCTGGGCTTCCCAGTGACTATACATGCAACACTTTCAATCCTTGCTAGCTGGAGACCAAGCTTTAGATATGAATATGTCCTGCAGATCACAAATTGGACAGCCACATCTCACATCTTCTGTTTTTGTAGGAGACAACACTGTTTTATTTTTGCAGGTTTGAAATGTGCGTTGCCTCCCTCCCTCCCTTCCTTCTTCCTGTTCCTTCTTTATAGATATGTAAAACCGAGCCTCCACAAGGGAGGGTGCTGTGTAGACTTCTCTTCAGACCTCTGTCAGGACAATGTGATCAACCACAATCAGAAATCACAAGGCTGGCCTCAAAAAATCATGACTGGCTTAAAAACCACAAAAGATTTTTATGGTTTTAAAAAATCTTTGTATTTACCTTTTAGCCTTCAAGCTTATCTCCACCAACAGGAGGGCTAGAAACTTTAAACAAAATAAAAAATTAAAATACCCCCTAAGATGTGCACTAAGATTCTGAGCACTTACATGAATCTAGGAACAGAGGATTAAGAACAACTAAATATTGCAAAACTCATGGTAAAATAGGAAGATTTGGCAATACTGCAATGCATTTCAGTCCTGGCCTTCAAGATCCCCATTTCCTTCCTTACCTTTCAAGAACAGAAATAGGGGTGTTAAACTGTGTTGGGTTTTGTGATATGGATTGTTTACTGTGGATTAGGGGGACTCCACTACCCGTATTTCACTTGTGACTTAGTGTTTAATTTGAAATCTATGCATGTCCATTTTAAGTACTTATGTAGTCCCCATCACCATAGTTGCAGAGGGCCTCCCAGTCTTAGGATAAGTCTACACTTGGGGTATGTCTAGACTACATGGCTCTGTTGCCAGAGCTATGTAGATTAGTTTACTAGACATACCCAAATGAAGCCGCGATTTAAATAATCGCAGCTTCATTTACATGAAAATGGCTGCCGCACTGTGCCAGGGATCAGCTGTCCCGGCACAGCGGGGCAGTCTAGACACACCGCGGTCGACAGGGAAGCCTCTGTTGACCGCTCTGTTATGCCTCGTGAAACGAGGTTTACCGGAGCAGTTGACAGAGGCTTCCCTGTCGACCGCGGCGCGTCTAGACTGCCCCGCTGTGCCGGGACAGCTGATGCCCGGCACAGCGTGGCAACCATTTTCATGTAAATGAAGCTGCGATTATTTAAATCGTGGCTTCATTTGGGTATGTCTAGTAAACTAATCTACATGGCTCTGGCGACAGAGCCATGTAGTCTAGACATACCCTTTGAGTTGGAGATGTGATTGGTAGCAAAAGGAGACATGTCCATGCTAGTTCAGATTAAGTTAGTTCACTAAAAGAGCATAGCAGCAGTGGTGTGAGAGGCTGGCCACCCTGAATTTGTGTCCATCATCTGCAGGTATGTAGGATGGCCTGTCCTGCCTCTGTGCTGCTGTGGTTACACTCTGCGTATGTTGCCTCCAGCTGGCAATCACATGCCCAACTCAAAGTGTAGACAGACCCTTTAACTAGTGCCTTAAATACTGGACCAGCCTTCATTGCTAGGTAAATGGGCAGGGATATATCTTGTATAGTGTCTCTGGTTTTTGTCTTCAGAGTACATTATGCAAAGAGTAGTACAACAGTTAATTCTCTGGAGTGAGATTAGAGTGTTGTTCTTCTTTCGATCCTGCAACTTTATCACATTGATTTTCCTGTCATAGTTTTTGTTCAAATTGCTTCAAGTAAGCTGTTCTCAGAGCAAGTCAGCAGGTCCTTAACTTTATCTTATCTCTTCTTATCGTGGGTGGATTGATCAGCTTGACTTGCAAGAAAATATCTTCATTCTTCAGCTGAGCAGTTTTACAGCTTCATTCTTTAAATCCAGGGTTTAAGCAGTAATAAAGCAGCATTATGTTCCTCAGCTTGACTTGCTTAATTGGGGTGCATTAACGTCTGACCCTGTTCTGGGTTAACGGTAGCAACTGTCAATGGACCAAGACGCTTATCTTCCCATGACTGTTATGTTTACACAGTATCTAGAGCATTAGGAACAGAATTCCTCTGTCTCTTGTATTCAGTCAGAAGTTGCTTTATCAGAATATAAGGATACTAAGTTTGCAGTATTGATACAACTTAACTTGTACATGAAAACCGAGGCTGGAAAGAGCAAAGCCTACATGCAGAGGCCATAGCTACAGACACAGGATAGATATGTTGATAGTTTAGAAGGCTCTGTTTCCTCCCACTGAAGACACTTTTCCCTTGTGAAAACCCTATTTATCTTGCTTTTGTGATGGTATTGATTGGTGTGACTCAGCTGGCTGCCCCATTTTGATGGGGCCATTTAGAAATAGACTGAGCTGGGGTGCTCTTGATTTCGGAAGTTGTTTCCCTTGCTTACCTGAGAGATCTAGAGCATTTTAACCCTTAGGACAGATAATTGGGTGCAATTTACAAATAACTTAAAAACAAATCCTAAACAAGTGTGACTATTTCACAGCTTAGTGGTCGAAGTGACACAGGTGGCAGCTACCAGATATTCTTACTAGCGCAAGCCATAGAGGCTTATGTGTTAGAGGAAACTATGCTATACTCTGTTGCCACATGCTGTGTATTGTTGAATAGCTGATGGCTGGGGGTGGCGGTATAGTGTGTGGCCACAGATTTGTTATAACAGGTTTTGTTATAAATGTAAAATCTAGGCATAGGGGTTTCTTTCTTTAAGTGCTGCAAACAAACAGTGCACATCAAAGATCAGACAGGCACACTATTTGTGGTGGAATTACAAGACTGACTGACCCAGGTGGTCCTTTCTAAGCCTTAAACCTATGAAACATCAAAGAGTTACTTCCTATCAGTGTGTAAAGTGTAGGAAGTGACACACACATACTAATAGAGCTCTTAGGCATTTAAATGCTAGCTGCTCTTCTATAGCCTTTTCTGTGTGTCAGCAAGGTTTCAGAGTGGTTGGGGCTGGTAGGATTGAATGATTTAAGTCTCACTGATGGTGGGAATGTTTTCACATTATTTTTCTAGACTTTAACATTGTTTTGCACTGAATATTATATCACATGGCATCAGCTAGACATTTTTGGGTTAGAAGAGCTAAGGCTCCCCTCATGTGCATCTCATTGTTGCCTTGTCCTCTCAGAATACAGAGCCTGAGATTAATTTATAGCTCATCAGAGGGGAAATATCAACTGCACAGGCTTGATGGAGAACAACAGTTCTCTCCTGTCCTACTGCTTCACCTTGGAACGTAGCATGCTACCACTATAGCATTCCTAGCCCATATGTGCTTGAGGCACAAGAGACCTGCACTAGGATGCTTTGTGTGCTGGCACATTTAGGTACCAGTGACTTGCTACCCAGCCCAGTTTTCTGTTTTTGATGTAATCTTACCAATTTTGTAAAAGCTGTTTTGTAATTGCCATACAGACAGATACCCTGAACTCCTGCTGTTTATTCACCTAGCTCTGAGTTTGTGTCACATAGTAACAGGTCATGTTTTATTCAGCTATAGCATATTAATGATTAATTTGAAAAATTGGTTATAGTAATTAACTATTATTTTAAAGGAAGATATACTCTTTCACCATATTCAGTGTGTGGTATGGACCAGTTGACAAGATGTGTTTTGTGAGGTTTTCTCTTTCAGGTAGTCAGATTACCATGTGTGATGAACAGAGGATTCCTTCTGTCTGACACATTCTATATTCCATGTATTCTGTAATCAATCTGTTGGCATGCTGAACTACTTTTTGAAAGCATGGGTGCTGTCTTCTGCACTGATGACCTCTCTTATGGGGCACTGTTGACAGCACTGGTGGGCCACATATCTCAAAGAACCTCTAGTTCTCTAGTATCCTCCTTTTTTCAGACTACTGCTAGGCAAAGGCCTTCACCATTAGGCATCACTTTGATTTTACATTATAACCACCCAAGCAACGGCTGCATGCTTTGTCATTTTTTCACTCAATCTAACTTGCAGGATTGTTCTGTTTCCTTGCAATTGATAGAGACACTGTTCTAACAACTTGGACCATCTCTCATTGATTCATCTTGTGGTATGCTATTGAACTTGCTGCTGCTTTTTCTTTGCATAGACTATGATGTCAATTATCAATAATCAGCTGTCCAGTGTCTTTATTCAAACAGTATTACAGAAATTGTATTAGGATGCATATATATTGTGAACATACTTGGTCTGATAATTATGTCACAACACTATGCATGTGCTTTTGTTTATGTTAACTCATTTTATATCATAGGTCAGCCCAGAGCTGGCCCAAGCTACGGGCGGACCGGGCTACCGCCCGGGCCGCCCCATTGTAGGGGGTGCTGCACGGGGGTGGCACCATGCATGCTCTGCGTACCCGGGGCGGGGCCACGCATGCACCGGGTGCCCGGGGGTGGGGGGCGCCACGTGCCCGGGGGCGGGGCCGCGCATACGTGGCACTCCCGGGGGCGGTGCTGCACTCCCGGGGCCCAGGGCGCACGAATGGCTCGGGCTGGCCCTGGGTTAGCCCTGTTCCATGGCATTCAATTCAGCAGATTGTTAGGTTCAGTTAAGCATGTTCTAGGTTTTAAGAGTGGTGCCGATGTTTTTTTTTCTGTTACATTTCATAGAATCATAGAATATTAGGACTGGAAGGGACCTCGAGAGGTCATCGAGTTCAGTCCCCTGTCCGCAGGACTCAGTACCATCTAGACCATCCCTGATAGATGTCTATCTAACCTGCTCTTAAATATCTCCAGAGATGGAGAGTCCACAACCTCCCTAGGTAATTTATTCCAGTGTTTAACCACCCTAATGTCCAACCTAAACCTCCCTTGCTGCAGTTTAAGCCAATTGCTTCTTGTTCTATCCTCAGAGGCCAGGAAGAACAAGTTTTCTCCCTCCTCCTTGTGACACCCTTTTAGATACCTGAATCAAGTCCACTCATGACATATAATTGGAGAGCAGTGAATTCCAGCAGGAAGGCTCTCTTCTTTCAAAAAGCTGCTGACCTTCTTTTCTCCTGTAATGGAACTGAATTGCTTTCTATGCATTTGCATGGTGATATAGAAGACCTACCACCTGCTGTGTAAATTAATACTACAGATTTTGTCAATTTACGCTTAAATATCAAACTCTCAGAGGGGTAGCTGTGTTAGTCTGTGTCTGCAAGAACAAAAGGAGTACTGTGGAACCATGGAGACTAAGGGAACGTCTAAACTACATTCCTCTTCCGAAAAAGGAATGTAAATGAGCCCGATCGAAAATGCAAATGGAGCGCAGATTTACAAATCTTGCGCTTCATTTGCATAATTGTGGGAGAGCACTTTTTCAAAAAAGGGTTTTTCAAAAAAGAAATTGCAGTCTAGACAGGGTTCTTTTGGGAAAAAACCCTTTTTTCGAAAGGGCTATACACCTCATTTTTCCTTTGTAAATCTGCGCTCCATTTGCATTTTCGATTGGGCTCATTTACATTCCTCTTTTGGAAGAGAAATGTAGTTTAGACATGCCCTAACTGATGAATTAGGACATAAGCTTTTGTGGGAATAGCCCACTACTCTAAGGTGCCACTGGACTCCTGGTTGTTTTAAAAATCAAAGATATTTACTAATTGAGTGCATTTTTTCACACTATGAAATTAGTCCTAGACCTACCACCTATGATTTTATTGTTTAATTATTTTACAGATTCAGTCCATATTGGGTTTTATATTGGAGAGGGATTTTCTTTTGTTAAGCTATATTTTTCAGGACAGTAATAATTAAGGGACTGTCAATATATCGTTTATGTACCCTCCCTGTTTTCAAGAATGAATGCTGTAGCTCAACCATAAGAATTTGCCCAAGGCTTACCTTTTGGTTAGAAGATATGAGTTTAGGAATGTGTTGTGAAAGATTTTACTATATACTTACCCACAGCTATAAATGCATGCAATTTTTAGATAATCCACTTGAAATAACTATGATTCTGCTCCTCTTGCTGCATGAGTAACTTCATTGATGTTGGCATGATCTGCTATATATTTTTGTCTGTTTCTTCAAGAACTCCCCCTAAACAGAAGAGCTAGGACCACTAAATTCGATAAGACCACTTTCTCGTTTCATAACTTAAAGCAACGTAAGGGTTTGGTTGTGCCAGAAAAATAGAATGTGTCTAGAATGGGATTGCTTCTCATAAAACTATACAGAAAATAGACAATCACTAGGTAGGTTAAAGGGGCTGGCTGGGACTGCCCCAGCCCTAAGTCTCCCACCCTACATGGGCCCTTTAGGGAGGATGTGTGGGGGGGGGGGGCTGAAGCTCCTTCCCCAGACTCATACATGGACATTGCTGCCTGTTCCCCTTCTTCAAAGAGTAAAGGGGAAACACACAGTTTTCTGCATTCCTTACTCTGGCTGGAGAGTGCAGAGGGCAGATGAGCTGTACTCTTTGCTCTCACTCTTTGACAGGGACAGGAAGGGAAAAAGCAAGCAAACCTGGTATGAATCTTGGGGGGGGGCCTCCCCCCCCACAGAGTCCCCTGTCTAGAGCCCCTCCTCACCCACCCTCCAATTCTGACTCCTGCACACCCCATACATCCAGTCCCCTGCTCTGAGCCCCTCCTTAAGGATCTGAGCAATGCTGGGTGAATGTGCTAGTTGTCCAGATGAGGGAGGACCGAGTCCATGTTTTAACATTCACTTCCACATTCAGCATGGTATAGTGCAGCTCATACAATAAGTACGCTAATCCTCTGTTTGGAGAGCCACCTTCCAGGTTCTAATACATGTTTTCTTCAGGAGCCTAATAGGAAATGCATATGCTAAGAAATGGAAATTGGGAATATCATTAGCAGAAGTGAGATAAAGCAGCAGCAGCAGAGTAAAAGTGGAGGCCAAATAGTCGCAAAATAGTCAGAGGCCTTGGAAGAAAGGCCTATTCTCGCTTACAGACAACCCCCCAACCCGAAACAAATTATTTCTGGTAACCATGCTACACAACTACATCATAAGCACCTAGGAACCCAGCCCTGCAATCAGCCCTGGTGCCAACTCTGCCCACATATCTATACAAGCAAATTAATCACTGGACCCAACCACATCAGCCACCAAATCAGAGGCTCATTTAACTGCACATCCAGTAATGTGGTCTATGCTGTCAAATGCCGGCAATGCCCCACTGCAATATATATTGCACAAAATGGACAGTCCCTACGGGAATGAATTAATGGACACAAATCAGATATCCGAAAAGGGAACATACAGATACCTGAGGTGAATACTTTAATCTCCATGGACACTCATTAAGGGATCTCCAAGTTGCTGTTTTGGTACAGACCAATTTCACAAGCCAAATACACAGAGAAGGTTTGGAACTCCACTTCATTCACAAGTTTAATTCTCATGCAAATGGTTTAAATTGTGATATTGGACGGCTGGGATATTATCAACCAATCAAACAATGAAGATGCCTATGGTTCTTTATGTCTGTGTAGAATCTAGTGTTAATACTCTTCCTTTACATTGCAAACAAATGGTTCTTATCTTCCTCTTTTAACTATCTAGTCTTTAGGTGCTAACAGACTATTTGTTGATTTTCAGTTTTTCTTGTTACATACTGGCTCGGCTTTCCCTTTGAAATTTATCTACCGACTGCCTCTTTTTCTTTCCCCCACTCCTGTTTTTTTCTCCTTCCCCTCCCTCCTCCTTCCCTTATTTATTTTAGTTCTGGACATCCAACACACAGGTCATCTGAAGAAATGGGCTGTGCCCACGAAAGCTCATGATACCATCTGCATTTTTTGTTAGTCTTTAAAGTGCTACCCGACTATTTGTTGTGTTTTAAGTTTTTCCTGTTACAGATCAACATGGCTACCCCTCTGAAGCTTAATTTTTAATAATTGTTTCCAATTGTAGGACCAATTGTGATGGATAGGAAGGGTGCTAGCCAGCCCTCGGTAACTAAAGGGTTAAACTCAGGTAGCTAAGGGGGTTGGCAGGGTGTTTTTTTTTCTTGGTTGGTTAAACTTCTTTGTGTGAAATCCATGTGCCTCCCTCCCCCACATTCACTATACCTAAGCTGTGCCAGAGTTACCATTTTTCCTGTGTTTTAATCTGTTCTTTTTTCAGTTGCACTGTAACACCTACCAACCAAGTATGCTTTATCAAATGTATCTTATTGTTTTGTTAATAAAATCACCTTTTGCAGGGTGATGATTTGATTCTTGTGTCCTGGAAGGGTAACAGGTCTCTTTGGCTACGTCTACACTGCAAGGTTTTTGCGCAAAAATGGCTGTTTTTGTGCAAAAACCTGCAGAGCGTCCGCACCTCAAATGTGCTTTTGTGCAAGTAAATCACCAGCAAAATGGCAGAAGACTGGGTTTTTGCTGGCATAGATAAACCTCCTTCTACGAGGCATAACTCCCTTTTGCGCTACAGCTATTGAGCAAAAAGGCAAGTGTGGATGCTCCAGAAGGGTTTCTTACTCAAGAAACCCCTATGGGAAAAAGCATAGGTGGACGCTCTCTTGCTCAAAAGCATATCACTTTTGCGATGTGCTTTGAGGTGCGGACGTGCTCTTGTGCAAGAAGTTTTTGCACAAAAACTCTTGTGCAAGAAGCCTGCAGTGTAGACGTAGCCTGTGTGTATCTGCCTAGGCTGAAAGGTCAGCTACTAGAAATTGGAGTTTGCTTTCTGTTTTCTTTTTCAAGCTCTCCTGTGGTAAAAGAGCTTGGAGTACTCCTCTGGAAGAAATTCAAATGATTCTTCCTGGGTTTTAAAAGGAGTTGAACACAGTGAATCTGTGACTCTGGAGAGTTTTTTTTAAAGCAGAACCTATAGAAGAAGCAAGGTGTATTAAGGTTTTGTGCAGGCTCCCATCTTCTGCCCAGAGTGCCAGAGTAGGGAACAGCCCTGACAGTCTATGTTCCTGGTTTAAAATGATCCCACCCCTGCCATCCTGTCAGGGCTGTTCCTCGCTCAATGGAAAATAAATTGAAGATGTCAAACATTTACTAAAATATTGTTCTAAAAGATGTATAGCAATATTGAAAACCTGAAGGGCTCAAAAATTTAGTCTGGTCCACAAAATCATGAGATGTACTTACAATTAATGGGATTTAAATCTGTGTGGTGTCTTTTTATTTGTCTCTTGATTTCTGAGCCTTTCAGATTAATGTTTTTTCAGCTTTTTTTTTCATGCTCTTGAAGGGGGAGGCACTAGAAACTTGAAAAAGATATGCCAAATCTCTCAAGATTCACAATATGTTTAGGCAATACCCTGGCATTTGATGTGACCAGTCTGCCTTCCAGTAAGTGACTTGTGTAGTTTTGAATTGGTAACCTAGCGGTAAAAGAATCGTTCTCGTCAACAATCCCTTAAGCTAAGCAGTTACCCTTTTCAATGCTTTAAAATTGTCCAAGAATATTGCATGCAGTGCTAAATGCCTATAAATCAGGCCCCTAACTATTTGTTCTAATGAAAATTGACTTTAACACCTCATAATACTGATTTGCAGACTTAAAGAAAAGTGGAAGCCTGTCTTTTAAAGTCTTATTTTCTTAGATATAAATGAATCTGAATGCAGTCTTTTAATTGATGAAATAGTCTTACTCTCTTGTTTCCTTGCAGTCCCTCTCTTTGCATATTCTCAAACTACTATAGAATACAATGAAGAGAATCTGTATAGACTGGTTTTTTTGATGCTGTAAACCTTTCTTGATGTGGGAGTATCACAAAGACTCCTAGTACAAGGGGTAGCTCTTGCATTCAGAGATCCCAGTATATTGCTTACCAATGTTTTCTTTTTCCTTTGTCCCATTTATTCTATTGCTAATTTGATAGTACCATATCTTCCTAAAATACATCCAAGGTCGTACAAAGAATTTGTGCAAAGTTTTGGGTATCATTATGAAAAACACACGATAGCTTTGATTGTGAATAGTTTGAATGAAAGCTTCCACACACAAAAGGAATAGGATTTCTTTTTTCCCCTAGTGAATTACCTCCTGTTTAGAATGGAATAGAAGTAAGTTTTCATCTGTGTTCATGTAGAGAGGTAGCATTTTGAAATGGCATCTTATAGATTTTGGACCTGATGTACACGCTGATTATGAATAGAAGAAGGAGGAGCAGCAGGAATAAAGCATTTATTCACTTTTATACTGAATTGTGTACCCATTTTGAAACACACACAGTGTGTAAGTATCTGTGTGAATAAATTACGTATGAAATTGTGTCTGAATTTGCAGGTAAACTTTATCTTTTGATAAATGATGTTGTGCCATGGAGAAGTGAGGTTGTGATGCCATGTTCTAGTGGGGGGGCTTTTATTATAGGTAAAACGGGTAGTTTGAGCATCTGCGTCCTGACTTTGCCCCCAATCCTTTCATGAACTCCTGGTAACCAGTTTGTAAGTCTGTGATCTTACGTCAGAAATTCATCATTAATCCGAAAGTATGAAATTTCACAAGCAGGAGCCAATATCCCGTCTTAAAGTAAAACAGTAGCTTTCAAGTAGTCAGTTCAAAATCACCCAAAGGAACAGATATCTAATTCTCAGAGAGGTAGTAGCTGTGTTAGTCTGTATCTCCAAAAACAGCGAGGAGTCCTGTGGCACTTTAAAGATTAACAGATTTATTTGGGCATAAGATTTCATGGGTAAAAACCTACTGTTTTTTATGTTACCTTTCTTGATGTCTGATTTGTGACCATTTTATCCTTTGGTGCAGAGATAGTCTGGTTTGGCCAATATACATGGCAAAAGGGCATTGCTGGCACATGATTAGGGTTGCCAGGTGTCCGGTATTCACCCGGACAGTCTGGTATTTCCGCCTCCTGTCCGGTAAAAAAATTCAGAGAATACCGGACACCTAAAATGTCCGGTATTTTCTGATTTTTTTCCCCCGCCTGGAGGCGAAAATGCTGGGCACTTGGCAACCCTACAAACACTCAGCGCCCAGCCTCCCCCCCCGAACCCCTCCTGGCTCCCAACACCCCCAGTTCCCCCGACCCCAGCCCCCATGCTTACCTGTTTCCGCAAGGCTGCCGGCACAAAATGGCTGCCAACCCAGGGGAGGCAATGCTTCCCCGGGTCTTAGTGCTCAACCGCTCCCCTGTTCCTATCCCTGCACTCACTCTTAAAGGGGACATGCTGTTTTAATGCTGTTTTATTTTATTTTTTTTTTTTGCTCAAAAACTTTGGTCTCCCCCCTTTTTTTCCCCTTCAACAGAATTTTTTCCTGGTTTTTTTTTTGAGGGGGGGGGGTGTTCGGTATTTTTGTTTCAACCATCTGGCAACCCTACATATGATGGCAAACATCACATTAGTAGATGTGCAGGTGGATGAGCCCCTGATGGTGTGGCTTATGTGGTTAGGTCCTGTGATGGTGTTGCTTGTAGATAGAGTGGGCAGTGGGGTTTGTTGCAGGGATAGGTTTCTTGGTTAGTGTTTCTGTGGTGTGATAAGCATTTGCTCCAGGTTGGAGAGCTGTCTGTAAGACTGGCCTGCCTCACAAAGTCTGTGAGAGTGAGGGATTGTTTTCCAGGATTCTTGTGTTATGTGAATGAGAGAATAGCACTTCCTTATTCACTTTCTCCACACCATTCATGATTTTATAGATCTGAATCATATTCCCCCTTAGTTGTCTCTTTTCTAAGAAGAACCAACCCCCATCTTTTTAATACCTCCTAATATATAAGCTATTCCATTCCTCTATTTATTTTTGTTACCCTTCTTGGCACCTTTTCTAATTCATATATATCATTTTTGAGATGATCCTGTTTTCTAGATCTTTTTTATGAATATGTTGAACAGCTCTCTCTCCATTGTGAAAACTGACCATTTATTCCTAGTAGAGATGTTAAAATGCATGTAATTGGCTAACTATGTAACCACTGAAAATTTCAGCAATTTCATAGTTAAATGTGGGGCAGCAACCTGCTCTCCAGGAGCGTGGCGGGAGCTGGTACTTGGTGGGAGCTGGCTTAAAAACTGACTCCCAGTGCACACCCAACTGCTGCCCTGTGCTGTTGCCAAGCGCTTCTGCCTCCTGATACAGAAACAGCAACGTGGGGTGGTAGCCAGCTTCCTGGGAGCCATACTGGGAGCCAGGTGTAAACCGTTTGGGTGACTGATAAGCTCATGCTTATTGGTTACCCATTTAAATGGCCACACTTTTACATCTCTAATTCCTACCCTTCATCTCCTGTCTTTTAACCTGGTACTTTCCATCTTATCCCATGACTGCTTAGTAGGGTTGCCAGGTGTCCGGTATTGGCCTGGACAGTCCGGTATTTGCGGCCTCTGTCCGGTAAAAAAACCAGAAAATACTGGACATGTAAAATTTCTTGGACGGAAGGCCGCTTGGGACATTCTTCCCCTGCCGCATCTGGCAGGGGTGGGGGAATGCAGGGATTTAAAGGCACAGTGTGTCTTTTTTTTTTCTCAAAAACTTTGGTCAACCAATTTTTTTCCTGCCATGTTCAGTATTTTTTGTGAAAGTATCTGGAAACCCTACTGCTTAGTTTGCTTAAAAGCCTTCAGTGAGGAACACTGGCCCAAGGCTTTGGGGTGGCATTATTGCAATTTACCTTTTGCATTGCTTGTGCAACTCAAAGCTCCCATCAGATAGGGCCTCATTGTACTAGGAATTAATACAGGCACTAAGGGGAAAAAGCGATTCCTACCCCAAGGAGCTTACATTAAAAAGCAGTTATTTAATACTTGTGGTTGGTAAATTTACCAATGTATCAGCAGTATTTTCTGCACTAAGTCAAATAGCATGCAGTAAATGCTGTTTCTTAATGTCTCTAACTATATATTGATTGGTACTATAAATATAAGATATTTGCTGATGAAAAATGCTCCACAGAGGAAGTGCAGAAGAACAAATAGTTTTCATTGTCCTTCAAAACACAGAAGCTATAATATTCTTGAGAACCATCTACTGGTACTTTATTAATTATTTGCATAGATACAAATGTACAACAATCTTTTAACTGCGGTCACCCTACATGATTTGAACTCAGGAATTCCAGAGTGTACTGAATGTACTAGCTCTGTGGAACAAAAGAAAAGTGATGGTAGTGGAGAAACCCTTTTGTAATTTAGCTGCAGTAGAATGGATTGGGAAATGTCAAGAGCTAACACTCCTGGAATGTATCCGCCTTGTACTTTCAGAAAGTGGGGTGTTTAGGAGTCTTAAATCATGTGAACACTTGATTCACTTTTACTCTTAGAGGATCTGGCAGACATTTGTTGTTTTAAAAAAAAGTACAGTGCAGATATTTATAGAACCTTTGTTTGACAGAAGCATTAATATACATTAAATACACTTAGTGAATTGAGGTGAAAATGCTGTTCACAAGAATAAAAGCCAACTGTTAAGAGAAATGGAAAGACTTGCTTCCTGTTTTGTAATAATAAAGAGCATGCTTGGTTTGAGTTTCATTATTAACTAGAAACAAAGCCCAGGTTAGTCTAAAGTGAATTATATCTTTGCTTAACTTTCAAGTCTGGATAAACGTAGGGTTTTGTCCTAAACTAGAAACATGGCCAAATAGTAAAATTTGGTTGTAGGATCATCTCTATACTCCGCCTAACCCCATATTTAATGTGTGTATGTGGATCTGATATTCCAATTCAGCCTGTAGTTTAAAACAAGCAAATCCTATGGTTTCATTTCAGAAGCAGGTACAATTTATTGGTTTTCAGCTCAGTATTTGTTTAAATCCCAAACTTACATTAAACTCAGAGGCTATGAATATGTGTAATTTGGGATTAAGAAAAGGTTCTTGAAAACTGAAACAGCCATTTTTTCACAAGTCTAACTTGAATAAGGTTTTACGTTACTGTTACTGTACCCTGCTGGGATGAATCCTAGAGGCTTTTGAACAAGATACAAAAATGCTGCAGTAGATTTTGATCCAAGAAACATTCTCTGCAGCCCTAGGCATTCATCATAACTTAGTTCAGTGGTTCTCAGACTGTGGTTCGCTTACCACTAGTGGTCTGTGGTTGCCTTCCAGGTGGTCTGCGGCTCGTGCTCAGCCCCCGCCCCCATCTTCCTCCCTCCCTTTCCCCGCAGCAGTGAGTCTGCACTGGTCCCCGTGAGGTTGGAGTGCCAGCGCTAGCTTCCCTTGGGGGTAGGAAGCCCTGAGCCTCCCCGTCAGATCCGAGAAAGAAGTGTGTACTGGCACTCCACTTCTCCCAGCTTGGGGAACAGCAGTGCACAGACGTGCTGATTGGAGGCTTTCCCTGCTGCTCCTGTTGGTTGGAATCCAGCCAATGGGAGCCCCAGGGTTGTGCCTTGGACAGGGTGCCTGTAAGAGGCGCTGGTGTGAAGGCAAGTAAGTGCTCCTCCACCCCCTCGTGCCCAGACCCCGGACCTCCATCCCTCACACACACCCTCCTCACCAAGATCTTGCACTCCCAGCCTGCTCTTGTACCCTCCCCCTGGCCAGACACCCTACCTCCAGCCTGCTCCTGCACTCTGAGCCCATTCCTCCACCCTCTCTTCTGTCTAGACACTGCACCTTCCCTTGCTCTTGCCCTCTTCCCCTGGCCAGACACCCTACTCCCAGCCTGCTCCTGCCCAGACCTCTCACCCTCATCTCCTCCTACACCCACCTTCCACCCAAATCTTGCACCCTCATTCCTATCCCAATCACTGGCAGCCCTGTCCCGCACACTGAACTCCTCATTTTTGTCCCCACCCAGGAACCTAGGGGGTCCACAATGTTCACTAAACCCTGAACCCCAAAAGAGTAAATCTGTCCTATGGGAAGCCCTGAACCTCAGTCCTCCCTGTCCCTTCCCCTTCTCCCCCCCCCCCCATGGGGCTGGAGTGCCAGAGAAATGAGGTGTCTCAGTTGGGGGCCACATCAGTGAGGGTTGGAGGTTTTTGGAGGGGTGTTTTTGCTTCTCAATTGTGTGGTCCCCAACTGATTTTTCTGTGGGTCAGTGGCCCCCAACCCAAAAGAGGTTGCCCACCCCTGCCATAAATAAAGAAAACATTGACACCTTTTGAGTTGGACATAAATTAATAATTTACTTTATTTAAAATGAAGCTTGATAAACTAACACAAGAAAATTAAAATTAAAATTAAAGTGCTTAATCTGTTTAATAATTTAAGTTAATATTTCCTTTCTTACTGGTTAGATTAAACCATTCTCCATAGCTGCAGCACTAGCAAAATGACTCAGGTGTAATTATGTAATTAATGGTGAGTTTCCGTTAGCAACTGGTGGTCTGCAGAAAGGTTTGCATTGAGCCAAGTGGGCCATGAGCTAAAAAGTTTGAGAACCACTAACTTAGTTTTATACCTAGCTTACTAAATTTATGGAGGGGCTGGTTTGATGAGGTTTCCTACAATGGCCTGTAGCCAAACTGCATCCACTAATGGCAAAAATCCCCAATGGCTGGTGATGGGATTCTTTACAGAAAAGGTTCTGTGTTACTAACTAGCTTCCTAACTGTCAGGGTGATTAGACACTGGGATAAATTGCCTAGGGAGGTAGTGGAATCTCTGTCTCTGGAGATACTTAAGAGCAGGTTAGACAGGCATCTGTCAGGGATAATCTAGAATGGTGGTGCTTGGTCCTGCTGTGAGAGCAGGGGACTGGACTTGATGGAGCCTTGAGGTCCCTTCCGGTTCTAGCAGTTTATGATTCCATGATCTCAGTGGGGCTGTCAGTCCACTCCTCGTGTCCAGGAATCTGGAAATCCGCTCTGTTCTCAGCTCCATCAGGGGATTTGTTCTGTTGGCCTCTTCTTTGCCCCTTTCTGAGGTGTTGTCCCTGAATGGCTCTCTGAAAATCAGCTGACTGGAGTTCCTTTCTCCTGCTTGCTCATGCCTCTTTAGCCACCCTGACAGTCTGCTTCCCAAGCCTTTTGATCCTCCCAGCTGCTGTTAGCCTGCCAATCTGCAGTGGCTAGCAATGCCTGGATTAACCCATTAGTTTCTGAGCTAAAGTATGGGAACATACTCCTCACAACAATCTCCCTTTGAAACTCCTCCTCCAGCTGCAGCAGGTTTTGCAGAGCCAGTGGGGTATGATCCCAGCAGCCCAGGCCTGCTTTTAACCCCTCTTGGTCCAGTGTTGGGTTCTACACCCCATGAGAGGCACCCTAAAAGGCGCAGTCCCTGAGGAGACTTGGGAACCTGGTGGAGGGGTGGGATGGATTAGAGCCATGATGTCCTCCTGTCTCAAGAGAACATGGACCTGTCAGAGTCTTGGAAGCCCCCAGGAATCTGAGAGGATTAATGGCAACTGGCACCCTGGGATGGACTCTTCTTCTCTAGTGACCTCCTGTGCCAGACACACCCCACCTCTTTGTAGGAGGAGCTCCTGTCTCTGTCTCCCTACACCCCACCTCTTTGTAGGAGGAGCTCCTGCCTCTGTCTCCCTATTCCCTCTGTCTCCCTATGACAGCTGCTCCTTAGCAGTTTCTCTTTGGCAGATTTTTCTGGTTCTGGTGGCTGTATTTTTTCCATTCCCATTGAGTTGCATCCCTGGCCCAATAGAACAACAGAGTTTCCTGTGGTGCCTGGAGTATCCTTGGTGCCTGGTGAAGGGGGGGTTGATCCTCAACTGATAGAGGGAAGAAAAGACTGACTCATCATCCTGCTGGGGCAATGGGAGGTGGATCATTTCTTTAGGGGTCCCATTGCCTGTTTTCAGTCAGTGTCACCTTTCTTTTAAGTTCTGTTTTCTACCTGGATTTCCTTACCTGTGGTGTAGCAGCAGTTTTTAGAGCCATTAAATCCCCTTCCAGGCCAGCCAGCTGATGTCCTTGGCTGGGTCACTGATGTACAGTTACAGCTAAGCCACCAGCTTCCTGAGTTTGGGGAACTGTGCTGAGTTCTAATGGAAGGGAAAAGAGGGAGCTCCATGAGCATTCTCCTGTCAGCTCTCAATCTCCCCTGGGCCAGGAGTCTTTGTCCCACAAGTCTCTCTGCAGGAGAGAGGAGCTAGAGTTAGACCCTCAGCTCCTTCTGCCCCCCAAAGGGTCCTGGAGTAAAGGGATGTGGGCAGGGCCCTCCATGAGGATTTGCACCCCAAGCTGCTCCCGGATAACAAGAATGGCCCCAAGGCCAGGCAAGGGCCTGGCTAGAATAGGTGTTGGAACATGGTCCCCTTAAAGGCCTGGGGTCTCCACTAAATGAGAAGATGAACTTGACTCAAACCTATCTCATTCTCAGTTCTGATTGTGTTTTCCCCAAGGGGAACATTACCAACTCATAGCCCCTGCAGCTGCAGATTCTTCTACAGCCTGTCAAAGCCAGCCTGCCTATGCCTGGAATCAGAGAACTTGCCTCAGAGATCATTTAATGTCAAATTCAGGGAAGACGATGGTGAATCAAAATGGGGCTCTTCTGCTCCTCATGGCTTTCTCCTGGGTCACTCTGGACTTGAGGCAGAAGTTGATAAACTGTAGGGGAAGGAGTCAGGTCAACAGACTGATTTGCATGCTGTGCAAATAAGCCCACTCCTCCTCCCTGGGGTTGAGACATTGCACTCATTCATTGGTCATGGAGCTCAAGAAGGGGATTGTCACAATGTGTATTTGTCTCTCTAGACTGGGACAATGCTCAGTGTCTGGGCTGGTCCCATCCTTTCTGAACTCAAGATTCATGAACAGCTTATCAGAATGGAGACAGACCCAATGCCCCTCTCTGGCTGAAAAATTCTTGGTCAGGTGAAGGGAGTGACTGTGCGGACAATTCCCTCCCTCCCCACCTCCCCTGAATCTCAGTGCCTGTAGGAGAGAAAAGCTGCTTCCCTTCGGGTCCACCTAGATCTTTAGCAGGGAGTCTGTGAGTCTTCCAAGAGCACCACCTCCTGGATCTCATGGGGGGTGAAGGGAGTGGTGGGTTTGAGGCTCACTCCCAAAACCAGCCAGGAAGTTCCAACTCCCTCCCTTGACTCTGAAGAAGGAAGGGACCCCATAGTTCTGTACTGTTCCCTCGCCCCCTTCAAGATGTGTTGGAGTCTGTCTGTGTCTGGGGACTCTGCCAACAGGTCCTCCAGTATGGCATGCCTGAGGTCAGACAAGAGGCAAAAGAAGCAAGAGAAGAAGAAAGAGGGAGGGAAAGAAGGAAAGGAAAACCTAAAAGGACAACCCTCCAATCTCTGACCTCTGCATGTCTCAGCCCTCCTATATATCACAATAACTAAGTTTTTATCCAAGCACATACCAGAAAAGTGTTTAGTCTTCATTAGAAGACATCTAGAAATGGAGAATCCTTCACTTGCTTTGGTAGTTTGTTCTAATGATGAAGCATCCTCACTGTAAAAAATGTGTGCCTGATTTATAATATGAATTTGTCTGGTCGTCTTTTGTATATGCTAAACATATTGAGCATCTTTCAGGAGCTCACAAGAACACGTTTTCTCCAGCCCCCAAAACATTTTGCTCATTGTTGCCCTGTCTACAATTTTCAACATCTTTTTAAAACATCCCCCTAGAGCAGGCTGCAGTATCCAATCTCAGTTTATCTGATGCTGTCACCTCCCTGCCCTGCTCACTCCTCTGCTCATGTGTCTAATGAAGGCTTTAGCCCTGTTCACTACACCATCGCCCTGCAAGCTCCTGTTGAGTAGCTTGCCTGGCATGACCCCCTACATTCTTTTCAGAGTCCCTGCTTGCCTGGATACAGTTCCCCATTCTGGGGGTGTGGCTTGCGTGCTTTGGGGCTAGGCTAGCACCTTCCATTTGGCTCTGGGAGACCTGTTTTGTTTGGATGGGTCCAGCTTCCCAAGAGATCCAGATTGCTCTATGTCACTTCCCTGGCCTCAGTCTTATTAACCACTTTGCTAGTATTTTGTCATCCACACATGTTACCAGCAGGGATTTTATATTGGCTTCCAGTTAATTGATAATAGTTATTTAAACAATTAGTGCTTGAGAGCCTCTTCAGAGCCCTACTACCAAGTACATACTCCTTATACCCAAGTGGGAAAAGGCCACCCAGCCCTGCTTTTACAGAGGGCTAAGCTCAGAACACATGTTTAGGAGATGTGTTATCCATAGGTTTTGAACAACACGTGAGGGTCAGAAGCTTACAAATGTTCTACAGTCCTGTGGTGTTGGCAGGCCCCAACTACAGTTGCCAGATGGTTGAAACAAAAATACCAAACCACCCCCCTCCCCCAAAAGAACCCGGGAAAAAATTCTGTTGAAGGGGAAAAAAGGGGGGGAGACCAAAGCTGTTGAGCATAAAAAAAGGACTCCAAGGACTTATTAAGCCAAAAAAAAAAAAATTAAAATAAAACAGCATTAAAACAGCATGTCCCCTTTAAGAGTGAGTGCAGGGGTAGGAACAGGGGAGCAGCTGAGCACTAGGAGCACTGCTTCCCCTAGGTCTTTTGGCCGGCAGCCATTTTGTGCCAGTAGCCTTGGGGAACCAGGTAAGCATGGGGGCTGGGGTCAGGGGGCTGGGGGTGTTGGGAGCCAGGGTAGGGCTCTGGGGTGGGGGGGGGGGGAGGCCGGGCGCTGAGTGTTTGTAGGGTTGCCAGGTGCCCGGCATTTTCGCCTCCTGGCCGGGGAAAAATTCAGAAAATACTGGACATTTTAGGTGTCCGGTATTCTCTGAATTTTTTTACCGGACAGGAGCCGAAAATACCGGACTGTCCAGGTGAATACTGGACACTGGCAACCCTAGCCTCAACTGTGTCTTAAGTCTCCCATCCTGTAAAATGGTGAATTCTCTGTCTTTTATAGGTAGGGAAACAGAGGCACACAGAAGTGAAGGTACTTTTGTTCATGGTCACAAAGCTAGGAAAATGGCAGGTCTTCTGATTGCCAGTCCTGGGCCCTAGCTTCTGATTGCCATTGCGGGCCTCAGGGCAAGGTGTGTGTGAGGTCAGCCCTGCACCTTCTGGATTGTCCTAGGGAATTTTGTGAGTAGAAGCGTGAGCTCACACCTGTGTAGAAGATTTGAGCCTTAAAGTGGAATGGAACAGAGAAATATTTTTCTTCTAGTTGCAGTTATGGCTTAAAGGTCAGCAAAATGTCTGGACCCTTCGGAATAGGAAATATTTATGTTCATACACCATTCAGCAGGATAGGCAATTCATTTTGCTCTTGTCAAAAGTAATATATTAGGTTGGAAAGGTAAATTGTGCCGAACAATACTTCACTGAAATAGTTGTGAGCTAGCAAGCCTGAAAACCAAGCAGCGTGATCTGCCATTTGTTACATTCTACTTTCTGGGTTGTACTTTGGATGATGTGAAACAAGATTTGTGTTATACAGGAGGTTAGACTAGGTGATTGGAACAGTTCCTTCTGGACAGGAATCCCGTGCAATAAAGTCCAGATATAGAGCAATGTTTTTGAAAAATGAACTGTTATTTTGAGTTTGTTAGTGTTTATGTTCACAACATGCATGCAGAGAAATTAGATAGATACATAAAGTTGTAACATAATCTACTTGATTTCTGAGAATTCAGAATTAACCCACGCAAGAACCCCGAAACTGAAAACAGGCTGCTCCCTAAGATAGAAACACACAAACAACTTGCCCCATCTTATTGTAAGTTGGCTTTCAGCAGAACTGATTGCTGATCACACAGAGCAGAGGCTGCCTTCTGGCTTGCAAGTAAAAGCCAGGAAAACCCAAACAATGCTCTTAAAGTGATAGCTTGCAAATCCAAGAAGTTTTTTATGCATCACAATTAGCATTTAAAGAATTAAAACTGGCTTTACATCTGTCTACTAATACTCATGGGAAACCTTTAATGCTTGCTAGACATTATAAAAACAAACAAATATTGCTTCTCCTTTCCCCATCTTCTGTCTTTATTGTGAAGTGGATGGGATTTGTACCTTGTTTGCAAGCCTCTAATTAAAAAGCAAATGCTATCATGTATGCTGCCAAACATGTCAAATATATTTAGGAGGAATGAAGAAAAGCACTGGTAACTCTCATCAATTCCAGTCTTTCATCTTTTACCTGTTGGCAAATACTGAGAGTGAAATGGTTCAAGTCGAAAGAGTGCCTAGTGGATACTGTAAACAGAAAACTTCATGGTGTAATGTGGTTCGCATTTATTTCTCATCTCTGCAGTAGGTGGCCTATTATTACATCTTTAAAAAAATTTAATTAGAATATTCATCTATCCAAACTGATCTATAGATGCAAAGTGGCCAGGAGAGAAAAATCATAGCACAAGTTGCCCTGATTTATCTGGAAAAAAGTGATCTGCAGGCTGTTCAGTGAAGACATCTCAAGGGCAGAGACATTTAAGAGATAATTGTAGAGGAAAGGGGAATTTCTCAGATAACAGAGAAGAGAGTTGGGGCAGTCACTTGAGTGCATGATGGATGTTGATCGTGGCAAGAATATTTTTCAGTCAGCTGCTAAAATCTGTAGGCTACGTCTACACTGGCAGCGTCTTCCGGAAGAACTCTTTAGCGGAAGAGTTCTTGTGCAAAAACTTCCACAAGAGAGTGTCTACACTGGCATGTGCTTTTGCGCAAGAGATGTGCTTTTGCGCAAGAGCATCCATGGCAGTGTAGATGCTCTCTTCCGCAAGAAAGCTCTGATGGCCATTTTAGCCATAGGGCTTTCTTGCACAAGAAATTCATGTTGCCTGTCTACACTGGCCTCTTCTGGAAGAGCTCTTGCGCAAGAGGGCTTATTCCTCGTGAGGAGAGGAATAACTCTTCCAGAAGAAGCCCTGTGTTACAATGCTATACTGTAAATTTACTTCTGGAAGAACACGTGTGCAGTGTAGACAACCAGCAAGTTTTTACGGAAGAATGGCTGTTCTTCCGGAAGAAGCTGCCAGTGTAGACGTAGCCTGTGTGTATATGAAAAACCCAGAAGAGTTCAGACTGGTACAATAAGATCTGTTATCTTGTAGGCATAATGTGTGGTAATGTGTATAATTTTGTGTTTAAAATTAGTTGTGCTATGTAGTGTCACTGCAATATTAATATGATGTGTTATGCTAAGTTGTAATGATATGTAACCATCCAGGGGCCACAATTTTATGTGAAGCGTTTTCATGTAAATAAGCTAGTTGCTGCTTTTAGCAAACCTCTCAAAAACACAAGCGTCTTTTAAGTCCATTGCATTTTGTCCTATTCTCAGAGATTGAGGAGAATAATTTTCTCCCTCTTGCTTGTAACAACTTTTTATATACAGGTTGAACTTCTGTGGTCTGGGACTGTCTGGTCCAGCAACATCCCTGGTCCATCAGGGATGTTGCTACAGTGAGCCGCTACATACAAGCCACTGGCAGGCAGCCTGGAGAGCTAGTGGCCTGGAGGCAGGGAGCCTGGCCTGGCTGGCCCCTGGAGCAGAACCACTTGGGAAGCCCTTGCGGCCGGGGGCATGGAGCCGCTGGTGGCCAGGGTAAAGGATGAGAGAGACAATCTCATTCCAGTTCTAAGCAAAAACATTGTCCTGGACAGAAAGCCAATATAGGCTTTAGTTTCAGTGTCCAGGGCTGTGATATCCCTATTGTGTATAGGGAAGCATTTCTTTGTAAAATAACTTGCTGGAGATAAGTTAATATCAGGTTCTATAAACTTGAAACAAATTAGATGGATCATCACCAGTTTTTTATGGCTAGTGCAATGCAGTTGTGATTCACTGGATAGAGAATTACATAGCATGGGCCTACAAGCATCCATAAACTGTTCTTGTGATCAGTCCCAGTACATTAGAGAAGACTATAAAATCTAGAATAATAAAACATACACATACTATACTTCATCAAACATGAGGCAGAGCTCATCCTGGACAAATGTTAATATTGAGAGGTCTCAAAATGTAACTGTAAACAGGGAACCATCATTGAAACGGTGTATTTCTAGAGACATCCTGCAGGGATTAGTTCTTGGCCCTATATTTTTAACATATTAATTGGCAAACTGGAGGAAAACATAAAACCGTTGCTGATCAAGTATGCTGATGTTACAAGATTGGGGGAATGGTTAAGTAATAAAGAGGACAAAGCACTAATACAGAGCGATTTGGCTTACTAGATAAGCTGGATGTAGGCAAAGAATGCTTGTGGCCAAATGCTAATATACACACCTAGGAACAAATAATATAGGCCAGACTTACAAGATAAGAGTTGCTATCCCGGTAGCAATGATTCTGAGAAAAATTTGGAGGAGTGTTGGATAATCAGTTGAATGTGAACTCTTGTGCTACTCCATGTCCAATAGGTTTAATGTGATCCTTTGATGCAGAAACAAGGTAATGTTGAGAAGGAGCTGAGGGTTTATTTTACCTCTGTATTTGGCACTGGTGCATCATTTGCTGGAACACTGTTTCCAGTCTTGATGTCCACAATTCAACATGGATGTTGATGAATTGGTGAGGGTTCAAAGAAGAGCCACAGAAATCATTAAAGGATAAAGGAATATGCCTTACCGTGATAGACTCAAAGAACTCGATTTTAGCCTAACAAAGAGAGAGGAGTGATTTGACTACATTCTGTACATACCTTCATGGGGAGCAAATATTTGTTGGTGGACTCTTCAGTAAATCAGAGAAAGGTATAATACGATCCCATGGCTAGAAGTTGAGACAAGACAAATTCAGACTGTTAAAAGCATAAACTTTTAACAGTGTCATTAATCATAACAATTTATCATGAGTCATGGTGGATTCCCCATCATGGGCAATTCTAAAAAGACAGGCTTCAGGAATTATTGTGAAGCAGCTTTATGACCTGTGTTATACAGGAGGTCAGACCTCCACTGGCCTTGGAATGGATGATAATCCCATTCAGTACAGCACTGTTAATAGAATTGTTTGCTTTACTGCTGGAGAAGTGGAGAAATAGTCCCCCTAGTGTTCTGTTGTTGCAGAAGACTTGAGGGTGTCTGTTGTGTTTCCGTGAGGTGTGCTAGGGTAGGAAGTTACAAAAGAAAATTCCACTATGAGCTCCAGGGACTGTCACAAATTGCAGTAAAATATGAGACATTGTTTTCCGCCCTCATCTTTCACAAGGAAAATGACAATTAACTCTTTCCTGCCTAGTCTTTGTTCAGAGATTATAAAGTAAACTTGGGCGGGGGGTGAGGGGGAGGGAAGAAATGTTTTGAAAGATGATCTTGCATGTTTGTTTTGCAGTCAGGAACAGGTACTGGTTAGTTCCATCTGGAGTGCTATATTGTGTGTCTTCTGTTAGAAGGATAACATAATTGGTGACATCGCCAGTGTGCTGCTAAAATTGACCTTTGGAGAAATAGGTGATAAGAAACTAGAGTTTCTGTTATTGAGCTAAAAGGTGCAGGAGTGGAGGGAAAAAAGAGGATTGTAGGTTTAAGAATGTGGCTGTTCAAGTTTGCAGCATAAAACACATGAAAGAAAGCAGTCTTACATGTTGCAAAAGTGGGGCTCTTATTGTGCCACACAGTTTTTAGTTTGGAACCTCTTGTGCTTTCACAGAAAGGTTCTGGCAAGAAAAAACTCCCTTCAAAAACTGTTTCAAAATTTGAGTTTCACTCTAAACGGAAGTTGGCATCACTGAGAGTTTATATTACATGTACACTGCTCTGAACTGGTTTTGATTTGGAAGATGTTAGCTGAAACAGGAGGTGGGGGAATAGATAGAGTCAGGTACAGAGAACCCACATTTTTGGTGTGTGTGACTGTCATCAACTTTTAGAGAAGACATAGTGTAATAAATGAGATCAGTGAGCAGGTATAGATGACTGGAGGCTGATATCAAGGGGTTTTCCCTATGTGTCAGTCATGCTGGGTTACCAGAGTGAGAGAAGCAGTCTCTTCAGCTCTGAAATCAAGATGTGAATTTATTGAAATCTTAGTTGAGAGATGCAACTAAGAATAAAGCTTGTGAGAAATATTGTTTATAAATAGAGGGGTAGCCGAGTTAGTCTGTAACAGGAAAAACTTAAAAACCAACAAATAGTCCAGTAGCACCTTAAAGACTAACAAAACACGTAGCTGGTATCATGTGCTTTCCTGAGTGCAACCCACTTCTTCAGATGATTGGAATATTAGAAGTCCAGATACAAGAATAAATAAGGGAAGGGTGAGGAGGAGGAAAAAAAGAGAGAAAAAAGGAGGGGAGAAAAAGAGAGAGACAGTGAGTAGATAGTTCAAGTAGTTACAAGAGGCTGATGAGAAAAATTAGCACCTTCATTGTTTGGTTGGTTGGTGAAGTCATTAGGATGTGGAAGGTAGTGTGTGAGCCAGCCGATGCCTCTGTTCATATCATTTTCATAAGAATTAAACTTGTAAATTAAGTTCCAGTCCTTCCCTGTGTATTTGGCTTGTGGAATTGGCCTGAAACAACACAGTGACTTGGAGATCCATAAGTCTAGTTTGCCATTTGTGCAACATGTTAAACAGTGTTAAACTATATCAATACATGAATTACACTGGCTAAAAATGACTTTATCTCAGCCCATTGGAACAAATAGTTTATGGTATCAATTGTCACCACTATAATAATAATTTTACCTTATGATAGAGCAATTGTTTGTGAAAATAAAGAGAGAGAGAATAATAATAAATGCAAACTATATTGGTAATAATGTAGAACTTTATAATGTAAAAGAAGGGAGATGTAGCTAGAGCAGGAGACCACAAGTCAGGAGTCCTGGATTGTATTCACAGCTTGTTTGATGATGCTTTACCCAAGTCACTTACTCTGCCTGTGCCTCAGTTTATTCATATGTAAAAGGAGTATAGTAATTTTTACCTACTTACAGATTTGTAAACTCCTCTTCCTGACTGGCATTAGCTCGCATTTGCAATTCTATAGTATTGGGACATGCAGACTTTAAAGTCATGGCATAGTTCTACATCATAGCTATTTGTAGGTCAAGGGTTGAATTGTTTGCCTATCCATAGCTTTGGGCAGGTGTAATTCTTTGATGAAGTTCAGCATTAGCAGAGTGGAGGAAGAAACGTTCCTGTGGCAGGTTCTGTTTTTAAAAGGGGGAGGGAGAGAAGGAAGGAAGAAGGGAAAAGGCTATTCAAAGGTGCAATTTAAGAATAATATTTATGGACACAGATCAGTGGACAGAGAGCATGTTAGGCAGTGAAAGGTACATGATAAATCATCACATTAAATGGATATCACTTTTTCTCATGGGTAGGGTTGACAGTTTTAGTTGGACATATTCCTGGAGGCTTCATCACATGACATAATCTTTAATTAAAGATTAATTTTTAATTTCTGGAGACTCCTAGACAATCCTGGAGGGTTGGCAACCCTGCTCATATGGGGTATGTGTGTATAGAAAAGTAGGCCTCAATCCTGGAAATGCTTTAATGGGAATACTCCCATTGCTAATATTATTCACATTCATAGGTGTTTGCCGCAGTGTGCCATAGTGTGTGCACCAAGTTGCCAGTATATCAGTTCCATGTGTATCTGTCGCCCTTTGTTGTAGGTTACTAAGATGTGTGTGGAAGCCCTTTTCTCCCACCCCCCAATCTGCTTTCTAAGCCATTCTGCTGCCCTTGGCCTGTCCATCTTGGCCCATGATGGATGTTGTACAGAGAAGACTGTGTCTGCGTGCTGGATTCCTGATTTATGGAACTAGAATACTCAGTCCCAGGATTGGATGCTGGCCCCTAATCAGTGCTTCTCAAGAAGGTTCCCTGCAGAGAGTGAGTGAGTCCAGGGGGAAGAATGGAAGTCCTGCAGAAAGGAGGAGAAGAATTTTGGGTGAAAGAGAGAGATCCTGAAGTCCTGTGTGGGAAGAAGACCCTTCCTATGCATGGATGAGCACCTGCCCTTCTGTATTAAAAGTCCCTAAAATTTTCCATTTACCACACTGGCTATAGTGGAGGAATCTTGAATTTGTTAGAAAGCCAGCACAAGTGTAAATGGTGTTTCTATGTGTTGTCAGGTGCATCGATAAAGTTCACTGGTTTTATAGATCTTTATATAAAGGCAAATGTTTCCCGATTTGTCAGTACAAACTAAAATAAATGTATATGAGGAAGATAAATGTTACAGCTGCTGTGTGTTGAAATGGTACAGGACTCCGCCTCACAGAACAAGCATAAAACAATAGGCTTGCTAGCCCAGTTCTCGGAGCAACTTCTAAAGTCAAGGTGGTTTGAGTCAAGTTGGCCTGACCAGGTTAAAGTGATTAACCTGTGACAGTTTAAGAGCGTGAGCTATATAATGAAAGAATGGAAGGAAAGTTGTTTGCATTCAGGGGGAAACCCCCCCACTACAAGTGAGCTGTTGCTGTGCCATCAAAACATTCTGAATATCATGCAGGGATTCAAGGCCTAATTAAGTGTTTAGCCCTTATAGGATTGATGCAAACATTCAAAATTGATTTGAGTTTAAACATATGACAATACTGCCTGTTGAAGGGGTGCAGGGATTGAGGTGAAGGAATAAAGACCACTTTCTGTCATTCCCTGCCCTCAGACCTGTTGTGGGCCAGTTGCCCTGGTATAAGAGTATCCATCCATGTCCTTATTCCTTACATGTCCCTGGCACACTGGGGTATGTGCAGCAGGGAGGATGAAGGGGATGCTGTATGTAAATGATCTCTACTGCTGCAAAATCCTACTCTGCCCATTTATAAGGCAGCTTAGTTCTCTTTGTGCAACCTGAGCGATGCAAATGGCATATTGTGTGATTGAGAACTGGGCTCCGTATTTGTAAAAATATGCATTATGGAAAAGAGCTAGCTATTTAAATGGATCATAATTAGAATTAATTCATTTTCCCTCCTAGGTGTTCTAAATGCACACACTGGAGCTCTGATTTGAGAGCCAGAGAAGAAATCCAAATTTTAGCCTCAATGTGTCTTGACCATGTCATTCGATCATTTAAACCTTTTCTAAAGTGGCTGGTTTTAGGGGAACTGCATCTTTAAACAGGAATTTACTTCCAACACCTTTTAATACACCTGTGATTTTTCATTTGTTCTGGGGCGGAGGTATGGCTCTATTAATGAATTACTGCATGGCAATGTTTGATTTCTTCCCTTGTGTGGTGCATTGAAACCTGAGCAGAAAACTTCAAGTTTAATGTAGCTTGAAAATTTTTTTTTAGCTTCATTCAGTGAAGCGAAGAAGGAACTCGTCATTATTCTCAATGACTCTCTCAGAGGAAAGGAACTTAAAAACTTCCATCTCTCAAATGGATAGTATGTTAATCTAGTGGCAAGAACTGTCACAGAGACATCAGCCACATGATTTATAATGTAATATTGGGAAAAGAACACAAGTGGTATTTCTGCCATGGGACTTCCTTCAGGTACTGATTTAAAATAAAAGCAAATAGTACAGAACAGTCCCACAGTTTTTGATGGATCATTGCTCTCTCTCAATAGGTGTTGATGCAAGCCATTCATTCTAGGAATGATTAAAGGAGATCAGAATAAACTGCATGATCTAATGGGACATTGGTGAGTTCCAGGGGTAGACAATTACTTTTTTGTCAAAGTCCAAATTTCTTGGTCAACATATAGTCAAAGTCCAGATTTCAAAGGAAAAAAAATTACCACCCACAATAATGATAATGAGTAGATAAAAAGCCTTTGGGGTCTATTCAAAAACATCTGGTGGTTTGGGTTTGGCCCCTGGTCCACCTATTGACTATCTCTGTGTCATGGTCATCCTCCTATTTATTCCATTGTTGGTTCTGATTTCTATGGGATAATCCTATCTTTTGCAGATCTAGCTTGCAGAATATTTAATTGTCCTTAAATAGACTTCAGCACTCATGGAACATCACTGTATCATGACATTAATTCCCAACGTTATGATACAATATGGTGTTGATTTATACCTTGCTCACAGGAAGGTGTCAGTCATGGCACACTTGTCCCATCCATTAACTGTTCAGAGTTCTCAAAACCATGATTGCATATAAAATATATAAAAGGGCTATTATTGAATTTATTTCATATGTTGTCAGGTTGCATTATGTCTTCTAAAGTAGCAATCTTGTAATAATGCAATATGAGCACACATGCTTATCTTTTAAAATATTTCTTATCATATCCTAGATTTGTTGGGATCTGGCTGAGAACACATCTTTCTTCCTGTTTGACTGTATACGGAATTGTTGGGAAACTGTTTATCTCAAACCTCATTATTAACTTCTGTCTTGGAAACTGGAATCATTTCCTTTTTCTCTTGGGATTATCTTGCTGCAGATCATTTCCTCCATTTTGAATCAGAGGGACAATTGATAGTTTTGAGGAACACAATCACAGATTAAAAGCAAGATACTCAACTGAAATAAGCTTGCTTACTACATGAACTGGCCCTAAATCTTTACTTGGGTTTTGATCAAATAGAACGCATGGAGAAATTATTATACAGCTCTCCTCCCTTGCTAAAGAAGGAAATGTATTGTCCTGGTGGAATACCATTATCTAAACTTTTTTTATTCTCTTTTGCTTTCACAAGTAAGCCTTCTCCTGAGATTAGAGCATAATGAGAAGAAGGAAATCTGTATATCTGTATTAGCTAGCACAGCACTCACTAGTGAATAAGTAGGGTTATATAGTTCAAATCTGTTATGGCACATATACTATCATCTTAGATACATATGTTCTTTTCTTTTATTACCAATAACATTAAAGACATATTATGTCTGAGCTGACTCTTTCCTGGCATATAGAATAATGATGATCACAAAGCCACTAATTGGATTTTTCAGATGATTTTCTTGACCTGTTTATGAACTGCTTGGGCTCTGATATAAGGAAGACGTGGGGTATCCACAGGAAACAGTCCTGCAGATACATGGTAAGTGAGGTACAAAAAGAGTTTCTCAAATATCTGTTAACATATCCTAAAAATAAACATAAATTAAAAAACAAAACAAAACATGATCACAAGTCCATAACTCCTAGTGCACAAAACAAAAGCATCTGCCGCTGATTGCTATATGGAATAGTTCTTTCCTATAGCCCAGGAGAAGGAAAAAAATCTTGTAAGTGAAAGTCTCAGCTTCTTCCCTTCCCCTCCATCTGCTACAGGTGGAGTTTGTGCAGCTTCTGGCCTGGTGTTGACTTGATGGCACTTTGACTCCCATACCCTGTGGACTGGAGTTGATTGGAGGATTAATGAATGAGCTCATGAGTGCAGTGGGCCCCTAAGGGCTGACTGATGTCCATCCCAATACTGCCCTTCTCCATGCAAAATGTCACTATTCCACTGAATCTGGGGTCCTCTACATCCATGAAGAGGGGAATGTGATTTGATCCATAATGCCCATGTCAATGTTTGCACATGTATTTCCACAGGGGAGAGGATTTAATGCCCGTGCATGCAGGAGATGGAATGTATTTGAGCTAGCTAAAAAGACAAAAGTGTCATATATTATTTATGAAAATGTCTGCAAAAAATGTGTCCCTGTTTTTTCAAAGAAAAACGCTGAGTTGTGAAATTATTTCAGCCAGTGCTAGGAATTAAGTGGACAAGCCCAAGAGACAGGTAGAATTACACACCGAAGATGAAGCACCTGTGCATGCAGTTGCTTGAAAAGTTTGAACACAAAGCTGAACATGAATAGAAGGCGATTGGTGGGGCTGGTATGATGATTGGACCTTTTACTGCAAGAGGCCAAGTTTAAGTGCACCAGAATAAAGAAATGATAGAATATTAGAAACAGTTCTCCCTCTAATTTGTGGTTGACAACAGCTTGGTTCAGTTTTTCTTTGAAGAACAAATTTTTTAAGGATAAATTAAACGAATGTATTTAAATACTATGCCAGACAGAAGTGTACTTGTAAAACACAGACACCAACAATTTAGACCAGATTAGCATAGCTCCGTTTATGTGGGTATTGGTACACTAATTTATGCCAGCTGGTCTCTGGCCCTGTGAGTAGAAATTTTACACTGCCAAAATAAAAAAGGTATCTGAGACTGCATCTTGCCTAGTCTTGCCTGGTCTGCAAATATTTAATTTTTTTCAAGTCAATGTTATAAGCAAAATACCATGAAAACGAAGTGTATTTCAATAAAAACCCCTGTGGCACAGTAGGTCAGCAGACTTGTGTTTGGGCTGTGGGGTTATGAAATAGCAGTGTGGATGTTCAGGCTTGGGCTGGAGCCTGGAGAGCATCAAGGTCTGTCTACACAGGAGTAAAACACCCCATGCCTGGCCTGGTTCAGCTGACACAGGCTCATGGGGCTCGGGCTCTGGGTCTGAAAAATTGCTGAGATGCTGCTCAGCAATTTTTAGCACCGTGAGCCTGAGTCAGCTGACCCGGGCCAACTGCACCCATGCCCCGTGGCACTTACCCCATTGTAGACATATCCTTGGAGCCTGGGGTCCACCCTAAGCCTCAATGTCTTCATAGCTATTTTTAGACTGGCTGCCCACATGCCTATGAGCCCAAGTCAGCTGGCCTGGGCTCTGAGACTTAGTGCCACAGGTTTTGTATCATGGAATAGACCAGAGGTGGGGAACCTCAGGCCTGGCTGGATGCAGCCCCTGGCTTGCCTGGACCTGGCCCCCACAGGATTAGGCTCCCCCAGCATTGGGAAGTCTGTGCTGTTGCTCCAGACCCCCTGCTGCCCCACTGTGGTGCTGGAGCACACAAAATCCACTAGCCTGAGGACCCCAAGCTCTGGTGTGGGAAGGAAATATAGGGAGTGTCTTTCTTCTTCTCAGTCAGAAGCCACATCAGTGAGGGTTTTTTTTGTTTTTGCTTCTCGCTTGTGTGGTGTGTGGCCCCTGACTGATTTTATTATGGGTCAGCGGCCCCTGACCTAAAAAAGGTTCTCCACCCATAGAACAGACTTATCCTTATAAGCAGTCTTTAAGACTGTTATTGCCCTTGGAACTGAATAACCTAGCATTACAAAATCACTACAGCACTAATTGTAGAAATGTAGAATGCTAACCAGCAGAAGGCAGCAGCTGCTCATCTTTGAATAGCTCATAATGGTTAAAAAGCTTCAGAGAGGTAGCCATGTTAGTCTGTAACTGGAAAAACTTAAAGAACAATGAGTACTCTAGCAGCACCTCAAAGACTAACAAAACATGTAGATGGTATCATGAGCTTCTGTGGGCACAATCCACTTCTGCTGCTAGACTATTCATTGTTTTTTCGGTTAGTGGTTAGTGATGTATGCTTACTGGCACTAGGAGGGCAGATTCAAGCATGGAATTGTCAAGGTTTCAAATCAAGTTTATAGGAAGTCCAGTGCTCCATAGTCTGAGTTTTTTATGGTTCCTCTGTCATGTATGTTTCCTCTTTTCTAGGGACAAGTATTTTAGATTTCCCTGTGGAGTAATAGTCAGCATGCTGTTAGTCTATCACATGTTAGCTGCAGCATTGTTTCAGATCTTCAGCATCTCAGGAAATTGGGTTCTAGCCAAGAACATCAACTTCTATAATGTGAGGCTTCCACTAGACCGTAAGTAGCCAGTTATGGCTTTCTTGTATTTGAGATCATAGGTTAATACTTCAGTTATTAGCTTTTCCCTTGTTGTCCCTTGTTTACAACGCTGTTAGACAATTAGGCTCCCCACTAAAGTTTAAAACAAAGCCTCCTAATAGTTGCACAGTATCATTCCTAAGATTTGAGATGAAATCTTAATGAAGTTGAACAGAGAGGGAGAGAAGTGTTTTCTTTTCTTTGTACTTTGATTTAAAAAACAGTTTTGGATTTTGGATGCTTTTATTGAACTTTCATTTCAAAATGACTTCATTTTGTACAATATAAATGTATGCACTGGACTGTCTATTTCTATTTGTTTTCCTGGTTTTTTTATGGGTATAATATGGACAAATTGAACACTTTTAAAGTTAGCACTAAATGAAAATATGAAAGTTAATATGAAAATAAAACCACTGTATTAGCTGTGAAATCAGCTGTCAGTAATAGCATCACACGTTGTCTTCTTACTTTGCACTCAGATTACTTTCCCTTTGCACCCAATTGGATAAAAGTCTCTGTGCTAAAAAGGATTAAAGCATAGCAGTAGTTATGTTTAGCAGATGAGATGTTTGATGCCAAACTGCATTAAAGTGCCTGTATGTATGTGTATAAAATATTATTAAAATAGAATTTGAAATCAGTCTCACTAATCCCTTATTGGCACCTACCTACTCAGAGTTGGGGGCAAGTGATTTGGAGCTGGTTTCAAAGAAGTATCTGCAACATCTAGGGAAGCAAAGGGCTGATTAAATGTAAATTGTGACACTGTACATGTGTGCATATGTAGAGAAGATACATTAGATGTATCTATTGTAATAGATGTAATGGGCAGTGATACTCTCTCTCTCCAGTTGCATAGTGTTTTGATTGTAAGAGAAACAAAAAGTCCAGGAAATGTTGTAAAGTTCAGGCATGGTGATGTTAGTACAAGAAGTAACATCATGGTATGGTATGAAATATTTCTTATTTACCCAATAGATTGACATGGACTATATATGCTATTCTTATACACGTTTGTGTGTGAATATGTGTATATATGTGCAAATGTTTACATATTTTTGTCTAATAAATGTAAAAGCACTTTTTGTGTGAAATTTTAATTTTTGGTATTTGTAATCTTAACATACTTTTAATATTTTTAAAGCCACTCCATTTCCAAACAGCTTTAAGTGTTTCACCTGTGCAAATGCAATCGACAATTACAACTGTAACAGATGGGCTGAGGATAAATGGTGTCCTGAAAGTAAGTGTACCCATCTTAGGGAGATTCTTTAAGGTATTTAATTTTGTTTTTCCCCTGACTCAATCATTTCACAGACAGCTAGTTATAGAGGATTAACATACCATCACACCGATGCCCTGGGGATGTAATAAGCAATAATGAGTCTTATGGTTTCTCTTGATCAGAATATTCCAGCTGAATATGCTAAACAATCGTGCAAATCATGTTGAAGACCTTGTATGTTTAGACTTACAGTAGAACCTCAGATTGCCAAAAATCTCGACAATGGCAGTTGTTCATAACTCTGAAATGATCATCACTCTGAATAAAACTTTCCGGTTGTGCTTTCAAAAGTCTTACAATTGAACATTGGCATATGATAGCTTTGAAATGTCACTATGATGAAGAAAAATGCTGTTTTCCACTTTTTTTTCATAGTGTATGTTTAGCACATTACTGTATTTAGTTGCTTTGCTTTGTTTTTTCCTCTCTCTTGCTGTGTGTGGTTGACTAGTCAGTTCGCAACTTTAGTGTTTGCAACTGTGGGGTTCTACTGTAATGTGTATTTGAATGAGTCCTGTGTTCTTTTTTTATAGAATAAAGAAGCTGCTCACTAGAGTGTCTGACTAGAAATTCACTAATGTAACTCAACCATTTTGGTAGATAGCTGTTTTGTACTCAGGATTTTAGAGGAATTTTTCAGTACTGTTATCTTAAAGCATAGTTACGTTTCTGGATGGATGGAGGCCTTATAGTGAAGTGTGTGCACTGAGTGGAGAATATAGGATTTGAGATTAAGTATATAGATGAATTCAGCCCTGTTCACATTCTAGATTCAAAGATTAGAGCCCTAGATGAGATGTCCATTTAATTACTTGAGATAGGAAGTCCAAAGCTAAGTGCAAAGTTACAAACAGATCTCGCTAAACTGGGTAAGTGGGTAACACAGTGGCAGATGAATTCCAATGTTAATAAGTGCAAAGCAATACAGACTGGAAAAAGTAACCCCAATTATGCATATGTGCTGGAACCCTCGCTTGAAGTGGTTTCCCTTACATACAGGGTTTACAGTTTAGTTCAATGGCTCTCAACGCCCCCACTATACAATTGTTCAGCGCCTCTGCAACTGTACACACACAGTAGTGGGGTCTAAATTAGCTGTCACCAAGAAAAAGGTCTTGGAGTCGTCATGGATACTTCTCTAAAAATATTCACTCGGGGTGCATCTACACTACACAATTTGAAATAGATACACAATTTGAGTACACAAATTGCATATCTTATTTCGATCTAATTTTGAAATAGCTTATTTTGAAATTTGGCACTGTTTACAAATTTCGAAATAAGGTACTATTCCGAAACATCCTTTAACCCTCGTGGAATGAGGGTTTCAGGGATGCTGGAATAGTACACCCGTTATTTTGAAAACTGTTTTGAAAAAACAGGCACATTTAAAGACTCGGAATAGCTATTTTGGGATACTTCCAGTATGCCTAAATAGCGCCGCTGTCTAGACGTAGCCTCAATGTGCTCCAGCAGCCAAAACAGAATGTTAGGAACCATCTGGAAAGGGAGAGATACAAAGACAGAAAATAGCATGTCACTATATGAATCTATGTTATGCCCACACCTTCAATATTGCATGTGGTTCTGGTTGTCATATCTCCAAAAAAGATGTGTTAAAGTTGGAAAAAGTTCAAAGAAGACCAACATAAATGATTTGGCATATGTAACAGCTTCCATACAATGAGAGATTTAAAAGATAAGATCTGCTCAGCTTGGAAAAGAATTGACTAACAGGAGATATGAGAGATGTTTATAAAATCATAAATGGTGCAGAGAAAGTGAATAGGGATGTGTTATCTACCCTTCACTTAACATAAGGAACCAAGTGTCACCTAACTAAATTAACAGGCAGCAGGTTTAATGCCAACATGAGGAAGTACTTCTTCTTACAAGCCATAGCCAACCTATGGAATTCATTGCCATGGGATGTTATGAAGGGCACAAGTGTAACTGTATTCAAAATAGTTAGGTGAGTTTGTGGAACCTAGATCTATCAATGCTATTAGTAAGGATCAGGGATGTAACTACATGCTCTGGGTGTCCCTAAACATCTGAGTGCCAGAAGCTGCCACTGGCGATGGGATAGATCACTCAATAATTGCCTGGTTCTGTTCATTTCCTTGGAAGTATCTGGTGCTGGCACTGTATCATGGGTGCATATATAGGACTGTAAACTCCACTCCAATTCATCTGATAAAGTGGGTTTTACCCACAAAAGCTTATGCCCTAATAAATCTGTCTCTAAGGTGCCACAGTACTCCTCATTGTTTTTGCAGATACAGACCAACACAGCTACCCCTCTGAGACTTCTCAAAATGGAAAGTGTCATGTTAGTGCATCCATTGGTAGTGCAGAAACATTTGGCAGTAAGGCCTGAAGATCACACTTGGAAGAGAGAATAGCAGGGTCCCTGAAATTAGGATAGGTAACATACTCTAAAGAGAGGGAGGAAACGAAAAATAGTGGAAGATGTAAAGTCATTGGCTAGGGGAGGGATGGAGGTGGAAGAGTGAAATGAAAAAAGGAAACAAGTATGAAGGGAGAATGGAAGAGAATGAGAAGGGAGTGCAAGATGGAAAGGAAGAGCCAGGATAGGAGCTGCTAAAACTAGTTAGCCAGCTAGAGATGAAGTGCTAGAGAAGACAAATCTCAATGGCTTTTTATAAGTTGTGGCATAGGATCCAAATGGCCTATTTAATTTAAGATCTAGCTGACACATAAGTACTATAATATTTGGAATATAATGCAATTGTAATCCTTTAAACCTCACATAATCCTAACTTTTCTTAGTGCTATTGCTTTATTGTAACTTGTCATTTATTGAAAGCTTTCAAACCATATGATAGAACTTACATTGCATGAAAATAAATGTTGATTTTGATTTATTTCTTAGATACAAAATACTGTTTGACAGTTCATCATTTCAAAAGCCGTGGAAGGAGTACCTCTGTCACCAAAAAATGTGCTACCAGGAATGAATGTCGATTGGTTGGCTGTCGCCCCCACCGAGACACAGGCCATACAGTAAGCATCAGTTTTTGTAATGGAGAATGTGTGTTTGAAGACATTCTAAAGAAGGGTCCTGTTCAGCACATGTTGTTCACTCCAGTAGTAGTCATTTGAGTAACACTTGCCGGAGGAGACTGACTGATGTTTGTCAGGGCTGGGTCCTGGGCAGCTAGACCTTGTGGTCAGAGCTGAGGTTCGCAATCAAGAGCCAAGGGTCAGCTGGGTTGAGATATTGGGAGATCAGAGGTAGAAGACAAGCTGGAGGTCAGAACCACAAGTCAAATGCCATGAGCCAAGCCAGATCAGAGCACTAAGAAGTCAAAGCCAGGTGAGCAGAAGGCACAAGTACACAGTCCAGAGCAAGGTGAATTCCAGTTTGGACAGCTTCCTGTTGGTGACTTAAATAAGACCAGCAGGCCAGTTGGACTCCTTTTTAGCTATCCTGGCATGTCTGAGACGAAGTCTCAAACTGGGGTTGGGTTTCATGGGACAGCATCTGTCAGCACGCTTCCAAGTGAAAGACAGAAGCATGGCCTGTGAGCAACATTTCAATCACACGCTGGTTTTCTCCGGCCTCAGTTACTATTTGCAGAGTGACCTTGATGTGCTGCTTGCAGTCCCAAAAATTCCCATATATGTGTTCTGTGCTCTCCAACTCTCTTCTAGATAGTTCAGCTATCAAAAGTCAATTGCTCCTGTAAAGGATCAGTTTCCAATAGTTTACTATATTAACTGGAGTTACCAATTTGTTTTAAACACAACACTGTATTAATTTAGGTAAAAATGAAACAAGTTTATTTACCTACTAGAAAATTTACTTGGCATTGCTTGGGTCTTTAATTCAAATAACTTTTGTTTCTCTTCATTTAAATCATTGCTCTGGGGTGGGCCTGGTGATGAGGGGTTCAGTGTGCAGGCTGCTCTGGGGAGAGAGGACAACCCAGCCCTTTCTCACCACAGCAGCTTGGGGCCAAGTGAGAAGCTCCTGTCCATTGCCACTGTAGCTGCAACAGGCACAGCCAAGGGAGAGGTGCATGTTCCCTCGCTGGGGGATGGACGGACGCATGCACGCACGCATGCACGCACGCACGCACGGACACACACACACACACACACACACTCTCTCTCTTTCTCTCTGAAATATATAGTAGATAGCTGTCCTTTTCTCTGCCGCTTGCCCCCTGTTGGCCCAATAGAGTTATAGTTTTTCCGGTCCCCATCTCTGGCCTCTTGCTCCCCCTGTGGTATAACTCTGCAGTATAACTCCCTTCTACCAGACCCCACCCTTTCCATTTTATGAGAAACAACCGAATTCCATGCACACCCCATTGTCCTGGTACAACCTTGCTGTAAGTTATGATAAGAGGAAGCAGCATACCAAATTTGGTGGCCCTATCTCTTACCATTTAGGAGTTCTTGAACAAATGGACTCTCAGACAGACGGATGCTCATTTCTAAAATATATAGTAAGAAGTTGGTTTTAAGTGAGTATGAGTATAAACTGTTAGTCAGAAATGGTTACAAGAGAAACAAAAAAATGCTTTTTAGTAGCGAAAGTGAAGGCTAGACTCGGTTGAAAGTAAAATCCTTACCACATATTCTCAGCAATAGGCCTGACCACATTCTCAAGTCAGGATTTCCCTCCCTAAGTCAAGGAGCTGGTTCCTTTGTCATCTCAGGTGAAAGAGAGATAGTTTGGAGGTATTTTTGCCCCTCACTTTTCTAGTCCACTCACCCTTTGAAATATGTTTTCCTGAAGGTTACCCCTAGATAAAGTTCATTCCAGCAGTGAGAACAGAGACATGGAACCTTTACCAGCTCCCCAGATTTGTCTGGTATATACTCTGTAATCATAATTTCAGTTATGTTCTCAGCTCATGATATGCATGTTGTACATAGGTTACAATATTTGATAGTTTTTAAATTATATCTTACAAGGTCTATTTTGCACAAAGATTAATCCAATAATATGTAAGGTGTGACTAGAGAGGAGTTTTTGGTCAGGATCTTCTGTAAATGGACAAATATGTACTACAACATTTGTTGATAAGTCTGAATAACAAAATACCAGACTTTAAAACCATGTCATTCTTATTATCACATTGCTTATGTTCCATTTCAGTTACGACCTAATTCTGGTGTCTGGTGAATTACTAATGGCTAAAAATACAGAGTATTACTTTACTGAGATGGCATAATCTATTGATTCCTAGTTCAATCTACTATAAAATGAATATCTTTATTTTTTTAAAAATAAAGAGTACAGTATAATGTTGAAGAGTTGTGTACTAGTGTGTTATGCATACTGACTGACACAAGCAACTTTTGCCATGACTCTTGCATTTGAAAAGGAAGTATAGACATTTTTTTGGGTGTCATGGTTAGAATGCTTTATGTCATAGACAAAGCTGGAAGGATAATTTCAGAAATCAGTGCCAGTAAAATCTATTGGCAGGATTTGAATGATCTTAGTGATGTAAGATATCTTGAAGATAGCAGAGAATCTATGTGTTAAATATGAAAGGACATATGTATATGCTGCTTTTGATCAGACTCCCATTGATGTTAATGAGTGTTGATGGACTGAGGGAAGTATATGGCCTTTAGGTGCTCCAGCCTGTCTTCTGCTGCATTTTTTCTTGTAAAACATACTATTGTTCCTTTGTATACAGCGCAAATTGCAGTGTGGAAACGAGTACACTCTACATCTTCACATGCCCAAGAAAGGAACATCAGTTTCAGGGACTCCCCAAAGAAACAACTAGTGAAGAAGATTCAAAAACATTAATAGTTATTCTCTAGCACTGGAAATTTTGTCAGGAGATGCAAATGTCAAGATCAGAATACAACATTATTCTGCATAAAAGCTTATGAGGGAATTGAACTTGAGCATAATGGCTATTTTCGTTTAAAAATGTGTGACAAGAAAATATTTTAAAACATGCTTGTTCTTAATATAGAAAGGTGATAATTATGGGAATCTTTTCCTACTTTCTAGTATGTTGGGAAATCTATCAGACATAGCTAACATGGTTAACTCTCATTATATCATGTTAACAGGAATCCATTCATTACAATGCATGATAATCTAAGCTGCAAGAACACTGCCGAGCATGATTTTGCAGCTGTAACTGATAGGCCAACTCAGATCACAGGCTACCAGACAGAAATAATTAATATTGCTGGTTGGGAATTTTCTGGCAAAATGTTTTGTTGGTTGCTTGGTAGGTTTGTTTTGCTAAACATTGATTTTGTGAAAACAGAAACTAATTGCATGAAAAGGTTGGTTTTAACACATCTGATTTCCTAATTTTTTGGGGGGAAGTTGGAGTTGTTGAAAGGACTTTTCATTTCAAAATACTAGTTAATTTATAGTTGTATTTTAAAAAGAAGAGTTTTTAAAGGTCAAAAATAAATAAAACATTTTGACTGATCACATTCCAAAAATCTTTAGGATTTTAGGTTCATAAATTTTTTTGAAATTTTGACTTTTTGACATGAGTCAGGATGAGGAATCATTTCACACTCTTAAATTCTTGTGGGACAGGAAAATAGTTTCCTGCTCAGCAGTGATTAATTGGCTTCACTTTTTTTTAAGTAATAACCCTTGCAATTGAAAGCATATACACTATAAACTACTGCTATTGCTGGCATTGCTGCCTAACAATCTCCTTTTTTATTAACAGGAATGTGTTTCTTGCTGTGAAGGGATGATCTGCAATATAGAAATACCAACCAATCACACAAATGCAGTGTTTGCTGTAAAACATGCTCAGCGGACATCAGATGGCAGCAGTAGGACAATTAGCATTCCATTGCTTGCATCACTCATAACAATCATGTTGTTATGATGCAGTTTTCCACATACCAGTGTGATTCAGGGGGATCAACTTTCTGAGCTCTAACATGAAGCAGTAAGAAAAATGTTTCTGGCCCTCTTCAAATTATAGAAGATGGTTAGGAAAACATGAACATCAACAAACTTCACGATGTGCATCATTTATTGAAAATTCTTGCAAACAGTCTCCAGTATTTAAAAGAAAAAAAACTGGTGACCAGATTCTATAGTAGACTCAACCAATTATCTGAATTCTTCATTGGATGGTGGAAGCATGTGTACATTCTGCCCATTACTTGAACAAGGAAATTGGTTGTCCATAGACAACCACTGGACCAGGTGAGATAAAGGGATACTTCTAGATACAAAAGCTGTGCCAAACTTGTCTCAAGAGAAGCCACTTGTTTCATAACTTTGAGTATTGACTTGTAGTGTTGACTTGCCTGCCTTATTGATGAGAAAGTTTTGTTTAAGTTCATCCTTAAGCATCATGTTCACAGAGAAACATACATTTTCCAAAAAGTATCTAAGAAATAGAGAAAAAATGCTTTTCTGAATTTAGTTTTCATCAGAACTGCCATGTCCTATGGAAAAACTGAAAAATATTTTAATTTTTTCTCTCTCTTTCCTGCTATAACCTTGTACCACTTAGTCCAATTATAAAATGGTGTGAATTCATGAAAAAGTTAAAATCCTAACAAAAGATGAACAGGATCCTATACATTTCTGTTTAGGAATGTAACTAAAAGAATTCTGATTTTTCAAGAGCACCGAATACCTGTATCCTTGTTGTCTTTCATAGGATTTGTTAGGAGGCTAGTGTTAGGCACTCAGCTTTGAAAAGTATGGCTTAAGTTTCTAAAATTAATGTTGCTACTCTTACCCTTTGTTTTCATAGCTATAGTAGATTTTGTATAAAAGTCTGCTTTATTTCATATTTTGATTTTATATTACATATCTGACCATTTGGAAAAATTAAAAATGGGAGAATTTAGGTTACCATTGCATATTACAAAAAAATCTTTGTTTTCCATTGTAGGCCTTGCAATAAACTGTGTATGTTTTGTATTTATCTGTATTCTCATCCCACTGGTTCAAGGGTTGGATACTTTTAGGTTCACTATTTCTCTCTTTCACATGAAGTCAATCTTGAAGACTGATGGGGATTGATTTCACTTACTTTCAGTCAGCATTTGGTCTGATTTATAACACAGGCCAATGTTGACTATTTCTGTTGTTAATATTTTGGCTCAGATTCTCTGTGCTGGTGAACACTCTGATCCCATGGAAAAACATGTCAGTCCTGTCCTGAGCACAACCTCAAGGCTCCCAGCAGTCTTTGGGACCTGAGCTGATGGTTGTGGATGGAGGGAAATTTCAGCCATGCCTCCTTTTTCACCCACACCTGCACCCAGTGCCTTCACTTACTGGATTCACCATCCCCTTTGCACTGCAGCATGGCCATGAGTCTGATCCATAGGGTTTGAACAAAGCACCGTATTATCTTTTTTCCATAATTTTTCTTTTGGTACTTTATTTGTGAATTCACTGGTGTAACTACTAACAAGTTAGACTTTTTCTTATTTCTCATTATCTTAGTTGTTGTACAAAGTTTTCTCTTTAAACAGAATTGTTTAAAATGGAGGCAGAAAATGTTGTCCAAATATCTTTGTGGGATTGTAATTGAAATTTTCAGTGCAACATAAAGATTTCAGCAAATATTGAATCTCTGAAAATTTTGATCAACTCTGTAGTTACAGCCTGTGTGTGTCAGATCTTTAGTATTTCTCTGTAACTTGTTTAAGTACACTTGACTATTTTAATTTTAACTGTCAATTGGAAAAGCTCCTTCACTGATGTTTTCAAAATTGATGATAATCTAAGCCAACAAATATCTATCTTTACGATCTGATGAAGAGGTATTTATAAAATAATTAGAGTTGTAAAAAAGCTAAAGAGGGTGAAGACCATTCACTCCTTTCACATGCCCATGCAGGATTCTTTCCTGCCATCTAAATATACATATTTAAAGTAATTGATCTTTGACATATTCTTATGGAAGACTGACTATTCCAAAGTCTACTAGATCAAGTTATAAGGATTTTTTTTCTAGTATTCTGCATAATGTTTTTTTTTCTTTAAAGGTAATGACTCTAATGCTGCTTTAATTGTTATCTCAGTCTACCAGGTAATGACAGCTGTAGTTAAAACAACAGAACACTTTTTTCATTATTAGGAAAAATAATATAAAATAATAATTTAAGCTTCTGAAATGGTCTCTTTTGGGCTGATAGTTTTGGGACTTGGTTCTTTGCTCAAAGGTGAATTCTTCAATAAAGTTAAAGCAAAATCTTTTCAATGGTTTTCTGAATTAGGAAAACATGTAAGAATACACTTTCCTCACTTCTTCCTCTTAACCTGCATTATCTCAGCTGCAGCCAACCCTCCTGGCTTTAGGTGCACCATCAAATTCTATTTTTGGAATAGCGTGTGTAGTTGAAAATAACAATGAGGCTTAACAGGGCTTGCAGCCTTAGATGAGTTCACTGTAAATAGTTTGAGAACATCTAAAACTCTAGATGTGTTTATTCTGCAAATAAAATTCCAAACTATATAACTTGGGAGCAAAAAAGCATAACAGCCATACTGGGTCAGACCAAAAGTCCATTAGCCCAGTATCCTGTCTTCTGACAGTGGCCAACACCAGATGCCCCAGAAGGAGTGAACAGACCAGGGAATAATCAAGTGATCCATCACCTGTCATCCATTCCCAGACCCTGACAAACAGAGACTAGGGACACCATTCCTATCCATCCTGGCTAATAAGTATTGGTGGACCTATCCTCTATGAATTTATCTAGCAGAGCTCTGTACTGACCAGAGGGTTGGCCATGAATATGCTGCTTTAATATTTTCTTGAACTGATAACTATACATGCCCAGATGAGGAATGTAGCAGACAATAATAAGAGGAAGTAGTTCCTCAATGGCATACAGGCAGGAGCGGCCTGAGGTCAGCTGCGGCAGCGGGCACCCCAGGCGGAAGGCGTGATCGGCACCCTCGCCTGCACGGCTGTCAATGGCCGTGATGTAATCATTGGGCGCCCGGGCGCCCCGTGACATCATCATCAGGCACCTCGGGCCAGCGGTGCCCTAGGCAACTGCTGAGTCTGCCTATGCTCACAGGCCGCCCGTGCATTCAGGTGCTTGTTAAAACTGCAGATGTGCAGGCTGCTATTAATGTTGATAGGCTCTAGTTGGCCTCAGTTAATTGGTGCTGTTTAGTTATAGACCTGAGGGCTTTTTCCTTTTAAGAAACTCTAGGAAATTAAATGCAGAAAACCTCTCAATTTACCACAAAGGTTGCCCAATTAAGCGCTCAGATCGGGACATGTAAAAGTTAAGATTGACTGTGCAATGTTGCCTCTGCCATTTTGCACACACATAGAACCTCTGTATTTGTGATTGTATTTTATCTTATATATATTTGTGAATCTCAGTTCATAGAAAAACATTATGTTCTTATGTATTAGAGAAATAGGATGTGATTTTATAATTTAAGACTGAATCACAGTGGGATACAGAGGTTTCATATTAAACCTTAGCTTTCACATTTTTTTCCTTTATAAGGTTTGCATGTGCAACCGTGTTATATTAATGTAGCATTTTTGCAGTCAAGAAATAGGTTAAAATAGGGGTTCTCAGTCTTCATTGCTCCATGCAGAGGAGCCAACAGTCGTGCTGGACCCCTGGGCAAGGTATATGGAGTCGTGGTTATGTGCTTCCAGAAGGGGTGGAGCCACAGGTGGAAGGGGCAGGGCCAGAGGCAACCAGCCCTCAGTGCCTCCCATACCACAGCATGCCCCTCCCCAAGCCCTCAAATGCCCAGAGTTTCCAGCACAGCACTCTGGCAGCAATTTAAAGGAACAGGGAGTCCTGGGCCCTGGGGCAGTTGCCCCCTCTGCTCTCCCCTGTCAGTAGACCTGGCTCCTTGAGCCCCTTTTGGATGTGGGCCAAAGCCTAAGGATGTCACTGTCAGCCTCAGGATGGGACCTATAACCTGAGCTCCACCATCAAGGGCTGAACTACTGGACTTTATCCCCAGGCAATGGAGTTTGGACTTTGACTCTGGGCACCTGCAAGTTTAACATCAGCCCTGAGAACTCCATTAAAACGAGGTCATAAACCATTTTGGGGTCTGTTAGGGAGTCCCGTGGGGACACGCCCCCGCTCCCGGCTTGTTCATCCACTTCCAGTCTCTCACACAAAGTTCATTACACCGGTTGTAGTCTGCCAACACCACTTTTAATATGTGCCACCGTTACCCTGCCTCTGGTTCTTCCCCCCTGTCAGCCTCCCGTGCTGACCTATCCCCCCAGCACCGCAAACTGACACACCTGAGGGGAGGGGGAGAAGGGGTAGCGGGATCCGGGCCCACCCTCACAACCGGGTCCCGACCAAGGGCCCTAAAGGGAGGGGAACACTCCTGTTCCCTCCCTTGTGGTCGATGGGGCAACCGCCCAAAACACGCAGACCCACGGGTACCTTATCACCCTACCCTGGGTCACTTCCTACCCACCTCTCGTTCCCCTTGGGCCCGTAGGGATCGTGGTGAATTAGCTCCACCCTGGTCCTCCTCCTTCCCCTTCACGCTGGGCGCCTGACCCTTAAAATTGGGCAGCGCACCACCACCTGACGCGGCCGTTGCACCCGCCGTCAAGCCCCCACCTGCTCACGCACGTCCCGCCTGGCCCCATCAGCCGGTCGCAGTGCGTGACATTACCCTCCAGCGCCTCTGAACATCTGGCCGCTCCCCCACTGTTGGCCAGTGCGGTGTCTTCTTGCGGCACGGCCCTTCCCCTTCCCTCACGGGGGGCGGTTTGCTCCAGGAGAGTGCGGAGCCCGGGTGCTCCATCCCAGCCCACAATTTGAGAATTGCTGGGTTAAAATATGGGCTACATGCTGCCCTCACTTATCGATGTGCAAGTCCTATTAATTTCAGTGGGAGCATCAGGAGGCACCATTTGACTCTAGGAGTAGAATTTTCAATAGCTAGGCATTGCATGTATTTATACATACATGAATGTGCTCCGGTCAAACGGGTATTAAATGATACAACATTGTCAAGTGATGGGCTAAACATCTTTGAATACAGAAAGCAATAATTAAAACCAGTCAGATCCATACTCAAATGCATCCAAGGAGAGAATGATCCCTTTGTACTGGGCTTTGAAATAAAATTAAATATACTATGTGAAATCCAAGCAATGGAGTTATATTAAGGTTGAATTTGACTGCCATGATGATTGAGATATCAAGACTACAAAAAGGTTATTCCAAGGTGATAACAAATAGAATAAAAAAAGAGTATTGTTCTTGTCTTTAAAACAAATTGTACAATTAAATGGTAAATAGCTTTGCTTAAATATTGCATTTTTACATTGTACCAGGAAGAGTCTAGAGTCAATTGTTTTTCCAAAGTTTTAATGTACATGTAAGAAAATGTCTTCACAATTCAGTGTTTGTGTCTGTATCAGTGTCTCTTATCTCTGTGTTCCTGTTTTAAGTCTCTCTTGAAAAACTGGCACTTTTGATTAAAGGTATTAAAATATTTTTTGGTGGAGAATATTTGTATATTGAAATAGCCAAGAAGTAAGAACTGAATTTTGCTACTTAAAAAAAAATTAAATAGTGTGGCCGTCCTATCACTGTTCTTAGCACTTTGACTCCAGGAATTCCAGTTCATGGATTTTGATGGATCCCTCATGGAGTTATGTATTATTCCATTTTGTAAGTAAGAGTGACAGATTTTGATATTATGGGATTTACTGATCTAGAATTTTAGGTCAGATTGTGATGCTTATGCTCTCCTTATTTATTACAAGTACTCCTTCTGCCAAGCCCATTGTTCAGTTTCTGATACGATTATTGCCCATCTGCTGAGTGGTAACAGAATTCTTGAGTGCGAAGGTCAGCATCTCAGTGGAGTAAAAGTCTCTAGTCGGGCACAAAGGAAAAATGAGGGACCATGCCATTAGTGATCAACTGTGAAAAGTTTGACTGTCTGAGCATCACATAGTAAATCTGTGGCAGAGGCAGAGATAGAATCCAATCTAGCATTCACCTGTCTTAATCACAAGATTGTCCTTTCTTTTTCTGCAGTCCCCTCTTTCAGTTGCATAGCTTCCAGCTTCTGTAACTAATAGGGGGAAAGTGGTCTTGTAGAGAGCAGCCTCCTTCATAACACAGCCCTGGTTCTTTGGGCACAAACCATTCTGTGCACTGAGTGAGGCAGGGATCCTGTGGAGAGAATAGTATGTTGCCATTTATTTAAAGACTGTCTGCTCTTAAGGGGGAGACTGAATAAGGGTATTTCCTAATGCTTGAGTGCTTGATTTGGCAATATTAATATTCTTTTAATGCAATTATTATTAACAATATAACTAGCTATTTAAACTAAAGCAAACTGAAAAAACCCAGATGTTTCATCATATGAAACCATATTGACTCCTCAGTTAGCAGCCAACAAAGCTGCCATTACAGCAGGTTAAACTTTTATGACGAGGGTTTTTTTTTAATGGAAAATGTTGATACAATGAAATCTAAACATTCTGTGTGAACACGTCTATTCCATCAAGTTTTGACAGAATCCAGGCAGGTTGGTCAGCCCATTGATCTAGTTTTCTGCCATACCTTCCGCACCCTGGCAGCCTATCTGTGAGGCTGCCTAGCTCCCTAGCATCCTGCCTGATGGGTTGCCTGGCTTCTAGTCTGTTTAGCTCCACATCTGGCTCACAAGCTCCCTGGGCTGTTGAGCTTCTTAGTCTATCCAGTTGACACGTGGCTGCCTGCCTGGCCAATTTGCAGTGTGCTGGCAGCCTACCGAGGTGGAGAGCCATGATGTGCCTGCCTGTCTCCCAAGCAGGCAACTAGTGGTTAGTAAGCACAGGCAGCCAAGGTGCTGGCAATTGCAGACAGCTGGTGAGCTGGGCAGCCCCACCCCCTTGCCAGGAGTACAGCTGGAAAGCTAGCAAGCCCAGGCAGCAGGAACATTTTAATCCCATGAAAAATGTTGAGGTCTTGATTTTTTTTTTGTCCCAATTCAGGCTAACTCCCCCCTCCCCCCACCACCACCTAGAGCTCAGTGTATTTTCACTGTGCTGGAGATTTTGTTTCTTGGCTTGCTCTAGTTGGGCCTTTAGAATTACAAGACTGACCCCTACCAAGCAGTGGTGCCTATAATGAACAGAAAAGCTGTATGTGTTTAGATTTTCTGGAGAGTATCTCCATTCATTCTGGGCTTGCTCATAAGGTCTGAGCAGTGCTTGTAGTATTTTGAGTACCCACAGCTCACATGAACTGCCAGTAGTGGAGCCAAAGGGGCAGGGATTTGATCTCTCCACACCAGGCAGCCTGTAGGAGTAGGTGGGGTGCCTTTTCAAGCATATTATGTGACTGACAAAAGGTGGTTTATGACCTGAATTTTCACACGTTCTGGTTGTGTGACCTGGAGGCACCAACAACCATATTTTCTGCCCTCACACTGCAATCCTAATCCCAGCCTGGTGCAGACAGAAGGCCCCGAGGGGATGGAAACAGATCAGCCCTTCACTCACCTTGTGGCATTGCATGGCCCTGTGACCTACAGGCTATGTTGCAGTGCCATTCAGAACTGGTCCAGCTGCCCCTCCACCATGATGGAGAGGCAACCAAGGCAAAACTTGGATGGCTTTGCAACCCCATGCACAAGGTCTCAGTACCTGGAGAAGGGAGCTGGGCCCAAGCCCATGGGAGAAGAGTCATGGCTACAGGGAGACTGCAGTGCAAGTTGACTCTCCACCATCCCCTCCAGAACTTTCCCTTTGTATCCGGCTAGGATTAGGATTGTGGTGCTGGGGCACAGGGTGCTGCTATGGATGGTCAATGCACCCTGGTCAGTAGGAGGATGAAGATTGCGCCTCCATCTTAAATTTTATGGAGTAATTCCTGATAGGCCCGCTCCTCTCAACATGCTATGAAAACTCTTTCATGAGCTTGGAAAATATTTACCAGAGCCCCATTCCAGACAGCTATGGCTGGATTTAAGCTCTGATTGCACCCATGAAATAATCATACTACACAGGCATGATAACGTGTGAAATGAGCAACCAATAGACATAACTGAAGGCATGCCCCATTGCCCCTCCTGCTTGCAAATGCTGGATTTGCCATGGCAGAACAGGACCCAGGTGAAGTTGTTTCAGAGAGTGGGCTTGCTTTTACACATGGAAATAAGAATAAGTCCATGTCCCTGCCCTCCAGGTACCATAATAGATGGTCTATCAGGTAATTACTACACTACCGCAGCCCCAGTGGAAGCCCAGTAAAACCCTGGTCTCAGTGAAGTCAGTGAGGGCTTTGCCATTGGCTCCAATGATGCCAGAATTTTACATGCTGTGCTTTTTAAAGATACATTGCTTCCAGGGCCAGCTCTAGGCACCAGCAAAGGAAGCACGTGCTTGGGGCGGCACATTTTCCAGGGCAGCATTCCGTCCCTCAAGAGGAGCAGGCGGGGAGTGCCGTGGAGGCCGCCCCGAGCTGCGAGCCCTGCGTCTGGCTGCTCGGAGCCTGCGCCTGGCCCTGGGGCACTGGGAGCTCTGTGCGGGCAGCCCTGAGGCATGGCCCCTGCTGGGGCACTTCCTGGAGGGAGGTGTGAGGCAGCTGCAGCTGCTGCTGGTGATGCTGAGCCCGGCAGCCTCTTCTTCGCCTTCGAGTGAGTGTGGCCCCCTCCCACCCATATGCCCCCCTGGCCGGCCATCCCCCCTCCTGTGCACCCCCCCTAAACTTCCCCTCCCCACCTCCCGCCCGTGGGGCTCCCCCCGCCTGTGTACCCCCCGGCCAGCCACCCCCCCGCCTGTGTTCTCTCCCCCGCAACTCCCCTGCTTGTGAACCCCCCTTGCCTGGCTGTCTCCCCCCACCTGTGTGCCCCTGCCCACTGTCCCGCGACCCCCCACCCCGCTACCTCCCCTCTCTCTTCTCCTCCCCCAGCTCGGCTTCTGCCCAGCAACCCCGCACCCCACCTCCTGGCCCACTGCAAACCTGCTGGGACCCCATCTCCTCTTCTCCTCTTCCACCTCCCTGCTGCCCACCTGGATCCCCATCTCTTGTCTGGCTCTCTAAACAATCCCCCCTCTCCCTACTCTCGGGGGGAATTGAATTTCCATCCAGACAGAAGTAGATGCAAATCGTATGTTTTAAAAAAAGTAGCCACCACTTAGCAAATAATAAATGGGGTAAAACGTGTCTCTTAAGTATTCCTATTATACACCATTTTGTAATAGAATAAAAATGTAAACATTAAGAATCTGATTACATGTAAGGTACACAATTATTTGGGCATTTATTTAGTTGGTAGCTCTACTGAGTGTATTCTCCTGGTTAGTAAATAGAAGCACCAAATTTGGCATAAAGGTTATATTTAGTTGTAAATCAACATGTTTTAAAGGTTGCTAATCAATAAGACTCAAACATCCTTTAGGGAAATATTTTAAAAGTATAATTTAAATGATTAATTGCTCATTTAAACCAAGGTTTTCTGCTTGACGGTTTAAATCATGATTAAAATTAGAGATTTAAATCAAAGCTATTTAAATCAATCCACCCTGCTTCAGAGGCTGTTTGGTCTGTCCCTGAAGGAGAAAGCACAGGGCTGTGCTCATGGAATAGGTCCTAGGCTAGTGGGGTTTTGTTGTCTCGTGCCTGTCTTGTTCTGGACAGTTGAGCTGGGGAGTTGAAACAGTAGTTCTCTTAATCCCTTTGAACTGTCTCATTATATAGTGAGGCTGATTCTTGTCCATGGACACTGAGAGTTGGACAGCTTATGTGTTGGGGTTGGAGTCTGAGTGATTGTAAGGCTTCTAATAATAAAATCCCTTTGCAGAGTGAGGAGTGGGACCGGGACTCCAGCACTAGGTGATGTGAACAGCTGCATGCTTTGGAAGTCTTTAACTGACTTGCTGTGGATGAACCTGCTCTCCCATTGTCCTCACGTGGGGAGTCCCTGGCACACTCCTAAGAGATGAAAATGCCCCGGGGTTTGGGCTCCCCCCGGAGTACGCGCCCCACCCCCCAGGAAGCCGCACAAGCTGCATTTGCACACACACACCCAGCAAGCTGCATTTGCGCGCACACCCTCCCCAGACAAAAAAAGGAGGGGGGGGGTAGCAAAAATTTTTTTGCTTGGGACAGCAAAAAACCTAGAGCCGGCCCTGATTGCTTCCAAGCACAACTCCACCAGTGCCACTCCTTCCTCTTCCCAGTACAGTCCAGCCTGGGGAGAGAAACATGATCCCTAAGGTATGTTAAAGGAAAACTAGAGATCTTGATGGTATTTCTGACAGCATGCCTATGTTTTCATACACTGAGGGCAGGACAGTTAATGTAACTGATATAATATCATTCTACAAGCTATCTTCAGTTTTACTAACTTCAGTATTACAATGTAAAAAGTGAGCTAAATTAGATTTTGGATGCTTAAGTAAAATAATGACAGATGCCAAGAACAAGAGAAGCATTTCCACTATCAGAGCATGGAGACGTTCTGAGTATTTGCACATAACTCCCTTTATTAAAACTCACACACAAAGTGGAAAAGCTCCAATGTGGTTTGACCACTGAAATGCCTTGGGGATAGCTTCTGCTTTCAGATCTTTATGATGGGCTGCTTCAAAAATGGACTAACATACTGGGAGATGAATGGTTAAATGGTAAGCCTTACCCTTCATGGTTCCAGTTAACCAGTGGGGGCTGGAGCAGTTCCCTGCTCCTGCAAGCAGGGGATTGTTCCAGATCCATGGGGCCTGTCACAGGCTGGGGGTGCTCCAGCCCAGCTGGAGCAGCGCCTGTTTCTGGTCAGGGAGGGGTTGGTTCAGTCCAGCCATGGGGGGGCCCCCCACCTGACTCTTCTTTAATGGGTTAACTAGTTAAACATTGCATTTAACTGATTAACGAATTAAATGGGATTTTAAATCCTTAGCATACACAGCTATGGAATTCTACCACTCAGAACTGTAGCTCTGCTAAAGTACCACCTAGTTTGGTGCTTAATGCAAGTGGACTCAAAAAGGAGGTAGTTTGACAAGAGGCTTTCTCCTGTCATGCTAGCTATTTGCAGGAGATAGAGTAAGGGAAAGCACAGCTCCCCAACTCTTGTGAAAGCAGAGGGACCGCTGTCCCTACTCTCCCAGGCGTGGGAAATACTGCAGTCTCTTTCTCGCTTATGAAGTAAGCAGGTGAATCTGAAGCATGATGTCTAGCAAAGGAGTTTTCCTGGGCAACTGTGTACTTACACATGACATCATTCATTTATCTCAGACACTCCCAATTAAAATGGTGACTCAAGGAACATGGAAGACAAATGATGATGTGCATGGAAGTCACAATTAAGCACCCATTTGGATTGCCTTAACAAAATGCTGCTGTAAAGGTGCACACTGAAGGTGTCACAAGTAGCAATAAACGAGGGCAGAGTTTTGGGAGAGCAGGGCAGGCAGCAGCCCTGCGTTCCAGAATGCGGCATGTTTTTCATCCCATTCCTTGGACTATCAGGGAGTGAGGGGAAAGTTCTTACATTCCGTCCATGCCTCTCACACCTGGCTGGTGAGCTCCCTTCACCAGCCAGGTGTGAGAGACATGCATGGAATGCAAGCATTTCCTCCTCACTCCCTGATAGTCCAGGGAATGGGATGCAAAGCAAGTGGAGTCCTGGAGGGTACCCCCCTCCCCCCCCCACACACATTCTCCTGATACACCACCCTTGAAGTAAACGTTCAATACAACAGTCTCACAAGCCTGGGAAAAACACTATGGGCAGATTTTCAGCCTGTGTAAATCAGCATAGCTCTATCTGACCCTAAATCCAGGCTTATTATTAAACATGGGTACAGACTGAAAACTTGGTAGCCAACAGGAGCAAGGTAGGCACTATGTATTCTAATTAATAGATACATAATTGAGTCAAAGATAATTTACCTTTTGTTTTCAGGGTTAATTTTCTGTATCAAGCACATATCTGATGGATCTCTAATGCTGTTTACTGTCCTATAACTAAAAATCTCAGACTGTGCTTCTCATTCCTTGCAAGTAGGTTTGGGCCTAGTAAGTATGTGGGTAGAACAGTGATTCCCAACCTTTTTCCCATGGAGGAACCCCTAAAATAATTTTTCATATCCCTAGGAACCCCTACCTATGAAAACGTTTACTTGTCCAGAAAAAGTTGACAGCGGGGAGCGCAATTCAATTAATGCTAAATTATTGTCAAGAAAATGTATTTATAAAGAGCTGTTATATATATATGTCAGCTTACATTGTAAGAAAAACATTTTTTATTTATTTATTCCACGATTTCTCGTGGAACCCCTGACAATGGTCTGCGGAACCCCAGGGTTCCACGGAACCCTGGTTGGGAAACATTGGGGTAGAAGATGGAAAAGGGAATGAACATACTTATTGTGCTGGACTGCTGAATTTCCATTACAATTTGAAATGCTTGCTTTAAAATTCATTGTCAGTGGAAAATATTATGTCAGAAAGCTCCAATTATCAAAAGTAGGAAAACTGTCTGAAGATGTTCAGTGTTTTGAATGATAGCATATATTTGTGCAAGGATAAAACCTACGGTACTGCAGGAAGCGGTTTAAAGGTCATGTCACAGTGTTCCTTTGTTTCCCTTTGCTTCGGCCTTTTACCACTTATTATTAGTTTTCAAATCACCTCCCCTTATGTTGTGCCACTATAAACAGAAGTAGAGTGATGTGATGCTATTCTGAAGTGACAATCAATCCTATGGTAAACTTGAACATATTTACTTTGGAATGATGTACAAATTAGGCGGTGGGGAGAGAAGCTCTCATTTCAGTGATAAGAAAACAAAATGAATATAGTGTTTGGTTAGTACAGTGAAACAGTTGTACTGAAATTTCCATGTGAGCTAAACAGAAGTTCTGTCTAGATGAGACTAGATGTCTCCTACTTTGGCTTTTGTAAACACATTGTTCTCGCATATATTGCTTTTTTATTTTCAACTGTACAGAAGATATTGTCTGACCTTTCCCACTGAATTCCTACAGAAGTGTTACACTTGACTACATCTTACCAGTATTTGTGTTTAGCATGATTTTTCTTCCTCTAATTTCTTATTTCTATTGAGCTTTATTATTGTTTGTTTGTACTGTGGTGGCACCCAGAGGCCCTGTTTAGGATGGCGGCCTCAGCAAATGCCATTTGCACACAGAATAAAGTATGATCCCTGCCCCAAAGAGCTAACAGTCTAATTTGTGATGAGGTATTAAAATGGGATGTAAAATCAGAAGAAATTGGGGAAGGAAAATGAAGGGAATAACAACAATTTATGTTTTCTCAAGCTAACTGTAATCAAGACTATTAGTCTAGTTTAGAAAGTTTAGTCCTTTATACTATCCTGTGGATGAAAGTTCCACAGGTTAACTATATTTCTATGTATCTCTTTTAAATGTGTTTATTGTCTTATTTGTTTCCTCTTGTTTTTGTATGGTAGTTGGTAAGTAGGAGTATCTAACTGGCCTTTCTATGACATTGATTTTGGATTCTAGGAAGAAAAAGAACTATTCACAAAATAAAGGAAAGAGCGTATAGATATAGAGAGATACTATAGGAACATTGTAACCACCAGCTACAGTGGAGGAAACATATATACCAAAAAATAACAAACAACCCTCTGTTCCATGTTTGCATTAATGGCGTGTCTATCCCAGAAATATCTGAGAGCCTTGCAGACATTATTAATGAATTTAGTTTCATGGGTATGGTGGAGAAATATTATCCTCACTTTACAAGTGGGTAACTTGGGCACAGAGGAATTGGTATACAAGAGACTCCTTGAATCCTAGGGATGCCTTATCCACAGGATCATCCTTCTCAATCTCTAAGTCTTGATTCATGTTCCAGTTTCCAATAATTGTGTTAGTGTTTTGCAATCACTTGGCTTTTCTCTCTTTCTCTCTGTCTGTCTTGCATTGTCACCTGGATACGTACAAATGAATATGGCTTATACGATGTCTATTTTCTTGTAGTAAGGTACCTCTTTAATCTATGTTTAATTATGCTTATATGCTTCTTTCCCTTTGCTGAATAGAGTTAGAATGTAGAACACTGCTAAATCTATCATCAGATATATTTTTGGAATTCCATTCATGCCTTGACAGAGAGATTGTGTCCCTAAACCAACTCTTTACAAGGTTCATATGCTAGCCTTTTTTCTACATTGTTTAACTTTGAAAAGAGAATATACCGCTAAAGAACAGTGTGATACATAAAAGGAAACATAGAACTTGTATTGTGGAAAGTAATGTTTAAATGATCAAGGTAAGTTTTGAATACAATTGGTGAAATGCTTGCTCCATTGACATCGAGGAAAATGTTGCCATTGACTTCAGTTGTGCAAGGATTTCACCCAATATATATGGTGGTTATATGCACAATTCCTTATTTTATAATGAAATGAGAGTTGTACAAATGCAGTAAAAATCTGTTAGCCTACAGTCCATCAAACCATTATTTTGATAATATGAATGAATTACTGTGATGAAGATATTGTGTGTAGATCCTGCTAATTTAGATACAGCTGGCTAAAGTGATTGTACATGGTGAATCACATGAAAAATACTGAATTGTTTCTCCTAGCAATTAAAAATTTGTGTGTATAAAAGTTATTTGAGTTGACAGTCAAAGTGGAAAACAATAATGGCCTAAGGCAATAAATATCCAGAACCTTGCCTTCTTATTGTGATTGTTAAATGAACTATGAAATACAGAATTGATGAAAGTACCAATGTTAACTGGGAAAAATAATCAAAGAAATAGAATGTTACTGTTGCCATCTGAAAGAACAGTAATTATACTTAGCTCTTATATAGAACTTTTCACCAAGACATCACCAGGTGCTTTATTATGGAGGTGTGCATCATCCCCATTTTCCAGTGAAGAAACTGAGGCACAAGGAAGTGAAATACCTTGTCCAAGGTCTCCCTGTAGGCTAGGGGCAGTGCTGGAATAGAACCCACATCTCACTTTAATTGTCATCCTTTGATTTATACCTTTTAAATTTGGTGCCAGCAGACACATAGTGTATCATCTTAGTTCAAAAACATAATGAAGATGGGTCTTTATGTTCTGTGAGAGTTGCAAGAACCACACTTATGAGGAGATATAATTGTCAATGTATTTTAGTGAAAGGACATGGGATATTTCCCATGGCGCAAAGGTCTGTATGGCACTCACCTCTCATTGAAATCCAGTGGGAACTAAGTCCTTAATTCATATGTGCCTTTGAAAAACTGCTCCTTAATCTGTACCTTCCTCCAAAGGTTCTCTATGTATTGTATTTTGTTAATTTTTATTCTTTCCCAAACCAAATAAAGGCAAAGTGCATTCAAAAAAAGGCAACCAGTATCCAATTTTCTGGAACCTGAAACATGATTTTAAAGGCCATCTTGTGGTAGTGTTGGTCTCAGGAGGTAGTACCTCATCCCAGTGAAAAGAATGAGGCTGTAGACTGACAAAGATGTTACCCAAAAAAGTGACACAATCTGCCCTAAATTTACATTTCTGGTCACAAGAAACTTGGGAATCTGAAGTCCTCATCTTTACCTCATTCCCCAATGCTATTCAGTATCTTCGCCAGTGATATGGCCATCAGTTACTCACATATTTAAGGTTATTGAACTTTTACAGAAAACACAGTGGTAACAATATGATGCGTGGTAAAAGGAGCTTCAACTGTGAGGCCATTCCTAATAATAATGGGACTACTTTCTGCATATCACAGGTCATGTTTGATGGTGTCACTTTAAGAAATAGTCTGTGTGTCTAAAATTATGGTGATACAATAGAAAATGCTAGGACAAACAGTCATTGTAAAAGTGTGCAAAATGTGGACATCTGAAATAAAGAAAACTGAGTAATTTAAAATAATTAAAGTGAAAGCAGAGAGGGATAGGTGCTCTGACCAGAAGTACATCCAGTTACCTTTGCAGGTTAATTTGAAGCTCCTCTTCACCATCTCTCACTTGTATTTTCATGACAATGCACATTGTGGTTCTGACCCATAGAAAGAGGCCTCTTCCAGGTAACGAGCATTAGTTATAGTTATGAAGTAATCTAATTTCTCACTGGCTCTGTTGCCATTGTGACACCAATGAGGTCTCCCATAGATCAGTCATCTGGAGGTTGAAGTTGATTAATTTAATGAGCATTTTCATTTCCACAGAGCCTGGAGAAGGTGGGGATATACCCTTCAATTTCCCCACATTTATTTGAACAGTGCTGCTTTTGGAATTTCACTTCTACATTGTAAGAAGCCCTGAAGTCCTCTTTCCAGTCTCTTTTTTCCATGTGGTGTAGAAAGAGGAAAATCTAGAAAAAGAGTGATTTGTTTTTCAATTTTATTTTCAGTAACAGCAGCTGCTGACAATTAGCGGGTGCCATAGCAGGTCTAAGCCACTACAGAGATAAAATGGCAAATGTAAATGTAAACAGCCTAGGTAGTTGAAAGACATGGAAACAGAATGTCTCTGTGGAAAGGAATAGACTATACCCTAAAGCAAGGGATTTAGGTTTACAAATGTTTTCAATAAGGCTTGATCTTCAGCTTGGAGGTGTTGTGCAGATCAATTGAGATTATGTTATCGAGCAGGTCAGTTCACTGAATGAAAAATTCTGAGCTCTTGAATGAAGTGTTAATGGATATTTGAGATCAAAAGCAAACCAGATTTGAGGAAAAGTCCCCCCCGCCCTTCCTATTTCACAGTTTACATTCAGATGTTGGGCAAGGCACAAATGTCAGGTGAAGGGTGTAAAATAACTATGTTTTCAGAGTGTACACATTATTCTGCATGGCACTGAGTCACCACAAATGCTATAAATTCCTGAGAAACATCATTAGGTTTGTCTTCTCCACAGTGTTCCAGAAGCTTTGGAAAAATGTGTTTGGGTTCTCAAATTTCTGAGCCTATGCCTCAAGCTTTCATTCTACAGGAAGGGGTGATTTTATAATAGGTGACATTTCTTTTATAGACCATGGATTTGACTAGTTGGTTATTTCAGAAGGGTTGTATAAGGGCTTGTCTACAAATGAAGTTATTCAGGGGTAACTCTACTGTGGACACTCTCATTCTGCAATAAGGATGTTCCTGTTTAGTGTAACCCACTTGGGTCAAAGCCATTGGCCAAATGCTTCCTTCCTCTCCCAACCGCCTTTCAGTAGGAGGGGGTTACAAGGTTCCTTTCAGAATAAACTGCCTGATCCTGACCACCTGCACCTGTTAAAATTAGTGGCATCACACATGCTCAGCCCCTCTCAAGACTTAGAGGCTACGTCTAGACTGGCATGATTTTGCGCAAATACTGTTTACGGAAAAGTTTTTCCATTAAAAGTATTTGCGCAAAAGCGCGTCTAGATTGGCACGGATGCTTTTGCGCAAAAGCACTTTTTGCACAAAAGCGTCCGTGCCAATCTAGACGCGGTTTTGCGCAAGAAAGCCCCGATCGCCATTTTCGTGATCGGGGCTTTTTTGCGCAAAACAAATCTGAGCTTTGTGCAAAAGCTTTGCGCAAAAGGACTTTTGCCCGAATGGGAGCGTCAAAGTATTTGCGCAAGAAGCACTGATTTCTTACATAAGAACGTCAGTGCTCTTGCGCAAATTCAAGCGGCCAGTGTAGACAGCTGGCAAGTTTTTGCGCAAAAGCGGCTGCTTTTGCGCAAAATCATGCCAGTCTAGACGCAGCCAGAGTGTGTAAATCCACCAAGATGAAAGTCCCTGTGTGTAAAATGATCATTTCTTACAAGCTGCTTAGAGAAGTTTAATCGTTCCTGTGCATGAGGCTTGTAAACTAAAACAATCAAACCTAGTGTTGGCTAGAACATGAAGACCCCTTCCTGGTGTTAGCAGTTTCGTTAGGTAGAATTCAGAGTAAGGGTTTGCAGGACTGAGTCCAAAGTCTTTGTGGTTCTGTTTTTGCAATTCCAGTTTTGTACGCATTTTATTTTTCTAACGCATTTCACCCTTTCCTGGCAACCTCCCTTCTTCCTGTGTTAGGAACACGTCAGGTATTTTTAGCATTTTGAAGAGAGATGGGTTTGATGACAATGTAATGATGTATGTGCTTTTGAGTGATTATAACAGTTTCTTGTAACTAACTGGAAGCCACTCTTTATTTACATCTGAAATGGAGGGTGGAGGGGGAGACTGCTACTACTATATTTTGATTCCTTAGCTGCCTCTTTTCCCCTCACGGTGCTCACATGTGGTAATGCCTGTTAGCCCCATTGGAAATTATATCCATGTACCTAAAGAAGCATACATTCCCTGCAGTGGTATTTTTTAGGAAAAAAACTATTTATAAAATGGGTTACCATAAGGATTTTTTATTGTAATTTGCGGCGCTTTTGTAATTAGCATCACACTCTTCTTATTTTTTTCATTAAAATATTTTATTTGTAAAATAATATAAATTAAATAAATTAAATATAAATATAATATAAATTAAATAAATAATAAAGAGCAGAAGAATGTGGTCTCTTTCTCTCTACATTTTTTACTCTTCTGTAAAAGTTCACTATTATATATTCTGTGAATGTGGCTGTTAAAATGGCAGAACAGCACACAGTAAAAATTCAGTGTACAGATTTTAGACAATTCATTTTATTAACATTTCTGTTTTGTATAGATATGAGCCAAGAGAAAACCTGAAATCCTAAGTCCCCATATTTTGTTAAAAATTCAGAAACTGAAATATTCTTTTCTCTTTAATAGACTGGGCCAAATATTGGACCCAAATATCTTTTGATTGTTGAAATATTGCACCTGGCATCCACTTGTAGAGTTTTATATTCAGCAGTGGAATAACTAGCGCTATTCAATCATTTTTGAATTTTGAATATTCATCTTGCCTAATGATATCATCTGATGAGGGAAGAATATAGCCGTTGCAGGAGCCTTCATTATTAAGTTCAGCACTGAAGACAATATAGAAGAGTTATTAAAACTCTGCATAGTTTTTTTCTTCCTGAGTGCCAGCAGACTTACAATAAAAAAGAAACTTCCCTTTTGCTATCTCAAATTTGATCCAGACAGTGCTTAATTTGTAAGGATAGAGGTCCTGGGGATCAAGCAATTTTTTCACTTTCATGATTGATTCAGCAAACCCAGAGGTGCCAGGGCTCAGTCTTGGCAAGCCCTGGCACGAATTAAGCACTGGATCTAGAAAGTAGAAAGCAAAGCTCCTGTCCATTTAGCAAAACCAGAATTCAGTGCTGGGCACTGGGAAGTAGGCTGTTTGCCACAATAATTAATGATGGCTTGTGCTGAATACAATACAGTAATTTGGTTCGAGAGGGCAGTTGTCATGCTCAGTTGATCTATTCATATTGGCACTAACTCATAAAAGTACTTTTAACGGAAAACATATTTTACTAATGAGCTTTTTCCATTGGGCCATCATTCTTTATTGTTGTGTGAAAAATCGTCCAGCAAACTAGTCAACGAGAGACTGCAATTGCACTTACATTTTCCTCCCTCCCTGTTCTTGCTGCAGAGCATGACTGGTCTCTTCCTTGTGTGAACTTTAGAAAAAAGAAATTATCTCGCTTTAAGGCGAAATGTGAAACCTGATATCTCTGAATTGCAGAAGACTGAACTAATTACCTCAATGCCTGCTTCTGTTCTTAATTTCTTTCTATTTTGCTACAATGAGCTGATATTTGTATAGGGACAGTTGGCATTGGGATGAATACAAACTGTCTTTTGCTAAAGCAAATTTATGTGCACAAACTGTTTTAAAATATTTTTAAATAAAATGCAAAGTAGAAGGAGACAAGTCATGGTGACAAGACTCCTTCATGATGGCCAGGCAGAATTCTATGCTGTGCTAAATTCAGACCCTCAAAATAGGATCTAAACATGTCTTAACTGGTACATTAGGCCTTTTTCTACCTGTCAGTGCATGAATGATTTTCACCTGAATCTGATCTGAAATTGAGAGATGAATGGTAAAAACTGTTTCTGTATTCCTAGGACAATATGCATACTAACACATAAAACCAGTTGCTGAAGATCATTGTTTGATTTTAGAGGGCAGTTATCATGCTTAGTTAATGTGTTCTCATTGGTAGTAAGTCAAGTTTGTAAAAATACTTCTCATGGAAAACCTATTTACTAATGTGAATCATCCATTTGGACATCATTCTCTGCTGTTGATCAGCTTTCCTTAATCTTAAAAACGAATCTAGCATGTCAGGAGCTATATCCATTAATAATACAAACACCCATATCTAGAAATGTTCTTGCTAAGTATTTAGCATTCTGGAGTCATTTCTGGGTCTAAATAAGTGACCCCTGAAACAGCATTAGCACAAAGGAAAAAGGGATGGGATTAACATGGCACCAGATCCTCCTACTTCATGTCAGAATTCACAGCTCAAGTCAGTCTCCTCCCATTTTTAACTATCATGGTGCTTCCACCCCACTATAGTAAGCTGAATCAAGACAGACACACACAGAAAATTCCTGTCAGGATTTCACTTCAGGAGTATCCAGAGTCTAGGTTACGGAGTTACTTCTAAGAATAACAGATTTTTTTTATGTATACAATATTTTTTGATGAAAAGGAGCCTTCCTCTTTTGCTGTACCACTGCCTGCTAGGGAATGTTGCATTGGGTTGTTTAGCCAATGAACTAATGGTCACAGGCAAAAACTATACTATGGGAAGTTTATTGATTTCTTTTCCTTTTGTATTAATCCTTGATAGACAGTTGTTTAATGCTGCAATTTGGGCACAAAATGGGAATTTTAGTGGCTCAATGTTAATTTAATTATCTCACTCATTTATTGATTAGTACTTTTGTATGAGTTTGATCATAGCTTCCTTGAAGCTGCTGCATTTGGAAATATAATCAGATCTTCCTGTGCTTGTGCTCCCCAGATCTCTCTCTCTCTCTCTCACTCACTTTTTTTCCCTCTCCAGGTCTCCACAGAGCTTTAAGAGCTTGTTTATTTTGGCACCCTGCTAGACATACATAATTAGTCTGTAAGGTGAGCAGGATGTAGCTGTAGATCTTGGCAGTAGAGATGTAAGTATTAATCTGCATAAGGCAAATATGCATTCAGTGACCTCACTTTCTAAAACCCATCATACTATCTGTTGATTTATATGTCTGAGTATGGACAGGACTAAGAAGCTTTCCCATGGTGTTGATCTAATTCATATATTTATAGACCATTTTTAAGCTGTCACATCTCTTCCTTAAAATGTTTATGCAGCTGACTGTATACTGTAGACTCTTAGATTTAGGATATGCTGTATTTTGTTTTATCTGTCCAACACATCAGGTTTTCTGGGCTAGTACATATCTCATTAGAGCAATGAGAAGGGCTACAGTGTCTTCTTATTCCTCCTTGCCACAATAATAGCTTCAAACTTTTCTCTAACAGGGTCAATAGCTGTAGATTAACCTGGTCCCTATAGGAGGCAGGAAATTTTATATATTTAGATTCAGGAGCACTGATGTGGTCATTATTAATGTATGCATTGAATTCCTGCAAGATTGGGAGGAGTTAATGACTCTAAGTGTCTGTCCCCCTCTCTATCAACAAAGCCCATTTCCACAGCACCAAAAGGAAAAGAAAGCATGCCATGTAGTTCACTTACTTCACGTAAGTCAGGATGGAAAATAGTGTGGCTTTTACAACTGTTGCTTCTAGGCTGATCTCATGGTAAACAGTCTGTACTACAGTGGGAGACTTGATTTGAACTCTATAGCCTTGTCAACACTGGCATGTTTGTCACTAAAAACTACCTTTTGGTGACAAACCAGTGAAAGTGTTAACGCTGCAATGTGACTTCTGTCAGGAAACACACCCAGTTTTGGTGACAAAAAACTTCCAGCCCTGCAAGAGACTTTTGTCTTTCCCCCTCTCTTTATTGTTGACAAAGAGCCAGTGTGGACTCTGCTGTTTGTTTTGTCGAGAGAACTGGCTTCTGCCAGTATCCCACAATTCCTGCCCTGATGGCTGTGCTCAGTGTTTTGTGATCTCTGCTGTCCTGCAGGCATGCACTCTTTACCTTTTAAAGCTCTGGGAAGTATCTGACAGTTGTTAATTGTTCCACTTGGGGAACAAAGAACAAATCATTGGAGTGCTTCTATTCTGCCCTGCATTAGGAACACAGTGGCAGACAGACTGCTGCTGCTGTAGGGGGTGGCCTGGAGAGACTGCTGTGCTGCTTTGACATTCCTTAGTGTGGAAAGTTCACAGAGCTATGAGGGAATCCCAAAAAGCACAGAAAACAGCTCTGCCTTCCCACAGCATTGCACTGTGGGATGCTTACATTGCTTTGCTCTGTCTGTCAACAATGTGGCCATGAAATGTTGACAGTGGAAGACAGAAAAACTGGTTTGTCCAGTTTTCACTTTTGGTGACTTTTGCATATTGACAGAACTTTTGTCGCCAAACATTCCCAGTGTAGACATAGCCTAGGTCTTGATTTGTTATGTTTTGTCTGCATGTTTTCAGCTCTTAGAGCCTTGGAAAGAGAGTCCTTTGCAGCATTCCAGAGGGTGTTATACTTGTAGAAATAGAACTAGCAGAATCTTTTAGGGGGTAAAGCTATATGTCACATTTATCGTGAAGGCAGAATTCATTTACTGTCCCTAGCTGCTAAAATTGTGCACCACTCATACACAGAGTTCTACAGATGGGATATAATTACCAGCCTCAGTTGCTGATGCTATTCCACTGATCAAGTGGTCTAGACATGAAGAAGGGAGCCGGGTCGTGTCAGTGCGCACTGATTTTTTTGGAGAATAATCGTAGAACTGAAAGACCCAAGTCTATATTTTACACCCATCTTTTTATATGTTTTAGTCCATCAATCTTGTCCTGTCGCAGGGCACTGTATGACCATGAGTCGGCAGTTAACAGCAGATGGAACGTTGATCTTTTCTTGGTGGGGGCTTTTGTTTCTCTTTCTGGGGTGGGTTCTTTTGCAGGGCTCACTCATGTTGTTCTTCAGCCATCACGGTGGCATTGGCATTGGCAGCTCGTCTCTAGACAGGCTGGCTTCAGGTACTGATTCCTTTATACAAACACTCACGTTCACACTTTAACATAGACACACCTAATTTTAAACAGAGTTAAGGCAATAAAAAAAACGTAAAATGGGGTCTCGGTTACAATATGGCTAAAATAGGGTTTCATTTACAATATAGAAAAAAAGTTACAACAGATTCTCAAAGGCAATTTTAACAGGTTACTAACAAATTAATCCAAATCCTATTAAAAAAATTGGACCACAATTCATGAGGTTACATAATGTCACTTTGGTAGATATAATTTATTAAAAGAGCAATTTCATTCTTCAGCCCTACAAGGGAACTTAGATGCCAATTAAAGAGTAGTAGAAAAGGCCTCAAATGGAGTTCTGTCTAGTCCTTCTTGAAAGAGGATCAGGTGACTAAAGCTGGTTTAACATTTTTTGCCAGAATATTTTTCCATTGAAAAGTGAAATTCCATCAAAATCTGAATACCAATTTAGAAACATGTCAATTTTGTTGACATTTTCTACCTGAAAATGAAGTGCTGTTGATAATAAAGGCCTCATGCTGAAAAGTTCCCACACTTTACTGGTTTCATTTGAGCTTAGACTAATGATTGGAGCTAGTTTACTTTTGAGAAAGAAGTAGTAAAGAAGAGCTGAGAGAGAGTGGAAGAAATGGTAAAAAATCCCAGAAATATACATTTGATATTCAGCAGCTCTTTGGCCACAAAACTGAGTGAATGGGGCTCGTGTGTTCTCTTGATATCTTTACTTTGGCAGAGAACAATGTAGAAGATAGTAAATTGCTTCATTTGATTTTTAAAAAATCAGATACTTTACACCAGCAATTAGTTTCCCATTATTGTCTATGTTTCAGAGATCTCTATTTACAACATCCTGTACTTTAGAAATGAGGAGATAACTAGGGTATCTGTTACAGGTGAACAATTTTTTTAAGTTAGACGAGAGTTCATATATTTGCCTGAGATTTAAGATCTCAGCATTTTAAATGAATCAGGAATATCTGGTCTTGTTTAAAACCTAACTGCAAATTTTTATGAATTTTAACAAAATATACCTTACAACTCTTTATTGTAAAAGATAAGTCATACATTTTAAAATTATTTTCACAGTTCAATAGAAATGCAAATTCTCCTCTCTAATGTTACCAATATTTTCACTTTCTTTTATTACTGCTGCAGTATTTAGATTTCACACTCTTCAGAGGAGATTTTTGTTAATTTACAGATATTTTTCATTTGAAATCTTTTAAAATGTAGAAGCATCTTCCTTGGTGTTACCTTGTGTATATAAAAGCTTCATTTTATAAAATTTAATTTTTGGTTCAAATTGACAATAGTGTTTTAAGCCCATAAAAACCTTTAGTCCACAAAATGATCAATAATAAGAATTATTTTAAACAACAGGTCTTAAAAACAGTTGCTTTTTAAACATTTGGGCAGCCCCTGAATGTGACCTGCATGGATTGCAAATTTAAAAAATATCTGTAGTAATTAAAATAAGGTTTTTTACTAGTTCCTTTTAAATTGTTCCAAGTGATGTTAAATAGAGCTATCTTGTAAAATAATGTCTGTCATAAATGCTTTTTGAGCACAAATGCATCCCTTCTCTTATTTCATGGCAGTTATTAAATTATTACATCTGTGGGATATTTCCCTTTAAGGTTTCATAAGATGTATAGAATGCAGCATCCTTCTATCTTTCTTCCCCCTTCTTGTAGAAAAGAGATAAAAGATCTTTCAGCAGCTGCCTGTCTGAAGGAGGTTTGGATCCAAGCCTTCCAAAGGTCATCAGTTTTTGTCTTTCACAGAACAAATGATTTCATCATGTGCAGAACAGGAGCCAGTTTTCTGTCTTCACTATCTGACAAGATTAGGGAATCTTCCTCAAGAGAGCATCGGGGAGGAGAGGAAGGAGGGAGGGAGAAGAAAATTACATCCACAAATACAGACTGTACAGTTTCATATTGTTGTTCTCAGCCACGTTGTCATTAATTAGAAAACAAAGTTCCTGGTTGGAGAAAACGTTATGAAAGAGATGTCACATGGTCAATGAAATGCTAAACTCTGCAGAATATTCCCCATGAATTTATTGCTGAGCAAAGGTGCTCTTGTGAGAACCTGGGAGATTGAAGTCCTTATTTTATCTATACAAAAGGCTTATCAGCAGCAGAAAAAGTGCAGCCTTCCCCCATACTATTCAACAATGTGACTTCGCCTCTGAAAGACAACAGTACCACTTTGACAGGAGAGGTTGGTTCAGTTTCCGTGCCTATTAATTCCTTCTCCTCTCTGCTGACTTCTACCAGAGTGAAATTAGTGCCTGGAGCCATGGTACTTTTTGTGACAGGGATCCACAAATAATTCAATTAACCTTTTATTTTTATTAATGTGAAATGAACAGACCAGTTCTAAAATATTTTAAATCTAAGTGAAACTACGGTGTTTATTACTACAATTCTTTTGATCTTATATAAAACTGAAACTCTAGCTGGGATTTTTTTTCCCAACAAACCAGTCAGTGTAAAAATGTCGATTGTTTTTATAAAACTGACCTTGAATATTTCATCTTTGGGGCTGGTAGAAGAAAAATAAGGGAGGGAAAGAAGCTAAGTGAATAAATACTGCTTTCTCTTTTTTCTCCTCAACCAAACCTTATATGTAACATTCTTTTAAGCTTTTTCTATTGCCACTGCCAGGCTGCCTAAGTTAGCTCTTTGCTCTTTCCAACAGAAAAATCTAAGCTTAATTCATCCAAGAAATACACTGAAGTAAAAGAAGTTACACTAAAATGAATTTGGTCTAATGTTTTCAATATCTCCATTCAGTTCAGTATATGGGAATAGCAGAAATAGAAAGCCACTACAATCTGGAAAAAGTGCACTGTTTTTACTACAGTGCACGGTTATTATTAATCACTTATATGTTGGTAGTAAGTAGAAGCCTCAAGTTCCACCCCCCAGTATCAGAGGGATCAACAAGTGCTCCTGAAAGCCTTGAAAAGTTTGAATCTTCAATAATTTTTTTTACTAGTGTTCATGGCTCCTCTGTGTTTTCATTGTGTTGTAAGTTCTTTCACTCTTCATGTTTGTTAGCTCTTCTGTTGCTTGATGTCTTTACATCTCACCCCCATGTGCAAATGTCTCATCTCTCTGGGATGCTCATTAGAGAAAATGATTTCTTTAGCTGATGCCTCTTTTCAAGCTGTCAAAGTACATGTAAAATGAAATAAACCAGGAGATGGGAATGTATTAACATTCAAAAGACAGGGAAGATCAACCAGAAGTTGTAAACCCATTAATTTATCTTTTATAATGTGCAATTAAAAATAGGAAATGAATAGTAAATTAGAAGGAAGATGATACTGTAACAGGAGAGGTAACCAGTTACCATCAGTAAACGGAAAGTGCTGCTGTGATGTAAAATGATTTTTCCTTGAACATGTGAGATGGATTGTAGTTTTTGCCTCTGGATGACAGTAATTGAGATACATGAGTGAGTTACATTTGATGCTACTGGACAAAAGATGGTCCCTTCTACTGGAAGGGTGATGACTCTCAGCATTTGGGAAGTACTTCCATCAGCTGCTTTCAAGTCCTTCTCTGCTTACCCTGGAGCATTGGCCTAAGTCAATGCTGCCTTCCAAGACAGGTGAGGGAGCAGTACCCAAAATTAATTTACAGATTCATCCAGATATATCTTTTAAAATGTATGTGATATTTAATGCATGTCATATTTAGTAATTATTATTTCTAGCTGCATGCATGAGGCACCCATCATTGACGTATATGGGTATTATTTATCAGTTAGGGATAATAGCAAACCACATTTCTTAAATGTGGGAACATGAACTTCATGATCCCTTGTGACCACAAACGATTTCATTTTAGAGGTGGAACCCAACACTTCCTAAAAATACTTATTAATCTATAAATGTTTATAAAATGCAAGGGGAATACAAATACATTTTTTATGAAACTCCTTGGAAACCAGCTCCAAGGTTTTGGTTGTTTCTAAGTGGTGTTATGCAAAATAATTTTGTCTAATTTAATAACAGTCTAAATTATTTTCTTCTCTTTGTTTCACCAGTTAAAATCTTGCTTAAACTCCACCAGTGTGGCTTTTTCTACATTCAGCTTCCACCATGATGGAAGACATAGGAACAGAGAATAATATATTAGAATAGACAGAAACTGCTCTATAAGGGTGCATTTACACTGCACTGTAAGTCGAAATAAGATTTGCAATTTGATCTATGCAAATGGCGTATCTTATTTCAATGTTATTTTAAAATAGCTTATTTCGTCTATACAGCACCAAATTTCAAAACAACCCGCTATTCTGAAATGTCCCTTGCTCCTCATGGAATGAGGTTTACAGGAATGTCAGAATAGTGAGCCCATTATATTTTAAAATAATGAGCTTACTGTGAAGATGCGGGATAGCAATTTTGGAATACCTCCGGTATCCCGAAAATCAATGCAGTGTAGACGTAGCCTAAGGGCCTGATCCAATTCTGTTGAAGTCCATGGAAAGTCTTCAATTGACTTCACTGAGCAGTTGGCTAATCCCTAAAAGAAATGTAACTTTTTGAGTATAGTAAAAAAAAAAAAAAAAAAAAAAAACCCAAACAACAACAACAAAAACAGTACACATGCATAATTTTGCATGTTGAAATTAATTATGGTAGCTTTCTCCAAAATGTGAGATAATGTCCTTGGATGCAAATGATCAGTCCCTGACACTTTTGTGCAATAGCTAACTATCAATCTCCTGGTTATAAATTAGTTGGAATAATAGATATACATTGATCACTTTTTAATATCTTGCCTTGCAGTACTTTACACCTCATTCTGTACAGCTTACAAAGAGTGGAATGAAAACTGTTTTCAAAGTCCAGCTAGAAAGAATTTCCTAACTATTCATGTCAGAACCCTGAAGACAGTCAACAGATGTGTACAGCTTCTATGAGTGCATATCCTGCTAGAGGAAAAGAGAGCTCCTAAGTATACATCCCAGTGAGTATGCTGCTGATTGCTGGCATTCAAGTAGTAGCATGCCAGTGGATTTCTCTTGTCTTGTCTACAATTTCTGTTTTTAAAAGAGCCATGACAGTCTTTCATATTATACACCCACGGGACTTTCTATGTGACAGTGCTGATCACGCAGCTTAATGTGAACCTTTTAAGTACAGCCACACAAAAACCCCTAATCCTGTCTTTATATTGTTTTAAGTTGAGGGTGGTATGTCTATTGTTTTTTGTTGTGGGCATGGAGAATACCAAAGTGGTTTTAATAGCAAATCAAAGCTGCTGTGTATGTTTGTAACAGAGATTTCTGCTGGTAGTAGTCTGAGCCTTTAAGCTGTTGATTTTGTTTTGTTACATAGCCCTTTGAGGCTAAGTCTATACTGCAATGCTGTTTTGGGAGACCAAAGTAGCCCGAAATAGCTATCCCACGTCTTCACAGCAAGCCCATTATTTTGCAATATAACAGGCTCGCTATTCCAACATCCATGTAAACCTCATTCCACAAGAAATAAGGACATTTCATAATAGCAGGTTATTTTGAATTTTGGCGCTGTGTAAACAATGCCAAATTACAAAATAAACTATTTCAAAATAAGATCAAAATAAGACACGCAATTTGCATAACTCGAATTACGTATCTTATTTCGAGCTACCCTGAGTGAGCTCTATCTCTCATTAAGAAATTTTTCTATCTACTAGACATTCTTGCCTATCATTTTCTACTTAAAAACCCTTTGATTAATTTGTCTTTTAAAGAATAATGCTATAAAAATCAAATACAGTTCCTGGCCTACTCATAATAAAATCTGCATCTTTGCAGAATTTAATGACTGACAATTGACTTGCTATTTATTTCCTCCTGTTTATGTTTTTTTTCCTAGGACTAGAAGACTTGCTGAAAAATCCTGGATTGATCATGATATGTACAGACTCTCCCTTTGTTTTAAATGTCATCACATATAACCTTGTTAGTCTATTAAAAAATGAGAAGGTTCTAAATCACTTTTCAGCACCCCTGAGCCTGGGGCTATCAGCAGCTGAAATGGCTCTCAAGATAATGTGGAGCAGTGTAAGGCCGGTCTGGGATTGTCCAGAGAGCTGTATGCTCTAGTCCCAGGCTTCTTGCCTCTGTATGTTCCCTACAACCTCTGCATAAAATGAGAAGACTTTGTATTTCTTCCCTACTTAGCACCGAGTTATGTACCACTTAAGCCACTCAGCATTAGTCAAATGCATCTCCATTAGGTGAAATTTTGGCTAATATTACTATTAATGTTATGTCATTTATTATTATGAAAACTCTCTGAATTTCTATATGACCATTGTCAAATTCACCTGTGATATTTAAGAAAATACTTAAGCAGTGTCTTTACCTGCCACAGTATCACCCTGTGTTCTAATTCATTATAATATAAAATGTAAGCAGATTTGAGAATGGATAGTACATGAAAAAAGCTTCTAGTGCTGGTGAGTGTCTAGGGCAGTGGTCTCCAACCTTTTAAAGTATGAGATCACTTTTTGAATTTAAGTGCAACGCAAGATCTACCTCAAATATAAATACCCTTGCCCCACCTCCTGTACCCCTTCTCCGAGGCCCTGCCCCTGCTCACTCCATCCTCCCTTCCTCTCCCGGCCTTCCTCCCTTTCATCAGGCAGGGGCTGTGGGATGGGGTACAGGCTCTGGTCTTGGATTAAGAGATCTGGAGTGTGAGAGGGGCTCTGAGCTGAGCTTGGGGCAGGCAGTTGGGGTGTAAGAGGCGGTTCTAGGTGAGGGCTCTGGGAGCGTGTTTGGTTGCAGGGGTGCTCGGGGATAGGGCAGGGACTTGGGGTGCAGGAGGGGGTTCATGACTGGGGTAGGGTTTCAAGATGTGGGCTCTGACTGGGCACTGCTTACCTCAGGTGGCTCCTGGGTGGTGGTTCAGTGGGGCTAATGCAGGCTCACCCCTGCCCTGGCCCTGCACCACTCCCAAAAACAGCCAGCAAACTCCCTCCCAAGTCCTGTTGTGTGCTCCTCCTCCCCCCCACCACCCGGTGCTCTGTGGAGCGAGGATACAGGGTGGGAGAGGAGGCACCTTGACATCAGCAGCCCTCCCTCCTCTCCCTCTCCTGCCCTGCACAGCAAGCAGGAGGCTCCTGGGGATAGGGGGAGGCAGCTCCAAGGCAAAGGGAAGGAGATGAGCAGCTGAAATGCCAGCACTTGATAGTCTCTTGGTCAAACCAGTCAAGATCACCTGTCAAAAGCTCCAAGATCTATCAGTAGATCCTGATCTACTGGTTGGTGACCACTGGTCTAGGGGTAGTAGGGCTGTATGAATTACTGATCATTTGCATCAGGTGCAGGGCTGATGAAAATGGAAAAAAAAATTCAGGTTGACCCAAAACAAAAATGTTTCAATGTTTTTGACAAAACAAAATTTTTTTTTCATTTGGACTTCTAGGATTATTGCATTAAAAATTAAGAAAAAATCCAAAATGAAACATATTTCCAAAGCACAAGTTAAAGCATTTAATATTAGAAATGCCAAAAACAGCCACGTTGGCATTTACTTTCTTTTTTTTAAACACAAATTATCACAATTTTTTTTTTTTGCAAAAATGGTTTTTAATGAAAAATGTCACCCAGCTCTTGTACACATTTTCTCCCCCAAGTCAGTTCCAAACTAATGTTCCATCATGGTGAGACAGGGGACTATGCTGCTATATGAAGTCATTTGGATGAATTACAAAACAAGTCTCTGATGGTACGTCCACATTGCATAGCTATTTTGGGAAACTGGAGTATCCTGAAATAGCTATCCCCCGTCTTAACAGCAAGCCCATTATTTCAGGCTCTCTAGTCCAACCTTCCTGTAAACCTCATTCCACGAGGAGTAAGGGATGTTTTGGAATAGTGGGTTATTTCAAAATTTGGTGCTGTGTAGACAGCGCCAAATTACGAAATAAGCTATTTTGAAATAAGATACGCAATTTGCATAGCTCAGATTGTGTATCTTATTTTGAACTATGGTGCACTATGGATGTAGCTATAGAGTACATCTACACAGCAACAGTAATTCAAAATAACTAGCATTATTTTGAAATAACTTAATCCGCGTCTATACAGCAGGGATATGCCAGGGCCTGGGACCAGAGCTCCCGCTCCAGGGCAGCCCCCGAGACCTGCCCTTACTACCAGGAGTTGGAACAGATCGTGGGTGGTGGGCAAGTCCAGACTCCATTGTGTGTGGTGGAGTCCGGGAGCTAGACAGGTTACCTAAGCACTTGGGAGGAGAACCCAACCCACTCCGCCCCTTGTCAGGACGCTCCCCGCCCCCGCATCAGTGCAGGGGTGGCCAAGGAGCAGCTTGCGAGTGCCACTCCATCCTCCACTCCCTCTTGCCCTTGCCTGGCAGTCCCCCTTTCTCAACCCCCCCACTCAGCAGGGCCTGTCCCCCGACATTGACTTACCTCCATCAAGACGGCCCCGACAGTAGACCTCCCCACGCCAAACTGGTGTCCCACAGAGCGGTAGCTGTCGGGGGTGGCCAGCTTTCACAGGGCTATTGCGATCCGCTTCTGCAGGAGGATGGTGGGCTGCAGGTGGGTGTCCTGGTGTTCCAGAGCAGCGGTGAGCCAGGCACACAGCTCCAGGAATGTGGCCTTCTGCATCCGGAAGTTGCGGAGCCAGTGGTCGTCGTCCCAGAGCTGCATAACGAGCTGGTCCCACCAGTCCAAACTTGTCTCATGCCTCCAAATCTGCCTGTCCCCAAAGAAGTTTGGGGGCAAGGACAGAGCTCCTGCATCCCGGAGGAGGGCCTCCTCGGTGTGGTCTGGGTGCATATGGGGCAGGAGATTCATGACAGAGTCATGCAGATGTAGCAGAAGCTGCAGTATGGCAGCATGGGGCCATCGCCTGCCCAGGGGCAGCTCAGGCTCCATGGCCAAATAAAAGGTAAAAAGTGGAAAAAAACCCAGAAAATAAACTGCTGTGGTGTCCGAGGAAGCAGGGCAACTAGAGCAAGCACTGCAGCAGCTTTGCTTTCTCTCTAGGAGGTAGGCAAGCCAGAAGCAGGAGCAGAGCAACTGCTGTCCAGGGAGATACCTTTAAGCATGCGTCTCTGCAAAAGGCAGGCAGCAGCACGTGGAAATAAAGGCTGCCCCCATGCCCTGCCAGAAGTACTTCCGGGTGCCTTCTTTTGTCAACAGAGTGTCCGGCAGTCTGGACGCTCTTTTTCGAAAAAGTGGATCGATTTTTTTGATCCGCCTAATGTAATCTAGATGCTCTTTTTCAACAGAGGCTTTGTCGACAGATACTGTTGACAAAATCTCTTTTGAAAAAGGCGTGCAGTCTAGACGTAGCCACCCTGTCCTTGGTCTTCCTCTTGTTTCTAATATATTTGTAGAATGTTTTCTTATTACCCTTTATGTCTCTGAGATTGAGCTCATTTTGTGCCTTCACCTTTGTAATTTTGCCCCTACATACTTGTGTTATTAGTTTATAGACATCCTTTGCACTTCTACCTGTTATGTAATATACATAACAATAGGCTTGTGATTAAATACAGGACCAGAACCCAGGAGATCTCTGTTCAATTCCTGGCTTTGCCACGGACTTCCACTTGATCTTGGATGAGTACTTTGGCTGTGCTACATGCCAGCGGTGTGATTGTTAATGCCTGTACATGTACTTGTGCTAGCTGTCACCTGAGCAAGCTTGCTAAAAATAATAGTGCAGCAGCATGGGTGAGATGCTCTAAAAACCTGCTTGTATTCCATGGGGATACACTCCATCTATGCTACTATTTTTAGCATGCTAGCTCAATGAGGGTAGCATATGTATATGTACAAGAGCTGGAATTGCACCCTTAGCTTGTAACACTGATGTTAAATCTCTTTGCTTTTTGGGGTATATGTGTACTGGAGCTGGAGGGGATAATTTCCAGTTCTGGGAGACCTATCTCCACTGGCTCTGATTGAGGGTAGGTCTCCTAGAACTGTTCTAACAGTGTAGTTGTGGTGGTGTGAGCAGAAGGATAGGTTGCCTCCTTGCATACATACCTTTGGGTATCCAATGGGAGCTGAATGCTGATAATGATAAAAAAAACTGACACACTTGGCTTTCAGGTTTAACAAGCCATTCAGCCATAAAAAAGGGATTAAAATTATCAATTTTGGCAAACCAACATAACAAAAACTCTCCTTTCAGATAATGAAAAACCATCCAGCACATATGTCACAAGAAATAAAATATAATTAGGGGAATTTTCCTGAACAACACTAGTTAACGTTATTTTCAAGGATGGGATTAGTCTGTGCCTAGTGGTTCCCTTTCCTTCACTCTGTCTGATAAGGAAATTCAGGTATCTTTAGCTCAATGCCTCTTTACAATGCAGAAGCATTTCTTGCTGGGAAGTACCATGTAGTTATTAGGAAATAACAAGGGCACAAGAAGTCACTTGTACTAAACCTAAACTGTCTGAGTGTTTAGTGAACAAGAGTTTAATATGTGGAATGCTATCCAGTTTCCATTTATGCCAATGAAGTTTTGCCAATACATTTAAAAATTCTGGCTCTACGTGACTAAATCATTTCTGAAAATGGAATGTAGGCTCCTTAGTCACTAAGGCAAGATCCTCAAAAGTATGAAAGCCCCCTAATCCCCACTGAACTCAATGGAAGTTAAGCTCCTAAATACCCTTGAAGATCTGCGCATTAGGCTCAGAAAATTCAAAAATGTTAAAATTTTACCTATGATGGATAAACATTGCTACTGAACACCATTGTTTAAATTTTAGAAGCTGTGCAATTAATGTGAAGGGACTGAGATTTTGCTGGCCACTAGGTCAAGTGACTGCAGGTGACCATTTGCACAGGGTTGCACAACATTTTTGTTTCATGTTTTGCAAGGTAACTAAACTTGAAGTGCTGTTTCCTCTGGAACTTTTAAGTGCACAGCAATTACATGAATTTACTTGACTCTTTCATGTATCTTTTGAACTGTAAGTGATGAAGAAGGTAGCATTAGACGTTAAGATTGATAGAATCTTTGATACACTATAGCAGCTCAATAGCTTTGTGTTTCCTCTTTGGATGTCGTCAATATTCCCTTTGTTACTTTAAATTTGATAAATGTAGAGAGATAACTAAAAAAATCCAGCTTTCCATTTGCATTATCTGGAGGAAAGATATTGTCTTACATCTTGACAGCTAGACCAAAGCTGCTATTTTGATTCATGAATAAAAGCTGAAGAGTGCTACATTAACTGCAAATAGTACTTATGTGGTATATGACTGTATTTTAAAAATAAAATATTTGGGTTGGAGTGGCAGTACCTCCAGTAATTTATTACTAGAAATAAATTAAATACTACCCTTGAGCATTAATAAGTAACAATGGTCTTATTCATCCTGGCCTTGAAAGTCTGAAAATGAGTGAGTAAATTGGTTGTTCTTTGCTGTTAGAGGAAAGTCATTATTTTCTGTATATAGAAAGAGGTACTGCAAAAAGAAAATTGCTGGAGTATTATTTTGCAGCTACAGATATAAGTCACATCTACTACTGAGTGCAAACCAAAACTGTGAATGTTGGGATGTTCAAAATCTGGTTCTAGAGCTGAATTTTGCAAATAGTACATATCTAATAATGGGCTGAACTAAAATATTGTCTATCTTATCCATCCAATTTATCAGGCAAATCTATTTTATTTATAAGTAGCCTGTTGCTATATTATCTGGGCTTGATTGTATGCTTCTCAAAGTCAGTGGTAAATTTGCTATTGACATTAATGGTGCAGGATCAGAGCCTAAACTCCAAGGGTGTATCTACACAACAGAGCTTAACTCGAAATAAGCTATGCAAATTGAACTTTGTCAATTGCGTAGCTATTTCAAAATAGCTTATTTCGAGTTTTGGTGCTGTCTACACATAGCTCTCTTCTCCAACTTCCCTTACTCCTCATAAAATGAGGGTTACAGGAGTTGGAGTAAGAAGTTCTCCAGCTTGACAGCATTTTAACATTATGTCAAAATAACTGCCAGCTGTGTAGATGCGGACTATGTTATTTCTAAATAACGGTAGTTATTTCGAAATAATGTTATGTAGACACATCCGGAGATATCACAACATTCAAATATACCCAAAATTTGGGGATCTTTGAAATCTAGATCCAAATCTGAATTTTTATATGAGTTCCTCTCTATTTACCAAGAATCAACAGACATGGACAATATTATCAGTCCAAATCACTATCAGAGTACAAGAATGCTGACTTTCAGGAGAGGAAAAATCTACTGGTTGCCACAATTTGCAGAGACGGTAGCCAAGGTACTGCCTACTAAAAATTAAACAAAAGGCCTCAAGTATAGCTAGAATATTTGGTCTGAATTCAAATATTATTCAAACTTTGGGGACTTAGAGATCTAATTTTGGATCTGAAATTTAGATGAAATTTTCCAGTGCACCTCAGTGAGTGGTGAGTCCACAGTGTTTTGTCTTTGTTTAGTTTGGCATTGTCCTTCATTGTGCTCATTGTGCCCTTATACTGTATTTGCCTTTGTCTGTGTTTCAATAAAAGAATATAACAGCCCAGAACAGATAAAAAACCCAATCCAATGATAATTTTGATATTTTTCCAGTAAGGTACACGTTTTCCATCTTCTTGGTGTTATTAAAATACTGCCATAGTGACATGCCACTGTAGGCATCACCATCTGTTAATAAAGTTCTGCTTCTGCTAACACTAGTACTTTGTGCCTTTATAGATGGACAGCTATAGACACAGATAAAACATAGTATTATGTCTCATGTGAGGGGCCTAATGAACTTTACAATCTTTAGTCTTTAAAATAATTACCTGTGATAGCTAAGTATTATCCCCAAAGGTCCTCACTGGATTTGAGGCTCCTTTGTGCAGATAGTAAGAGACTGCCTGCCCTGAAGAGCTTACAGTTTAAATAGGCAATACAGAAGAGGTGAGAGCAGTGGCGGCCCATCCATAGAGGCAAGCTAGGCCATTGCCTGGGGTGCCAAAGTTAAACAGCGTTGAGGGGTTTGGAGGTGGGGGCGCCGATCGCACGCCAATTGCGCGTTTTGCCTAGGGCGCCAGTTGCCGGCGGCTCGCCTAGGGCTGCTCCTGGGTGAGAGAGTATGCCAGTGGCAGAGCTGAAAATTAACCCCAGGTCTCTTGACTCCAGGAGACCTTGCTGCATCTCCCACGGACCCAATCCCGCTCTGATGGATGTCAGTGGAGTTGATTCATAGGAAGCAGGGTTGAGCTGCTAGTGGCTGTTAACAGCTTAATGATTAATTCACAGTTAAACATAGACAGCTGTAATTGTCCAGTGTTCAGCTGTAATTGTCTCCAGATTTTTAAAGTATGTCTGATAACATTAATCTCAAATTCCTAATCACTGGATGCTCCCAGTAGATATGGTGGAAGGGATTCCATTCCTCACATACTCTCCAGTGTCTGTCAGATCTGGACCAACATATGTAACACAGCATGACAAGTTGAGATTGGTGTGACACAAGTGGAGCTGCTCTGTAATAACATATGAATACTGTATGCTGAGTTGGTTATTGGCATATTAATATATGGAGTTTGGTTTAAATTAACAATATGTTGTAAGGAATCAAGCTAGAAGAACACAATGGCTCAGGATGTCTCTAGAGAGTGCATCTTGCCCAGGTAATGGTGACAGTACCGCTTGTTTGGCACTCAGATGCTATAGTGATAAGCGGCATTTAAGTGCATGGATGCCAACGTGCACTGCAACAGGCCCTTTAATTGTGAACATTTGAAGCTATTTTTAGATTAATTCACAGTTAGTATAATTTCTTCACTATCATTAAAGAATGCTGCAAGGTGCAGGAAATTTTAGAATTATATTGTGCTTGTAAAATATGCTTCAACAGTGCAGGAAATTTGCTTCACACACTTTTTTTTTAAACAATCTCTGTCATTAATCTTAATGGCAGTTAAAGTGTATGCAGCTTTTTAAACTAACATAACATGTTCTTGGATGAATTGGAAAATCAATGTAGCACTCTTTTCAAACATAAACAGGGCAGTAAGCAATTGTTCTCCATGTACCACAAGAAGTAATTGGCTTAGTCTGCAGCAATGGAGATTTAGGTTAAATGTTAGGAAAAAAATTCCAACTATAGCTTAAATGCTGGAGGAGGCTTCCAAAGAAGAGTATTGACCACCCTCCAGAATTGGAGATATTTTAGAGCAGGTTGGACATAATCCCATCCTTGAAAATAATGTTAACAAGTGTTGTTCAGGAAAATTCCCCTAATTATATTTTATTTCTTGTGACATGGTGCTTGCAAAGAGGTTGGAGGACACTCTGAACTGAGTGTGTTCTAAGAGCTGGAAGTGAGTTCCTTCCCCCATTGGTTGAATGTCAGATCATCTAGGTTTACTTGGTGCTGCCTCAACACAGGAGGATATACTAGGTGATTCTTGAGGTCCCTTCCAAACCTTTATTTCTACATTTCTGTACTTTGCATTATCCGACCCTTCTTAGGGACTTTTCATAGCTTGATTATCATAAAGCCTGATGCTGCCCAAGAGCACTATAGTATGTTAGTTTTTCCAATTCCTTCCTTGGCTGATCTCTCTACCCTCATTTGCTTCCACACAAAATGCCTTTGAGGTTGGGGATTCAACCCAGTCAATAAGGGGTTTTGTCACTACCTGCTCTGCAACTCTAGACACCTTAAATGTTACACTGCTGTGGCTTATACCCAATCACTAGCAGCAAGCAGACAGGATGCAAGTCACAACCTGGCTTCCACCACCCAGTTACTGATTTCAGAGTGATCTCAGCATCCTTCAGTCCTGAATTTCCCCTCCCTCCCCCCAAAAAATGTCTCCCTGCAGTGTCCAGTCCTCTCCTGGAACACTTAACAGAAGTTACTAATTTTGCTGCACCTTTAAAGAGACAGATACAGAAGCTAATGATCTGGACTATAGTTAACAGTCACTTAGTTCAATCAAAGCAGTGGGTTGTTTTAGATAAAAAGTAAACTGAGTTTATTTAATCAAAAAGAGAGTTGTAAGTGAGTTTAAGTCTAAGGGATAAAGATAGAAAGACCTAACATCACAAGCAACAGTCTTTGGTCAAGTAGTTTCCTCATCAGCCTTCTATGTCCGTCACCAACTGACTAGTTCTTAGGATCCCCAGAGAGTCCATGGCACTGGTTTTCCTTGTCTCCTCAGTGAAAGGATAAAACAGAAGCTCTCTGCCCTTCTCTTTATAGTCCAGTAAAACTTTACGAAGTATCTCACTCAATGTTCATTCACCCTGCATCAAGCTGCAGAAAGGCTTCCTAGAGCCATGGTCACCAACCCGTCGATCGCGATCGACTGGTCAATCAGGAGGTCTTGACCAGTCGATCGCGAGGCGTTCGAGGCCCCCCCAATTCCTCCCAACCCCAAGAAGCCCCACTACCTACCTCCAGCGACAATGGAGGTAGTGCTGGCTTCCCGCGGGGTGGACGGAAGTCTGGCAGCTGCGTGCCACTTCCGGGGCTTCCAGAAGTGCGCTGCCTGCTCCCCTCCTCCAGGTCTGTGGCGCATCAGGGACTTGCTGCGCGAGGGGAGGAGGTAGGAGTCCCGGTGGGGGAAGACGTGCACTGGGACTTCCCTCCTCTGTGGGGGATAGGGGAGGAGTCCTGGGGGGAGGCGTGTGATGGGGCATCCTTCCTCTGCGGGAGCAGGGAGTCGGGCCCGGAGGAGGAGTGCAACCGGGCTTCCCTCCTCTGGGGGAGGAGGGGGAATCCTGGGAGGAGGCTGGTGCAGGGGACTCTGTGCCCTCACTGGCACCCTGTCCCCTGCCCTCCCAGCACCCTGTTCTCTCTCCCCTGCCCCAGCCACAGAACCCTGCCCCTACTGGCACCCTGTCCCCTGCTGCAGAAACCTGTCCCCTGCCCTCCTGGCACCCTGTTCCCTCTCCCCTGCCCCCAGCTGCAGAACCCTGCCCCACTGGCACCCTGTCCCCTGCCCCAGCACCCACTAGCACCCTTCCCCAGTACCATGTCCCCTGCTCCCACCAGCACAGTTGGGGCCACATTAGTGAGGCTTGGGGGAGGCGGGTTTGGAGGAGAGTTTTTTTTGCATCTCATTTGTGTGGCCACAACTGACTTTTCTGTGGGTCAGTGACCCCGACTCAAAACAGGTTCTCTGCCCTTCTCCGACATAAAGACAATGCAGAAACTTTTTGTGTTTGACATAGTATTTTATTTAAAAATGAAGCCTGGCCAACAAACCCCCAACTGGGGCCAAGCTCCCATCTGGCCACAGCATCAGAACACTCCTGCACTCCCCCTTCCCCAGACCCTAGATCTGAGCCTATCATACACTGGAACCCCCTGCCCTGAGCCCCTCACATACCCCAACCCAAATTCCTGAACCCTCACATCCACAAGCCTGTGGCTTGCTTAGTACCCCGACCCTACATCTGACCCCCAACACTGCCCAGCCTGGAGCCCCCTTCCCGAGCCAGCGTTCCCTTCTCCACGTCCTCCTGCATCCAGATTTCCTCCCAGAGCTTGCACCTCTTACCCCTTCCCACACCCAAATCCCTCGTTCCCACTCCAGAGCCTACACATCCTGTCTCAACCCAGTGAGGGTATGGCTAGATTGCAGGAGTTTTTCAGGATTCTGGAGATATCCCAGAAAAACTCTTCTGCATCCAGGGATGCGTTTGTTCTTCCGCTTTTTTAGTGGAAGAGCAAATATGCTCTTTCTGTCACCCTTATGTTCCTCTTTCCACAAGGAATAAGGGGGCTTCCAAAAGAAGGGGGTTTTCTGACATTTGGTCCAGTCTAGACAGGCCAAATGTTGGAAAAACCTCTTCCTACAGAAGAATTGAAAAAAAAAAGCAGCAGTATAAGGGTTGGGGATAGCAAGTGCTGGAGAGGAGGAGAATAAAGAGGGTGGGGCTTCAAGGAAGGGGCGGGGCGGTAGATCTTAGCTTGTTCTGTCATTTAAAAAGTGATCTTGGGTTTAAAAAGGTTGGAGACCACTGTTCTAGAGAGTGGAGTCTTTATCCCTCCTTGTGACTATTATCACTTTTTTCCCCTCTAGCTCTCCTAATGGCTTTGTTTGCCTGGCAGGCAAATGTGCTTTTGTTTGTCTTGGGTCACACCTTACTCCATTTACATGGGAGTCACAATCATATAGGCAGAACTTCATTCCTTTGTCTGAAACCTTCCTGCCCCCTCCCCATTTATCTATTCCCCTGACATGCCTAGATTTAAACGTTTTGGCCATAATTCCATCATATCTATATAATCCTTTATGGGCTGACCATGAAAGAATATTAACGATAGTAAGTTATTAGTTTTCTGATGACCTATTACATGATCTCCTTTAGATTATAACAATAGTGAGTTGGGGTACACTGAGGTGGTCCAGCCAGCTGACATTTACGTCAGTGGTCGGGGAAGACACACGACACCTGCATCTTCAGGAACTCCAGCCTCTTCCAGAGGATGCATGCCGGCACATTTTTACCTGAGTGCACCATCAGGTTCAAGGTAGTGGACATGTCCATGTGCATTGTGGCGACACAGCCTACCTCTTGTTCCCCTGGGTGGTGAAGCCCTACATGGGACACCTGGACCCCACAAAAGAACAGTTCAACAACAGGGTCAGCAGGTGCCACATTGTCATGGAGGGTGCCTTTGGCTGCCTCAAAGGGAGGTTCTGGAGCCTCTTCACTCGCCTGGACCTTGGCGACTGGAACATCCCCCAGGTGGTGGCAGCCTGCTGTGTGCTCCACAACCTCTGTGAAAATAAGGAGGAGACTTTCTTGCCAGAGTGTGGCAGGGAGGAGGCAGAGGCTGAGCAGCTTGCCAGGGCTTTTGAGCATACAGGCACCACTGCCATTCGGCGAGCCCATCAGAGGGCTGTGCTCATCAGGGTGGTCCTCAGGGAGAGTTTCAGCCACTTGTAAGATTCTCCCCCAGCCCTCCCCACAAATGGCCTTTGCATAACCCCTGTATGCCTTTCCCCCCCACACTCCTCCCTTCCCTTGCTCTCCCTCCCCACTTCCCCCTCCCAAATAAAAAAGACTTTTTTTTGTTTGGAAACACACTGTCTGATATTTATTCAGAGAATATATAATGGGGGAAGGACTGGAGAAAGAACCTGGGAGGTGGGGGGGAGGGGCTCAGGGATGGGGTAGGGACTGGCGCCTGCCTAGGGTGTCTTGGGATGGCTCAGCTGATGGAGAGGTCTCACTGCCACATGTGCATGGGCCTTGGCAGCCCCTGACAGAGCAAGGAGGAGAAGCCAGGGGGGTGGGTGCTGGGAGTTGTGGGGGGAGTGGGTTCTGGAGGGTTGGGAGACTGCTCCATGGCTGTGACCAGATGCTCCATGGCAGTGGTAATAGCAGAGCACATTGTCTCATGCTGGCGGGCCAGATGGTCTGCCTCAGTTCCTGGTCAGCCTGGCACTCCTCAAGGTCAGTGACCTGCCCCAGTGCAGCTCCTCAACATTCCTGTTGAGGGACCGGCGGCACGCCAGATGCACCCACAGCAGGCCTTTTCAGGGTTGCCTTCATCTGTGGCTCTCGTGGGGATGGAAGGGGGTGGATGTGCCACACTCGCAATTGGACCAGCTGTGAAGAAAAGTGAAGAGGGCAGTCATCCCAGAAGACACTGTGTGTGAAGCCTGGCCCTAATCTCTGAGCTGACACCAAAGGTGTTGGTTCAGACAATGGTGCTGTGCTTTGAGCAAGGCCCTCTGTTGTCTACACAGTGGGCACTTCCTTGTAGGGGCACAAACATCCCAGGGGAGCCTTGCTATCCCTATGTCCTGGAGACAAGCAGGCATGAGAAGATGCTGTCTGGGCCAGGAGCCTGTGGGGGAAAGGGGGTGGGACTGTGCATCTTGGCTTCCTTATGTGTCCCTGTGATGGGGCGGCCCCGCCCCGCACTATACATGAACCTGCAGGCAGGGCCCAGCTGGCTGAGAGGGTCCAGCTGGAGGAGAGTGCCCCCCCCCCCCCGCCCATGGCCTTGCAGGGCATGCTCACTGGTTCTGATAAGGCCCTGAGCCGGCTCACGTGGGGCTGATAGCCGAAGGGGAAGGACCGAAAAGGCCAGCTCCTGACCCAGAGGAGTCCACGCAGCCGGAACCAATGCCACAGCCCCAGCCACTGCGCCAACCCCAGCCCCGGAGACCATGGAGAGGTACGACCGCAGAGGAATGGCGGGGAGGTAGGAAGCAGCCTAGGGCAGGGAGTAATACAGCCCTGAGTGTTCAGCGGGGTGAGGGAAGGAACCCCTCACTGAGCAGGCAGTGGACCGAGTCACTGCCAATAGGGCCCTGGGCTGGGACCTGGTGGAGTGGGAGGGCCCGGGTCCCCCTATCTTCCCCCTCTGCAGTGCCCCGGAGTCCAGAAGGGCCCGCAGGCCTAAGGACTAGGCCAGAAGGCTGTATTTACCCCAGGAGGGGGAACTTTCAAAGACTGAGCCAGAAGGCCGTGTTTACCCCAAGAGGGGGAGGCGACTTTCAAAGACTAGGCCAGGATGAGGGAGGTCCCAAGCGAGGGGTGGCACCTCTTGGCAGTCCCACACATGCCAGGTCCAACAGCAGCAATGTCCGCAGAGAGAGAATTGCCCACTGGAAGAGAAGGGGCAGGGTGTTGGGGGATGTGTGTGTAAGCAGCAGAGGCCACTTTCCAGACACAGTGTTACTGGGGCCCCTCACTCTCCCTCCCCGCCAGCAGGTTCCCGTGAAGGCGATCAGTGGCCTCTGTCTCATGGCGCTTGATAGGGAGTGAAGGCTGCTCGAGAATGTGGGTGTGACCTTGTGCCATGTGCAGCACTGTTGTGTGTTTTCATGACCCCCACCTTCTTAGTGGCTTGTCATGGGTAAGTGTCCCACCATGGAGGCTGGAGTAAGGCAGGCCTATGCAGGAATCTTGTGAGAAGGAGCGACAGGTTCCTGTGTGGCCACCTCATGGGGGTGAGTGCTCTGGACTGGCTCCCCAAGTGCACCCATGTTCATAGGCTGTTGTGTGTGCCCCAGGCAGAGAGAGGAGGGCACAGTCTGCCACCTTCCCCCATGTGTAGACAGAAAGTGATGGAACTCACCTGAACTGCCTTCCCCAGCTTCGTCTGAGCCCTGGGAGACATCCTGGGAGGGTGGGGACTGGCTCCAGCTGATGACAACCTCCTGGCAGACATGGTAGAGTGTTAGGCTGGCCTGCTCCTCCTCCTCTCATTGTCATTGTCCTCCTCCTCCTCCACAACCCCGCCCTCCTGGAGACTCACAACAAGTGGGTCTAGGCCAGAATTGATGCCAAAGAGGGGAGAGGCGACCAGCCTTTCTTCCAGGATGGCATCCAGCTGCACTTGGAAGCAGCAGTCTGGGGTGCTGCCCCAGAGTGGGAACTTTCCTCCCTGACCTTTGTGTTGACCTACCAAAGTTCTTTTATCTTCACGTGCACCTGGTCCAGGGTGTAGCTGTGCCTTTTCTGGGCCAGGATTGCAGCCATCCAGCTATAGACATCGGTGTTGGATTGTCTGGTGCGGAGAGCTTGGAGGTTTGACTCCTCTTCCCAGACCTTTGTGAGATCCAGGAACTCTGTACCAGTCCAGGCTGGGGCCCTCTTTTGCCCCTGGCCAGGGACTTCAGAGGTGGCTGCAGCTGTCCTTGCATGGGGGGCTCAGAGGGAGTGCTAGGATCACTCATGGCTGCACTGAAGGGTGCTGCTGTGTAGCCTGGGGCTAGCAGGGCTTGTTTTGTACCATAAGCCCTTTCCCTTCTGTCTGCAACTTTAAATACTGCAGGAGAAGAGAAACAATAGAGTTTTCAGGGGGGTGACCATAGAAGCCACCAGGGCCATGAGAGGCCCTGGAGGCCAATTATTTCAAAATAACAGCCAAGCATCCACACTAATCCTATTTTGAAATAACAATTTAGAAATAGGCTTTATTCCTGATGAGAAGCAGGGGTTGTTATTTCAAAATAAGAAGCCTATTATTTTGAAATAATTTTGAAATAACGAGCTTACTGTATGGACTCTCACCTTGTTATTTTGAAATAACTCCATAATGTAGACATGCCCTGAGAGCCTACACTGCTTGCCACTTATTTGCTGGAGCAAAATTATAACCGAGGTTATAAGTAGGCGTTACCTGTTACCCTAAGAACTGAAACATTTTTGGCAGGCAAGATAGCGTTCATTCTGCATTCATCCTTCATGTAGATGTGAAGAACAAGGTTTCCAGTTCAAACAGCCTTCTACTCACTGTTGTCCAGTTATGGCTGGGGACCTGCACTATGGTTAATAGAATAGCAATGTGAATCAGATGTGGGGGCAGTGGTGCTAGGATGGGTGCATATTAAAACAAGTGCTTATCCGTTGTTGTGTCTCTGTAACAGGTCCCTGGGAAACCATCCAAAATAAGCAACTATATCTTGGCTGCCTTTTGGCAGAAAAGTTCTAGTGGCAGATGTTACTTGGCACTGGCTCCTTCTGAGTGTGAACCAGATGCTTAGCTTACACTGATTTCCTGATAGATTCAAGCTGATTGTGTGGCATTAGTGTTTGTACCTTTAAGGGCTGAGCTGCACAGTCAGAGCATGTGAGCCAGACACTCTGAAGTGCGTGTTGTTATACACAGGCCGTTGGAACTGTGTCAGAGTAAACCAGAGCTCTTGCAAGCACCTGGAGCAGTGAGTGGTTGCTGAACACAACAGGCAGTACTTGCCTTGCGTCTCTTCAGGCAGAAGTTAGATAGGGATACATTTTGTGGGAAGTGGCGCTTAAGACCAGTTTCTGTGTTTGTGGTTTAAATACAATGTGGCTTGGTGGAGGGATAGGTTAAATCAGCTAATTAATGAGATTATCTCACAATACATAGTCACCACAAAACTTTTAAGAAGATACACAGGAAACCCTTGATTATCATCCTGTTATGTGGTCTGAATTCAAACCACAAACGTAAATCCCCATTTTATTGATTTAAGAAAGATGACACTAAGTGCATTTAATAGTTGTATAAGAAAGAAATGCAAGCCATTACTTTAATGGAAGTGTAGGACTTGAGGGGACCTCGTTTGGTCATCTCATCCAGTCCCTTGCACAAAAAGCACAACTATGTAATAACTAGACCATTTCTGACAGATGTTTGTCTGACCAGTTCCTAAAAACTTCCACGGGCCTGTTGCAGAGACAGGGTTTTAAGCCAGTTCTGTTTAGATTATGCATGCTATGTGTATTTATGATTTCTGTATATACCAAACATACACATTTATTGCTCAGCCTGGTGTCAGCTTTCAGTAAAGCATGACCGTCATGGAAACATTCAGATATTTAGAATGACTCAGCAATTATTACTGAAAGGCAAACTGCGGGGATGTGCAAAATAAACTCTTGAAAAATATATGATTGAGAATCCAGAGATTCTACCTGTTTTCCACACGCTGGGAGTTCTAGGGGCTGTCTACACTTAAAATGCAACAGCAGTAGGGTTGCCCCTCTGCGGTGCTTCAGTGTAGACACTGCCTAGCCAATGAGATAGATTTTCCCATCAGCCTAGGCAATCCACACCCCCAAGAGGAGGTAGCTAGGTTGACAGAAAAAAATCATCCATCAACCTAGCATTGTCTAAAAGGGGACATAGATTAGTTGAACTTCTCTGCTCAAGATCTGGATTTTTCACAGCCCTTAGTGACTTAGTTATACTGACCTGATTTTCTAGCATAGCCCAGGGGTAATCCACACACCTACTGAGTGTGGTTCACTGTCCCTTCTAGTAGTGGCATTTAGACCACTGACAGAGAAAGAATGAGTGTGCTCTACAGGATTAGCTGAGAGCCAGCTAACTTCATAGCTGTAGCTGTAGAGGCTCATGCACTGAACTCCAGAGGTCCCAGATTCAGTTCTGCCTATCACCACTACACAGGCCTTAGACTTCATCTAGAAGCTGGGATCTAAAAGCCCAATTATGTTCCCAGGTGGGTTACAAAACTTTATAAAAAGAGCCACTCACTAGTCCAGAGCTGGGCAATAATTTTTAGTCATGGGGGGGGGGTATTCCAAGATTTTGGTAAGTGGTCAAAGGCCACACTTCTGTGGAGCAGTGGGGGGTATGGGATGGCAGGTGGAGTGTAGAAGGGAGCTTGGGCTAGAGGATTGGGATACAGGAGAGGGTGTGGGGTCTGAGAGGGAGTTTAGGTAAGGAGGGGGTTATGACTGGGGGAGAGGCTTGGGGTGCAGGGTCTGGGAAGAGGTATGGGTGTAGGAGAATATTCTGGCCTAGGGGAGGAGTGTAGATGGGGGTGCAGAGTCTGGGAGGGAGTTGTGACCTGGAGGAGGTAGGGGAGAGGGGATGCAGAGGGCTTGGGTGGAGACTTGGGACGGGGCGGGTGGTGATGGTGGCTTGGGGCAGAAAGTTGGGTGGGAGAGAGGAGGTGAGGTGCCAGAGGCAGATTCTGGGTGGAAGGCACTTACATAAGCAGCTCCCAGCCCAGCCTTGCAGGAACCTGAGACAGGCTCCAAGCCTGTCTGCTAGACTGGCTGCTCCACATGGCTCTGCTCCAGCATAGGAAGTGAGTGAGAGAGGAGGCTTTATTTGCTGCCTCTCCCTCCAGCAAAATTTTTCAGTGCCTATTGGCTAGAAATTGGCCAATGGGAGCTAAGAGATTTTGCTAGAGAGTGAGGACAGTGCACGAAGAGCAGGGAGAGCCAGCCTTTAAAGCGGCAGCTACTGTATAATAAGGGTGCTGGCAAGGTGGCTGTGGGCTAGACCTGGTGGCTTGGTGGGCCAGATCTGGCCCACTAGCCTCCTCTTGCCCACCCCTGCAGTAGTCTGATAGGAAAAGGGCCTTACCCTCACTCGATTCGTGCAGGTTAGGTCACATAGCCTGGGTAGGGTTGCCAGGTGTCCGGTTTTGAACCGGACAGTCCAGTATTTGAGCTTTCTATTTGGGAAACAAATTGAGAAAATATAAATGTTCAGTATTTTCTAACTAAGATGTAATGTAGATTGTGATGTAATGTCAAGTGTTTCTGTTGTTTTTGTTGAAACCATCTGGCAACCCTAAGCCTAGGCTGGACTTTTCTGTGTGCTCTTGTTGTGTAAAATAATTTTACTTTGCCTCTCTTGCAAGCCACCACTCCGAAGCCTTAAGAATGAAGCCCTGATGAGAAAAGCTTGCTGATGAAAGGACTGCTCTATTTATTACTGAACAAGCTGATCCACTCTACCACCTTACACTGCAGTTTTGTAATTTGATAACCAACATGTCTGGAGATTCTCCTGTTGTTATGATTTCATAATGACCTAAATATCCTGAAGGTGGTGTGGACTTGGGTTCACATTTTGAAAAGAGCTCAATAGCACCCAGCAACTCCCATGGGAGCTCATGGGAGCTGAGCCCTTTTGAAAATCAAGCCATTTCATGGAGACGTCTAAATGGGACATGAGGTACTATGTAGGAAGAATGAAAGTGATTATTGGGTGGGGGTTTTCACCTGTCCCTGCAGGGCATAGGTGCAGGTAACATGCAAGGATTATCTGGGCATCTGTTACTTAATAATTTCTCTGCCATTGCAGGGGTCTTTGGTTACTGGGACACCTTGGTTTGTCCTATTGTCTGCCTGTGACACATAATAATCTAGCCTCTTGTGGGATGTAATACATTAATGTAATTTCAGTTTTTGGATATAGAGAACAAGTGCGTGGTGGTATGTGGCTTGTGATACACGGGAGGCCAGAGCAGATGATCCACCAGTGCTTTCTCACCCTAAACTCTCTGACTGTGGTGGAAGTGAAAGAATTTCATGTGTGGAGAGAATTTCATGTTTAAAATTATGTTGCATTGCATTTTTCAGAGATTGTCCATTCTTTCATATTTTCAGTCATCAGTCAGGGGAAGAGGTGTCTTCAAAGAGTTATAGCCTAACCATCTCATGTAGCCATCTCTTACTTTTCCTTGCACCTAAAATACTTGACTTTGATGCTGAAGGTCTCACACAGGTGCCTGGAATTCTTTTGATTGTAACAGATATTTTCCCAACCTGTTTTAGCTGAAAAACCAGTATTGTCACTTTTAAATAGCTTGCTGATGTTGTGGTTAAAACAAAAACACAGCAAATGTTCTTATCCATTTATGAGGAGTTCATCTTCCCAGGACTGATACTTTTCCTCATCTGTTTTTGAGATCTTTTCTACCGTATCTGGAGAAGGTGTGAAACTAGACAGTGGTGTGTGCCTTTCCTTCAGTAAATCTGTCCTAAGAGGCTTGATGTCTATAAGTTGCTCTGTTGCAAGTGGGCAGACTTTATCTCTTAACACACATTCTCTCCTCTCCTTCAGGCTCTCTTTGTGCCTCTGAATCCTTTTTCCTTTGTCCTTCCTTCTTCCTCTTTGCTAGACCTCCACTGAAGTCAATGGGGATCTCTCAATAGACTCTGATAAGCTTTTGAACAGACAGTTGCTTCTTATCTAGTCACAAAATTCTTGATCTTCCACACAAATTTTTATTGTTGAAAATGGTTTACTTCAAAGTAAAGACTCATTAAACTGAAATAATGGAAAGAATTGTTTACACTAATGGGACAAATCCCTCAGAAATATTTCCTGCACAAGTCCCTTTTGTGTCCATCGTGTTGGGTTTTTGTGTTCCATAGCTGGGCCTACGCAGGGGGGGAGCTATAATTCCAGGTATACTTTTTGCCTTGTTTTCAGCAGTGAGCTCCTCACTCGGCCTTATTTACCTGAACTATTGTCCTGGGTCTCATCCTGTCTTTGTCTGTCTCACCTATTGTAGGTGATATTTGTTGGGGCAAGGGACATGCAAAGAGCTATTCAAATGTTCTGCACTGTAGAAATGATCACTAGTAACAAGGGTGCTAGTGAGCTTAGCAGCAGTACTTGGCTTTGGAGAAAAGAGGTGATTGTTCCACTCTGGGTCTACAAATGGGTTTTGAGCGACACATATGCCCTCTACTGCCTGGTAAACACAGTCAATAAGGCTAGCAGTGCAGGAGGTGCCATTATAGCAGAAATAGGGAGGAAAGTTGGAAATTCCTTGCTCCCAGAAGGGTGACTTTGGTCCTGGGGGAGAGAAAACACCAGCACAAAACACTCCCAGACCCTTCAAAAACAAACCTCAGTGAGATTAATTCTACATCCTTTTATTTTGTTTACAGTGTTTTGATATATAAAATCCTTACAGGATTTTGGACAGTAAGGGGGATTAGAAAGTAACAGTTTCCACAGTACTGCCAACAGCAGCAAGGCTGCTTATTTTGGTTATTTGTTTTATAGATCAGTATCTTTAACCTGGAAAACATGTTTGTTTTCTTTAACACATACGAGTGCCATTTGAAACTATGGTGCAGTTTTTGCAAATGCAGCACTCTATGGAACTCAGGATGTATTGGAGTGTGATCAAATCCACTGTAACACAGCAACATTTCAACCATGATGCTTTAAAGTATATGGCATCTTTCATCTGAGGATTTCAAAGTTCTTTACACATGTTAATTAAGTCTCAAAAAACCCCAATTATACCCATTTTACAGCTGGGTGGGCAGAGGCATTCAAATTAATTTTGCACAGTCAGACAGTGAATAGAGATGGGCCTAAGCCAAAAACCTAGATCCAAATATCCAAAACTATGGGAGATTTAGAATCTTGATCAAATCTTTGGGGCTTGGGCTCATGCTTAACAGCAAGGCAATGGCAGTGAAGAATAGAGACCCGAGTCCTTGCTTTGACCATTAGATAATTCTGCCTCCTTATATATTTATGTTATAATTTTTTTTGGCTAGAGTCACAGATTCAATGAAACTGTCCATTTGCACCTGCTGAGGATCTGATCCTTTACTTTTTAAGGTATAGTTTTATAATTTTTTCTAGTCTATTTAATTGTTATTAGAAACAAAAATATATTAGATAAATTGCCTTATAACTAATTGTATCTGAAAGCAACTGTACTATATTAACCACCCTCCCACAATGGACCTCACTTGCTTGGTGTTGCTGCTACAGTATATTTTGTTTCTTTCATCACTGTATATGTTTAATGTCATGTATTTAGCACAGTACTTGTGTATCTTCTGTTAGCAATTATATTTTTTGTTTTATATTTAAAATTTCCAATAGGAAGTGTTATCATAAAAAAGGTGTGCAAATTGTTATTCGCTAGCATATGGTTGTTGTCATTTCAGTTGTTGTTGCTGATACTCCAGACCTTCTGACCTTTCAGGGTGAGTACACAACTTTTGGCCACAATCCTGCATTCCTTATGTAACCCTCATTTCCAAAACAAGAGTCCATGGCTCCCTCTAATTGTCAGTCCATATAACCTATTAATGAATCAGTTGCAGCTGCCAGCTAAGGGCTATGTTTCCCAGTCCAGAAAAGTACTTAAACAAGTGTGTAAATTTAAACACACGAGTAGTGCCATTAACTTTTTGATCCATTTCTTCTAGTGTGAGTATGGAAAGAGGGACAGAGACCTTTTTAGCATTGTGCTAATGAACTAGGAATGGTGTGTGGCTGAGTGGAGTTTATCTTTGTTAATCTGTGCTCTAGTGTAATGTATCTTCCTTTCCCAATGGCATGAGCCAATTCTGAATTTAGCATTAATATTTCTTAAATATAGAGTTTGTATTTCATATGTGTGTGTGTGTGTGTAAACAACAAATTCAAGTTTCAAACTGAAAAGATACTGAAAAGAAAATTAATACAGCTGGATGTCAATATATTATACTGAGAGCAGAGCCATTTCTGGTGGCAGTAAATTAGCTTAACAGTTTTACAGGATATGGCAAAAAATATGAAATGAGCTCAAGTACTAGTTTCTGTTGCACTGAAGTAATAAATCCTTTCAAATATTTTTGAGGACAGATGAGATTTATACCACAGATTGCTAGAAGGTTACCAGTAATTTCTTGCTGGAGCACTGACAAAGAGAAGCATAATCTTACCTAGCAGCACTTTCAATAATGCCATTCATTCATGGTGCTGAAGGCATTCCACATAAAATAATTAGCGAATTAATTACCAAACTTTTGCACAGCTATATGTAATGGACCAGATTCCCCTACAGCTACTTTGTACCACGGTTCAACCAGCTGGCTGAAGATTCACCAACAAGGAGAAGAGTTGTCTCGTTGGCTCTTATGCCACATCTCAGCCTAGAAGTCATGCCTGAAAGAAAGTTACATGACCCAGATGCTTCACACATTTGCACTCTCTGCTTGCCAGAATGGCTGTGTTGGACACAGGCAGCTGGGGATCAAGTTTCTCTGACTTGTCCGAAGAACTGTACCAGTTTCTAGCTGGCCCCACAGTTTGGGGTATAAAGTCACTTTTGCCATATGAGGCTGCACTAAGAGTAGCATGGATGTACTCCATGACCAGGGCCATAATGTTTGATACAACAGTCTTGGCAGAACCAAAGTTCCCATGGAAGAGGGGCTACAAGATCATGTCCTATGCATCCAAAAAAAAAAATTTAAATTGTATTATTGCTTATTTTATTAATTGACATATTTGATGGATATCAGTAGCAACAAAGATCTTTTTCTGTCATTTGAGAGCATTACACACATTGTAAAGTATTGCTGCTAATCCCAGTTGATCAGACTGAGTTGTGGGCTTACTGTTTTGTCAGGTATGCTATATAATTGTTTTTAAAAAATCCTGGATCATTATATATTTACCAGGCAATTGAATTAGTTTCTGAATAATGAATATACAGTATATATATTTATAACCTCTCAGGACAAATTATGTTCCCCCTGTTAAGTAGGAAATCGATTCCTATGAAATTAGTGGAGCATCTCTGACTGCTATTTTCTGATTAAAAGCAGGATGATACTTGCTTATGTTTCCTCTGTGCCTTTCTATTTTATGTGCTCAAAAAGGGGTGTGGAGATTAGAACAGAATATGTCCACTATGCTGTGCAAAGTTTTGTTTCTGTTGAACTGAAGCAATGAGTCATTGCAGGCATGTCCCTATTGCAATAAAACTCATGCTTGAGACTATCAGGGGAAAAGGATTGCTTCCGTATGTTTCCTTCACATACTCTTATGCATCTTGAAAGCCAAAACTTGTGATTAGTTTCAGTGACTTGATACGACTTTATTCAGTCTATATGAAGTCACCACTCTTACAGCAATTCAATACCTTTAATGCAAACTGTTCACGGGCAAATGGATTAAAATACTACGCTTTGTTACCTTTCAGAAAAGTGCTAGTTAAGCCACATTGCTTTGAATTTTTCAGTAGATTCATAATGGAAAATCTAGCTCTCTATTTTTCAGTGCTCAGGTGGCTCCAGAACTAGAATATACCTATTTTCCTGTTGTGGTTCAAAGATAGCCCAAATCTCATAAGGACACAAGATACCCAAAATGGCAAACATGTAGTGAGAACAGCTTGATTTCTGAGATGCCCTGTGTCTGTGGGCCAAAATGTAGGTCCACAAAACTAGCTACTCATAGGCTCTAGGTAAAGACGAATCCTGTTTGGCTGCCTAAGCAAAATGCCAGCACTCAATAAATAATCACAATAATGATGAATAGTAATATATTAATATATGATTATGGAGAATTACTGTAAATATGAAATGGTGTGATGCTTCTAAGGAGGGATTCGTTATTAGGGCAAAATCCAGTGCTCACTGAAGTCAATAGAAGGGCCACACTGACCCAAACCCATGGAAAACACATAGAGTTGGGAGTATTTGCAAAGGAATACTTACACATAGAAAAGTGAATATGGCAGATTTCAACAAGCACCAGAAGATTTGTCTTTCACTATTCACTCTTGACTCTTGCTCATTTTGACTATGTTCATGTCCCCTTGCTGTTCTATGTTCATGAATATCCATGTGAAGGGTATTTTGTTCATATGATTGTTTGGGAATGGCTGTTTTTTCATAGGGGTACCCTGAGTTACACGAGAACATGCCTGAACAAGAATGTTCTTTCCGAGAGATTTGTAGCTTATTGTTCTTCTATTTAAATATTTCCAATCATCTAGCTAGGAATCCGAAACCGCAATACCATGTGATGTTGTTGACCAATCAAGCACTCTGAACAGCAAATAATCACTATGAACATTTTGCAAATCACTGACAAATTGAAAATTGTTATTTTAAAATGTCTGGTGAATAGTTTAAAATAATGACTATATTTGCAGACAGTAGGAGTGATCAGCAGATGATTCTCAATTAGGAAAAAAAGGGATGCAATGTATAACAAATAGTATTCAAAATCACAACAAACAATCTCATCGGCTCTATTCTAGGACCAGTCATATCACAGGGGGATTCCAGCAGTGGGAGAGAAAGCTGCACATTTGTTTATATAGCTCTATGCTTACTGTATCTCTTTGATATGGACTGGTAGGCCTATTTTCCCAACCTAATATATTAGCATAATAACTGTCTTAAATCTGGACTATTCAGCTTTAAAATATGAATAACTGAAGACTATCCTCTTCTCTCCCATGGAGTAAAAATTCTCTTTAGCTACTTTAAGAACCATTTAAAGAAGAAATGAAGAAAACAAAGATGCAATCTTGGAGTGACATCTCGTAATGAGACCTCCTGAGCCTTTCCAAAGTTTCTCATTAACTTGCACCAAATGCAGATTTTAGAATTACAAAAGGATTTTCTCTCATAGCCCATAATGGTCTCTGCTTTGAGTATACAACATTGTCTCATTCTTTTTGGCATGTTCCCAAAGCAGCTTCTTTTGGCAAGCTACAATCAGCGGGATGAGATATTGTAGGAAGAACAAAGTACAATTTTTCCAGAGGAAATAATGAATCCTCTATGGGATTTCAAAGAAAACCTATGCAATCAGCAAATAATTTTTAAGAAGCTAAGTATTCCAGAGATGTTATGTTCGAGTGTTTCATGCCTAAACTTTAAAGATGGTGAAAAGTGTTTTGAAGTGTTTTGTTCTTTGTTTTTCTTTTTACTTTATTAAATTCAAAGCTTTTCATCCCTTACACTAAATATATGACAACATCACATCAGAACTCAGCAAAATTGCTAGTGCATTACATTCACTAGCATGAACAATGATTGCATTTCCACTACAGAAACATTTTTTTCATACCACCATTCCAGGTCTTCAGATTTTTTCTCCCATAAGGAACTATAATATAGAAAGAGAATGTGAAAAAGAAACTTAATGTTAAAAACAAAAGTAACTAATGTTTTGACTGAGTTTTTTGATATAATAAATGCAAGTCCCTTTACAAGAAGTATGATCCAAAAACAGGAGAGAGACAAAAGAAAAGTGGAGATTTACCTTATAATTAAATCCCATGTACCAAAGGTGACCATAGGAATGTAGGCTCTGATGAACAGGAAAGGTTACACATGTTAGGATTTGATCTGATATCCACAAAAGCCAATGAGACTACATTCATTTCAATAATGCTCCATGTCTAGCTACAAACCAAACAAATTAGTGGTGGTGGTGTATATGGGTGCGGGGAGAGCTGTTGGTGATCTGTTTTCCCCCTTCCCAGGAGCCTACAAAATCTCTCTGTGCTCATATTACATGACTGGGGCACTGTGGGATTTGGAAGTAACTGTGTTTGGTATAGGCTGGAGGCAGATGCAATTTACAGAACACACACTCCTCAATCTGTGACAGCTTTCCAAACAGAAATCCCTCTACTTTAATGATGTTCTTTAGAGGTGAGGAGAGCACAAAGATATGATAGAAACAGATGGGGAAAGGAACATAGAGCCAATGGTAGCATGGCTCTCTGTGGAGAAAAGGGAACCCACATTTGTAGCCTGATTTCCCTGCAGACCTAGAGCCTTGTTAGGTATGTCTACACAGCAGTGTTACTTTGGAATAACGTCCGTTATTCTGAAATAACTGTATGAGCATCTACACAGCTAGCCCATTATTTCAAAATAATTTCAAAATAATGGGTGGCTTATTTTGGTATTTGTAAACCTCATTCGATGAGGAATACCACCTCTTCCGAAATAGCTCCACTGCTGCTATTTCGAAATAGCTCCTCCCTCAGGCCATTCAAACTAATTACTCCCTAGTGCTTCCTGAGGCTCTAAATTGAGGTAGTGTGTCCACACTAGGGGAGCCTGCCTTGGACTAATTTCCAGGCTTCCTTGTAGTATAGACATGCTATTTTGAAATAAGTTATCTTGGAGTATTTCTTCCAGAATAGTTTATTCCGAAATAATCGTGCAGTGTAGATGTTGACTTAGGGTTTCTGTCTGTCTGTTTCTCAGGGGAAAATAGCATATTTTAAGAGATGAAGTTGTCTTGTACAAATGCCAGATTATGTCACTTGACATACCTACCACAGCCTTGATCTAACTGGTGGTAATCAATAGAATACTCAGCAACAATGCACAGTGAGTATTTTAGAGTGGAGGAGATTAAAATGTAGCTTTTCTGTTTTAATACTGACATGATTAGGTTTGAATCTTTATCTTTAGATTCCCCACTTCTATTTACTTGGGGCCTAAAAGAACAATCAGAATTGCAGAGCCACTAGGCACCACCACACATGCATATAAATGTGTGTGAGTGAGAGAAAGAGATCCTAGTGCACTGGAATGGAAGTTTTAGCTCCATGCGAAAGGGGCAAAGCCATCAGTGAGTTATGCAGGTTATCTCAAACAATAGAAACTTTTGTTCTATATCGTACCAACCTGCATTCTGTTTATGCTACATAATTTGCAGAAAAAAATAGTTTTGAAATTTTTGCTACAGAATTTTCAGTTTGTATTGGTATTATTCTTTGGGCCTGTCCACCTGTACAACCAGGGTGTTACTGTTCCCATGACACTTATCATATGACACTGGTGTTAATGCTGATGTTCTCAACCAATTGCAACAGATGACAGTTTTCTTTCTAAATCCCTATTGTAGTTTCAGCTGTTGTGAAGTGTTTCTGTACACTGTCAAACAACTGAAGTGTCCCATAGGTGAGGGTATGTTTGTGATTGGTGAAATGATCCCTCTGTATCCCATGTCCACCACTCAGAGGTGTTGGGAGGCTTAATTTGTTACAGTTTGTAAAGTGTTTGACAGTCTCTAATCAAAGGCACAATGGAAGTGCCAAGTATTATCATTACATTGTCTGCAAACTAATTTTAATGTTGTAACAGCACAAAGCTAGACTTAAAGAGCGAAGATGGGAGGAAGGTTTCTGTCTTCAGGCTTAAAGCTGTCAAAAAATCATTAGGAACTCTCTGATCATTACAAGTGAATACAGTCCTGTGTGTTTGCATTTGCACACAGATTCTAGAGAAAGTGCTATAAGAGTACAGAACTATCAGGTGCATTTCCAGTTTTCCACCAGACTGTAATGAAATGCCACAATGATTCCAACTAAACCTCTCATTAGTCATCTTATTAGTTTTCACTCTAGTAAACAAACTAATGGTGCTACTAGCAGTTAATAATAGGCAATCAGGGTTTCTTTCATGGCTTTCACTTTTCCCTCTGCTCTATGCAAGGAACTAGGGTGTGGAAAAAATGTTAAAAAAACCCTTCTTTTTATCCCACTAAATCTTCTTTTAAATCCTTTACTTCATGGTCACAATGCTTTTATGGCTGTCATTGATCCAGAAATGAACTTTCTGTGAAGCATACTTCATCATGCAGAAAGGTTCTCTGACCTGTTTTTTTGTTTTAAAGCTGATATATGCCTGCAGCATGTTCTTATTGAAATGGAGGTGACTAGTGACAAAACCTGGCAGCTGAGAAAAATGCATTGTAAATAGTTTGCTAACATACCACCTCTGTGAGTGTAAAGCACATACTAAACCAACTCCTCTCCGTGTAGAAAGTTCCACCCTCTGAAACAAGCAGCATATTACTAAAATATGCCATATGCAAATGTCTTAAATCTCAGCAGTCTCTCAATAACGAGTAGGATGTCTTCCTGTCACCCTTCTATTTGTGGATCTGTTGATGGCTGACCAGCCTGATTCTGGAGCTGCAGGTCTTATTGCAGAAGTGGCAGTTGCTGATGGCTATTGGAGGGTCGTGGGACAATTTTTGCCGCTCTTTTCTCCTTCTCTGCCTCTCCTTGTCTGCCCTGCGGCAGGACCTCTCAAGTTGCGCCACACCCTCATGGATTACCGCTCTGCACTGGGGATGGTCCTGGGCAAAGTTCTCCCAAGTGTCAACACTGATACCACACTTTTTCATGTTTGCCTTCAACATGTCTTTAAATCATTTCCTCTGGCCCCCCAATGCTCCTCCGTCCTTCCTTCAGCTTGTAAAACAGAATCTGTTTTGGGTGGCACTGATCAGGCATCTGGACCATGTGACCAGTCCAGCAAAGTTGTTGGTAGATGATGATAGCTTCAATGCAGGTCATGTTTGACTCTTCCAGGATGCTGGTGTTCATGCGCCTGTCCTCCCAAGGGATATTTAGGATTTTCCTGAGGCAGCATTGATGATATTATTCAAGTGCTTTCATGTGACACTTATATGTTGTCCAGGTTTCACATGCATACAGCAGCATTGGAACAACCACTGCGCTGTACACAAGGAGCTTTGTCTTGGCACTGATGTCCCGGTTTTCAAAGATCCTTCGTCTCAGGTGGGCAAAAGCAGAGATTGCGCAGCTCAGACGATGCTGGATTTCCGTGTCAATGTCGACTTTGGCGGAGAGATGACTTCCAAGGTACAGGAAATGCTTCATGTTTTCCAGCAGTTCTCTGTTGACTTTAATGGATGGTACATGAGATTGTCCCATCGACGAGGGTTGATGGAGCATCTTGGTCTTTTTGATGTTCAGCCTGAGGCCAAGATTCTCATACACTTCAGCGAAGATGCTTAGGATGGTCTGAAGAGCTACGGGGGAAAGAGGAACGACCATATTGTACTGGAACTCCATGATCAAAGTCATGGAGGTCTTGCTTTTGGACTTCAGTCTCCTGAGGTTGAAAAGCTTCCCATTTGTTCTGTAGACAATTTTCATGCCATCTGGAAACTTGCCATCAGTGAGATGGAGGGTCATGGCAAAGAAGATGCAGAACAGCGCTGGGGCAATGACTCAGCCTTGTTTGACTTCCATTTTGACCTCAAAGGGGTTACTTTGGGATCTGTTGTTACCCTCACTGTGGCAGTCATATTGTCATGAAGCAGCCTCAGGATGCTGACGAATTTTGGGGGGCAACTGATAGAAGTGGGATAAATGCCCTCAACAAAGAAAAGGGGAATTATAGCTATGTGTATATGCAGTCTACCGGCTAGAGTAGGGGCCCGGGAGCTAGAGTTCCTTTGTTCTATTCCTGGCTTTGTTATGTGACCTTGGCCATGCCACTCAGTGTCTGTGTGCCTCAATTTACCTCCCTCCCATAATATTAGGAAAACACTTACCTCTATAAAGGTTTCAGGGGGGTAGCCGTGTTAGTCTGTAACTGGAAAAACTTAAAAAACAACAAATAGTCTAGTAGCACCTTAAAGACTAACAAAACATGTAGGTGGTATCATGAGCTTTCATGGGCACAACCCACTTCTTCAGATGAATGGAGTTAATAAAGGTCCAGTTCCAAATTAATAGGGTGTGTGTGGGGGGGGAGGAGGGAGGAAATAGTCAGGTCTAGTGTTCATGCCACATGAAGCTGATAGAGAAGGTGCAAATTGTTCTTAAGTACCCATTGTCTGTTTTTTTTAAGTCATTAGCATGTGGAATGTAGTGTGCTAGCCAGGTAACGTCTTTTTGTTCATAGCTTTGCGATGGTCCCAAACCTATAAATGAAGTTAAGTTCCAAGGCTTCCCTGTGTATTTGGCTTGTGGAATGAGCCTTACACAACGGGGTGACTTTGAGATTCATTAATGAGTGCTTGAGCAAGTTAAAATGATCTCCAACAGGTTTCTGTGTGTGTTGCCTTTCAAACTCAACTTCATTTACAGGTTTGGGACCCATCACAAAGGTATGAATAAAGACATTACCTGGCTAGTACTGTAGCGTAGATCAGGGCTTAGTCTCCTAAGTCAAACTAAAAGAGTTTACTTTTTTTTAAATGACTTTTTTCTGGAATTTCCACATGAAATTTCAACATTTTTATAATTATTGTTCAGAATTCAGGGCTGGAAACAGACTTTGCTGAGCCCTGGACAATGGCAGGGATGCTTGGCTCTGGGGACTCTGGAAGGGGCAGGGCCTTGATAGAAGGAGTAGGGCTACGGCCAGCCAGCTCTCAGCGCTGCCTGGACTGCACTGTGCCTCCATCAGCCACTCCTCAGCACTGCCTCGACCATGCCATGCAGGGCTCTGGTGGTGATTTGAAAGGTCTGGGGCTATGGCCACTGCCGCTGTCGCAGTAACAGAGGTAGCAGCCTGGAGCCCTGGGCCCTTTTATATCACAGGCCCCAAAGCAACTGCCCTCCTTGCCCTTTTGTTGGTGGCCCTGTCTGAATTAGACAGAAAACCTTTTAAAAAATTTGGAATTTCCCTTGCAATAGAAATTTGAGTTTTGGCCAGTTTTACCCCCTACTTCAAATATCCCACCTGGTGGCATCCAAAGCCTGGGCTTCAGCAAGGTCTAGAGCAGCTAGCTGTGGAGTGGCAGTAGCACTTAGCCTGCTTTGGGAATGCCATCTGATGGAAACTTAGGCATCATTAGGTAGATGGGGATTTAGATGGCACCTGAGCTGTGACTTTGAAAATGTTGGTGGCACCTACATAGTGGATTTGGGTACCTGCCTACCTTACCAGGCATCCAAAACCCTTCAAAAATCTGTTGATCGATGACTAACATGCTCTGGTGCTTTTGAAAATCCCACAAGGCTCTTTCTAGTATCTTTTGTGGCCTTTGTAATTCTGGCTGTAAAGAATTTGAGTGCTTTCCAAAATTTTAGCTGTTATCTTTAATGTCTCAGCACAGCTTAAAACAAGGGAGAAATTAGTGTCTCAGATGGATTTGTTTGCTTTTTGTGACTTGGGTGGGTGACGGGATGAGATTTGTCTGTAATGTAGCTCAGATAAATTTTCCTTTGTCTTCCAGTATGCTCCTCAGGGCAGATACTTTATTTTTGTCTCATCCAGTGCCAAGAACACTATTTCTGCATAACATATACTAAGGGGTTTATATGTTTATGATTTTTCATTTTTGGTAAGTAGCTGGAGATCCCTTTGCAGGATTGGAGACTCAGAAATAAAGCCATTTGGATCAGGGAAGGAGTCTGATTCTGAACTCTCACCAAAGTGTAAATCAGGGAACTGTATGACATCAGTGGATTAACACTTGTAAATCTGGGGACAGTCAAGAGTATGACCCCAGTGTATCTTACAATGTTTATAAAGCACTGTGAGCTGCTATTGTGCTATATGATTTTTCAGCATAAATAATCTCTGTCATTGTTTGACTAAATAACATGTTCTTTGTGAGATGTTATCTCTGCCATCAGGAAGACACTTGAGTTTTATCACTGTACACTCAGTAGATCTTCAGCACCTTAAAATGATATGCTATTGCTTGACAATGCTGCTGTTATCCACTCCCAGCTAGGGTTGAAAAAGAATGACTATCTTGCGAAAATCATGGAGAAATACTATCTGGAGAGCTTATTCTGTTTTCCAGCCAAGAAGATCTGGGAATGTGTTAATTGTTTCCCAATGTTATTAGTTATGTTAATAACTCCATTTAAAGTTAATGAGTGTTTGGGGTGTGCAAGGAATATCTGATTAGATTCTATACTTATATGACTATAAATTATGACTAATACTTCCACACCTTAGAATTCACCTCCAAACAAGTTTCCCTGTATCTTTTATTGAAATCTTAAGTCAATTTTGACCTGTTACAGTTTCAATCCTTTTTCTCTGAAAGATTGATCAGGGAATGTAATAGCCTTTCCCACTGATATTCTTAAATTTCTTCCTGTTATACTTGCTCTTATTTTTAAAACAAGAGTAGTAAGAAAATATTTTTTAATTTAGTACATATTCTGTCATGTTTGTATGGCCGGCCCACAACATTTTGGCACCTGAGTCAGGGAGCTCAAATGATGCCCCCATGCCACCTTTTCTCCTGCCTGACTGTTATGTCTCTTGTGCCCTCCCTCCTCCAGCACAGCACTCCACTATCTCTGTACATCTAGAGCAGAGCGAATACATATGCACCAGCAGCAGACACAATTTTCTACACTCTGGGTCCTAGTGGTGCTCCCTTCCCCCAGCAGTTTGGCACCTGAGGCGGTGCCTCAGTTTGCCTCATGGTAAGGCCAGCCCTGCACGTTTGTAAGAAACATAGCAGCTGATGACTGAAGGACATTTACCTCTATATTCAGACTTGTCCCTTTGTCAAAGGATGTAAAATTCTTGGCTTTTGCACTTTTGAAACAGTTTCAAACAATGGAAAGTGTGGAAATATTATCTGCTATTTCATGTGTGTCACATGAACTTCTCTGTGCCTGATCTACAGAGGATGAGTCTACTACAGCTTCCAGCTAAAGAACTCAAGGTGAAATCCCGGTGCCCCTGAAGTCAATGGCAGTTTTGCCCTATTGAAATGGATTAGGATTTCACCCTGGTCCTTTAGCTCAAGTCACAGAAGTTCATTCTCTTAGCTCTGGAAGTCCTGAGGTTCAATCGCTGGTGACAAGCCAGATGATGGTCATCTCATGTGCAACATTAAGATATCCTCAAACATCGTAAATCTACTCTCATCTCTCCACCCCCTCTTTGCTTCAAATCATGCCCAACTGTACAGTGAGAATTTTGAGGCTTATCTCTAACTCTGCCAAACCTGAGGTTCAAATTCTTCCCAAAAGATATTGTTGCTCAAAATCTGAATCTGAATGTTGAGGCTCTGGCACATATCTTTATTGTAGTGGGCATGCTCTCCAAAAGGGCTATGCAGGCACTTTTGTGTAGCATTTATGATTTCAGTGGATTCCCATCCCTGAAGATGTCCATTGGATGTCCTGTTCGCACTGAAATATAAGAAGCTACAAATGTATTTGAAACAAATTATAACGTGGATAAAAGGGTTTCAGTTCAATTTAACAAACCAAAATAATAGTGGAGTTTGTGTAGAGTTTATCTCCTTTGTCTGGCAATAAATTCATTATTTTTATAGAAATAGTGGTATGGGAGGCAGAATAAGTATCAATATAACCTTTGAGTAGAACCTGGTTTTGCAACAGTTTAGTCATTTTTGCAGATCCACGAAAAGCATGGCAGACATTTGGGTTACTGCATAAATGACACTGATTCACAGCTGTTTAACGTTTGCAGGAGAATATTTGGAAGGAGAAGATAGTTTCATTTAATTAGATACATTATAGTGGATGTTGAAGGGCAGATTTTGGAAGGTTGAGAACTGTAAAAACAGTATTTTTTACTCTAGTTACTTTGTCTGTCTGTGATTTGAGTAGAGTGGAAAGATTAGCCTTTAGAGTAAAATGTGCTTTTACAACATTTTATTCACCATTTCAATATGTGGTAAAAATAACAAACCTTAAAATGACACAAAGGAAAAGGGTCCCAGTGACAGCTGGTATTCTTGGGGGATCCTGAGAATGAGATGCAGCTGTGGTAAGAGCAAAGAGATATACACAACAATTCAATCTGTATAAATTGTACCCAGACAAAAAAATGGCTATTTTGAGAGGATGCCCTTACATACTTTGCAACTAGAAAGTGAATATTCATGAGCAAGAAGGAAGTAAGGACAAGGTCATTAGCAAATGAGATAGACAAAATGCTTTGAAGTTGAGCATTGAAATAATGGCCAGTGCTGGAAAGGACTTTGAATAGTAGTATGTATTGCACAGAATGAAACAGAAAATGTCTGTGAAGCCATATTGAGACTTCAGATTAAATTTGTGTTTTTATATAGAGCAGAGAGGGGAACTATTTTTTGAATCATAAAACACAGATTCAAACCTTGGATTATTTTACTGTGTGATATTTTACCATTATTAGGAACCCCTCTTCAGCTGCTGTTTGTTCCCTGCATCCACCCTTCAGTGCTCCTGCACCCACAGGGCAGAATCCAGCCACACAAGACTTTTGCTTAACTATTTCTTTTCATCATCATGGGCGTATTTTCTGATCTTTTTTCACTTCTCTAGTGCCATCTAAATTAGACTTTTTCAAAATTTCAGTTTTCTTGTGCAAGCACATATAAACAAACCACTTTTCTCAACATTTCATTTACATGAGTTTAAAGCATAATAATGATGGCGATAATTAATTAATAAGCAAATATATTAGTGATTTGGGGAACTTTTTAAGACAAAAGGAATAATAAATATTGTCTGTGCTTTTACTTCCTTTATTTGACCTCACTATCTGTGGTAGTTATTATTATTGATTAGTAATTTCCCTTTAGCACTGTAAAACTTTAACTTTGAGGGAGATAGATAGCATATACTGTACAACATTTATCTGGAATATTCCATTTAACTGTCTTAAATAGTTAACGGATCAATAATACATTTGTGGTTATACTCTGTTTGGTAAGCCCCCAAACTGTGGTTGGAACATAACAATTACTGCTTTATAATTTTATAATTATTTCCACAATAATTTAATATACAATGGCTTTGAGCCGTTAACTATAACTTATCATGAATTAAATTAATTAAAAATAATAAATATCCAAAACAGGTAGAGGAAGGAATGTAATATCCTAAATATTAAGACTAAAAAAAGAATTTGTTTGTGGCCAAGATTCATTTTGTTTAATCAAACCATGTTATTAGAATGCATCCTGTTGAATGTCAGTATAATGATTTTAGATTTTTTCAAGGTATTTTGTCCTGTAGTTGCAATATTTGTTTAATGAACTATCTTAGCTTTTCAGTTAGATTCCTCTTGGATATTTGAAATATTTTTATGTGCATGAAGTTTTAAGGGTAAAATGGGAATGCCGCGTGCAGAAAAAGAGAGAAATATACAAGATGGATCTGCAATATTGATCAGAGGGGAGAGAATTTTGCCCTAAGGAATGATTTCTAAAGTTATAGTACATACTGAATCTCTAGTAGAAAGTTTAGAAAACAAAATCCTTGTTTTTTTTTTAACAATGAATGAGTTTCAAAGACACTAATGCCAGCAGCTCTTAGTACAGATGGCCAGAAAATGGAATTCCTATTCTGCAGAAAATTCTAAAATTCGCCACCCTTCTCCTCCTCTCTGAAATTGCTGGCAGACTGGAAATTCTTAAAGTTAGTTCAGAAAAAGTCAAAACATCATTTTGTTATGATCTTTTCTAAATGATTCTGCAGCTCCCTGAGCTTCCCAAGACACCAACAGCACAACAGGAAAGGAGCGGGGCTGCTCAGGGCGCTTAGGAGACAGTGCTCCTGGGGTGCAGAAGATCCCTAGGAGACACAGCTTTGGGGCAGCAGATGAGCCCAGAGCCAGGAACCCCTGTGAGCCTTGGCTTTGGCGCAGTCTGCGAGGCCTGGCGAGCTCTGAGGCATTTTACCCAGGAGCTAGGGAACCTGGAAGCCTGAGCTTCCCACCAGATCACCTGGAAAGCTACTGAGTTAAAATGTGGGAGTCACAGAGCTGGGAATGGTTTTCTGATGGGAAAACTGAAAAATTTCAGGTAAACCTATGGACCCACTTTGATTACATAAAAAGTGAATTTTCCAACAGACAATTATTTTGACCAAAAATTCCCAATCTCCTCTTGTAATTAGTTATTAATATTCTTAATATCCAGTCTTAGCAATTATTTTTCAGATTGTAGCTTTTACGTACTGTACTGAAGGGGATGTTCTCATTCATGTTTGCTTTAAAGCTGCCTTTTTCCTATGTCTTGATTTTAATATGATATAGATGTCAGTTTAATTTTTGGTTGAACTTGAAAAGCCTTACTTTTGTCTCTATGTCTCACTTTGTCTCTATGTCTCCTTCATGATGCTGCATCCCATCCAATTGTATGCTGCATCCCATCCAATTGATTCCGAAATTTCAGGGAATGTTCTAGAAAGAGGAAATGGATGATACCCATTTCAGCTCTGCTAAGACTCCCAATACACTTAAAAATGATGACACTCTGACTGACTTACATCCTTGATGGGGAAAAAGAAAAGGATGATGGAGATGTAAAGAAAAGGGAGGATGGTGGGTGTGTACAGAAGGGGAAATGAGGGGAGCAGAGAGACCCTGGCAAGGGTAGGAGAGGGAAATAGTGACACACAGAGCTCCTGATCATGGGGCCCTGGGTGGTGACACACATTGGTCACCCATAAAGCCAACTTTTCTGCCCCCTGGAAGTGAGAACCCCTCCCATATATCATGTGACCCTCCAGCCACCCAACTCTGAAAGCAACAGCACAGAAAGGAGTACCCCTCCCCCTACAATAGGTTTGTGGCCCACCAGGATCCCCTTTGTGTAAGGGCCCTCATGATTACTCCACCATGAAATTTCAGTTAATTTAACAGTTTCAGATATTTAAATCTATTTTAAAAATCCTATGACCATGAAATTGACAAAAATGGACCTTGAATTTAGTAGAGCCCTGATTTCCCCAAAGGTCCTCTAAAAATACATAGGATTGAAGCCATTCTTCCACCTCTTCTAGTTCAGCTAGAAATCTCTGACTCTGAGATAGGATAATTTGTTGCGTTCTCCATGGTTTTGCATGTGCTTCATCATCCCATACACGTTTTCCCCAGGAAATAAGGAAAAACTGGCCCTGGGATGAGAATGCAGATGTTAATATTTCTGTATTTGGGACACACAAATATCTAGTTTTCAAAATGAACTATAAAAGAAAAGCATTTAGATACAATTCTATGCTCACTTAAGAAAGATTCTAATCCCTGTGCTGGTTTACAAAGAACACTAAGCATAAAATCTGGCAGTAAATGTGTTCGTTACTGGAAAGAAAACAGATTGTACCTCTGTGAAAGCATCCCCTGCTGGGATGGAGAAATTAATTTACTGTGTTTTAATCTTGAGTTTCTCCATGCTGAAACTGACAAATTAGAGCCCAAAGGGTAAAGTGATAGGACAGAGATCTTTGCAAATGAGGGAGTGGATGAACTCAAGGGACATAATATTCCATGTACTAATGGGATATGGGGATGTACTAATCTGTCAGATCTTCTAAATTTGAGGCACATGCTTTATAATTAACACACTGTGCATAGTAAAGCAGAAAATATGGAGTACACAAAATAATTCTTTTGTGTATTACAAAAACTGTTTTTGAGGGCAAGGATCTGTTAAAATGAAACAATTTTAGAAATGCAAAACACGCCTTGTTTTTTTCAAAATTAACACTCATATTTTGAGCACCAAATGTATAAATTAAGACACATTTTAAGTGATAAAACAAAACCCAGTTCACCATTAGGTATGAATACAAAACAAAGCAGAATTCTACTAGAATTGACTGTTATCTCTTTTTTATATGGCTCAACTCTTTTTCTTTTCTTTACCTTACTTTTGTACATGGGATTTTGGGGGAGGGGTCTGGTATAATTTCCCTTTTGTTTTTTGCCATTCGAATAGTTGTAAAAATTAATTTAGAATAACATTGATGGGAGGAGGGCAGGTCGAGTAATAGGCATTTTAATAGAGGTACCACCTCAACAGCATTTAAACCACACAATTTTTGAAAAAGTGCCAGGCACTTTAGCCACCAGACTACAGCATATTTGATTAGCATCCTGGAAATTTTCAAGTACTGTAATGGTTCCCAGAAGACTTCCCAATATAATAAATGCTTCCTGGAAGGGCTATAAAATTAATGGGGAAATACGTATCCTTTAGTTCATACTAAGATGACAGGACAGCCAGCTTTAATTGAAAAGGGGACGGGAGAAGAAAAGGGAAATGGACCAAACTCTCCGTCCCCCTACATTTTGGCTCCATTATTTTGAAAACGTTCTGGGTCTCGGTGGCTTCATATCCGAGACGTCCCGGTTCAGTCTTTCCCCGGCTCGCTGTGTTCAGTAACTTCCTGGGCACTCCCCCTTCCCTGTTCCTAGGGCTTGCATCCTACTCCGGCCAGCGCAGTCTGCAGCCGGGAGACCTTTGTGTGGGTCCTGCCGTTCGGGGTCAGACTAGGAGCCCAGGCTCCCTCTCCCTTGGGGCGCAGGCTGGACAGCAATCCGGCAGCTCTCTCCACTCTTTGCGGTAGGGGGCAGCCGGTGCTGTGCGCCCCCGGCGCTGGCTGGCCCTGAACGTAGCGGGTGTCCGGCTGTGAATGCCGGAGTGTCCTGGAGCGAGCAGGGCTCTGTCAGGCTGTGCTGCCCTGGGCGCACCTGGCGCAGGTAAGAGCGAAGAGGGGCGTGAAGACACCAAGGGAGCTGGATGAAGTGACGGAGCCCGGGGTGGCAACAGGGGGAGCGGGCGTGAGAAGCCTGCGCACAAGCCGAGGAAGCAGGAGGTGCGAAAGGAGACAATGGGCAAGGCTGGGGCGCAGCACGGAGGGGCAGCGGGTGCAAGGGGGCTCAGGTGGGCTGGCTGGGCGTGGGGGCAGGGGAGAAGCTTGTCCCAGGGCATCAGAGAGAGCTGTGGTTCCTGGGGGCACTGGGGCACAGCTAGCGGGGGAGTGGGGCTTGGTCATGGGGTAGGGGGTGGTGGGGAGTTTGTTGGGCAGTGGCAGGTTGGGGGCTCCGGACGCCTGTCCCAGGCTGGTGTGGACGGATCTCGTTCAGAGCGCTTGACTCACTTGAGCCAGTGAAGGTGATGGTGGGCGTGGGAGGGTTTTTGGCTGCTTGAGGGAAGAGTTCAGAGCTCTTCTCTTGTGGAAGGTGAAAGGGCTTGGGCAGCTGGGGGCGCTTGTCACTGGGCTAGTGGGATTCTGGAAAGGTGTGTGTGTGCGTTTTTAACAGCTGAAAATTAGGCTTGTGTCCTGTGGCGGGATCTGGGAGGATTTTGGTATTCGGAGTGATTGTCTTAGGGAGGGCAAGGTGTTGCTGGTTGGATTTTCCTTTTCTGTATGTGGAGGGAAAATTCAGCCTCCCTCCCCTAGCGGCGCGGAAAGTGGGTTTGAGGGCCATCGCAGTTCCAAGAGCTGTCCTACTCCAGGAGTGCAGCCAGCGTCTGGAGCCAAGGAGAGGCTTGGCAACAGGTAGGTAAGTCCCTCCTAACAGGACTGATGGATTCCACGTAAGACTTGCTGCCTCTCCGAGCCCCTCCTACCCCCACAGGCAAATGACAATCTCCTTTGCGGCAACCCTAGCCGAGCGATTCTATTTCACAGCTGATCGGACAGCCACGCTAATTGACTAGCCAATTAAAAAGCACACTTGCAACTTAGCCTTGCCCTCGGCCTTCTGATTGGCTGAAGGTGTTGAGCGGCTGGGGCCTTGGCAGGCTCTGCGTTCCAAAGCCCGGAGGACTGTTGCATTGTGTACAGCCTGAGTAGTTGCGTTGTGCATTCGTGGGATGGGGCGGCTGGCTGGAGGGTGGAGTTGGTGCGTTGCTCTGGTGAGTAAAGCTTCTGCCTAGTGTTTAACTGAACACAAAGAAAAGGAAGTTCAAGTGCAGAGAATGGGTGCACATGCAGACTGAGAGGGCCCTGGAAGCATGCTGAGTCCCAGATATTTTTTTAAAAGCAGCAACAAATAAAATGGTTGGGTAATTTATTTCAAGTTTATCTGAGGAGCTGTATTTTTTTTTATTGTGTGTCTGCTTTTCAGACTACACGGAAGTAATGTCATTGTCATTTAATAGTCCAAGGTGTTGGGAAGCTTAAGGGGTTAGAAGTAATGCAACTTTTCTTCTCTTGGGAACTTTAGTGCCTCTGATAGCTGGTAAAATACAAATTGGTTTATCTTACGAATATCAGGGCCAAAGCAAATAAATCCAGCCGAGTATAGATTGAGCTGCAAGGATGTCAGGGAGGGATATTTTTGCTGATAACAGAAAACACGCAGGAGTCAAATGTGGTGGTATTAGTCAACTACAGAAACTGCCTGTGCTTAAATGAGAATTTACAAAGAATGGGGTAAAAATCCTCCCTAGTTTGCTATATTCAATTTGCATAGCAATATGAATTCAAAGTGAAACCCTCTGGCTTTATTATCACTTTGTGCTTTGTAAATAGATACTATAGTGAGCATTTGGTAGAGAAAGCTATGATGATGGAAAAATAGTTTCACATGTAACCTTTCACATGGTCAGCTCTTTTAAAAGATTCTTTTGGACTCAAATTGTTCATATTGGTCTATGTTCAAAGATGTTTTGTTTGTTTGTTTACATATGAATAAAGCTTTTCAGCCATTGAATCCCCCCTCCTTCCAGGGAAATGGAAAACACACACACACATAAATAGGCATGAAATGACTGGTAAAAACTGGGCTATATCAAATCCACACATTTTCCCACTTCCTTTGGAAAAAAAAAAAACCCATCACCCTTTTTTTCCCATACAGCCAACTCAAAAATAGCTAAACTCTTAAATTTTTGAATGCAAATGGGCCTCTGTGAAAAGTTTCTCCACAACAAATTTGAAAAAAATGGGTTGGCTATTGATAACATTTTAACTGAATGATTGAAAATTAACTATTGTACATATGTGATGTAACATTTCACTTAGTCTGAAGGTGAAATCCTGACTCTGTTAATATCTATATGAAAGTCTTACCATTGATATTGACTTCAGTGGATCAGGATTTATCCCTCATGAGCGTTTACACTTCAGAAGAGATGCTGTGTGAGTGTTCTTTCAGGAGTGTGCATTTGTTAATATATATTTTAAAGAGATAAATTTATGCACCTTTTAAAGACTTGAGAATTAGGTACCTGGGTGATTTTTGAAAATCCCTCTTCGTGCCTGCTTGCATCTTTAGATTCCCTGAAGTCTTTAAAGATCTGTCCCTTAGAAGGCCTATATTATCTTAAGGTAGCAAAGGAAAGAGGCATCTTTTCCCTCTTTATTTAAAAAAAAAATGGAAATTAAATGAAGGAAACTTCATTAATCTGGCACAATGAATGCAGTTAAAAATTGAAATGGGTCTATTCAAAGAACTTAATGGTTTGTTTCTTGACTTTCTAATATATATTAATTATACAACTTTAAGATCACATTAATTAGTGAAGTTATATGTATTTACTATATTCCAGGTATGATTTCTAATGAATATTTTATGTAAATAAAATTTTAAAAATCACTTACATTTAGTACTGTGTTTAAGCTGCTTTATAGTTGAAATAATAATTTACTCCATATCCATGTTGCAGTAGAAATATGAAATTACAGATCTTTTAAAATTTAATTTGCTATATAGTGCTACTGAATTCTTGTAGAATGTGTGTCAAAAACTATTTAGACATGTATAAGCAATTAATTAGTCTGATGGAGCCCCATTCAGTAAAGAAAACTGTTATTGGAAACTTGTATTAGGTTATGGAATGTTCTGAAAGAATACAGTGTAAATAGTATTGAATATATGCGCTTAAGACCATAATGATTCCTCTGATCTATTATGATCTGTACAGTCATTGTGGATACAATACAGTGAAAAATATCACCATGGTTTTTTGTTGGTGTCAGTGGTGTGTTGTGCCAAAACTTATTGAGCAACTTATTCATCCAATACATTAAATAGACTATGAATCAGCTTCTTGCAGGTGCATACTTGTGAAGCACTGAAAGATCTCTAAAAACATTCACAATCCTTTCCATTTGATGTAATGAGCATTAACTTATTTATAAAGTAAGACATCTTAAGATTTAATTCTGTTTCTGATTAAATCAGTGGCAGTTTTGCCACTGCTTTCAAAGAGAGCAAGAGTTAGCCCAGTGATTTGGTGCCTGATGTTCAAAACTGAACAAGCAATTATGCTAAAAAATGCATGACTGATTGTCTACGCATTTACTGCAATTAAGTGTGCAGATTGGTAATTGAATGTGTAACTGGACATTTCCACATTCAACTGACGATTTATTATTGAATTCACATAATTATGCATGCAATTGGACATCTAAATATGAAAATCAAGTCCTTTACAATTAGCGAAAAGAAATTAGTCTGTATGCATTTATGGCTTTCAAACTCTCCATATTAAAATTGAAGCCTTTGTGGAATTACAGGCAAATTTTAAAATGAATATCATGAGGGTCTCATCAATTATTACTACAGTTTCTTCACAACTGTGTTTTGTTTGTACATTTTAAATTTTATTCCTGTAGAAATTATATTTGGCACATAGATCCTACTGCTTTGATTGCATTAGAAATAAATATGGATAGGTACATATCTGTAAGGTGTGCTTTACCACTGTGTACTCCAGTTTTATATCAGTGTAACTCCATTATTTTCAGGCCCTTGAGATGCATTGATTTTTCTTGATTTCTAATATAGAAATGTAAGGGTATTTATCCATGTCCAATATCTGAAAAGCACATTTAAGACAGAACTGAAATATTCATGCCAGTATACCTGCTTATCGGTCAGCACACAGCACTACATTAATATTAAAAAAAAAAAAAAAACAACAACAAAAACAACCCCCGAGGGAAACGAGCTGATTTAAAAATCATTTGACTCTGTGCTATTTCTTGTCAGTTTGTATGTAAGTTATGTGCAAGTCCGTGAAATGTATGGCTAACAAGTACCTAATAAATTTACACTGCTACTGTGGATTGAAAGAAGTATGGCACAAGTATGTTTCTTATGTCTGTGGGTTAATATGTATTAGGTATTGAACAAAATGAATATAATACAGTGGCAAATCACTTGTGAAAATGATATCACCTTATTAATAAACAGAGGAATAGCACATCTTATTAAGTCTCAGATAAAATGGAGTATTCAAACACCCTGAAACAATTTTTACACAGATCTGTCATCCAATTAAACCCTAAGTGGGGTTTCATGTGGCAGATATTAGGGCTGCATTTGTCCCTTTGATTTATGTTGTTTTTTTCTAACCTATATTTAAACAGACTGTATGAGGGTGAGCGCTCTCCTTTTTGCTCTGTAGAAGTAAAGGGCCTGTTCTTCTATGAAATGACACTTTTTAGTTATCAATTTAGATGATCTGTCATTAAGATGATTTCTAATGTTCACTTGCTGGTTCCTGACTCTGATATTCTCCTCCTCCTATGTGTTCAGAATTCTCCATTGATCTCAAAGAACATTCCATTCAGTCAGGGAGAGCAGAAAGTTGGAGCTGAAATCTGCCACGTTGCTCCAAGAGTGGAGTTTCACCATAAAAATAGACTTATTTCAGTGTTGTTTGTTGTCAGTAATACAGGTGAGTTGGAATGGGCAAGAAAGATATTCTGTACTGAGCCTAACAAAATGAAAATTGGTTTGATCAAAAAGTGAATTAAGAATAAATTTCATGAGTGAAAAATATTTGCCACACTTCCTTAAATATAATCCTATTTTATTATCATTAAATGCTGCATGAGGTCAGAACCACAACTGTGTTGACTTCCAGCTCTTGTTTGTTGGGCTTTGAACCAGAGGTCCAGTTTTTTTAAAGAGACAGTGCCATATTGAAACCCTCCCGAAGATGTCCCGATTTTATTTAAAATAGGCAAAATTGTCTTGTATTTTGTGTCCCTTCTGACCCTCATCAGTACAAGCACTTTCTGCTGCCTACCCACTGGTGTTGATGGGATGGGGGTGGTTGTGCAAGGCCAGTGGTGGAGCAATGCTGCAGTGTGCAGGACCAGCTGCTCCCTCTGCTGGTCCAACAGCACAGTTCCCACTGTGTGCCAGCTCTCAGCCAGCAAAGCCCTACATTTTGGTTAGAATCCTGTTTCCAGCGTCTGGAGAATGTGAGCAGACACCAGGCAGCGGTCAGTTATGTTTCGCCTCTGCTGTCCACCCATTGGCCCTTTACATACTTTCCCTCTTGCTGTTCTTTCCCTACTTTGCCCCTTCATCCCCAGCTCCGTTGCTACTCCATCTTTCCCTTAGCGGGGAGTATCTCGTTCCCAGTGCTCTGAGGAGAACCAGCACTTGGCTGGAGTGCTCAGTTGACCAAAAACTGGCTGCCAGGCTCCTTCCTTCCCCATTGTATTTGGATGGGCTTGGCACCTCAGGAAATTCCAAGACCCTCCAGCTTAGGGCACTGCATATGCCAAAGCCCTTCATAGCACTGGCATGGGTAAGCCTCTCTGTCCCTCAGTGAAACTATGCTGTGCGCACGTGTGTGTGTGTGCGTGCGGGCGGGGGGGGTGGGAGGGAAGAGCGAGGTCTGAGAAGCAATTTCCAGCCTGTTTATGCTTCAATGCTGCAGGCTCCACTGCAGCCCCCAGGGCAGAGGCTTAGCACCCTTTTCACACATACCCACTCTATGCCCTGCCACCAGAGAGTGCAGGGCTGCTTCATCTCCTAGGCACACTGCCCTGCTGAGCCACCTCTCTGGTTAGAATCACTGAAGCCCCTGCAGTCAGGTTCCCTGGGCCCTGGTGCACAGTGCATCCTTAGGGCTTACCCCCTTCCTACTAGCATTGTCGCTGCGGGACAGGAGACAGCTGGGTTATGTTGGTGACCAGCAGCAGCCAGGAGGTATTAGCTGTTGTTCGACACTGTGCAGGCAGGAAGGGATGAACTGCTTCCAGCCATTTTGGGGAGTGGGAAAGAGAAAGGGAGAGCTCTGCAAAGACACAGGTCAGGTCATCTGCCTCCTCCCCTCCCTGCACTGTATGGCTCCCATCCTTTCCCTCCTGCCGCTAGCCACATTCCGGTGAGAATCTTGGCAGAAATCAGGGGGTGGGGGCTGTGACCCTGCATTCCCCCATCCATGTGTTTTCTTTGAAAAAGACAGCACCAGGTTACCAGAAGCATGGAGGGCAGAGCGCGCTAGGTAGTTCTGGTTGATTGCCCCCTCCATGTGAGAGAGGTATATGGGAAAGTGTGTATGTCTCCCCTCCCCATGAGAATCCTGAAGACTTAAAGATAAGAAGGTAAATTTAAAAAAAAAAAAAACCCTCCAACTATGGAGTATTTTTTTTAACTGGGGCTCAGTGAACCTGATGTTAATTTGAGTGTTTGTACTGCACGGTTCTGGTTGGTTGCTGTTGTACTTGCTTGAATACAAGTACTTTACTGGGTGTCCCATATTTAGCATAGGGAAATGTGGTCACCCTAATCATAGTTACCACTATTGCGTGTTTAGTTAGAGCAACACAGCATGTATAAGTAACAAAAATTTATTGAACATGATACTATCAGGTTTTTGCTCATATGAATAGTCAGTGGGATGATTTATATGAGTAACTGATGTGAGAGTAGGACCTGGCCCACAGTGAACTGCTTTGAGAAGTTACAAAGAATGAATTCCCGTTCCTTATATTTTGATTCTGTATTACTTAATAAGATATGCATTGTTAGGATACTGAAAGACATATTTAATTAACATGAAATCCACCTCCTTATTGACAACCCCTTGGTGGTTGACATGGGTCAAGACTATTTTATACAATGACCATCTGTAATAGTGACAGATTGTTTCCCATTATGAAAACATGTTTACAAAACGGAGAGTCAAGAAGACAGCGCAAAGAGTGTACAAGTAATTTATAAATCACTATACTGTGGATAGATTTTCTTGTTAGGCAATATTGTCCTATATTGTAATCAAAGTAGAGTAACAACACAATAGTGTATTAACAAAAATTTATTTCATACTTTGTTTTTATCTCCATAGTTCAGCACTTTTCTTCTAGTTTGACATTTTCCTACATGACTTGTTGGAGAACTCTCATTTTCATACTGATATAGTATTTACTGTGTTTTTTTTTCCATTTAGAGTAGAAATAGAGCTCATATGAACTCTTCCTTCTTCTCTTCTCTGTCTCGTTTACTTTGCTCTGTGGAATGTTTGATGTGCTTTTCACACTGCAGAAAATTGGATTCTTAACATTAAATAACTTTGTTTTCGTCATAGGAGATGTTATTTTCAGATGTCCCAGGTAAATAGCCTTATTCACATTATTATGTGTTTATTTTGTTGTATCTAATACGTTTTCATGTTGTTCACATGGAAGTGCTGAGGTTGTCATTTGTATGCTTCAGATATACAAATAAGTAAATGGTACACAATGAAACAACACCATATAGCACCATGAGCCTTTTAAATATTTTGCTGTGTCTACATGCTGAAGGAATATACAGTGAGCTGTCTTTTTGTTCAGTGGTTGTACGGTGCTTAGCACAATGGACGACTGTCTGTGATCAGGGCTCCTAGGTGCTACAGTAATACAAATAACTACACAATAACTATCTCTCTTGTACTGAAGTCACCATTTCCCATTGAAGAACTTGGCAATAAGCAAAGACTCCTTATAACTGGTTTTGCAATTTGTGCTTTATTAGGCCTTGAAACTATACAAGACTAACATTCTGTTTCTCTGAGTTGCTTTGCTTTATCTGAATTCACTGTAATAGCATTTTTGTTGTTAATATTTACTTCTATTACCACAGAGCTCTGATGCCTCAGTTAGCTTCCTCACTTGAAGGGTGTGCAATCTGCTGAATTGTAACACTTTGAATATTAAGCAGTAGTCCTGAATTTATCTATAGTATGGATATAAACTTTCTCGCATACTGCTCCAGCAGCAGCATTTCAAAATCAACACAGGCCAACTTCCATTAAATTTAAATGATCCCATTAAATTGAATGGTAGTCTGCACTGAAGTAAATGGGTAGGAGATAGGTCAATTATGAATAAATCTCATATTTTCACTTTTCCTTTTTCATATGTATCCAAGCTTCACAGAAATCATTCTGCATTATATTTAAATTTGAGGAGTCAAATTCTGCTCTCTCCTCATTGGAGGGTGTAGGAATTTTGGCAAACATGTTATTTTGTAAATGTGTAATCACTGAATTTTTGAGCGGTTACATGTGGTCACACAGGGGCAGGCGGGAGCGAGTGCTCATGGGAGCCAGCTTAGCCGGCTTCACGTGTGTACCGTCTCCTGCCAGCCTCCCCCCATGCGGCTGCCTCTGTGGGAGGCAGAGGTTGGGGGCAGACAGCTCCATGGGAGCCAGCATGCATATCGGCTCCCGCTGGCTCCTTCACCCTGCACTGCTGCCTCTGTAGGCGGCTCTGTAGGAGCCTGTACATGCAGAGAGCCATCTTGAAAGCCGGCTTCCTGCGTGTATCGGCTCCTGCCTGACCCCTCATCTCCTGTGCCGCTGCCTCTCTATCAAAGGCTTTTAAGCTGGCTCCCAACCCCCTTCCCCTCCCTGTTGCCTCTGATATAGAGGCAGCAAGGGGGTGGGTGCGTGTTGTCGTTAGAATTAATTCATTGAGTCCAGGCTTATTGGTTAATCATGTGAATGACTACACACTAATATCCTTGCCTCCAGTCTACTGTCTTGAATAGATTTAGATGAAATGTAGGTCTTGTCAGAATTCAGTGACAAGCATTTAATCAGTCAGTCTACTACTACAGGTTGGATCTCCTTAATCTGGCACTCTTGGGACCTGACTGATCCTGGATGAGGGAGTCTTCCTGAACAGGGAAGGTCATTTCTGGACTCTCTGAACCTCCCCATCTGCTCCCACACAGGCTTCTTGGCTCCCCTCACAGCCCAGCTGGACTGTGTTTTGCCCCCACCTTGCATAATGCCAGGCTTCCGACCCCACTCCCACCCCCTGCAGTGTGCCGGGTCTCTGATACTGGAACTGTTGCCTGTCCAGAGAGCTCCAGTTTAGAGATACAACCTGTACCTTTATTATTTGTATGCTTAGCAAACAGCAGTACAAAGGAAAAATGCCATAAGAAATAGTTGTAGTGCATGCATTTTACTGATCGGCAGCCATAGATGTCGAATGGTGCCCTCCTAGTCTGAATTTATTAGGTTGGGAAATTGCTGGCAGCGTAAATGTTAAGTATTTACAAAGGAGAAAGTTTATAAAATGACTTGTTTTGTTCTGACAGTGGCATTTCTGAACTAAGATGTGTAATTAATCATTGTGCATAAGAAGAGGAAATATGTGAATTGGTTAACAAACTTTGTTTCAAATCTGGAAACTTTCTCTATTGCACTTGAAATGAAAAGTAAGATTCTTGAAATCTAAGGCCCATTTAAATTCTGAATTGTCCTGGCTTTTTGCATTCAGAGGAGAGTAAGGCTGGATTCCCATGATCTTTCTTACATTATCATTTCCTAGGTTTAATTATTGATGTTTGTAGTGCTGTAAGGACAGTTCAAATATTTCCTTCTCTAAACTGAACTTGCATGCTCCTGTTGTGGTGTTTAGTCTATGAATTGTAACTTGTAAAAAATAAGCTCTTTGGTGATGTTTAAATATTTGTGGAGTTTTTTCTTGGTTACTGGGGTATTACTTTTTAATGTTTCTCTTCAATATCATACTTTTACCGCTTTAAAGGGTTTAATTGGAAATTGTTGGTTTAACATACCACAATTTGAATCTTATTTTCCGGTAATAAATATTTCATATTGTAATTCTGGCTCAAACTCTCTGTGGTTTGTATCTTGTACAATGGAGACTAAACTGAAGTCTGTGAGACTCAGTGCAGGTGAAAGGGTCATTAAATATAGATCCAGTTACAACATTAGGGTCTTTATTTGGGAATTGTGTCTCTTTGCATTTGGCTACTAGAACTCTGGATAATAGCATCCACAAAGCTCTCAATCACTTGAAAATGAGCTTTTTGTGTAAATCCATGTTTTTAACACTTAGCTCAGAAAATTTGTGAACACTGAATAGTTCTAACTCATCCAATTACATTTTTTCTTTTATAAAATTATATCAGATTTACCTGAATTAAAAGAATTAAGTTCAATTTAAAGGTAATTATTGGAATTATTATAAGTGGAATTGCACCTTTATACTATGTTGTTGTAGTTCCAATATTTGTATCATCTTTGTTCTTTGTCTGTTCCGGTTCTTGTTTACCACTCGGAGGTGGAGAGCCCCTCCTCTGCTGGTCCTGAGGTCACCTAGTATACAGACTCCATTTTGTTTTTCATGAGTAGCCTAGAAATATCATTTAACATTATCAAATAAACATAGAGTTTGTGTAATAAACATATTTACATTATTGATCACCATCACCAGAAGGTCAGCCTACAATCAGTAGAGGTCAAATGTCTTTACAAAGAAGGTCAGTATCATTATTCCCTGTTTTACAGATGGGGAAACTGAGGCCCAGAAGTCATCAGGGTCTGAGGCAGAAGCAGGAATAGTACTGGGGGCTCATGAGTCCCACGTCCAAGCTATCCACCAGTTCACATTGACTCCCAATTACAATGCAATTTGTTTCTGCTAAGCAAGACTGCCCTTAGGGGAGTGTGAGGCCTGGGACTAATCAGCCTCCCCTCTAGTCTCCTTGCTGTCCTGCACTGTACTTACTGTCTTGCTCTCCCTCCCACTCACCTGCCACTCACTGCCTCACCCAACCACCTCCTGCCTCTTCACCTGAATATCAGGATAAATGGCGTCATGACTGTATATTGGTAGGGTTGCCAGGTGTCCGGTTTTCTACTGAACAGTCCGGTTTTTGGGCCCTCTGTCTGGTAAAAAAAAATCCAGAAAATACCGGACACATGCAATGTCCAGTATTTCCTGGTTTTTCCAGCTGGGTGCCGGACAGAAGCCTGGCAGGGGTGGGGACGGGGGGAGTGACTGGGAGGTGGGGTGCGATCGGCGCTGGAAGCCCTGGTTGCGTGAGAGGAGGAGGGGCAGCCTGGTCCATGCTCCTGCACGCTGGTCAAGCGCTTGGTGGAGCCACAGCCGGACTGACTCATGCGGGATGAGAACAGGCTGAGATCTGCACAGTCCTGCTCTCCTCCGGCTGATTCGCTCCCCGCCCCCTGCTAGCTGGCCGGTTGGTTGATTCTCCCTGACTTCTCCTCCCGGTCTTCCCTGGCCAGTCCCTCTCCCCTGCCCCACCGCCAGCTCTGCCTCCCGCTGGCCGGTCCTGCTCCGGATCTTCCCTGGGCAGCCCCGCTGCACCCCCCACCAGCCCTGCTTCCGGCAGCGAGTTCTCCCTTCCTCCTCCTCCTCCTCCTGAGCTCCCCCGGCCAGTTCTGCCCCTGTTGGCTGCCCCCTCCTGCCCCCCCGATATCCTGTGGCCCCCCCCCGATCAGCCCTGCTTCCCGTTTCCCCTCCCGGCTGGTCCCTCCCCACCTGCCCCCATGAAGCGTGTCCGGTATTTTTTTTTATGAGTACCTGGTAACCCTATATATTGGTCAGGGTATAAGACAAAGGGCTAAATATTGGGATAGCACAGATTTTTATCAATAGCCCCTCAAAGCACAGGGCTGGGCTGGTTGCCCTAATTTGCCCTACCCAAGGGACGGCTCTTCTGCTAAAATCAAGCATACTATTTAGATAGGCCTCAGTCTGGCTAAGAACTTAGTTAGGCATGTGATTAACACTTTGTCTCACTGTGGCTAAGCATATGCTTAAATGTTTATTGAATCAGGGATTTATTGTGTCACTCCTTTGTCAGGGGGAGGATGGCTTCTTATTTAAGGCTTGGGGCTGGGAGCCAGGAGATCTGAGACTTTTTCTGACCCGCCAGTTACAGTTGTGTGTGCCCTGTAGCAAGTTCAGCATTGCTTTCTGTATGTTGTAATTTGACAAGGGAATTTGAGAGTTCTTTGCATATCTCCATGTTGAGCTCTGGGGACATCTGGGCAGACTGGTAGTGGGGGTGGACAGTAACCTACAAGATTTCTCCTTCAGTAAAAAAGATAACATTTGTATTTTGCTAGCTTTTGTTTCAATTGGGGTTGCAGTTTACAATATGTATTCAAAGACTGTGTAATGTGCTCAATGTTGGAAAATGATCCATTAGGCAAAAAAACAAAAACACAAACAAAAAAACCCAAACCCCCAAAACAAAAAACATACCATATAAAAACAAATTCCACTGGGTCGTTCATTGTCTCATTATTCTGAGGTCTCTCTGGCTATATCTACACAGAAGTGTTATTTTGCAATAACGTCATATATTCTGAAATAACGTAGTGTGCATCTACACGGCAAGCCTGTAATTTCGAAATAAATTTGAAATAACAGGCTTCTTACTCTGACTCCTGTAACCCTCACTGTATGAGGAGTAAGGGAGGTTGGGGGAAGAGTGCTCTATTTCAAAAAAACTGCTGTGTAGACAGTGACAAAAATTAAAATTAATCTATTTCGATGTAAGCTACACAATTAGCGTAGCGTAAGTTGAGTAGCTTATTTCGCGTTTAGCCCTGCTGTGTAGATGTGCCCTCTGTGTCTGTCTTCATCCAGTACGATAGTGTAATGATATGAAGTGTCCTAAGTTCAATTTGGGTGCCATGCAAGCACAGTATGATAGTTTTGTCTCGAATTAGACACTTGTAAATTGCTACTGAATTTCAGGGCCACTTTTAAATAAACTGCTCTTTTCCCCAAAATTTAGAGCAGGAAGATCATTATGCGCAAACTGGCAGAGTATCAACATTTTAATTCCAGTTGATATGACATAAATTTGGCATAGGAAAATGACGACGATTTCTAGAAACCAAATCTTCCAAATAATTCATTTAAAATTTAAATGTAAATATCTGTTTAATTTCAGGGAATATTAACATTTATTAAAGTATCAGATCATGAGTCACTACAGAATGGTTAATTGATGACTTTTTTTGGTTGGTCTTTTCCGTCTATACATCAAGGGTAAAATTTTCAAATGTGTCTAACTGATTTAGGAGCTTAAGGCCTTATCTACATTTAAGATTTGCCAGTTTAACTATATTAGTGTAGTTAAACCAGGAAACCTCTCCTAATATAGATGCAGTTATATCTGTGTTGAAAGATTTATATAGTTTATGCTGGTCTAGCTATACTGGTAAGTACAGGTTGAATCTCCCAAATCTGGGTCTCTCTGGTCCAGCAACATCCATAGTCGGGCAGTGGGAGAGCTGGGGAGCTCAGGCTGGACCAAAAGCAGCTGTGCCAGACAGCACCTAGGGAGCCTCTGACCTGGCTAGAGAACCCCTGACATCAACGGGGCCAGGCATGGCTGGGGAGCCCCCACCCCTCCAGGGGAATCATTGGTGTCAGCTGGGCCAGGCGGCTGGGGAGTCCCGGCCCCAGCCGAGGGGGCTGCTGGCTGCTGAGGGGCTGCCGGTGGTGAGAGGCTCGGGTAGGGAACCTCCAGCAGCAGCAGGACCTGCAGCAGCCAGGTAGCCCCTGCTGCAACCCTGGGAAATCCCCAGTGGCAGCGGAGCTGGGGTGACTGGGCAGCGCCAGCGCAGAGTGCCCTGGCTGAAGTGGGGCTCGTGGAGGCAGCTGGGAAACCCCAAGGAATCGCAGGCCACAGCGGGGCCATCCCTAGAGAGGAGCGGGATAGTTGGGCGGCCCCTGCTGGAGAACACTCTGCGGCAGCGGAGCCGCAGCTACCAGGGAGTCCTGGCTGGGAACCACTGGGGGCATTGAGGCAGCCTGTAGGCAGCAGCATGAGGAGCCCCTGCCGATCCAGGGCAGGGCCGGGAGCCCGGGAGCGGGCAGCCACCAGGGGAGCACTGACCTTCCTGGGTCTGGCAAACTCCCTAGTTCAGGACAGCTCAGGTCCCAAGGGTGCCAGACCAAGGAGGTCCAACCTGTACTTTGATTCTAGTGTAATTGCATTGCATTAGGGCTCTTACTGGCATAGCTGGGTTGGTAAAAATTATCACCTTCACTAACATAACTGTGCTGCAAAAACTTTTAAGTGTAGCCTGAGCCTAAGTCTCATGTTCAGAAGTGACTTAGGCACTTAGATGTGGGCCCACAAAGGTATTTAGGTCCCCATCTGCGACTTTAAGCACCAAAAATTAATTCCACAAAGACCCTGTTCAGCTGTCACCGGCTAAACCTGATAGATGGCTAAGTTTCTTACAGCGTGCATGCACAAAGCTATGTAAGTTCTGATGCTAGCAGTGGCAAGCAGCTATATTGGGATTCCAGCCAGGATTACAAAGTAGGCATATCCCTGCCTGTCACTAACTTGTGGGGGCCTGTCTGGTAGGTGTGCCAGGCCACACGCCTAAGCACTCCCTGCTAGCTTGTTTAGATGGCGCATCTCTCAGCCTACTGGATTCTGTGAATCATATTCTTAGGCACTTGTAGGTTCATCTACACTGCAGAACTCCTCTTCCCCTGCAGTAGTGAGTCTCAGAGCCAACTCTTCAAGTTCATTTTAGAGAGAACCTGGGCACTTAATTCAGGGCTGTGGATTCCATTGGTGGCCAGGTGCCTGAAATTGGGCATTGATTGTTACAGTGCTGAACCTAAGTCCCCTTTGTGATCTAGCTCTGAGTTTCCTATGTACTTTCCTATGGAAAACCCTTCTAAGGTTTAAGGGTCATTTCGGAAGAAGGGTTTTCTCCCGAAATAACCACATCTAAACAGGGTTTTTTTATTTGAAATAAAGTATTTCGAAATAGCGCCCATCCGTGAATATGCAAATGAAGTGTGGGATATTTAAATCCCGGCTTCATTTGCAATTTTGAATGTCTACATTTGCATCCCTCTCTCGAAAGAGGTTGCAAGTGTAGACATACCCTTCTTGAATAGTAATGGGAATATAAACCTGCTGTAAAAGTCAGAATTTTATCTGGACAGAAACCTACAGTTCAGAGGCATACAGACAGACCTGTTCTGCATATCTATTCATTCCTTTTATTACCTGAAGAAAATAAGAGAGCTCAGATTTGTATGCCAGTGGTGGAGAGAGGTGTTAAATCTTGCTCCATTTGAGATGATGCATGCAAACCTCAGGCACACTGGGGCCTTTCCTGCCCTTTTAATATTCTGTCTAATTTTTCACACATCTGTTTTTATCCTGAGTAAGTGTTTGAAATTCTTATTTTCTTGTTTTCACTTATTTAAAGCAAAAGACATTAAAGAGAGAGAGTCTCTGGTAACTGTCTAGTTTGGATAAACCAGTTTAGGTGCATGTTTTTTCCATCCCCCTTTTTTTTTTGTAAACAGTGCAGTAGGAGGAAAAGCAGGCATGCAATCAATCACTTAAACAACTACATTGAAATTTGCCCTCTAATTAATTCCTGATACTTTTAACACTGCTGCCTATCATAGTAAGGAGTTCAAAGAGATAAGGTTCCCCCTCTTCCCTCCCCCGCAAACACTGTAACTGCATAGTTTAACCTACTGCATCTTTGCATCTATATTTTTCTTTAGGTTAGATTGAAGGGAACTCTAGATTCAGGCATGCTGTGTGTGTACTCTGTGCATGAAATTACTCTGGTGTAGAGGGACTGAACAATGCCCTATGCATTGCATAATCTGCACTTAAAGTGTCTGTGTAAAAAAAAAAAAAAAAAAAAAAAGGCCTTTTCCCTCAACAGATCTGCTCCCTGTGTATAGCTTGATTTTTGAGTAATTACACTTTTTTTTTTTTTTTTTTTAAGTGCTTTCCCTCCTCTCTCCTGTTGGCACTGCACAGCCAACCCAACACTGACAGAACAAGCCAAGTTCTGTTCAGGCTAATGTGTCCATCCATAGAACAGAATCCTAAAACTGACTTTATCCTCTCTAAATGTGACAATAGAACTCTCATTTTTGTGGGCTGCTCCTCCTCCCGTGGAAATTAATAACAAATCTCTCATGCTAGATCCTAGAGTTGTTTTCTAGTACTTTCATGCTCTATTTCTCTTCTTCTTCTCAATAATATACCATTTTTATACATTATTGTTGTTTTTTAATTGATTGTGTATTTGGCAAACTTTGGTCCCAAACCTAAAAAGCTTATTCATGTGGCCAGGACTATACTGCAGGGAAAGGTCAGCTTAAGGTATGCTTATTCATGTAGCTGGAGTCAATGTTCCCACAGTGGGAAATCAACGAGGGAAATGCTCCCGTCGATTTCCCTTACATCTTGCTGTCATGAGGTGTACTGGCACTGACAGGGTTGCCCTCAGCATGTGATTTAGTGAGTCTTTACTAGACCTACTAAATCAAATGCTGAAAGATTGACCATCACACCATCTATCTTCCCACAAGTCTAGATATGGCACATGCACTAATAAAAGCAGGACTTTGTTACTGTTCCTCACTTACTGCACCTGTGTGAGTACAGCACATCAGCATGAGCCAACTTTGGGTTCTAGAATATCTGATGACTGAACAACATTTTAACTTCCTTCAGAAGCCAAGTGGGAGTTTTGCTCTTCAGTTGGAGCAGGTTTAGAGATGAAATCCTGGCCCTATTGAAGCCCATTGGGAAAACTCCCACTGACTTACTGGGTGCAGAATTTCACCCTTGGTCTTTTTCTAGTATAAAAGCTTGAAATCAGAGCATTTTTGACCAGAGGGTAATAAGTTGAAATTTTGAAGTGGCTAAGGGCAAGACAGGGTCATAATCAATTTAGGAATTGCATGTAAATTGATAGGAATCTAAACACAAGCAAAGATGAATACATATGAATTTACATTGAAAACTAACCTAAATATTGAAGTAAGAGTTCTGTGTTCTGATCTGTTACACTAAGTATATGGAGACTCTAGCATCCCTTGTAAGGCAAAATCATGTTGTGGTGCACTTCATTACTCAGTCTTTGTGGGAAGAAATGCAGCATGCTTTGCAGTGGAAGAACACAATTAGGGCCTGAAAAGCACCAAAATGTAAGGTAGAACAGGCGGAGTGGAATCTTCAAGTAACATCCTCTCATGGGTTGTTCTGGAAGTGTGTGTGTGTGTCTTAAAGATAAGACAATACATGGAACCAAACACTGAAAAACTGTCCTTGTGAAATTTTGCCACATTTTTTCCTGTTCCCATTAATGAGCATTGATTGATTGTTTCAAGGCTTTTGTATTTTCTGTAGATGGCATACTTTATTTGTCATGCTATGTGTCAAATGCATATTCAAGAAGGCAGTACATTAGTTACCATACATTCAAGGACTCTCTAGTCATGTGACTTTTACTTTGCAAAAAAAAAAAAAATTCATGGATTCCAAGGTTAATGAAGCTAGAAGAGACCATATAATTGTCTGCTCTGAGGTCTTGCATAGCACCAGAGATTCCCACATCAAGCTCATAACTTCTGGTTGAGAGAGAGCATATATTTTAGAAAGAAAGCCAGTCTTGATATAAAGACTAGGAGAATGGGAGCACATAGAAAGGGACGTATACACCTACATCTTTTAAATACATCTTTTGGCACTGGGCAATAAGTAGCAGTGATGCTAGTTTTATTTGTAAATTTGAGCCAACCAGTGGAGAAAGGTGAGGAAATATAGTGAAAAGAATCATAGGACTGGAAAGGGACCTCAAGAGGTCATTTAGTCCTGTTCCCTGCACTCATGGCAGGACTAAGTGTATTATATAGACCAGTGATCGCCAACCTTTTTATATCCAAGATCACTTTCTGAATTTAAGGGCAACCCAAAAACTACCCTATTCTGCCTCATCCTACTCACTTCATCCCCCCTCCGTGACTCACTCTCCCCCACCCTCACTCAGGGGGGTTTCTGGCTCTGAGAGGGGGATCAGGGCTTTAGCTTCGAGTGCAGGTCATAGGAGCTGGAACTAGGAATGTAGGGGGTGCTGCAGCACTCCCTGGCTTGAAATGGTTTCCAAGATACTCTGGTTCAGTGTTTCCCAACCAGGGTTCCATGGAACCCTGGGGTTCCACAGACCATCGTCAGGGGTTCCGCGAGAAATTGTGGAATAAAAAAATAAAAATTTTGAAATACCGTGAACAATTCCAAATATCCCTCGAAATATCACGGGAATTTTTGTCCAGCAATTAGTGTATAAAGATTACTCCAGTATTGCCACCAACTGCCTCTGTTTTATTTTGGTCAGTTCGTATCTAAGGTTATATTTAGTTGTATTGTGCCTGCCCTTTTGCTTCCCAGAATTCTCCGCGTTTCTAGTCTTTTCTAGTGCATGTTACAGTCGTTCGCTATTTTGTAGATTTGTAGTCTTTGCACAGTTTTGTAATTAACGTTTTTACCAAAACTGTGGTTGTTTTCATGTATCTAAAAATCTCACCTATGTAACAGTATTTTCATACGGCTGTCGAAAGTTTAAAAAAAAAAAAGTGGAAGTATTTGAAAAGAAGGCCCATCAGTGAAGGAGAAGACAGTGAAAATGAACCAAAATGATCAGAGCCAAGTACGAGTGAAACAGGAAGAGAAGTAACTGATATTAAAAAAATTCACCTTTACAATGACAGTTACTTGGCCATGGGTTTTACATGGACTGGAAATGAAAATTGCCCTGTTCCATTGTGCATTGTTTGCGGGGAAAAAACTAACTAACACAGCTATGGCCCCGGCCAAGTTAAATTGACACTTCACTACTAATCATGGCCACTTGTCAAATAAAACAGTTGATTACTTTCAACGACTTTTGGATTCACAAGGAAAACAACATAAAGTTTTTTTGAGAAGAAGGTAACCATCAGTGAAAAGGCTCAAGAAGCAAGCTATATAGTAGCTGAGCTAGTTGCACAAAAAATGAAGTGTCACGCTATTGCTGAAAGCCTAATAATGCCTGCTTGTAAAATAATAGTGAGTACAATCATAGGCAAAGAGGCTGAAAGTGAAATTGACAAAGTTCCTGTTTCTAATAATACGATTAGTAGGCATGTGGATGACCTGTCACACGACACTGAAGATGTCTTGTCTGAAATACTAAAAAATACTAACTTTGCTCTCCAAGTCGACGAGTCAACAGACATAACAAGTAAAGCTCAGCTGTTGGCATTCGTACGATTTGAAAACGAAGGTGAAATAATGGAATATTTTTGTTGTTGTAAAGAGCTGCCAGAAACGACCAAAGGTCAAGATATTTTCAACATCTTGTCTTGGTATTTGGAATCCTGTGGTTTGTCATGGAGCCACTGTATTTTAATTTGCACTGATGGGGACCCCCTCAATGATCGGCTCAATAAAAGGCTTTGTTACACTCGTCAAAGAAAAAAATCCTGATGTCATAACGACCCACTGCTTCCTCCACTGGGAAGTTCTTGTTCCAAAAACTGTTGGGGAGGATTTAAAACAAGTCCTTGATGTAGCTGCAAACATGGTCAATTTTATAAAGCAGCGCCCTCTTAAGTCACGCATGTTTGCAAAGCTGTGTGAAAATATGCAAAAAGACCATATGACTGTCCTTCTACACACCAATGTTAGATGGCTTTCAAGAGGGAAAGTTTTAACAAGGGTATTTGAGCTGCGAGAGGAACTACTGCTTTTCTTCAAAGATGATAAAGCCAGTTTTCTGACTTCCTTGAAGATACAAAATGGCTGCTGAAACTAGCCTACTTAACAGATATTTATCAGCACTGAAACACCTTGAACACCACCATGCAGGGCCCAGAAGAAAACATTCTAACTTCCACAGACAAACTTCTTGTATTTAAGAATAAACTCAAGGTTTGGAAGACACCTTTCAAGTGGAAATATTGAAATGTTTCCGCTCCTACTTCAGTTTCAGAGTCAGACAGAAGTCATCCCATTAATTACCAGTCATTTGGAGTCACTGACAGAAAAGCTTGACCAATACTTTCCTTCTTTGTTATCAGAAATATATGACTGGGTTAGGAACCCTTTTGTTGAGTTCTCACAAAATTTAATCAGTCTGCAAGAAGAACAACTGACTGAGCTACAGTGCGATTGAACTTTGAAGATAAAATTCAATGAAGTGCCACTTGATGTGTTTTGGATTTCAATAAGAAGAGAGTATCCTGTGATCTCAGCAAAAGCAGTGAACATCTTACTCCAGTTTTCAACTTCTTACCTCTGTGAACAAGCTTTCTCGTGTCTTACAAACATTAAAAGCAAAGAAAGAAATTGTCTGCTGTCTGTTGAGGAAGAACTGCAAGTGTGTTTGTCAAATTTGGCCAAGAATTCAAGTTTTGTGCAAAAAGAAACAAGCCCAAGTGTTACACTGAAAGTAAACTTTATATTGACCTTGGATGTGAACTTTATTTTGATGTTTAAGTAAACTTTATTTTGATTTGATATTTAAAAAAAAAGATAATACCAAAAAACCAGGAAAAATGCTCCATTTTTTTTTCTTACAATGTAAGCTGACATAAAAAAACAGCTCTTCACAAATAAATTTTCTTGACAATAATGTAGCAGTAATTGAACTGCGCCCCCCCGTCAACTTTTTCTGGCCAAGCAAACGTTTTCATAGGTAGGGGTTCCATGGGATATGAGAAATTATTTTAGGGGTTCCTCCATGGGGGGGGAAAGGTTGGGAATCACTGCTCTGGTTAAATGTCTCTCAGCATTCCCACTATAAAAATTGTTCCAGCACCCCAGGTGCAGGAGGGATCTGAGGTGCTGGTTCTGGGATGGGGTTCAGGTGCAGGAGGGGATTTGGGGTACTGACTTTGGGAGGAGATTCAAGGGTGGGGCTTGAGATGGGGGGGCAGGTAATGGGGTGATGACTATTGGAGGGAGATGAGGGTTGATGTGTGGCCTCCCACTGGGTGGCACTTACCACAGGCAGCTCCCAGGCAGCAGTGCAGGAAGACTGAGGCAGGCTTCCTGCCTGCCTTGTCTCCATGCTGCTCCCAGAAGGGGAGAATGTACTGCTGTGGCTCTGGGGCTAAGGGGCATGTGGCTCCATGTGCTGCCCCTGTCTGCTGTCCAGGGCCGGACTAAGGGGTGGGCTAGCCGGGCAGCTGCCCGGGGTGCCAACCTACGGGGGGCGCCCAGCTCCCGGTGGGCTGCAGCAGCTGCCCGGGGTGGGGGCTGTGTTAACCCCCGCAGCACCGGCCAGCAGCGCCCTTCCCCCCGCGGCCGCAGGGCCCTGCACGGCCAGGCGCAGCCCCACCCCGGGCTTCGCGCCATTGGCGGTGGCCGGGCCAACTGGGCAGTGCATGGGCCGTGCATCCACCCATGCGCCCTGGGGGCGGGCCTGTACATGCGTCATGCACCCGGAGGCGGGGCCGCGCATCCCGGGTATGGGCCCGCGCATGCGCCGTGTGCCTGGAGGCGGGGCCGTGCACCCCGGGGGGTGGCGCCGCGTGCCTGGGGTCCAGGGCGCCAAAATGGCTCGGGCCGGCTCTGCTGCTGTCCCTGCCCCCGCAGCTCCCTTTGGCCACAGTTCCCTGTTCCACAGCAAGAAACCCCATCATTGGCTTTAATTGCAGCCTGTCCCAGCTTGCAGGCAGGAGCAGTGTGTGGAGACTTTTGCCCCCTTTGCCTCCCTCCACACATGTGGGGCTACACTAGCCACTTCTGGGAACAATCTGGCAGAATCGGGCCAAGGCAGGCAGGCAGCTTCTTTCCACCACTAGACTGCCCAGGATCAACTAGCTGACAGCAACGGATGGGTTGATGACCAGTGATTTAGACTCTCCCTGACCGGTGTGTTGTCTAACCTACTCTGAAAAATATTTCCATGATGGAGATTCCACAGCCTCCCTAGGAAGTTTTTCAGTGCTTAACTATCCTGACAATTAGGAAGTTTTTCCTCATGTCCAACCTAAACTGGCCTTGCTGCAGTTTGTTTTATTGCATCAGAGGTTAAGGAGAATTTTTTTCTCCTTTCTTTTTTAGTAACATTTTAGATACTTGAAAACTGTTACCATGACCCATCTCCATCTTCTTTTCTCCAGACTAAACAAACCTAGTTTTTTCAATTTTCCCTCATAGGTCATGTTTTCTAGACCTTTAATCATTTTTGTTGTTCTTTGGATTCTGTCCAATTTGTCCATATCTTTCCTGAAATGTGTTGCCCGGACACAATACTGTAGTTGACCCTAAGTAGCATTGAGTAGAGCAGAATTACTGCTTGTGTCTTGCTTAGAACACTCCTGCTAATACATTCCAGAAAAATGTTTGCTTTTAATGCAACAGTGTTACATTGTAGAAGACTGTCATTTAGCCAGTGATCCACTATGATCTCCAGTGGTTTCAGTGGTACTGTGGTTTTCTTTTCTAAGCCATCCTTTCACATTTTATATGTATGCAGCTGATTGCTCCTCCCTAAGCTGAGTGCTTTGCTTTTCTCCTTTACTGAATTTCATCCTATTTACTTAGACCATTTATCCAGTTTGTCCAGATCATTTTGAATTTTAATTCTGTTCTCCAAAGTAATTGCAATGCCTCCCAGCTTGGTATCATTGCAAACTATAAGTGTACTTTCTGTGCCATTATTCTAAATCATTGACAAAGATGTTGAACAGGACCAGTCTCAAAACAGATCCCTGAAAACCCCACTTGTTATGCCCTTCCAGCGTGATTGTGAACCATTGGTAATCACTCTCTAGGAATGGACACCCAACTAGTTTTGCACTCACCTTATGGTAGCTCTGTCTAGGTTGTATTTCCCTAGTTTGTTTATGACAAGGTCGTGTGTGACCATATCAGAAGCTTTACTAATGACAAGATATACCACATCTACCACTTCACCCAATTCGCAAGACTTTTTACGCTGTCAAATAAAACCATTAGATTGGTTTGATATGATTTGTTCTTGACATATCTTTATTGACTGTTATTGTCTGGGTGTTTGCAAATGGATTGGAGAAAATATTTAAACATTATCTCTTTTGGTACTGAAGCTTGCACTGCTGAGGTAGGTTCCCTAAAATAAAAGAAAAATAATAAAAATAAATAATAATATTAAGAGAACCTCACAAATCACATGGAAAACCTAGAAATAAAGGGACAATTTCTGCCTTCATACTACTTTAAATTTGGAGTAACTCCAGAGAAGTCAGTGGAATTGGAATTACTGCAGCCTAAGCAAGGACAGATTCTGTTCCCATGGCAATAAAAGGTCCCTGACAGTATTCTTAGTTAAGTTATACAAGAAAATCTTTTTGAAAAGCCTGTTGGAATGCTCTTAGGAGAACAATCCATGTTCAAGCCAACTGAAAGAAAATGACACAACAAAACTTCCACTGTACTTTAACCAAGGGTTATACTTGGGATCAGTGCTAATGTCCGCACTGCAGAGCGTGAACATCACTGAACAAACACAGCACTGGGATTCAAATACAGAACATAATGCTTTTTCACTGTGCACTGGGAATGCCTTCAGTGCTCAACAGTCTGGGATGTGGCACTGAGCCATATAGAGCAGAGTCACTTTCAGTCTATTTCAGACTATTCTGTCTTTCTGTAAATGGTAAATAATGATATACATTTTATTTACTTCATTATATGTTTCCCATGCCAGTATTGCCCCAGAACTAGTCTCTTCCTCTTCTGTTTGTCATTTGCTGCTTCTTCCATCTGCTCTATGATGGGACAGTTTTGCATTCCCCCATTCCTCACACCAGCTATAGAAAAGTCTAAAATCTTACAGGTCAACTCCTAGGAGGTACTGAGCATGCAGGATTCTAACTGACTTTAATGGCAGTTGAAATGCTTTCCCATTTTATTTCCCCTCATTATAACACAGAATTAATTGCCCGGCAGTGTTTTATATTTGAGTGCTCTTTTCAACACGTGGGAAATGATGATGGATCCAATGGTCAGATAAGAAGTATGTAGATGATTTCTCAAGGGTTAAACACATGTGACTCTTTATTCACAGGCACACGTGGAGCTTGTTTGGCTATTGGTAACAAATAGATTTAATGCGAGGTTACTGCTCATTTTTGAGGGTGAGACCATGGAGATGCCTGGAGTTCCACGTTGAGACACAGGGTAGGAAGGTAGCCCTGCAGACTGCATTGATCCAGCTGTAGAACCAAGCAATAAATCAACATGTTTCAGTTGGATCCCTGCTGACAGGACCTTAATCTGCGACCTGATGGAGTAGAAAGGGCCCGGGTCCTCCTACCATTGTTGCCACCACCCCCTCCTCTTCCTCCTCCTCCTCCTAGAGCCATTAAACTTCACTTACTTTGATTCTGGCAACTAGGCTGCATGACTCTGCAAGAGAGAGCAGCTACATTGACTCTGGTCATTAGGCCACCCAGCCCTGTGAGGAAGGCAGCTATATTGGCTCTGACCTTTAAGCAAACATCCCATTAAGAGGGTTGTTATGAGCTTCATTTTGCAGATGGGGAGCTAGTGACTTGCCCTTTATGAATCAATGTTTAAATCAGGACTAGAATTAAAGAATACCTGGCTCTTGGTCCATGCCCAGACTGTACCTCTCTCTGCATAACAACTGGCTATGTTGTGCACTAGTTCTCTAGCCTACTGACTAGTTTTATGCATGTCAGCGTTAGGACACAGAGCCTGACTTACACCACTGTAAAATTGGAATAACAAACACAGATAAATCAGACCCAAATTCTTCAGCTGGGCCTCAGTAGAGCACTCTGCACCCCCTATAAACATTTTGGTACAGAACCTAAACTATGCTGTACAGGAAAATCTTGTATTTAAAAGGTTTTATTGGTTTATTTAATTCAGCCTAATAAAGTGAGTTACATCAACATTGAATTATTTCTGTCAGTCATAGCACAGCATTCCTGTGCTGGTGCTGACTCAAAACTGTATGGTTCTTTCTAAAGTATAAAAATCTTTGAACCCTGAATGGAGGGGCCTCATTTGCATAATGGTTGTATGATTATTTATCTAACTACAAATCATTCATCTCTGGCTCCTGCCCTTACAACTCACAAACTTGAAGACCTTCAAAAAAAACCCCAAAAAAACAAAGAGTAACTTTTAAAAATTAATTAAGCATATTTTTAAAAGTTTCCCATTTTCCTACTTCTCAGTTTTCAGTGCTTGTTGGTGGGAGCCACATACTTTCCTTGATCCTTTCAGCTTTTAAGTAACTGAATAAAAATGACTCTGTTGGCAACTGGTGTGTATCGGCATGTGTATTTAGTAGGGGAAGGAGGGTGAGATAGGATAAATGGAAAGAAGAGGAAGTGGAACTTCACAGATTGTTATAAATAAAGAACATAGATGGCATGATGTGCTTTGCTGAATGAGTAAAGATGGATTCCTTGCCCAGAAGAGCTTCCAGTCCAAGAGTAATGAAGATCTAGAGTGGTGAAGATTGCAGAATAGAACCTTGGTTAAAATGAGGACAACAGGTGGAGATAATGAATGGAGGGAACCAGGAAAAGGTGGGAAAAAGAGAGCAGACACCATAATCGTACTGTCACTTTGCACCTACATCTAATAAATGATAGTGTCAGTAGTCTCAGCAATTTGTTTGAAATATTTCTCATTTTCCATAGCTCATATTGTGCACTGAGTGTTTCTAAGCAGAATTCCTCATTGAGATAACTGATAACTTAAACTTGGTAACACAGTGTGCCTCATCCTCTGGAACTAGTTTATTCGTCTGTTAATGTAGCATTGCCTTTTTTTGGGTCAGAATTTCTGAACAGAATGTTACTTGTGAGAGTTCTGGGCTATTCTTCCAAATGGTTGTCTGAATGGTATTCCTCAATTCTGAATATACCAAGTGCTGACTGCTTTTACTACTTTGACTTCAGTGGGAGATCTCTGTCTGGGGTGTTTGCAGAAATCGGCCCCCATGTTATATTGTAAATTCCTTGAAATGCTGCCTAATGTTTACATCTTGATATAAATGATCTATTTGTTATACTCTGTAGTGTTTGGTATCCAGTGTTACCAAATTTTTTTTGCTACCTATTTTTAGTTTGATCCATAATGTGTGTGTCTCCCCATCCAGGGTTTAAACAGCTCTTAAATTTTAAACTTTTAAAAATAATTTCTACCTAAAGTATTGTACAGTGTTTGAGATATGAGAGATTATTAGTGCTTCCCTCTTTGTTAATGAAAGAGGGATCAAACATTCATTCTAGCATTTTGATTCAATTAGTATCAAACATGAAGTAGTAATTAAATGTGTAGCCTTTTTTGAGTAAATGAATTGTGATAGAATTTCAGGTTTATGAAATTAAATTAATCTTTATTAATAGGAATGTGACAGTGTAGGTTTGCCAAAAGTGGTCTGGCTTCTATTCAACGCCCCAAATAAATCTTTCTGAAATACTTTATTTTTGTTAATGCTAAAATGATTTTTTCATTTCCTTGATTATGTCATTATTATAGTTCATAGTCTTGGACACATGTTGATTCTCAGAAAGCCTGCAGTAGCCCTTAGATTTAACTGTCTTCATCTTCTTGGATATGATTTAATTGTGTGTAAGGTCATCTTAGATTAAATTAAATTATTTATCTATTTCATTATCTAGAATGAGATCCAGAACAGTTCTTTGGGAGTCCATTAAAAGTTTCTCATATTAACATATGATCTGAAGTGGCCTTCTGTGATTGTTAAAATATCTGATAGCCAAGGTCCAACTCACTGTGTAGTGTAGAAATTGTACTACACTAAATTTGCTAAATTTTAGTAAGTTTTAGAATACTTTCTTCTAGGCCAATGGTTCTCAAAGTGCGTCTTGAAGGTGGGTTGTGGGCTCAGGTCTCTCTCTTCCCTCCCCCACCTAACACTGGGGAGCCTGTGTTGGAGCTTCAGCACTGCTCCCACCCTCCCCCACAAGGTTGGAGTGCCAGGTGTGGGAGGTCAGTCTCATGGGCCGGATCTGGCTTGCGAGGCAAGGAAGCGACTCTGTTTGTTGCCACTCTCCCTCCCCTTGGCTGGAGGAATGGCAGCACAGCGAACCACTCACCTGGAGGCTTTTTACATTGTTCCCATTGGTTGGAATCGCAGCCAATGGAAGCAGTGAGGGGCGGTGCCTGGGAGCAGTGGGAGGCACCAAACCAGATAAGCCCTCCCATCTCTTTCATGTCTAGACCTTGTACCCCTATTCTCCTCACATACACGACCCACCCATCGCACTCGTGCATCCACCTTCTCTCCCTCCCTCCCACCCCCAACCTGTTCCTGCTCCCTACCTCCCTCCCAGACCCCCTACCTCCTCATGTTCCTGCACCTATTTTGTCGTCATGGGTGGTTGGCTCCTGGTCTGCGGAAAGGTTTGTGTTGAGTGGGGTAGGCTGTGGGCTGAAAAGGTTGAGAATCACTGTTCTAAGCTGATAAATAAGTCATCTTTTAGATCAGGGAATCTGTGGTGGGGAATACTAACCCACCTGACCCAGCATTGGGTTAAAGGCCAATGCTGAGCCTATGTAGCCCTGCCTCTCTAGCCCTGCACAGGATGCTCCAGCTGGAAAAGGGGATGAGCCTGAGCTTGGCTCAGAAGGGAGACAGCTGGGGCGGAGGACAGACCTACCCTAAAGGCTCCTGACAAGGGCACCAGAGAAGCCTCCTTGAGGGAAGTGAGACTATATGCTGAGCCCACTTGGGGCTGGCAATTTAGTTATTTTTCCCTTTTGTTTTTACCTTTATCTGGGACTGAAAGCAGGGAGAGAAAAGTAGGAAGTTACCCATGGAATGTAATTCAGAAGGCATCTGATGGTGTTGACACTCCTAGGGTCCTGGGTTTGGAGCCTAGTGGAGTAGGCTGAGCCGTGTTTGCCTACCATTGCCTCCACCATTGGAAGGGCTGGAACCACATGTACTTCTCGCTCATCTTGATGAAGGGATATTGGCAGATCCCCTTGACACTGCATGCCATGGAGGCTATACCAGTTTAAAACAATGCCCTTGGGACTTCATGGGGTATTACTACTTTCCAGCAGCTGATGGATAGAGTCCTAGAGGTGGGTGGGGCATATGTGAACATATACACTGATGATATTGTAATCTATAAATGAGAGCTGGGTGGAGCATATGAAGCATGTGGCAGTCATTTTACAGGCTTTTAAGGAGTCAGGTCTGATGGACAACGCAACCAACTGTTGACTTGCCACCCATGAAGTCACCTATCTAGAGTATACCAGTGGTGGTTGTCCACTGGGGGTCATAATTGCCTTCCCCCGAAGTCCAATGCTTGGTGGACTATTTCATCCCAAACATCACCCTTTGTTACCCTCACTGCCTCTGTAATGGATTTGGTAAAAGATACTACATCCAAAAGGGACTGTTGAGCCAAAATCTACAGCAAGACATTGGGAACACTCCAAGAACAGTTGACCTAGGAACTGGTGTACTATTCCACCCAGACTTAACACTTTTATTTTCCAAATAAATGTGTCTGATGTTGGACTCAGCGTGTTACTGGTTTAAGAATCTGGAGGAGAACACTTTTTTTCCCTGTCTCTGTAGGACATTGTTTCTGCACCAGATTAACTCTGTTACTGAGAGAGTGTCCTGGTGCTCAAGTGAGACATTGATGCACTGTGCAGTTGCTTGTGGGGGAAGCTGTTTGTCCTGGTAACTGACCATGCACTATTCTATTGGCTGAACTCAATGAGTGGGTTATGGTCCTTCATTATGCAGTGGTATCTGTCTCTCTAAAGATTTCAAGTGCCATACCATGTAACCCTGGAAAATAAAAATGCGGACTTATTTTTCACAAGAGCATGGGTAAACAAATTGACCCCTGGATGCCACATCCCAGAGTGTGAGTTGGAAGGTCATGATGGTGTATACAAATCTGACATTGGGTCTGATGGAGATAAATGCCAGTGCTGGGCTCAGGTAGCCCCACCCTGCATAGAATGTTACAACTGGAGAAAGGGTTGAAAAGGTAACAACACTGCTCAGAAGGGAGAATGGAAGGGAGGGCATGTCTACTGTTAAGGCTCTTGACAAGGGCACTGGAGCAGCCTTCCTGAAGGAAGTGACAAGGTTTGGTTACCTTCTCTTTTTCCTTTTTACCTTATCTTGGATTGAAAGCAGGAGTGAGAGAAACAATTATGCCTGGTTTTTAGTACATATGAGGTTATATAGTTATAACAGGAATCACCAGAAGACTCTGTCACACATAGTCCTACAGTTTTTTTTTTTTATAGGGTATGTCTACACTGCAATCACAGAGTGTGATTGCAACTCATGTAGGCACATATGAGTTAGCTTTAATCTAGGTAGCTCAGGTACCAGAGGAGTGAAGCTGCAGAAATGTGCATAATTACACAGAGTTCTGGGCATAGTCATGCTGAAACCCATGTAGCTGCAGTACCTGAGCTAACTAGAACAAAGCTAGCTTGTGTGTGTGAGCTAGTCATACACAACTGCAGAATAGAGGTACCCCAAGTGTAAACAAGGGATAGCCATTGAAGAAATGCTATGTTGTTAGTTTTGTGATGGAGTTTCTTATGAGGAAACTGCCAGACAGCAAGAGTTTACTTTCTCCCTTAATCTCCATAATATTGCTTTCTGGAAACTTTGCACTTTTTGGGGTGAGATCTCTGAAAAAAGGGATTGTGTGCATGCCATTTGAGGCCACCTCTGATCAAAGACTGGTGAATATAGTGTAAATAAAATAAGTTACGCCAAGGGCTTGTCAGCCTGGGAGGTTTAATCCATAGTAACTTGAGTTTGGTGTGAAATCACACAATGTGATTAGAGTACAGGAACTCCACATTTACTATCAACTCTGGAGTCCTCTTGTAAAGTGTATTATGATTGAGCTAGTGCAGAGTATTGTGCATGCAGTGCTACCATACGTTACTTTGGCAGTCCTCTAGATGCTGTTCTACACTGTTTTGTGGGTGTCTGTTACTGTTCTGTCTTCTTTACCTGCGTACCTCCCACTGCTCTGGGGTTAGGTTCACCTGATGTTCCCCTCATTAAAATTGCTCTTGGATTCAAATATATGGACATTGTTGCAGCGTTGCTCCAGAAGCCCACAGCATGCCTCAAGCAGCCACTTAGAGCTGTGCTGAGATCCCAGAGCTCATTGCTAGTGGGGGCGTGCAGAATTGAACTGAAGCCAGATCAGTCGTGAAGTTTGAAGCAAGTCTGTTTAATATTTTAATTTCATTAGTTTACTCTGCTGTAAATCAGCTATCTTCCATACAATCTGAATTCAGAACAACCGGAAGACTCTGGTATGGGAGCAATTATAGCAAGGATGAATTTGCTTGGTTTTGATTGTTTGGTGTATTATACAATAAGCAGCCTGTGCATACTGCACTTAATGCATATTCATCACACATGCATTATAAACCGAATAATCCCCCAAAGCAATCACTTTCTAGTATCTGGCAACAGCATGTCCAGCAGCGTGGATTGTGGAGTGCATTGATTAAAATATTGTTGAGCATCAAGCCAGCTGTTGGTGGCTTGGGGGCAAATTCTGTAGATTTCTCATTATATTTGTCATCATGGGTTCTGGCAGCAAACAGAAGCATAAGACACCAACTGCTCCATGAGAAGAGGTACCTACTACATCTTCCACATCTGGGTTCTGTCTGTTTGCCTTGGTTTCCAAAAGTTCTTTGGGGGCATGCTGGCCTTTGTAATATGCAAGCTCATAGCTTGACCCAGTCTTCAAAATGTATCTTTTTACTGTCTCAAAGCAAGTGTGCCATTTAGGGTTGCTAGATACTTTCACAAAAAATACCGAACATGGCGGAAAAGAATTGGTTGAGCAAAAGAACAAACAAACAAAAAAGGGAGACCAAAGTTGTTTGTTGAGGGAAACCCCCCCCCCCAAAAAAATTGCCCCCCCCCAAATCACTGCGCCTTTAAATCCCCACGCTCCCTACTCCCCCTGCCAGACACTGCAGGGGAAGAATGTTCCAAGCGCCCTTCCATCTGAGGAAAAACAGAAAATACCAGACATGTAAAAAAATTTTTTTTAATCATACAGAGGCTGCAAATACCAGACTGTCTGGGCCAGTACCGGACACCTGGCAACCCATTTCCAAGAGCTGCTTCTGTAGTGTATTCTAGTAATGAAAGTATCAGCTACGGGCATCTCAGCAAAGTGCTAAGGGGATGACTGTAGCCGAGAGGTGTTGTGCAATAAGGGTAATCCTGGTTTTTTAGGAAGATACTCACATGTAGCTATTCTGTTTTACTAAATAGTTTGTTCAGAGAGGTGCCATTGTGTACTCACCACAGTGATCTAGCTTAAAGAAATGTCAGCTGCTGCACATTTTCTTGTGCTTCCAGAATGAAGAGCAGCTCAGTCAAAACTTGCTGAAGGTGGCTAGTTGTGAGGTTATTTTGTAACTTTGCATAACTGTGGAGATTATCCTTTTCCTCAGGGCTGTATTAGTGAAAATGAATTACTCTTGGGGCATGTCTATACCATATCTGGCAGTGAGCCTCCTACAGGTCTCTGCTGGCAGGGCTCATGCTAGCGCTCAAAAATAACTGTGTAGATGCTTGAGTTCACAAGCCTCCTCTCACCCAATCCCAGGGTTTATATCCTGAGCTGCAGCATTTACACAGCTATTTTTAGTGTGCTAGAACAAGTTTTCCACCTGGGCAGGCAGGCTGACTCCCAAATGCAGTGTACACATACCCTCAAATTGCTCTGTTTGGCAAAAATTGAAATTCTGGGTAACATAATATTTTCTTTTTGCAGAAAAGTAGTTGAAATTGTACACGTGCTAAATAGTGAAGTTTACAAGTTCCATTAACTGGACATCTAAAGCACTACTAACTACTCAGTTATTACTTGGGCTGTCTCTGATGGAGGGACAGAGCTCTATTACTGTTAGGATTTGAACTTTCCAGAGCATATAATGGATACACTATATTGAATTGGATGAATCCTCTACCATTTGGAACCATGATGGGCAACCTAAGGTAGTGAGTGGGCTGCATGAGTGACCCTCCATTTCAGTGGGCCACAAGATTGTCGTAAACAAGACAGTTTCTCAGAATAGGGTAGTTTTGCTAACTGTTTGCTTGTGTACCAAGATTTTGTGGCATGTGCCAATTGAACCACAGCATGCTTTGACTGAATGCAGGAGGAGTGCACAGTTCTCACAGTCAATAGTGTGACAGATCAGCATGCACCTCACTTCATGTGCCTTTGCTTTACATGGGTGTCACTTTAGCAATACCGGTAAGGGAAAAACCTGATGCAGATGGAAACCAGCAGAATCTGGCAACCCTGTGCCTGGGCAACAGTAAACAAGTCTCATGGGCCACCCACAGAACCTCAGTGAGCTGCAGGTTCCCCACCACGGGTTTGGAAGATAACATGGTTAATTATGGAAAATACTAAAAACAGGTTTCTTCCCAGGATCTGTTAATGCTTTGAGAGGCAAAAGAAGGAGTAGTAAAGATAAACATTTTAAGGAAAAGGTATACATTTTCTTTTAGATGTAAAAAACGGAGTTCTTATCCCAGCTCTGAGACTGAGAGGTGGCTCTCTAACCTCTGGGCTGTTCTCATGTGGGTTTCTCTGTCTCTCCTATTGAATCTGTTCTGTTGTGCATGAATGATTACATGTGCATTGAGCCAAAGAAGATGGTGTGTGATGCTATAATTGAGTGGCGATGGCTCTCACCTGAGAGGTGGGAAATCTATGATCAAATTCCTTCTCTGCATCAGATGGAGCGGGAAAGTGGACCCATATTTCCTGCATGAATGCACTGACCACTGGGTTAAAGATTATAAGGGAGTCTGCCTCCCAGCTATTTTCTATGGAGTTACAAGTTTGCTGCTGCCATTCTCAAAAGAAATGGCTTAGTTGTCTGATTCTAGGACAGAGTTCCTGGTTTAAGCAACCAACTCTGCTTGGTATTTAAACTTCACATGAGGGGTCAGGCTTATGATGCCTAGCATGCAGGCTTTTGTGAATCCCATTCTTTGGTGTCTGTATCTAGAGCCCTGCAAATCCACAGCTATCCTCTTCACAGCCGTGGGGATCTGAAACCACAGGTGTGGATGCAGATACCTGCAGCTTATTTTTGCAGATATGGAAAACTAGGGCCTATAGATGTTTTTATACAAATCTTAAAAAAATTAAAGATTGTTGAACTTATTCTGAAGATCTAAGAAACTCACGTTTTAGGGCCTAAGTTTAAAAATGTCCTTTATAATGAGCTCTAGTAAAGTAATTATTACATTGAAATGGAGAGAAGAAAGTGTGAGAAGTTTATTGTACAGGTTTTTTTTTTTCCAAAGATATGTAGGCTTTTAGCTCAATGAATGGCTTTGTAATTAGTAGCAAGAAGACTTGATTTTTCCACATTTAGGAGCATAATTTGTACGCTAATTGTGTTTGACTGTTTAATTACACTTGCTTACTGGAATTGAGGCGGGATGGTGACCCCGTTACAATAGCTGCTGCATGCCGTATTGGTGTGATGCAGTACACACTCTCAAGAGGCTAGAATATTTTTCTTTTCCCAAAGCTAAGAGTGCAGAAGAAATCTAGAAGAAGAAAGGAGGCTTGAGTTGAGGGGGAAGAGAAGTAGAATGAATACAAGCTGCCATTAAAGCCTTTACCACCAGTGCTAGGTTGGAGGGAAAGAAGAAAGGTGATGATCAGCAGAAAACATGACAAAAACAAATAGGAAGAAGGAAAGAAAATCCAGGAAGACTGAGACTGAAGAAAAGGAGCAAAAAAGTAGGATTTTTAGGTGGCTCAAAGGAGAGAGTCCGACAAGTGACAGGGTAGAAAAGATGTCTGCTAGTGGATGGGGGATGGGAGACCATAATAGTAGCAGAAACACAAAGAGATAAAAACAAAAGAATGAGAGAATGCGAGTAATGGAGATGTGCCCCAGTTTTTTTTTTTGTTAAACGTGGCCACAGCAATTTAGCAGCCAGCTGCACACACTTCTGGTGGAATACTGTGCAGCTGCACAACATACTGTGTAAGGTTATGAGGATGTTGACACAGCTTACACCTGGGATTGTACTGTGTATCTTTTTACTTCATTCACAATTTTTTAAAAAGGCCTTTCCAAATACAGTACACCAGTGACAAGTGAAATCCAGCATTGTGAGTCAAGCCCTTGTGACAGCTGTTATGAAGCTTTAATGAGTTTGCATCTCAAGTAGATTATAGAACAGTTTGTAATTAGGTGTGGTCTCTGGAAGGTGGAAAAGTGTGAAGAATTGTCAGGGCAGAAAGGAATTCACAGCATTCTCTCCGGGACACAGAATAGAGAACTTGGTGTGAATAAATACAATACGTCTGCACTGTTGTAGAAAGCTTCTGAGGCTGCTGGAATACAAGATCAGGGCACCACTGAGCTAGGCACTGTACAGAGGCTGTCCTCTGCCCCCAAGAATGTTAAATCTAACTAGTTGAGAAAGGGTGGAGGAAGTGGCCAAATCACATAGAAGCTCTGTGAGAGAATCCAGGTTATGTGAGTCCCAGGCCCATACCAATTGAACCATGATGCTTTTAGCTTGACCAATTCAGGGGTGGGCAAACTTTTTTTTCCCCCCCCTGAGGGCCACAATGGGTGCAGAAATTGTATTTGTATTGTATTCAGAAATGTAGATAGGGAAGGCTGGGGGAAACTTTGCCTCCCCATGTCCCTGCCCCCATCCCTGAGCCTCCTGGGCCTCCCCCCCCCCCAACCAACCCCCCTGTTCCCCATTCCCAAATCCCTCCCAATCCCTGCCCCTTGACTGTGCCATCCAGAGCATTGGGGGTTTGCTGTGGGAAGGCACAGTGGGCGCTGACTGTGAGGGAGAGAGGGCAGAAGGAGAAGGGTCAGGGCTAGTCCCTGGGTGGCCAGATCACTGGCTGCCCCTGCTCGCTGCTCTTCCCAAGAATAATTCCTCCCCTGCCCTGAGCCAGCCAATGGGAGCTGTGCCTGTGGACGAGGAGTGGGACTGCACATGGCCCCTCTCTCTCCCAGCAGCCCCTAAGGCTAGCAATGTGACATATTGTTTGCCAGCTTCCCCATGGGCTGCCCAGCAGATAGCAGGGAGCCTGCTAGCCCTGCTGCAGTGCAGCAAAATGGACATTCAACAACCCAGTCAGCAGTGCTGATCAGAGCCTCCGGGATTCCTTTTTGAATGGGTGTTCTAGTCTAAAACTGGACACCTAGCCACTCTAATCCCTCTCTGTCCCACCCCCACAACCCTCATCCTACATCCCTTCCATGTCCTGCTCTGCCTCCCACACTTACCCATCCCAGCCTTGTACCCCTTACAGCTCTCTCCCATCCGTCCCCTCCACCTCCCAGAGCCACCATCCCCATATCCTTCACCTCCTCACCATTGCATCCTATTCACCTCCGTACACTGCTGCACTCATGTTATGTCCCTATATACTCCTGTGCCCCCTCCATCTTTATGCACCTGCAGCCTTCCCCTGTATCCCCATCTGCCCCACATACTCCTCCCACTCTCTCCTCTCTCTTTCACTGCCCCCTCTTGCCCCCATCCTGCTCATATCCTTGGCCTTTTTGACTCTCCATCTTCCCACTCCCACGTCCCCCATCTTTTCCCCTCTAGTCCTTCCTCCCCCCAGCTGGATGATTTAGGCAGCCCCTGAAAAAGTATATGAAAAAGTGTCTGTCTAGGCATGCATTTTGCTCTGTGTGTGCGTGAATAAAATTTGCAGCCCAACTCTGACATTTTATTCCTTTTATTGGATTATGCATAAAAATTATGACCTAAAATATGTGTATTTGTTTCATAACAGGTTATTAAAAGAAAAGGGAACTTAAACTAAATTATTTCTTAAAGTGAATGTTATTGATTAATAATTATAGAAGAGTCAATGTAGCATACATTTCTCGCCACCATTGTCTAGCTATATTATAAACTCTTTCTTACACCTAAAAGAATGTGCATGTTCAGCACCTACCACTGATCTTAGTGTCTAGGCACTAAACAACAATTGTAATGATAAATAATGTGCAAGTATATGTATTATAGAATCATAGAGCTGAAAGAGACCTCAGGAGGTCATCAAGTCCAGCCCCCTGCTCTAGGCAGGACCAATCCCAATTAGATCAACCCAGTCAGGGCTTTGTCAAGCCGAGACTTAAATACCTCTAGGGATGGAGACTCCACTACTTCCCTAGGTAACCCATTCCAGTGTTTCACCACTCTCCTAGTGAAATAGCTTTTCCTAATATCCAACCTGGACCTCTCTCACCACAACTTAAGACCATTGCTCCTTGTTCTGCCATCTGTCACTACTGAGAACAGCCTTTCTCCATCCTCTTTGGAACCTCCCTTCAGGAAGTTGAAGGCTGCTATCAAATCCCCCCTCACTCTTTGCTTCTGCAGACTAAACAGACCCAACTCCCTCAGCCTCTCCTCATAGGTCGTATGCTCCAGCCCCCTAATCATTTTGGTTGCCCTCCACTGGACCCTCTCCCATGCGTCCACATCCTTTTTGTAGTGGGGGGCCCAGAACTAGACACAACACTCCAGATGTGACCTCACCAGAGCCGAATAAAGGGGAATAATAACATCTCTGGATCTGCTGGCAATGCTCCTCTTAATGCAACCTAATATGCCATTAGCCTTCTTGGCTACAAGGGCACACTGTTGATTCATATCCAGCTTCTCATCCGCTGTAACCCCCAGGTCCTTTTCTGCAGAACTACTACTTAGCTGGTTGGTCCCCAGCCTGTAACAATGCTTGGGATTCTTCCGTCCCAAGTGCAGGACTCTGCACTTGTCCTTGTTGAACCTCATCAGATTTCTTGTGGCCCAATCCTCCAATTTGTCTAAGTCACTCTGGACCCTGTCCCTGCCCTCCAGCTTATCTACCTCTCCCTCTAGCTTAGTGTCATCTGCAAACTTGCTGAGGGTGCAATCCATCCCCTCATCCAGGTCATTAATAAAGATATTGAAGAAAACCGGTCCCAGAACCGAACCTTGGGGCACTCCGCTAGAAACCAACCGCCATCCTGACGTCGAGCCGTTGATCACTACCCGCTGGGCCCGGCCTTCCAGCCAGCTTTCTATCCATCTTACCATCCATTTATCCAATCCATATTCCCTTAATTTGCTGGCAAGAATATTGTGAGAGACCGTATCAAAAGCCTTGCTAAAGTCAAGATATATCACATCCACTGACTTTCCCATGTCCACAGAGCCAGTCACCTCATCATAGAAGCTAATCAGATTGGTCAGGCACAACTTGCCCTTTGTGAATCCATGCTGACTATTCCTAATCACTTTCCTCTCCTCCAAGTGCCTCAAAATGGATTCCTTAAGGATCCCTTGCATGATTTTTCCAGGAACCGAGGTAAGACTGACCGGCCTATAGTTCCCTGGATCTTCTTCCCTTTTTTGAAGATGGGCACTACATTTGCCTTTCTCCAATCATCCGGGATCTCTCCCGATCTCCACGACTTTTCAAAGATAATGGCCAAAGGCTCCTCAATGACATTTGCCAACTCCCTCAGTACCCTCGGATGCATTAAGTCCGGACCCATGGATTTGTGTACGTTTAGCTTTTCTAAATAGTTCCTAACCTGTTCTTTACCCACTAAGGGCTGTCCATCTTCATCCCATCTTGCAACACTTAGCGCATTAGTCCGGGAGCCCACCTTGTCCGTGAATACAGAGGCAAAGAAAGCATTGAGTACTTCAGCTTTCCCCACATCATCTGTCACTAGGTTACCTCCTTCATCCAGTAGGGGCCGCACACCCTCTCTGATCACCTTCTTCTTGTTAACATGCCTGTAGAAACCTTTCTTGTTATCCTTCACATCCTTAGCCAGTTGCAATTCCATTTGCGCTTTCGCCTTCCTGATAACCCCCCGGCATTCTCGAGCTATACATTTAAACCCCTCCCTGGTCATTTGTCCAAGTTTCCACTTTTTGTAAGCTTCCTTTTTGTGCTTAAGTTCACCAAGGATTTCCCCTGTAAGCCAATCTGGTCTCCTACCATTTTTGCCTCTCTTGCTATGCGTCGGGATGGTTTCTTTCTGTGCCTTCAATAAGGCTTCTTTAAAATACTGCCAGCTGTCCTGGACTCCTTTCCCCTTCATGTTAGCATCCCAGGGGATTCTGCCCATCAGGTCTCTGAGGGAGTCAAAATCTGCTTTTCTGAAGTCCAAGGTGTGTATTTTACTACTCTCTTTTCTTCCTTTGGTCAGGATCCTGAAATCTACCATCTCATGATCACTGCTTCCCAGGTTGTCACCCACCTCTACTTCCCCTATTAGTTCCTCCCTGTTTGTGAGCAGAAGGTGAAGGTGCGCACGGCCCCTGGTCGGATCCTTCAGCACTTGTACCAAGAAGTTATCCCCAACATTCTCCAAAAACTTCCTGGATTGCCTGTGTACTGCCGTATTGGTTTCCCAACAGATGTCAGGGTGATTAAAGTCCCCCCACGAGAACCAGGGCCTGCGGTCTGGAAGCTTCTCTCAGTTGTCCAAAGAAAGCCTCATCTACCTCATCCACCTGATTCAGTGGCCTGTAGTAGACACCAACCACAACATCACTGCTGTTGTTTGCACCTCTAAACTTAACCCATAGACTCTCAACAGGTTTTTCTCCCTCTCTATACTGGAGTTCAGAGCAATCGTAGTGCTCTCTTACGTATAGTGCAACTCCTCCTTTTCTCCCCTGCCTGTTCTTCCCGAACAGTTTATACCCTTCCATGACAGCGCTCCAGGCATGCGAGTCATCCCACCAAGTCTCCGTTATCCCAATTAAATCATATTTCTTGGACTGGGCCAGGACCTCCAGTTCTTCCTGTTTGTTGTCCAGGCTTCTCGCATTAGTGTACAAACACCTCAGATAACCAGTTGATCACCCCATCGTCTCCATTCGAATCAGGGGTCCTCCTTTCTTGCTCGTTCCTCTTTGCATTCCTTCCCGGTATCCGACTTTCCCACTCCCCTCAGGGTGTTGGTCACTGTCTCCCAACGAACCTAGTTTAAAGCCCTCCTCACTAGGTTTGTAAGCCTGCCCGTGAAGATGCTCCTTCCTCTCTTCATTAGGTGGATCCCATCTCTTCCTAACAATCTTTGTGCCCGGAACAGAGTCCCATGGTCGAAGAAATCAAAGCCCTCTCTGCGACACCACCTGCACAACCACGCATTTATGTCCTCAATTCGACGATCCCTGCCCAGTCCTTTCCCTTCAACAGGGAGGATGGACGAGAACACTACTTGCGCTCCGAATTCTTGGGTCCTTCTTCCCAGCACTACATAGTGCACGCAAGATGTGTATGCACAAATACATGTATGTATCTGCATGTAGGTGTGGGAGTCAGTTTTTACAGATTTAATTATATAGGTATCTGGACAGGTGCATTGTTGTGGCTGTGCTGTATGGATTTGTTTTGGGCTTCAGTAATGGGTATTTAATGAATCTATTGGAGCTGTGATACTGTGTGGTCCTGATTCCCCACACAAAATTACAACAACTTTAGTGAACAACAAATACGGACCTGGTTACAAAAAATGGGAAGAGGGGAGGGAAAGAATCATGAAAACCTTTTGTAAAATTTCACTTTTTAAAAATTATCCTTTTTTGATTATTTTGATCTATTGTCCTGTAACAAATAAAACTGAACTTAGCTCAATACATCTGTCCAAACAATAAATATTTCTGTTTGGGTCTTGCAATGAAAATGATCATGTGAGCAAAGGTGTGGAAGAGCAAATGATATAGAGAGGGGATGAAGGGAGGGGGATTGGGTTTTGGGAGGGGTGAAGCCTCAGCAATGGGCAGGCCATTGTGCGAGGGGCGAAGGGCAAGGACTTTTTTGGAATTAGAAAGTTGGCAACACTTACTGCTTTAATAACTGGGGCCTGCAAATTTACTCAAATTGTAAACTAAATTAGAAACTGTAATTAACAAAAATGATGAAAGGTCTTGAAAACTTGACCTAAGAGGGAAGACTGAAAGAATTGGGCTAGTTTAGTTTAGAAAAGCGAAGACTGAGAGGATATAACAGTTTTCAAGTATCTAAAAGGGTGTCACAAGGAGGAGGGAGGAAAAATTGTCCTCTTTGCCCAGTGATGACAGGACAAGAAGCAATGGGTTTAAACTGCAGCAAGGGAGGTTTAAGGTTGGACATTAGGGAAAACTTCCTATTAGGGTGGTTAAACACTGGAATAAATTGCCTAGGGAGGTTGTGGAATCTCCATTACTGGAGATATTTAAGCGTGGGTTGGATAGACATCTATCAGGGATGATCTAGATGGTACTTGGTCTTGCCGGGAGGGCAAGGGAATGGACTTGATGACCTTTTGTGGTCCCTTCCAGTTCTAGTATTCTGTGATTCTACAATTAAAAGTTCATAATATGTCCCAGTACCCTGCAATAACAAATAATACTTGGGGAAAGGTGCAAAAGATTTAAGAAAAAAACCTAAATTAGTCCAAACAAAAAAACCTACTAATCTATCTCAATCAGTGTGTTAAAATCATGCCTGGTGTGAGACTGAAAATCAATTAATCAACTTTGCTGCCCTTATTCCCTTTTGGGAGTCTTTACCAAAACCAAACAAACCACCTTTGAGAGGCAAATACGGATGGATGTTACTGCTACAGTGGCTAATGAAAAGAAGAGGAAGGCATGAGGTTCACCATCCTGGCTGCCAAGGCCCTGGTTTCCTGGGCACCTGGACCTTTGTCTTGATACTAAGAAAAGTCCTGACACCAGACTGGCCAGAGAGAGGGACCCAAATGACATCACTACTTCCACCAGTGGCAGCTAAATTCCAAACATTACCTGGGATTTGAGACTTAGGCCTTGTCTGTACTTACCTGGAGATTGATCTCCAAAGCATCTATCTTCTGGGATTCGATTTAACAGGTCTAGCAAGAACCAGCTAAATGGAATGCTGATAGCACCTCTTCAACCCCAGTACTCATCTGGATAGCTCAATTGGTAGAGCCTGGCTAGCTCAGTCAGTAGAGCACCAGACTTATTATTAGGTAGCAAGTTTAACCCCCCCCTTCCCCCCCAAAAAAAGTATTTCTTCAAGCAGCACACAATTAACCCATGGAACTCCTTGCCAAAGGGTGTTGTGAAGGCTAGGACTTTAACAGGGTTCAAATAAGAGCTAGATAAAGTCATGGAGGATAGCTATCAATGGCTATTAGCCAGGATGGGTAGGAATGGTGTCCCTAGGGTCTGTTTGTCAGAAGCTGGGAATGGGTGATAGGGGAGGGATCACTTGATGATTACCTGTTCTGTTTATTCCTTCTGGGAGCACCTAGCATTGGCCGGCATTGGAAGACAGGAAACTGGGCTAGATGGATCTTTGGTCTGACCCAGTATGGCTGTTCTTATGTCATGTTTTTATGTACTCCATGGGGTTGCAAAGAGCAAGCTAAGTCAAAGGGAGAATTTCTCCCATAGACTTCCCACAGTGGGGCTGGTGCAGAAATTCTATTTAAGGGATGTTGACTCTAGCTACACAATTTTTATAGCTGGAGTTGAGTATCTTAAGTCCAACTTCTCCCCCAGTGTAGACCTGACCTGAGTCACACTCCCCAAGTGTGTCCTTTTCCTTCCTCACCTTACTATTTCACTTTCCAATCTCTCCCACCCACTTTTGCCTTCTGTCTAATAAGAGTCAGGATTAGCTGGTCAAGACTGCATGGTTTGAAACACTGCTGTAAGGCTGTGTCTGAAAATCAGCTGAATTCAGTGCTCTGAAAAGCCAATGCTGGTACAAATTTGCCAGATCTCAAAGTGACTGACTGGTAAGACTATGTGCTTGGCTTGGGTTTTTCAGTAGTAAGTTTGCAAGCAAAAGTCAACATCAGAGCATTTTCTGTCTGTGCTGTTATTTTCTCTTCCCCTTTTTTATGTTTTTGTTTTTTTGAAAAATGGGATCCGACTCTGACCACCACCACCACAAGAACAATTACAACAGCTCCAGCCAATGTCAACTAACTTTCCCTCCTTGGAAAGAAAAGTTATTACCATCTCAGAAACTACCATACTGGGTATTTCTTCCTAAAATCTTCCTATAGATTAATGGAAAGGAAACAAAGGATATTGTTAAGACTTTTAGTATTTTATGTTTTAAGTGCTTTTAGTTCTTGTACCTATCTCCTAGAACTGGAAGGGACCTTGAAAGGTCATGGAGTCCAGTCCCCTGCCCTCAGAGCAGGACCAAGTACCATCCCTGACAGATTTGCCCTAGATCCCTACATGGCCCCCTCAAGGGCTGAAATTACAGCCTTGGATTTAGCAGGCCAATGCTCAAACCACTGAGCTATCCCTCCCTTCTTTTTTCTGAACCTTTTATTAAAGGTAAAAAAGATTTTTTAATTGTTTGCCAAGCAGTCTGAGATCTCTGTATACCAAAACTTATTTAACACTGTTTATTGTTGTACAGTAATGGGCTTAATAATACCTTTGACTTCTTGGGCCCATTTATTCCATCTACATGAATACAACACTCCCCCAGGTCATTATTACTGGTGTTTGTGTATATCTTCTCAAAATGCTCTAATGTTGATGAATAGATTCTTTGTTTTCTGGTAGCCTGAATGGGAAATCCTAATTTTATTTAGCTTAGGGTAGTGCTGATGAAGAATTTAGATTTTTTTTTTTTCAGACACTGTCAGGATAAAAATTTGAGCATTTTTGGGACTCTCCTACTGAGAGTTTCTATTTGGATTAGAAGAGAGGCTAGAAATTGAAAGAGCATATTGAGTAGGAAAACAGTCATCTGTTTAATTCTGAATTGTTCAGGCTATTGGGGAAACCATTAAAACTGTGACATAATTGATTTTCTACCAGCAGTAATTCATTCAGTACTGCTATTGGAACAGTTTTACAATTTCCAGCAAAGGCTGGCTAGTGTATATATGACTGACAATTAGAGTCAGGCACAGGACAGACTGAATGGTGAGAGCCAGTGCAATAATCCCCTTCTCTAAGAGGCTTGCAGTTTCTGAAAATTACATGTTTAATTATTGGCACTGGCTCTACATGAAAATGTCTGTAACACTATTTCTTTTAAGTACATCTACATTCTGTTGTCTCCAGAGCTGGTGACAGTGAAGACAACATGCCACCACCTTAATCAAATCTGACAAATGAGCAGTTGGATTGCTGCTTGGTGCATTTCAGTAGCTGTGTGTCATGGCAAAAGGATTGTGCGGGTGGGGGAGAAATCCTACCATATAACATTAATGAAGATGCATTTCTCTATGAAAGGTGCTGCTGTGTAAGGCTAGAAGGATTAGGAGTTAGCTAGGATTTCTGTGTCAGTGTCCCAAGCCTTTTTATAAACAGAACAGACCATATGATCTAAATACCATAGAACTGTTTCCCCTAATTATTGAACAGAAGAAGAGCTCTTTGTATACTTGAAAGCTTGTGTCTCTCTCTCTTGCCCTCGCCAACGGAAGTTGGTCCAATAAAAGATATGACCTCACCCTCTTGTTGCTCCTCTGACTACAATCAGATAACACATTCAGGCTGGTCAGTGCCTTTTTCTATTACATCAGTTTAGATGCACAAATTTTATTACTCACAAGAGGCTACTGAAACTTTTCAAGGAAGGGTGTTCGTTTAAAAGTGAAAATACAGTAATGTGTTCCAAAGAGTAAGACTGTTGTATTTAATAGTCTAAAACAACAGAAGTCATTTTGGCCTCTAAGAAGTCATTTTGGAAAACATTTTTCTTTTGCCAAACATTTTGATTGTTGTTGACAAACTGTAAACCTGAAAAGTTTTTGGCCAAAAAACTGAAAACTTTGCCTGAACTTTTTGCTTTTTGGGTTTTTTTTCAGTGAAAAGTCAAACATTTTTCCCTGGAAAGGGGCAATTCTTTTTCAAAAATTGTTTAGTGAAAAGCCATGAAAAGTAGTTTCGAAGTTAAACTCTCAACTAGTACTATTAAGAATGTATAATACACAGTATAATTCATACATTTTCTACATAAATATTCATCTGTATCTATACATAATATAAGGTAGAACAAAGAGCAGGTTGAATAGTATTTAAATATACGGGGGTCCCCGCTATGTCGCCCCGGTATACATCCATTCCACACTAAAGTCGTTGATGTTTGTAGGAACTGATGCGTTATAAGTCCTCCTGTTCCCCACTATAAGTCGTGCGAAACACTCCCCCGAATTTGCTTAAATAGAAGTCAGCTGCAGGGAAAAAAATCCCTGCTTTAAGTTGTTTTGCTATAAGTCCACGTTTTTTGGAACATGTCTTGGACTTATAGTAAGGACCCTGTATTTAATGAATTCTAGCTTGCACTGAATAATTTATTTAAAATAGTTTTGCAATATTTCACTATTGTGGCAGAAAAAAGTATTTGCTAAAATATCTTTCAACAAATTTCACATCTAACATCTATCTGTGCATATATTGTAACTATATGAAAGAGAGAACAATTTTTAAACTATTTATTTAGGAATAGTCAATAGGCTTACAAATCCCTTGCCATGTAAATAAGAAGAGCATCTTTATTTATGCATGTGTGTGTACACATCCTCCCTAAGTTGTTACAATAGGCCAGAGATTCTCAAATAGTAGTTCACGAGCAACATTCAAGTGGTTTGTGCATAGTTTACTCTATGGTGCACACCTGGGCAGCCGCAAACGAGAGAATGAAGGGCTGTCAGCCTAACTGGTGGATAGCAAGCCTGGTTCCACTGATTAGATGCCTGGACCTGCACATGTAAGGTGAGGCTGTGGCCTTGGGAGGAAATAGGAAGTAACTGAGGGGGGCAGTGGGGTGTGAAGAGGGGGTGGGGGCAGGGCTGGCCCACAACATTTTGGCACCTGAGGTGGGGAGCTCAAATAACGCCCCCATGCCCACCATCTCTCTGCATCTAGAGCAGAGAGAATACATATGCACCAGCAGCAGACACAATTTTCTACATTAATGGGTCCTCGTGGTGCCCCGCCCACAGTCTGGCACCTGAGGCAGCTGCCTCAGTTTGCCTCATGGTAAGGCCAGCCGTGGGTGGGGGGAATTAGGGATGTGCAGGGCTGAGGCGGCCACAGAAAGAGGTGACTCCCCAGATCCAGGGCTGTGGCTGCCAGGGAGAGACACTCCTCCTTCCCAGCCTCAGCTCTGTGACTGCTGTGTTGGGGGAGAGATTTAAAATATGAGCTTTGTGCTTTTATTTGTAGAACAAAAAGCCTTAATGATTACTATGGGTTTTTATGGAGCATTTTGATCCAAAGGGCTTTACGATAATTGACTAATGGTACAAACAACATTTGGAAAGATCATTGAGTGGTCTGCCGAGACCCTCAGCAATTACAAGGGTCTGCGCTCCCCCACCCCCAAAAAAAGTTTGAGAACCAGTGCAGTAAGCATTGCATTACTGTGCATTTTACTCTAATTATTAGATCAACTGAGAGGAACAAGAGGAGTATTAATATACCCATTGTAAATAGGAGTAATTATATAAAGTGTATAATTTTTTGATTTATAGGCACTTATTAATTCAGAAAACATCCCGATTCAAAATACTGAGAATACTGAGTCCCCCCCCCCCCCGTTCCATTTGGGAATTCTTGCATTTGACTATGAAATGTGGAGTTTCCTTCTAACCCCTCTATTGTAACAAAATCCCTCTCAAACAGAAGTGGATACTGCTATTTGCATATTCATTTCAACACATCATTCTTGCTTCTCATCTACAGATTAAAAGGAACATTGACAAATAAATAATGAATTACAACTAGCACAATTGGCATAGTTTCCAGAACTTGAGTATCCTGGATATTCAGTAGAAAATTATCACAAAGTCTTGACAGTCACTGCGTTTTTGATACCGTCAATCAGTTATGTTACGTCTAAACTACACCCCCTCTGTTGGCAGAGGGATGTAAATTAGACGTATCGAAAGCGCAAATGAAGTGGGGATTTAAATATCCTGTACTCTATTTGCATAATGGCGGCTGCTGCTTTTTTTCAAAACGGGGCTTTTTGAAAAAAAATGGCAGTTTAGACGGGGCATTTTCGACAGAAATGCCCCGTTTTGAAAGATCCTGTACTCCTCATTTTTTACATTCCCTCTGCCGACAGAGGGGTGTAGTTTAGACGTAGCCTTAGTTACTTGCAGCTAACTGGATGTCTAAGCATTGGCCTAAAATGAGCAGTTCTAGAAAAATCTGGAACATACTTGTTATGGTGAAGATTGGCATGTTAAACGCAGACACTTTGATCAGTGCCTAAAAGCTGTAAACCCTTTCTGGATTATGCTGAAAGAGACCAGCAAGCATCTCAGATACTAAAAACTCCATCTCTGTATCTATTTTTTTTTTTCTTTTTACATACCAGGAACATCTCCCATACCTCTGTTTTTCTACATTGGTTTAACTATAAAGAAACTGTTGCTTATGTATCTTTGTTGTACAGCTGATATTTAATGTACATAAACTGCTATTAGGGATGCGAGTTAGAACATGTATAGCCCTTTTCTATTTCTTTTTTGAGTTTTTACTTTTTGTCCTGGAAAACCAGTTTCTGCTTGTACATATGAATCACCTATATTTCATTGTATCACAGTTTCTTAAAACAAATATGGCTTCATATTTGTAAGAGGCTTTTGTTGTGTTTGTGCAGGTGTTTTTTTTCTTAATCCTTAAATATCACTTTTTTTAAAAAGTGAAGAATATTATCTATTGCTTTAGGGGTAGGCAATAGACCAGTCTGGAGATGCAAAAGAATATCCTTGCCCAAACTATAGTAAGGTGTGTAAGAGAGAGAAAGTGGGAAATAACGGACAGCCAATTAGAAGTGTAGCAGAGCATGGAGTGAGTTCAAGTGGCTTAAATATGTGGCTAGCACCTGTACTGGGGTGTGTTTGTCAGTGCACTTGCAAAAAGCACATAAATATTCCTCTGAGTTTCCCTTATAATTTTGTTTGTACTTGGTATTTGTATGGCTTGTCTGCCTGGGTGCTGGCTTTGGGGTATGTTGGGGGAATACATTAGCACAGTTCTGCCTCAGAATACTTTCACCCTATTTCCTCTCCTTTCCCCTAGTGTACCTTGCATGGTCAAACTATTTTGTCTTTTTCTTACCCAGCTTATATTATCATGTAGATACACATTCTCTTTTCTTTGATTTCCTTTGTCTCAGATCAGTGTATCAATGCCAGCAGCTAGTCAGTTAGGCCCTGATTCCACATGATACATAAGCATTTGAGTAACCTTAAGCATGTGAATGGTTCCAAAATTATGCATGTGCTTGAGTACCTTACTGAATCAGGGCTTTAGCTTGCAGGGCAAGAGGCTATACTATCCCAGACAACACCAAGTATAACTGTTTGATTTCCCCCCCCCTTCTCTTTCATGTAATCAAGGGGGCTCATTTTATTTCCTTTCTGTTTCTAGTCGTGACTTGGATTATATGCATTTGTGGACTAAAATAAATGGAAATTGGCATTTCCTCCTTCTCAGGGTTATAGGAACAAAGCTTAATGCACCATATAGGCCTGTTGTCTGCTTTCCTCATTGTTATGGATTTCGTGCCATTTTAATAAAAAGGCTGTTTCCACATCTGAGTATAACCGAACGTCAAACCCTCTGATATTCATCTGAATGCCTTTCCTGTGCACACCCCTGGTGACTCTCTCAGTGAGTTTGAGAAAAAGAGAAAGACATGAAAGTTATACAGTGACCTCTGGAACATCCTCACGGCAGACAATCAATTTACAAATTTTGATAAAGATTTTTTTTTAATTGTTTAGGGAAAATATCTGCATACAGTATGGAGTGTATACAATGTATCTTTTGGAGAAATACATATTTAAAGGGGTTTCATAGATAAATATGGATCCTTTTTATTTTTCCTTTTAGAAAAAACAGTGGTGAATGGTAAGTTGAGTGCTTCTGTTTAATCAATTTATAACAATATCTCTGTTGCTTAGTAACTCTGGGGCTGATGACTGAGGAGTTGTTAGCTCAGGATATTGTTATTGGGAGGTTAAATGTGGTTAGACCGCAATGTGCTGCTCTTGGTTTGCCAGCCTAGGCCTTAGGTGGGTCCATCTGTCTGTCTATAGCAAACATGGCAGCCTCAACTTCTGTCCCTTCCTCACCCAGCCACTCCAATTGTCTTAATATTGCCTTTCCTTTGTTTTTTTTAGAGCGGTTCTTTCCTTCACTAACAGAAATGACTTATTGTACACCCCAGATTCCCACCCCCCTCTTCAAACCAATCCGATTGCAGGGAACTGTGAAACTAACACCATAGGGTTAACTTTATTTAAAAGATTCTCTTCTTCCTCCTTTACATTGTATTTTGAGACTCTCTGTAAGGGAAACATATCAAGCAAAGTGAAACTAAAACAGAGATTTCCTTTGTCCCTGTGAATGTTTAAGTATAAGTTTGCCCTCTTCACTAGCTAGGGTTTCTAGGTGTCCAGATTTGAACCGGACAGTCCAGTATTTGAGCTCTCTGTTCAGGAAACAAATTGAGAAAATATAAATGTCTGGTATTTTCTAAATAAGATGTAATGTAGATTATGATGTAATGTCAAGTGTGTCCAGTATTTTTGTTGAAACCATCTGGCAACCCTATAACTAGAATTAGGTTTGTCATGAATGGTAATAAACGCTGTACAGATACAGATAATGAACTTTGCTGGAGTGGAGGGTCCTGAGCAACGAGAAAAGTCCATAGCCACATAAGGGTTGCCAAGTGGCCAGTTTTCAACTGGAACCCCTGTTTGAAAAGGGACCCTAGTGGCTTTGGTCAGCACTGCTGACTGGGCCATTAAAAGTCCGGTCAGTGGTGCTGTGGGGCTAAAGCAGACTGGTTGTTTTCTCTCCTGGCTTCATGCTCATCCTGGAAGTGGCCAGCAGGACTGGTTACTAGGCGGGGAGACCAGGGGGCTCCATGCACTGCCCTCATCCTGAGCTCCACTCTGTATTCCCATTGGTTGGAAATGATGGTCAGTGGGAGCTGTGGGGGCAATGCTTCTGGGTGAGAGCAGTGTGCACAGCCTCCTGTCTTCCCCCAGGCCCCTCGCACCTAGGAGTTCAACCTGCTGGCTGTTTCCGGGCTGTAGTATGAGCCAGGAATAGGGCTGCCAGGTGTCCAGTATTCACCAGGACAGTCCGGTATTTTTGGCTCCTGTCTGGTTTAAAAAATAAATTCAGAGAATACCGGACACCTAAAATGTCCGGTATTTTCTGAATTTTTTTACCCAGCCAGGAAGTGAAAATGTCGGGCACCTGGCAACCCTACAAACACTCAGCGGCCTTCCCCCCCCCCCCGGCTCCCAACACCCCCAGCCCCCCGACCCCAGCCCCCAGGCTTACCTGGTTCCCCAAGGCTGCCGGCACAAAATGGCTGCTGGCCAAAAGACCTAGGGGAAGCAATGCTTCCCCTGGATCTTAGTGCTCAACTGCTCCCCTGTTCCTATCCCTGCACTCACTCTTAAAGGGGACATGCTGTTTTAATGCTGTTTTATTTTAATTTTTGGATCTTTTTTTTTTGTTGGTCAACAACTTTGATCTCCCCCCCTTTTTCTCCCTCCTTCAACAGAATTTTTTCCCATTTTTTTTGGGGGGTGGTGGGGGGTGGTGTTCGGTATTTTTGTTTGTCATCTGGAGCTGCCCAAGGTAAGCCTTTGCCCTAGCACTTTGAACCAGATCTAACCCCCAGCCCTCTCCCTCACCTACATTCCAACATCCAGCCCAGAGCCCCTTCTCACATCTGAACCTCTCATTTCTGGCCCCACCCTAGTTTAAATATGCCAGAGTACTACTGCATTTGGGCTACCTCCTAAAGAGCAGAAACAAGTGCTCTTGGGGCTGCAGAAATCAGTGTCCTTCCTTTAGGGACCCCTCAAAAGGGGAATTATACTGTCTTTTAAGTGTAATATGAATATAAATATACTCATTACTATAGAACAGAAATAAGGCCTCAGAATGCTCTGGAGAGGAGTATTTTAAGTCAACTTCATAGTATCTAAGCATCACCAAAGATGTGGTAACTAAGTAGAGGAGTGAGAAGAAACTTGAATCTAAAATTGCTTCACTCTACTCCATGGTCTGTGTACAATAGGAAAAATGAGGCAGTAGAGAAGGAATCTCGGTACTGAAATGTGTCTTGGGATCATAGTTTAGACCACCCATTAATCCTTATCACATTGATCTTAACACATGCACTGCATTTGCTGATATGCCCTTAGATCAAAATACCAAATTATTGCATTATGCCGTCAAGTGTGCAGCAGTCTAAATAAACAAACAGCTTCACCCATCCTGTTTCCTCCATAAAAAGTTAGCTAGGAGAGATAAGGCAATGGAAAACTCAATTGAGTTGAAAGGTGTGAGATTTTTCACAGTCCATTTTATGCAGAATCATTGACATGAAAATAAATCTAGTGAATCTCTTGCTTACCCTAGCATAAATCTGGAGTAAAACTGGGGTGGGATGAGAATCATGTCATGTTTGTACAGTATTCTATTAGAGATATTGCTTATCACATGGGCATAATGTTCAAAGATACTATTAAGCTAAAACTGTTCTGTCATTCATATGGAAGGTATTTGGATTGTGTTTAGTGGAATGCTATGCAGTAGACAATTCACTATAAATATGGTGCAGCAAATATGTTGTGATGACGGTTAAGTGTGTATAAGTTAGATCTAAAGCCAAAATCCTGACACTTGTGAGAAGAGCTATGAATCTCCTATTCATAAGGCCAATGTTGATACCATCTGGGGTTCCCTAAAAAAAAAAAATCCAACCACCTAAACCCCTCCTCTCAGTTGGCTAACATTGACACAACACAGAGGGAATTTAGGTGAACACAATGTGACCACAAGCCAGAGAGGCTGAGCTTTAATACCCTCTTTACCACTGACTTGCTTTGTGACATCCAAATGAGAGCAGGCTTTGGATTTACTTCAGCACAAAGTCTTGATGTCCCCTCCCTCTCTGATTAGGATCTGTGCTGGATACAGACTCTGTGCTAAAGTGTATGTAGGTACCTGTATGGGCTCTATACTTCCCTTCCTTCTGCACCACGGACAGGAGCAAAAGAGTAAGCCTGCCCAGATGAGAACTAAAGAGTGAAAGGGCAACTAATGTTGCCCACCTTCTGTTCCCTCTCTTGATGCTCAGCGAACACGTCCACTTAGGCACCGCTCAGCTGGGGGCCTATGGTGAGGTGTGTAGAAACAGAGTAGGAGGAGAGCTGGGGAGCAGCCAGTCGGCTTAAGATGTTCCCCTGAGGACCCAGCAGTTCTTTCATAACTTCCCACTCCAGGGCATGGCTGAGGAGGAGCAGGCCTGGTAGAGGGATTTAATGGTACCATAGGTTCTAACATAGCTGTGCTGCCAGAGTACAATGTGGAGTGTGCTTCTCTCCTAGCCGATGCTGTAAAATCCATGGGATTAAGCCTTGCATTTTCTGCACAGCCAGTATAACTGAGATTTCTAGGCCATACTATCTGCATCTCTCTGAGATCTGAAACATCCCTCGCTTGAGGAGATCATTACTCAGAAATGGTGTGTTCTGTCTCGCAGAGTTCTCTGAGCACTTCCCTCCCCCCCCCCCTTCTGAAGGAGCTTCGTGATATGTATAGGATGTCCAAACCCTGCAGTTGGAAATTTTCTAGAGTAAAGGTTGAAGGGTCAGGCCTATGATGATTAATATTGAGAAGTATTGTGGGCTCTGAGTGGATTAAGGGTGATGTATAAAAATAAACACCCGTGTCTTGCACTATATGAAACTTCTCAAAACAAGAAGGAATTTTGGCTCCCATCTTAGGCCCAAAAGTCAGTAGTGCAGAGAGGAATGAACAGTAGCTGAGGATTCTCCTGTCACAGGGGAATTCTCATCAGTCATGCTGGCTGCCTCTAGTCCATGCCCAGTTCCCTTTTAGCCCTCAGGCCATCTTGGCCTACCCCGCTGCCATCCTCTGCCCTCTTCAAAGCCCTGTTCATGCCAGGAAAAGGAGAGATGATGATATGTGTCTTTTTGTCCTGGTCAACATCTTGGCTCCTATGCTGTTCTGATTCTTAAATCACTGTGGTATCTGAGTGCTTCCAGGAGAGCATTAAATGATGGGACTAACATCTGTCTTGTAGTTCGTTCTCTCTCTCTCTCTACCTCTCTCCAGCAGGAGAATTCTGTGTGCAGTGTGACTTTTTTATTCCATTGGGAGCCACTATCCATTAGTACAAACTGGAATAACCCTGAGTCTGCTCTAACTTGCACTGCGCTTTTTTGGCCCCCCAAGATCTTCAAGATTGGGGAGTGGGAGGTTGTGCAGCAGTGATGTAAAATCAACACTGTCCTTTCTACAGATGTACCAAGGACATTTCTGGGCACACCTGGGAATCTAGTCTGTTATGTTTTGAACAGCAGTACTACTTGTAGTATTATCAAACCTGGAAATATATGTGTAGCTTTTCCAGTGGTTGATTATTAGCAGATTCTTATGATCTTTCAATGGTAGCAGGTCAGCATTGAAAGTGAGGCTATTGCCAAAAGAGGCCAAGCTATTTTCCTGCCTGAAAATGACCTCCTTTTCAGAGACTGCCTGTGGTCCCAGGCCACTGCAAAGGCAAATGGGGCCGGAGGCTTTGAGTCAACAATGCACTGAAGCATGTCCAAAGGACTTGAGCACTTGTTTAGTTGCTCTGCTGAATTCTGGCTAGAATCATGAGAAGCCACTTTTGGGACAAAGATGCTTAGTTTTTAACATGACACCATAGGGAGAGAAGAACCAATGACTCGTGTCTGTTTTTAGTGAGAGGATAGGATATGAGGAAGAGCTGTGTTGTATTTGATAATATATTATTGGTGACTACAGTCAGTCTCTTTACACTGAGCCCGAAAGCACTTCTGTTTCCCAAGAACAGGTGTATGAAGAGAAGCTGCTCCCATGTGCCTTAGACCACACACTGTTAACAAGAATCTTGTATTGAATTTCCTCACTGGATTTCTTATTGTCTAACTCGGCACTTTTCCAATGGTCTCTAAGACAGAACTAGTTAGATTTCATTATAACTCAGATGCGTTATAACTCAGATAAAAATCACACTAGGATTTTTTCAGGAGACTGCTTCTCATGAGATGGTAGTAATCCTGTTCAAAAAATAAAGGCCACATGGAATTTTACCAAGAAATCTAAACTTACCTTTTTTGTAATGTTGCAGAAGCCAGAGACTTGGACAGCTGTCCTGTTTACTCAGGCAAAACTCTCTCCCATCTGAGCTTTCAAGTTTGCTGACACCACTAGAATCATTGCAGTTGAAATTCTCAGATCTTGGCTCAAAAGTTTGTGCATTTCAAATAGACTGGTTCCGTTGTAGTCAGGACTCAACTCCACAGCTGCCTGTAGCAGAGTACAGCTCTGAGGAAATACCTGTGCCTCAGCTGAGAGAAGGGTGGATGTAGAAGAGTAGGATGGATTGAAGGAAGGGGAGGAGGATTACTGCAGCTCTGGTCTTAGAGTTCAAATAGAATTCCTTCCTGCCCTGCAGAATTCCTGTGTTCAGCTAGGGTTACCAGGTGTCTGCTATTTTCGCCTCCTGTCCAGTAAAAAAAATTCAGAAAATACCAGACACCTACATTGTCCAGTATTTTCTGATTTTTTTTTTCCCCTGCTGGGAGGTGAAAATAACAGACACCTGGCAACCCTACACACACTCAGCAACCGGGCCCAGCCCCCAGACCCCTCCAGTCCCTCCACTGCTTACCTGGTTCCGCAGGGGAGCTGTCTTCTGGCTCGGAGCAGGAAAACATGATGGCCACCAGCAAAAAACCTCAAAGGCATTTCTTAAAGGGGCCATGCTGGGGTTTTTTTAATTTTATTTATTTATTTATTTGTTTGTTTGTTTGTTTGTTTTTGCTTAACTCTTGGGGTCCTTTTTTTTTCTCAACAACTTTGGTCTGGCCCCCCCCCCCTTTTTTTCCTCAACAGAATTTTTTCCCTGTTTTTTTTTTTCTTTTTGGGGGGGGGTGGGGGTGGTGGAGATTGTTCAGTATTTTTGGTTAAACTATCTGGCAACCCTATGCCCAGCTTGGTTACTTGGGCTGTGCTGAGATGAGGATCCACTCTTGGATAGTTTATCAAGATAGCAGTTGAAATATTCTCACTTTTCTTTCTTTTTCTTCTTTGTTTTATAGGCGCATTTTTCTTCTGGTTATAAAGAGAACAGGCTCCCTAGAAACCCATATGAGTGAGGCCCCACTCTGCAATGGAATCCTGGCCTACCCTGGCCTGGGTTTTGCTACTTAGTCTGATCGCTGACTGTCTGAAAGCAGTTCAACCTAGAGACTTTACAGTGAAAGATATTATCTACCTTCATCCTTCAAGTAAGTCATTTCATGTGCTTAAAGCAGGATATTACTGTGCCGAGAGAGAGAGGAGGAAAAAAAAAAAACCTGAATCAGCTCAAACTACTCAGTGTTTCTGCTGTCTAAGGAGTATGCAGCTTTTTCTAAAGTTAGCCTCTGCACTAAGGAAAGTAAGTTATTAAAAAAGAATGGAAGTGTATTTTATACGTATATGTAACCTACATACCTACTGGGTGTTGCGCTTAGACCACTTAGGCTACGTCTACCCTTCTCGCTTATTTCGAAATAACAGTGTGCATCTACACAGCAAGCCCGTTATTTCAAAATAATTTCAAAATAATGTGCTTCTTACTCTGACTTCCATAACCCTCATTTGATGAGGAGTAAGGGAAGAAAAGAAAGAGTGTTCTTCCTTTGACTTCCTGCTGTGTAGACAGCACCAAAAGTCAAGTTAAAGTACTTGGATTTCAGTTACGCAATTAACGTAGATGAAGTTGCGTATTTTAACTCGACTTTAGTCCTCAGTGTAGTCATACCCTTATAGAGAAAAAGAATGAGTCTCCTCTACAGCCTTAACTAAGCGGTAGTTGGCTTTTAGCTCAAGCTGTATGGGCACCTGTACTAAGCTCCAGAGGTCTCAGTTTTGATTCCGCCTTGATATTACATACATACATGCCGAAGAATATTTGTCAGAAGTATATTTATCTGTTTATATAACAACAAACAATTAAAAGCCAAACCATCTGTGCTATTGAAATGCTATAATAAAGCTGACCAGACCAGCCACATATCCTCAGAGATTTTCTAGGTCACCCAGATCTTAGAGCTTGATCCTGCTCTGGGGTTCAGATGAAAGTTCTGCAATAACAGCACTGAACAACTGGAAGGATGGGCAAACCTGGTATTTTCTAACTGACAGTCTAATAAAGTGAAGTGAGCTGCTGGGATTAGCTAATAGGATGTCCAAACCACATTGGCTAGTACATGTCGTGAGACATTGAGCAGTTGGCTTTGAGATACTGTTTTCCTCTAAACCTGGGACACACTTTTTTATCTAGCAACCTCTCAGTTACATTTAAGGGCAGCTCTTTAGCACACTCAAATAACTCACTACTCTTAGTAGTGATAATGGCTGCTAGGGATGTAAAATCCCATTTAATCGGTTAACTCCACATTTCTCAAACTGTGGGTCCCGACCCCCGGCGGGTCGTGGTATCACAAAGTTTGAGAACCCCTAGGTTAACTGGTTAAACATTTAAATGGGGGTGGGCAGGAGGCTGGGATGGAGTGTCCCTCTGTCCATGACCAGGGACTGCTCTGGCTGGCCTGGGCCCACCGCACCACACTTTGGTCAGGGAGCTGCTCCAGCCTGGCTGGACCAGTCATTAAAAACAATGAGACTCTTACCAGTCTGCCAGGCCCCCCATGCAGGACTGGTGGCGCTCAGCCCATGCGAGCTGGGAGCCAGAAGCTCCCACGTGGGAGCCAGCAGAGGTGGTAGGAGCAGCCTCCGAATGGGTGCCAGGAGTTATAGCGGAAGTGGCAGCAGTCCCCTCGGGGGGCCAGGATCCATGGCGAGGGCTGCTCTAGCCTGACCCCAGTGACCTGCTGGAGTGGCCTCTCCACCCACACCCCGTTAAAACAGTTAAACAGAGTGATGACACTGCATTTACCCATTACCAATTAAACAGGGTTTTACATCCCTAGTTTACACCAGCTAATGATCTGTTTCAATATCTATCTAGCTATAGGGAATCCTTTATGTTAGGAACCGGAGGTGTCTGAACTTTTTCAGGTTTCTTTTAATCAAAAGTTGAATTCTGAATAGAAACTTTTATTGACCGTTTTTTTTCAAGCAGGTCTGTTTAGGGCTAGAAGGGAGCTAGACTGGCACTAGAGGCTGCCCAATTTAAGGCTGAGTTGTACAGATCTTATTTATTATGGTGAGCAATTATTTAATCACTGTGATTATTAATTTAAGTGCTCACTGACACGAACAAAGGTTGCATAACCAAGTCCGTAAGGCGTTTAATTTAATTACCAGTCTAACATGCTGCATGTATTTTTTTTCATTGGCATCACAGTCTCAGTGTATCATTTGCATTTTGCCTACTCTGTTTCTTTTTCACCTTGCTACCTCTCTGCCCTTGTTTTTTCACTCTCTGCTAAATAGAATCTGACTATGTTCAACTTTGAATCAAACTTTTGAACCCACCTATGTTCTAGTGGGTTTGAAATTAAGCAAAATGTGTTTGCACATCCCTAAAACAAACGTCTTTGTTTGAGAAATTTAGCCTTTTTTAAAATGTATGGTGAACAAAGACTAAATCACCACAATAGTCTAGCAAAGAAGGCTGGTACAAAGTGAACCATTGCTGACCAAAGAAGTTAATGGATAGATAATGTTACAAGCAGTTACAGGCCACTGTGAAGTTATTTTTTTTTTCTTTAGAATCGCCCTTTCCTGAGGGACTAAGACCTTATGTCTCGAAACACAGTCTACTGAGCTTATTAACTTCTGTGATCAAGAGCCAAATGAATTTACTCTCAGCTGTGGCAACAACTGTTTTGAAACTTTATTTTACTCCAGTAGCACTTTGAAGATAAAGGAAAATACCATGCATCTCAGGAACTTCCACAATCTCTCCTCTTTGTACACCTGTTTTTATCAGCTATAGTATTAGTTAATGGTCTATTACAAGAAGCAGTGTTCACACACATTCATCTAGCCACACATGTTCAGAAGATATTTTCAGAGAGTCTTTCCTGCTTTTTGATATCCAAAGGAACCATTTCCTTTTTACTACTTAAAGTAAAACACCTAATCCCTGGACACTTATTATGAGATGAATATGTTTTAGGATCCTGGCCTGAAGAGCCATGAAGAAGAGTTTTTTGCATAATTTTTGTGCTCTAATTTAGGTTGCTTGCCAAAATGAAATTAATAATCATTTCATATGCAGATTTGTATTTTGTGTATAGAGGGGAAAAATCTGTTTTGTGACCATCTCTACTATTAGAAATTGGCTTATGTTTTAATTTCAGATTACTTCTGGTCAGGTGCTTTGTATTGTTTTGTGTCCAACAAAATAAAAGTTTAACAGGACTTCCCAAGATCTTTGCAAATCTGTGAGATACAGATTTTTAAACATGGTTCTTAAACACTCTACTTTCAACATATGTATAGCTGAGCCATACAGAATTACCAACAATTTTTTTTTCAGTTCACGAACAAAATCTGTTCAGCTGCTTTTCTAATGATTATAGAGTTAAGGACGAAGAGAATAATGTTTTATTCACCCTCTATAAGAAGCTTCCCTTCTTGAGCAGGCAAGTAAAATTTTGCAAGGTTGGCATAGCTGGTGAAATTCACCCATGTAGCAAAGGGTCTAGTACAGAGGTAGGCGAAGGGCCCTCCATGGGCCGGATCCAACCTGCCAAGCTGGTGGATCCGGCCTGCAGCCACCCTGCCACTCCCCAGGCCAATTAGGTTCTGCGGGCAGGGGAGTGTGTGAAGTCTCCTCGCCCCTGCAAGAGTATGCAGTGGCTAGAGAGACATGCTGGCTGTTTTAAAACAGCTGGTGTTTATCTCTAGGTGCCGCGTGCCTTTGGCAGGGGAAGTGGGGAGGGGAAGATTTGTGCACTTCCTGCCCCCAGGCCAATCAGGGTCTGGGGGCGGGGAGCGTGCAAAGTCTCTTGTGTCCTGTCTCTGCCCTGCTAGGGGCATACAGCGGCTAAAGACACACACTGGCTGTTTGAAAGCAGCTGGCATATCTCTCTAGATGCCACGCGCTCTTGCGGAGGCAAGGAGACTTCACGCACTCCCCTATCCCCAGGCCCTGATTGGCCTGGGGACAGGGGGATCATGTGAGGTCTCCTCCCACTGGGTGCCTAGAGGGAACCACCAGTTGTTTTCGAACAGCTGGCATTTTTCTCTAGGCAGTAGGGGAGGGAAGGGGAAGACTTCTCCCACTCCTCCCATCCCAGGCCAATCAGGGTATTGGGGGGAAGGGGCGGGGACAAGAAGTCTCCTGGTCCCTGAGGCCCTGCCCCTTCTGGGATGGTCCGGGGCCACTTTGGAAATTTCTAAAGTGGCCCCCTTTTTACAAATTTTTGCCCACTCCAGTCTACTGCAAGGCTTTCTAAACCACATACACACTTTGAGTATGTCTACACTACGGGATAAGGTTGAATCAACATAAGCAACTTCAGCTACGTTAATTGCATAGCTGATGTTGAAGTACCTTAACTTTTGGCACTGTCCACGCTGCAGGAAGTCGAAGAGAGAACACACTTTCCTTACTCCTTATGGAAGCAGGATTACAGACATCAACAGGTTGTCTAATTCAAACCCTGGAAGATTGACAGTGGCAGCTTCAGTCTTCTCTGTAGTGTAGACATAACCTTTGGGAGAGACCAATCTCCAGAGAGGCATACCAATTCCATGAAGGCTGGTATTCAGAGGACATTTTGAGATTGTTGATTCAGAGGCACCAAATACCTTTGCGTATGCGGTGCAATGGCTGTACTCTAAACTTTGGACTTGGAACAATGATTGTAGAGGTGGTGTACTGAATCTTGCATTGGTTGCTGGAAATGAGCTAGAGTGAGGATAATTTCTACTATCCCCATTTTATTGCCCCCTCACAATACCTTGGGTTTGTGCCAATTGTAAATTTCACCTATTGTTTGTTGGTTAGTTTCTGGGCTTTGTACTAAAAGATGGCACTATCTGGAAAAATCCATTTACTTTGATTCATTTAGAATATATTGCAGAAGTCTTGCCAAGAGATCACTGTAAACCTCTGTTTCACATGTGGGTATATAAGTTGTATTCAAGCATGTTATTGATAGTTGGAGATTCCGCAAATTGATGTTTTATTTCCATTTGGGATCTCAATCAGCATTCAAAAGTGTGAATTTATTTCCTCCATGAGACAGATTTCAGAAGTATTTTGTCCAGCTGACATTTGTTAACAGTGGTGATGGAGTAACACTATTGGGTGTTGCTGTTAAATAATATGTGCTACAAAGAATGAGCAAATAGAATTATGGGTCTGGATCCCTTACCTCTTATTCAGATGAAATGCCTTTTGAATCATCTATACACAATTTTCCTTGGTAATGACTGTTTTGCTGGACACTTATACTTCTATAGAAATGCTTTTCCTATATTAGAGAATTTTAAAATTCAGGACAAATTACAATGGGGTTGACACGCATCTATATAGTAGTAAGTATATTTTGAAAAACAGTGGTACCACAAAGCCTTTTAAAAGGCTGGTACAGACTGGCTCAATGATAATTAGTTTTAATGAATTTTGTTTACATTTTTCAGCCACACCATATCCTGGTGGATTTAAATGTTTCACCTGTGAAAAGGCAGCAGACAATTATGAATGCAATCGCTGGGCTCCAGATATCTATTGTCCACAAGGTAAATTAGCTCTATGCTATCTGTTTATATTAAATCTCTTACAAAAATACCTCAGTATTCCCATTTAAATGATAACTTGCACAGGTATCCAAAACCTGATACTAGAGGTTTTTAAAAACAGGTTGGACGAACACATGTCAGGTATAGATGACCTCTTGAGGTCCCTTCCAGCCTTACATTTCAATGCTCCTATGATTTTAATTATTCTCAGAGTATTTTAATTCAGGTGATCACACCTTAAGCCTCAATTACTATACATAAGAGTGGTGGATGACACAATTATTCATTTAAGTCTCATACTTCCCTTTTGCAGTGGATAGGTTTAGAGCTTTATCTATCCCCATATTCTCCCACAGCTGAAACAGAAAGTAAGTCTCAATGGGACTTAGGCTACGTCTGCACTATGAGTTTTCTCGGCAAAAAATATGCTTATAAAGGACTCATTTATATGAGTCGTGATCTCATTTGCATATTTTCTGCCGATCCGTTTTTACGCTAGGGGTTTTTGCGCAAAACCAAGCAGTGTGGACTTTTTCTTTTTGCACAAAACCCCCTTTTTCCACAAGATTGGTATACCTCCTTTTTCGGGGCCTAAGAATCTTGCAGAAGAATGGGTTTTTGTGCAAAAAGAAAACTTCCACACTGCTTGTTTTTGCGCAAAAACCCCTAGTGCAAAAATGGATCAGTAGAAAACATGCAAATAAGATTGCGACTCATGCAAATGAGTCCTTCATTAGCATATTTTTTGCCGAGAAAACTCATAGCTGTAGCCTCAGGATGCCAAGTATGTATGTCAATTTTAAAAATGGGATTTTGATGAGGTGTTCACCCCACACCATACCTGAAGGGGGGTATGTTGGAGCAGATGGGGACAATTAACCTTATAGGGCACACCTGGTGGAGAGTCTGGCATGAGTGGAAATGACTAATGGCTGATAAAGCCAAGATTGGGGTGAAGCTGGCTCAGCTATAAACCCAGGAAATTCCTTGCAGAAAAGGGCTGTAGTGTGAAAGCTGCCAGTCATTCTCTGGGCTTGGGAAGAGAGAGAAAGGCGGAAGCTAAATCTATACTCTGAACCTTACTACTGCTGCACCTGGGCTGCTGTAAGGTCTTCGGTGTAGCTGCTCTATGCCAGTGTGAGAGAGCTCTCCTGCTGGCATAATTAAACTACCATAACAAGCAGCAGCAGCTATGTTGGCAAGAGAATATCTCCCTCCAACATAGCATGTGCCCATGCATACTTTTGTCAGTGTTTTTTTCACACCCCTGACTGACACAATTTTTTCAACGAAAGTGCTAGTGCAGAGGAAGCCCTCTGGGTGAGAAGTCTTCATAGACTCATAGACTTTAAGGTCAGAAGGGACCATTTTGATCATCCAGTCTGACTCCCTGCACAATGCAGGCCACAGAATCTTACCCACCCACTGCTAGAATAATCTTTTCACCTATATCTCAGATATTGAAGTCCTTGAAACGATGGTTCAAAGACCCCAAGATGCAGAGAATCCTCCCGCTAGTGACCCGTGCCCCATGCTACAGAGGAAGGCGAAAAACCTCCAGGGCCTCTGCCAATCTACCCTCGAGGAAAATTCCTTCCCGACCCCAAATATGGCGATCAGCTGAACCCTGAGCATGTGGGCAAGACTCACGAGCCAGATACCCAGAAAAAAGTTCTCTATAGCAACTCCTATCTTCCCACCATTGGCCTATATACCACTGATAGTGAAAGGTCAATTAATTGCCAAGATCATGTTACCTCATCAAACCATCCCCTTCATAAACCCATCTAGCTTTATCTTGAAGCCAGATAGGTCTTTTGCCCCCACCACTTCCCTTGGAAGGCTGTTCCAGAACTTCACTCCTCTCATGGTTAGAAACCTTCGCCTAATTTTGAGTCTAAACTTCCTGATAGTCAGCTTATATCCATTTGTTCTTGTGTCCACATTGGTATTGAGCTTAAATAATTCTTCTCCCTCCTTGGCATTTATCCCTCCAATATATTTAAAGAGAGCAATCATATCTCCCCTCAGCCTTCTTTTGGTTAAGGTAAACAAGCCAAGTTCCTTGAGTCTCCCTTCATAAGACAGGTTTTCCATTCCTCGGATCATCCTAGTGGCCCTTCTTTGTACCTGTTCCAGTTTGAATTCATCCTTCTTAAACATGAGAGACCAGAACTGCACACAGTATTCCAAATGAGGTCTCACCAATGCCTTGTATAACGGCACTAACACCTCCTTATCCCTACTGGAAATACCTCGCCTAATACATCCCAAGACCGTATTAGCCTTTTTCACAGCCATGTCACAATGGCGGCTCATAGTCATCCTGTGATCAACCAGGACTCCGAGGTCCTTCTCCTCTTCCGTTACTTCCAACTGATGTGTCCCCAGCTTATAACTAAAATTCTTGTTATTAATCCCTAAATGCATAACCTTACACTTCTCACTATTAAATTTCATCCTATTACTATTACTCCAATTTACAAGATCATCCAGATCTTCCTGTATGATATCCCGATCTTTTTCTGAATTGGCAATACCTCCCAACTTTGTGTCATCCGCAAACTTTATTAGCACATTCCCACTTTTAGTGCCGAGGTCAGTAATAAAAAGATTAAATAATAATGGTCCCAGAACTGATCCCTGAGGAACTCCGCTAGTAACCTCCCTCCAGCCTGACAGTTCACCTTTCAGTATAACTCGCTGTAGTCTCCCCTTTAACCAGTTCCTTATCCACCTCTCAATTTTCATATTGATCCCCATCTTTTCCAATTTAACCAATAATTCCCCATGTGGTACTGTATCAGTTGCCTTACTGAAATTGAGGTAGATTAGATCCACTGCATTTCCTTTATCTAAAAAATCTGTTACTTTCTCAAAGAAGGAGATCAGGTTGGTTTGGCATGATCTACCTTTTGTAAAACCATGTTGTAATTTGTCCCAATTGCCATTAACCTCAATGTCCCTAACTACTTTCTCCTTCAAAAAATTTTTTCCAAGACCTTGCATACTACAGATGTCAAACTAACAGGCCTGTAGTTACCCGGGTCACTTTTTTTCCCTTTCTTAAAAATAGGAACTATATTAGCAATTCTCCAGTCAAATGGTGGTACCCCTGAGTTTAGAGATTCGTTAAAAATTTTTGCTAATGGACTTGCAATTTCATGTGCCAGTTCCTTTACTATTCTTGGATGAAGATTATCTGGGGCCCCTGATTTACTCCCATTAAGATGTTCGAGTTTGGCTTCTACCTCGGATTTGGTAATATCTACCTCCATGTCCTTATTCCCATTTGTTATGTTGCCATTATCCCTAAGCTCTTCATTGGCCTCATTAAATACTGAAGCAAAGTATTTGTTTAGATATTGGGCCATGCCTAGATTATCCTTAACCTCCACTCCATCCTCAGTGATTAGCGGTCCCACTTCCTCTTTTTTTGTTTTCTTCCTATTTATATGGCTATAAAACCTTTTACTATTGGTTTGAATTCCCTTTGCAAGGTCCAACTCAACATGACTTTTAGCCTCTCTCACTTTGTCCCTACATGCTCCAACCTCAATAAGGTAGCTTTCTTTGCCGGTCCCTCCCATCTTCCACTCCTTATATGCTTTCTGCTTTTTCTTAATCACCTTCCTGAGATTCTTGTTCATCCAACTTGGTCTAAAACACCTACCTATTCATTTTTTCCTCTTTCTTGGGATACAGGCTTCTGACAGCTTCTGCAAATTTAACTTAAAATAATCCCAGGCCTCCTCCACTTTTAGATCCATAAATTCTTTAGTCCAATCCACTTCCCTAACTAATTTCCTTAATTTATTAAAATTAGCCCTTTTGAAATAAAAAACCCGTTGACTGACAGTTTTTTCAACGAAAGTGCTAGTGCAGATGAAGCCCTCTGGGTGAGAAGTCCTAGAATCCTGGCTGTGAGTGAAGGGTCCACCTACAAAGGTGGATGAGAGAGCTTGTGGGAGGTAGAATAGTAAGCAACCCAGGGAAAGAGCAGCAAGGTTAGAGATTGTGCAGACCAAAGCTGAAACCTGAAGTAGTGGGTGGGCCCGAATGCCAGGGAAGTGGCACAGGACCTGGTCTTGGACCAGAACATTTTCTGGAATGGCACAAAATGTAACAGAATTCTGTTTGGAGAGTATGGCAACTGATTTGCAAATTAATAACATAGACTTAAGGGAATGCAGCAGAATACAGAAAACACCAGGGAGTAACATTAAAAAACCCACAAAGCATTGGGAGGAAAAGATTGGTTTTATACAAGGAAAAAGAACCAATCCTTGAATTGTTGGGAGGGTGGTTGTTGTCATTCACTATATTGCATAGAATGAGAGAGCATTGTGCAGAATTCTACCCATAATGGCTAAACTCCCATCTAAAAAACAACTAATATAAATTTGACTCAAACTAAAGCAGTTCAAATCTGGAGACCAGTTTTGGCCAGGCAGTAGAAATGATTTCTTTGAGATAGTTGTGAGACTCTTTGAATCAAAGATATACTTCACCTTTTGGAAAACTATTTATTTAAAAACCTCTCTCTCCTTTTTCTAACTGACCCTACTGACTTAGCACAGAGCAAGGCTCAGAATCTCAGATCTGAATACCTCTGAAAGTGTTTGAAATCATGACAGGGATCCAAATTCTGTGGATGCCCTTCTCTGCTTTTTACCTTCTTTTGATTTATTTTTCTCTTCCATGCTCTGAATATATTTCCTAATTTTCGGAATTGCTTCCTGCTTTCATTGTTTCCTGCTTTTCATTTCTTGCTCACCCTGACATCCTTATATAATGTCACCTTCATGCTCCATTTCTCTCTTTGTTGCTCTCTTTCTCGTTTTGTTTTAACTTTTTGTGTGTTGGGAGAAATCCCTGTAGTCCAGGGGTGGGCAATAATTTTTAAAAGGGGGCCACTTGAGAAATTTGTGAAGTTGTCCTGGGCCACTCTGGAAGGAGCAGGGCCTCAGGCGGAAGAGGCAGTACCAGGAGACTTCTCATGCTCCCCTGCTCACAGACCCTGATTGGCCTGGGGGTGGGGGAGCGCGTGAAGTCTTTCCCACCCCTGGCGCCTAGAGAGAATCACCAGCTGTTTTAAAACACCTGGCGGTTCCCTTTAGGTGCTGCAGTGGGAGGAGACCGTGCACAGCCCCCCTGCCGCCAGGCCACCCAGTGCCTGGGGGCACCAGGCAGTGTGCAAAGTCTCTCACCCCCTACCCTCACTCTGTCAGGGGTGTGCAGTGGCTAGAGAGAACCGCCAGCTGTGTTAAAACACCAGCAGTTCCCTTTGATGCCACACGCCCCTGGAGGGAAGGAGACTTCATGCCTCGTCCTGGCTCTCAATTGGTCTGGAGATGGGGGAGCAGCAGGGCGGCCGTGGGCCAGATCCACTGGCTTGGCAGGCCAGATCTGGCCTACAGAGGCTCCTTTGACCACCCCTGCTCTAGTCACAGATAGTCTGCTTAGAATTGGGAGCAGATAGTGGGCTGTGAAAAGATGCAAGGGAGCCATATGCTATAAGCAACGCTCCATCCTGTCTTTCTCCCCATTGGCCAAGAATATCCTGTCCATATATAGGGGAAGCTAAAGGGTATAAACTATAATAGTCCAGCCACAGCAGAAGGGTGAGTGAGTATTCTCCCCTTTGCTGCTGGGTACCCACACTGGTGTACATCTTCCTAGAAAACCTGATTAAGGCCCCTTGACAAAGTACGTTTTCATGAACCAGTCACAAGGGATCCAAATTTGGCTCTATCAGAGTTACTCCTGAAACTATTTGAAATAAAGAAGCAGCAGAGAGAAGTTGACACTGGTCAGGAAATATTGCTGACTGACCCTTTACAACTGAATCTACAGAACTCAAGATGTAAGCAGGTGATGTTTTTGGAAAGCAGCTTTTACCTGGCCAGTTTTTTTCAATAGGTGCTTAATATATATTTAATAATGACCTTTAGTGTTTTCATCCAGCACCTCTCTGAACTGTGTACCTAGATATGGTAGTGATTGGCCTATTGCAAATGACTTCCATTGTCAGTATTGTTCATGCAGCCCAGAAAACAAAAGACAATAGTCCCAATAGCAAAGACCAGCCATCCTGTATCTCTAGACTAAGCCAAAGAGCTACAGGAAATCCTTTTGAATTTAATTTGTTTTCTTAAGAATTTAAATTAATGTAGCTTCAAAACAGTGAAAGGTCAGAACAGCTTGTGTCAAATGATGGCTATAGTAGCAGTTCCTGCCTTGTTTTGGCAAGAATAAACATTATTTTAAATAATTGACAATGATGACAGTGGCTAAAAACAGTCTACAAACTAGTCCATAAGACACAAAAGAGCGACTGCAAAGCTTTTAACAAAAATGTTTCCTAGCTTCAAAGAATTACTGATTTAGACATTAAAGGGAAGCCAAGAGTGAGGCAATGCCAATTGCTTTCTTTTTGTCTTTTTTGAAATCATGTTTCTAGTGACTCTCTTTCATGAATAAGGCTTATGCAGACAAGTTTTGATGGTATGTCTGTAAACTACGATTGCCTTCTACCTTGTATTAAGTTCATTTGTTTTATCTACCTGTAAAAATGCTAGGTTTCTTTTATACTTCACCACAGCAGGATCACAGTGTATTTTCAAAATATGGGATTTTAGAACCTGGAATCGACCAGATGGAAATTCTAATCCATCTTTTCATCTTTAGAACAAAGAACCCAAAATCTCCTTAGAATGGAGTTATCAGATAGCATTTTGCTCACATAGTTTTTGGACTAAATGCTCCATGCTATCAAGGTACGTTGGGAACAGTGTACTTTGTAGCTGGACGTTAATCTGAACCAAGCTTAGATTCACAGTGTGCCCTGCTTTATTTATCCTCAGAGACTGAGACAAAGTCCTTGTGTGCCACCTCCCTGTAGTGGCATTCTTCAGAATGAATGCAAAATAATAACTAGAATGGTGTTGTAGGTGATTTCCCCTGCATTCTTGTAAGAAATAGCTTTCCTATTCTGCAGAACAAGCAGAATTTTAAAAGACCAGGACCACAGTTGCTCTTTTTCCTTCCTCCCCTCTCCCCCCCGCCCCCCCAAAAAAATTCCTGGGCTGTTGGTAGCAGAAATGACAAGTATAATTTGTATTGTCACTTTCTGTATTTGACCATGGATTTTGGAACAAAACGAGACAATTCTCAGCTGATAAATGAAAAAACAAGGGTAGATTGTCTTGCATTGTTTGGAGAGGTATGTATTCTGCTATCACTTAATATTGATTTTAAACCAGTATAAATCTATTGATTCACTTCTCACATTGTTATAATCCAGGAATAACTCCACTGGAGTCATTCGAGTTAATTGTGTAACTGAAAGAATCAGCACCATTGGCTTAAATGGGATATCCTGGAATTATAGCAGAATCAGGCTGGTAACTTGATCAGTTCATATTGTAAGGAGAGTCAGATGTGATCTGTATTTGTTCCCTCTGGATGCAAAATCGGTGTCTGTTTTTTATCTTCAACTTTCTAGTCAAATACATTTTAAAGTAAATGTATCAGGTTTTTAATCAGACTGAAAGAAGAAAAAATAATCATGTCATAGTTCTAGTAAACAGGCCTAAAAATTGACTCCTGGGGTAGTTGTGAAGACCTGAAGTTATTTACTCATTCTGTAGGTAGTGATTTTTATCTTTGGAAGTTAAAGGAGTAAAGTTGTGTCCTCTCCTGCTCTGCAGTTATGTGAACCTTTTCTGGATTGCTTGTGTTAAATTATATTGAAAGATAAGAAAAATCCTGGTATTCCGTTAAAAAATAAAATAAGAGTTTTGTTTTAGTTAAATGGATATTTTAAAAATTAAGTCACTTTTTCATAGAAGCAAAAATTCAAGAGTTAGAATGAAGTTAGTACACTTGTGCAAAATTAAAGTTTAGTCAGTAGATTATTAAAACATGAACTAACCCCTGGAATGAACATGAATGACTGACAGCATTTGCCATTGTACATTAACCAGTCCTCCTTTCAGGAAAGGACCATCTCAAGCACAGTCCATTAGTTATCCAGTTCTGTTATGACCCTGCACATGAAGTATTCCTGATATTCAGTTCCTGAATGACTACTGAGCAGAGTCTGACAACTGAATCAAATTGTTAAGTTGATAGGTGTCCTCTGAAGCAGCATCATGGGTATGACTGTCACACCCTATATACACGTTATAGTTAAAAATGTGTGTTGGAAGCATGGTAAAATTGAAATTCATGCACTGGAAAGTTAAGAAATGTCATATTAAGGTTGACTTGCAGTTTGGTGTCCTTCTAAAGCTCCTGCCTCCCTCCTCTTCTGCTACTGTCCAAGGGCTTGTTTACACTATGGAGAAGATCAACCGTCCAGAGGTTGATCTTCTAGTGTTGGCTTTAGTGGGTCTAGTGTAGACCCCCAAATTGAATGCTCCCACCAGCATCCTGTACTCCTCAATCTGTGAAGAGTAAGGGAAGCCAACAGGAGCATGTGCTCCTGTCAGCTTCAGTGTAGATGCTGTGGTGGCTTGGCTTAAGTTAAGCTGATTCCAGATACGTATTTTGTGTAGCTGGATGGCATGCCTTAAGCTGACCTGCCTGGAATAGTGTAGACCGAGGCCAACACACTCAAGTCCCAGTTCCTGCTCCTTCTGTTCTCATGCAATACGCCTCCAATGCCCCACCTCTTCCCCCCGCCCCTTCTCTTCTATGCCTGTTCAACTATTCGTTCTGGCTCTTGTCCTCTGCCCCTCTCTTCTCCTAGCCCATCCCCACTTAGGTCCTTTCCCTCTCTCCCAAGATACTTCCCCATGTCCATCACCACCACGGCTCTTAGCAGTTGGGAGGATCAATTGGAAGGAAATGCTTGCACAGCACACGAGATTCCAGGATGCTCAGTCTCTGTGTGGAGATAGACATGTGCAGTCTGGTTGCTCAGAGCTAGCTGCAAAGTGATTGAGCCTTCTCAGTGGAGATAGCATTTGATAGCAAGTTCTCCAAAGGCTCTAACGAGCATCTACTGAGCATGTGCAAACTGAGATTTTCCAGAGGATAACGTGATCAAATTTAGATGAATTTTCATGGCGATGGCAAACGGCACAGCATAGAGGTGCCAGAGCCTGCTGACAGAATGATTGAAAGACGTTCTTTTAACATGGACAAAGACACATATTTTCCCTAGTCATAATTCTTGGAAATGACTGAGGCTGAACCATTGTTTGTGAAACATCAGAAACAAAACAAACAAACAAAAAAACCACCTGTCTGAGGCAAACATTTAGCTTTGGAAATTGTAGCCTAAATTATTTAAGTAAGCAAAATTATAAGTCACTGAAAATGGGGTCTTGTCATGAAAAGTGGTTGGGACCCATAACTATAAGTGGCTCTACCATCTCCACCTTCAGTAATTGAAACTGTAAAGAGACAACTTCAACTTAAAAATCACATATTTTTAAAAAAACAACTTTTTGCACAATTTAAAATTTGTATTAAATTTATCTGATACTTTCCTCCTGGGATTAGGGATGATCTTATAACTAAGCCAAATATCTGAAAAAAAGGAGATCTGTGTTCTGATCTTAGTTATGTAACAGTTTCCATATGATTTTGGATACCTTTGCAATCAAGAGATGATGCAAAGATAAAGGATATTAATTTCATTATGTATTTTTCAGTGCTTTGGTTTAACTTTACGTAGTGCAGAGGCCCATCAGTGCATTTGCTTACTTGTGACACTATCAGCTTCAGCATACCAAGCTCTCCCCTCCCCACGTAATTAACTGTAATGTAGATTTTTTTCTATTCCACTTTTACCTTCATCAGAAGGGTTGCCTCTTGTCTATATAAACCCAAGATATGCATTTATCATATCAGCTGTGATGACTTCACTTACCCTGCTTGGGAAAACAGGCAATCTATAACAAAAGGCTAGAACAATGGTTCCCGATCTGTGGTCTATGGACCCCTGGGGGCACTGTAGGGGGTCCGCAGAAATGTAAAAGTAAGGATAGGATCCTTTCTTTTCCTTTTCTTCTTTCCCCCCACCCCCGCAGCCGTGCCTGCTATGACATGCAAGTGCTGTGCATGCCCCTCACACCTGGCTGATGTACCCCTGTGCTCCCGGACATGACTTACTTTTGATCTCATTCCCCAAATGGTAAGGGAGTGAGGGGAAAGTGCTTGTATGCCGTGCATGCCTCTCTCATGTGTGAGAGGCATGCACAGCATGCAAACACTTTCCCCATGCTCCCTTAGCATCTGGAGAATGGGATCAAAAGTAAGCTGCATCCCAGCGTGCATGGCTGCTGCCTTCCTCCCCCCCCCCCCCCATGCCCTCCTGAAGTTCTGCCCTGGAACTTCATGAACTATTATACGTTTCAAATGATTATCAAGTAATGGAATGTTTGAAAACAGCTATATTGTTTGGGGAGGGGGTCTATGAAATGTTAATAGATTGAAATGAAAAGGTTGGGAACCACTGGGCTAGAATGCAAAAAGAAAATTACTGCCGTCCCTTGAAAGGGAAGTTCAGATGGAAGCTGGTGTTTGCAAGCAATGCAGTGATTCCCCCTAAGAAAGTCTTGCAAGATTCTGAGCATCTCTTGGGAAGTGCCAAGTGTTCTCAGCTGTCACCCAGGCACTCTGCCCCAGATCCTCAAAGGCATATAGGCACCTAACTCCCATTGATTTTAATGGGAGTTAGGAGTCTAAATTCTTTGGAGGATCTGATCTTCAGTATCTTGAAGTACTGAAACTCAAGTTGTTGCTTACAAAGGAGCCAGTTCTGCAAGTCGCAGAGCCCCTGAACTCCAACTGATTTTCAGCAGGCTTTCAGGCCTTGCAGGGGATGCTCCTGACCTGTGAAAGAGAGGAAGGGTAGGTCTTACATGACCTAAAAATGCACATAACTCACTGGCTATTGCCCAGAACGTTATCCAACAACAAAATGTAAAATATTGTCACTTATCGAACTTCTTCAGCCCCAAGTAATTCTGTGAAACACAATGAAACCCCCATTAAAGAGATCCATTGGGAGCACTATATTAGGGTGTCTGCTAGAAACATGAGATTGTTAAGGGGTTTCAGCTGATATATGTGAAAGGTGAACTTCACCCCTGTGCAGAGGGGCAGCACAGGCTCTGTGCAACAGATAAGGTTTATGTGAAGCTTAAGTGGTACATGGATAGGGCTTATTCTGTCACTTTATTGGTGATGGATTCTACTCTAGTGGTCCAATCCTGTGAAGCGCTGAGTCCAAGATCCTTAAAGGTACGAAATGGCATTGAACTCCCATTGATTTCAATAAGATTTAGGTGTGAATGCATGAGGATCTGGGCCTGAGTCTCTTTCCAGTCCAGTCACTTTCAGTGGGAGGAGAGCGCTCTCAGCATCTGTTAAAATTAAGCTCTGACCTCTTAATAAGATAGGATCTGGAAAATGTATTAAAAGTCTTGTGTTTGTTGTGACTGTAAATTTAATCAAAGGCATTCTGTTACATCACCATCAGATGTCTGAAGTGCTGAAGTCTGTTTGTCATGGGTATCACCACTCATGTTCAGAGCTGGCCAAACTTTTGACAAACATCTGGTGTTTTTATTGTCCATGTTAATTAATAACATGTTAGTTCAATTATCCTTCTTTTTGTAGTTGATGAGTGCCTAAAAAGTGAAAAGTTTGTAAGACTCATTTCCAGTTAAAGATAACAGCTGCAGAAGAGCATCCACTTTAATTTAATTAGACATTTTTCTCCATCTCCACCTACCAAGCAGAGCATAAAATTGAGGAAACATTTACTAACTTGTGGGGCACAACTTCCTGGGGGTATGTCTACACAGCAGCATTATTTCAGAATAATAAAATGTCCGTCTGCACAGAGAGCCATTATTTCAAAATAATGTCAACATGGAGGACTTCTTACTCTGATTCCACTCTTCCTTCGACTTCCTGCTGTGTAAACAGTGCCAAAAGCTGAATTAAGCTATTTCGACTTCAGCTACGCAATTGACATAGCTGAAGTTGCATAGCTTAATTCAACTTTTGCCTTGCTATGTAGCGTAACCCTTGGGGAGCTAGGTGTAAAGGACTGGCTAGGGGAAAGGAAGGTGCTGCAGATGGATACATTAAGATGTGAAGGTGTTTAACTTACCTGTAGGAATAGTGAAGCATGTCATTGGCAAGGGGGCTCAGCTTTCTAAAGTTAGGGAAACACTGAGCTAGTTAATCTTCACAACTAGGGAAGTGCTTTAATCGCCAATTCATAGGTGAGGGAAATGGAGGTATAGGAACTTGCCCAAGGGTATACAGCTAGCCAGTTGCAGAGCCAGTAACGGAAAGCAGGCATTCAATTATCTGTCTAGAATATGGACTATGGGGAAGGATGACTCCTATTTGCAGTGACTTCAATTCTGAGGAACAAAAGCCTGTATACCAAGTTACTGGCAGATAATCCACTTTGATTAAGGGGTATAAAATATCATCACCAGGGATAAAATGTGTATGGTGAATTCCTGCAATTGGTGTGAATTTAACAGATATTTTTAGTTAGCATGGCTATAAACTAGGGATAGTCCTGAACTATTGATTTTTTTTTTTTCCAACTTGGATCCATATTGGGGTATTCAAAGTCTGGAGGTCTCTTTAGTTCATCCATGATAGGGATCAAAACTTAGAAAAATTTCAGAGAGATATGAGATCTGAGGCTCTTTATAAGAGCTTACAGCACTAGTGTTCATATATTTACTGTTTGATTTAGGATAGGAATTTGATATATTTCTTCCTTTTTTTTGTCTTTGCCATGACTTTCTTTACTCGATGACTGTGTCCATATTTGCAGAATGTGATCAGAGCAGCTCCATGAAGTCTGAGTTATAAATGGAATTTGGCCAAAACCCAAAATTCTTTTTCTCTCTAGGGACAAGATACTGCTACAGTCAACACACACTGGCAGCCAGTGGAGAAAGTATATCTGTCACCAAGCGCTGTGTGCCACTAGAGGACTGTTTGTCTACTGGATGCATAGATTCAAAATATGAAGGATACAAGGTTAGAAGCACAAACAATCTGCTTTGGTACAACCTGTACAGAAATCTTTTGCTGTCAGCCAGAAGTCTGACACCTATAACAGGTGGAACAATGTCCCCAGAATTGTAACATCAGTGTCCTTTGCTATGTTTGTGTTGCTTTGTTCTATAAAACAAAAGTGCCCATTGAACTATGAGGTAAAAGAGGATTATGGGCTAACTCCTGCTCCCACTGAAGTTAGTGATTTGGGTAAATTTTGGTCTGTGTTAAATGAGTGCGTATAATTTGCATGAACTCTGCAGAGCTAGGCAATATCTATAAACATTGCCTTTACAAATATAGGAGCAAGCCCTGAAGTCCTTAATCCAGTTTTACTCAGTGACAAAACTCCCTGTGAAGTCAAAGGAAACTTAGCCTGAGTAAAAAGTGATAATAACCGAGAAGAGATTTGGGGCAGTAAGTAAATACACAGATTGAAAGGCGCAAAAAAAATGAACACAAGAAAGAGCAACGTCTTCTCACCCTGTGAAGGATTTAAAATCATGGATCTGCATGATGAAAGACAGATGTCTAGACATTTTTGATGACATGGTAAAGACTCACTGGTGCCACAGGGAAGAGAACCATTCTAATGAACGCAAAACCAATTTTGATTATACAATTATACTTTATGCTTTTCTCAGCCCAGTGCTTTTTAATGAGTGAGGAGATAGTCTTGTGAAGTGATGGTTTGTTTTTTTGTTTGTGACTCCACCAACATAAGGCATAGTCAGGGTACCCACCAGTCTATAATCATGTGGTGACTTTGTGCTACATTGGATAAAGTATTTGGAGTAGACATTCCATGCTTGAACTGCATCCTCTAATTTTATCAGGAATGGGTTATTTTAAAAAGCTGTCTTATTGGGGGCGGGGGAATCAGATTTCAAACTCCTGACACATTTAGGTCCCAGTAGTATATTCTTATTCAAGTTCTTGTTTCCTGTGGTAGTCTAGCCCATTTAGAGCTATAGCATTCCTTCCTGCCTGGGGTCACATGAAGCTCTGTGAAGTTCTCCTGCACATTATCATGTGATGGTGAGGGACAAAAGAAGCAGGGACAAACAAGCAGCTCCCCTACTAAACCATGTTCCATCTGACTTGTTTCTGGCCTCCCGCCTTTCTTTTGGTCCATATCAGTACAGTTTCTTCAGGAACCATGCTGACATGCTGGTGACCAAGAACTCATCCCTAGATGAGAATGTTAATATTGACTGGATACGTTTTCCCAAATGACAAAATATTGATGCATCGGGCAGTAATTCTCTGCTCCCTTTGTGAGGAGAGAGAACTTTTTCACTGCCAGAATGATGTAAAGTGGTCTTAATGTAATTCAGAATTCAGGCCTTTGAATAGTATTTGTTCACAATCAGCTGCCTATATAGAACATGTACCTTGGTGTATTTAATTCTCCAGTATTATATTAGCCCTAGATAACAGGTGATGGGCACCTAGAAAGGCCTAGATAAATACATGATTATTTTCTGAAAGGTATGCTACATATTGCATGGACTCTTTTGTAAGTATATAGTCAAAACAGGGGTATTTATTTTGTTTCAAACTGAATGCTACAGCCTTCCCAATGCCAGACATTACTGTCCAGGCCACGCACCTGTCCTAGATAGCTTTCATGACCATGCCATCTTGTGTCAGACCCCAAATTTGCTATTCTTAATAGCAGCCCTGACAAATTCAGCATCTCCAGGCCTTTTCAGAATAAGAAGGGGTCACTGTCTAACTATACTGTTATTTGTATACTAGTAATCCCTAGGAACTCCTCCAGAGACTGGGACATCATTGTGCCAGGCAGACCCCAAACCTAAGAGCTCACAATGTACATGGATAGACAAGGAGTTGGGAGCAGGGATATAACATACAAGCAGAATGACCAATGTGATGGTTTGGCAATACCATGTTAAATCCACTCATTAATTATACTGAGATACCGAGTATCTTCAAAAGTGGAATAACCTAGTTACCGAACGAGATTTTTTTTTTCTTTCAGATCTGCACTTCCTGCTGTGAAGGAAATATCTGCAACTTGCCATTACCCAGAAATGCAACTGATGCAATATTTGCAACAACGTCCCCTATAAATCAGACAAAAAGACTTTCCCAACATATATCGATAATAACATCATGTCTCCTGTTGGTATTTACTTCATAGTGATGCCATTCATGTTATTGGAAAAGCATAATGGGATGAAAATTTTAGTGTCAATGTGACCTTTTCTTAATGTATTTTCAAAATCTTGATATTTCAGTTACATTCCCAAAATTTAATTTCTTCTTATTTTTTGCTAATTTTGGTTGTCACTGCACCTAAATATTGTTGAAGTGGAGTCTCCTGAAGGGAAGAATAATCCCAGTTGTTTTCACTTTTTCTTTTGAATAGAAATACATCTGAAATCTTTTCAAAGCTAGTGGGTCACCCATATATACTAGTACATGGAATATCCTTGAAATTCATCCTCTATGAAGTGGTAATATTTGTTAAAAAATATGCACCTATGGAATCATAATTTGCTTATTTGAAGCTCTCTCATGAGGGGCATTTATTTACTGATATGAAACAGAATAATTTGATTATCATATCACTAATTAGCACTTTCCTTATTGGTTTGGAAACCTCACAATAGCTAATCTAACCTTTCCACTCTAGATGCCTGCCCTGCCATTTTTTTTTTTTTTTTTTGCACACTACACACTACAAACTTCCAATGGATTTGCTGCTTTTCTCACTTACATGATATAAATGAGGTCAATGGAGTTATACCAGTATAAAAGAGTATCATTGGAGGAGAACTGGGTCCAATGCAAGACTGAACAGGTTTCAGCTGTTCATAGATACCTTTTATGAAGCAGTCCATCAACAGTGAAAATATTTTTTTCTGCATGAGAACCCTGGTGGGGGAAGAAACCTTCACATCTGACTTGAAAATGTTTGGATATGATGCTGAGCATGGTGTTACTATTTATCAAAACTCCTCCATTCTGTAGAGAATGACATCAGACCCCATTTTGTAAATCAAACCTCAGATATTCTAAAGACTTTAGACTTTTAAGCTGTTGCTGGACCAGAGTCCCAGTTTAGAGAGGTTCGACCTATCCTATAAAATTAAGAACTGATGCAGCAATGTTCCCACTCTCCAAATTCCTGTTGACTTCAGTGACAATTATATATACCAAAAAACTGCTGGACTACACCCGAGATCTTTAAATTGGAGTATATGTCAAAGTGTATAAACGGTAATAAAAATACTATTTGGATAGCTACGTGACAAAAAACACATCATAGTGCATGATTATATGCTGAAAGGCTAAGAAAACATCATTTATTTCTGTTTACTACCAGATATAGGGTGAATCTTTTACTAGTCTTAGCTATATTTTTTGCACCAACTGTTGTGTATATCACTTGTAAATCATTTATACAATATTTATTTTTGTATGGTATGTTTAGAGTGTAATGTATTGTTTAAAAAAACCCTATTCTTAAAACCAATTCACCCTAATAGGGTAGTTGTTTTAAGATTGGGAAAAACTGTAATATATATTATGATAATTTATAATATTTTGCACCTGTGTTGAAAAAGATGAACTTGCTTTATAAGGTCAATAGTAAATTAAGGTTCCCATCACTAATTTTACTTAAAACTTACAAAAAACCAAACCCTGGGTGGAACTTTGATAGATTGTACAACCATGTAATGATACATTTTGAATTATTTTGGGTTAGCAAGAATCAACTGATAATTTGCACTTTATCAAATTATAATACAGGTTTATGCTCTAAGGATTATGTGATAAAATGTATTTTATAGAGGGAGGAAATATTGCTGGAATACAAGTGATCTCTTAAAAAAATCTTTGAGAAGAAAGTGCTTTCTGAGGGCATAAAATTGTCAACAAACACTAACCCAGTAGATTTTCTTTGAAATATCAGTAATGGCTAAACATTACTGATCCCAGTGAACAAAGCTTTTGTCTTAGTTGTAGTGACCAATAGATTCTTTTGAGCTACACATCTGTACTACTAGGATTATATGAGAAGTTTTGTTATGGGAAAATTTGCAAAACCTCACCATTCTGCTGAACTCTCCTTCTCTAGGTCCCACACATTTTTGTGAAAATTCAGATATTTTTAGACATTTCAGTGTGAAAATTGAGCTTTATTTTTTAAAAAAGTTTATTTTTACTTACAAATAAAATTGAGTCACAGTTGGCCAATTTTCATTCACAAATGGTCGTGGTTTTTGGTCAAAAGCCATGGAATTTCAGAGTTTCCATCCAACTGCATCATTTTTATGGTAGAGTAAAATATGTGGATCTCTAATTTGAGTGACCATCTCTCCCATCCCTGGTATTAATTACAAGGGTGGTTGTAATCTGCTATTTTAATGCAATGGAGGCATGCTCTTTGGGCTCCTGGCTATTTAATGGTGTGGCCCTCATTTACACAAATTGGTCCCCTCTTGAGTAGATTTTCTGAGGCTGTTAAGGCCCAGTCCCGTGAGCTACTTTGCATTCTCAACTCTCATTGGAATTAGGGCTGTATAGGTTGGCTCCTGAGATTGCAAGGTTAGTGTTTTTATAGGTAGGGAGTATTTCTATATTTAATACTTTATTCTGTAGACTTTGTTTTCGATGGTTGATTAGCAGGGTTATATTTTTAGGTTACTGCTGAAGCCTCACTAAATATAACCAACATTTTTGATAAGCTAGATAAATAGAACCCCCTTGACTATGCTGTGATAGTGGCTAACCTTTTTTACTAGGGAGGGATTCTATTTTATTAGTAATAGCATTGAATAAAAGGCTTTGTATTTGCTGTTTGTACAGTTAAATGACACATGGTCAAAGTCAAGTGTGTCTGTGCAGGTACACACATAAGTATGACCCTATCAAATTCATAGTCCATTTTGGTCAATTTCACAGTCATAGGATTTTAAAAATAATACATTTCATGATTTCAGCTATTTAAATCTGAAAAGTCAGTGCTATAATTGATGGGTTACTCACTCAAAAAGAGGTTATTGAGGGGTTTCTCAAGGCTGTTATAGAGGGGATGGTACTGCTACCCTTACTTCTGCACCATTGCTGGTGGCAGTGCTGCCTTCAGAGTTGGGCAGCTGGGGAGCGGCTGCTGCTGGCTGGGATTCCAGCTCTGCAAACACCAGCACCAGTGCAGAAGTAAAGATGGTATGGTACTTCTACCTGCATATGCAAGTGGGCCCTGGGAGCCTCTTCCCAATGGCACATACAGCTCAGCCACTTTGCAGATCTCATATCAAGGGAGTGCTAGGCTGAGGGACGTGGCTTGTGAACTGCGTAATGCTCTCCAGCCAGAGCAGGTACAAGTCTGTGTTAAGTACATGCTTTGGAAAGATGAGTAACAGATAGAGCCACTGCTAATCACATTCTCCAACACTAACCCACGTTATTCTGATGGCTTCACTATTGCATAGATAGCATGAGTCAGGCTATTTCTGTTTTGTAGCTCCAGCTCCTCTAACCCAATCCCCATCACTGCACTTGCAGGTGTGCAAGGAGCACAGTCTTGTCCTTACAAGGAGAAGTTGGAACTGTCAAATGAAGTTGCCACCAGTTCTGTTTATATATAGATACAGGGGGGTTGGTCAACATATGTCAGTGTTACTGGAAATTTGCAGTGTGGACAATAGATGTATTTATAATAGCGTTTTAAAATTAAATTATCTGAAAACAATGTTTACTGAGAATCTGTGCATAATTCTCTTCTTTCTCCAAACTCCCAGTGAACCAGCCAGCCTGTGGCATATGATATTTTAATAGCATATAAATATGGAGATTCAACATATTTATTTTTAAGCTCTGGATAACATGCATTCTTTTTTAAATATCTGAGTTTTAAATGTTGTAAATTTTGTACACTGTGTAAGTAAATGAGGTTTTTAAATATGAAAGTGGGCTCTATTTGTCTGATATGTATGTATTTTAAAATGTTTAGATTATTTTAGCTCTTTCACTAGGTTTTCACCACACCTCATCCTCTTGGAAAATAATTGCAAACTTTCTTTTGTCTTTCGTATGCCTCTTTTTGGTCCTGTTAGCAAAGGAAGAACCTCCTGAAGACCAGGACGACATTCATTGCTCCCACAGAGAATTTCACAGTGGCCACCCTGCCCCTTTAAGGATTGGGAGTGCTTGGCTGCAGCGGTGACCGGGGTGAGGAGGGGTAAGGGATGAGGGTTACATGCCCTCAAGGCAGAAAGGGCTGGCTAGCAGCCGGTGGGGAGACTAGTGAGGCTGGAGGGCCAGAGCCAGTAGCAGGGGTCCGCACCTGCCCCCTGCACTCACCAGCAGCACAGTAACAGGGAAAGCGCAGTAATGCAACCTCTATTCACGGTTGTGCTCCCCCCGAAGCAGTGCAAGACGGATGGAGAGCAGTGCAAGCTGGGGCCACCTTGCTACACTTTCACCGCCACGGTGCTACCAGTGACTGCAGGTGAGGGTAGGGTTACCAGATGATTTCAAAAAAATACCGGACACACTTGATCTCAGATGTGGGGGGGACCGGCTGGGAGGGGAGCGGGGCTGGGCGGGAGGATGTTGGGGGGAGCAGGGCTGGCCAGAGGACATGGCGGGTGGGGAGAACGGCTGGCAGGAAGCAGGGCTGGCCGGGAGGGGATTGGGGGGAGCGGGGCTGGCCGGGGAAGATTGGGGGAAGGAACTGGCCAGCAGGAAGCAGGGCTGGCTGGGAGGGGGTTGAGGGGAGCGGGGCTGGCTGTGGGGGAACTGGCCAATGGGGAGTGGGGCTGACCGAGAAGGGGTCGGGGGGAGCAGGGCTGGTGGGGAGGGGTGGAGAAGACGGGTGAACTGGTGGGGGGGGGAGTGGGGCAGGCCCGGGTGCATGCAGATCCCGGGGTGCTGCCTGTCCTGTGCACGGTCCCAGCAGGGCGCACAGGCGAGTCCAGCCCTGGGGATTCCATCCCACTCCCACTCCCACCCCAACCCCTCTCTACTGCATAGTTGCGTACTGCCTGGCTGGTAGACACGCTCACGCTGTGAGAGCATGTCTACCAGCCAGGCAGTATGCAGCTACATACTGATACTCATGATAATAATAAAACTTACTTAATTAGAAAATACTGGACATTTATATGTCCGGTATTTTCTCATTTTGTTTCCCGGGCAGAAAGCTCAAATACCGGACTGTCCAGTTCAAAACCGGACACCTGGCAACCCTAGGTGAGGGGGTATGGACTCTCTGTAGGTGAGGGGGTGCAGATTCTGGCCTTCTCTACTCCCTGGGCCACCACAGCTGGAGGAAGGGGCAGGTGGGGGTGGAGCAAGGGCAGGAAGAGGCGGGGCTTGGGGCAGAGGGGGATTGTTCCCTGAGCATGTAGCCAGTGCCCCCTCTGGGACTCGCTCACCAGTTGCCTCTGGTTGGCTGAATGAAGGGAACAGTGCTTTACAGTTGGGAATGAGAGGGGAAGAGATGAAAACTGCTGCAAAAGGGATTGGTCATTGACTCATCTCCTAGGAATGCAGGGTTTAGAAGGGACAACCCTGTGCCTGAAGCCTTCCTTTTACATGCAGCAGGTGCCATCAAGGCTCACTTGCACTCCCTTTGAAGCGATAAAGTACCAGGCTTGGTCTAGACCTGCTCTGGGCCTTTCGCTAGCTGTCCCTTTTGTGGTGCAAAAGTGGGGAGCAGAAGTAATTTTTCTCTTACCACCATATTGACTGAGGTGCAGATGGTGTTTTTTCACCTTCCCCACAGCAGGTTAAGGAAGGGCAGTCGGCTGTAAGTCTCAACTCAGTAAGTGTACGTTAGATGTCAAGTGCAGGTACCCTAAAGGAAAGATGTACAGTAACTCCATTAAAAAGGCTTCAAAAAGGCTTTAAATATAAGTGTTCATTAAATGAACAATTGGGGGACAGCTGGGGGCTGCCTGCTGTACCAATCACAGGAGTCATCCCCCATTTTCTTATAGTCCGCTTTAATCTTCCTGAAAAGGGGATGATTTTAAGGTCCCAGCAAAGTTCCTAGATGCGAAAAGAAGAGGAAATGGTAAAAGCTACACCGCCAGGAAATTATGGAATAAATATGCGATTACATACACTGTACACATTTATCTGCCAGGTAGTTCCAGACCTCTAATAATAAAGTTGAGGCCTAGTTAGACCCATCTCAGATGTTTCTTGCCCTTCTTTTGGTATAATCAGACAATAAAGCTAATGTGAATTTTTCCATTGCTTTCAGGGGAAGCTGGTTTGGATCCTATGTATTTAGCTCTTGGCACTCACTAGGGGCATGTCTACGCTAGGAAATAATTTTGAAATAAATAAAATTGAAGTAACTCCTGAAATAACAAAATTGAAGTGGTGCATCCACGCTGTAGGGGAGCATTGAAATAGCTCAGAATTATTTCAAAATAACACATTCATACTGATTGGAGCATGCCTGAGATTTAGAAGCCTGGAAGCATTCCTGGAGGGTAGCAGGAGGGCGGCTACTTCTTGCAGCTGCTTGGTCAGGCAAGTTGCAATGTCTGCTTTCAGAGGCTCCTTTCTATGGCCGCATCTCACATGCCACTCCTCCACTGCCTACCCCCTTGCAGGACACCAAATGGATTTCTGGTTGCCCTCACAGATGCTACAGCTCTGATGCTATGGAGCCAGAGCTGCTACAAAGCAGTGTTAGGGTCACGGGCCTCATCTTGCGCCTCATGGCACAGTTTGTCCAAACTGCCCACATGCTACTCCAGCACTACAATGACCAGACCAAACCAAACTGGAGGGCCTCTTCACCCAAGTCCTGATGCTCTTGCTGCTGCAAATGCCTCTAAATCCACTGGACACCATCAAACACCACTTCTGGTGGAGGGAGACCAGTTCGGACAGGTGGAACCGCATGGTCTTGCAGCAATGGGAAAACCAGCAGTGGCTCCTGAACTTCCACATGTGGAGGGTCACCTTCTTGGAGCTCTGCGAATGGTCACCCCTGCCCTCAAGCAACAGGACACACAACTACAACCCACCATTTCCCCTGCAGAAACCTGCCACACCAGACAGCTACTGTTCCATTGGGAACCAGTTTGGTGTGGAGAAATCCACAGTCAGGGCCGTGCTTTTGTAGGTAGCCAAGGCCATCAACCACATGTTGCTATGGAGGGTTGTCACTTTGGGAAACATCGACCGCATCATGGATGGCTTTGCCACCATGGGCTTCCCTACTGCAGGACATTGGGGGGCATAAATGGCATTCACATTCCCATCCTGGCCCCCGACCACCATGCCCTTGGATTATATGAACAGGAAGGTGTATTTCTCCATAGAGCTGCAGGCCCTGGTGGACCACAAGGACACTTTACAGACATCAGTGTTGGCTGTTCGGTGAAGGTGCATGGCACTTGCCTGTTCCAGAACGTGCACACTGGCATTTTTTTCCCTGACTGCACCATCAGGGTCAGGGAAGTGGACATGCCCATCTGCATCCTGGGTGACACGGCCTACCGTCACTGAGGTAAGAGAGGAGTACGTGACCTAATCTGAGTTGATACTGAAAGTCTCTGTTCAGACTATGGCGATGTACTTTGAGCAAGACCATCTGTTGCCTAGACAGCAGGCACTTTCCTGCAGGGGCACAGATGTACCAGGGGAGCATCACTACATCCACGGCCTGGGGACAAGCAGGCATGAGAAGGTGCTGGCCAGGCCAGGAGCCTGTGGGCAGGAGGGGGGAATGGGACGGCTCAGTTTCCTCCTGTGTCCTGAATATGCTGGGCCCAGCACAGGTGGCATCCCTCAGAGAGAGAGACCTTCTATCCCTGCTTGCTGGAGGAGGGGGGGAGGATATTGGGGGGACATGCATGTGAGTGGCAGAGGCCGCTTGACAGAGAGAGTGCTACTGGGGTTCTCTCCTCTTCACCTGCATGGGAATCTGCTGGGATGGGAGGATCAGTCTCCCCTGTATTGCCGCCCTTGACTGGGAGTGGATGCTGCCCAAGTGTGAGCATGACCATGTGCCGTCTGCGGCACTGCTGTGTGATTCATGACCTCAGCCTCCTTAGTGGTGCTTGTCATGGAAAGGTGTCCCGCCACAGAGGCCAGAGTAAGGCAGGCCTGAGCAGGAACCTTGTGAAAAGGCCCGACGAGTTCCTGAGTAAGAGCATCATGGGGCTGAGTGTGCCAGACTGGCACTCCATGTGCACCCACGTGCACAGGCTGTTGTGCAACCCCGCAGTCCAAGTAGGCCAAGCAAGAAGTGTGCTGTCATGAGCAGCCTGCTGCCTGTGTATAGGGAAAGTTATAGAACTCCCCTGAAGTGCCTTCCCTGGGTTCGTCCAATACCTGGGAGACATCCTGGGGTGGGGTGGGGAACTGGCTCCAGGGTGAGGAGCAGCTCCTGGCTGGTGGGCATAGTTTCGTGGCTGGCCTCCTCCTCCGCTTCCTCCTCCTCATCCACACCCCACCCTCATGGAGTCTGGGTGTATCTTGGCCAGACTCAACAATGATGTGGGGGGAGGTGACTGGCCCCCCTCCCCACAATGGTATCAAGCTGGTCATAGTATCCGCATATGTGAGGTGCTGCCCGCAGAGCATCTGCTTTGCTTCCTGGCCTTATTGTAGGCCTTCCACAGCTCCTTTATTTTTATGTGGATCTGGTCAAGGGTCCACGTGTGTTCTTTTTTGACCAGGCCTCCGTTCATAGATCTCAACATTCCTTTTTCTGGTGTGGAGATCCTGGAGGTTGGTCTCCTTATTTTAGACCTCAATGAGATCCAGGATCTCTGTACCAGTCCAGGCTGGTGCTCTCTTGACTAGTGGCAGCTGAGGGTGCTGCAGGTGTTCTGGCAGCTGTGTGGGGCTCAGAGGGACTGCTGAGGTCTGGCATGGCTCCTGAGATGGTGTGGTGTGACACAGGGCTGGCAAAGCTCTCCTCGTGCCACAAGCCTTTTCCTGCAGCCTGCTACTTTAAAAGTTCTGCAAGATAAGGGGAGCAGTGGAGCTGGCAGGTGTGGCCAGACTGATCACAAGCACAGCTGTGAGAGGTCTCTGGAGGCCAATTATTTAAAATCAGCAGGACCAGAGCATCCACACTAATGCTATTTTGACATAATTTTGAAATAAGCATTGTTCCTTGATGAATAGCAGGAGTACGGATTTCGAAATAACCAACCAGTTGCACCAGAGCATCCACACTAATGCTATTTTGACATAATTTTGAAATAAGCATTGTTCCTTGATGAATAGCAGGAGTACGGATTTCGAAATAACCAACCAGTTATTTCAAAATAACAGGCTTGGTAGTGTGGATGCTCCACTTGTTATTTTGAAATAAGGTGGGGAGAGTTATTCCGAAATAACCCTGGTCTACACTAAGGAGTTAAGAGAAGTTCATGGTAGTTCCATGAACAGAGTGCCTGCAGGCTTGGGACATAAGTATTCCAGTATATATTTATATTCAGTTGAGGTCAGTAGGTTTACTGATCTTCCTTCTCATGAAAATAGTGGCAGGATGTACCCTCTCAGTTATTCCTTCCAGTCCCAGGTAACTTTTGTTACTTGTAGGTTTAGGAGGATGTGCAACTATGCCAGTTTTCCAACAATACAGCAGTGGGTAGCTTGTATTTTTAATGCTGTTGACATTAATTAAAATTCAGCATATACTCAAAAGTGAATTTGAGGCGATTTACAACACAGTTTGATTTCTATTAGTAAATGTCAGTAAACATCCATTTCTCTGTACGCGTGCACACGCACTTATACACCATTAGAAAAATATATCCATTGAAGATAACAGACTAAGAAAAATGCTGCTTGAGATCTTATTAGAGCTTGTTTTAAGGGTGTTTTCTTTGTGTATTTCGACAGGCAATATTGATAGTTTGTATTTTAACCTTTATAAAGCTTTAGCTTTTTGAATCTCCACAGATACGGTCGGGATGGGGAGCCTAAGGCCCAGTGGCTGGATGCAGTACCTAGCTTGCCTGGATGTGGCCCCTGAGGCTTGGGCCTCCACCCCCAGCATTGGGGAGCCTGCAGTAGGGCTCTAGCCCCTCTTCCCATCTTCTCCCCATGGTACTGGAACACACAAAATCTACTAGCCGGGGCCCCTTAGGCTCTGGGGTGCAAGGGGAATGTGGGATTGTCTTTCTTCTCAGTCAGGCCCCTAACTGATTTTTCTGTGGGTCAATAGGGTTGCCAGGTGTCCGATATTGACCCAGACAGTCCAGTATTTTTGGCTCAAGTCCGGTAAAAAAAATGAGAAAATACCGAACACCTGAAATGTCCAGTATTTTTGGATTTTTTCCCGGCCAGGAGCTGAAAATACCAGGTGCTTACCTGGTTCTGCAGGGGAGCTGTCTGGCCCAGAGGAAGACAAGCTGGCAGACGACCGCTGGCAGTCTGTTAGGGCCAAAAAGCCTCAAAAGCATTTCTTAAAGGGGCCATGCTTTTTTTTTCCTCAACAACTTTCGTCTCCCCCTTTTTTTTCCTCAACAGATTTTTTTCCCCGGTGGGTTTTTTTTTGCGGGGGGGGCGGGGTGTTTGGTATTTTTGGTTAAACCATCTGGCAACCCTACTCTCAACCCAAAAAAAGGTTCCGCCCTCTGATCTTCTGCCATCAAATAAATGTTGGATTTCCCCAATACCTGAACTCCCTTCAATTTCACACAACTCTTAACATTTTAAATTTGTATAAATAGGGAAAAATGCTTAAAAATAAACATTGATATGATCCTTTGAAATTATTAAAAAATTGAAATCTTCCATGCCTAAAATTAGGCCAATCTGTAACTGGCATGTGGCTGTTTCCTGCTTTCTTGAAAAAATTGTGATTTTTCTAATCTAAAGGGCCTAATTCTTCACTCACTAGTATACCTTTCTGTTGGTTTCATGTATTTACTCCTGATTTATATAGTTACTAGAAGATTTACCCAGTGTTGCTTGGGTCCTTAACTCAATTAATTTTTGTGTTTTGAATAATAAAATGAAAATGTACATGCCCCATTTAAATCATTGCTCTGGGGTGGGGCTGGAGATGAGGGGGTTCAGTATGCAGGCTCCCCCAGGGAGTGAGAACAACGCTAGCCCTTTCTCACTGCAGCAGCTTGGGGCCAGGTAGACCCTGCTGCTCCAATGGGTACTGCTGGGGGAGGGTTGCATGTCCCCCAGGGACAGGGACAGGTTTGTCTGTACCCTGCATTCCCCACCAGAGTGAGGAATGGATCCAGCTGTGCACTTTCCCCTTGCTTCCTGACAAAGGGGAAAAGCCAGCAATATTTCTGTATGAATTGGGGGGGGGGGCATCATCTTCCCCCTGCCCTCCCTAATGGGTGCCTTGGGCGTGAGAGGCTCAGGGCTGGGACAGTCCTGGCTGTGTTGGGGAGCACCCCGTAGGCAGCCCCTTTCACTTGCCTGGTGATTCTGTCCCTTTTCTGTATGGTTTTATGCATTTTTAGTTTCATTGGTGCAGGATAGGGAGAGAAACTTCAGACCCCTCCCCTCCCTCGCACAACCAAACCCTGACCTTGCTTTAAGTTATGATAAAACAAAACTGCATACCAAATTTGGTGGTCCTAGCTCTTATTGTTTAGGAGGCGTTCTTGAACAGAGAAACTCACTCACAGACAAACTCTCTAAAATATATAGTAGATGAGGTATAATTCAGTTGCAAACACTTCAGACAACTAAAGAGCTAATTCAGATTTAAATGTCACGTGAAGATGATGCCGTTTCATATAAGTCCATTTTTTAGACCGTTATCTTCTGAGCAAACTGATATACTTTTATATTCTGGGCTTTTTCAAAAAGGTTTCAGTTTACAGAAGTAATTTTAGCTGGTTTTCCTAGTCTCATTTTTGTAACATAAAAGAAGCATTTTGTTCTTGGAAACTGGAAATACAAGATATTTCAATAGATTTTTGTTAAGGCTGTGCAGTGACCAGTCATTCAGTAACTCTGTTAAATATCTTGATAGGATCCTGAAATTACTTTGAGAAAGCACTACTTTAACATGGACATGAAATATAAACAAAATCTCTCAGACATTTATGAGTGTTCTTATCAGCAATGGTATTCGTTAGATGTTCCAGGGAGATGCATAGACCACTTAAAAAAATAAACTGCCTTGTCTATGTAGCTGAAAGCAATCTGAGATTAGGGATTTTTTTCATTGGTCTCTCTCACCCACTTAAACATATTGTCTCCATGTGTAACACGTATTTAAGGCCTGGAGAAAGAAATACTAAGCCTACCCAAAGCTGACTACCAAATCCAAATAAATAAATGTTCTGTTTGCAATTCAGTGAGTTTGATTAAACGTGAAATTCCTGAAGAAACAGAGCAGTGAGAGTCAACTGGGAATCACTATTATATAATGAAGAGTTCCCAGAAATCCCCTCCAGAGAGTGATCATATGAAAAATACCAAGCTCTCTCTCCCTCTATATATCTATATCATCTATATCTATATCATTTCCTATAAATGGGTTTTAATGGGGGGGGGTAGGGAGAGAGTCCCATTCTTTTCTAGTATATTTTGCAACAATAATAGGACACTAGGAGTTCAAGGTTGCTGTTGGCATGGTTTCCAAATGCTATGTGTGTCTCTGTGCTTCTCCATGCATTCATTATCCCTACTGGACTGGAGGGGAGTTCGTGAACCTGTCAGAAATGGGAAAGAGGCTTGCATAAGTCTGTTGTAGAAAGTTATAATAAAGGTCATTACAGATCACTGACCACTTTAGTGGTGGGAAAGGCTGATCTGAGGGTCTTCTGGCAGCAGAAGGTGATGCTGAGGCAAAGAAAAAAAGACTAAACAAACTTTACAGAGGAAGGATAGAACAAATGCTCAGAGAGCAAAAATGAAAATAGATCCCATTGTAAAGTGTAATTAATGCTAAACGGTTAAAGCATCAGGAAGAGCATTTCAGAGTGTTCTCATTGATAGCAGTCTCTCTGTGGAGTTGACTTCTGAGTTCATTAACAATTTATAAACCAATTTTACAGGACTGTTCATTATATTGCTGTTTGCTTGGGAGAAAGAATAATGGCATTGGTCAAGGCTTAGCAGCAATTTACAATGAATACACAGAACAGTTCTTTAGATGTTTGCAATTCTATGAAGCATAGCAAGAAAGAATAGGATTCACTATCAATGTGAAATATTTATCTACAAGGAATATGATGCTTTGCAGTCACATATAGATTTATCCCCTGCATAGTTTCAAAATGTACCAGTTACCAGATCAGCAGAGATGGTACCATTTAAATCAGTGTTCAGCTCCTTCAATTCTTATATATTTGTATGCTAGCAGGGTCTACAATGTGTTAGGCACTGTTCCAACACAAGGGAAAACACATTCCCTGCCTCCAAGCTAACCCCCCACCAGACTCTTTCTCATGAATTATTGCCCCCAAGCTCCCCACACGTTTCTACTCTTTATATTAGTCCCTGCCTTCTAGCACATTAACCTACATTTCCTCACTCTCACCTTAATTATAAAATATGCTCCGCTCTGAGCTCTCAGAGCTCCTTTATGCATTCCTGTTTATAATTATGCCTCATGGTCAAAGACTCATTCATATTTCAACAGGTGCCTCCAGCAACACTCAGGGACAGATTAATTACACTAAACTAAGCCTGCACCAGGCTTCAGGCTTACAGAATTTATTCTGGCCCCCCTCCTCAAACAGAGATACTCGAACACAGGAGAGTGTCTGCGAGCAGATGTTAACGTTCACAAATGTTTTACTTCTGCAAGGTGTTTACATTCACTGACAGTCCTACCAGTCAAGCTATATAATTTATGATATAACTCATTTTTTTGTTTTGTTTTTAAAATCACCACCACCACCTTTGGCCTTAATGTAAAGGCCATGAGTTTCTTTCTTAAGGATATCAAGTAGCCCATACAGGGGAGCTGACAGGATTCCTGAGCCACTGAGCAATGGGCAGGGGGGCAGCTCCCTACTCCTTGAAGGGCGGGGGGGGGGACACAGCCAGCCACCTTCCCCTACCCCTGGCCCTCAGAGATGGCTGGAGCATGTGGTGTGGAGCATGTGGTGGAGTAAGGATGTTAAAGACTAGTCTACTATCCAATAAACATTTGCTTATCGGATAGTCTGTCGACTAGTCACCTAATTGATTCCCGCCCCCCCCCCCCTTGCTGCCTCAAAGGGGCGTTTCAAAGAAGCCAGAAGGGGTTCTTGAGGAGGGGGCCAGAATAAATTCTGTAAGCCTGAAGCCTGGTGCAGGCTTAGTTTAGTGTAATTAATCTGTCCCTGAGTGTTGCTGGAGGCACCTGTTGAAATATGAATGAGTCTTTGACCATGAGAGCTCAGCTGTGCAGTGCTGCCCCTTTAAAATGCTAAAGCGTCCATGAAGCCCGGAGTCAGATGGGGACTCCCCAGCTAACCCTGAGTTCCGTGCGGCATTTCCTCGGAACCCAGGGTCAGCTGGGGAATCCCCATCTGACCCCAGGCTCCGTGGCTGCCCCTTTGAAATGCGGAGGTGATGTTTCAAAGGGGCGGCGCTGCACAGCTGAGCCCAGGATCAGCTGTGCGGCGGCTTTCCTTTTGAAACGCTGCCTCCACATTTCAAAGGGGCAGCCGTGGAGCCCAGGGTCAGCGCAGTATTTCCTCAGAACCTGGAGTCAGCTGGGTAGTCCCCAGCTGGGTAGTCCCCAGCTGACCCGGGCTCCACATGGCATGCAGCGCAGCATGGAGCCTGGGTTCAGCAGGGGACTCTGAGTGCTCCATGGCTTTGAAATGCACAAGAGCCCCTTCTGGGGTTTACACGGGCTGTACGCGGAATATGCAGTACCTCAGCAGCGGCTCTTGTGCATTTCAAAGGAGGAATGCGGAAGTGCCTAGCGACTAGTTGAGTAGTCAGTGGAAATTCCATTGACTACTACTCAACTAGTCAATTAATCACAATTTAATATCCACACTCTGGAGTGTACAGCGCACCACTCCAGCAATGATTCTTCAGGGCCCAGGGCTCCAGCCACTGTTACCGCTGCTGCAGTAGCAGCAGCTGAAGCTGGGAGCTCTATGCCCTTTCAAATTGCCAGGCCCTAGGGCAATTCCCTCCTTTGTCCCGTCGTCCCCTTCTGTGTTGGTGGGCCTGGGCCCATGAAGAATAAACAAGGGCCTAATTAAAATCTGCTTGATTAGCTTTATGTGAGTTATGCAAAATTTGCAGACAGCAAAACTAAATAAGCACATTTATTAAAGCTACCTTTACCAGTTTAATTTAGGCTGATTGTTGTGTTTCTGGGTTGGAGAAGGGTAAAATATGGGGGCATGGTGAATTTACTGTATGCCAGGAGAGCTGCACCAACTGGAGGAGTGATGTTGTCATACTAGTATTCAAAAACCAAAAACTTATTCCATGAAACCATGACTTGGAGAACTCATAACAATGGTGAGTCAAGTACTTTTTCTTGTGTGGTGGTGGTGGTTACTTTGGTATTCCAAGATGCTTGGTACCCTCCCACACAGAACAGTGTGGTAGGTGGCTAGAGATGCCAAAACATACAAAGCAAAATCACGTTGTGGCATGTCCATAGCTGAACAGCAAGTGGGATAACAAGAAGTCATGTAGATTAGCAGAACCAATGAATACGCCACAAACCTATGCCTGTCTTTCGGGCAATCCCTGAGAGTACATACTGTATAGGAATGTAACAATTTCATGTGTATGCACAGCGTTGTAGCTGTTGCTTCCAGTTGCATGTCCCGCTCGAGCCTTTGCCATGGCTGTTCTGTTTGATTCCCTGATGCTTCTTTCCTCTCTCTAGCGAACTCACGGTAGTCTAGCCACATTGTGTAACAAGTCATGAGCAGCAATAACTTTAGATGCCCCTTTCCTGTGTTCTGTGACATCGCAGTTCATTGTGGATGACACCTCTCACCTTGTTTCTGACCCATCCATAGTACACCATAGTAGCACACCATGGGCATGTCTACACCAGGGAGTTATTTCCAAGTAACTCCCCTTATTTTGAAATAACAAGGCAAGTGCCCACACTAGTGAAGCTGCTATTTTGAAATAATAACTTCTGCTTGTGAGGAGGAATAAGCTTACTTCAAAATAACTATTTCGGGATTTATTATTTCAAAATAACCTAGACATAGCCCATGTGTATGTTGTGAGCCTGCTGCTTTTGGGGGATTTGAGGCATCAGACATTTCCCTCACCCCATCCACCTCTGGGAACATTTGCAATACATTTCCTCATAAAGCACAACAGAGGGAAGCCTGTCACTCCACAATTCACCAGTGCAATTGTAATTTAAAAATTGTGAACAGTGAGATATAAGAATTCCACCATCATTGTCTTGACTTTCCCATATTGTAGGAATAGTTCTTTAGACCCATAAATAGTAGCAGAAATTTCCCTGCTGAATGGATTAGGTTATGACTGTGCATTTTAGAAAGAGATCTGTTTATTAAAACAGTTGAAGGCTTCTGTTCAGTCTCAACTAGGCATGCAAAGTTTTTTGCATGCACACTCAGAATTATACTGATTTATGACAACAGAGAGGTTAGCCCTCTGGGTTTGGGGCAGGTAATTTGGATTGGGTTGAATCTCCCACTCTGAGTGGGCAGCTTCATCTCTAAATCATATACTTCTAGGGGTTTGACTGTGAGTGTGAATGTTGTCAGTTGTTGAATCTTGTAGTTGCCTAAAATGGATACTGCTATAAAGCATCACATACCAGGCCTGTACACAAGAATTTCTGGGGGGGATGGGTGGCTGCCCATCCCTACAGCACAGCCCTGCTCTCAGCCTCACTCCTGGAGGGGGGAAATCAGCCCCAGCCTTCCCCCAGCTGGCCAGAGCATGGGGGAGGGAGGCTGGGGCAATGAGCTTCACGCTTATTTGGAGGCTTATGGGGTATGTGTGTGTGTGTGTGCATTCGCACCTTTCCTCCTCCCCCGAGAACAGACCTGCATATTGCTACAGCAGATAGAAAAGCAGAAAATGCCTCAGTGTGTTTCTCTCAACCAGAATCTCAGCTTTAGGAACTTTTAAAGCTCTGGTTTTTATCTTTTAGGGAAAAGAAAAGAAATTCTACCCACAGACCATGTGGGGTTGGTATTTGTAACTTTACCTAATTCTTTATTGTCAATTATAGCCATCAATTGGGCTCACGGGTGGTCCAAAATAGTCCATTATTTTTTTCCAACAGAAAACTGGGTTTTTGACTACATGACTATTTTTGTAGAAGGTGTCTATTGTGAGATTTAGCTGTCTGTTGGACAAGATTTGAGATCTTTGAGTGGAAAGTACTACAGAGCTATAACATGTTGTTAGTAATATTGGGCCAAATTCCTGAGCAACAGGTCACTTTCCTAATTTCTAACATGATATTTACACCTACATTAAATAGTGTTTCAACCTACTAAAGTTAAATCTAAAGTAGGGAGCCCCATGATGAATCTTTCATTATCTCCACCCTAAAAGCTGTGAAATTCTAGGTCATCAAGTACAATGATAAAGTATTATCTCCTTTCAATGGCATTCCCTCTTTCCTGTAAAGATTCTTCTTTGCATCATGTTCCACAGATGCTCCAGTTTCCACTTACTGTTCATCGCTAATACATTGTTGTAGTACGTGCGCCTACTAGCCTTTAGTGTTCACACACAGTGTTAGTCACATCCTAAATATAGACTTTCATTTAAAGCATTACTATATTTAGAACAAACAGAAACTACACCAAATAACAGTTGACATGAAAAAGAACTGGAAAATAAAATATTCATTATTTGGAGAGTGTTCATATAAAGACTAGTTTAGTGAAGGGACTTGCTCTTGCTATGCACTCCAATTCAGCACATGCTTAACTTTAAACTCATTGGCTTCAATATGACTACTTGTACATAAAGTTGGGGAGCTGGGGCCTTATTAAAGTTCACAGCTTTCTGAAAGCATGACCAAAATCAGTCCTATTCTCTAGAAGGTGATGTCGCCCTTCTTGCATAGCTTTACATAATAAATTGTCTCTCTGTATCTTTGTATAAATTTCCTTATAAAATGAAACAATAGGGCATTATTTTCTGAAATACTTTTCTCCAAAGTTAAACATATTACTTTTCCTAAAAGCTTTTCCTGCCTGTTGGGCTCTGCAGGTTTAGAGAGATTACCTTCTCGGTGAAGCGTGACATCTGTTGGCATGAAATTTCAGCCTTATAATCCTGTTAGATTGTCATAGTAAGAATTTTCTGTGATTAGACCTTTCTAGTCATGCACCTCTTGAAATGACATTTTAAGTTTTACTGAAAAGAGAAAAGAATTGCAACTGAAGTACCGTTGTTTTAAGGGAACTGCAGCAATTCTTTGAAGTTAATGGACCCCACCATCTTGCAACTATTGTTGAACATGGCCATGTGTCCCAGGCAGCTTGCAGTACCTACATGCCAGAGATCTGAAGGTCAGACCCAGGGTTTCTTCCATGTGACGACAAACTTTTTTCAATGGAAGGTTGTGTCATAAAAGAGAAACCTTGCAGAGTTAATGATACCATTGGGGCATTTCCTGCCCCCTCTGTGATTATCAAGGGGAAGGGCCTGACTCATTAATAAAAGAACTTTGGTAACACTACAGCTAGTTTTTTGTGAAATGTTTTTCTTGGAAAATGCTGATTTTGCAATGAATTTTTTTGTGGGAAGTGATCATGTCAATGTATTTGCCATTTCCATTTTTTTAAAGTTGTTTGGACTTGTATAAATGCTCCATTCCAATGTTTTTGAAATGAAAATTTCCTTTTCTTTTTTTCAAATGATGTTTTATTTAGAAATATAACTTAATGTATCAAAAAATAAATAAAAACAAAAGATGAACATCCATACAAATTCAGAAAAATTAATATTTTGAGTGACTCAATCTGAATTTTTTCAGATTTTTAGTTTATGAAAATTTTGGACATCTTTGCTTTTTTGTCCTGATTTGGGTTGGGAATTATTTTTGATGGCTCAAAGATTCTCACAGGAAGGGAAAACTGCTTCTCTTCCAGCTCTGGTTAACATATGTTTTTCATTTTTTAATATACAGAGGTAGATTTGCTCCTTCCAATTTAGATATTGACTTTCCAGAGTGTGATTTGTTTCTTTCTTGACTTATGGTGTTTTCTAGCCATTGTCCTCAAAGCTGGTGTTTGCTGGTAGCAGAGGAGAAGGGGAAAGGCCATCCAGTCTCAAAGATCCTAAGGGGCCACAGGGATATCTAGTGTGAGGTCTAAAACCTTACATAATCTTGCATCTCCTCATTGCTTTGAGCCCTTCCCCTCCTTCCCACTGACAGCACTGCTTCCTCTGAATATGCTGCCATTTGATGGTAGTTATAATTAACCCATATGGAGCAAGTCACACGCCATGATGTATTTGCACGAGCAAAACTGCAAAGATTTTGTGTAGGAGGTAGGTAGGTGTCTCAATGAGGCCCAGAAAAGCAGCTGGACTTCAACATCTTCATGGGGATAGAGGTCGGAAAGGAGACTGGTAGTCAGAGAGAAAGGGAGAAGCAATTCTGACCAAACGGAAAGCGAGATCAAAGAGTCAATGGTCAACAAAAGGGAGACAAATTGGTTACTAACTACAGGGGAAAGGTATAAAGCAGTCACTGGAGGCCAGGGATGGGAAAGGATAAGGCAACAGCAGACAGTTGCACCTGGTACAGTGGTGATCTTTTTCTGATGAAGTGTCATAGTTTTCTGAAAACCTGGGATCCATCACTTAGAAGATGCCTAACAGTTTCCTATGCAAAGTAGCCACCTAGGTAGCTATATAATGTTAGCTGCTGAAACCTAAAGCCTAAGGTTCATCTAAAATCTAAGATGAAAAGGTAAAAAAGTACCTAATAATATGGATAACAAAAAAAGCAGAAAATCTGATTAGGTAGGCAAGCAAGCCTAATCTGAAAATGACTATTTCTCCTGAAATAGCCTGTGCTATTCATAGTCCTGTTGCATCTGGCAGCCAGTCTATATAAGCTTTCAGCTCGTTCTTCCAACGTTTTTATTGAGCAGTCTTGAATTTCTGTCAAAATCAGCCTGTCGTAATTGTGGTTTTGTTACAAAATGGCAAAGGCAATATGATCTTTGTGGCTGCGGAGCATAAATATGTTTGGATTCCTAATCTCATCCCACCGCAAGCATGGCACACACTTTAACAAGATCATCTGGAAGAGCAGCAGCCTTGGAATACAGCTGTGGTTAAAAACCAGGCCCTGGTGGGCCAACTAGTATTTTTAATCAGGTTCCCCTGAAATAAGAGTTGGGGACCACTAGATGAGCATTTCAAAAAGAAGTTTTTTGCTTTGTGTGAAGGGTTAACTAAAACTGGAAATGAATCAAGCCCATTTGATCAGCAGTTTTCTTCATCAAATTATAAGTATTTTGGTCCGTCTAAAATGTATCATTAATAGAAAATAACCTATTGTGATGGGTTCAGTCACAGCAGTCCCTTTGAGACTGTCACTTGATGTACTGAAATACCACTGAGCCCAGCTACTAGCCCTATGGGGTGCCCCACCTTGCTGTCCTACTGAGCCAGACCCTCCAGTCTGCCCCAGCGCTGGCATGGAGTTGGGGTCATGGCCCACAGCAGAGCAATACAGACACTGAGCTCAGCTCAGCTCTGAGAAGGCTCAGGCTACATCTAGACGTGTAGATGGGTAGACGCTTTCAGGAAAGCTGATGTGTTCTTTCGCCATCCCTGTAAACCTCATTTCACAAGGAAGAAGGGATGGCTGGAAAGAGAAGGTTTTTTCCAAAATGTGGTGGTTCGTAATTTGCGTAGCTTTTTCCGACTTTTTTTTGTAATGTAGACCTAGCCTCAGTCAAAGGGATCTGACCCAGCACCAAGGTGCACAGCCCCAGTAGGACCAGAACACCAGAAAAATCTGTCTTACTCTGCATAAAGTTTTATAGAGAGCAAGCTCATAAAGTTCACCCCCCTTTGTCAATGAAAGAGAGGTAAGCACAGCTCTTTCCCCCCCACAGGTAACAGTTTGTTTGTTTAAAATATTTTTACCCCATCTCTCTATTTAAAATATTTGAGGCGGCTTACACATTTTTTATAACACAGCATAAATATATATATATCAAAAATTAAAATATGAGACCCTAGGGGACATAAAATCTGCTAAGACATCTCGAGAGGAGGGACACACACATATGCACACACAGACTCAAACACCAATAAAAGAACGAGTAAAAAGGGTAGCTTAGGACTGGCACTGAAAATAATGCTAGCGTTGGCGCCAGGTGAATATCCCAGGGGAAAGAATTCCACAGCCTGGGAGCAAAAGCTGAGAAGGTCCTGCTCCACGTAGATGTTAATCTTATCTCCACAAGTGAAGGAACATGGAGCAGAGCCTCCCCAGCTGACCTCAATCCCCGGACAGGTTCATATGGGAGAAGACAGTCCTTCAGATACCCCAGTCCCAACCCATTTAGGGCTTTATAGGTCAGAACCAAGACCTTAAATTGTGCCCGGAAACATACCGGAAGCCTGTGTAGTTGCTGGAGCACCGGCATAATGCGCTCTGTATAATGAGTATTAGTTAAAACTCGAGCAGACGCATTCCAGAACAGTTGAAGTTTCCAAAGGCTCTTCAGAGGCAGCCCCACATAAAGCACATTGCAATAATCCAATCAAGATGTAACAAGAGCATAGATCACCGTGGCCAAGTCATGCTTGTTCAGGAAGGGCAGATCGGCTGAAGCTGCCCAAAAGCACTCTTGGCCACCAAAGAACTTTGGTTCTCAAACGTTAAAAAAGAGTCCACGAGGACTCCCAAGCTGCGTACCTGTTCTTTCAGGGGTAGCATAACCCTGTATAGAACAGGTACCATACTACACTCCTGAACAAATGGCTTCCTGATCCAGTTATTTACACTAGGTTTATTAATAAACAAAAGAGATTTTTATTAAGTATAAAATGTACGATTTAAGTGGTTGCAAGTAATAGCAGAGAGATCAAAATAAGTTACTATGAAAAATAGAATAAAACATGCCAGCTAAGCCTAATACTCTAAGGAACTTGTTACATGCAATTTCTTACCCTAACAACGAGAAGTCCTGTGGCACCTTATAGACTAACAGATTTATAGGAGCATAAGCTTATGCTCCAAAGAATCTGTTAGTCTATAAGGTACCACAGGACTTCTCATTGTTCTTGCAGATTCAGACTAACACGGCTACCCCTCTGATACTTACCCTAACAGTAATTCTAATAATCCTTTCTCACAAGCTGGGAATTTTCCCAGTTTGGGCCTGGTCCTTCCCCTGTGCAGCTCCAGGTGTTTGCAGCGGACATCTGAGATGATAAACAGGGGTGTCCTGGTGTTTGGGAGCAGCTCTGTTGTTTGGTTTCTCACCTTTATATCTTTGTTGCCAAAGATGGGAATCATTTGTGTTCACTTTACACCTTTCATACTTACAGTGGAAAAGTATGGCATCCAAAATGGGTTCCAATGTCAGGTGACCTAGCCATGTGTCTTGGAAGGACCAACGATAGTCCAGGCTTACAGGAGAAGCAAGACTATTACTGATCATTGTCCTGAGTTCTGGGCCGTGAGGTTCCTTGAGTACTAATAAGGCCCCACACTTAGCATGTCTAGATTAGTAAATTGGTTTATACTTCATATTTCTAACTTCAAATACAAGAATGATACATGCACACAAATAGAATACATGCATTCAATGGATTATCACTTTTCTAACGAAATGCTACAAGATGTATTTTGCAATAAGTATCTACAAGTTATGCATATTCATAAATATATTTCCACAAAGAATGTGGGGTGCAACACAGCAGCTATTCATTTGCTAGCTGTTACAGAACATACTGTAGCAGGTATGGCTAACAAATGCCTCCTTTGCTGCCAAAGGCAACTAGTAGATCCAGAAATGTATTCTATTTCAAAAGAATTATTTCAAGTAACAACAGAATTGTTGCAGGGACTGTATCGGGGGAGAAATGATGAAATGAAACATGAATATAATGAGAATCAATGTTAACACAGACTCAACACATAGCTACAATACAGTAGGTTTCAATTTAAATACCATGGTGATAAGCATCTCATAAAACCACAAATAGATTTGCTTTGGACCTGCCTTATTAGTCATAATCATATGCAATAGACAACTATTTCGGTAGCTCAGCAGATGTGTGTTTGCTAGCTGTACCCACTGTAGACTGTTTTGCAGGAATCAGCAGGCTAAGTCCTGAAATAACATTAAGAAATCACTATCTTTTTTCCCACTTAATGCTTTTAAATATTATTTACAATTTCAGGTGATCTTGGAAAATTGAGGAGCAGAACTCTGACACGTGTGTAACACTATTCACTAAAATGCATTAAAAAGGCTCAAAAATTAACCTATTTCCACACAGTTTTTAGCATAACCTCGAATATATCCTTGTGTGTTAGTAGCTCATAGAAATGCAAAATTCCATTTTCATATGTTTCTGATGTGAAAATAGAAAATGTATTTCAACTGGAATAATGTGAAATATTTTTCTTTTTGGGGGAGAGAGAGGAAGAAGGGAGATAGGGTATATGTATTAAAGCTTTTTGTAAAATTCCATGCTATAAAAGCTGTGAATTTCTCAGGGCCGTTCTGTGGAACCATTAGGAATACAAGTACCAAGGCCTCAGGATTCATTTGAGTTTGTTCTCCTGTTTGAAAGATAATGATCTCTGGTTGTAAATGCTCTGTTTAAATTCTCCAATTCACCTTGGCTATGTCTACACTGAGCATTGTTGCGCAATAAGATATGCAAATGAGGTGCAGGGATGAATATCGCCACGCCTCATTGCATACCTAATGAGCCACCATTTTTGCAGCATGGGCTTTTGCACAAGAAGGAACTGTCTACACGGCTCCTTCCTGGACAACAAAACTCCTCTTGCGCAATGCCATTCTTCCTGAAAATAAGCGGCGGAATGGCTCTGCGCAAGAGGGGTTTTTTTGCGCAAGAAGGAGCCGTGTAGACAGCTCCTTCTTGTGCAAAAGCCCGTGCCGCAAAATGGCGGCTCATTAAGTATGCAAATGAGGCGCAGTCATATTAATTCCTGTGCCTCATTTACATATTTTATTGCGCAACAATGCACAATGTAGACATAGCCCTTGTGTAAGATTAGCAGAGAGGCTGAAACTATCTTACAACAGATCCTGCTAGCTTGTCAGAGATCAGGGGCCGAGACTAGCTTGTTGCTGTGTTTGTACAGCACCTAGTACAATGGGGCCCTGCTGCATGGCTAGGGTTCATAAAAAATGACCGCCCTACATATAAATAATATTAAAGGAGACTTCTTTTGAGTGGCATTGCAGAAGTGTTGCCATTAAGCATTTCTCTACACGGCAATAAATAACACATGGTTGGCCTGCAGCAGCTGACTCTGGGGCTGAAAAATCATTGTGTAGGTGTTCAGCATAGGTTGGAGGTTGTGTTACAGGACCTTATGTTTGGTTCCCAATGATTGGGTTGCAGCCTGAGCCCAAACAGCTACACAGTAATTTGTAGCCCCACAATCCTGAGTTAGCTGATGGCGACAGCTGCCGCCAGGCCACAGCTCTTTTATCACTGAGTAGACATACCCTAATTCACAATAGAAGCTGTTTGCAGTCTTGGCTGATTTCATTTGTGGGATGTGCACACAGGGCTCAATCCTGCAAAATGCCATGTTTGGAAACAAATCTTTGAGAAAACTTGTAGTAAATTGCAAACACCAACAGTGGAACTTACTGGTGGCCATACTGGTTCTGCTGGCCAAATTGGGATGGACAAAGGGAGAAAAAAACTCACTTTTCCACATTCACATTGTAACCTGCACTATGTGCAGTCTGCGGAGAGGAGAAAGGGGAACCTTATACCACATTATGCTTCTATACAGACATGTAAATTGAGGCATGAGCCAGCCTCAGTGAGCATAGTTTACCTATCCTTACACATCACCTCTGAATTTTGCCTTTAATATCAAATCTTAAGGCAAGGATTCCTCTAATCATTAGGGGGGAGAAGGTTGGGGGAAAGGCATGGAGTAGGGATAGGGCAGGGCAGAGAAGGGGCAGGAAGAGGACAGAGTAGGGGCGGCGGTTTGGGGGAAGGGGGTGGAGCAGGGGTAGGGTGAAGGTGGGAAGAAGCAGGCCTGGGGTGAAGTAGGGGCAGGACCCTTCTCTGTGTGGTGTGAGGAGTCAGTTACGTGACTGGTGCCCCCCACTGTGTCCCTTTCCAGGGGTTCCACCCTGTCCCCTAGCCTCCTCCCCTGAGCAACAGTCATGGGAACCTGTCGCCAATTCCCAGCTTCTGGCGGACGGAAGCTAGAGACATCAGCCCTTCCAAATAGCCACTGAGGGACCTATCTATCTGTCATGAATTTATCTAGTTCTTTTTTGAGCCCTGTTGCCGAGTATGTCATAGGGTTGCCAGGTGTCCGGTATTTTCACCTCCTGGCAGGGGAAAAAAAAACAGAAAATACTGGCCATTTTAGGTGTCCAGTATTTTCTGAATTTTTTTTTACCAGAAAGGAGGAGAAAATACCGGATTGTCCGGGTTGATACCGGCCACCTGGCAAGCCTATCTGTAGCCCTTTTTAAAAATTGGTATCACATTATCTATCCTCCTATAATTTAGTACAGAAGCTAATTTAAATGATAGGGTACAAGCCACATTAGTAGTTCTACAGTTTCACATTTGGGTTCCTTCAGAACTTTGGGTGAATATCATCTGGTCCTGGTGACATTACTTTTAATTTAGCAATTTGTTCCCAAACCGCCTCTAATAAGACCTTGGTCTGGTATAGTCCCTCAGATTTGTCACCTACAAAGAATGGCTCAGGTTTGGGAAGACCCCTTACATCCTCAGCTATTAAGACCAATGCAAAAAATTCATTTATTTTCTCTGCAATGGCTTTATCATCCCTGAGTGCTCCTTTAGGTTCTCGATCGTCCAATGGCTTCCTGTTTCTGAAACGGTTTTTTTGCTATTATTTTTTGAGTCTTTGGCTAGCTGTTCTTCAAATTCTCTTTTGGACATCCTAATAGTTTTACAGTGCACTAGCCAAAGCTTCTGCTCCTTTCTATTTTCCTCAATAGGATTTAACTTCTGCTTTTTAAAGGTTGCAAAGAACGTGACTGCTGGTGGCACTGGGTCATGCATTTGTGGGTAAGAGCAAGGGGAGACCCTTTGGCCAAGATAGACTCAGGATTACTGCAGAGGTGGGGGAGCGGGGTGAGGACCAAGAGAGGCCTTGAGCAGGAGGGAGACTGGAATTTGCCCCTTTGCTGAAGACTGTGTCATAGACAAGATCTCAGTTCTTGTCTTCATGAATCTTAATGTGCTTTGCATGACATACTGAAAGCTGTCCTAAAGCTCTGGGATGGGGACCTGTAGCCAGACATGAACCCCCCCCGCCCCCGAGAGCAAGCGAAAGGCAGTCAGCCTTTGATGCCCTGGGAACGCAGGTGTGCTGCCTGTCCCTGACTCTACCATAAACAGAAACCAGACAGTAAATGGGCTAGCTGACGACCAGGGGCCTCCCGCCGCCCTGATGGCTAGTACCAGTAATTGACACGCCTGCACTGTCCCAGGAGAGGAATCTTCGCCCATCACATACCAGAGGTGCCCATTGTCTACATTTTCCCAGGTGTGAATTATGCTTTGTACCCTTCGTGGGAAACTTGGTGTTCAAAGCCATTTTTCCTAATTGTCCACTTGAGACCAGGAAGAAGCCTACGTGACCCAAGGGGTATAAAGAGGAGTTTAGTAGCCCACCCCATTTGCACTCCAATCATCTACACCTGCTGGCAGGTATTGATTGTCTCCCGAGGTCTGTGGGACGCCCAACCTCGCTCTACTTCTTCCCGAGGGATTGAGAGAAAGACGCTGGCCATGCCAAGTCTGGAACGCAGGGCTGAGAATATATACCTGCTAGGTGTCTATTTTGCATGCATTTAATAAGAGCTCAGAGAACCAAAAGGGTTTCATGGTACCTGTAAGTGACTTATTAGTGTAATTTCTGTCCTGTCCTTTGTAGTGGCTGTGTTATCTGTAACACAGTAGTAGCATTTAACAACTAAGTTTACCCTGTAACAATAAAATAGTAACTGTTTAAGCTGTGACCTGACTCCTTCAGTTGCTGTAACAGAACCAAGCACAATTTCAAAAAGAACTCCAGCCAGTCATAAGGGACAGATATAGGGAGAGCTTGAGTGTTGGATCATGTCGCTTCCAGGGGACAGATCCGTTGGGTCATCTCTCAGCCTCCCCAGGCTGCCTGCTGCGAAGGGATCGTGTATCCTAGCAGTCAAAATCTGAGGTGTAATAAGCTCTCCCTGTAAACTCTGGGGCGTCTGTTGGCCTGTTGGCTGCCTGCTGCGAAAGGATCCCGATCCTAGCGGTAAAGACATGGACGTTAAACTCCTCGGGGCGCCCGTCAGTCTCACCTAGACTGCCCACTGCGACGGGGCCTTGTGTCTCAGCAGTTGAAGACTCGGGTGTATAATACACACACACACACCACTCACTGCCCTGACCATTGGCTGACAGGACCATGGTTGACAGCTGTGGCAGAATGGCATTGTCTGTTATACAGATAGGCTGCGTCTAGACTGCCATGAATTTGCACAAATGCTTTTAACAGAAAAGTTTTCCGTTAAAAGTATTTGCGCAAGAGAGCGTCTAGATTGGCACGGACGCTTTTGCGCAAAAGCACTTTTTGTGCAAAAGCATCCGTGGCCAATCTTGACGCGCTTTTGCGCAAGAGAGCCCCGATCGCCATTTTAGCCATCGGGGCTTCTTTGCACAAACCAAAACTGAGCTGTCTCCACTGGCCCTTTTGCGCAAAAGGACATTTGCCCGAACGGGAGCGTCAAAGTATTTGCGCAAGAAGCACTGATTTCTTACATTAGAACGTCAGTGCTCTTGTGCAAATTCAAGTGGCCAGTGTAGACAGCTGGCTAGTTTTTGCGCAAAAGCGAGCCAGTCTAGACACAGCCATAATGTTTGTCTATTCAGGGAATGGTGCTTTATGGGGGATGAAGCTGAGGGAGGGAGCTCAAGAGCAGAACCAATTTCATCAGGTTCTAACAACCATCACAAGTCTCACTACTTTGCATTTCAAGTACAATGCACATTTCATTGACCCAGGCTGCCCTAAAAATCCACATGCAGTTTTCCCTATAGATAGAAGAAGAAAGAGAATCAAGCATACTATGTTAGTTACATTGCTTAATGCACTATTGGAAGGCATTCAGCTACCACATGTTGGCTGTAATAACTCAACAGCATTCATGGAACAATATATTAATTTCCATTTATCCAAATACAAATTGAGTATGTCCACAGTCGTCTAAACTAAGTATACAATAATAGAAATACATACATACATCTTTTTAACATGAATGGACTTTTCACTTACAGGCCAGCCAGCACTCAGAGACTTTTGAATCTGGCCACTGACTCAATGAATCTGCATTTAACATTAATAGCAATGGTACAAAAGACATCTTAATGTCTCCCTCACATGCGAGTTGAAGCTTAATTGTATTTTAAAATTGCTTTGAGAGCTTTGGTTCCTTGCTAGGTAAGTGCAATGTATTTTTATTATTCTTATGTTTCTAAAGAGTATGAGCAATATTATACAAAGGAGCCCAGGAAAGTATCAGACATACCTGTCATGCCTAATTTGTAAAACATTTGGCCTTACCTAAATCCATTGAAATCAGTGGTCCTCTTTCCACAGACTTCAGTAGGCTTTGGAGGACCCCACTATTAGTTTAGGGCCCAACGCTGAATTTTTGGTAGACAGATGTGCAGTAATTCTGCCTGCAGTGATACTGTCCCAAGCTGTAATCTTGAGAGAATTTATAAACTAACAAGCAGCAAGCCTTGATAGGAGTTCTCCAAAGAAAATTCAGGTGCTGCTGAAGCAATGTTAGTGATGTAATACTTTGGGAATGTTAAAAAAACAGTTATCACTAAGTATTTGATTTTGAGTTTGGGTAGCTGGTGTAGCAGAAAGATAGGCACAAACGCATGCATTTAGCTTTCTTTTGTTTAGACAGCTGGGCCTTATTCTAGCAGCTGCTCTTCCTCAGAGCTGGAATAGCCTATACGTGCTGATCCCTTGTGTACCTTTTCACATGCTACCATATTAAGGCCTGGTCTATACTACAATGGAAGGTCAAAGTAAGATATGCAACTCCAGTTATGTAACTTGCATACCTGGAATTGATGTATCTTACATCATGTTTTTGTGCCAGCCACACACTGGGGCTATGTCTACACTGACGCGATCTTGCGCCAGAAATATGCAAATGAGGCTAAGCGTGGAATATCGCTGAGCCCTCATTTGCCTATCTAATGAGCCGCCATTTTTTTCAGAAGAGGCTTCTGCGCAAGAAGGAGCGTCTACACTGCCCCTTCTTGCACAAGAAAAACCCTCTTGCGCAATACCGTTACACCTATTACTTTTCAGGAAGAACGATATTGCGCAAGAGGGTTTTTCTTGCGCAAGAAGGAGCAGTGTCGACAGCTCCTTCTGGCGCAAGAGCCTCTTCTGCAAAAATGGCGGCTCATTAGGTATGCAAATGAGGGCTCAGTGATATCCCATGCTTAGCCTCATTTGCATATTTCTGGCTCAACAACCCGCCAGTGTAGACATAGCCTGGGAGGCCAGCAGGAGCAAATGCTCCCATTAGCTTCCCTTATTTCTCGTGAGGAGCTGGAATACGGACGCTGATGGGGGCACCCTCTGAGTTTGATGTGGCGGGAAGATCGACTGGGGTAGTGTAGCTTTTAAGGTATAATACCCACTTTTAGCTCTAACTATGGCCCTCTTTTACATAATGACAAAGTGCATTTTAAGTGCTCAAAATAGAAGGGTTGTATCTCACATACAACCAAGATATACAAAATATCAAATAAATAATGTAATCTTTTTGTCTCCAGTGACTCTTGTTTTATGCTGAGATTGTAAGCAATTTGTGGGGTGAGGCACTTCTGAGATCATGTTGCTTCCCTGTGTTTGTATAGTGGCTACCACAATGGGGTCCTGCTCCATAGGGCTGTGACAAAATATACAGCAAAATGATATACAGCAGAACTTCAGCGTTAGGAACTGACTGGTCAGCCAAATACCTCATTTGGAAAGAGAAACAGGCTCCAGTGTCAAAGAAGAAAATCCTGTACAGTACTCTTAAAAATAAAGGGGCCATTTTAAAATTTGTTTGACAAGATAAGGAAACTGTTTCTGGGCTTGTTTGTTTCAATTTACTTAAAAGGGTCAAATGCATTTTTCTTCTGCACAGTGATGTTTCAAAGTTGTACTCGAGCAATGTTCAGTTGTAAGCTTTTAAAAGAACCAATATATTCAGCATTATGAACATTTCAGCATTAGGAACAAACGCCACTCCTGAGGTGCTTATAATGCTGAGATTCTACTGTACTCAAAGATTTAAATCAACTTTATTCAGATGCATTGAATTCACCAGCCCACAGGTAGCAGCCAATACTGTGGGATCTACACTGTGCTGGGTCAATGGGAAACAGTCTCCCCTCAATTTACCTTACTCTTCTCTCTTGGGTGGAGTAGACAGGTCAACTAGAGAGCTATCTGCAGTCAATTTTGTGGGTCTCACTAGAATTGCAAAAGAGATCACCAGGGCATCCGGCTATAGCACAGACATAGCTTTAGTGTGGAGTCGCACCTATAGTTGTGGAGTGAAGTAGCTATGGGGAGAACTTGTAAAATGGGACTTGTTCCATTTGTTTTACAACTGAGACAATATTTTATGGAAATTAAATATGGATCAGTTACAGCCTTAACAAGTGTTGGAGTCCAGGCATATTCCAGTAGGGCTGTCTGTTCCTCCAAGCAAACTTCCTCCCATCACAACTCCTAATTTCAAAGGTTTGTTGAAACTTTGATACCAGATGCATTTAGTTCCAAAATAGAGCCAACTGATGTCTTGCCACTGATTGTTTCAGTTGTGCAGGATTGTGCTGCATTGCCACCACCATATTATCCCCAGAGAATGCAAAAACCAGTGGTGCTACTGAACTTAGCAATTCACTAACAAAACAATTTGTATTTCAAGGCAGAATAATCCCTTGCACTTTAAAAATCCACAGTAGGTTACCTACCACTTTTGTTGGGGGTATATAATGTTTTGTTAACCCTATAAATGTTAATGTGTGTGTGTATATTTGGAGAACGTCTTAAAATAGGAAGGAAGAATGAGATGCCTTCTCCCTTGAAATGTTTAAGTACTTCCTCATCCCCAGAGCAATGCCTTACTTTCATGTTTTCAGTTTTGCTGACTGAACAAAGCAAGCCCAGCTGACAGCTGAATTTCCATCAGCTCCCTCCAACTTTGTGTCTCCGTTTCATTTGTGGCCAAATATTGCAATGCCTCCTTCTGCACAGAACCCCAAGGTTGCCTTCTGTAAAGGAGAACAGTCCCAGAGCCCAGGCTCCAACCTGAACCCAAATGTTGCTACATAGCAATTATACAGTCCTATAACCTGAGCCCTGCAAACCTGTGGCAGCTGACATGGGACAGCCACCTGTTTTACTGAAGTTTAGATGTACCTTAAAAGGCCTTCCTTATGTCAGGGTTCCATTGTGTTAAGTGCTAACCCCCATATAACCAAGAGCAGCTCCTGTCTCATATTATTTAGCTTAGTATTAATATTTTGGAATGAACTACTCTCCCCACAACAATTACCTTAATCTGTGCTCACGCAGATTTTGATTCACCAAAACTTTCATGTTTATCTGGTGGACAAAACCAGTGTGTGTAGCAGCCTTATCATGGTCTCTCTATATTGCTGCGAAAAGGTAGCTAGTGGGGAAAACACACACACCAATATATTTTATTTGTTCACATTAGAAATTTCTGTCAATCTCCCCATAATCTAGAAAACAAAATTAGTATCCTGAGTTTAGCTTTATATCAAATTAATTTAAATATGAAACAGCTTACAGGACACCAAATTATTTGCATGATAATATGACTTAAAATAGATTAATCTAAGTTAACACAGGCTTTTTTACTATAGACAAATTGACTGGCTTAATAGCCTTTAGATATGTTCACAGGTCTAGTTTTACACAGGTTACAAGGAGAGAGTAATTAACCTTAGAGAGGCTGCTTTCAAGGCCTTCTCTGCTTTGGGTCAGATACTTGGAATAGTCTAAAATTACAAACTTGCCTTCTCACAGTTTTAACAACTACAATATCTGCTGTTGAGTGACACCTCAATTACCAGTGAAGAGCAACAGGCCTGAAATCAAGATGTCAGACAGAAAAGGGCCTCTCTCCATGTAGATGTATTCTTTGACCTTTCAGATACTTTAAGGGTATTTTTTTAACTCGGGTGTTGGGTGTGGAGAATAGAATGCTTTACCCATTTATGCTCCTGTGAATAAGAGCTGTTTGGGTTATTTTTCCTGATCTCTTCAAATATATGGATGGAAACACTAATTTGATTGACAACCTTCAGGTTCCTGTGTAAAAGTATAGTGTGAAAGTGAACAAGGATATTAATGAAAAGTTTTAAAGACTTAGCCCATGTGAAGCAGTTGGTGCAATTTATTTGATATTACATTTCAAAGCTTTATTACATCAGTATTTTTATTCATACCTTCTATATGACATGTGAGTAAAATGAGTTCGCATAGAATAATTGCTAGAGAAAGATTAAATTAAATTAAAAGATTTGCTATCTTACAAGTTTTATGTCTGGTTAAATGAGGCTGTTACACCATGGTAAATACTGGGCAACTCCAATAAAATCCTGTAATCAGTGTAAAGGAGCATAGGATCTGGCCTGAACTCTTTTTGGCACATTATTAAAATACCGGCCATTTATTTAACCCACTATAAATGCCCATCTAAGTCCATTGCTAGTTAGAGGACTGAGTGAACAAGTAAATTTTGTGCTGTGCCCTGTAGATTTTGCACTGTGCAATCTAGATTGACGCTGGCATAACTCAGGTCACGTCTACACTTACTCCGAGTGATGATCCGGAGATTAATCTTCCAGCATTAAATTTAATGGGTCTAGTAAGGACAAGGGATGTTGACATGTCGACGATGTGATTTTAAATCTTCTCAACTACACATATTTTCACCGCCCCTCAGAGGCAGCAAGGTGTGTGGGGAGAAGCAAGAGCTGGTGCTGGGGGGGAGCTGGCTTAAAAGCACTGCTACAGCAGCACAGCAGGGTGGGTAGAGGAGGCTGCCACTAAGCAGCCTCTGTCCACAGCAAGCCTGGGCCTGCTGCAGACAGAGGCTGGTCCCCTGCAGCAGCCCTGTCTGTGTGGGGTCCAAGCTTGGACCCCCTGTGGACAGGGGTTCTGCCTCCCCATTAGAGGCAGCAGCATGGGACAGCAAGCAGCCTGGCCTGTGTGGGGAGCTGGTTTTTAAACTGGTTCTGCTTCTGGACCAACTCCCACTTGGCACTCTGTGCTGTTGCCTCAGAGGCAGCAGCACAGGGTGGCAGGAGGCTCCCCAGGAGCAGGGCCAGAGCACACCAGTCGAGTAACCAATAAGAATTCATGCAGTTACTCAACTATTCAATTAACCAGCTATCTAACATCCCTAGTAAGAATTTTCTAAATTGACTGCTGATGAAGCCCCCCATTGCTCCATTGGGCCATGAGGAGAAAGGAAAGTCAACAAGAGAGTTTTTACCAACTTCCTGCATTGGGGACACTATAGAAATTCAACTTAAGGTATGTCAACTCCAGCTATACTGTTCTCATAGCTGGAGTTCTGTATTTTTAGGCCGACTTTCTCATGTAGTGTAGACTTATACTACAGCTAGTGTAGGTCTGAGTGCAGAAAGGTGCTAACTTTGAAATGCCAACAACTATGAATCATAATGTATAAATCCCATAAGCTATTCACAGGTTTTTAAAAAGGATATATGACTACAATATAAACCAGAATGAGACATTTTTATATTTAATCAATCATCAACAAAAGGGTATTGTCTCCCTACAGTGCCTATGCAGCCACTGCACTGCAACATTATTAAAGGCTGGAATAGTGGAGAGCCAAATTCCACCCTCAAGTACATAAGCACCACACCCAGCTCTCAATGGAAGCAGCACCACTCTATGAAACAACAGGTGGTTGTACTGGGAGTACAGCAAGCTCTAAAACATGGCTTACACCCATTTGATAGCATTATTAGCCAAGCCATCTTTAGGCTAGATGATGAACCCTGTCATCATTAATACTGGTTCTCTCTTTCAGGATGGGTTCCTAGACTTCTGGCCACAATCCCCTCTGTTTTAATTCCACACTAGGCAGCTATTGTATACATTCCTTCCACAATTATTTGTCAAGACCTGGGCACAGAGCACAGTTGACGTTTCCAGTTCATTTGGCAGTGCTCAGAAGTGGAAGATTAAAAAAGGCAACACTACCATATACTACTTACTATAGTAGGGAATCTGATTTGAACTAGAGATGAGATGAGGAGATGGTAACATGGTGCATCTCAGTTAAATCTGAAATCAACTAAATGGTGCCAAAACCTTGTGAGCTATTTTTCTTGCAAAATGTCATAAGAGATCATCTATTTTCCTAAGGTACATCTATACACTGCAGAGGAAGATCGAAGCTGCAGCTGTCAATCCTCCAGGATTCAAATTAGCAGTCTAGTTAAGACAGCTAATTTGAAGTGAAAGGGGCATTCCAATCACTACCAGTAACCCTGCTTTCACAAGGAGTAAGGGAACTTGAAGGAAGAGTGTTCTCCCTGAAACTTCCTACAGTGTAGATAGCGCCAAAAGCTGTGCCAGTCTGGAAATGATTTCAGGTATGTTCACTCTAAATACTAATGATGTGCACAAAAAGTTAGCTTTAATGCTAACAATTACAACAATTGAAACCACCTCTGAGGCACTTATTTAATACAAAATACATTACCATTCCAGCATATTTAAAAAGTATGCCTGAAAAAAATTTAGGAAATTAATAGCAGTTCTCAGGTTAAGAGAGTAACCTTGGCTAGAAAACAGCTGTTAAATAGCAATTAATATATTTTCAGTTGTTCCTTGTTGGCAAAAAATCAATTTTCACTATTGAAAATAAAAAAAGATTTAAAGTTAGTGGAACTGTATTCAAGTACTTATACTATATGGCAGCAAGATAACATATTGTAGGAGAGCTAAGCTAAACAGTAGTGGGATTTTCAAAAGCATTCATGCTTATAAGTATGCCTATTGATTTATGTGGCAACAAGTTAGTTCAACATTAAGAATTTCAGACTCTTCAAGGATACAATGGTCTACTCCCACAAATGAAAAAAAAGTAATCTATTTTTGCAATTGAATGTTTGTGAAGATACACTGCTGTAGAGACCCTCATTGGAAAAGACAGTTTACTATCTTTTCGAGACACCAAACATTCTTCCAGAAAATCAATATTAAAGTTAGGTAAACTAAGACTTTATTTTAAATTTCTTTGAAATAGTTCAGTTGGTTTTGCAAATTTACTAATCTTGCAAATATTTTTGGATCTTATTCAGAGGGATAAGTCCCAAAATATGTTATATATGGCATGGTTTTGGATAGTGGAGAGGATGCCGGGACAACACACTTAACCCATCAGAACAGAGTAGGTCTCATTTTTACAGCCTGGAAAGAATATGGGTGAAGAGTGATCTTATTAACATATATAGCTAGTGGCATTTCAACTAACAACCAGGAGGGGCCTGAATTATAATATACTTTCAATCAGGACAAGAGAAGCTTGCTGCTTAAAAATCATATGGCACATCTGTATACTTATCAAGTAAAATGTCAATTAATATTGTAAATCATATGGTAAACAAGAATTTCACACAGACTAAAATAAATAACAGTTGTTTTATTATCTGAAAGTGAGCATACACTAAAACTTGGCATTTCCTGACAATGTTTATAGACCAATTATCAAATAAAATACACAGGTCAAATATTAACTTGTAAGCACCCGACAGTGCTATTTTCCAGTTAATTTCTTCATGATGGGGCTCTCAGGTTCAGCACTTGTGAAAATGCTTCCTACAACCACATGAGTACCCCAGAGATTATGTCGAATAACTTTGCAGCAGCCAAGGTCATCAACACAGAATCCTAAATGGCGGTAGCGTTCATCTGTTTCAAACAGTGTGTTGTTCGTGTATGGCCCAAAAAACTGGGGAAAGACATATTTTAATATTTTAAAGATATTTTATGTTAATCAGTTCAGCACAGTTACAATCTTACAAAACAAATGGTTTCAAGATTTAAAATGAAAAAACTACACAAGTTTAAAATTCTTACCCCCACAGGATTTTGATACAAGTTATTTAAAACAGAAACACTTTGTAAGCTTTGTTTTGGCATAAAAGCTGTTCCCCTTAAAAATAACTGTAACTTGCTTTGCTTTCTGAAATAAAAGGCATAGGTCTCCACTCTCACAAACCAGCTTACAGGACCAGGAATTTAATTCTTAAATCCCTATAGACTTCACAAATGTAACACATTATTAAGCACTCAGACTATTTTTTCCTTCTGTGAGAAGTAAATGCAGCCACTGAAATATGGTACAGCAAATATCCAGATTTTTTTGTACATGGTAGAACTGTAAAATCCTGGAAAAGAAAAAAAGGAGGGAATCTAAATGGAATCGTTGATCTATCTTAACTATTATGATTCTAAAGGACACAGTCAGCCATAAAAAGGAGGTGGTATACTCCAATAACTTTAGCTTTTTCCTTGAAATTTGGAAGTAAACATGAATGATAATTGCTATAAATCCATGCATTTAAAAAGCGCAGGAACTGATTTCGAAATCTTTACAGTAAGTAGCTGCATGGGTAAGTGCTAACCATTGTGATTAAAAGTTGCAGAACAGATTCCATAAGTGGAGTCCCCATCTGTACCAAACTTTTAGTAGAGGACAGAAACAACCCGTCAAATTTCTCAATAAATACACAAAATGTGAGAAACTTGTAAGTTTGAACAAAAACAGAGAAAGTTGTTTTGGAGCTAGGGCATTCAGCATCATTTGTGGTGGCAGTTCCTTGACCAGCTTTAAAGAAAGCTCAGCTAAACCTATTTTAATTTCAGTTTTTAAAAATATCTTTATGCAGTAAAAATGCTTACCTGCAGTGAAATTATAGTGTTCTAAAAGTGGTGAAGTTTATAATATTGTATTTTTCATTCCTGTAAAATTATCTTTGTAGTTTAGAATGACATAGGGCAGGGATGAGCAACTGCCCTCAAACTATGGGCAGGTCACCTCTGTCAATGGGGCAGTAGTAACCAAAACTAGGTGCTGGAATCTTTTCTTTGCTAGTAAGATAGAGGGGTGGCCAGATCAAATTTGATTGGTGTTGCAATCTACCACATTGTATCCTGCTGCTCCCAAGTCTCTGCCTATGCTTTTCTTCCCTATAGACAACAGACTCTGCCATATGGGAAGCCTATGCATCAGCTCTGATTACTTTCTCTCCCCTTTGTCAGTTGTGCTTTGCCCCCACCTGCTGATGGAGGGGAGTGGCTGGCCAGAATCTGACTGCTTTGACAGGAGAGGTAATCAGATAATGGGGCGGGGAGCAGTAACTACAGGTGGGGGGAGGAGAACGAAGGGGAGTGGAGTGGTATGATGCAGCATTTTTGTAACACTGAACATGATTGCTGAGTGGTATAATCAAACAAAAAATACCCCTCTATGGGTATGCCTACGCTATAGAGAAGATCAAAGCTGTCCCTGTCGATCTTCCAGAGCTCGAATTAGCAGGTCTAATGAAGACATGGTAATTCAAACTGAGGGGCACTCCGGTTGATGCTGGTATTCCTGCTTCCACAAGGTATAAGAGAAGTCGAAGGGAGAGAGTTCTCCCTTCAATGTCCTGCAGTGTGGACAATGCCAAAAGTTGTGTTAAGGTACTTCAACTTCAGCTATACAATTAATGTAGCTGGAGTTGAGTGTCTTCATTTGACCTTATTCTGTAGTGCAGGCATACCCAAAATGACCAGGCAAAGCATGTTAGTGGTCCTTACAGCTTTGAAAATGCTCATTCCTGGCACAGAACAAGGGCTGGATGTGTATATTATGTAATTGAAGGGGATTAGTAATGTTTCAATGAAAGACGATCCTAATAAGTTACATTTAACTAGACTAGACTTAGTAAGCATGACAATTTTAATGACACACACAGGTAACCAGTTTAGCCTGATAACGAATGCCAGTGGCTGTTTAATATGTGGAATATATGCTAATATTATTCCTAATGGGACATAATTGAAACACTTGGGCTACGTTTACACTGCAGCGCTATTTCAGGATACCGGAGGTATCCCAAAATAACTATTCTATGTCTTTTGAGCACACCCATTATTTTGGAATATAACAGGCTCACTATTCTGACATCCCTGTAAACATCTTTCCACGAGGAATAAGGGACATTTTGGAATAGTGATTTATTTCAAAATAAGCACTGTGTAGATAGCACCAAATTTCAAAATAAGTTATTTTTTGTGAAAAAAAATGACATTTTTGTCATTAAAAAAATGACACCTGTGTGTGTCATTAAAATAAATTATTTTGAAATTGACTAGAAATAAGCTAAGCAATTTGCATTGCTCAAATTGCTTAGCTTTTTGAGCTGTTGGTGTATTGTGGATGCACCCTTTGAGATCAAAGGCTCAATGTCGAGCTGGCAGCTGGTATCAAATGGAGTGCTGCAGGGGTTGGTCCTGGGGCCAGTTTTGTTCAACTCCTTCATTAACAATCCCATTCAACTTCATTAATGATGAACTGCACCCTCAGCAAGTTTGCAGATGAGACTGGAGGGGGGCAGAAGAGATAGATGTGCTGGAGGGTAAGGATTGGGTTCAGAGTGACCTAGACAAATAGGAGGATTGGGTCAAAAAATCTGATCAGGTTCAACAAAGAAAAGTGTAGAGTCCTGCCCTTAGAATGGAAAAATCCCATGCATTGCTATAGGCTGGGAAACAACTGGCTAAAAGCAGCAGCTAAGCAGAAAAGTTCTGGGGATTATAGCGGTTGAAAAGCTGGATATGAGTCAACTGTGTTCCCTTGTTTCCAAGAAGACCAATAGCATATTGGGCTGCATTAATAGCAGCATTGCCAGCAGATCAAGGGAAGTGATTATTCCCCTGTATTCGGCACTGCATCTGAAGTATTATGTCCAGTTTGGGGCCTCCCACTGCTGAAAGGATGTGGACAAATTGGAGTGTTGAGCAGAGGGCAATGAAAATTGTAAGGGGGCTAGGGCACATGACTTATGAGAAGAGGCTGTGGGAAATGGACTTATTTAATCTGCAGGGAAGTGGAGAGAAAGTAAAGGATTTGATAGCAGCCTTCAGTTACTTGAAGTGGGGCTCCAAAGAATATGGCGCTTGTCTGTTCTCAGTGATGGCAAATGACAAAAGGAGGAATGGTCTCTCTCAAGTTGCAGTTGGAGAGAACTAGATGTATATTATAGAACAAAAACGTTCATTAGGAAGGTGGTGAAGCACTGGAATGGGTTACCTAGGGAGATGATGGAATCTTCATCCTCAGAGATTTTTAAGGCCAGGCTTGACAAAGCCCTGGCTGGAATTACTTAGTTGAGATTGGTCCTGCTTTGAGCCAGAGGTTGAACTAAATGACCTTCTCAGGTCTCCTCCCACCCTAGCCTTCTATGAATTAGCTAGTGCCAGGAGATTATTTTGTTATGACCCAATTGTTAAATAGCTGTGAAATTCTGATTTCTCTTAGAAGTGCACTTTTTTTAAAGCATGATGTAAGTATGACTACATTGCATCAGTTCAATTTCAATTCAGTTCAATATTCTGTGTCTTAACTTTTTGAAAAAAGTTGGCAGACTTAGAATGGCTATTTGAATTTAGCCATCCAACAAGTCTAGTATATCTTCAACTAGAATATTATAATGTATTGGTACAGCAAAAAGGGATTTCATTACTGTAATTTTACTGGTTATAGAATTAGGGATGTAAAGTTTTGATTAATTGGCTAATTGAATAGTCGATGCAATGATTAGTCGATAAGGGCACTTCCGCCTTTGAACTGTAGCAACAGCCCCTGTGAAGCAACACTTCAAAGGCGAAAGTATTGCAAGGGAGCATGGAGTGAGCGGGGGACTCAAGTAGTCCCATGCTCCCTTGCAACATTTCAAAGCAGCAGCATCACATGGAGCCCGGGGTCAACAGGGGAGTCCCCTGCTGACTCTGGGCTCCACACGGTACTGCTGTTTTGAAACACTGCATGCAGCCCGGATCAGCTGGGGACTCCCAGCTGGCCCTGGGGCTGCATGCAGCATTTCAAAGTGGCAGCGCCGTGTGGAGGCTGGGGTCTGGCCCTGGTGCCGCATGGTGCTGCCACTTTGAAGCAACTCCTTCTCTCCCCCCATTACTGCCTCTTTCTGATAGAGGGGGAAGCGACTAGTTGACTAGCATAGTTAACTAGTCATTCACATCCCTGTACAGAATATTAAGTGCAGTCTCAAATGTTCCAGAGAAAACATATGCACTGATGTACTTCCACTCCATTCTGCAGTGACTGTATACTTGTAAGGAGGAGAAGTTAGTTCATTTTCTAACCTCCATTTCTTAGCTTCTTTGCTACCATGTTCTTCAGGGTAACAACTGCAATGATAATTTGGGTAGTATGGATAAAGAGTAACTTGCAGTTGGACCAAGATCACAATTTCACTTTAATATACCAAGGGAGATACCAGATACCAAAAACATTTTGGTCAACATCAAAAATGGCTTGCATTTGAACCAGTAACTGGCAGGTAAAAGGGTCCACCTACCGTTACCAGTCTATTAAATCAGTCTCCATTCCCTCCCATTCTTTTCTGCAGAATAACTTACTGCCAATCCTGAAGATGGATCTATAAAGTCAGCCCAATAGCCTTCAGACAAGAGTGCATAGCAAATTTCCTTGGCACCATTAACGAACTAGAAAGGAGAAAAAACGTTATATTAAAAAGTTCTCCTTTTCTTTATATATAAATACTGAATGGATTTTTTTTAAGTTATAACCAGTGCAGAGCTCTTCTCTAACCCACACCAATAAATGTCAAATTTAACATCTTTTTAAAGAAAAAAGCCACCACCACCACTAAAAGGATTAACATTAACATATATTAGGCTACTACAATTGTATTAGATTTAAAAGAAATTCTTTGCACCATCCAGTAGAGGATTACCAGTTTGTACAAAGATCATATAATTGCTTTGACTGGACATGCAGTTTGTAGAATGGCTGTAAAAGTTAACCATTGCTTGTTTTTCATGAATCCTTTACAGATAAAAAAACCTAACTTCCTAGTTTGCTACAATATCATATACAACTTAAGTACCCCCCAAAAGTTCTCCATGATAGCTTTTAACAAACAAGACAGTAATGTGTGATTACCCTTAATTAGAAAAGTCTAACTACAAGCCCCTTTAAACATAACTCAGGACACCAAATTTTCTAGTTAAAATGTATTTAAAATATAGTTTTATAAGTATTTGCTACTTTGTAACCAACTGTCATGCTGCAGTTAACCCCTGGACAAGAGTTCAACTCCTCCCGAACATATCTGCCTATGCAAAGAAAGTTGTATCTGGGTGTTTTGCCAAATAAATGGGAGGAGGCTAGTTAACTTTTAAGGTTTTATAGAAATATTTCTCAGAAACAAGCAAGCAACACAGGGAGAACTTGTCATGCTAACATCTTACAAAAACACTCAAAAAGAAAGGAGTTTATATTTTAGGGCAACTTTTAGTACAGCTGGCTATCATGATATGGTCAGGGTTTGTTTAATGGCTCTGATGGCATCTTGTATTAATTTGTTTAAGAGATTATTTAAAGACAGCATTTCATGCATACATTTTTGGTAAAACAGATATTTTGATACAGTGCTGAAACAGTCTCATAGCAGTCAAAGTAGTGAGTTAATTTAAACTTGAGTCTTACTACTGTAAACACCCAGTATGTCTGTAAATAACTCCCAATACTTTAGCAAAAACCTCTCACATTAAATTAGTTTTTCTGAAGTTATGTCTAACCATCTACAAAGCAAACAAATAGGCGATTTTATTGTTAGTAACCTTTAGGCCAGGAGGTTACATCTACACCCTTACAATGATTATATTAGAGTTGACAAGGAGGTGCACAAGGAAGAAAGACCACAATTAACATATAATTAGACCAGATTACAACACTAAAGACCAACAGACCATAAATAATTCAAAGACAAGGACACACTAAAATGAAGGGAATTTTATTTTGTATGCTATCTTCACACTAATGCTTTACACTGCTTATTCCTTTTCCTGTAGAAATCCTTACTTTGCCTCTACTGATTGATGGACTACATTTATAAATTATAATTTCAACAATAGGTAAGTAAAACTGTTTTCATTTTAATTTCTGCTGATGCTGACTGCCATCCATAATTAGATGTAGTAGTCAAAATCATTATACAGGAAGAGAACCTATCAGTTGAAGAGTTTTAAAATGCATCCAACATTTTAAAGGGATGTATTTTAAGATAATGCAGTTACAAAAATTAGCATCAGCAGTAAACACTGACATCTGTTGGAACAGACAAGAAATTCACCAACTTGCTTTTTCTAGAAAGAGACCTCTAGTGGCAATTCAACTAGATTCACTTGAATTAAGGTAGTGTGGAAGATTAACCTGTATCAATGACATGCAGGTTAAAAGCATTAATGGAATACATAATTATAATTTTAAAAATAAGACCAATTATTGTCTTGTAGTTGTAAAAACAGGTCAAATTAGCAGAAACTATGAAAGAATGAGAATTAAATCATGCAAAGCAACAAAATGGCATAAAATATATTGCACTTGTATGTCAATGATAAGGAAAGAATCTTGACCGATTATAAAACCAAGTATCTGGGGTAAAATATGTGGAAATGAATTCAAACATTTTCATATAACAAGAGGACTACTGTAACTCATCTCCCCACCAAATAAGATTAATATTTAGCATTTTCGTATAAATATATGAAGAAGTTTTTGTAAAACTAGAAGTTCATTAGCCCCATTTTACCAATAAAAAAAATTACATTTGGCTAGGTCAAGGGATTGGTCTAAGATAATTAGATGAAGTCAGTTCCAGAACTAAAACTGGGTCAAAACAAACAAAAAGAGGCTCACGTACAATAGATATGACTACAAATAAGAATATGACGACACTACATACAAATACTTACATTTTCTAATAGCAGCTCTCTCTCATCTTCCACCTCTTCACTCCATACCGTCATATCATTTTTAGTTTTCTGGGTTATGGTTAGTACTGTTAGATTATTGGCGTTTACTTCTGGAAACATTGATTCAAAATCTAGAAAAATTGAATCAACATGTTAAGAGTGCAATGGGTTGGGTTTGTATATTTTATGCTTTTTCTACTTCAGTCAGGATGCTTGCAAATATCAGGAGTATTTCATTCAGTGTGCTAAATGTCACTTAAACCACTGTAATAATAAACGTCACCATTTTAGAATCTGCATGCAAATCAGTATCTTGCCACTCAGCATAGACTTAGTGTAACACCTGGGTACATAACTCTGCTACTAATGAGATTTTACTCCTTTAAAACATACTACTAGACAACATGAAATAATTATAGTTAAAATACAGGTGTTAACTTCTTCTGGTGACAAGTCACATTTCATAATTAATTACCCTTGCATTAATTGTGTGTTTTTACTGTGACTAACCCAGTCTCTCTCATATCAGGCACTGGCAAAACAACCAATTTTAAACAAATTTGGGTTTATGCTTTTGAAAATTGGTGGGGTTTGTTTTTTTTTTTTTAACCTGACTTTTGGCTTGCAGGTTTTTCTGCTTCATTCCAAAAGCTGCTTTTTCTCTGGGCTTCTCTCTCAGACCATGTCCTGTCCTCCATACCTACCATTACGACACCAAAAATCCTCCCCCAAAATTTCTGGGACCTTTGGACTGCTTTTTAAGACCATTTCATGCTTGTGGTTCTGAAATTTTTAGCATGGGTATTATATACTTAAAGAAAGGTGCCCATTTCTAATTGGGATTCACAGCTAGGAACCTTCTCCTAGAGCAGGGGTGGCCAACCTGTTACAGACGAAGAGCCAAAGTAGTGGTAGATACAGTGCAAAGAGCCAAGGGAAAGAAGTTGATGAGCAAAAACAAAACCCCAAAACCCCCAACACTGCCCCTTTAAGATCTGCGCCCCGCCCAGACAAGGAAAAAAGATCAGAGCAGGGGACTGTGAGAAGAGCTGTGCGTGTGGAAACAGCAATTTTTTCTTTGAAGAGTCGCATGCGGCTCGTGGGTTGGCCATCCCGTCCTAGAGCCTAATGTGTGGAGAAAGAGAAGTCATCGGGCCAGAGACAATGAAAATAAATCTACATCCTGATGGACAGTGCACTCACCTGGGAGATGGGAGACCAAGGATCCAGTCTGAGGCACTGGAACTGGAGACGGGATCCCTGGTCTCCTCAGTAGAACAGCTTTCACAGGAAAGGCTAAGGTAGACCCACATCAGAATATCCCATTGCCCAATGGTTAGGGCACTACTTGAGTACCAGAGCCCTCTTCAGATTTTAACCTGTGTAGCATTAGGTCATCTTGGAGCTTGCTTACTGGATTGAGCCCTGCAGGTGAGACAGGTGCTCCTCTTTCCTAGGTGCCTAACTTTCCCCTGGTTTGTGGACTGCACTAGGGCTTCAGCTGCCTATAGCAAAGCAGCAGAAACAGGCACGTAGGATTTTTTTTGTGCAAAAATAGAGACTAAGTCCCTTGTGAACCTAACCCCAAGTGTTTTGTGGTCATGGATTATTCCCAGTCTACCCAAAAAGGTTCCTGTTGAACAGGGAGGACTAGACAGAATTGAAACCAGATAAGAGTATGCAGTAGTTCCACAGCAATTCTCCCTATGGAGCACAGAACATAAGAGTAGTTGGGATATGGCAAGCATCTCTGCACATTCCACTGGACCATAAGCCTATACAGCTGCACACAAAGCAGATATGAAGGCAGTTTTGGTCAGATTATCAGTTTACAATGCCTTTAAAAACACTTTAGTTGACCTTTTAATTTTACTACAGAGTTATTAATTCTTAAATTCCTTTATTATATAATAAATTTTATTTTCATATAGACTTAAGGATTTAATTATGTAAAAATGTTAACATTTTAGTAACCAACTAATTAAGATGGTTTTTATTGATTTTTTTAAAAATGTGACACTATAGGCACTAATTCACAAACTCTGATGCTTTGCTCTGATGAGAAACTATATATTTTTACTTAATAAAATCTTTAGTTAAAAAACGTGGAAGATGTACCTTTTCGTAACAGTTCTGGACAAGTTTGTATTGCACATTCTATCTTAGCATTTTCAAAGTATGTTTCAGCATTATTTATTTGCTGTTTAGGAGGGACATCAGTGCTCTGAGGAAAATCAAGGAAATACAAATGGGAAATTTTCAGGTTCATGGAATGTGACATGATAAAACAATTAAAATACTACTTTTGAATGGATTTTTGTAATCCCTAGTATCTGCAGATGTTTATTCACAGAAGTTGTCCCACTGAGTAAATGTTGCTCACAAACCTCATCATCCTCCATTTTACAGATGAGACAGAGATATTCAAATATTTGAACAGAAGAATAAATGTGTATTAGAACTAGGTCTCCTGACATCCAAACCTATTATTTATCAAGATTAGTCTTCTCCTAAAATGTAATCCCATAATCACTAAAGTCAACTGTAATTACTTAAGTGAAGCTGCAATATCAGGCCTATGTATCATTAAAACAATATGTATTAAATGTATAACGAATGAGTTTTGAACTTTTCACTGCATTTACCGATTCCATATCAGATGGGACTACAGACATTAAAATTCTAGCATTCAAATAAATGGCTAAACCTAACTGCTGAAGTATCACTTAGAAATGCATGAAATTGGCTTTGGCTGCAATGAAAAAACTAAACAGGTGTAGATATACCACTATAGGAATCCAAACAAAAATATACATAAAATTATGCAATCCTATTTAAGCTTGATATTTTAAAAACAAATTTAAGCACTGAACTGTTGCAGCCTCACAGCTAAAACTATTTGCTACTGCTGCCATATAAAAGCTCTTTAATAGCTAAAGCTATTGAGCTAAGGCTCTACCTTGAACAATTTGAGTTCTATAGCTGCCTTTAATGTGGAATTTCTGCAAGTTATCAGAGTAAACAGTTGCTCCTAAATGGATAGTGAAAACATCTGTCTGCTATGGGGGAATGAAATGTCACATAAGGCTTTCCACATCTGTTCTATATGTCAATATGGACTGGCTGGCTCTAATTCACATATGTCCAGAGAAGAGCAACAAGAATAATTAAAGGTCTAGAAAACATGAGCTATAAGGGAAGGCTGAATGAATTGAGCTTGTTTAGTTTGGAAAAGAGAAGGCTGAGAGGGGACATGACAGTAGTTTTTGGATATCTAAAAGGGTTGTCACAGGCAGGAGGGGGAAAATTGTTTTCCTTGGCCTTTGATGATAGGACAAGAAGCAATGGGCGTAAACTGCAGCAAGGGAGGTTTAGGTTGGACATTAGGAAAACCTTCCTAACAGTCAGGGTGGTTAAACACTGGAATAAATTGCATAGGGAGGTTGTGGAATCTCCATCACTGGAGATATTTAAGAGCGGGTTAGACAGACATCTATCAGGGATGATCTAGACAGTGCTTGGTCCTGCCATGAGGGCAGGGGACTGGACTTGATGATCTCACGAGATCCCTTCTAGCTCTAGTATTCTATATAATGTGAAAATTGCTTTACCATTAATAATGGTAATAAAGCTAGTGCAACAATTCCTTTGGCAGTCTAATAATGCTGAACTAGTAAATGCAATAGTCAGAGAAAAAATGGTATATACCAAGGATGGCCAATAATTTTTAAAAAGGGGCTACTTCAGAAATTTGTGAAGTATCCCCAGGCTGCCCCAGAAGGGGCAGGGCCAGGAGATTTCTTGTGCTCCCCTGAGCACAGACCCTGATTGCGTGGGAGCACATGAAGTCTTTCCTGCCCCAGCCCCTAGAAAAAAATCACCAGCTGTTTTAAAACAGCTAGCAGTTCCCTCTAGGTGCCTTAGCAGGAGAAGACCTTGCTTGCTTCTTCTATCCCCAAGCCAATCAGGGCCTGGGGTGAAGGGGAGCGTGCAAAGTCTCTTGCCCCCTGCCCTGTCAGGGGAGGAGACTTTGAACGCTCCCCTGTCCCCAGGTCTCGACTGGCCTGGGGGCAGGGAGCAGCAGAGCGGCTGTGGGTCAGATCCAGCATGCAGAGACTCCTTTGCTCACCCTTGGCATTTACAGTATGTTGATAGAGCATCTACAGTTGCAGCGAATGCAGAGACACATGGTCAGTCTATAAAGCTATTCCTCTTAAAAAGACATAACATGTTAGAAGGTTAGCATTTTGCTGTAAAATAGTAATCAGCAAGATGGCTTTTACTGTATTCCTCTCAATGAGGAAAATAACCTAGTGGACCTTCTGATCTTGTCAGAGAATTCATAAAAGGTCACTAACTGCAGTTCAGGTGCATGTTTTCATAGTCACAGAACATGGCCATTTTCTGACTGCTTCTCTCATTGCTCTTTCTTTTTTAGTTGCCCCACAACCAACCATACCTTCCACTTACAAGGCTTACAAATTTACAAGACACCCAATAGCCAGAGGACTAAAACTAGTTGCCAACCGTGGAGGAAGGAGTGAGCACTCAGGTAAGAATACCAGCTATCTATTTACCCTGTTCAGAGGCTGGAATGTTGGTAGGTCTTGGCTACACTAGGGATGTTAGAGTACAGTTGTTTAAATCAGGGGTTCCCAAACTTTTTGACACAGGGACCAGTAAATCCATGCACGAGCATTTGGAGGACCGGTAACATTCATTTGCATATTCATTAAGCAAATGACAAATATTCAAATAAGTTGTTTCTGGTCCTCCTAAACCCCCCACTGCCAGCGTTAGCAAAGCTTTTGATACAGTCACCCACAATAGTCTTGCCAGCAAGTTAAGGGAATATGAATTGGATAAATGGACTGTAAGATGGATAGAAAGCTGGCTAGACCAGGGTTTCCCAAACTTTTTACTTTAGTTGGAACCCGTTTTTTTTCCAGTACTGTTTTTTGCAGCCCAAAAATATAAATGCATATAAAAAAAAAAGAATGAAAAATGAATAAATTTTCAGTGTTTCACCCGGCTGCATCCTCCGCCTAGCCTGGGCCAGGGCTTGGGGGACCCAGTGCTGCATGGGCACTCCAGGAGGCAGGAGCAGGAGCAGACTGGGGGTAGGGTATCTGGCTAGAAGGGAGGGTGCAAGGAAGGGTAGGGTTGCCAGGTGTCTGGTTTTGTACCGGACGGTCTGGTATTTGAGGGTTTTGTCTGGGAAACAATTTGAGAAATTACCAGACATATAAAATGTCCGGTATTTTCTAATTAGGTAAGTTTTATTATAATTAGGTGTATCAGTCCTTAGCTGTGAACTGCCTGGCTGGTAGATATGCTCATGCTGCGTGAGTGTATCTACCAGCCAGGCAGTTTGCAACTACTCGAGGAAAGGTATTGGGGGGGGCAGGGAAGGGGGGGGGCGCAAAATGGAATCCCCGGGGCCGGACTCACTCATGTGCCCGGGTTTGCATGTGCCCCGGTCAGTCCCGCTCCTCCCCGCCCCCAATCTCCCCAGTCCAGCCCTGCTTCTGGTTCCCCCCCACCAATCTCCCCCGGTCAGCCCCGCTCCCCCGATGACCCCCCCGACCAGCCCTGCTGCCCCCGGCCAGCCCTGCTTCCGGCAGTTGGTTCTCCTGTCCTCCTCCTCCTGATCTCCCCCGTCCAGCCCCCCTCCCCCTCCCGGTCCAGCCCTGGTTCCACTGCCTGCCCCTCCCCCCCCCCCGCCTCCACAGGACAGCCCTGCTGCCCCCAACCCTGCTTCCCAGCGGCTGGTTCCCCCCACCCACCCCTCCTCCCAGCCCGCCCCACTCTGCTCCCTTCCCGGCACCCACGCTGAGGCCCGGTATTTTTTTTCCTGCGGCCCAGTACCAGGCCACAGCCCATAGTTTGGGAAACGCTGGTTAACGCTGATTAACCTATAAACTTGGGCTTATCCATTAATCCAAATGATTACATGCACTTCTTTCCCCAGATTCCTCTGTATCTAATACAGAGGCAGCAGTGCAGAGTGGCTCCCTGGGAGTGGAGCTGGTAGTGTACCGGCTGCCGCTTCTGCCCCCAGGGAGAGCTAAAAATTGTGGCAGCTACACAAATACTAAAATAAACTATATCTAACATCCCAGGCTGCATCTCTTCTGGCTGCTTTGATGGAAGAACTGCATTTGTCTGGCATTTTAACCTCCTGCTGTTTTTTAGTTGCTGTGGCTGAGGCATGAGGGTGCAGAGTAATCTCTGCTATTCTACTTTTCCTTTGCCTCCATTAACTGTTCCTAAGACAAAAGATTTTATATGCAAAACTTTCCCAAACATCAGCAGTATGAAATTGACCTGATTCTTGTCTATAGCCTCCTGAACAGCCATAGTGGAAACTGACAATTTTCTCGCTTATCAGTCTTCTCTTTGCAATAGGTTGGCAAAACTATAAGCAGCAGTAGAGGTGCTAGAGTGGCGGAGGGGGGACTTTTTGGATTGGGGGCTACTGAAAATCAGTCAAGGGCCGCACACAAGTGAGAAGTTAAAAAAACAAACCACAGAACACCCCAAAAAACCCTCACTGAAGGCCCCCCACCTGAAGAGAGAAAGATACTCCCTACATTCCCCTTCACATACCAGAGCCTAGGGGGCACAACCTAGTAGATTTGTGTGCGCTCTAGGTCTGCAGGGGGCAGCAGGGGAGCTGGAGTGCCAGCGTAGGTTCCTCAGTGCTGGGGGGTGGGGGAGCCGTGAACCGTGGGGCCTGGATCCAGGCAAGCCGGGGGCCGCATCTGGCTCCCGAGCCTTAGGTTTCCCACCCCTCCGCTAGAGCTTTCAGTCTAGAGACTTACTAGCAGACAGACAGCACCTGCATCAATTACACTCAGTCCACTTCTTTTTTAAAGAGGTAAAACTTTGATTCCATAGAAGTTTAAGGCACTCAGCTGGAAAGCTCAATATGGGCAAGTGGATTGTTCAAGCTCAGGTTACATACACACAATAAATAGTATATAGCATTTTTACATACAAATAATTTCATAAATATTTTAAACTGATTTCCTATGTTTGAAGATGTCACAAAATTCATATGGGTTATGGAAAGTCAGTATGCTAGCTCAGTGATACTCTTAGGCTTGAGAATGGCAAGTGGCTCTTCAATACATCTCCTGAAGCTATTTGCAGCAATGATATTAAAAGACTGTAATTTATTAACCTAACCTATTAATCAGGCTGCTTTCACAATATTAACCAACTGTAGTTGATAAAATATTTGGCTAGTCATTTTGCTGTGAACATTACACACACATCTACAGAGAAATGAAACAATGAATTCACACTGCTGTGGCTCTTTTGGGTAATGCTGATCGTTAATCTGGCTCCAAATTAAGATGAGCTAAAATTTTCTTAATATGCAAAGCTAGTGAAACTGCTTACTGTTAATAGGTCGCCTTTGAATCACTGTGAGATTTGCTATTCCCAAAATGGAGCAACTTCAACTACAATCAAGTTTAGTTAGTACACTGCTCATGTTGGCTTTCATGATCATATAAGAACCATAAGCGCAAATAAGGGCACTTTGTGTCTTAATAAATAAAACCCATTCACCCCAAATGAAAAATCTTTAAAAGTTAACAAATTAATACTGATCTGTTTTTGCAAAAACAGATAAAACTAATCCGACAATTTGTTTTAAAGTTAAATTGTCCTAATCTTATTTTAATACAACTAATACACAAAAGCAGCTATTTAAAATGTTATATATTTTGCAAACAACATACACATTACTCAGTGTCAGAGGTTTTAAAGGAGACAGTTGATGATTTTCTTGGGAAACAAATGTTCTCCCCTCATCTCTGATCATTTTCAGAGCACTAGCAATATTCTATTTTGGGGAGATTTCTCTTTGGCAAATACAAAAATCCAAACACTACTACAATTTCCAGCTTCATGTATTAAATTATTATTCTTACCTGAAACTCATTTATGTATTGTGCCATCACAAATTCATGTCTCTCACTTGTTAAAGGCTCCACTAGTATATCAGGCAAACTTCTATGAAGCTGTGTTTTTGTCTGAGACGCTGTGCCATTTAGGTGACAATCAAAACCTATATTACCAGGGAGCTGGAATCTCTGGTCCTGAGGACCAAATGGCCCCATTACTTCATCTGGCCACACAGTCCTTGGACCTGTCAAAAATCGTGTGCTTACATTATTCTTCAGATTGGAAAAAGCACAGTTATTTTTAACTCCTAAACTGAAACATGTGAATACAAATAATGTAAAATAGAAAAAAATAGTCAAAGATTAAGTGGGAAAAAAAATCTGACAATACCAAAAAGTAATTTTTTTAAATTTAAGACAGTTTTAAGATCTTGAACTCTGGTAGTCAATGTAACAAAATTCTTGTATTTTTCCTTACATATATCAGGTGGAGTAGCAGCAACATGAGGCTCATCTGAGCCAGAAGATCCTGCTGTGGAAAAAGTCTTGGGATTTACAACCCTTCTGACCAAGGAGTAAAATCCTGGCAGATAGGTCACCAGTCTTGCTCTGTTACAGAGCACCTACAGAGAATGAAAGCAGAGCTTAGTGTCATATGCTGCAAGTAAAAGTGATCAATGATTTTATATTTAACTTTCTAGAATAGAAAACTAAATGTAACTCCATAAAGAAATATGTGTAGCAATGAAGTGTCATTAATTGTATTTTTTAACTATAGGAATATTTTACACTATTAATATTGTAACTTTTCCATTCAATTTTGATAAAAGGAAACAGCACAATGCAAACAAAAATGTACTCTGAAATACCTCTTATATTTCAGCTACAGTTAGAAAAGGGTTAGAGTCAGGGAGGGACATCAGAGTAACAACACATTAAGTAATTATATAGGTTTATGTATAGGGTCATGATACATTAGGAATGTTAAATATCAGTTAACTGAATAGTTGATTCACCTCATGAATTCTTATCAGTTACTCGACTATTCTATAGTCCCCGGGGGCAGGGCTGGCAGCCAGTGTGCTCTAGCTCCACTACCAAGGAGCCTCCCTGCCACTCTGTGCTGCTGCCTCTGTATCAGAGGCACCAGCATGGGGTACCAGGTGGGAGTTGGTCACGAGGGAACCCAGCTGTGAGGGGAGCCAGCTTAAAAAACAGATCCCCTCATAGACAGCTGCCTGTTGCCCCCACACTGTTGTCTGAGCTTCCAGACCCAGCACGAGCTGAAACTGAGCTGGGCTGCCTGCCCGCCTGGCTCCTAAAACACTTTAAATGCAGAGCTGCAGTGGGGGTAGGTCCAACCCCACTATCCAGCCTGCTAAAAAATTTACTGGCCTGGGGGGAGGGGGGAGAGAATGCATGTAGTCTATAGCATTAACCAATAAGATTTTGCTTATCAGTTAATTGGTTAATTGATTATACTCATACATCCCTAGATGCATTAGGTATCATTTCCTCTGCTGTTACGTTTGAAAAAAAAAATTAAAATACAAAATCAGGAAAGTTCTTAGAAGCCATCAAAATATTTTAGGTAAATAAATGCTGATATCTATTTTCAGTGCTTTGCTTCTACAGACTAGCAGTGTTTTCAGTCCACCTCCTGGTGCAAAGATATTAAAGGATACTCAGAATAAAAAAAAAGCCAAAATACACACACAGAGTGTGCATGCAAATTTCTTTTAAAACCAAATTATCACTATCAGCAAGAGTAGCAATTCAGTCACTATACCATCTACCTGCAGTATTACAACTTGAGGGACTCAGTCAAACCAGGAAAGCCTAACATTAGTACTGACACTATTTTGCTTTGCTGACAAAACATTTTCAGGTGCAAAAAGCCAGAAATATGAGTTTATCATTGGAAGGTCACACAACTCTTACGTATTCTGCAGAGCCAGAATTTGCCAGAGTTAATTTCATGCCAAGTAATTGTATTTCTAGGTCTAAGTGTTCTGTTACAAAAATGCTAAGACAAAAACATAAACACCTACTTCTACAAGAACAAAGAAAACCTTTAAAAAATCCAAACAGAGCACAAAAGGATGCAAAGTTGTCTTCCTGAGTCTACAAACAGCCTGAAACAAAAGCATACAGCAATGTGACCAACTCGAATTCATCTCAATGTAGTTAACTCAGAATCCTAATTATGAACAATATTGGCTTTTTTATATTTACTATTTTACTGTTGATTGATTTAACAAAAATATCTAGATAAAATGCTTAAGACCACAAATGTAATCTGTTCCCCAAGTTTCAAGAACTCCAACCAGTCAATATCTAATTGCTATAATTTCAAACTTTTCTGGAGAAACTAGTTTCTCCACTTCAACTATCCAATTATTCACTCAAATAAAAAAAAAAATCTATAACAAATTAAAATGTTTAGGGATGGTAATATAAAATGAACTTTAATAGCAAAATATTACATTTAATAAATTAAACCCCTCAATTTTCTTAAGATACTTTCAACTACTACAAGATTTCTAACCTGCTGAACTGCAGTGCCTTCAAAACCCTTATCTTGTTCAAGTATTTAGGTCCATCTTGTGCAACAGTATTTGGGCCTTCTTTCTACTTTTCTAAAACTGAGGGGAAATGTTTGCAAAAATTTTCAGAGTAGGACTAAATCTTAAGGCTCCATTGCTATACACATCTAATATACATAACTAAGTGTGTGAGTAGCCCTATTGACTTTAATGGAACTGCTCAGTCAGACACGGGCATGTCTGCAGGATTAGGACCTAACCCTGTCAACCTGAACATCAAGCCTTTATATTGTAAAGACAGGTGTACATTATACACAGCTCTCCTTTTTTGTTAACACTTCTTATATGCAGTGTTGTTATAATGTATTTATTGGACTGACTTCTGTCGGTTAGAGAAACAAGCTCCTGAACTTACACAGAGCTCTTCAACTCAGAATTTTAAAGGCTTGTCTCTTTCTCACCAATAGAAACTGGGCCAATAAAAGATATTATCTCAACCACTTTGTCTTCCTAAATACAAACAGCTGGATCCTGCAGACATTTATACACCTGTGTTTAAGCACTTGATATGCACCAGCATTTTGCAAGAATTGAGAACTAAGTTGTTATGGGTCCAAAATTCCATTAAGTTCATAAGATACAGTGTAGTACAATTTGATTCCACCTCAATGCTTTACTTGTTATAATCAGTACACAATTATCTGAAATCAGCCTTAAATAATGGCTCTCACAGCCTTATATTTCAGTTTATCAATTTTTTCCACAGTTAATAAGCATCATCAGAACTTCAATTACCATTTGTGGTGCCAAAGCAGCCTCTGAAATATACATCTGATACTTAATGTGAAAGACTTATACAAGATTATTTAGATGGACTTTAAAAAAAAAATTCAGCAATTTTTGAAACTCCATAATAAATATAGAAATATATTTGGGAAATACGACAAATCTATATTCTTAGTTCACTGTACACACAGTATAATCACTTGATCTTCACATTTAAGGTTTACATTGTCACCAGAAATCCTGTACAAAAGAATTCACTGTATCAAGGGTTCTCAAACTTCTGTACGCCATGACCCTCTTCTGACAACAAAAATTACCACATTACCCCAGAAGGGGGAACTAAAGCATATGCATAAGTGTTCAAAGGACTTGGGACAAATATGTAAATGTACAGTGCACTCTGAAACATTCATATAGTCAAATTGTTCCATCAGTCAATAATTCCACACTTTTTACATTAAAAAAGTTTTGCACAATAAAACCTTTTTTTATGACTGTGTGCAGGAGAATTGCACTGAATTTCAATGATATAATGAAAAAAGAGAATCTGGTGCCATATAAAATATTAACAGAAGAGCTCCAGATTTTTTTTTTTAGTTTGCATATTATTTTAGACACACAAGGTGGGACTAAATTCTGCTGGCGAGTGAGGTAAGATTTTGAGTATATAGAGAGCTCTTCCTTGGGTCTAATCTCGTCAGATACAAGGGGTATGAAGAGCCTTTCACGATACCCTAATAGTGCCACAATACAAATGAAAATAAATTTTCTACTTAATGCTGTTTAGCTTAATGATACAGCTAACATTATAAGCTAGTGGTAGCAGAGGTCAATCACTAAATTACTCACATTGGCCATTTCCGAGTCTTCTCTATTTAAAATGTTTCCTGAAACAGAAGAAAGCAGCATCACACACCAGTGACTACATGGTGTCAAACACTATGGTTATGAGATTGTATTCAGACCGATCTAGAACATGCAACTGCTTCCGTGATGACTAGGACTGCACTGCAGCTCTCCCTTGGGGCCTCTAATCTGTGCAGCACAATCCCCCAAATTTTGTCGGCAGCCAGACTGACAGTTTGCGCCAACATGCACCGTGGCCGACCCCTGTGGCGGAAGTGGCAGCGCTGCCCCTTAGCCAAGCGGGGCCGCGCCTGAGCTGTGGGCCGCCATCGGAGGGGAGGCGACCGGCTGCACCCTCAGTCTAGCCCTCGTCTCCCAGCACAGCGATAGGTCACCGGCCTCGCCCACCCTCTCACCGGCAACCCCCGGGGCTCCCGAGTGCAGACGCCCAGCCTCACCACAAGCCAGTTCCCTGGCGAAGCCAGCCCGACCCACGGCTCCACCCTCGTGCAGCCCCGACACTACAGCACCCCGGCGGCGCTGCCTGCCCCCCACAACCGGCTGAGACCGATGCGGCGGCGCTGCCCTCGGAGCGGGGCGGCGGGTGACTGGTAGCGACTCCGCTCGGGCCGGGATCCGCGGCCAGGCTCCTACCTCTCCCCGACTCTGGCGCTTCCTGCAAAATGGCGCCGGAAAATCGCCCAACGAATCGACTCCGGGAGCGCATCGATGAGCAGAGCGACGAGTTCATCCAGGCAGTGGAGCGGGCGACGCGAATCGGTGAGCTCTACGTTGGGGCTCTCGTCTCCCAGCGCAACAGGCAGAACACGTCGACGCACGTTGCATCGATGAGGCGGCGGCCAGAGGGCGGAACTCGCTGGGGCTGGGGGGCGTGACCGGCCGTGTTTCGGGCGGGGCGTGGGCGGGGCGCGCGCCGCGGTTGGCGGTTTCTGGCTGCGGTTTGCCTGGCGCCCTTACCTGAGGAGACGCTGCAAGGAGCTTGGCTGTTCGGGCCCGATTAGAGCCGCCCAAGCTCGAGCTGCCGTTGGTTTTGCAGCCCTGCCTCGGGATAGCACCGCTCTCCAGCCCAGCCGGCTCCAGCCCTGCCGCAGGACAAGGCAGGGGCCATCACGCCGGCCGGCCCTTGTTGAAGGGAGAGGCGGAAGGGCGGGCTGGCAGAGCAGCAAGGCGGAGCCGGGACAGCGCTTAGTCCTTGAGCTGGGCTAGTGCCAGGACTCCCCTGCCCAGAGAGACAAGCCGGGGATACCTGTTGTGGCCGCGGCACGAGAGACAGGCTTTCCAGCTACACGGCGCTCTCCTGCGAGGCCCCGTCAAGATACTGGCTTACCCCCGTCGTCTGCAACATACTGACCTAACGTGGCTCCGACAACGCTGCAAAGCTATTCACTTAGACTCTTCAGGTAGATTGATTCACAACTATGAAAATAGATTTTTCACGAGTGGGAGAGGGAAACCAGTGTGTGTGTTTGGAATGGAGTCCGAGGGGCAGTCAAGAAAAAGAAGAGATACTTTGTTTTCCCAAACCTTCAGGGGGTAGCCGAATTAGTCTCTACAGCAGGGGTGGCCAATCCCTTAGAGATGAAGAGCAGTGGACAGAGTGGGAAGAGCCATGGGGGGGGGGGGGGGGAGTGTGAGAGTTGTTGAACAAAACAAAACCAACCACAAAACCAAAAAAACCCAGCTGCACGGGGGAGGGGGAATAGGTGCTGGAACACGCCATCCCAGGGACGGGGCTCCAGGCTGGAGAGTGTTGGGGTCAGGTGGAGGGTTGGGGGTGCTGAGCAAGCCGCTGGCGTGTGGCTGTGAGGGTGCAGGAGTTTGGGCTGGGGTATAGGAGGGGCTCAGGGCAGGGAGGCTGGGAGTATGATGGGCTCCGGACACAGATTTACAGTGTGTGGATGGTGCAGGAGTGTTGTGGCAGAAGACTGGGGATGTGGGGGTGCAGGAGTTTGGGGATGTGAGAGGCTCAGGACAGGGGGTTCCCAGTGTATGATAGGCTCAGGTTTGGAGTGGGGGGTGTGTGTGCAGGAGTGTTATGATGCTGCGGCCAGATGGGGGCTTGGCCCCAGTTGGCCAGGCTTCATTTTTAAATAAAATATTATGTGAAACACAAAATGTTTCAGCATTGTCTTTATTTATGAGAGGGGCGGGGAACCTGTTTTGAGTCAGGGGTCACTGACCCACAGAAAAGTCAGTCGGGGGCCACACAAGTGCGATGCAAAAAAACAACCCTCCAAAACCCCCCACTAATGTGGCCCTAACTGTTCTTGGGGGGTCAGGGCACAGTGCTGGGGCAAGGTGCTGGTGGGGGCAGGGGACAAGGTGCTGGTGAGGGGGTCTGACCAGGGGGAGGGGACAGGGACAGTTCGGCCGGTACCTGGGGATCCTGGGTCTCAGGAAGCATGTGGGCTGCTCTTCCCCTCCCCTCTCCTTCCTTCCCCTCCCATAAACAGCTGGTGTGCTTCGTGAAACACTGGGTCTTCCTCCTGCTGCCTACCTGTGCAGGGCATATGTGTGTGTAGGAGTCCTGGGACTGCATGGGAGCTCCAGCTTCTCAGGAAGCGTGTGCTCTGCCTTTGCTCCCCATGACAGTCGCATGCTTTCTGAGAAGTTGGAGCTGGCATGGGATTCCTACTCCCTCCCCCCGATCTAACCCAGTCTTCCTCCCCTTCCCCAGAGCCAGGCATCCCCCCCACCCAATCCCCCTCCCGCTCCAACCTTATGCCCGGGTCCCGGAGCCAGAGCCATTGCTACCGCCACGTGCGTCTCCCTCCAGGCACTGGGGCATGTGTGCTGAGCAGCTGGTTTTGAGCATGTGCTGGCTGGGATGCCATGTGCACCCCCCACAACCCAATCCCACTCCCCTCCACTTCCCCAGAGCCAGACAACTCCCCTCCCCGCTCTAACCCAATCTCCCTTGCCCCAACCTTATGCCCGGGGCCAGAGCCGCTGCCACTACTGCCATGTGCATCTCCCTACAGACACTGGGCACATGTGCTGAGCGCCCGGCTTTGAGCATGTGCTGGCCGGGACGCCATGCGAACCCCCCCCCCTCCCAGCCCATCCCCCTCCCCGATCCTCCTCCCCTTCTCCAGAACCAGGCATCTCCCCCCCCACCCTCTCTCACCCAATTCCCCTCCCCCCCTCTAACCTTATGCCCAGGTCCCAGAGCTGGAGCTGCCTGTGCTTCAGCAGCCAGCTGCTAGCACGTGCAGGCTGGGACGCTGAGTGCGACCCAGCCTTCACATGCAGGATATGATGCAGTGCGCTGGGGGACGTGAGCAGAATGGCACAGGCCATGAGCACGCATGCAGCTCAGAGCAGCTCGGCCATGAGAGTGGCTGACCTGAGCAATTCTGGGTTCCATTCCAGTTCCATCAGGAGTCGCAGTTTTTTTCTTCAGCTCGTGAGCCGCGGGTTGGCCACTGCTGCTGTACAGGATAAACTTAAAAAACAACACATAGTCTGGTAGCACTTTAAAGACTAACTAAACATGTAGATGGTATCATGAGCTTTCATGGGCACAGCCCACTTCTTCAGATTACCCACATCAGACAATTACTGAGTCATAATCTAGGACATCATCACAGCCAGGATTAGAAATATAAAAGGAAGATTTCACATTCCCAGCTCCTCCTCCTCCTCATACCACCAGTTTTGTGATTATATGTATTGAAAGATTTTACAAGATTAAGGAATGGGTTGTTTAAAAACTTACAAAACCACCCTCATACAAAACAAGATACAATTTCCAAATCTGCCTTCCTTCCAATAAATTTGAGGTAAATGTTTCATTAATGTTCAGTATCTTAAATGCAGCAGGATCAGGTTAGATACGATATGAAAGTGGAACAAAAGACCATTTCAAAGTATAAACGAAGATGAAATCTCTTTGACCCCTTATGTCTCACAATATATTTCTGAACATTATGATATATAGTGTTAGGCATTTATCCTGCAATGAGATCCGTGCAGGCACAATGGTCTGTTCTTGTGATTCTGATTGAGGGATTTGGGCCTTGTTTCATACATCTAGAACAAAGGAATTAGAAACAAAAGAGTCATGGGCAGTGTTTCCTCTAAACTGCACAACAGCACTGGTTGTTGTGATTAATCAGCCCTGTCCAGTCAGGGGCTCAGGGCTCCATGCAGGGAGCTGACTGATTGGGCATGGCTGAGTAATCACCCGTGAAGCTGTACTGCCCGGCAGCTTAGAGGGAACACTGGTTGTGGGTAGGAAGAAGAGTAATAAAGTTGTGTGGTTACTTAGTAAATGCATACACACAATTTTAAAATAGCTTTTAATAAATCAGCTGCTTCCTTAACAAAGCCAGTGTGAAATTCTTGAACTTTGGAATCAGTAGTAAAAATGGCATTGACTTCTGTGGTGACAGGATTTCCTCCTAAAATTCCAGTGCAGACAAAAGGGAAATGCTCTTTATTTAGCAAAATCAACCAATCAAGATAGCATTTTCTAAGGTAACATCTTATTCTGATCTCCCAAGTACCTCTTGTTTTTATCTCGTAGGGTATGTCTACACTTGCACCCTAGTTCGAACTAGGGATGCAAATGCAGGCATTCGAAATTACTAATGAAGCGGAGATTTAAATATCCTGCACTTCATTAGCATGATCTCGCCGGCGCTAGTTCGAGTCACAGCTGATTTGAACCAAGAAGTGCACGCTGGGACGCGTTAGTTCGAACCAAGGGGGTTGGTTCGAACTAATGCGTCCCGGCGCGTACTTCCTGGTTCGAATCAGCTGTGATTTGAACTAGCGTGCTGGCAAGATCATGCTAATGAAGCGTGGGATATTTAAATCTCCGCTTCATTAGCAATTTCGAATGCCTGCGTTTGCATCCCTAGTTCGAACTAGGGTGCAAGTGTAGACATACCTGTAGATTGTGAACTCTCTGGGGCAGATATGATTTTTTTCTTGCACAGTGCCAAATATGTCAGCACTTAAAAAATAAATAGTGAGTATTTGATTATACTAACATCAATGGGATTGAGGAAAAAAACCTGCTGTCTTCCAACGTCTACTATGTCAAGGAGATGTGTGTGGAATCTTATCTGCTTGCATTACTGATATGCCCTATGGTCCTATCCAACCAAGCATTTAATCTTAAAATTAAGCACTTGTTGTTCCACTGCCTAATTAAATGATTAAGGGTGCATCTGCACAGTGGTGCTAGCTCGAAATAAGCTACACAATTTGAGTTATGCAAATTGCATAACTTATTTTGAGAGAGTCTACTTTTAAATTTGGCGCTGTCTACACAGCACCAAATTTAAAAATAGACCGCTATTCTGACAAGTCATTTAATCCTCATGGAGCAAGGTGTACTGGGATATCAGAATAGCAAGTCTGTTATTTCGATTTCATTTAGAAATAATGGGCCTACTGTTAAGATGCAGAAAACTCTATTTCAGGTTGCCGGACATATCATGAAATAGTATTGCTGTCTAGATTTACCCAAGGGCTTTACTGGATGAGGGCCTAAAAGGGTAAAGAGAATAGCAAAAACAAAATATCTGGACAGACAATGGGAGAGAGAAAGAGAGTAGTGGAAATTCTCTTACCCAATAGTCAAATGTCTGCAGGACTTTCTCACCCCTGCAGGTGTTCATGAAGATGCCTGTCCATAGTTTGACAGTGTCTTTGTATCTGTATGCAGAGGCACCTTTGTTGTCAAAGAGCTACTTTTACCTTCTCCTTCCATGATATAAATTCATGGGTATCAAGGTGCTCACAGTGCAGTTTTTCATCCCCAAAATACATTTATTCTTCTAAATGGCCAGACTTTTCTCTGCACTAAAAGGTCCAAAAGCAATTATGTGGTTGAAACCAATCTCTACACTCTTAAGTGAACTCACGCAGGAAAATGATAAAAGACAAAAACACCATATCACATGTGGGTAATTACTTTTCACAAAATGCTCACTCTGTATCTGATATATCAGTCCTCCTTGCATAACACTTACATTCATAACTATGTTAGATGGTACAAATCCTGTTCTGAATAAAGACGCTGGATTTACAGCTTATTACAACAACTTGTAACTCAACTAACCTCCCGTTTTTTCCTATGTTTATAAGAGCACTGATTGATCACTTTACCTTGTGTGGTCCAAGAGAATATGCGGTAACTACTTATGTTAAACTGTCTGTTGGAACTTGTATTTAGCTGTGACACTCAAAGTACTTTTCCCAGATCTGAAGAAAGGTACTGTGTAGCCTCAAAAGCTTGTCTCTTCACCAACAGATATTGGTCCAATAAAAGATATTACCTCATCCATGTTGTCTCTCTGATAACCTGGAACTGATGTGCTTACAATAACAGTGCAAACCTTCCTCTGTAAGATGATAACCTGAAAGAGTCTGGAAACTAGTTTAGTGCAATTCCTGCGGTCATTATTTTATTGGCACTGGCACATCTAAAATGCACAACATAATATTTGTGATGATTTGTGGGGCTAAGCTCAGGATTTGGGTATAAGAGTGTATAGAGAAATGTATTTTCTCTTGTAGAGTGGTGCAATACTGCATATGTCCACCAGGTATCAGTAGCTGTTAACAGAAAGGGTGTGTGTGAGATACTAAAGCTGTGGCTATGTTAGGATAAGGACTAAAAGGAAGAAAAATGAATGAAGTGTGTATTACTGTTGAAAAAAACAAAGGGGGAGATGTTCAAAGTCATAAAGGGCAGCTAGATACCTACATTCCACTGAAAGTCAATGGGAATTGGGAGCCTAAGTGCCATTTCTGCCTTTGAAACGCTCCCTTAGAAGTACTGTGTTTCTTCAAAGCACACTCTGCAAGATAGTAATAAAAAGCCTTTTGTCTCTTTTCTTATGTTAACAAAACTCCTTTTCGAGGGAATTGGTGTCAGATCTGCTTGGGAGGTGTGAGCATTTTCATAAACATGTCAACATTTTTCATAAATGATGTAATTCCATGGGCTTAGTTTTAAAATCGCATTTATTCTTTTACTTGCTAATTCAGAATATTCATCACAGTTTGTTTCCCAGTCAGTGCAGATTGCTGAGGCTATTCTATACTAAGGGTGTAAATGGATAACCAGTTAACTAACCAGTTACCGCCATGAGTGGAGGGCTGCTCCAGCACTGTGGGGCTGCTGGCTCTCAGCCCGTGTGGACTGGGAGTTGACAGCCTCGCTGGTGTGGGGGCAGAAGCGGCAGCTGAGGGGAGGAGGGCTGCTGGCTACCTTCTGCCCCATGTGAGGCTGCCGACTCCCAGCCCACATGGACTGGGAACTGGCAGCCCAGAGCAGGGTTGGAAGCAGACGGTTTGGAATGGGAACCATTCCAGCCCATTTGGCCCTGTTTAATAAGTTAACTAATTAAACAGGATTTTACACCCCCATTTTGTATTAGGGATGTTAAAATTTGTTTATTTTTGTAAACGTGTACCCGCTGAAATTTTCAGTGGGTACATGTTTACATGCACAGGGAGTGCTAAAAAATTAGGGCATACCAGTACGGCCTGCATGTTCATGCTCAACACGTTAGTGCACTTTAAAAATCACACCTTCGTTATGTAGATTAGCCCTTGGTCATTCAAGTTAAACAATTTAGGTTTGTTAAGGGATAGGCGCTACACTACTGCGCTACAGCTGTAGCATTTCTGGTGAAGATGTTTCTATGCCAATAGGAGAGCTCTCTCCTACTCTATAGAGAAGTAAGTTACATCTATGTAAACTATAGTGTAGACAAGCCCTATGACTCCTCACTTTCCATCTCTGAAATCCTTTTGCTTTCCATAATTTGTCCCTTCATCTCTATAACCACTTTTGAATCTCTGGTCCATTCCCTTGTTATTTTTCACTTGGACTGTGATGAATGTCTCCTCTCTGCTTTATGCATAAAAAACAGAGACAGCTAGAGCTGTGGAATCGTGGAGTCAAGCACAGAGGGGTGAGGAAGAGCTAGAAGTCGCCACAGCGCCAGCAAGAGGCAAAAACTGTTGCCTCCTCTGAGGATCCAGCTGAGGACCTTCAGATTATGAATCTGAGGGGTTTCTGGATGCACTAAGGAGGCTTGGTACATGGGCTTGGTCAATGCCCCTGAGAGCACAGCAGAGTTGAATTCACCTGCAGGCTAGACTGCATCAGCAGGTTGTGAAACCAGCCCCTGGAAGGCAGACGCAGCACCTGACTACCCCTCCCAGGGCCACTCCTTTGAATCTTCCTGAAAGGACAGGCCCACTTCCCATCCCTTGGGAAAGACTCCAAAGAAAAATCCATTTTGGGGAGCAGTGTATGCTGGGCCATGGTGATGAGTGCCTATCATCCTGATTAGTGGCAAAAGAAAGTGGAAAAACACTCACTGCACCAAATGAAGCGATGAATCATGGAGAAGAATGTGTGGGATGGCAGGAAATGCATAGCAGGAAGAGAGTAGAGGAGGTATAGAGGCTTGGAGAGCTTGCAAGAGGTGAGTGTGGGTTTTCACACGTGACTAAGGCTATGTCTAGACTGCAGGCTTCTTTCGGAAGAAGCTTTTTTTGGAAGATATCCAGGTGTGGATGAAAGTTAAAGAACTGTACCAGGCCTACACCAAGGCTAGGGAACAAAATTTCTAATAGAGCGGCATCCCAGACCTGCTGCTTCTCTGCCCAGCTGGGTGGCACCTGAGAGGGGGGGTCAGTCCCTCCCCCTCTTTTTGTTGACTCTGGCCTGGCCATGCCCATTGTCAGCCTCTAGGAGGGTGGGAGTGTGGACCAGGAGAAGGAGAAGGTGGTAGAGAAGGAAGAAGAGAAGGCCAGCAATGACACCATGCCCACTAGTCAGGAGGTCATCCTCAGCCTGGAGCCTGTCCTCCCTTCCAGGATGTCTCCCAGGGCATGGACAAGGCCAAGGAAGGCACATCAGGTGAGTTCTCAACCTTTCCGTATCTACCCACTGGGACAGATGGCGGGTTGTGAGGGGCTATGTGTCCTTGCTTGGCCTTCTTGGCCTGTGGATTGCACAACAGCCTGTGCACGTGGGTGAACATGGACCATCACTCCTTCTTACAAGGTTCCTGGACAGGCCTGCCTTACTCTGGACTCTGTGGTGGGACACCTTACCACCACAGGCCACCACTGAGGAGGCTGGGGTCAGGGAAACACACAGCAGTGCTGCACATGGCAGAGGCTCATGCCTGCACTCTCGGGACAGCATCTGTTCCTGGGCAAGAACAGTGAGGTAGAGGACACTGGTTCCCTCCCTGTAGGGAGCCTGCTGGGGGGAGGAAGTGGAGGGGACCCCAGTACCACCATCCCTTGCAAGTGCTCACACACATCTCCCCAAAACCTCCCCCTTCTCCAGCGGGCAGGGATAGAAGGCCTCTCTGTGGGACGCTGACACTGCCAGACCCACTGTGTGCATAGCATGGAGGGAAGCCGATCCACCCTCTCTCCCACATCCTGCCCACAGGCTCCTGCCTAGCCTACACCTTCTCATGCCTGCTTGTCCCTGGAACGTGGGGGTAGTGAGGATCCCCTGGGATGTCCATGCCCCTGTAGCACAGTGCCCGCTGTCTAAGATACAGATGACCTTACTCAAAGCACATTGCCATCGTCTGACCCAAGACTCTCCGTGTCAGATCAGACATTAGGGCTAGGCTTCATGCACGCTGTCTCCTAGGATGACTGCTCTTTGCACTTTTCTTCACAGTTGAGCCAGCTGTGAGTAGGGCACATCCAACACCTCTTGCGCCAGCCTTCCAACCACATGAGTCCCTGATGCACTGGTGACCCCACGATTATCTGGAGTGGGATTATCTGGATTCCCTCCATTCCATTCCATGAACTTTGAGGAGGAGCACCTGGCTGCTGCCATCGAGCAGTCCAGTAGCTGCCCTCCATCACCTGCTCCCCTCCAACTCTCCCTGCCCCCTGGCTTCTCCTCCTAGATGCCCCCTCCCCCCGCCATGGCTGCTGAGGGCCATGCACATAAAGCAGTGGGAACTCTCGGGTAGCTGAGGTATCCTGAGACACCTGAGGCAGGCACCAGTCTCAGCCCCATCTCTAAGCTCCTCCTCTCCCCCTCCTAGGTTCTTTCTCAGTCCAGCTCCAGTTATATATTCCCCAGATAAATATAACTGAGGTTACTGTTTCAAATGAAAAGTCTTTTTATTTGATCTGCAGTGGGGGGAGGGTGGGGGTGGGGTGAAAGACACACAGGGGCTATGCAGAGGCCCCATATTGGGAGGCCCAGGGAAAAGTGTCACAGCTAGCCTTGGCTGAACTCTCCCTCAAGGCCTCTTGGGTGTGCACATCCCCGATGGGCTTACCGGATGGTAACAGTGTGCTGCTGCTTAAAAGCCCTTGCGAGCTGCTTGGTCTCTGTGCCCCACCCAAACAGGAAGGTCTCCCCTTTGTCCTCTCACAGGTTGTGGAGGACATAGCAGGCCACCACCACCAGAAGGATGTTCCGATGGCCGAGGTCCAGGTGGGTGTGGAGACACTGGAATCTTCCTTTGAGGTGGCCCAAGATGTCTTCCACCACTGTGTGACACCTGCTGAGCCTGGGATTGAACCATTCCTTGGTGGGCTCAAGGTGTCCTGTGTAGGGCTTAATTAGCAAGGTATACAAGGGGTAGGCTAAGTCACCTATAATGCACATAGGCATGTCCACATCCCTGCCCTGATGGTGCAGTTATGGAAAAAAGTGCCTGTGTACATCATCTGGAAAAGGCTGGAGTTGCGGAATATGAGGGCATCGTATTCCTTCCCTGAACACCTGACACTGATGTCGGTGAACCACTCTCAGTGGTCCACAAGGGCCTGCATCACTACTGAAAAGTACCCCTTCTAAAGTAAAAGTAATTGGAGGCCTAGTGGTCAGAGGCCCTGATGGGAATCTGGGTGCTGGAGGGGTGAGGGTAGCCAATCAGTGTGTAAATTCCCCCTTTCATTGATAACGGGAGCTTACCTAAATAATCCATTTGGGGTTCTGATCCCATTTGTGGAGTGGTATCTCAGGAAGCTGGGCCCTAAATTGCACCTTACTTGGATCTTGAGGAGCAGTGATCTTAACTTGCAGCTGTGGTTGGGGGAGACCAGCAGAGCTGGCCCAGCAAGACTGGGCAGCGAGAACCCCAATAGAGCAAGAAGGTGGGAGACAGTGGCTTTGACCGCACCCCATCAAACCCATTTAAGCACAAGCCTCAGATATTCCCAGGTACAGGAAGAGAGCAGTGAAAAGAAGAAGCAGAAGAACACCAGCTGCAACTGAAGAAGAGAGGAACCTCTGAAAAGAAGACAGGGGCAATGCCTTGGAGCAGTCAAGGACCCAGGTGGCAGTGGTAAGCAGAAGAGAGTGGGTTTTGCAGGGCACAACTATGACAAAGACAGCCCTGCCAGTTAGTCAAGACAGCATTTCCCTGACTTGGAATTGAACCCAGGCTGTGGAAGTGGAAGTGCTGTATTCTGCCATTAGATCATAAGAGAGAGGCTAAAGCCGTGGCTGGACGAACCATTAGCAGGGGTCTTTCCCGCAGCTGCCAACTAGAGCAGAGGCATGCTGGAGTCCGACACAGAGCTAGAAGCAGCAATGGCGCCAGCCAGAGGTGAAAGCAATTTCCTCCTCAGACGCTCGAGCTGAGAACATTCAGATTATGAGACTGAGGCACTGCCGACTTCGCTAAGGAAGCTCGGCGCCCAGTCTTGCCTGGTGCCCCTGAGAATAGAGCGGACCACTCCTTCTTTCAGCGGCGCTGGAAGGTGAGCCATGGCGCTAAGCACCCGCCATCCTGAGCGGCAGAACGAGGAAGCGGAAGAACGGCTGCTGCACCCGATTAGGAAAGGAGCCTCCGAAAAGAGCAGAGAGGCAGGGCCCTGGAGCTGGGAAGGGCCAGGAGAAGAGAGAAGGCTTTCTAGGGTGCACGCATGACAAACACAGGCCGGCCCGGCGATCAAATCAGCATTTCCTTGATGGGGAATGGAAGGCAGGCCAGGACAAGAGAAGGGCCAAATTCTGCCCACTGGACCATCAGAGAGAAGCTAAAGCCGTAGCCGGTCGAACCATGAGCAAGGGTCTTTCCCGCAGATGGCGAGTGGAGCGTTGTCGTGCTGGAGTCCAGCAGGGAGCGGTGCGGGGGAGCTTGAAGTGGTGAGGGTGCCAGCCGGAGGCAAAAGCATTGCCTCCTCTGAGAGTCGAGCTCAGGACCTTCAGCTTATATGAGTGACACGCTTCCAACTGTGCTGTGCGAAGGACACTTGGCACTCTTCTGCCCCTGCCATCTGAGGACAGTATTTGGAGACCCCCCCGCTTTGCCTCTGTCAGGGGCTTCAGGGACATGCCAACCACTTCCAGGAGCACAGTTACCTTTAGGATAATTACATCAGCCATGAGACTAGAGTTGAGTTCAGATGCAGGCCAGAGGAAGCCAGCAAGTGGTGCAGCCTGTTTCTGGAAGACAGACGCAGGGCATCGGATCACCCCTTCCTTGAACCTTTACGGAATTTTGGCCACGGCGCCTTGCAGACTGAGTAGTGGAAAGAGGAATTGGAAGAACACCCGCTGCACCTGAGAAAGAGAGGAGCCTCAGAAAAGAACTGAGGGGCCCCTCCATAGAGCTGGCAAGGGTGTGCAGAAGATAACTAGTTTTCTGTGGCACACGGATGAAAAAGACTACCCTGCTTGCCGGTGTATCCAGCATTTCCTAGACTGGGACTAAAACAGGCCATGGCGATTACAGTGCCAAATCCTTCTGATTGGACCAAATGGGACAGTCTGAGGCTGTGGCGGGACGTCACACATTCAGGGGTGTTTCTTGTAGATGCTGAGTAGAGCGGAAGCATTCTGGAGTCCAGCACAGGGCGGTGTGGGGGAGGTAGATGTGGCAAGGGTGCCAGCCTGAGGCGAAAGGATTTGCTCCTCTGGGGGTCTAATTCAGGACCTTCAGATTATGAGACTTATGTGCTGCTGACTGTACTGTGGTGTCTTGGTGCTGAGGTTTGCACACTGCCCCTGAGCCTACTTGTAGACTACAGGCTTCTTGTGCAAGAAGCTTTTTGCAGAAGAGATCTTCTGCAAAAACTTATTGCGCAAGAGCGCATCCACACTGAAAAAGCGCATCGGAAAAGCGATACACTTTTGTTCAAGAGAGAGTCCAGACTGCATGATCACTCTCACACAAGAAAGCCCTGATTGCCATTAACAGAATGGCCACCAGGGTACCTGTGCTTCTTTCGATAGGCTGTTTTTGTGCAAAAAACCCCGTTTCCTGTCCACACACACCCTTTTTCACAAGAATTCTTGTGCAAAAAGGAGTTATTCCTGGTAGAAAGTGGAATAACTATACTGCAAAAACCCCTCTGTTCTGTCGATGTACTGTGAATTTTCTTGTGTAAAACTCTGCAGTGTAGACGTAGCCTGAGAGCGCAGCAGTATTGATTTCACCTTTAGGCCAGAGCACCCAGCAGTTGTTGTGCCAGGGTATGGAAGACAGACACAGGGTATCCAATCATCCCTTCTCTGAGCATCAACAGATATAGGGTCACAGTGCCAGCCAGCCTGAGAAGTAGGAAAGAAAGTGGAAGAATACCCACTACACCCAACAAAAGTGAAGAGCCTCTGAGAAGAGGGCCTTGGACCTGGCATGAGTAAAGCAGGCTTTTCCAGGAGTCATTTGTGACTAAGACATTTCTGCCAGGCATTCAAGTTACCATTTCTTTGGCTTGGAATCAAACTTAGGTCTTGGGGGGTGAAAGCGCTAAATACTTCCTATTGGGCCATCACGGACCATATTGAGCACATAACTCAAAAGTTCATTGGACAAATTACTTCATGTAACCTATCAATCTTCATGTCATAATCCGCTGGATCTGTTTATCTTATTTTGGTGTGTGTATCATTCTTGTGATTTGACATATGGAGTGGGGAATCCTACTGGTTATACTTAATAAAATCAAACCCAGTGTAAATAATTGTTACCTGGGGGGGAGGAGGGCAACCAGTGTGTACATTCCCCCTTTCACTGATAAAGGGAGCTTACCCAAATAATTCGTTGGGGGTTTTGATCCCTTTTCGGAAGTGATATCCCAGGAAGCTGGGCCCAAAACTGTATTTTCCTTGGACCTGAAGAGATTCAGTGTCTGCCTTGCTTCTCAGGAGGGGTGTGGGGAAGGGGGCCCTGATTCTCAGCTCTGTGCCTTGGTTGGGGGAGACTAGGGAGTTGGTCTAGCAGCACAGGGCAGCGAGAACCCTCCAGGCTATGTCTACACAGCAACATTTTTTTGAAATAATTAGCGATATTTCAAAATAACATAGTCTGCATGTACACAGCTGGCAGTTATTTTGACATAATGTTGAAATACTGTCAAGCTGGAGGACTTCTTACTCCGACTCCTGTAACCCTCATTTTATGAGACGTAAGGGAACTCAGAGGAAGAGTGCTCTATTTCAAAATAAGTGCTGTGTAGACAGCACCAAAACTCAAAAAAACCCTGTTTTGAAATAAGCAACACAATTGATGTAGCTCAATTTGCATAGTTTATTTCAAGTTAAGCCCTGGAGAGCAAAAAGGAAGGTGGCAGTGGCCTTGTCAGCACCCTGGGAATCCCCCAAAGGGGTGGTCTGTGACCTTACCCAGTCACAGTGATGCAGTGAGCAGGGTAAATGTGCACAGCTGGTTGCTCTGGATGCTAGTACTGATTTTAAGTGTTTTTTGAGTGTGGGTTTTAGAGGAGAGACAAAGTGGTTACTGGTTTGTTATTTTCTTTTTTTGGGTCAGGGAAATAGAGTCAGGAAAGTGATTGAAAGTAAGGTTCAGAAAGAGCTGGAGTTGTACAGAATCCAAGCAGCAAAAAGGGAGGCAGAACATAGGAGATGAATGGACTTAAAGAGACTTGATATAGAAACCATAGAAGCCCAAGCTGCCCAAGAGAAACTGCCCATGAGGAAACTCTAGGGGTTTCTTCCGGAAAAGCTTATTTCGAAATAGAGCATCCACATGCAAAAAGTGCAATTAAATAGCGATCTACTATTTTGAAAGATAGCGTCCAATCAGCGTGGAAGCTATCTTGCATTTAAGGACACCTGGAACCAGTTCACGCAGGGTATTAGGTCAGCAGTTGCTTCCAGTAGCTGCTGCCTAAAGCTATCTGAGATGCGAGCTTAAAGGGACCCCCACCCCCCGCCCAGACAGCTGTTTCTCAGCTTCTTCTGCTTGCTTTCCTACCTCTCTGAGGGACAGCAAAGCATTTCCACTGTGTGATCTGGTTACGCTGCCTTTGGACACCATAGAACTCCTTGCCATGGAACTGGAGGTGCCTCTGGGCATGTGATGGCCCATCACTGCCATGCTGCAGTTTCTGCAGGCTGCCTTCATGGCCTTGCATGAGCTCGACCCTGAGCTCATCGAGAACCTCTGCCTGTGTGTGGGAGCAATGCCCATGCAACCGCACCCCACAGTGGAGCAACACTTTTGGAGGCTGGACACCAGTTCCGACTGGTGGGACCAGCTGGTGATGGAGCAGTGGGACGACCAGCAGTGGCTCCAAAACTTCTGCATGAGGAAGGAGACATTCTTGAAGCTCTGTGCCTGGCTTGCCCCTGTCCTCTGACAATGTGACACCCACAAGCAATCCGCCATACCCTTGGAGAAGCAGGTCGCCATCACCACCTGGAAGCTCGCCATGCCAGATAGTTACCAGTGTGTGGGCAATCAGTTTGGTGTGGGAAAGTCAACTATTGGGGCCCTCCTCATGCAGGTATGGTGCTCTTGGCCTGCAGTCCCTGAAGCGGGGAATACTGGAAAGGGGACCCCTAGGGAAAGGGGGGTTGAGTTGTGGGGGGCTGGGCTGAGGGGGGGGGCAAGCCCCGTCCCCAGGGGGTTCTACAGTCCTACCCTCACTCAGCCCTTTCGGAAAAAGGCTTATTCCTTGTGGAACAAGATTTACCACTGTTGCAAATAACAGAATGGCGGTGTGGACGCTAGTATTGTTTTTTTGGAATAACAGCCGCAGTTAAATGGTGCAGTGTAGACACACCCTAAGACTAATGCAACCTGAAGAAGACAGAGAAGAAAGAGCTCATTAAAGGGTCTTGGAACTGAAATGACTTCAACTAAAGGCCTTAAAAGCTGCTTGAGGAAAAAGAGGAAAAGAGAGGCTGCAAGAACTGGCAGTACTGGCTGAGAACTTTGCACCATTTATTCTGGGAAATGACCTTTGTAATGTGGCTGAGTGCATCCCAGGGATTGTTAGCAGTGGTAAGGAATTTCGTGCTGAAATCTTAGAGGGGGAGGAGAATGCCACAGGGATTGTGGAGGGGATAAGAGAGAGTCTTTCTCATTCTCCAACTGAGCTGGACAATTTGCAGGCAGGGGGACGGGTGGAGGAATCCAGCTCTGGCCTCTCACTCAGTATCAGTGAGATGAAGGAGAGCCACTCAGGTGACCCATTAGCCTATGTTGCCCATTATTGGTTTGGGGACATGGTAGTATTGGTGATCATTCCAAAGATCCCTGATCTCTCATGTTTATAACCGTGCTTTTCTTTAATGGGTTCAGTCATTTCTTCAGGTACAGATTACACAACAGTGCTGATGTGTAACACTAAATCAATTGTGTGACAAAATAGAGCAAAATGCCTGTTAATGGATCTCCTCTAGCTTCATTGGCTGATATCTGACCTCTAGACCATAAACTTTGATTTGGGGATGGACCTTGTCTGCTATGTTCTTTGTGAAGTGTTTCCAATACTACTTAGATTGTAAATCTTCTGGGGACAGGGATCAAATGTGTGTTCTGGCTTTGTACAGCCTCTAGCAAATGTGGGTCCTAGTCCAAAACTGGGGCTCCTTATCACTATTGAAATATAAGTAAATAATAATAACAACAAAAAGGATGTTCTAGTTTCATCCCCTTAGCAGTGACTCACAAGGCACAAGTAAGCAATTCCAGGATGCTATAATTCAAACTGTTGCCAAAGTACGGCTTTCAGGTTTGACTAATAGCGATTATCCTTTTTGATGTCATAATGTCATATATGGGAAAAGGGAGCATGGATTGAGCAGGGGATCTCAGGCAAAGTTTGGTGCATTATTATTCATCTACTGCAGGATTTCTCAAACTGTAGGTTAGGACCCCAAATACAGTCATGTCCATGTAGTAATGGGGTCACCACGGCTGGTTTTAAACTTTCTGGAGACTGGGGCCAAATCCTGAGCTCCCATCAGTTATGGTCAAAACTGAGCCAAGGTTTCAGCCCTGGGCAATCGAGCTAAAATTATAGGTCTTTTTTGGGATTGAAGTTCTGGGCTTCAGCTTTTCCCTTCCCCCTTCCCCACCTGCATGGGATGGTGAAATTTAAGCTTTGGCCCCAAAAACCCAAGGTGGTGGTGGTGCTCAGGTGCCTTGAGGCTTGAGTCCTGCGCCCGGGGCTGTGTACTAGTTTTTATTATCACAAGGGAGGGGGGAGTCATGGTGCAATGAAGTTTGAGAATCACTGATCTAGTGTTCTAATCCAAGGGGTTCACTGGGCTCCAGTGTATGTGTTAAGAGAATACAAATTCAGTGGGAAATTTTTGAGACTAATTCACTTGTGGCAAATTTCTTGAATCTAACATTAAACGTTCCATATGGAATTACACTTACATAAAAAACACAGGATCTGGACTATGATATTCAAAACGAGTCTTCTAATTCAAAGGCAAAGACTGAGTAATAACTCCTAGTTACTTTGTGAACAGACTACTGATCACACAGATACAGAAAGTGTATGGGTTAGATCATGTCCTCAGACTTAGTCTTTGTTCTCAGTATTTCAAATGCAGGGCCTATGGGTGAAGGGATAAGAAAAAAGGTTAAGGCACTCTTAATAATTTTGAAATAACTGGCATGCTGTATGGACACTCACATTGTTATTTCGAGATAAGAGCTATTTCAAAATAACTCTGTAGTGTACACATGCACTGGGTTGTTTTCTATCACAGCCCGGGTGTAGGGTCCTGTGGTCTAAAGAGCCTCCGTCTCTGCCGCATATTTGGCTGCTGGTATCTCTAGTAGCTCCTTCACCTCTTTTGCCTGTCTCCCCTTATGTCAAGGCATCAGTCTACTCCACAGCAGGGCTGAGCACTTGCATTTGCTCTCTAGAAGAGATGTTCACTCTCCTTGGGCATGTCTACACCAGGAAATTGTTTCAAAATAAATAAATTTGACTTAACTCCTGATTTTACAAAATTGAAATAGTGTGTCCCGACTACGGAGAAACCTTGAAATTAGTCCAAGGTAGGCTCCATTAATGTGGATGTGCTACCTTGACTTAGGGCCTCAGGAAGCACTGGGGAATAATTAGTTCAAATTACTCTGGGGAGTAGTTATTTTGAATTAGTGGCACCAGACCATCCACACCAACACTATTTTCAAATAACTATTTTTAAATTAGCGTTATTCCCCAAGAAAAGCAGGAGTACAGATTTTGGGTACGTCTACACTAGCCCCCTAGATCGATTTAGGGGGGTTAATGAAGGCGACCGAAATTGCAAATCAAGCCCGGGATTTAAATATCCCGTGCTTGATTTGCATGTTCCCGGCCGGTCGCCATTTTAGAAATTGACTAGCCCGAAGTAACTGCCCGTGTCTACACGCGGCAGTGAAACGGGCTTCCGATTTAAAGCCCTAAATCGAATTAGGTGGTATTCCTCCTGCAATGAAGTTTACCACCTAATTCGAATTAGGGGCTTTAAATTGGAAGTCCGTTTCACTGCCGCATGTAGACGCGGGCAGTTACTTCGGGCTAGTCAATTTCTAAAATGGCGACCGGTTGGGAACATGCAAATCAAGCGCGGGATATTTAAATCCCGGGCTTGATTTGCAATTTCGGTCACCTTCATTAGCCTCCCTAGATCGATCTAAGGGGCTAGTGTAGACGTACCCTTTGAAATAAGTGGCCCATGATTTTGAAACAACAGGCTTGGTAGTATGGACACTCCGCTTATCATATAGAAATAAGGGAGGTTATTTTGAAATAACTCCTTAGTGTAGACCGGGGCTCCTATGGCTACGTCTAGACTGTCAGCAGAGGGATGTAAATGAAGCACTTCGAAAGTGCAAATGAAACCAGGATTTAAATATCCCACACTTCATTTGCATAATCATGTAATGGCGCTCTTTTAAAGAAGTGCTAATTCGAAATTGAAACCTCAATCTAGACGTGGTTCTTTCGAAAACAGGGCGCTTTTTTGAAAGATCCTGTAAACCTCGGTTTTCAAAAGAACCGCGTCTAGACTGTGGTTTCAATTTTGAAATAGCGCTTTTTCAAAAGAGCGCCATTTTGTGATTATGCAAATGAAGCGCAGGATATTTAAATCCCAGCTTCATTTGCACTTTTAAAGTGCTTCATTTACACTAGACATAGCCTATGGCTCAGCAGCAACTGAGCTCCAGGGCTTGCCTTTTCTACTTCTTGTCCTGCCATGGTACTTCCATTAATGGGGGCATGCTGGGTTTGGCACCACTCATCCAGGGCAGTGTAGTGGCCCTTCACTCTACAGTTTGGAAGGAGGCCACTCCACCTCTTTAAGGGGAGATTTCCCAAATTCTAACCATCAGTATAACATGCTTTTATTGCCATAATCACTTGTAATCCCTAGTCCCAACATCAAATAGCAAAGTTAGTGTCCATTAGAGTATTGATGTCTTTTTACTTTGCTGTTATCTTAAAATTAACAGGAATAAGAGACATTTTGCTGGGTATGTTAGGCCAAAATGGCCAAATAGTGATTGCCTTTCTCATGCAAGTATGCCAGTTGCAATTTGGCTCACTGCCTAGACTCATCAGCTCTAAATTATGATATTTTTATTCCTGGAAGACTTGTATTTTCCATCTGTATGTTGTGAGCACATTAATCCCCTAACCAAGGAGTTGAGTGTGTAGGTGTCTCATGTAGATCACTCGATAATTATGGTCTGAAAAACATGTTTAGCAAATGATGTCTGATTCATATTATTATATCTGGTGTTTAGACAATGATTAGGTTACAAAATGTGTTACACAATTCCACTTGAGATATCTTTAAATTCAGATTTGCAATTAAATTGGGATACCTTAGAAAAATTATATTGGGTCTGGGTTATTTGCTATTTATGTTAGTCTATTTTAATCTTCTTAGATATTTGGCTTTTATTTTGGAAGGTTCAAACACAATGTATATTCTTATAGTAGCCAGTCTCCAAGCTTTTCCCTTTGCAGAAGTAGCAAAACTTCTAGTTCATTCCTTATGACAGTGTCATAGTGTATACAGTTGTATTGCCCCATAAAAGCTGTTATATAGGAGATAACATTTTTGGTACTGCTGAGAGTGGAAGGAGACTCTTCAATCATCTCATCCGGCATTACAATATACAACTGTTGAATATATAACTAAAACTAATGGAATATAAATTTCCTTGGGCATGTCTACACTACAGGGCAAAAGTCAAATTAAGATACGTAACTTCAGCTACATCAATTGCGTAGTTGAAGTTGAAATAGCTCTTCCTTTGACTTCCCTTAATCCTTGTGGGTATGTCTACACTACAGTGCTATTTCGAATTAACTTAATTCGAAATAGTTAATTCGAATTAAGCAAATTTGAAATAACGCATCTAGACACATAAGAACATAAGAACATAAGAATGGCCATACTGGGTCAGACCAAAGGTCCATTGAGCCCAGCTTCCCATCTGCCGACGGTGGCCAATGCCAGGTGCCCCAGAGAAGGAGAACAGAAGACAATGATCAAGTGATTTATCTCCTGCCATCCATCTCCTGCCCTTGTTATGAAGGCTAGGGCACCATACTTTATCCCTGGCTAATAGCCATTTATGGACCTAACCTGCAAAAATTTATCAAGCTCTTTTTTAAACCCTAATAGAGTCCTGGCCTTCACAGCCTCCTCGGGCAAGGAGTTCCACAGGTTGACTGTGCGCTGTGTGAAGAAAAATTTCCTTTTATTAGTTTTGAACCTACTACCCATCAATTTCATTTGGTGTCCCCTAGTTCTTGTATTATGGGAAAAGGTAAATAATTTTTCTATAATCACTTTCTCCACACCATTCATGATTTTATATACCTCTATCATATTGCCCCTCAATCGCCTTTTTTCCAAACTGAAAAGTCCCAGTCTCTCTAGCCTCTCCCCATATGGGGCCCTTTCCAAGCCCCTAATCATCTTAGTCGCCCTTTTCTGAACCTTTTCTAATGCCAATATATCTTTTTTGAGGTGAGGAGACCACATCTGCACGCAGTACTCGAGATGTGGGCGTACCATAGTTTTATATAGGGGAAGTATGATATCTTTTGTCTTATTATCTATCCCTTTTTTAATAATTCCTAACATCCTATTTGCCTTACTAACTGCCGCTGCACACTGCGTGGATGTCTTCATAGAACTATCCACTATAACTCCAAGATCCCTTTCCTGATCTGTCGTAGCTAAATTTGACCCCATCATGTAGTACGTGTAATTTGGGTTATTTTTTCCAACATGCATTACCTTACACTTACCCACATTAAATTTCATTTGCCATTTTGCTGCCCAATCACTCAGTTTGCTGAGATCTTTTTGTAGTTCTTCACAATCCCTTTTGCTTTTGACTGTCCTGAACAACTTTGTGTCATCTGCAAACTTGGCCACCTCACTGCTTACCTCATTTTCTAGATCATTGATGAACAAGTTGAACAGGATTGGTCCCAGTACTGACTCCTGGGGAACACCACTAGTTACCCTCCTCCATTGTGAAAATTTACCATTTATTCCCACCCTTTGGTTTCTGTCTTTTAACCAATTCTTGATCCATGAAAGGACCTTTCCTCCTATCCCATGACCACCTAATTTACGTAAAAGCCTTTGGTGTGGGACCGTGTCAAAGGCTTTCTGGAAATCTAGGTATATTATATCCACTGGGTGCCCCTTGTCCGCATGTTTATTAACCCCTTCAAAGAATTCTAACAGATTAGTTAGACACGACTTCCCTCTGCAGAAACCATGCTGACTTTTGCCCAACAATTCGTGCTCTTCTATGTGCCTTGCAATTTTACTCTTTACTAGTGTTTCTACTAATTTGCCTGGTACTGATGTTAAACTTATCGGTCTATAATTGCCAGGATCTCCTCTAGAGCCTTTTTTAAATATTGGTGTTATATTGGCCATCTTCCAGTCATTTGGTACCAAAGTGGATTTAAAGGATAGGTTACAAACCACTGTTAATAACTCCGCAATTTCACCTTTGAGTTCTTTCAGAAGCCTTGGGTGAATGCCGTCTGGTCCCGGAGACTTGTTACTATTCAGCTTATCAATTAATTCCATAACCTCCTCTAATGTCACTTCAATCTGAGTGAGTTCCTCAGATTTGTCACCTAAAAAGGCTGGCTCAGATTTAGGAACCTCTGTAACATCCTCAGCCGTGAAGACTGAAGCAAAGAAATCATTTAATCGCTCCGCAATGGCACTGTCTTCCTTGATCGCTCCTTTTATATCTTTATCATCCAAGGGCCCCACTGCTTTTTTAGCGGGCTTCCTGCTTCTAATGTATTTAAAAAACATTTTACTATCATTTTTTGAATTTTTGGCTAGCTGTTCCTCAAACTCTTTTTTGGCTTTTCTTACTACATTATGACACTTAATTTGGGAGTGTTTATGTTCCTTTCTATTTTCCTCACTAGGATTTGACTTCCACTTTTTAAAAGCTGCCCTTTTCTCTCTCACTGCCTTTTTAACATGGCTGTTTAGCCATGGTGGTTCTTTGTTAGGTCTCTTACTGTGTTTTTTTATTTGGGGTATACATTTAAGTTGGGCCTCTAGTATGGTGTCTTTAAACAGTTCCCATGCAGCTTCCAGGGATTTTAGTTTAATTACTCTCCCTTTTAGTTTCTGTTTAACTAGCTTCCTCATTTTAGTGTAATTCCCCTTTTTGAAATTAAATGCCAGAGTGTTTGACCGCTGCGGTGTTCTTCCCAACACAGGAATATTAAAAGTTATTATATTGTGGTCACTATTTCCAAGCGGTCCAGTAACAGTTACCTCTTGGACCAGATCCTGCGTTCCAGTCAAGACTAGGTCGAGAATCGACTCTCCCCTTGTGGGTTCCTGTACTAGCTGCTCCAAGAAGCAGTCATTTAAGGCATCAAGAAATTTAATCTCTGAATCCCGTCCTAAGGTGACATGCACCCAATCAATATGGGGATAATTGAAATCTCCTATTATTACTGTGTTTTTTATTTTGGTAGCCTCTCTAATCTCCCTTATCATTTCAGCATCACTATCACTGTCCTGGTTAGGTGGTCGGTAATATATTCCTAATGCCATATTCATATTAGAGGAATGAATTGTTATCCATAATGATTCTATGGAACATTTTGATTCCTTTAGGATTTTTACTTCATTTGATTCTATATTATCCTTCACATATAGTACCACTCCGCCACCCGCACGACCTGTTCTGTCTTTCCGATATAATTTATATCCCGGTATGATAGTGTCCCACTGATTGTCCTCATTCCACCATGTTTCTGAGATGCCTATTATGTCAACTTCCTCCTTTGATATGAGGTACTCCAGTTCACCCATCTTATTAGACAGACTCCTAGCATTAGTGTAAAAGCATGTTAGAAAACTACCACTATTTATATGTCCGCCTTTCACAGACACATTGGATTTTTTTATGCACGATTGTTTCACATCTGATCTTGCCCATATATTATTTCCCACGTTCCCTATCTGACTAACTTCTAGGGAATCCCTACCTATGGAGCCTCGTGTAAGAGAAGTCTCTGTCCGATCCAGGTGCTCCCCCGCACCAATCGGCTTTCCCCCACCTCTTAGTTTAAAAACTGCTCTACGACCTTTTTAATGTTTAATGCCAGCAGTCTGGATCCACCTTGATTTAGGTGGAGCCCATCATTCCTGTATAGGCTCCCCCTACCCCAAAAGTGTCCCCAGTTCCTAATAAATTTATTTCGAAATAGCGTTTTGCTATTTTGAAATAGCGTGGCCAAACTGATTGGACGCTGGATCGCGTTTAAGGGCAGCTGAAACCAGTTCCAGCAAGGCATCAGATCAGTAGTTGCTTTGTGTGGCTGCTGTCTGAGGCTATCTGAAGCTCGTGCTTAAAGGGACCCCCCCTGGACAGCCAGTTCTCAGCTTTCCCGCTTGCTTGCTTACCTTGCTGAGGGACAGCAAAGCATTTTCCTCTCTGCCTGCTTTGGTCACTCTCATTTGGGACACCACAGCACTCGGCACCATGGAGCCAGAGCCGCCCCTGGGCACTCTGGTGCTCATGTTGAATGTGTTGCTGAAAGCCTGGCAGCAATTGCTGGAGGCTGCCTGGCACCATCTGCTGTAGGCCAGCCCCCTGGCCTTCTCCCTGTCCCCCCTGGGGGCCATGGAGGAGTAGCAGCTGGACGCCAGCATGCCCTGCCGCATCCGGTGTCTGGACACCAGTAGTGACTGGTGGGACCACATTGTCCTGGAGTGCTGGGGAGACCAACAGTGGACCCAGAACTTCAGGATGAAGAAGGACACCTTCCTCGAGCTCTGCAAGTGGCTCACCCCTGCTCTGCAGTAATGGGACACACGCATGAGGCCCGCCATTCCCCTCCACAAGCGGGTGGCCATCGCCCTCTGGAAGCTCTCCACGCTGGATAGCTACCAATCTGTCGGCAACCAGTTCAGCATGGGGAGATCCACTGTTGGAGTGGTGCTCATGCAGGTATGGCAGTCACCGGCCACTGGGCCAGGAGGGGGGGCTGCAAGGAGGAGCTGGGCTGCCCCAGGGAAAACGGGGGGGAGGTGGTGTAAGTGTCCTCCCTGGGAGGGTTCGGTCTGTCCCAGCCGCGCTACAGACCGCCCGCGGTGGCCAGGATTGCAGCAGGGGTTGCTCTTGGGAGTGGGGCGCAGGACAGTGGTGGGGAACGAACACTCCCAGCCACCCGGGCACCCCAGTGACCCTCGGTTTTGTGTGTCTCTCTGCAGGTGGTCACAGCCATGAACAGGGTGCTGCTCCACAGAGTCATCTGCCTCACCGACCTGGACGCGGTCATCGAGGGGTTCGGCGCCCTGGGCTTCCCCAACTGCAGGGGGGCAATCAATGGGACACACATCCCCATCCGTGCCCCGGAACACCAGGCCTCCCTCTACATTAGCCAGAAGGGGTACTTCTCCGTGATCCTGCAGGCCGTGTCTGACCACCGGGGCCAGTTCACAGACATCAGTGTGGGCTGGTCCGGCAAGGCACACAATGCGCGGGTGTACCGCAACTCCTCCGTGTGCCAGAGGCTGCACGCTGGGACTTTCTTCCCCGACCACCACATCAGGGTCAGGGACGTGGACATGCCAGTGTGCCTGCTGGGGGATGCAGCCTACCCCCTACAGCCCTGGATGATGAAGCCCTACACGGGACACCTGAACCCCTTCTGGCAGGCCTTCAATGCCAGGCTCAGCAGGGCCCGCATCATGGTTGAGGGGGCCTTCGGCTGACTAAAGGCCTGATTTAGATGTCTCCTCACCTGCCTCGACCTCTCCGAGCACAATATTCCGCACCTGGTGGCAGTGTGCTGTGTGCTCCACAATTTATGTAAGAGGAAGGGGGAGGCTTTCCTGCCAGCCTGGATGGCAGAGGCTGACTGCCTGGCTGGCCAGTATGCACAGCCCCGCATGGCTGCCAGCCAGGAGGCCCTTTGGGGGGCTGTCTGCATCCAGGAAGCCCTGCAGGAAAGCTTCCAGGCGGATGAGGACTGAAGTCCCCCTGGTGTGCCCCACTGAGGCCTTGTGCCTTACATTCCACCCCCACCTCCTTCCCCTTTCCCCTCCCTAACCCTCCTTCCTGATGTACAATAAAAACACCCATGTTACCACAAAAAACTCTCTTTATTTAACATAACTGGGGTGGGGGAGGGGAGGGGGGAAACCTGGGACGAGGGAGCTGGAAGCGGGAGGCAAGGGGAGGAAGGGGGAGGGGAAGCTCAAGGTTGGGGGGTCTTGCCGGTCCTCCCGTCTCGCAGCACTGCGGGTGCAGGGGCCTCAGTGTCCTCGGGGGGGAGTGGGTATGGAGGGTGGGGCAGGAGTGATGGGGGGGCAGAAGAAGCAGGAGGGGGAGCAGGGGTGGGAGGAGGAGCAATAGCTGGGGTGGTCGCAGGGGCTGGAGCAGCAGGAGGCAGCAATCTCTGCACCAGGGTCTGCAAGTGATCGCGGAGGGCCTGGCCCGGCTCCCACAAGCTCTCCTGCTGCAGCTGCAGGTCTTCTTACACCCAGTGCTCCTGGCTGTGGACCTGCCTTCCCAGTAACCCCAGGTGCTGCCTCTGGAACTCCTCTTGGTTCCGGGTGCGCCTGCTGGCCCGGGTGCGGGTGGATGTTCCAGGCGGGGTGGTGTGCCCTGCACTCGCAGGTGGTGCAGCTGTGGTGAAACAAGAGAAGTGGTCAGTTCTCCCTGGGGACACAGTGGGTGAAACCCAGCCCCCCCTCTGCAAGTCGAGGACGGCAGGTCTCCTCACCATCATGTCCTGCTATCCCCGGGAGTGTGAGCTGGCCCAGGACTGCACCCCAGCCCCTGTGCTGTCTATAGTGTGGTGTGGGGGGAGGGAGGGGAGATGTGCCCTGCCTCCGTGTAGAGGGGGCATCTGGAGGGAGGGCAGTGTGCAGTGTCTCTCCCCGGGGCCAGGAGCCTGTCATGTGCCTTCACGCGTAGATGCATGTGAGGAACAGGGCAGGGCCCCTGCATGGCACCCAGCTGGGGCCACATGTCCCGGCTGGCATGGCAGATGCACAGGTTGCCGCCTGCTCTGTGGTCGGCAAGGCCCACGCACACAGTCCCTGGGTTCCCCCTCCCTGCATAAGGGGACCGTGATGGCACTCACATGTGGAGGCCTCCCCGGCCTTGGATGAGACCACTGACGGGCTCTCTGGGACGGCTCGGGGGTCCTGGGAGCAGGGCACGCTCCCTGCAGGCTCCTGCGGCTCCTGGCCGTCGTCATCCTCCTCTTCCTCCTCTTCCCCTGTGTCAGGAGCAGGGCCCTCTGCCCCGGGGTTGATGACCACCAGGGGGGCATGGACCATCTGACCCCCCAGGATGCGGTCCAGGGCCTCATAATGTGGGCAGGTGTCTGGGTCAGCCCCTGGTTGGGAGCCCCTGGCATAGGCCTGCCTCAGCTCCTTTACTTTTGTCTGCACCTGCTCCTGGGTGCGCATGTGGTCTCTGGTGGCCAGGCTGGCAGCCATGCGGCTGTAGACGGCTGCATTCCTGTGCCCAGTGCGGAGATCGTGGGCATTGGAGGCCTCCCCCCAAACCTCAATGAGGTCCACGATCTCCGCACTAGACCAGGCAGGCACCCATCTTTTGCGACCCCTGGCAGGCTCCTGGGAGCTGCTAGCCTGGTCCTGGGGAGCAGTGGAGGGCTGGGTGGCAGCGGGTTGCTGGCTCATCCTGTGCCAGGTGCACGGTCTGCTGGCTGTGTTCTGGCAGGCTTGTAACTGGCACAGGCACTGTGGCCAGAGTCTGCCCCTTCTGCCCCTTTAATGGCTCCAGGGCTGGGCGGGGGAGCAGACGAGTTTTCCTGGTTGTGCCCAGAGTGGCCACCAGAGCTCCCTGGGAAGGGCTGGAGGCCCCCTAATTCAAATTAAGTGTCGACATAGCACTTAATTCAAAATAGCTATTTCGAATTTCGTGTTACTCCTCATAGAATGAGGTTTACCAAATTCGAATTAAACGCTCCGCTATTTCGAATTAATTTTGAAATAGTGGTTTGCATGTATAGACGCTATTAAAGTTAATTCGAAATAACGGCTGTTATTTTGAATTAAGTTTGCAGTGTAGATATACCCTGTGAAATGAGGGTTACAAGAATCAGAGTAAGAAGTCCTCCATCTCAAATTTGTTTCAAAATACGGTTTGCTGCGTAGACATGCACTATGTTATTTTAAAATAACATCAGCTATTCTGAAATAACACTGCTATGTATATGTAACATTTAATTCTTAGTAGCTTCATTGTTGAAGTTAAAGACTGAGTAGACAAAGTTTCCTGATGATAAAATACAACCTCTAGTTTATATAAACATCTGTAAATTTTAAAAAGGAGATACACAAGCTGTATAGAACCGATTTAATTTTGCTTCCTTGTACTCAGCCATGTATTTTTATAATGTCATGATTTAACTGGATGAAACAAAGGACTGCTCTAGATGTGAGAGGAAGGCAGAGCTGCAGCCTTGTGGGCTTTGAAATGCAGGCTAACTCTACCTCAAATGGGAAAGAAGGACTGTATGAAACTCCAAGATCATTGTTATATGACACTAACTGATGCCCTGGCAGGTTGATGGGCTATGTCAAGGGTCTTTTCCATCTTTTAATTTGTATGTTTCTATGGACACAGTTACTGTATGTGAATTGTTCTTCCTGTCCTTCTCTCTTCCTAAGAATGACTGGATTGGTGTGAAAGAAGTGACACTTAAGATATAAAATCCAGTGCATTGTATCAGCTCAGCTCTTAAAAATATTTTAATAAGAACTTGCTTCACAAATAAAAACCTTACAAGTCAAATCCTGATGTCTTTCCTCAATTAAAATACTCACTGTAGTAATAAAATGTTAAGCAGTTTTGCACAACAATGAATTAGGTGTTTAGGAACCTGTCATAATTATGGAAGATACAAAAGAAAGCTGCTTTGCCAGGTATCCTGAAATAGTGTGGAAGTTGCTATTTTGGCTCTTCTTGTGTAAGAGGCATTCAAGAGTGAGCTGGAGATAAGAGACTGAAGAGAATAATGCTCCTACATCTAGGCTAGTGGAGCAGGTCTTTAGGATTTATATATTGGTACAATTTAGTACATACACTAGTACACAATTTAGAACATCGTGAAGGCCAGTGGGGCCAACTGACTCACTGGGTCCCTGGGAAGGGGCAGGGCCTCAGGCATAAGGGACAGGGTTGGGGGTTGCATCCCCCAGGCAGCCCTCAATACCACCTGGATCATGCTGCACCTCTTCCAGGTGTAATAAGATGAAGGCCTAAAACAAAAGGCCTGGTTGCACAGGCCTGGTTTGAGGCCTGAGGCCTAGCTAACAGGCAAAACATGGCCAACATAAAGCAAAACTAAGCTGTGAGCAAGAGGCAGGCACCTGCTCACAGAACTTGGCATGGACTGGGTTGAGAATGCAAAACACTAATTGGTAATAGGCCCAGGTATAGAACAGTAATTGATATTGGTCATAAGTTTACAGCACATGGTGCCACCAACTCATAAAAAAAGATCTTGGTACCCACACCCCACAGATACAGACCCAGGTTCAGAAAAGGGTCTAAAATGACATCATGATGGATAGAGATGATCTAATCAAACCGTGAGGTACAAGGTGATGGGTGGTATCTAAGAAGCGTCAGAGAGTGGTAACCTGACAATGTCAGAGGGTGGCAACCTTATACGTCAACAGTGATGTGTAAGTTGTTTGTACCTGTATATAAATTGGTGTCTTGGGGAGGGGGCAGTCTTTGGATGACTTAGGGAGCAATGGACATTTCCCATTGACTGAGTCATTCCATTATTACAGTGTAGGCATGCGTAGTGGTTCAATGAAGTCTACTGGCAACTATGACCGTACTTCACTTAACAATAAATCTGGCCTAGCTCCTTCGATCCTTATCTGATTTGTGGTCTTTGGGGTCTCTCTTGGGATCTGTTGTGGAGACTGAGGCTATGTCTACTCTACGGGGTTTTTCCAGGATACCAGAGCTATGTCCAGGGAATGCGTCTGCTCTTCCGCTTTTTTTTTACAGAAAAGCACATGCATTTTCAGAAGCCCTGTCTTCCTCCTTCAACGAGGAAGAAGGGCTCTTCCAAAAGAGGAGGATTTTCTGAAATTTGGCCCAGTGTAGACAGGCCAAATTTTGGAAAAGCCTCTTCCGAAAAAACTATCGGAAAACAGTACGCAAATTGCACAGCACAATTTGCATACCTTTTTCCGATAGATCAGTGTAGTCTAGACATAGCCTGAGTGCACAAGTCAACATGGCTCACATCACTGAGCATACACGCAAGCAGCCTTCTGGTTATCATCATCAGTGGAACCAGAAACCTGTGAGGACACCTCAGCAGTAAATCCTGAACCCTCCTTGGGCAACCTGGTGATCCCAAGCTTCCCAGGGATCACCATATTGATGCTAAACTTAGTGCAGACACCTGATTGGCATAGCCCACTGCAGGCCAAAACTCCTGAGCTCAAGTGATCTGCCGGCCTCAGCCTCCCAAGATGGTAAACAAGACAAAGCACACAGCACTGATGGCACAGATTGATTCAATCACCTCTTAGGGTAACATTAACAAAGTTTGGTTATACAATTACACTTATTTAAGTATACAGAGGTAATTACCTAGTATAATGCCATACTCACATTCCCAGGCGTTGGAAAGGCCAGCCTCCCTCCGCTGCTGAGACTTGGCTTTTCAGTGAAAGGTGAAGTATGGAAAACTTAGATGCAGAGAAACTTAGAAAGAATAAGTAAAGGGAAGCAAAGAGATTTCATGTGACGGAGAGAGATACTTGAGGAGGAAGATTTTCTGTCTCCCAACTACTGACATAGCATTTTATGAGCCTCTTTGTGTCATTAATACCCCACCTCTTATGGCCATAAACAGATTTCCGCACCCTGAGATTTTGTGGGCACATACTTGATTGGATGGTGATATTAGGATATCTTTTGAATATGCATGAATAAAATTACTTGATGCCCCTCTTGGACCCTTCCCTGACGTGGGAAAAATTGGACCCTGTGGTTAGGTGCAAGGCCTTCACAATGCCTTCTGTTTCCATGATCAGGATGACATTTTTGGACCTATTTTAGTTCTCATGAGGCACTGAGTCACATATCTTACCCTATCTATATTCTGACCCAACTGAAGATTTCGCCACAAAGCCTTTCACAATTTCTAGAGAGACATTAGTTTAATTTCTAAAAAGATATTAACCCTTTCCTACAACACTATACTATTGCTGAAGCCAACTTCATACAGGATAAAATTCCTGCAGGTCTTGCATTACTGCCAACATATAATAAAAGGGATCAGATAGGATAGATTTATAGGTTACAAGGGGGACTAAAAGGAGACTGAGAGCCCTTTCCCCTCTCCCCATGTCACACTGGAGGATATGGATAATTATTTTCAAAGTTTAATACATTCTGATTTATTCTGCTCTCTTGGTCTCTTCCTTAATTCCCCTGAGTCAAGGATGTAAATTGTCATATACAGGGCTCGACAAACCCCGGTGAAAGCTACTCGCCAGCCTCGCACCGCACATGTGCCAGACCGGCACTGCGCACGCGTGAAGCGCCGGTGAATGGGGCGGTTTGTCGAGCCCTGGTCATATATAGTTCTTTATCTCAAATATAGTGATATAACTTTCAGAGTTAAATAACAAATCTTGTCTTAATATAGGAAAATTATTATCCTTTACATGGGTCTAACTCCAGAGATCCCAGCAGAATTGGTTGTTCAAGGGAAAGCCGATTTCCATGGCACTGATTTTAATTCAGTGGACTTTAGCCTTATGTGCTCTTACTAAGCCCCATAGAAGGATGACAAGTTCCATCATGGTCTTAGTATCCTTATCTTTATTGAAACATATCTAATCTAGTTGATAAAACTGACATTCTATATGACTTTTGTCATGAAAGGCAGCAATTGCTTCAAGACAAGCTCTTGCAACACCTGCCTGAAATGTAGGGTGGAATAAAACTGATCATTTAGGTTTGTTGCTAACCAGACTATTGTGACTTCCTGAAATCTGGGTTTGAGAATTGAGTCTGAAAATAGGGAAATAAAGAATTGAGTCTGAAAATAGGGAAATAATAGTCTGAGGATTGGAGCAAAGGCAAATCAGCTGGAGATTTTATACTGAATAAATCTGAGTAGGGGTGATCTATTTAAGTATTCACAAGCTTGCCTATCTCTGTGGCCACTGAACAGCCACAAGGAAATAATAGATTTCAAGAAGGCTGTTAGTGTGGCCATGATGTATGTGGGGAAGGGAAAAGCTGTCATTGGTCCCTGAAGGGCATGTCTACACTGCGGGGGTTTTCTGGGATACCTCCAGTATCCCGGAAAAACTCTGCTGAGTCCAAGGAACGCGTTTGTTCTTCCAATTTTTTTTTCAGAAGAACAAACACGCTCTTTCAGGGAGCCCTGTATACCTCATTCTATGAGGAATAAGGGCTCCTCCAAAAGAGGAGGCTTTCCCGTTATTTGGCCTCGTCTAGATGGGGCCGAATGGCAGAAAAGCCTCTTCTGGAAAAGCAATTGGAAAAAGCTACAGTATAGACCTAGCCTGAGTGTCAAGATATGAAGAGAAGGGAAAATCATCCCAAACTGCAGAGATCTTTTCAAATCAGCTCACTCACAATTACATGCACTATAGTAATAGAGAGGTAGTCGTGTTAGTCCGATCTTGCTAAAACAAAAGGAAAAACTACGTAGAACTTTAAAGACTAACAAGATGGTTTAATAGGTTATGAGCTTTCGTGGGCCAGACCCACTTCCTCAGATCATATTCTGGAAGAGAATTGGCATGACCATATATACCAAAGGAATACAATGAAAAAAGTGAACACATTATTAAACTGAAAAATCAGATTTAGTACAGAAGGTGGGGTGAGGGGGAGGGAGAGAGGGAATAGCTATATGAGTCAATGAATAGCTAATCAGGGGTGATAAGGGGGAAGCTATCTTTGTAATGGTTAAGGTAATTAGCATCTTTGTTAAGGCCCATTCGTAAAGTGTCAAATTTAAGCATGAAAGAAAGTTCTGAAGTTTCCCTCTGTAATCTGGTGTTAAAGTCTCTTTGAAGTAAGATGCATGTAGTAAGGTCGTTAAGACTATGTCCAGGTAGGCTGAAATGAAAAGCAACTGGTTTTTCCTTGTGAAGATGTCTGATGTCTGATTTGTGGGCATTAATTCTTTGGCAAAGTGTCTGAGAAGTCTGTCCAATATACATAGCAGAAGGACACTGTTGGCACATGATGGCATAAATTATATTTCTGGATGAACAGGAATATGTGTTCTTGACCATATAACTGACATGGTTAGGTCCGGTGATGGTGTCACCAGAGTAAATATGTGGACAAAGTTGGCAACTGGGTTTGTTGCAAGGGAAAGTTCCAGGGTTGGTATTAATGTAGGTTATTGATAATGCGCATTATCAATAAACTATTTTGAAATAAGCAACACAATTGACGTAGCTCAATTTGCATAGTTTATTTCAAGTTAAGCCCTGGAGAGCAAAAAGGAAGGTGGCAGCACCCTGGGAATCTCCCAAAGGAGTGGTCTGTGACCCTCACCCAGTCACAGTGATGCAGCGATCAGGGTAAATGTGCACAGCTGGTTGCTCTGGATGCTAGTAGTGATTTTAAGTGTTTTCTGAATGTGGGTTTTAGAGGAGAGACAAAGTGGTTACTGGTTTGTTATTTTCTTTTTTTGGGTCAGGGAAATAGAGTCAGGAAAGTGAGTGAAAGTAAGGTTCAGAAAGAGCTGGAGCTGTACAGAATCCAAGCATTATCAATAACCTACAACCTATACTGGAACAGGATACTACACTCCGAGAGGCTCTGGGGGACAGACCCATAGTCTCCTGTAGACAACCACCTAACCTCAGGAAGATTCTAACCAACAACCACAGGACATACCACATTAACTCTGACTGGCCAGACAGAGCCTCAGCTGATATAAACAGCTGACTTTAGTGGAGTTATGCCAGCCCTGTAGGATGGAACACCAAAGCCACCCTTGTCACATCTGTCTGCTTTTACTGACTGTAGTCTCTATTGCAATTACTTCACAAGAAGGCCACTACTGAAAAATATGAGTGTTAATCTCCTTTTCATTCTGTTTAGGCACTCTGAATTACTCTCACGTAGAAATATATTAATTTTATTTTCTTTTTGTACTTATCTTTCTTTAATGTTTTCATTTAAAAATAAAAAGGAAAAAAATATATAAAATGGGCCTAATGACTTTTACTTTTCAGGAGTTCTGCTTTTCCTCAAGCTGGCAATGTTCTTCCCTCTGCAATGTTGGAAGGTTTTAAGTACTGGCAGCTCCGACTATGCTCCAGTTAACTCCTCTGCAAAAATTGGTAGACCGATGGCTACTTACCTTGGCTGTTAATATTTGGGCATTATTGTGTAAGCTTTGAATTCTTTGCCTATAGCAACCTGTTGGATTGTAGAGAATTAAATGGCCATTCTATAGTATTTTCAGATGAATCAGAAAATAATGAACCTTGAGTTAACCTCTACTTACGATATATACTCCATCTTACTTTGCCTTCACCTGTAAAGTATAAGGAATGCCCATATGTCTATTCCAGCTTCTAAATGCTGAAAAACTTAAGCTATGTCTACACTACACGCTTATTTCAAAATAACTTATGTTATTTTGAAATAACAGAGTGTACACTTCACAGCAAGCCCATTATTTTGAAATAATTTCAAAATAACAGGCTTCTTACTCTGGCTTCTGTAACACACATTTCACAAGGAGTAAGGGAATTCGAAGGAAGAGTGTTCTTCCTTTGACTTTCTGTTGTGTACACAATGCCAAAAGTCGAGTTAAGGTACTTCAACTTCAGCTACACAATTAACGTAGTTAAAGTTGCATATCTTAACTTGACTTTAGCCAACAGTGTAGACATACAGATTAATCCCCTGTGTAACTCCTTAGACATTAAGATTTTAAATAGTAATGTGAGAATGGCAAGGTGGCTACTGCAGGTTAGAAATAGTTTGCCAGATTACTGCTGGAGAGCTATGGTGTCATTCAAAGAAAAGGCCTTTTCTACATTAGGGTTTTCTTCAGTGGATGTACCTGCACTGAAGCCAACATCTAGTGTGGATTCACTGTACGAGTGTGAACTGTGCCTTGCAACAGTAGAGTGCCTGGTTCTCTTTACACTAATGCAATGTACCTGCATTATGGGTTTCATCTGCTATATCATTGAAGCTACCCCAGTATAGTCAAGGCTTAATTCAGTAGCCCTTTTTTTTTGGTGTGGAAATGGGCTGCCAATTGTAAATCAATCACTAGGGAAATTAAAAAAAAAAATCTTTTTTGTTTCAAAGGTTTCCAAATCAAAGGTTGTTAGGAAATTCTTCTGACACTTTGTTTTGACTGATCTTAGTGTAGGAAAAGAAAGTATGTGACAATTAAAGTAATGGTATTAGAGTCATCAAGTTGAAGCAGTAATGACTCCATGCTGTGCTGCTACACACAAACCCATTATTAGCTCCAGTATTTTATTCTCTTGGGGCATGTGTACACTAAGAAATTATTTTAAAATAACTAATTTGAAATAATAACTCCTGAAATAACAAAATGGAGACAGTGCCAAATTTCAAAATAAGGCACTATTGCAACAAATCCCTTAACCCTTGTGGAACAAGGGTTACAGGGACACTGGAATAGTGCGCCTGCTATTTCGGGAAATAACAGGCACGTTTAAAGATGCGGCATTGCTATTTTGGGCTACTTCCAGTATCCCAAAATAGCGCCGCAGTCTAGACGTACCCTTAGAAACCCAGGAAGCACTGGGGAATAATTACTTCAAATTACTTTGGGGAGTAGTTATTTCAAAATAGCAACAGCAGAATGTCCACACTAACACTATTTCAAAATAACTATTTCAAAATTAGCCTTATTCCCGGAGGAAAGCAGGAGTACAGATTTTGAAATAACCAGCCCCTTATTTTGAAATAACGGGCTTAGTAGTGTGGATGCTCTGCTTATCATTTTGAAATAAGGGGGGTTATTTTGAAATAACTCCCTAGTATAGACCAGGGCTTGCAAACTTCCTCAAGTCTTTCTTTTCTTAGGGCAGAGATATATGTGTGTGGGGGGGGAAGGTATTATGGGTCTGAGGAGAGCATGAAGAGAGAATGGAAATGGAACTTTGAAAGGAGCAGTTAACACTGCAGATCTGGATGATCCCAAATAAATTTAGCTCATTTGGTACAAACAAGCCTCCTATGACTTTTTTAGAGAGGGGTTCTGGTTGGCTAATGACCCTCTTAAGCTTGTGCAGCCCCCATAGAGCTTTCTGCAAGTGATGGAGTGATGTTGGGCTACCAGTTTTCTAAGGTAGCCAAGGTTCTTATGGCCCTCTGAGGTGTTGGGAGGCCCTGGACAAACATCATGTGGGCTGGGGCCCCTGATGAACCTCCAAAACATTGTCAGAGTGTTGAAGCATGTGTACTAGGCATTGCCCTATTCCTGTGGCTGTCCCCTGCTCCATAGGGTTTCCAATTCTGCCCATCTCAATCAGTCAGCAAGAGGCATGGACCATGCCCTTTCTCCTTTTTGTATTAGTCCCAGATTAGAACCATTGTGAATGTACAGAAATTCCCAGGAGAAAAGCTGATAAATTGAAGTAAAGTTTGAGAGCACGCAGCAGTAACGTAAGGGTACAAATTCTGCCAGGAATGCTAGAAGATCTCCCTACTCCCACTAGTCAGCACATTGCACCCCTTCCCCATCTCAAATAGTTAAATAACTAAATAAAATAAAACAAAAAGCAAACACAAACAAGTCAGGATATTCAGAATTATAGTTAAACTTACAGTCCTTGTCCCCATACTGGAAATCCTGGATAATTTAATAAAAACACTACATCTGATGGAATTTTTTTCCCCAAAGGATTTTTTCTTTAATGAAGATTACTTTCTCTGTCCGTATTTGATCGGTTATGATGTTTCCATTTGAAGATAAGCTGCTACTGACTTAGTTACTGACGAGTGAGTGGGACAAACTGGACAACAATTCAAAACCTTGTATGGTTTAGCATTCTGAGTTTCAAACCCAGCTTTAAAGATTAAAACATAGGTTTTGAATTACATTTCCCTTTGTCACACTTGATCCTTTTCAGTGTGAGTGACAGGACCACCAATCTCAAAAAAGGTAAATGCAAGGTGTTGGCAGAACAGACGGCACTTCAGAAGAATACTAATGCTCTATTACCTTCCCCTACCAACAAATCTTTCAGCATGGACAAGTTTGAAGACTTCCCCCTGATGTTTTCCTTTTCCATTTCCTCTCCTCTTCAACCTATACTCATAACAGCTCAGTGAAAAGGAGTTGAAAATCCCAGCTGGCCTGCAAGGGGTGCTTCAGAATTCAAGATGTTTTTACATTCACTTTCAACGGGACTACTATTAAAATGAAAAGCAGAGCAAAAGAAAAAATGAGATGGAGGGGGTGAGAAAGATCAAGGAAGGGAATACAAAAAGAAACAAGTTGAAATGAGGCGGTGTTTGGAATAGGGAAACACAACTACATTGTGAATGAATGTGTGCATGAATCTACAGCACTTTATATTGATTTCCTTTCAGGGATGTAAATGATTTTTCCAGGATATTCATCTGAATTATAGTCAATCACATTCAGGTTTGAAAATACAAGACTGTATTTTCTTTGAGAAACAATGCACATAAAAATGCTTTCTGTGTTCAACGTAAATATAAGAGGAGGGTTTATAGTTAAAGGCATTGAACTGATGGGGGAAAATTCTGGAATCTGGAGACCTGGAGTGGGCTCTGAGCAGGGGCATGGCTTGGGAAGGGGTGGAGAAGAGGTGGGGGAAGGGCAGGGCCCATGGCAGAAAGGTTGCCTTGGTCCTTGCACCTGGGGTATTGAGGGAGGTTGCCATAGGGGTGTTCCCTTGGGATGTCCCTGGCTCTGAGGACCACCTTAAAACCCTGGTCCTGTTGTAAGGAGTATGCAGAGGGTAGGTCTAGAGAAGGAGGGGTATGTTGGGGCAGAATCACAGCACATTGTAGTGCAGAGATTCTGGAAAGCACTGCAGCCCATAGGACAGCCATAGAAGGATACCGTAACTTAGACTTAAACAGGCCTTCATGGCTGTTTAATCACATCAGGGCTCTGAAGTAGACCATTATGAGGGAGCAAAGGTGGCTAAAACATTCCATAGTCACTCCTATCCTCCAGTTGTTAGTTCTGGGAGTCCTAGAGGCACAGCACAAAAACTCACCCTTGGATTCATAGATATTATGGGACTATTGTGATCATTAGTCAGACTTCCTAACATAAGACAGAGAATGCTGAAAACTAAAAATGTAGATTCAAGCAGGAGGGTTTATTACGCACAGCGCTGGTGGAGTGTCACCTTGCCACTTAGGCTTAGTGAGCACTGCTAAGCAATTGATTACAATATATTATATAGGGAGCCAATGGGTGGAGAAAAGCAATGGGGTGGGAGTTCCTGAGCCCCTGGATAGGTTCTGGCAGCAAGACAAATGAGCATGGTAAGCCAATAGTCTAAGAGATTACATAGTAGCTCCGCCCATAGCTCAAGCTAACATATTTGCCAAAACACAAGTATTGACCCCTCCCCCCCACCAAGAATTGCCTTGCAATGCATATACTACATTCCAGTTGGAATCCATAGGAGTGGTGACGGTGCTTTCCTGACAGGTACAGGGTGCAGTTCACAGGGTATAAAGCAGAAAGACAATATCGGGTATATAGCAAAGCAATTATTATAACATCATTCTGGTGTATCTGCGAGCCTGGATTGTTCGGGCGGGAGGATGTCGTCTCATAATGACGTGTTAGGCCTTTCCCTGAATCTATGGTTGGCCTTGGGAAGGCAGCTATGTCTCTTTCCCAGACTATGAGGCCCCTCTCAGGGCCTTTGGCCTTGTATGTGTGTGTGAAACTCATGATAAGGGTGTTCAATTATGGCTTCCTACCTAATGTTATGCTACTTCGGCTCTTTTCATTTGTGATACACAGGCAAGGCTGTTTTTCTGTGTTATTCCTAGGGCCTGTAGTCTGTTGGCTAGGCCTTTTGCCTCTGCTTAGGCTGGGCAGCATGGGCCTATGTGGAAAAGCTTAACCAGAGACTGTGGTTCAAAATCTTACCTATATATCAATAACTATTTGCTATATACCTTTATAGCTATTTGCTATCCCCACAGAGAACTTCCTTGAATTACTTCCTGTTTGAACTAGAACATATTTTTTAGAAAAAATATCTGATCTTACAAAAATTCCAGGGATGGAGAAATCATCACAACTCTTGTTAATTACCTCACTGTTAAACATGTATCTCTTATTTCTAGTCTACATTTCTCTATCTTCATCGTCCAGTCGTAGCATCTTTTTATGCCTGGCTGCTAGACTGAAGAGCTCTCTACTATCAGATTTCTGTTCCCATATAGCAGGGCTATTCAACTTTGGAAGCCCCAGAGGCCACAATGATACTTACAGCACGTGCTGGGGGCTGCAACCTAAGTGTGGTTGCATATACATGCAAATATATGCACATAGCTTCTTTCACACTGACAGGCATGAATACAAAGATTAAGGCAAGACTACACAACACGCAGGCCCATTTAAGTCAGTTCTGCTGATATTAATAAAATGCAATATTTACCCGATTTCCACCCATATGACAGCACTTTTAATGAGCAATGACAGTCCAGGAATTTAACTACTAAAACACATATCAACAGAAGACCATTATATTGACTCACTATTGTGGAGCGTGTTCCCAGTGGAGGCCACGTTCAAAGGATCCCACTTGCAGACCACATACTGAGCCCCACGTAAACCCAAACTGCATCATGGGCCACAAACAAATGGGCCATGGACCACATGCGGCCTGTGGGCCATGTGTTGAGTAGCCCTGTCATATAAGCATCCTTATAGACTGTACTCAAGTTACTCCTTAGCCTTCTCTTTAATAAGCCAAATAGACTGACTGTCTTTATCACTATAAGACAGATTTTTTCAATCTCTTACTCATTTTTGTGGCTCTTCAAACTGAACCTTCTTTAAATTTTTTAACATCCTTGAACTGTGGGTTCTAGAACTGGACATAGTATTTCAGTAGCTGTTGTATCAGTGCCAAATATAGAGGTAATATAAGCTCCCAAATCTTGATTGATATTCTCCTGCTTATACATCCAAGGATTGTATTAGTCTTTTTGGCCACTGTATCACACTGGAATTTTATATTTGTGGTTAGATGTTTGGCTGCATGTGTTCCGTCCATGTACCTTTCCAGCTCTATGCAGTTATATATCACAGCAGACCTGAAGCAAACCACCCAGTGACCAAAAGATCCGTTAAGGTGTGAAGGCACTTGGCCAGGTTTATTGTCAGTGAAGCATGATCCTAGCTTCTTGAATCATTGTGTTCAGTTACGTTAGTACATGTATGCCCATGACAACATATTCAGCTCAGTCAGTGCCTCCTAGGCTGGCCTAAGACACTCCCTTGCAGATACATCTTTATATACCAATATAAACAAGTTATGTATTACTCCTGATGTATCAGAGTACCACCCTCTGACCACTCATTAACATATCCAGGGGCTGCCCATTACCTTGTACATGTGTTGCTTCAATCAAAACATCTCTGTCCGTCATGCTTTCATCCTGACTTTTTCCTTAGGATGGTCAGAGTGTTTCTTTTATCTTTGGGAAATATTTGCTATCAAGGTGTTCTGGTAACACCCTTCTGGAATGTGTTTGTGTGTATATTCTTGTGTCTAGCAATACTTTGGAATGTGTGTTTTTGTAATATCAACCCATTCTTACTAGATTCTGCCTAGCTCATAGCCTGACTTTGTCAGCACTGACCACTACTTTAGCCTTGACCTTTTTTACAAGGCCTTACATTTCAGGTCTTCTTCCTACTATAATGTTCAGTGAATTGTCAATCACAACCCCAAGGACTTTTTGAGAGTCACTGTTACTTAAAATAGAATTTCCTGTCCTTGGTAGCTAGAAGCATGAATTTATATTTGGCCATATTGAAATGAAATATTGTTTATTTATACCCATCTTTGACAAATCTCTCTAAGTCAATGATTTGTTCTCTTCATTGTTTAATCTCCTCCCAAACTTTATGCCATCTGCCAACTTGATCATTGATGATTTTATTATTGTCTTCTATTCCTAGCTCTGCTAACATATTGTGTAATGCTGATTAATTCCTAAGAGCCAGATTCTGTTACCCTCACTCATGGATAGGATTTTACTTCACTGTTGGCCTCATTGAGTTCAGTGTGACATGTAGAACAATATACTAACATTAGTAGGGCTTATTGAAAATTTTCCATCCTAACTGGATTTTTATAGAAAATTGGTTTTTTGACAGAGTGAAGAGATATAATCTTTTCACGAAAAAAAATGTTTTTTTTATTTACAAAGGCTGAAAACTTGCAGTTTTCAATTTTTAGCTGAAAGCACTTAGTTTTTGAGGTTTTACTGAAAACATTAAAGTTCCCATGAGAAATTGCAACAAAAATGAACTTTTTTATTTTCATCAAAAATTTCTGCAGAAATTTCATTTTTTGGGGATCATCTATACAACTAAAAATGGGAAGTTGTGTCAAAATCTGGCCCTTCATTGCTGGGTAACCTGTACACAGGGGATATTGATATTTGCCCTCTTTTGTGAAGCACTTTTATCTCTGCAAATATAAAGTGCCATATGAGACCCTGATGCTTCAAACACATATGCCTAAGAGCTAAATCTTATTACTGTACTTGGTAAACAAATGTTTGAAAGTAAATCACCAAATTTTTTACATTTAAAAATACATATTATGTCATTGATAAGTACTATAGAAGAAAGAGGTAGAACTGATAATAGAATAAATACTCCATCTAGCTAATGTGTTGTAAATCTCTTAAGATTTCAGGTCTGAAAAAAAAAAATGACCAACTTCTACTTCTTTTTATAGTTACTGCTTTGGACATTTTGCAAATTAACAATTAATTAACATTAATAATTAATTATTATTAACATTTTATTCTGCAATGGCCTCATTTTTATTCTTAGCTCCATGAAGCAACTGTGATAGATGCACATCACTGCTATATAGATTACATCTCTAATGGCTGTGAAAATGCACAATAAAATAATATTTTTCTGGTATAGTGTAATTGTCAGTGATAGCTTTGAACAATTATGAACAATAATGAAATAATGGAGTAGAGAAGCATTATTTAAACTGCTTTGAAGCTATTAATACGGAATATAATAATGATATAGGGAAATAAAACCCCTCTCAGGGTCTGTTTGTATCACTTTGAGGAAATCAATTTCTGGTGCATGGTATCTTTGTATTATCACTTAACATTGATGGATGGAAATAAGTTATTGTTAGTATCTTTCATGAATTTCTTTCCAAAGGACAAGTCTTTTAATAAATTAAGAGGTCATGTGAATGAAGGTTGAGTGCATGCAGCTAGCTATTTTACTATATAATTACTTTCCCACTCCCATGCTTAGTGAGTCTGTAGAAAAGATCTGTTACTTCCCTGATGTTAAATATAGAGGTGCTCTAAAGATTTAATAGATCCAAACTGTGAAATCTAATTTGAACTGCTATTTGCAGCCCTCTAGCTTCAATAGCAGAAATTGGATGGGTTTCAGTATAGTTTCTTAGACTTTTATTAATTTTAATAAAGAGACAGTCTTTATGTTTGAGGACGAGCATGTTAAAGCAAGTTGGAAGGATACCTGAATCCTTAAGATACCACAAAAATATTTTAAAATACCATTGCTGTTCAATTCATTGGGCTTTTGCTCATCATGCAGAAAATATTAGATTTAATAGGAATAAAAATGTGTGACTAGGATATAATACGTTGCAAAGGTGAGCAAAATAAACCCCCTTGGTAATAAATAGTGTTCTCTCTCTAAGAGGTAAACAGTCTGAAGTGCCAATAAAAACTGCAATTACACTCACAACAGGAAGCTGTATTTAGAGTGACAGCAAGACTCTCTCTTAAATCCAGTTATGGGTAGGTTAAGATGTGAGACGTTTGTGTTCACATCTCTCTTAAAATACTAAGAAGCCTAATTATAACCTGTGCCAGAGTAAGTTGCATCACTTGGACAGTGAACATTTGGGCATCATTTCTTTTAGCCATGATCTCCTTGACTCATTGAAACTCAAGCCATATATCACCAAACATATTGTTTCTGTTGCTTTTGAGACAAAGCAAAATAACAGATAATATTAACATTATATCTTCCCTGATACTAAATTTATTGAGAAGTCTTTTCTATAATTACAGACTCCCCTTGGATAGAATTTCAACCTATCCACTCTCTGTGTCATTTAAGTGAGAACAGGGTATGGTTTCTCTCTTGTTCTCGTGGACTAGTATAACATTTTTCTTTTCTAAATGTTACATCCGATCAGAACCACTCACATCAGGTCAGAACCACTATCGACATAGATAGGCAAAGATCAGTTGGCCATGATAAGTGAATTGTTTGTGAAAGGGCTATGTTTGACTTCTCTGCACAATGAAGCTTTCTAATTCGCCAGAGAACAGATAGAACCAGTGCATTTCTGCCCCTTCCCCAAACCTCTTCATCAGCATGTCTCAGCCTTATTAACATTTTTATCATGGGGTATGTCTACACAGCAAAGTTATTTTGAAATAACAGCTGTTATTTCGAAATAACTTTCCTAGCATCTACACATCCAAACTGCTATTTAGAAATTAATTCGAAATAGCGGAGTGCTTATTTCGAATCTGGTAAACCTCATTCCATGAGGAATAATGCCAAATTTGAAATAGCTATTTTGAAATAAGTGCTGTGTAGACACTTATTTCGAAATAGGGGGCCTCCAGCCTGCTACTCCAGCCTCAACCAAGAACACTCCTCTCCCTCCCCCCACCCCGGAGCCCTTAAAGGGGTTGACTCTGGCCACAGTGCCTGTGCCAGCTCCAAGCCTGGCAGCCCAGAGCCAGCAGTCACTGCCCCTGACCCAGTGGCTCCAAAACATGAGCCAGCAAGCCACTGGCAGCCAGCCCTCCACTGCTCCCCAGGAGCAGTCTGCCAGCTCCCAGGAGCCTGTGAGGGCCCGGAGAAGGCAGGTGCCTTCCTGGTCCAGGGTGGAGATCATAGACCTTATTCAGGTTTGGGGGGGATGCCCTCAACGTCCATGATCCCCACACTAGATGGAGGAACACGGCCGTCTATGGCAGGATAGCTGCCAGCCTGGCCACCAAAGGCCACATGCGAACCCAGGAGCAGGTTTGCATGAAAATCAAGTTGGTCCGGCGAAACCCCCAACCCTGAGCCCTGAGCTTCCCCTCCCCCTTCTTCCCCTTGCTTCCCCCTTCCAGCTCCCTCCTCCCAGGTTTCCCCCTCCCCTCTCCCACCCTCTCTCTTCCCCTCTCCCGCCTCCTTTCCCCAGTCTCACCAGAGTTTCATCTCCCCCCCAGTTTTGTTAAATAAAGAGAGTTTGTGTTCATGAAAATACATGTATTTTATTTGACATCAAGAAGCGGCGCTAGGAAGGGGTAAGTGGAAGGACGTGAGGGAGGAATGAGGCACAAGCCCCCAATTGGGCAGCCCAGGGAGGCTCTTAGTGCTCCTCAGGGTGGAAGCTCTCCCGCAGGGTCTCCTGGATACTGACAGCCCCCCAGTGGACCTCCCGAATGGCAGCCTACAGAAAGTGCAGCCAGACTTGCAGCAACGTGTCCAAAAGAAGCACCAGAGTGCCCAGGGGCAGCTCTGGCTCCATGTTGCAGAGTGCTGTGGTGTCCCGAGTGAGGGCAACCAGAACACGCCGAGACAAAAATGCTTTGCTGTCCCTCACTGAGGTAGACAAGCAAGCAGGAAAACCTGAGAACTGGCTGTCTGGGGGGAGGGAGGGGCCTTTAAGCACAGACCTCAGTTAGTCTCAGGCAGCAGCCCCACACAATAAGTCCTGACCTGGTGCCCTGCCGGACCTGGTTCTGGCCAGCCTTAAATGCAATTCAGAGTCCACTCAGTGTGGATGCACTATTTTGAAATAGCAAAACGCTATTTCGAAATGCATTTTGTGTGTAGACACGTTATTTCGAAATAACTTATTTTGAATTAACTATTTCAAAATAAGATATTTCGAAATAACGCTGTAGTGTAGACATACCCATGGTGATTAGTATTTAATATTATGGAAGCACTCAAAGGCCACAGCTGGGATTAGGGTTTGATTGGGCTGGAGTTGTACAAACACAGAAAAGAGACAATCCTTGCTTAGAAGAACTTAGGGCATGTCTACACTGCAGCGTTATTTTGAAATAACGTTAATGAAATAACAAGGTGAGTGCCTACACAGCAAGCCAGTTATTTTGAAATATTTTTGAAATAACAGGCTTCTTATTCGGAATAATAAATGCTCATTTCACAAGGAATAACATCTATTCTGAAATAGTTATTTCAAAATAGGGTGTGTGTGGATGGGGCAGCTGTGGTTATTTTGAAATAATTGGCCTCTAAGCTTCTCACAGCTGCCCTGGTGGCCATTCTGTCCACATCCCTCAGAACTCTGTAGCTTCCCTTCCTCTGCAGCCTTTAAAGCTGCAGCCTCAGAGAAAACAGTGTGTGGCCACAGCAGGCCCTGACTGCCCTGAGCCACACAGCAGCTGCCAGACCAGTGCTTTCTGCTGCCATGAGCGACCTCGTTGATCCCACTGATCCCTCCATGGCTGCAAGGGTGCCAGCAGCTGGTTCCCAGAACCCTGCCTGGGGATGGAAGAGGCTTGTGCCTGCCTGGGGATGGAAGAGGCTTGTGCCTTCCTGGTCCGGTGCGGAAATCCTGGACCTCTTGGAGGTCTGAGGAGAGGAGGCAAACCTCCAGGATCTCTGTACCAGGTACAAGAATGCAGACATGTATGGTTGGATGGCTAATAACCTGGCCAACAACGGCCACATGTGCATCCAGAAGCAGGTGCACATGAAAGTTAGAGAACTCAGGCAGGCCTATACCAAGGCCAGGGAAAGCAGCTCCTGCTCCTGGGCAGCACCGCAGACCTGCCCATATTATGCACAGCTCCACCACATCCTAAGGGGCGGTGCAGTCCCTTCTCCCCGTCATTGTGGACTCAGGGCTGGAGATGCCCATCGTTGCCCTCCAGGGGGACAGAGCTGGTGAGAAGGAGGAGGAGGAAGAGCCAGATGAGGGCATCTCCAGCTCCATTCCTGCCAGCCAGGATGTCGTGCTCATCCTTCAGCCACTACCCTCCTCCCAGGATATCTCCCAGGCATTGTCCAAAGCCAGGGAAGACCCTCACGTGCGTGCCATTACTTTCCCTAGGCACACATGGGTGGAGGTGGTGGGTGGCAAGGGGTAGCTGCGTGCTCCTTGCTCTGCCTTCTCGACCTGGGGATCGCACAGCAGCCTGTGCATGTGGGTGCACATGGAGACCAGTCCAGGGCACACAGCCCCAGGAGGTACCAACAGAGGACCCCTGTGCTCTGGCTCACAGGGTGTCTGGAGAGACTTGCCCTACTCCTGACACTGGGGTAAGACACCTCCCACCACAAGCCACAACTAGAAGGAAGCTGGGGACATGGACACACACACACACACACACACACACACACACACTGGAGTGCCACACATGAGGCAGGGGCATGCCCACACTCTCGGGGTATCAGGAACATCTGCCACTCACACACACTTCCCCCAACATCCTGCTTCCATCTCCTCCAGTGGCCAGGGATACAAGTCCTCTCCTTGTGGGACAGGGCCACTGCTGGACCTGGTATATGTGTGGCACGAAGGGAAGCCCAGTCGTTCCTTGGCCCCACTCCTGCCTGCAAGCTCCTGGTCTAGCCTGCACCTTCCCATGCTTGCTTGTCCCTGAGACATGTGAGTAATAAGACTCGTCCCTTGGACATCTGTGCCCCTCCAGGAAAGGGCCCATTGTCTAGGCCACGGATGGCCTTGCGCACAGCATATTGCCTTCATCTGACCCAAGACCTTTTGGTCTTGGCTCAGAGATGAGAGCTAGGCTTCATGCACAGTATCTCCCGGGATGGCTGCCCTTCTCTTTGCTCGCCAAGCTGGACCAACTGCAAGAGGCACCCTCCACAACACCCTCCTCCCTGCCTGAAGGCACCCTCCACAACAATACAGCCCCTGCTGAACCTGGCATTAAAACATTCCTTTGTGGGGTCAAGGTGTCCAGTGTACAGCTTCATAAGCCAGGGGAGCAGAGGATAGACTGCGTCCCCTACAACACAGACTGGCATGTCCATGTCTCAACCCTGATGGTGCGGTCGGGGAAAAAGGTCCTGGTGTGCAGCTTCCAGAACAGGCGGAGTATTGGAAGATACATGCATCATGCACCTTCCCCAACCACCCAATGTAGATGTCTGTGAACTGGTCGTGGTGGTCGTTGAGGACCTGCAGGACCATTGAAAAGTACCCCTTCTGGTTAATGTACTCAGAAGCCTGGTGGACGGGGGCCCAGATGGGGATATGGGTGCTGTCAATAGCCGTCTCACAGTTGGTGAAGCCCATGGTGCTACAGCCAGCGATGATGGGGTTCATGTCACCTAGGTTGATGACCCTGCACAGCAGGATTGTGTTGGTGTCTCTCATCACCTGTAGAAGGAGACAAACAAACAGAGAATCACAGGATTGCCAGGGCCCTCGGTGGGGCCCCGAGCCCAGCCCCCCCCCTTCTACACACCAGGAGCAACCCCAACTTGCCCCATCTCCTGTCAGAACTTTGTGAAGGTGGGACTGAAAACCCTCCCAGGGAAGGGGCTTCCACCCTCCCTTTTCCCCAGGGTGGGAAACCCCACTCTGGCAGTTCAGGTCACCACCCTTCTGGGACAATAGCACAAAAGCACCATACGTGCATGACCACAGTTCTGGCAGTCGATCTCCCTATGTTGAACTGGTTCCCAACTGATCGGTAGCTGTCCATCATGGTGAGCTTCCAGATGACAATGGCTGCTTGTTTCTGGAGGGGGATGGCAGGTCTCATGTGGGTGTCCCATTGCCTGAGGGCAGGGGCGAGCCACTGACAGAGCTCCATGAAGGTGTCCTTCTGTATGCGGAAATTCTGGAGCCACAGCTGGCCGTCCCACTGCTCCATAGAATCATAGAATAATAGAGCTGGAAGAGACCTCAGGCAGTCATCAAGTCCAGCCCCCTGCCCAAGGCAGGAGCAACCCCAACTCCAAGATGATCCAGTCCCACCAGTCAGAACTGGTGTCCAGTTGCCAGAAGCAGCAGTGCACAATGTGTAGGGGAGGGCGGGTGGGATCAAGCTACATGAGCAGTGCCTGCAGGGTGGAGAGAAATTGCCCCACAATGAGCTGGAGGTCCTGTTCCTGCCAGGCCTGGAAGGCTGCCCACAGAAACTGCAGCATGAGGTGCACTAACACATATAAGAGCTGTCAACTGCTGGGAGGCAGGTCTGGCTCCATGGCTAGAGAGCTGAGGTGTCCACAAGGGCAACCACAGCAGGCAAAGGAAAGGCTTCCCTCAATGAGGTAGGCAAAGGAGAAGAACCTGAGACAGGGCTGTACAGAACTATGTGGGGAACCCATTCTCAGACAAAGCAGAGTGACGCAGATCAGGACTGAGGTGTTGTGTGGGGATCCCAACAGTGAAATAGCTGAGGATATTTGAATGTCAAGATACAGCTGCATAAGCAGAGCTGTGTGATGAGCTCAGACAGCAAAGGCAGAACATGATACAGATGAAGAGAAGAGTACATTAACAGAAAAATGCTGGGGAGCTGGTGCAGCATCTACCTTCACTGTGTTTAACTCAGTCTTCCACTGACATGAGCACAAGTTTTTATTTCTTTTTGGTTTTAAAATAAAGAAATACATACAACTGGCCTCCCTCTCCCTCCAAATGACAGTATTAATTAGAAATCTTGCATGACACTGCCAGAATCAAGCATTTTAACAGTTCCCAATTCTGTGGCATTCTATATATTTCAGACTTCTCGGGAAGGAATGGATATAGGACTAAGCTAGAATTATAACCCTTTAGAGCATGGGTTCCCAAACTGGGGGGCATGCCCCCCTGGGGGTGTATGAAGAAATTCCAGAGGGGGGCGCGAGGCGTCCTGGCCCCCCTTCCCTCATTAAGTTTTGCTGCCCCAGTCAGTTCTTTTCTTTTTTCTTTCTTTTTTTTTTTTGCGCAACAAGTTTTGCTTCTATTTTTTTTGGGGGGGGGCATGAGGGTTTTTCAAAAATCAAAAAGGGGGGCGTGATGCCGAAAAGTTTGGGAACCACTGCTTTAGAGTATGTTTGTTGGGATGGTCTGTCTGCCATCATTGCTCAAACAAACAAACAATAAAAATCCAAAAGGCAAATCATGAATCATTGGATTGTTTTCATTGGAGCAGATCCAGGGAGGAGTGAGGTTTCAAAATAAACATTGTTTGGACTGGGGGAAAAAAAGAAAGAGGGGATTTTCTGAAGTTTTGTGTTCTATGTGACTTACCTTTTTCCAGTCACTAAATAGTCATGCATAAAATTTCTATTTTTTACCTATAACTTAAAATCTTGAGTGCATTAACTGTTCACTACTTGCCATACCTGCAATGACTAGGCCTCAGCTATAGCAATTGCTGAACTACTGAACTCAGGTGCCTGAAGTTAAGCATCTAAATAACTCTGGTATGATTCTCAGAGGTGCTGAGTGCCTACAGTTCCTAAAGCCTCACTGTACCATGGTAAAAGATGGGTCACTCCGTGTACACACAACCTGAGAAATTCCTCTGTGCCATTTGTTCTCAGTTTGGACAATGTTTTCAGCTTCATGGCAATGACCTCATTGAGAACTGTAGGGACTCAGCACCTCTGAATGCCAGGGCCTTATGACTTAAAATGTCTAAATACAGATGTAGCTATTTAACTTTCGGTGGACAACACTGAAGGTTCTCTACTCCCATGACAACCTATGCCCTCTGAGGGTATGTCTAGACTACAGACTTTTGTCGACAGAAGTTTTGTCGACAGATACTGTCGACAAAGCTTCTGTCGACAAAGAGCATCTAGACTACATCCAGTTCTGTCGACAAAGCAAACCACTTCAGCTGGAGTACTGTGTCCAGTTCTGGGCACCACATTTCAAGAAAGATGTGGAGAAATTGGAGAGCATCCAGAGAAGAGCAACAAAAATGATTAAATGTCTAGAAGACATGACCTATAAGGGAGAACTGAAAGAACTGGGTTTGTTTAGTTTAGAAAACAGAAGAGTGAGACGGGGCACAATAGCAGTTTTCAAGAACCTCAAAGGGTGTTACAAGGAGGAGGGAGGAAAAATTGTTCTCCTTGATCTCTGAGGATAGGACAAGAAGCAATGGGTTTAAATTGCAGCAAGGGAGGTTTAGGTTGGATATTAGGAAAACCTTTCTCACTTAAGCGTGGTTAAATACTGGAATAAATTGATTATGGAGGTTGTGGAATCTCCATTGCTAGAGATATTTAAGAGCAGGTTAGATAAACATCTATCAGGGATAAGCTATGGTGGTTGGTCCTGCTGTGAGGGCAGGCAACTGGACTTGATGACCTCTTAAGCTCCCTGATAGATCTAATATTCTATGATCATACATATTATCTGAGGTCTGACATTCCTTCCAGCACAGAGCAGAAATATGCATATACATGCCCTTATTTTGCATTATTTCAGAACCCTAAAAGTGATAATTTAGGGCCTTCCTTTTTCACCTCATTTTACAATCGAAACCCCAACATTCCATGAAAATTCCTTAATCTAGTTCTGCTTTCCACCCCTTTTTTAATCCAGATAACTGCATTGGTGTATTTAAAACATAAATATTTTAACAAATAAATAACCATTACTTCTTAAAGTTTGTTTTCAGGCATTGTACAGGTTAAACACTTTAGGGTAAATTTTGCATTCAGCTGCATCCCAGTGGAGTGGCACAACATGTAAATAAGCAGAATTTTTGACCCTATATATTGCTGCTAGAATGGTTTCAGCCATAGTATGGACAATACCTAAATGTCTTTGCCCATTTCCACTACTCCTGGTCCACAGCGATCTATACTACAAAATTAGGTCATCTTAAGTACATTTGTCAGGGCTATGAAAAATTCCATACCTCATCTAACATAATTAAGTTGACCTCAGACCCGGCCCCCACTAAGTTGACATAAGAATTTTCCCATCAGCCTAACTACTGCCTTTAGGAGAAATGGATTCACTACAGCAATGGAAGAATTCCTTCCATTGCTTTAGTAAGTATCTATGTTCCAGTTGTAGCTGTGGTGCTATAGCATTTCTAGTATGGACATATCCTCAGACCTTGGTTTTCAGGTACAGTGCTGTGTGACTTAGGACAATACAATTAAATTCATATGTAGTATAACAGCTATATAGGAAGGGTACTTTGTTTTCCTTGGCTATTGTCCATGACTGTGAAAACTAGGAGAGTTCCTATTTCTTGTAAAATTATAACTCTATAGGCCAACATTTACCATTAGTTACCTCAGCGCAATTCCAAGTCAAGATTAATGGCCTGTAATAAGCTGCACAGGGACAACTGAATTTGGCCCACAAAGTATATGTAACAGCATATGAAAACTGGGGAATGTATATAATATGTAATGTAATGGCTGCAGTTGTTGAAGTGGGAGTTAAAATATGAGAGGGCAGCTTTTAACACAAAAATGCAACTCGGAAGTAATTTTTCCTATAAAATTCCAACTGCAGAGTATCACCAAAATGTTCTATAATTAATGGAGAGGGGGTGTAATTTTAGAAAGTGGTTTTCAAATGCTATTCTACAACACATCTGGATTCTCTTAGGAACAAGCAAAATCTCATCAGGGACCACTTCAAAGAGCATTTCCTCATGGTAGTTAAATTATCTTGTGAGATATTGCTGTTATATATACATTGTTACATTATGTATGATTTCCGACAGCTTCTAATATGTACAAATGGCACAATGTTCCAATAATAATTTTCAGTTTATACGGAACCTTAAGTCATGTAGACAGCTCGCTTTGTTGGATTTACTTTGAAGATGTATGCTCTAGGAAATTTCACATTCCTCTCGCATGCTGTCCTTTCTAGACATTTTGGTAACCAGAATTGATGGACTTGGCTTATTGTAAACATAGTCATGTTACTTCTGTAATAGTATTCAGGTGGGTTTCAAATCTTACATTTCATGAAAGCAAATAATAGTGTTGCCATTTTATACTGTGGATAATTTAAACAATTTGATTGTGCACATCTGGATCATGGGATTGTAGTTATTGTGGTGATATTGTATAGTTGGGTTCCAGGGTCAACTTTATAGGATGTGCCTTTTTTTTTTACTTCCTTTTTTCCAAGGAGAATCTACATGGCTTCATTTCAGTGGTAAACAAAGTGATTCCTGTGCATTTAAGGCTAAATTCCGACCAGTACAGGGGAAATGACGTGATCTGCTTCCCAAATGAGACAAACATAAGCTTCACAAGCTTATTATCTCAACAAAGAGCAGAAATAATATGAATGGCTGGGGGCTATGCATAACAGACTCAAGTTAAGGAGTGTATGCCCCTAAAACATATAGCCTAAACGTCCTAACCATTGGTTATATCAAATTCCAGAATATCCCTCCATAGCCCCTGCTGCAGAATTCTTGTAGAGACATATTCCATAGGTTTGGGGATAAGATAGATTGGGAGTAGATAACTTTTACCATGTGACTCTTCCCCCTACGCAGTACCAGACAGAATTTGATCCATAGCGTGTGAAGTGTTTGGCGACAAAAGAGTGCTAGAGAAATGCAAGATATTTGGGTAGACTTTCATCTAGTAAACTTTGTAGCTTCTCTCCATTATTCTTATTACAAATAGCACCAGCACCTTACTCTGTTCACCTAATTTCACATCACTTTATGGGGCCAAGTTCAGAGGTCAATTTAAGGAAATCCAGATGGAATCCATACAATTCATGATTTTATAGACCTCTATCATACCCTCCCCTTAGTCACACTTTTCTAAAATGAATAGTCTTGGACTTTTTAATCTCTCTTTATAAGAAAGTTATTCCCATTCTCCTAATCATTTTTGTTGTCCTTCCCTGCATCAGTTTTTGAGATGAGGTGACCAGAACTGTACACGCAATGCGTTTTTAGGGAATTATCCACAATGACTCCAAGATCTTTCTTGAGTGGTGGCTGCCAATGTAGACCCCATCATTTTGTATTTATAAGTGGGGTTATATTTTCCAATATGCATTACTTTGCACTTATCAGCACTGAATCTCATATACCATTTTGTTTCTCAGACACTCAGTTTAGTGCAATCTCTTTGTAACTCTTTACTGTCAGTTTTGGACTTAACTATCTTAAGTAATTTTGCATCATTTGCAAATTTTGACATCTCAGTGTTCGTCCCCTCTCCAGATCATTTATAAATATGTTGAACATCACTGGTCTCAGTGCAGATCCTTGGGGAGATAACACTAATTGTCTCTCTCTATAACAAAAAACAGGACTATGTAGCACTTTAAAGACAAGTACAAATAACAAGATGGTTTATTAGGTGATGAGCTTTCGTGGGCCAGACCCACTTCCTCAGATCAAATAGTGGAAGAAAATTGTCACAACCATATATACCAAAGGATACAATTAAAAAAAATGAACACATATGAAAAGGACAAATCAAATTTCAGAACAGAAGGGGGATTGGGGGGGGGGAGGTAAATGTCTGTGAGCTAATGATATTAGAGGTGATAATTGGGGAAGCTATCTTTGTAATGGGTAAGATAATTAGAGTCTTTATTCAAACCTAGATGTAAAGTGTCGAATTTAAGCATGAATGACAATTCAGAGGATTCTCTTTCAAGTGTAGTCTTAAAAGGCCTTTGAAGCAGGATGCAGGTAATCAAGTTGTTGAGACAATGTCCTTTCTGGTTGAAATGGCAAGAAACTGTTTTTTCTTTGTGATCCTGTCTAATATCTGTTTTGTGGGCATTGATCCTTTGGCGAAGTGTCTGAGACGTTTGTCCGATGTACATAGCAGACGGACACTTTCGGCACATGATAGCATAAATTATATTTCTGGATGCGCAGGAATATGTGTTCTTGATCTTATAACTCACTTGGTTAGGTCCAATAATGGTATCAGCAGAGTGAATATGTGGACAAAGCTGGCAACGGGGTTTGTTGCAAGGGAAGGTACCAGTGTGGTATGTCCTGTGGTTGTTGGTAAGAATCATCTTGAGGTTAGGTGGTTGTCTATAGGAGACTATGGGTCTGTCTCCCAGAGCCTCTTGGAGTTTAGTATCCTATTACAGTATAGGCTGTAGTTTATTGATAATGTGTTGGACAGGTTTGAGTTGGGGGTTATAGGTGATGAAAGTGGTGTTCTATTGTTGGTTTTCTTGGGTCTGTCTTGAAGTAGATGGTTTCTAGGTATTCGTCTGGCTCTTTCAATTTGCTTTTTTATTTCTCCGGGTGGGTAATTGAGGTTTATAAATGCTTGGTAGAGATCCTGAAGTTTCTGGTTTCTGTCAGTGGGATTAGAGCAGATGCGGTTGTATCGAAGGGCTTGGCTATAGATGATGGATTGTATGGTGTGTTCTGGATGGGAGCTGGAAGCATGTAGGTAACTGTATGAGTCAGTGGGTTTTCTGTAGAGAGTGGTGTCTAATTTTCCATTGCTGATTTGTACTGTGGTGCCCAACAGTTTCTTGCCATTTCAACCAGAAAGGACATTGTCTCAACGACTTGATTACCTGCATCCTGCTTCAAAGGCCTTTTAAGACTACACTTGAAAGAGAATCCTCTGAATTGTCATTCATGCTTAAATTCGGCACTTTACATCTAGGTTTGAATAAAGACTCTAATTATCTTACCCATTACAAAGATAGCTTCCCCAATTATCACCTCTAATATCATTAGCTCACAGACATTTACTTCCCCCCCCCCCATCCCCCTTCTGTTCTGAAATTTGATTTGTCCTTTTCATATGTGTTCATTTTTTTTAATTGTATCCTTTGGTATATATGGTTGTGACAATTTTCTTCCACTATTTGATCTGAGGAAGTGGGTCTGGCCCACGAAAGCTCATCACCTAATAAACCATCTTTTTAGTTTTTAAAGTGCTACATAGTCCTGTTTTTTGTTTCAGCTACACCAGACTAACACGGCTACATTTTTCTCTCTATAGTGAGAGATGACCATTTATTCCTACCGTTTGCTTCCTATCTTTTAACCAATAACTGATCCATGAGAGGACCTTCCTTCTTAGTCCATGGTTACTTAGTTAGCTTACAAGCCTGCGGTAAGGGACTTTGACAATATCCTTCTGAAAGTCCAAGTACACTACCTCAGCTGGATCACTCTTGTCCACGTGGCAGTTGACTCCTATAAAGAATTTTTAATAGATTGCTGAGGCATGATTTCCCTTTACAAAAACTTTGTTGTTGCTTCCTCAACATGCTGTGTTCAACTATGTGTCTGACAATTTTGCTTTTTACTGTGGTTTAAACCAATTTGCCTGGGACTGGTTAGGCTTATTGCCCTGTAATTGCCAGAATTACCTCTGGGGTCTTCTTTAAAAATAAGTACCCTGCAGTCATCTTGTTCAGAGGATGATTTAAGCAATAAGTTACATACCACAGTCAGAAGTTCTGCAGTTTCATAGGTGAGATCCTTTAGAACTCTTGAGTTAATACCATCCATTCCTTGTGATTTATTACTGTTTAATTCATTAGCATTCATGTCCATATATACATTATTTCATCCTTCATTCCCTCTAGACTCTCATACACTCACCATAATTTCATTTACATATACTTGGCCCCATCCTGTGGTGTATTAGCAAAACTCTGATGACACAAAGCTGTCCTTAGCAAGGTTAATCAGCCACCGGATGATTCCCTCGGAGATCTGGGTCCACATGTGAATTTGGTCCATTAAGTCTAATTGAGCATAAGAGGGTTTAAGGAGCATATAATCTCACTAACTTCAGGAAGTTCTCGGTATCTCTTAGTGCTTTACATACCTCTCCTGGGTCCTATGTTTATAAACTATTATTGTGAAACTTATCAAGTACAGATGGCCCATTTGTCTATGTAATAATGAACACCTCTAATAAATTTAGAACTAAGAAAATAAATTCTTTTTCTTTATGCCTTCTCATTCCAAGACACTCCATCAGTGCAGGCATACAGAGGAGGAGTACAAGAACAAAAACTCCACAAATCAGACTTTATTAGCACAAACTTAAAAAACAACAAATAGTATGGTAGCTATTAATAAAGCTAATAGTAAAGACTAACAAAACATGTAGATAGTATCATGAGCTTTCATGGGCACAGCCTACTTCTTCAGATGACCAGAGTGTTGTATGTCCAGAACCAAAATAAATGGGGGGGGGGGGGGGAAAGGAGGCAGTGGATGTATAAATATCAAAGGGAAAACTGAGCTGGTATGTAACAAGCAAAACTATAAGCACCTAAAAACTGGATAGTTAAAAGAAGCAGATAAGGAGCATTAGTTAGCAATTAGAGAGGAAGAGTTAGTACTGTACCGGATAAATTTAGTAGTCCTGTGGAATATATATATATATATTAGTCTCTAAGTTGCCACAGGACTACACGTTGTTTTTAAAGTTACAGATTTACATGGCTATCCCTCTGACACATTAATCATGAGTGAAAACTTAGGCTGATAAAACATTTATAGCCAATTATGCAATTGTATAGAGATTGATCTCTGAATTTTGAAAGTACAGCTTTTCTCCTGGTCTGGCTGGCATCTTGGGCCACACATACATAAACATCTTGCCAAACAACTGCTGTGGCATCCAGTGGATGGCCTAATGGTCAGGATATAGTGTTTTCACTAGCATGGTGTGGGTTCTATTTGCAGTCAGCAAAAGTTCCTACTTTAGCTGGCTGTCACCTATGGAGGCTGGCTTTGTCATGCAGCATTTTACATGTGGTTTATTGTTGTTTCTTCCTTTTGCCTTTCAAAGTTCTTGATTCTCTTTGGCATTCTCCTCCTGCATCCACTCTTTCATATTCCAAGCTCCAATGCCTTCCCTAGAGGGGCTTTCACCTGTCTACTGCCTCACTCATGCCATACCATGTTCCTTCCTGAAGCTCTTCTGTGCGTTGTTCAACAGGCATTTTTTTCTGTTCCACTCTGCTTCTCAAGAACTCACGGTTGTAGATGCTCAGCAATATGGACAGAATTAATTTGCCACTAAGCAGCGTTATTTCGGAATAACTGATGTTATTTGGAAATAACGTAGTGTGCGTCTACACTACAAGCCATTATTTTGAAATAATGTCAAGCTGGAGGACTTCTTACTCTGACTCACAGTTATCCTAATTTCACAAGGAGTAAGGGAAATAAGTCTTCCTTCGACTTCCCACTGTGTAAACAGCGTCAAAAGCCGAATTAAGCTATTTCGACTTAAGCTACACAATTGAAGTAGCTGAAGTTGCATAGCTTAATTTGAGTTTAGCCCTGCTGTGTAGATATACCCTAAGAGAAGGATTCTTTTGGCTACTACCTACTGAGGGATAGTCTGGGGTATGTACTTCCAGCAATAGCAGGAGGGGCGGCCAGGTGCAGGGTAGTCAGGTGAACTTTGTCTGACTACACAAAACTATCTCCACTTGCTCCTGTGTTTTGTTCTGCAGCTGAACTTGACTGTTTTGAGCTCTCAGTCACCAGTGATACTACAGATGGCAGAGGCCAAGCTGCATTGCTAAGCCTTCTTAGCACAGTTGGCAGTGTTTCAGGTTCATAATCTGAAGGTTTTATGCTCCGTCCTTAGAGAAGGCAGACTGTGTCTTTTCCTATGGGTCTTGCACCCTCTAGCTATTCCTCACATGAAGTTGCAGTAATACGGCTTCTCCCCTGCTCTAGTTGATATCCCACAGAAGTAGCTCACTAAACGGCATTCCAGCTGTCTTCTTGATGGGCTAATGGATATGCTATAACATTCTGATTTCCATGAGTGGGTTCGATTCCTGTTTGATGATGGTTCCTACCTTGGCTTCCTCATGGAAACAGTGTTTTAAACTGAGTTTATTCAGGTTCCTTTTTCTGACTTTCAAGGCTCTCTTGTTTCTCTTTGTCATTCCCCTCTCTCATTCAGCCTTTCAAATTCTATCCTCCTCTTGAGAGGCCTTTCACCTCTCTTTTGCCATGTCCCTGCTCTGCCACATCACATGTTCCTTCCTGTAACTCCTCTGTGCACTGTGCGGAGAGGGCATTTTCCCACTACTTCTCCCTGCTTCTCAAGTGGACAGGATGGTAGGCGCTCAGCACTGCAAACTCATTTTCCATTCAGAAAAAGCTTTCTCTTCACTGCCCTGCCTGAGGGATCATTAGGGGTGTGTGCTTCCAGCAAGAACAGAAGGTGTGACCAGCTGCAGGGGTAGTCAGATGAGCTTTGTCTGCCTTCAGGAGGCTGATGGCTTCCTCTGATCCTGTATTTTGTCCTGCAGCTGAACTCTACCGTTCAGTGCTCTTAGCCATCAGGAACACTCCAACTAGCAGTGGTTAAGAATTGTGGCTGCGCTTTCTTAGCATAGTTGTCACTGGATCAGTCTCATGATCTGAAGGACCTGAATTTGATCCATGGAGAAGGGAGTCAGTGTATTTTGCTATGGGCATTATCCCATCTAGCTGACCCTCATTCAGGGGAGTCAACAGTCTGCGCAGGCCTCTGGGCAAGGTGTGTGTGGGGGCTGTCTCTGCACTCCTGGGAGTAGCAGGGCCTCAGGTAGAAGGGATGGGGCTGGGGCAGCTAGCCTTCTATGTCACCTAGAGCACAATGTACTTGCACAGCCCAGTAGTGATTTAAAGGGTCCAGGGGTCCTGCAGCTGCTATTGCTACCAAGGCATCAGCTAGAACCTTGATCCCCTTTGAACTGCCAGGACAATTGCCATCTTTGTCCCCCATCAGCATGCCCACGGCCGGACCGAACCATTCTGGCACCCCAGGCAGACAGGTTAACTGCACCCTGAGTTGGAGGAGGGCGCATGTGCGGCCCTGCCCCTGTGCCGGCATGAGGGAGACGGCGCATGCGTGGCCCCGCCTCCACCCGGCGCATGGGGGAGGGCGAGCAGAGCTGGCGGTGGCAGGATGCATGTGCCCGGCTTGGCCCAGCCCAGCTACCGCCGCTGGCGTGCAGCCCGGGGCCGCCCGGAGTGGGCCGAGCCTGGCCGTGCAGGGCCCCGCGGATGCGGGGGGAAGAGAGCTGCTGGCCAGTGCTGTGGGGGTTAATGTGGCCCGCACCCCAGGCGGCTGCTGCAGGGTGGCTGCTGGGAGCTGCTGCAGCCCGCAATCTGGGAGCCGGGCGCGCGGCACCTGATGGCAGCTGTAAGGGGCGCTATGCACCCCTTACAGCTGCCATCAGGTGCCCCCCATAGGTTGCCTGGCTAGCCCATGCCTTAATCTGGCCCTGAGCGTGCCTGCCTTCACTCATGGTTGCTGGAATATACTTCCCCTACTCTACTTGGCATCCCAGGAGCACGCACATACAAGCAGCTTGCCAAGCAATTGCTCAGACTTCTCCCTTAGGGTGCATCTATACAGCACCCTAAATTCAAAATGAGATATGCATTTTGCAGTATGCAAATTATGTATCTTATTTCAAATCTATTTCAAAATAGCTTATTTTGAAATGTGGCACATCTACATAGTGTCAAATTTCAAAATAACATGCTATTTCAATTTTCTGATATTCTCCCACCCCACAAGAATGTTACATTTAATTATATTATGGTTTTATTACAAGATGGTTCAGCTATATCCACCTCTTGAAATAGATCTTATGCTCCTCATAGGAATACATCAAGAATTGCTTCCTCCTTAAGCATTCCAAGGTTTATCTGGTACAAGCAACAGACATTAATGGTTATCTAGAGATTTTCATAGGTGACATGTACCCAGTCAATATGATGATAGTTCAACTCCCCCATCATTATACTAAGTTTTCTATTATTATCACCTCTCTAATCTCTTGTCATTCATCATGCTGGTCAGGTGTTTGCTATATTCTTATCATTGAAGCATATTTCTATCCATAGACATTCTATGGTAGGGTCTGATTCATTTAAGATTTTTGCTATATTTGACTATGCTTTCTTTCACACCTAGTGCAACTCCTCCGCCACCATGACTTACTCTGTCATTCCTATATATTTTTGTATCCTATGTATTTTTGTATCCTGTTACTTCCATGCCAATTGATTATCATAGTTCCACCAAATTTCTGGTCAAAGTTGTGGCAAAATGAACCCTAACCCTAAAAAATAAAATAAATGTACAGAACATGCTCCAATTTTTGTGGCTTGAAATGGATGCTTGTGCAAATTGGTTTCTTTCATCATTAATGCCAGGCTGAATGAGTGCTTTATCTTACAACAACAGCTTGATTTACTGTTTCAAGACATTAACAGATCTGAGTTAATCTGAAAGTAATTCCTGCACGGATCACTTACAGTGTTTATCTGAGTTTTGGCTATGTGTTTGTTTTCAGAATTCTGGATAAATTACTACAGATACTTTTATTCAGAAAGCAAGTTAATCAATCCCATCCTTCTCTTTGGCTGTACAAGAGTATATAATATATTTTTGTTACTGTTGAACTAGATCTAGTTCTCTTGCTCTGTCTTTTAAAAGACCTTCATGTATAGCTGCTTTAGCATCCCAAAAATTAAACTGACAATCTGTCTCAGGAAGCCAATTTGGACACCATTCTAAAGAGACACCAAGTGACATTTTCAAGTCTAAAGTGTGAGGCTACTTTCAATCTTCTTCATCTGGCACTGATTTCTGCTTCTTTTGGGTCTGTTAGACAGGACAGAGCCTAGGGTAACAAAAGCAAAGGCCTGAGAGGTAATTGGTGCTGACAGGGTGTTTGGGTATTCTAGAGACATACATGTGACAGGAAACCAAACTGAATGTATCCTGTGGGAGCTTGGATACGCAAAACATAGTTTTAATATTTTCTACATTGTGAGTCTCAGTCAGATTTTAGTAGCGACTTCTCATTTCCCTCCTGTCACTGGTGACAAATTTTGTGGCATACATTTATCATTCATAATGGCTCATCATTAGGAGACATTTGCCAGAATAGAAAACAACTGCAATGGTCTAAACTGAATTATCTTTCAAAGCAGGTTGCTACAAAACAGTCAAGGATTTGTGTTAAAATAGCTTCTTTTTGTCTGAAGTGATTGATATCTTTAAACTGTTATCTAAAAATCAATATTTAATTGCTACAACTTGTACATCTGTTGTTAAAATAGCATCTTCACTGTGAACTATTTATTTTTCCATGTTTTTGTCCCCCCCCAAAGTCAAGAATGTATTACAGAGAAACAAAATCTGATCCTAAAATTAAGAATCCACACATCATTAGTTATTTTTAAAAAATGTGTGCCTAAGTTAAATGATTTAAATGGATAAATTATTCAAGTAATTGCAATTGAACGGGAAGTTACCTGTGTGATTGTGCAATTTGTGTGAGTGCATTGGTGGGAAATTGAAAGTACTGAAATACTATGAGGCTGGATCTTAAGTTTCTGTCTGGACGTTTTCACAAGATTCTGTTTTCACAAAATTTCCAGATCATTTTGCAGACTCGGGAGGTTTAGATCAGCTGAGTGCATCCTGGGGGTATGTCTAAATAGAATTCAAACACTAAGGTGCCCTTACACTGCCAGTGGGAGACAGGAACCTCTGTTCTTTGAGTATCTCAGCCTTATTACAAATGGGAATCAGGCTTTCAGTCTTTCCAGATTGGCCTGTACCTCTCCTACCCTTTTCACAATGCTTCCTGAATCTTCCCCAGCATAGTGCAATGCTGCACCAACCCTACTGTGGCTCTGTGCCACACAGGAACTATCTCACTCTTTTTAGCTTGTGGTGATCACAGGGTATGTCTACACTACAGCACTAATTCGAACTAACTTAATTCGAATTAATTAATTCGAACTAAGCTAATTTGAATTAGTGCATCTAGACCAAAAACTAATTCAAATTAGCATTTTGCTAATTCGAAATAGCATGCCACATTGAGTGGACCCTGAACCGAAGTTAAGGCAGGCTGGAACCAGTGCCAACAGGGCATCAGGTTAGGACTTAGAGTGTGGAGCTGCTGCCTCAGGCTAGACGAGGGCCGTGCTTAAAGGGACCCGCCCCCCACCCGGGACAGACAGTTCTCAGGGTTCCCCGCTTGCTTGTCTACCTCGATGAGGGACAGCAAAGCAGTCCTGTCTTGGAGTGCCCTGAGTGCCCACACTCAGCACATCACAGCACTCGGCCATCAGCCCGGCTGCACTTGCTGCAGGCTGCCATCTGGGGGTGTCAATCGGGGGGCTGTCAGGATCCAGGAGGCTCTGCAGGAGAGCTTCCACCCCGAGGAGCCCGCAGAGCCACCTAGTCCTCCCCATCGGGGGCTCATGTCCCATTCCTCCCACACCTCCTTCCACTTACCCCTCCCTAGCCCCCCTTCCTGATGTAAAAAATAAAGGATGTGTTCAAAAATAGAAACTCTCTTTATTTAACAAACCTGGGGGTGGGGGGATTAACCTCTGGGGAGACTGGGAAAAAGAGGTGGGAGAGGGGAAGAGAGAGGGTGGGAGAGGAGAGGGGAAAACCTGGGAGGAGGGAGCTGGAAGGGGGAAGCCAGGGGAAGAAGGAGGAGGGGAAGTATAAAACTATGGTACGCCATATCTTCAGTACTGTGTACAGATGTGGTCTCCTCACCTCAAAAAAGATATTTTGGCCTTGGAAAGGGTTCAGAAAAGGGCAACTACAATGATTAGGGGTTTGGAACAGGTCCCATATGAAGAGAGGCTAAAGAGACTGGGACTTTTCAGCTTAGAAAAGAGGAGACTGAGGGGGGATATGATAGAGGTCTATAAAAGCATGAGTGGTGCAGAGAGGGTGAATAAAGAAAAGTTCTTCATTAGTTCCCATAATATAAGGACTAGAGGACACCAAATGAAATGAATGGACAGCAGGTTTAAAACTAATAAGCGAAAGTTCTTCTTCACACAGCACATAGTCAACCTGTGGAACTCCTTGCCCCAGGAGGCTGTGAATGCTAGAACTATAACAGAGTTTAAAAAGAAGTTAGATAAATTCATGGAGGTTGGGTCCATGGAGTGCTATTAGCCAGGGGATAGGAACGGTGTCCCTGGCCTCTGTTTGTGGAAGGCTGGAGATGGATGGCACGAGACAAATCACTTGGTCATTGTCTTCGGTCCATCCCCTCCGGGGTACCTGGTGCCGGCCACTGTCAGCAGACAGGCTACTGGGCTAGATGGACCTTTGGTCTGACCCAGTACGGCCGTTCTTATGTTCTTATGTTCTAAGCTCAGGGTCGGGGGTCTCACTGGACCAACTTGATTTTCATGCAAACCTGCTTCTGGGTTCGCATGTGGCCTTTGGTGGCCAGGCTGGCAGCTATCCTGCCCTAGACGGCTGCATTCCTGTGCCTAGTGCAGAGGTCGTGGATGTTGGAGGCTTCCCCTCAAACCTCGATGAGGTCCACGATCTCCGCACTAGACCAGGCGGGCCCCCGCCTCTTGCGGCTCCGGGCAGGCTCCTGGGAGCCGCCAGCCTGGTCCTGGGAAGAGGGGGAGGGCTGGGTGGCAGCGGGTGACTGGCTCATGCCGTGCCAGGTGCGAGGTCTGCTGGCTGGGTGTTGGCAGGCTTGCAACTGGCACGAGCACTGTAGCCAGACTGTGCCCCTTTAAGGGCTCCGGGGCCGGGAGGGGGGCAGAAAAGTTTCCCTGGCTTGGCCCAGAGTGGCCACCAGGGCAACCTGGGAAGGGCTAGCCTCCAGCTAGTTTGAATTAAGTGGCTACACAGCCCTTAATTCGAACTACTTAATTTGAACTAGGCGTTAGTCCTCATAGAATGAAGTTTACCTAGTTCGAATTAAGTGCTCCGCTAGTTCGATTTAAATTCGAACTAGCGGTTTGTATGTGTAGCCGCTATTAAAGTTAATTCGAACTAACAGCTGTTAGTTCAAATTAACTTTGTAGTGTAGACATACCCTAACAGATTATATTAGAGGTGGTTGTGAAATATAACACTTGAAACTTGGTCTGAAATCCTCAAAGTTCAATAGGAAATTGTCAGAAGTATTATGCTTACCCCTTTGTGGTAAAGGCAGGTTCCTCACTTTGTACATCATTTCCTGGGCAACAGCAATTCTGTGGTCTGATCCTGTGCTATAGTCCTCTGTCTAGGGTTGCTAACTTTCTAATTGCCCAAAATCTAGCCCTGCCTTTTCAAGGAGGCCCCACCCTCTGCCCTGCCCCTTCTTGGAGGTCCCATCCCCCATTCAGGACATTTTCTTTCTCTCAGGCTATGTCTACACTGCAATTCTTTTTCGGAAAAAGGTATGTGAATTGTGGTTCACAATTTGCATACCTTTTTCCAATTCTTTTTTTGGAAGAGGCTTTTCCAACATTTGGCCTATCTACACGGAGCCAAATGTGGGAAAAACCTCCTCTTTTGGAAGAGGAAACTGATCTGAAAAAGCAGACGTGTTCCCTGGAAAAACTCCGGTATCCCAGAAAAACTCTGTACTGTGGACATAGCCTCAGTGGCTCACTCTTGCCCACCTTAACTCACTTTCACTGACTTAGGGCAAGGGGTTAGTGTTTGGGAGGGGGTGAAGACTCTTTTCAACAGGGTGTTCTGGTAAAAAACCAGACACTTGGTCACCCAAGTCTGGCTATACCTCTTAACAAGTCCATCCTCTTCCAGTGGGGGAGCAAAATAGTCCTGACAAAAACAATCGTTTCAAGGCCCCTCATGCAAAGGAGGGGAAATAATCTTCCAGGTTACCCACAGAGTCTCAGCTTCTACCATCTTCAGAGGGGTAGCCGAGTTAGTCTGTAACAGAAAAAACTTAAAAAACAACAAATAGTCTCGTAGCACCTTAAAGACTAACAAAACACGTAGATGGTATCATGAGGTTTCATGGATGCAACCCTCCATCTGAAGAAGTGGGTTGCACCCATGAAATCTCATGATACCATCTACATGTTTTGTTAGTCTTTAAGGTGCTACTAGAATAGTTGTTGTTTTTTAAGTTTTTCCTTCTGCCATATGTGTGACTAAAGGCCAATAGGAACAATCCAGCCCATCTTCTTTCCCCAGAGGGCCCAGGCTGGCAGTGCTCCTAAGCTGTTCCTTAGCAAACAAAAAAGTGCCATTGTCTTGAAGACCAAGGTTGCTTAGGAGCCTCCTTGCATATAGTGGCAGAAGAACCTTTTCTGATAATCTGAGGAGCCCCCAAAAGTGAGACTTATACTCAGGAATGTGGTACTGAAAAGCTAGTATGGATGAGTTCTGTATAAGGCAGATGCTTAAATGTATATAAGTTATATTAACTCTGATTATCCATAATGCATATTAATGGTCTTAAAATAGTAGAATAAACTTAAAGCAACCATATACATTCACTTTTGGACAAAACTGTTTTTAACTGCTGTTTTAATCTAAGCAGTGAAAACCTATAGTCTAATTCTTATGGTATTTTTAATTGTTTTGTTAATACAATATCCTGAAGCTTTCAGAGTCTATATGGCTGTGGTATAGTACATACCAGGGATTCCCAACATTCTGTAATCATGCTATACTGAAAATGATTTATTCATTTAAATACAACAGTGATGAAAAACTGTGCTGGTATTATACCCTTCTAAGGCACTAAACCAAGCTAGAATAGTGTGTGTTGCATTTATAGTTCATGAGATGTAAATAATACATTTTATTTATGGAAAATATAATATGATCAGGCCACAAGAAAATTAGGTAACATTTTCCCCTACTGTGATTTATGGGTTAGTCCTATGACATATAAAGAAAACATAAGAATGCATTAAATATTCTGCAGCTGCCAGGCAGTTTTATTTTCCCAAATATTCTTACTGCTTGTTATACTATATATATGTGACTCCTCCACAGTCTTTTGCTGTTTAGCATTAAAATAATGTGATACAATTTTTCTTATTGCCATCATTTTCTAAAAGCCTTAATTATGCTTCATGGAATAGTGTAAACAGAATTTGTTGTTTTTTTCTCCTTTGTCAAAGTAACAGCTGCTTAAAATTCATCAGTATCCATGCATTGCTATAATGCTTAAGCAATTAAAAGGTATCACAGTCATACTTTACTTTTTATTCTGTTGTGGAAGATAAGTTTACTCAATGCTTTGGTTTGGTCCTAAATCAATTGAAGGTATCAGTTTGCTTTGAACTTTTACTTTTATCTGTAGATTATTGCAATAGTAATGTGATAATTTTTCATATGTTCTATTGCTGAAAGTGTCTTTGCTGACTTTGATTTTTATGTTGACATTTTTAGGAATGGTTTTAATTTCAGGCTAATTTATTTTGGAAGTGACCTTTCACTCTTCTATGTTTAAAGCAGCACCTTTTTTCCTATCCCCAGATGCGAAATGAAATTGTGGTGAATGAAATGGAACATGAACTAATCAAAAGGCAGAATACTGAAAAGGTTAAAGTACAGTACAACATGATAAATCAGTCATCCTTTTTTAACACATACTTTATTCCTGTGATTAAACCATTGTTTTTTAAAGGTGACAAAATATTAACCATTGACTTGTTTTAATTGCACTCTTCATTTTATGGTTCTTGAATTCCAAAATCATCTGACCTGATGACCCTGCTGTGGTTTGTGCTATGCTGGGGTAAGAGGAGACAAAAGTTGCTCTTGATCATCCTTTCCGCTCTCCTGATTCTGTCACTGTGGGGGGGCGGGGGGCTGATGCAGTCCCTTGTGTAAGTGACACACATCTGCCTCAGGAGGGAAAATGGTCATAGGCTTAATTCACTGGCTTTATTGCTGTTAAGTGCTGCTGGAGCAAGATTGAGGGTCTGGACTCATTCTCTAGGGTTTGCCTGTACCATTTGTACATTACAATTCTGATGTTTAATAGCATAGATAAGACACAATTTATAAGGGAAATTCAAGTACTTTGGGATAAATTCTACCTCTTCCTTCATGGGCATGGAGAGACCTTAGGTGCAGCAAATCTCATGTGGTTCTATTGTGTATATATAGGACTAGGATTTGGATAGTAGGCAAAGGGGATCTGCTGCCTCTATTTACCATGCATCCCAATTCCTTGTGCCCATCATATGCATCCCTGTCCAAGAGATTTGAGGGTGTGAACAGGAGAAGAAAGGAAGAGCATAATGGCTCCATATAGCAGGAATAACAGAGACTATTACAACCAGGCTACGTCTTCGCTGCCAGTTCTTCTGGCAGAAAATATGCTAATGAGGGATGCATTAGCATAAGTCGCAATCTCATTAGCATATTTTCTGCCGTTTCTTTTTGCACAAGGGGTTTTTGCGCAAAAAGAGGCAGTGTGGACCGTCGTTTTTCTGAAAAAACTTTGTAGTGTAGACTCCTCTCAGTCTAGTTTCCAGGACTCGGCATAAGAGACAATACCGAGCCTTTTGCAACCGTGAGCATCAACTGACTATCTCTTGCTGTAATTACTAGGAATGGGTGAGCCAGTTTGTGTAAATAAGAACAAGAGTGCAAATCGAAGTGAATCTGAACTGAAAATTCTGGGGGTCAAAACATGTGGTTAGATGTGTGTATCCTTCACCCAACTCCTGCTTTCAGCTGCTGAAGGAAAACTACCAAAAACCATGAGGTAAAAATGCTATTGCAACCTGCTTTGATTACTAAAGCACTTAATTATTTAAAGTAATTAGCTCATGTTAATGCACAACCCACACTTTACTCACACAATTTCAAACCATGCCAGTCTGGCTGTTTAGAACAAAGAAGAGGATTTCCCCTCATTAAACTGCAGGCAATTTTACCAGCACTACAGTTCCAAAGGCCTGTAGGAAGGCAGCTTGATTTCCTCTGGGAACTACATGGGAACTCCAGTGATGTAGGCTGCTGAAGAGACTAACTGAATCAACACTTCATCAACTGTCCTCTTGTATGTAAGTGTGAGAAGTACTCTAACCTGCTTTTGACTCTCTTGATCTGCTATTGATCACTTTCCCAATACAGAGGCAGATGAAGTTTCCTCAGACCACTATAACCTCCAAAGAACTTCCTTCTTTGTGGGCGCTCTACCAATTCAGATCCTGAGGGAATTTGGCCCAGCATCTGTGAAATGCTTTGAGCATGACAAGTGATCAATATGTTCAGTATTGAGTGGTATGAAAATTGTCAACCCTTGTATTTGGATGTGGCTTACAGAAGTGCTAATAACTTTTTTTAGTACATTGAATAGCATTTCCAAAATCTTCAGTGTTGTTTTTCTAGCTCAAATGTCTAACATGTAAGTTAGAAAGAAAATTTTGAAAAAGTGCATAATATACAAAAAAAATGGCAGTTACCTAATACCCCTTAGACAGGCTGTGTGGCCCCCGCAGTTCATTGGCTGATAATGACCTTACTAGAACAGAACACACTTGTGGTGCGTCTAGACTACGTGGCTCCATCGACGGAACCATGTAAAGTAGTTTACTCGACATAGTCAATGAAGCGGGGATTTAAATAATCCCCGCTTCATTAAAATAAAAATGGCCGCTGCGCTGTGCCGACAACATAAGAACATAAGAACATAAGAATGGCCATACTGGGTCAGACCAAAGGTCCATCGAGCCCAGCATCCCATCTGCCGACGGTGGCCAATGCCAGGTGCCCCAGAGAAGGAGAACAGAAGACAATGATCAAGTGATTTATCTCCTGCCATCCATCTCCTGCCCTTGTTATGAAGGCTAGGGCACCATACTTTATCCCTGGCTAATAGCCATTTATGGACCTAACCTGCAAAAATTTATCAAGCTCTTTTTTAAACCCTAATAGAGTCCTGGCCTTCACAGCCTCCTCGGGCAAGGAGTTCCACAGGTTGACTGTGCGCTGTGTGAAGAAAAATTTCCTTTTATTAGTTTTGAACCTACTACCCATCAATTTCATTTGGTGTCCCCTAGTTCTTGTATTATGGGAAAAGGTAAATAATTTTTCTATAATCACTTTCTCCACACCATTCATGATTTTATATACCTCTATCATATCGCCCCTCAATCGCCTTTTTTCCAAACTGAAAAGTCCCAGTCTCTCTAGCCTCTCCCCATATGGGACCCTTTCCAAGCCCCTAATCATTTTAGTCGCCCTTTTCTGAACCTTTTCTAATGCCAATATATCTTTTTTGAGGTGAGGAGACCACATCTGCACGCAGTACTCGAGATGTGGGCGTACCATAGTTTTATATAGGGGAAGTATGATATCTTTTGTCTTATTATCTATCCCTTTTTTAATAATTCCTAACATCCTATTTGCCTTACTAACTGCCGCTGCACACTGCGTGGATGTCTTCATAGAACTATCCACTATAACTCCAAGATCCCTTTCCTGATCTGTCGTAGCTAAATTTGACCCCATCATGTAGTACGTGTAATTTGGGTTATTTTTTCCAACATGCATTACCTTACACTTACCCACATTAAATTTCATTTGCCATTTTGCTGCCCAATCACTCAGTTTGCTGAGATCTTTTTGTAGTTCTTCACAATCCCTTTTGCTTTTGACTGTCCTGAACAACTTTGTGTCATCTGCAAACTTGGCCACCTCACTGCTTACCTCATTTTCTAGATCATTGATGAACAAGTTGAACAGGATTGGTCCCAGTACTGACCCCTGGGGAACACCACTAGTTACCCTCCTCCATTGTGAAAATTTACCATTTATTCCCACCCTTTGTTTTCTGTCTTTTAACCAATTCTTGATCCATGAAAGGACCTTTCCTCCTATCCCATGACCACCTAATTTACGTAAAAGCCTTTGGTGTGGGACCGTGTCAAAGGCTTTCTGGAAATCTAGGTATATTGTATCCACTGGGTGCCCCTTGTCCGCATGTTTATTAACCCCTTCAAAGAATTCTAACAGATTAGTTAGACACGACTTCCCTCTGCAGAAACCATGCTGACTTTTGCCCAACAATTCGTGCTCTTCTATGTGCCTTGCAATTTTACTCTTTACTAGTGTTTCTACTAATTTGCCTGGTACTGATGTTAAACTTATCGGTCTATAATTGCCAGGATCTCCTCTAGAGCCTTTTTTAAATATTGGTGTTATATTGGCCATCTTCCAGTCATTTGGTACCAAAGTGGATTTAAAGGATAGGTTACAAACCACTGTTAATAACTCCGCAATTTCACCTTTGAGTTCTTTCAGAACCCTTGGGTGAATGCCGTCTGGTCCCGGAGACTTGTTACTATTCAGCTTATCAATTAATTCCATAACCTCCTCTAATGTCACTTCAATCTGAGTGAGTTCCTCAGATTTGTCACCTAAAAAGGCTGGCTCAGATTTAGGAACCTCTGTAACATCCTCAGCCGTGAAGACTGAAGCAAAGAAATCATTTAATCGCTCCGCAATGGCACTGTCTTCCTTGATCGCTCCTTTTATATCTTTATCATCCAAGGGCCCCACTGCTTTTTTAGCGGGCTTCCTGCTTCTAATGTATTTAAAAAACATTTTACTATCATTTTTTGAATTTTTGGCTAGCTGTTCCTCAAACTCTTTTTTGGCTTTTCTTACTACATTATGACACTTAATTTGGGAGTGTTTATGTTCCTTTCTATTTTCCTCACTAGGATTTGACTTCCACTTTTTAAAAGCTGCCCTTTTCTCTCTCACTGCCTTTTTAACATGGCTGTTTAGCCATGGTGGTTCTTTGTTAGGTCTCTTACTGTGTTTTTTTATTTGGGGTATACATTTAAGTTGGGCCTCTAGTATGGTGTCTTTAAACAGTTCCCATGCAGCTTCCAGGGATTTTAGTTTAATTACTCTCCCTTTTAGTTTCTGTTTAACTAGCTTCCTCATTTTAGTGTAATTCCCCTTTTTGAAATTAAATGCCAGAGTGTTTGACCGCTGCGGTGTTCTTCCCAACACAGGAATATTAAAAGTTATTATATTGTGGTCACTATTTCCAAGCGGTCCAGTAACAGTTACCTCTTGGACCAGATCCTGCGTTCCAGTCAAGACTAGGTCGAGAATCGACTCTCCCCTTGTGGGTTCCTGTACTAGCTGCTCCAAGAAGCAGTCATTTAAGGCATCAAGAAATTTAATCTCTGAATCCCGTCCTGAGGTGACATGCACCCAATCAATATGGGGATAATTGAAATCTCCTATTATTACTGTGTTTTTTATTTTGGTAGCCTCTCTAATCTCCCTTATCATTTCAGCATCACTATCACTGTCCTGGTTAGGTGGTCGGTAATATATTCCTAATGCCATATTCATATTAGAGGAATGAATTGTTATCCATAATGATTCTATGGAACATTTTGATTCCTTTAGGATTTTTACTTCATTTGATTCTATATTATCCTTCACATATAGTACCACTCCGCCACCCGCACGACCTGTTCTGTCTTTCCGATATAATTTATATCCCGGTATGATAGTGTCCCACTGATTGTCCTCATTCCACCATGTTTCTGAGATGCCTATTATGTCAACTTCCTCCTTTGATATGAGGTACTCCAGTTCACCCATCTTATTAGACAGACTCCTAGCATTAGTGTACAATCAGCTGATCCGGCACAGCGCGGCAGTCTAGACACAGCACGGTCAACAAGGGAAGCCTTTGTCGACTGCTCCTGTAAACCTTGTTTCATGAGGCTTACAGGAGCAGTTGACAAAGGCTTCCCTTGTCGACCACACTGCGTTTAGACTGCCGCGCTGTGCCGGATCAGCTGATTGTCGGCACAGCACAGCGGCCATTTTTATTTTAATGAAGCGGGGATTATTTAAATCCCCGCGTCATTGACTATGTCGAGTAAACTACTTTACATGGCTCCGTCAACGGAGCCATGTAGTCTAGACACACCCTTGGGCAGCATATTGGAGAGGGAACTCATACCTAGAGCAAATCTTATATTATGGGATCTAAATAAGTCTGTTTTAAATATATAACATGGTGAATGTATCATTTGGCTTGGCCACTGGGGGAATCCTGACACGGTGCACACAGGATTTTCAAGTCATTCAGTCCTGGTCAGATTTAGGGGCAGGCAACCCATTGGCTGCCTGGGGTGCTGGTCTTGGAGAGAGCTGGGCTTCGGGTGTTTTTGTTGGTAGATTTATTGTTGTTAGCAACAAAAGGGAAAATAGAATGTTTGAAGTAAAATGTTTTGGGTATTCCATATATGGATTCATTTTTTTTAAACCTCTTACATTGTTCTGGATCTTTGTAGAATCTCATGGAACCTTCCTAACATTGAGAACTACATTTTCCTTCAACCTCTTAGAATGTTATCAACCATGCCCTTATGGGTATAAAATGGGTGGCTGTCAGTCTCTCAGCCTGGTTGTGTCAGATGCAGTAGTGTCTTCTTTAGACTCTGTATCTCTCTTCAGAGTGTTTCAAAAGATATATATCCTGTTTTCAGCATCAGCTGTCAGGTGGAAGTTCCTCCCAGCAATGTTATAAATCTGATCATGAAGCTGCAAAGTGACATTTGCTGGAAAAAGCCACATAGACAGCTTAAGGATTGTGAGGTATCAAATGACTGAGTGTTGGCAGAATTGTATAAATATCTGAGAGTATTAAGTTGAATACATGTGTAATTACGTTTTCTGTAATTAATAACGTTTATGTATTATAATAAGCCTAATATGTATGAACGTCTATCCATCAATGTAAAACCAATCTGTCAATCATTCTAAGAAACCATTGCTGCATGGTCATTCTGCACGTAGTACCATCTAACTGTCTAGTTTTGAAATATAATGAATATGCATGAAGATGGAACGTTGTTATGAATATTAATTTGTAATTGTCTAAAGAACCAATGGTTTTAAAATCATGTAAATGAGCATCCTTTTAGAGCCAATCATTTTAAAAGAAGCCCTCATGAATATGTATGAGTCTAGCCTATAAAAGCCTGTGCAATGCCCGTTTTAAGCGTTGCGTTGGGGCGTCAGGTTAAAGTTAGGTTAGGCTAGACTTAGCATAGTGAGAGGCTGAGATGCGATATTGTTATGGGATGCGTGATTGAGTTAAGTTAGGTTATATAAGAGCAGTGTAAGCGGAAGGCTTATACTCGATAGTATACGTTTATGTAGGTAGTTTAGTGAATAGATAGTTTAGATTTCGTCGTCGAGTCTGTCCGTCAGGTTCGCGTCGGTCCACGCACATCGGCTGTTGTCGAGTCTGTTCGGCGGGCATGTCGCGACTTAGTTTGGGTTTTAATTTAGGATAGAGTAAGGTTAGGTTAGATAGGGTTTAGTGTCCATCGTCTGCTCCAGCTGCCCCGAAGTGCAGGAAGAGCTGGAAGAGTCATGACCTGTAGAAGTCGAAGTCATCACACTCAACCCCAGCCGCTTCGTGGGACACCTGGCTGTTCCTCTCTGAGGGCCCGGAAGGACCCAAGGATCGAGGTCACCAGCTTCGGCGCCGTCTACCATCATGGGATTCCTGGTAGTTCCTCTCCCGAGGCCCAAAAGGACCAACGGATTGTAGGTCGCCAGCAACACCTCCATCGTCTCAGCGCCGCAGACTCTGGTACTCTTTTATAATTTGGGACTTCCCCAAATTTGCTTGTTTGATTCTTTGACCAATATAGTCTTGTGGTCTAAATTTATAAAACGTGTTATGTTTTTATTCTTGCATGCCACATACCATACCAATCTGGATCAGAGAATAACCAATGATAGATGTGGTAGAGCGTCCGCACCTGTAACATTCGTGTATGTAATCAGGCTAATTGGAGTTAATATGCTACGTTAGCTCAGGGGAGCCTAACAGATTTCATACATTACCTCTTTAGCCGGGTAACATGAGGTTTTTGATGCCCTCATGGAACTGGGACAGTCTAATAAAACTAAGGCCAGAATCTGACATGAGGTGCAAAGCCAGATTTCTAACTTCAAATTTCTGGTCTCAATTGTCATTTGACACAATATCCCATTCCAAGTACACATTGTAAGGAAGGCATTACAAATTCAATCAATGGACATAATGACTGCCATTATTTTAATGAGAAGTTGCCTTGATATCATTGTGGCCCAGAGAGACAATGGATTAGCAAGTGCCATCACTTCTGCCAGAGTAATGGCAGAAAACTTAGGTGTTCAGCCTGTCTTTGAGGAAACTTGTATTGGAAGAGACATTTTTGCTATAAAGGCAGAACGGGAAGCTTGGAAGAAAAATGCAAGAGAGGTTTTTTTTCTCACTTATTGACATTGCTCAAGTGTTAATTGAAAATAGGTTTGGACACATGACATACTATGAAAAGACGTGGGCAGAGCAGGGGTGGGACAGGAAAGGGGGATTTCCAGCAGAGAGGAAAACACTTGTGAATGGTTGCACAGGCCTTCACCAGATGTTGTTACATGGGGAATGTTCAGACATCAATGATAAAGGCCTTCATGTTGGGAAACACTACAATTCGTTTATGATGCAGAGCTGAAGGACACTTTTTAAAATGTATGGATAGCTTTTAGGATTCTGCTCATGCTTCCAATCACAGTTGCCAGTAGTGGGCACAGCTTTCTGAAGCTCAGTCTCATTAAAACACATCTTCAATAGAGAATGGCTGTTGAGAGACAGACATTGCTTGAAAATATCCAGTCCAGTGTCTGGATCTCTGATGCTGTTCTTCAGTTTGTGAGGGAAAAGGCAAGAAAAGTGACCTTTCGAATTTCTGGACTAGACTTAGTGGAAGACTTAGAGGAAGCATAATGCTTTTATTTGCTTATACATGGCTTATACATGGCATGAATAGATGCAGGTTTAGAGATCCTGGTCTGCAAGTTTATCATATTATATGACAGGGTTCAATCATGCATGCAAATAGTGCATCAAAGGCATGAAATGGGCTACAAATAATAGAATCCTTGAATTGGAGGGGACCTCAAGTGGCCATTCCCAAGGGAAAAGTTGTTGACCAAAAAAAAAAGACAGGGAAAAGCTATTGAGCAAAACAAACAAACAAACAAACAAACAAACAAACAAACAAACAAACAAAAAGGACACGAAAAAGAAGTTGTTAAGCAAAATAACCCAAACAGTTTGCCCTTTTATCAGGAGAGCAGGCATTGCCTTTTAAGGGTGGCCATTTTGAACTCTGTTCTCCGTGGCACACCTCCAACTGCCTTGCGGCACATTGGTGTGCTGCGGAAAACACTTTAAGAAATGCTGGTCTAGACCATTCCTGATAGATGTCTATCCAACCTGCTCTTAAATATTTCCAGTGATGGAGATTCCACAAACTCCCTGGGCAATTTATTCCAGTGTTTAATCACTCTGACAGTTAGGAAGTTTTTCCTAATGTCTAAACTAAACCTCCTTTGCTGCAATTTAAGCACATTGCTTCTTGTCCTATCATCAGAGGCCAAGAAGAACAATTTTTCTCCCTCCTCCTTGTGACAGCCTTTTAGATACACGAAAACCACTATTATGTCCTCTCTCAGTCTTCTCCTTTCCAAACTAAAGCCCAGTTCTTTCAGTCTTCCCTCATAACTCACGTTCTCTAGACCTTTAATCATTCTTGTTGCTCTTCTCTGGACCTTCTCCAATTTCTCCACATCTTGCTTGAAATGTGGTGCCCAGAACTGGACACAATTCTCCAGTTGGGGCCTAATCAGCTCAGAGTAGAATGACTTCTCATGTCTTACTCACAATAGTCCTGTTAATGCATCCCAGAATCATGTTTGCTTTTTCTGCAACAGTGTCACACTGTTGACTCATGTTTAACTTGTGGTCCATTATAATCCCTAGATACCTTCTGCAGTACTCCTTCCTAGACAATCATTTCCCATTCTGTATGTGTGAACCTGATTGTTCCTTCCTAAGTGGAGTACTTTGCATTTGTCCTTATTAAACTTCATCCTATTTACCTCAGACCATTTCTCCAGTTTGTCCAGATCACTTTGAATTTTGACTCTATCCTCCAATGCACTTGCAACCCCTTCCAGGTAGGTATCATCTGAAAACTTAATAATCATACTCTCTATGCTATCATCTAAATCGTTGATGAAGATATTGAATAGAACCGGTTCCAAAACAGATCCCTGTAGAACCCCACTTTTATGCCCTTCCAGCATGATTGTGAACCATTGATAACTACTGAGAACAGTTCTCCAGCCAGTTACGCACCTACTTTATAGTAGCCCCATCTAGGTGGTATTTCCCTAGTTTATTGATAAAAAGGTCATGCAAAACCATGTCAAATGCCTTACAGAAGCCTAGGTATACCATGTCCACTGCTCCTCCCTTATCCTCATGACTTGTTATCTTATCAAATAAAGCTATCAGATTGGTTTGACATGATTTGTTCTTTACATATCCATGCTGGCTGTTCTCTCTCACCTTATTTTCTTCCAGATGTTTGCAGATGAATTCCTTCATTACCTGCTCCATTATCTTTCCTGGCACAGAAGTTAAACTTACTGGTCTGTAGTTTCCTGGGTTGTTCTTATTTCCCTTTTTATAGATGGGCACTATATTTGCTCTTTTCCAGTCTTTTGGGATCTTTCCCTACTTCCATGATTTTTCAAAGTTGATAGCTAAAGTCTCCGGTACCTCCTCTATCAGCTCCTTGAGTATGCTAGGAAGCATTTCATCAGGCCCTGGTGACTTGCAGACATCTAACTTTTCTAAATAATTTTTAACTTGTTCTTTTTTTATTTTAACTTCAAAACCTACCCCATTTCCACTAGCATTCACGATGTTAGGCATCTTGTCACCATCCATCTTCTTGATGAAAACCAAAAATAAAAAAAAAAAAAAAAAAAAGTCATTGAGCACCTCTGCCATTTCCAAGTTTTCTGCTATTGTTTTTTCCTTTTCACTAAGCAATGGGCCTACCCTGTCCTTGGTCTTCCTTTTGCTTCTAATATACTTGTAGAACATTTTCTTGTTACACTTTTTGTCTCTAGCTAGATTTAGCTCATTTCGTGCCTTTGCCTTTCTAATCTTGCCCTTGCATACCTGTGTTGTTTGCTTATATTCATCCTTTGTAATTTGACCTAGTTTCCACTTTTTATGACGCCTTTTTTATTTTTGGATCCTATAAGATCTCCTAGTTGATCCAAGGTGGTCTTCTGCCACACTTTCTATCATTCCTATGCAGTGGAATAGTTTGCTTAATAATGTCCCTTAAAAAACTGCCAACTCTCTTCAGTTGTTTTTCCTTAGGGTATGTCTACACTACCACCCTAGTTCGAACTAGGGTGGCTAATGTAGGCATTCGAAGCTGCAAATGAAGCCCGGGATTTAAATATCCCGGGCTTCATTAGCATCTTGCCGGGCGGGCGCCATTTTTAAATCCCCTTAGGTCGAACTCCGTGCCCGCGGCTACACGCGGCACGGAGTAGGTAGTTGAACAAGGTGTACCGGTAGTTCGAATCAGAGATCCTAATTCGAACTACCTACTCCATGCCGCGTGTAGCTGCGGGCACGGAGTTCGACCTAAGGGGATTTAAAAATGGCGCCCGCCCGGCAAAATGCAAATGAAGCCCGGGATATTTAAATCCTGGGCTTCATTTGCAACTTCGAATGCCTACATTAGCCACCCTAGTTCGAACTAGGGTGGTAGTGTAGACATACCCTTAGTCTTGCTTCCCATGGGACCTTACCTCCCAGCTCTCTGAGTTTACTAAAATCTGCCTTCCTGAAATCCATTGTCTCTGTTTTGCTGTTCTCCCTTCTACCATTCCTTAGAATCCTGAAATCTATGATTTCATGATCACTTTTACTCAATAAAATTTCACACAATAAAAATAAAGTATTCAAAAGTCTTACAAAATGGAGGGATGGTGATGAATACACTACTCCCTGGTTCACCATTTGGTGTAGGACTGCATCCAGTTTAAACAAAGGTCCTACAATGTATCTTTCAAAAAGTATGATTGGAGATAATCTTTCCCTTCTAAAATCAGGAGGCACTTTTTACAGTGGGCATATTTTTATCATATGTTAATTGGAGATCAAAGGGAAAGTGTAAGAATAGGATTTTTGTTTGATATCATTTGCTTCAGTGTGTACATATGATAGGGGACAGGGAAAGGAAGGTCTCTATCCCTGAAGCTTTGCTACCATAAATCTTTCCTGCTTATTTAAATGCATTTGTGAGTAGCTTTGGTCTCACAGCCAGCTTTCATCTCACTATTCTGGAAAGAAATTAAAGTTCTTCCTTTTTCATTCTACCTTGTTTTCTCTGAAAACAAAATGAGCCATCCCGCCTCAATTTTTTCCCTTTCCTCTGCAGTCAGTGATACAGGACACAGAGATACTGGAAAAATACAGATGCTTTGGGCCCCATGCCCTCTCAGACAGGCATGGAACCCAAAATGAGCTCCATGCCCAACAGAGAGTGAGTGAGAATGACCTTGCATTCTGATTCTGCACAAAGACCATAAAGCTGTCCTAGTTAAGTACCTGAGTGTTCTCTGACAGGGGGAATTGAGGAATGGTCTAAAATTAATGTAGTTGGATCTGTACTGCACTTTTCCAACTTCTTTGGAGTAAGGAGTATGTTAGAAGTATGGCTGCAGTCTAGCTCTGTGATTCTCAAGATATTACTGCTAGTAAAGGTTACAGGAACTTGATGGATCGCAGAGACCACAGACCCAGTGACTGGGGCTCTAATCTGGTAGCCTTCTACAACAACTTTGCAAAAATACAAATGACAATGCAAAGTACAAGGCAATGGAGAATTAGGGTATGTGGAAAGCTAATGGGAAGTGACTAGAGCTGTGTAGTTAGAGACAGGCAGTGAAAAAGCTTTTCTAAGGGCAGAAGAACTTGCAGCATAGCAGAATAAATTCTTAGTGCAAAAAAAAGCTATTTTCAGCACTGAAGTTAGATACTGCAGGGAGGCAGCAGATGTTTGAACAGAGCTGATATGTCTGAATAAGAAAACTTTCCTTAGGGCTGTGCATGTTTTTAAACTTAAAACATTGCTTTTCAAGGCTGAACTGAAGATATAAGACAATAAAAATGTATGACCGGCAAGTCCAAGATTGTCAAATAGTGCTACAGTGGTTTGAATGCCAAAGATATGTATTCACACTACCTAAACTATGCTAAACATTTTCCTTCAGGACATTATTTATCACAACTCTTAGATAATTTCTTTTCTAAGAATCAGATTAAATTAGCCTTGTTATTTAATCACTCCCAAAATATCTTGACCCTCAAAGTTCAATATTGATTAAGGAACCTGATAGTACATCTCCAGTTTTAAAATAGCTACCAACTGCTCTTACAAAAGGATTATATTAGCCGTTAATGAGAAGTATAGTGTCACTACAGTATTATAATAGGGCATTTGATGCTTTAGTATCACTGTGTTAATAAGGAATTAAGAAAAGTCTGAGAAACATGATAACTATTGAACAGCTTTAACTAAGATGTATGTTTTTACATTACTTTATTTTGTAGAATCACTTAGGGCATGTCTACACAGCAGCCTTATTTCAAAATAACTACACGAGCATCTACACAGAAAACCCATTATTTCAAAACAATTTTGAAATAACAGGTGGCTTATTTCGGAGTCTGTAACCCTCAGTTTATGAAGAAAAATGCCTATTCTGAAATAGCCACAGGCGGCTGCAATAGAGGACTCCCCTGCTCTTGCTCACAAGGTGTCTGGAGAGGCCTGCCTTATTCCTGACACTGAGGTGGGACATCCTCCCACCACAAGCCACCTCCCACCATAAGCCACCACTAGAAGGAAGTCTCATGTGGATGTCCTGTCACCAGCGGGCAGGGGTGAGCCACTCACACAGCTCCAGAATGGTGTCCTTCTGCATGTGAAAATTGTGGAGCCATTGCTGGTCATCCCACTGCTCCATAATGATCCAGTCCCACCAGTCAGAACTGGTGTCCAGACTCCAGAAGCAGTGGTGCATGGTGTGCAGGGGAGAACAGGTGGGGTCGTACTTCATGAGCTGTGCCTGCAAAGGGATGAGGAAGTTTCTTGTGATGAGCTGGGTGTTGTGTTCCTGCAGAGTCAGGAAGGCAGCCTGCTGAAAATACTGCAGGAGGTGCAGCACAATCCGTAAGAGCTGTCAGCTGCTGGGAGGCAGGTGGAGCTCCATTTCCACAGAGTTGAGGTGTCCACAAGGGCAACCACAGCAGACAAAGAAAAGTCTTTGCTGTCCCTCAAGGAGGTAGGCAAAGGGGAAGAGCCTGAGACACGACTGTACAGGGGGATCCCTTTAAGCCTGAGTCTCAGATAGCCTCAGGCAGCAGCTCCAGGAAGTGAGTGCTATCCTGATGCCCTGCCTGAAGTGCTTCTGGGTGGCTTATATGCGATTCAGCGCCCAATGAGTGTGGGTGCTCTATTTTGGAATAGCTCAGCGCTATTTTGATTGGCGTATGCTGTGTAGATGCGCTATTTTGATTGGCGTTTGCTGTGTAGATGCGCTATTTTGAAATAAGCTTATTTGGAGTATTCTTCTGGAATAGTTTATTCCGAAATAAGCGTGCAGTGTAGACGTACCCTTAGTGTTTTTAATTAGTAACTGTACAGTCTAATTAGAGAACCTCTTAAGTATGTCACTCTCATAGAAAATGTATCAGTATAAAATTAGACCTTTGCTTGCAATGGTCAGTGTGAGGATCTAGATAAGAGAAGATATTTAGTGGATCTGGAAAAGACCAAATTGAGATACTATCACTGTATAAAATATGTTGTAGAAACTTGACAATGAAGGCAAATCAATTTCAAATAGCACAAAAAGAACAAAAACACAGCTTGTGCAACTTCCTACACCTGGATCTGTTCCTGTGGATATGGCTGTTTTCTTCCTAATTTGAGTACAGTGAAATGGAAGTGGCTACAACTTTTACTATATCTGTAAGTGAATCTTTTTTTTCAAATTTCAGTCTAGCTTGTCATTAATGCACTGTTGCCAAGACATCCAGCAAAATCATACAACCATTGATTGTGGGGCTGTAATGGACCTTGAGAGCTCATCTAGTGCAGGACCTATTATACCTGAAAGGTGTTTGTTTAACCTGTTCTTAAAAACCTACAATGACAGAAATTCCACCACCTCCTTTGGAAGCCTGTTCCGGTTCTCAAGTATCCTTATAGTTAGAATGTTTTTCCTGTTACATAATCTGTATTCCCTAACTAAAGATTAAGGCACTTACTAGATACTTGACCTGTGGTGGACATGGAGAATAATTGATTGTTGTCCTCCAAATATGCAACCCTTAGCATATTTAAAGGTTCTTATCAACCCCCTCCCCCAGTGTTTTTATCAAATCTAAAAAAAGCCCAGGTGTTTTTCCAGTCTTTCCTCATAAGTCATGAGTGGGCAACATTTAGCATGCAGCCCATCAGGGCAAGGCCTGCACAACTTTCTTCAGCTCCCATTGGCCCGGAATGGTGAACTGCAACCAATGGGAGCTGCAGGGACCATGCCTGTAGATGGTCAGTGTAAACAAAATATCTCACAGCTCACCAGGTGATTACCCACACGGACCTTGTGAAGAAAGTTGCTGACCCCTATCCTATGTTATGCTGTCTAAATGCTTTAGCATTTTTGTTGCTTTCCTCTGGACTTTTGCCAGTTTTCCTATATCTTTCTTAAAGCATGGCACACAGAACTGGACATTATGTACTTCAGCTGAGGCTTCACCAGTGCTAAGTTACATCTTGTGTCTTACATACAACACTCTTTTTAATACACCCCAGAATGATAACCCTTTCTTGTCTCATATTTAATTTGTGATCCATTATAACATCCAGATCCTCTTCCTGTAGTCATATGACCTAGACAGTTATTTTGTGTGTTTGGTTTTTCCTTCCTCTCATGTAGTACTTTATACCTCTTTATTGATTTTACTTTGTTGATTTCAGACCAATTTTCCATTGCGTCAAGGTTCTTTTGAATTCTAATTCTGTCCTCCACAGTGTTTGAAATCCCTCCCTTCTTGTAACATCCACCAATTTTATAGGCCCACTCTGCACTGCATTATGCAAGTCACAAAGGAAAATACAGATTGATGCCCTTGGGTCCAGGACTCTCTGGTCTGGCAACATCTCTGGTCTGGCAGTACCATCATGGATGTTACTGTACCAGAGAGTCCTGGAACCCTAGTGGCAGTGAGTGAAGCAGCATAGCCCAGGTGGCCCCGAGCAGCAGAGCCCTGGCACCCCAGGGCAGTGGAGCTTGGCAGCCCTGGAGCAGTGGAATCCTGGCAGTCCCAGGAGAGCAGAGCAGTGGAGCACTGGTGGCCAGGGGGCAGGCAGCAGAGCTGTGGTGGCCCTGGAGCTGCAGAGCAGTGGAACCCTGGCAGCCTTTGAGCTGGCCACACAACTGGCAGCCAAGTGGCCAGGAGGGGAGCCTAGCCAGGTCTGTTGATGGACCCTAGAAGAGCCTGGAGCCCATCAGCAGAGGGGTGGAATTGACCTTCTGTGTCCAGCAAACTCCCTCCTTTGGGACTGGTCAGATCCCAAAGGTGCTAGACCAGGTAGGTCCAACCTGTATTAACTACTTCTAAACCCAGGACAGAACTTTGCACTTGACCCCATTAAATTCCTCTTCCAGTTTGGCAGCAAACCATTGATTCCATTTTCGATCAATGCTATAATATTGCATGAAGATTTATTTTGTAATTCTCTTTAAAGCTGATCAGCATTACTCACAAGTGCAAATTATTTGGCATTGTGTTCTAAAAAAGTGTTGCTTTTTCTAGTATTTTAACTTTATTTTGACCTATGCTGTTTGCTTATGATAAGTGACTGGTGTGAGAAATGACGAGACCACAGGAATAAGGGAACAGTGCATTTGAAACAAGTGGGAAAGACCTTGGCATTATGTTTTCCATACTTTAAAGCTTGTCTTTCCAGGCTAGTTGGCTTTTAAGGGAAACAAAGGAACAGAACTAATAAATAAAATCTTTGTGAGAGGAAAAACTAAAACATTTCTGTCTGTATGTAAGATCCTCTGTCTTGAAACAATCTCACAACACTGTCCATTAGACAGATAGGGATCTTTCAAGATGCCAGAAAAAGGAACTATGTACATCACTGCACCACTAATTGTCAAAATAACATTATCAATACTCAGGTGATAACAGTTAGGTAAGGCCATGGTCTTGCCATTTCTTAATGGAAACCCCACATAAAAGACACAGAAGAACCCATGAGATTCTCCTTGCTGAGTTTTCCCTAGAACATTCCAAAGTTTTTGTCACCTTTGGATCCAGTTATGTTGTGATTTCTGTCCAGAGCCCACAGACCTTAGCAAACAATGGTCAACTAACCTGAGAACTGCCACCCAAAAATGATCATGTCTGTTAAGCCAGCCTCTGGAAGCAATAGCCAAAAACATCAGGCAATGAATCAGGAAGACAGACCATGATCTTTGTCATGGCATTTTTGTGTGTAAGTTCACAGCAAGAAGGGACAGGTAGTAGCCACTGTCTCGTCACACGTACAGTTTCACCTGCCGAACAGAATCATTTGAGACAGGCAAAGGGGGAGAAACAAAATAGGTGAACAGCAGGATCTACTTTAAAGATCCTTGCTATATGCAGTTGAACCAAGGAACAGATTATGGTTGTGTGGGAAAGATCATTAAGCCAGAGAGAAGAGGCATTGGATATGTAGCGACAGAATGTAGTGGCATGATACAGAGAAAGTAAAATATCTTTTTTCTTGCCTAAGATGCTATTCAGTACCTTCAGAGTCTGTTGTGTGCATATGTTTTTGGATTCTGAATGTCTATCAGAGTCATGCTTGTTCCAAATGATCCACAGAGCACTGGAGTGCTCTCTTGTACTGGGCTAGCATTACTCCTTCCAGTCACCATTGTGACTTGCCCTCTATGAGACAGTAAATAGATTATTTTTCAATCAAACACTCCTGCTGTACTTGAGAGACAATGCTTTAATGTCATCTCCCTCTTCACTCTGTGCTCAGACAGCTGCTAGTGATTGACCAAATAGCAGATATCTGTAGTCATAAATGCCATTGAACAGTTGTATAGTTATCATGTGCTGTGAGAGTTCTGAAGGGTTTTCTTTTGGAACCCTTTGTTGGACTGCGCTGAAGCTTTCTGCAACTTTATCCTACCCTTGTGTAGTGTTGATGGGCAAATATTATCTTCTATTTTCAGATTATCTTCCTCAATGCTAAGCTTTAAAAGTCTCACAGAAAATTTGCCCGGGCAAATTGAGTGCCTTATTTCCCTACTGTGCAGCCATCTTATCTTCTTTGAAAATCTCATGTCCAATAATATTTGTGAATACCTTTTGCATTATTTGCCCAGCTCATTCTATTCATTCTTTTCATTTCTGCTATCTAAAGCATGAAAACAAGGAGTTGATAGATCTAAGAAAATGGTACGCACGATCCAGCAAAAAGAAACACTGCATCCGTCTTGTAAGTATTTTCCATAAATAATGGGAACATCAGAATTTCCCTATTTGATCAGATTTGTATTATACTGTTAGCTTATCTTTACTTCTAGCCACTAAGGGTACACAGCAACATTATTTTGAAATAACTATAGCTATTTAACGTAGTATGCATCTACACAGCAGGCAGTTATTTCAAAATAATGTAGAAATAATGGAGAGTTGGAGGATTTCTTATTCCAACTCCTTTAATCCTCATTGTACACGGAGTAAAGGAAGTCAGAGGAAGAATTCTCTATTTTGAAATAAGTGCTGTGTAGACACTCTCAATTTTGAAATAAGCTATGCAATAGACGTAGCTCAATTTGTGTAGCTTATTTTGAGTTAAGCCCTGCTATATAGATGTACTGTACAATAAGGGTTACAGGAGTCAGAGTAAGAAGTCCTCCAGCTTGACGCAGACAAAGTTATTTTGAAATAATGCTAGTTATTTTGAAATAATGTTGCTGTGTAGATGTACCCTAAGTGAGAAGTACTTGTTTACTAGCCTGGAGCAGGAGATTAGAAAGAATATTTAAGTGATTAAATTAATGTAAAGCAGTTTTGAAGCATTTCAACATACCTATGCTCAAGAAAATAAATATAAGCCATGTAAAAAAGGCCCAGATTTTCTTTACCCTGTTAAATCTGTTTTCATAATTAAGTTTTATCGATTTCAAAATGTCAACATCTGCTTCAGAAAGAACAAACTGGGCTGGAATATGCATTGGAACCTTGTGGGGAGGTAAGCAAATGTTGCTAATTCTGCTTTGTGATAACATTTTCTACAGCTGTAATCTTTAAAAGGATTGATTGTTGGTAAAAATTCTCCTACGGTTTGGAAATGGAGATGTAAGAACATTTTCTACATAAACAAAATCTGAGCACAAAATAATTGTTCTGACACATACAGCTGTCATGTAAACAGATTTAATTTAATATGCCTGAGCAACTTCAGTGGATGATTCTGGAACATTTAAAAAATATCCTGTCATAACTCCTCTTCCTCTCCAATTTAGTTTAAGATACAGAAGGAAAAGAACATAAGAACTATTTAGTACTGCTTCACTAAGCTTTTGCAATATTCCTTTTTATCTACTTTGGGAGCTGTATTTTGCACTGAACATTGTAGAGACTGAGCCAACATTTCAAAGCATTATCACATTTTGCACATGACAAGTTGCTAGGTTCTGCCTTGGCTGGTCTCCTTTCCAGTGCCAGGGATGGCATGCTGGGTGTGGGAGGATGGGAGAGGGAAGGGAGCATCTGTGAAAGCTTTAAGCCTTCAAGAAAATCTGGAGTTTTCAAAAATTCCTGTGTTACATTTTCCATCCAATCAGGAGGATGGTGTGTCATCACCCACTAAGTGAACATAAGATTTGCAAGTGCCTGCCATTGACATCAGCACTATCAAAGGCACACATATCAAATAGTAGAGATGTTTCAACTAATTTTAAGTTTGACTAGTGCAACCAGATTGGACAAAGGTTGGCTCAGAAGCTCTAGATGTGATCATGAGGGAGAGGGCAAACCTGCTCAGAAAAATTATTATGAAGCTGAATGTAACAAATGATGAGAAGTGGCCAGTGTGAGTTGCTTGATACCCTGGTTGTGTGAGAGTTCTTCTCTTCCATAAGCTTTCATGTAGCATTCCATGGAGGTGAGCTCCCTAGCAGTTAGTTCTCCAATTGGCGTGGTAATGAGATTCAGAATGGAGTCAGCCATGAACCCAGATGGGACTAGAGGTTGAGACCTTACATGCTTTGGAGCCTGGTTGTCCTCGAGTGTATGCTGGGGAAGATTATGTAGATCAATGAGGGCAAGTGCAGGTGATCTGGAAAGGCTTAGCATGCCCCATTTGGCAGAGTACCAGTGGAGAGAATAGTTGACCTAGAGGAAAAAGCACCAGCCTTCTAGTATTTTTCCTCTCCCAAAAAAATGTGAAGTCATCTAACACTGGAGAATATGTTAGGGGAGAGGGACCTGTTCATTTTCCCAGAAAATTGCTCTACTACAGATGTGCCTGTGTGATATATGAAGAAGTACTAAAGATATTGTCATTAGAAGAAATTTTAGAACATATTGATAAGCTAGACAGAAACAGATGATTAACTAAACAGTAACAAATCACCAGGACCAGATGGCATTCACCCAAGAGTTCTGAATGAATTCAAATGTGAATTGTGGAATTATTGTGGTTTGCAACCTTCCTTTAAATAATCTTCTGTACCAAATGACTGGAAGATAACTAATGTGACACTAAACCAATTTTCAAAAAGGGCTTGAGAGGTGATCCTGGCAATAACAGATCGGGAAATCTAACTTCAATGCCGGGCAAATTGGTTGGAACTATAGTAAAGAACAGAATTGTCAGACACATATATGAACATAATTTGCTGGGGAAAAGTCAACATGATTTCTCTAAAGGGAATCCATGCCTCACTAATCTACCACAATTCTTTGAGGGGGGGGCAACAAACAAGTGGAGAAGGGGCATCCAGTGAATACAGTGTATTTAGATTTCCAGAAAGCCTTTAACAAGTTCCCTCACCAAGGTCTCTTAAGTATAGTAAGCTCTCATGGAATAACAGAGAAAATCCTCTCATGGAATGATAACAGGTTAAAATACAGGAAGCAAGAGGTAGGAATAAATGGTTGGTTTTCAAATTGGAGAGGGGAAACTAGTGGTGTCCCACAGTAGTCTATACTGGGACCAATCCTATTTAACATATTCATAAATTATCTGGAGAATGGGGTAAACAGTGAGATGGCAAAATTTGCAGATGATACTAAACTTTTCAAGATAGTTAAGTTCAAAGCAGACTGTAAAGAACTTCAAAAGGATCTCACAAAACTAAGTGATTGGGCAACAAAATGCCAGATAAATTTTAATACCGATAAGTGAAAAGTAATGCATATCGGAAAACATAATCTCAACTATAAGTATGACATGATAGGGACTAAATTAGTTATTACTACTCAAGAGAGAGATCTTGGAGTCATTGGATAATTCTCTGAATACATCCACTCAATATGCAGCAGCAGTCTAAATAAACAGAATGTTAGTAATAATTTAAAAAGAGATAGAGAATATCTTATTGTCTCTATATAAATTCATGGTACACCCACATCTCGAATACTGTGTGCAGATGTGGTTGCCTCATTTCAAAAAAGATACTTTGGCATTGGAAAAAGTTCAGGAAAGGACAGAAAAAATGACTAGGAGTTTGGAATGGCTGCCATATTAGGAGAGATTAATAAAACTAGAATTTTTCAGCTTAGAAAAGAGGAGATGAAGGAGGGATATGATAGAGGTCTATAAAATCATAACTGGTGTGGAAAAAGTAAATAAGGAAAAGTTATTTACTTCATCCCTTAACACAAGAACTAGGGGTCACCAAATAAAATTAATAGGTAGCAGGCATAAAGCAAACAAAAGGAATATTTCTACATACAATGCACAATCTCTGGAACTCCTTGATAGAGGATGTTGTGAAGACACATCATCACATTTCAACAGGGTTCAAAAAAGAACTAGATAAATTCATGGAAAATAGGTCTTTCAATGGCTATTAGCCAGGATATGCAGAAATGGTGTCCCTAGCCTCTGTTTGTCAGAAGCTGGGAATGGGTGAAATGGGAGTGATAATTTGATGACTACCTGTTCTGTTCATTCCCCCTGGACAGCTGGCCTTGGCCACTGTCAGAAAACAGGATACTGGGCTAGATGGACTTTTGATCTGACTCAGCATGGATGTTCTTATGTTTTTATGTGGCCATGTATTTACCTAACACATACTTTCTAGCAAGAAAATGGAAAGTATAAGGGATTGGCTCTATTGGACCCACAGTAGACATATGTATTGATTATATGGATTACATTGATGGAGGGATGTGTGCGTATTAACAAGTTCATATATCCTCCATGTTTGTGATAAAACATCTACTAAAAGAGGTGTTGTTTTACTAAAGATAAGTATTTTAACTAAATTCTCAAGTTTTTCAAATGCTATTATATCTGAAAACCATCAGTCTTATGCCAAAACTATGAGGCTACGTCTACACTGGCAGCTTCTTGCGCAAGAACAGCCGTTCTTCCACAAAAACTTGCCGTCTGTCTACACTGCACGAGCGTTCTTCCAGAAGTAAATTTACAGTACAGCATTGTAAAACAGGGCTTCTTCCGGAATAGTTATTCCTCTCCCCACTAGGAATAAGCCCTCTTGCGCAAGAGCTCTTCCAGAAGAGGCCAGTGTAGACAGGCAACATGAATTTCTTGCGCAAGAAGCCCCTATGGTTAAAATGGCCATCAGAGCTTTCTTGCGCAAGCAAGCGTCTACACTGCCATGGATGCTCTTGCGCAAAAGCACATCTCTTGCGCAAAAGCACATGCCAGTGTAGACGCTGTCTTGTGGAAGAATTTTTGCACAAGAACTCTTCCGCAAAAGAGTTCTTGCGCAAGAAGCTGTCAGTGTAGATGTAGCCTCATGAGAGTAAATTGCAGCCAAATGGAAGTGAAATAGTATATTCTTGTATGCCTGCATGAACTGTAGCCAAAATGGAACTGTCAGAACATGATTATTTGTCAAGTCCTTGTTTCTTCACTTATCCAGGGTTGTAAATGCAAGTCTTCAAATAAGTTTGTAGGTATAACAACAATCATCATTGGAGAGACTAGTTCCTCGAATCACGTAGTAGCAACCATGAACTTCTTGAACTTACTCCATGGAGCCAAGTAATAAAAGTTGGCCATCGTGCAGCCTAGAGAGTTTGTTTTACATGTTTCATACATGTAAGAGCCAGACACATTATGAATTAATTGGGCTAGCTGCTTCTGGACTTTGAAAATTTGGATAATAATTTGATTTAATAAATACATCTGGGCATGTTTACACTCATATTTAATGTAAAGATATACACAGTAAATTATGCTTTGATGTAAATATTGAAATGTATGCAATATTTTGATAAAGCAAATGTATATGGTAACAATATTGCTTATCCTTTACTGTTTAAGAGAACATGCACTGTTGAGTAGAGTTGTTTTGGGAACAGGTTTAGAATTTTATAAAGGATATCTCCATTCATATTCAGTAACTTCTAAAGCCCTTGTTTTTATTTCTTGGTGTGCTGTCTAATCAGTGCAGAATGCAAGACATCATTATTGATGGCAAAAGAAATCCTGATTTAGCACTGGGTGAAAAGTCAATACAGTAAAACTCCAGTGGTCCAGCATCCAATGGTCCGGCACTACTGATGGTCTGGCACCATCTGGAACCCAGAAGTGATCCGGGCAGCCGGACAACTGGAGCTGCTCTGCCCCCTGCGTCCCCAATTCAGCCGCGGCTGAAACTGACCAGTGGCTGACTCGGGGAAGCCAGGGGCAGAGCAGCTGGGGTGCTGCCGGGTTGGTCCCGCAGCGCCGAGGGGCTCATGCCCCCCACTCCGCCCCAGACCCCTCATAGCCCCCCCTTCCGATAGTCCGGCATATCTGATAATCCGGCACCCCCTGGGTCCTAAAGGTGCCGGATTATAGGAAGTTTACTGTATATTGACATTTTTTCATCACAATAAGTTTTGAAAATGTTGATTTGGAAATGTCAAAATATTTCATCTTGACATTTTCAGTGAAAATTAAATGTTTAAATATTCCTAATTTGATATGTTTCGTTTTGGTTTGTCAAACTGAATCAAATGTTTAGTGGTGGATCAGTCCAACATTAATCTGTATTGCCCTAAGTTACTGTGGTGCCTTTTGGGAGATATAATTTTACTGCCTCATGCCTTATTCTCACTTATAGGGAGACTACATTTCCTGCTGGGCTGTATTTCCCATAAGCCACTGCAGTCTTGCAATTTCCATGAGGTACCATGGCAGATGAGAAAACTGGAGTATCATGGGAAATGTGGTCTGACCAGGAAGCCCAGCCTATAGGACAGAATGGAGCCATGAGTTACTTGAAGTACTACTCCCATTAGGCTGTCTGCACTACTGATATGGCTCTGGACTTGGCATTTGTAGACCTAGGTTCTAATTTCAGCTCTGAAACAGTACTGCTGTGTGAACTTCTGCACATTACTTTCACCTCTCCATGTCTTCATTTCCCCCAATAAACAGGAATAATGATACACCTTCCTTTGTAAACAGCTTTGAAACCTGTGGATGACAACTGCTACTTTTATTATCATAGGAATAAATAATAATAATAATAATAGTTTGAAAAAGGTAGAATAAATTTAGCAGAACAATAAGAAGAGAGTAGAGATGATTAAATAATCCTAAAATGTGAAAAAGACATTTGAAATAGTCACCGTAGCTTTAAAGTCAGTTAGCTGTCAATTTAAATTTTCACCAGAGGCAACTGGGGAGAGTTGGTAACAGAAAGTATTTCTTTGTGCCATTCATCTGTGATGTAATGTTATAGGAATGTACTGTCAGATATTCTGCGCCACCTGACGCCTGTTTATAGAATAGTCTGTCTGATCCACAGAAAGCCAGTTAGAACACTTCCATTAACGTGAAACATGCAGAGTGGTGGCTTGGTTTGTCTTTCACCCATACCAATCTGTCTGGGTGCATCCTTTTCCAAATTGCCCCACACTTTAAACTAAATAGATATGCTGCAGGAGATGCAAAACTTTTAGTGAAGAGCTGAGCAAAAACATTGGGTGAATGGTAAATTAGCTGAAAAATGCCTTCTTACGGTGCCAAAACTATTTGTGAATTTAGGTCAAATCTGGGAAATAATTTAGGCAACCCCATCATCCAATACCCCCAAAAAAGTTTTGAAAATGTCAGTATGGGCGCTGAACACCCTCATCCCTGCAACAAACAAATCAAAACAAAAACCACCTTGTTTTTCCTCTCAGCTCTACTCCAGTCTACCAGATCCTGGCTTCCCTCTTGTGACATCCTCCATGGAGTGGACATTCCCAGGAGAAGACTACATGTTGGAGCATCCCTACAGTCTAGTGCAGAGGTGAGGAACCTTTTTTGGGTCGGGGGCTGCTGACCCACAGAAAAATCAGTCAGAGACAGAGGGCTGTGGGGAGGTGGCAGGGGGGCTGGAATGCCAGTACAGGCTCCCCAGTGCTGGGGGAGACCCCAAGCCTCGGGGGTCAGATCCGGGCAACCCAGTGGTCACATCCGGTTCTGCGGGCCTTAAGTTCCCCACCCCGGTCTGGTGTTTTCCAGCTGCTCAAACAACTTTTGTGGGTCTTTGGGTGACTTGATAGAATTTGGAATATCATTCAGACTGCTCTAATTTATGCAGGGGCTCTTGGCTGGAACCAATACCAAGGGAACAGAAGTGTGTCTTGAAGCTATTCTTGCCCCATGCTGTATGATGAGCATAGAACAGAGAGACAAAAAAACTCCCACTTATTCTAAGTGCAGATATTTTTCCTATACTTGCATGCCCATAGCAGGATTAGTCTACACTTCAGAGTTAGGGTGACATAGCTATGTCAGTTAGGGCTGTGAAAAACAGAGTCCTGTCAGACATAGTTCTGCTGATCTAACCCCTAGTATGGTGATTGATGGAAGAATGCTCTGTTGACGTAGTGAATGTTGTTTAAGGAGGTGGCACTCTACACTGACAAAGGCCCCTTTCTGCTGGTGTAGGGTGCATATACAATATGGCTATGTCTAGACTGCATCCCTCTGCTGAGAGAGATCCCTCTCATTTTTTGAGGAGTACAGGAGCTGCCGAAAAAGCTCCCCGCTGTCGGCAGAGCCACGGCTACACTTTACTTTCACTTTCGATGCTGAGCCTGATCGGCACAGTGTCGGAACGTGAGTATGCAAATTAAGCCCGGGATATTTAAATCCTGGGCTCATTTGCACTTCCAAAGTGCTTGATTTGCATCCTTCTCTCTGCAGAGGGATGCAGTCTAGACACAGCCTATGAGGCTATGCAAGCAGAGTCATGACAACGTGCCAGTATAGTCTGTATAGAGTAGACATACCCTCAGTGCATCCCATCTCCACAAGCTTGGTGTAGAAAAGAGTCTGAGTGGATTAAAGGCCATACAGACTCCTTCCATATTTTATTTCAGTTGACATCCGTATACTAGATTCTGCTTTTAACAAGAGAAACATAGCTAAGCACTGGTCCACACTGCAACGTTATACTGTCATAGCTATGTCTCTGAGGGGTATCAGAGATGTAGTTAAGTTGATCCGAATCCCAGTGAAGGTAGTGGTAGGTATAAGTCAATAGAAGACTTCTTCCATCAATCTACCTACTGCCTCTCCAGGAGGTGATTTACCCACACAAATGGATAAATCCCTTATTGGTATAGGTAGTGTCTACACTGAAGCAATAGCATCACAGCTACAATGGATGTCTGATTACATCATTAACTCCTGCACAGAGGCAGGGTTGTAATTAGAAGATCATGTCAAGGCTCATTTCTTGAGATCACAGCACCTTCAGCTTGCAGCCTGAAATTTGTCTCTCTAGGAAGTTTACCAAATACCTAAGTGATACTCCAGGATCAACATGTCAGTGTAATAAGCCAACCAACCAACCGCCTCCCTTGTTTCCTAATTCTGAATGACCAGATTTTCCATCCTTAATGATTTATTTTGATTGGGATGTCACTTTGAGTTGGCTTCTTATGTCATATATAAGGGGTATCACGATCCTTTTTAAAAAATTTTTTAGGAAGTAATTTAGGCCTCCCTAAACTGTATTTGTTTTTTCTCCACTGAGGTGTGTTAGCTTTACTTGTCTTTATAGTTACTACCTGTTGAAAGTATTTGGTTACATTTTATTTTAAGAACATCCCTTCATTTTGAGTTCCCAGGACTGCAAATCAACTGGAATCTTAGTTCTAATTTTGTTCTAAAAGTATAGGGCTTGTCTACACTTAAAATGTTACCACAGTGAAACTGTTTGGCTACGTCTAGACTACGTCCCTCTGTCAGCAGAGGGATGTAAATGAAGCACTTTGAAAGTACAAATGAAGCTGGGATTTAAATATCCCGTGCTTCATTTGCATAATCACGTAATGGCGTTCTTTCAAAAAAGCGCTATTTCAAAATTGAAACCACAGTCTAGATGTGGTTCTTTCAAAAACAGGATGCTTTTAAACCTTACAGGATCTTTCAAAAAAGCGCCCCATTTTTGAAAGAACAGTGGCTAGACTGCGGTTTCAATTTTGAAATAGCGCTTTTTCAAAAGAGCGCCATTACGTGATTATGCAAATGAAGTGTGGGATATTTAAATCCCAGCTTCATTTGCAGCTTCGAAGTGCTTCATTTACATTCCTCTGCCGACAGAGGGATGTAGTCTAGATGTAGCCCTTGAGTGTAGACATTATCTATGCCAACAGAAGGGATTCTCCCATTGGTATAGGGAATCCACCTTCTTGAGAGCTGGTGCATAGGTCAATAAAATAATTCTTCCATTAACTTAGTACTTATTAAATGGGGACATAGGCCAGCTTATCTACACTGTCTGGGAGTGTTGATTTTTCACACCCATGACCTACATAATTAAATAAACCATCTTGTTAGTCTTTGAAGTGCTGCATAGTCCTGTCTTTTGTTTCAGCAAGACCAGACTAACACGGCTACATCTCTACTAATTTTGTAGCATAGATCAGATCACAGGGAATGTCTTGGGTACTTTTACATGACAGTAGCACAGCATCAGTGCCACAGCATACATGCTTTCTACATTGACTGAAGAGGCTTTCCATTGATATAGTTAATTCACCTCTCCAAGAGGTGCAAGAGTTTGATGGAGCATCCTTCCATTGACCAAACCCCATCTATACCAGAAGCTAGGTCAATCTAAAATCAAAATTAAAATTTCCACAGCCCTGATTAATGTAGCTAGGTTTACCTAAGTTTTAGGTGTAGACAATGCACTGTAGATAATAACTCATACAAGCATCTCTCCTCAACACTTGAAGGGTTCTTTTGGTTTTGAAAGGATTTTTTATTTAGGAGTTATTACTTCCCAGTCTCAAATGGATCTGAGTTGTTAACACACTGTGTGTAACGGGGATGTAGCGGGGTGGTAGGGCGAAGCAGTGGGCAGCCTCAGGCACTAGGAGAGACTGTATAAGAAGATACCAGTCAGGTGACATGACCTAACTTGATTCATCCACAAGGAGTTAAATATTCAGATAGGTAATTAAGGTGAGTAGGGTTTTGCAGAATATTCAACAAAGACTTGGACAATGAGAATTAGAGTTGATAGAGAACCTGAATTTGATCTCAATTGAGAACTCTTTTTTTAGTGAAAAACATGTTCATTTTTCATCCAACAGCAGCATCATACATTTACAGTATTTTCCAGAATGTTTCAAAGTTAAATTTATTGCTATCATTTTAGGCCTATTAGTCAGCATAACTATACTTTTCCTCATTTCCCACATATTGTAATTTTTGATAAATCCTAACATCTTTATAAAGCCATTACTTATTGTTTCCTTTTTCTGTACTTATAGTTAGCACCTCAGGGAGCAGAATTTCTTCCCTTGAGTACTAGGTCTTAGTTAATCCTAATAATAATAGCAATACTTATAAGAGCATCATGTGGAGTAATTGCTGTCTTCAAGGTACTAATGTAGTTGAGAATTTGGATTGCATAAAGCTTTGTAGCTCACTTACAACTTCAGTAACATGATAACACATGCATATTTATGATTGCTTAAATGCAATAACATTCTCTAGATAGGGGTAGTTGATAGACTGCAGACCAAATCTGGACCTCCAGATGCAGAACAGGCTGTAAAATTGTATTAACTTATCATTGTTTTTATTTGTTTCTGGAGTCTGGACCTGGATTATGCCTTAACCAAGAAATGTGGAGCAAAATTACTTAGAATGGCCCTGGTGAGGAGCTATTTCGAAATAGCAGCAGTGGACTGGCCATACAGCAGCTATTTTGAAACAGCTATTTCAGAAGAGGAGTTATTCCTCATGGAACGAGGTTTACAAAAGTCGGAATAAGCCGCTCATTATTTCAATATTATTTCAAAATAACAGAATTACTGTGTAGACGCTCACATTATTATTTCAGAATAACGCTAATTATTTTGAAATAATGGTGCAGTGTAGACGCACCCTAAGTGAAGAAGCTAGCCCTCTGTTGTTGGTTGCTCCGGTGTTCATGGAAATAGAACAAATAAACAGGATTGCCCCTAAAGGCCAGTCTTCTGGGCCCGGTGGTGGTTGTGGCAGCCCTGGCCAGTCTTCTGGGTCTGGCAGTGGCTGGGCAGCTCAACCCAGTCTTCCCTCTTAGGGAGGGGCAGCTGCACTTTCCTTCTCGGGAGCACGGGGAGAGCGTCTGGCTTGCTCGGCCGCTGGGCTCCAACTGGGCTTAGCCCCTGCTTTTATAGTCCTGGCCCCACCTTTCTTCTTCCTGTGGGTGGGACTAGGTTGTTCTGGCACTGCTCACCAAGGACTCTTAGGGAATGGTTCCCCTTCCAGGTAAGCGGGAGGCCAAGATGACTCGCTCCAATAAGTCAATGGACTTTTTATTTATACTGGTGCACGTGAGAAAAAAAGTCAGGAAGAATATCTGGAAAAAATAAATAAATGAGCATTCTATACCATGTTTTAGGGCTTAGGAGGTTCCTTTCTCTTATTTTTTGTCTACCACTGAAATGATAGAAAGCAAGAATGCTAAGAATCACATATATATGACCAGATTCATTTATGAATCTGGCACAGATATTTTTGTGCATGTGTTTCATGCAGATTTGCTTTCCCTTATGATGATAAAACACATATTAAAGTCATAGTTAGAGTTATAGCAAATAAAATAATCTTTCTACAGATTGAATCTATTTGCAAGCTGATTTTACTCTTATAGGTGACAATAGGGCCAAACACTATGGAGGAATAATACAGGAATTAATAATAGGTTTGTGAAGATTTACCATAAAATTAGAAAAACTAAACTTCAAATTTCAGGGTGGAAGACTATGGGTGCGTCTATGCTGCACCGTTATTTCGAGGTAACTAGTATTATTTCAAAATAACAATGCGAGCATCTACACAACTATTCTGTTATTTTGAAATAATTTTGAAATAATTTTGAAATAATGAACGGCTTATTCTGAAATCAGTAATCCTCATTTTATGAGGAATAATGCCTATTCTGAAATAGCTGTTTTGAAATAAGGCGTGTGAAGACACTCCACTGCTGCTATTTCAAAATAGCCCCTCACCAGGGCCATTCTAAGGGTGCATCTACACAGCACCCTAAATTCGAAATAAGATATGCAATTTGCACTATGCAAATTATGTATCTAATTTCAAATCTATTTTGAAATAGCTTATTTTGAAATTTGATGCATCTACACAGCGCCAAATTTCAAAATAATGTGCTATTTCGAGCCATCCCTTATCCCTCGTCCCATCATCCAGGTTTACCTGGATGATGAAATAGCGTGCCCATTATTTTGAAAAATATTTCAAAATAACAGGTGGCTTGTGTAGATGCAGGGTAGCTATTTCAAGATACCTCTGGTATCCCGAAATAGCTGTGACTAAAATTGAGATAGTCTGTCTACATTAGGGAAGCCTGCCTCGGCTAATTTTGAGGCTTCCCAGCAGTGTAGACATGCTATTTCGAAATAAGCTATTTCGGAATAACTATTCCGGAATAGATTGTTTCAGAATAAACATGCAGTGTAAATGTACCCTATCATTGCAGGGGGTAGGAAGAAATTTCTCTCCATGCTATACATTATAGTGTTAACTAGACACATAACTTTTTCTTCCTTTCCTTTTCCTCCCTCTACCCCCTTCCTTCTAGGCACAGCTTCTGGGAGAATTACTGTCAGATATTAGATTTGATGGAGCAATAGTTCAATCTGAAAGGCAATTTTTTTTAATGAATTCAGTTTTGCCATGAAATCTAGACATTGTCAAGCTCTGTTCAAAGGATAATATAATACATTTGTACCTCAGGAAGGGGAAACAGAACACTAACATTTATTCCTACATATTTCTTACGATGATGTTCAATACAAATTGGACTTTTGCTTCAAAGTCATGCAATGCTGCACAGTGACTCCACAATAATAACATTGCTTACTCAATTGTTAATCATGACTGTATTTCTACCCAGAGCCAACACAGATATATCAGAAAAGGCAAACAGAAGAGAGGCCATCTTGAGCCAAATACAAGTTAATAATTCTAACACTTATATCACTGGAAAGTGAATCAATCATTTGAGAAGCTCTGCTCCTAAGACCTGTTTGACAGAAATATTGCTTAATAGGCAGCATGCAGACAGTAATGGGGTCACATTCCAGACATTCCCTAATGCAAACATGTAGAAGTGGCTCATTGTGACATCCGCTTCTCCCCTGAAGATTACGAGTAGTGTGAAATATTAACCTTCACCTCACTACCAGGAGCACTCAAGTAGCTTAGCATGTGAGATTCTTGAATGATCCCCAAGAGACATGGGAACATGCACGGATGATTTGAGTTCAGCAGAAGATGGCAAAGGCTAGGTGCACTAGCAAATTAGTTCAGAGGAATAACCCTTCCTCCTGTGAAACCTCAGAGAGCTGGCAATGCCTGTCATCTTCTGCTCCCTGTCACACTATAGGCCTGATAGAATATGTAATGGCATCTAGAGTCATAGATTTGATCAGTTTCCTTCATTATGTCATGCACTGACAATTTTGTTTTTAATGCCATATATCAGGGTGTCAGTCTGAGACCATGGAATACACAAGGAAACATCCACTGGTTGGAATCAGGCAAAATGCAAGTGATATGTTGAGTACACCCTGGGTCAGTGTTTCCCAAACTATGGGCCACAGCTTGATACCAGGCCGCAGGAAAAAAATACTGGGCCTCAGTGTGGCTGCCGGGAGGGGAGGGGAGTGGGGCGGGCTGGGAGGAGGTGTGTGTGGGGGGGAAACCGGCCGACGGGAAGCAGGGTTGGGGGCAGCAGGGGTGTCCGGCAGAGATGGGGGAGGGCCGGGTGGGTGGTCAGTGGAAGCAGGGCTGGACGGGGGGCGGGAATGGAGGGAGGGCTGACCAGGGGAGATCAGGAGGAGGAGGACAGGAGAACCAGCCTCCGGAAGCAGGGCTGGACAGGGGCAGTGGGGCTGGCCAGGGGAGATCGGGAGGAGAAGCAGGAGAGAATTGGCCAGCTGGGAGGGGATGGGGGGAGTGGGGCTGGCTGGGGGAGATCAGTGGGGAGTGGGGGGGAACTGGCCACCGGAAGCAGGGCTGGATGGAGGCAGCAGGGCTGGACAGGGGAGATCGGGAGGAGATGTGGGGGAGGAGGGGAGCGAATCAGCTGGCGGGAAGCGGGACTGATCCGGGCACATGCAGAGCCGGGCACACGAGTGAGTCCAGCCCTGGGGATTCCATTTTGCACATCCCCCATACCCTCCTTGAGTAGTTGCGAACTGCCTAGCTGGTAGACACACTCACACAGCGTTAGCACATCTACCAGCCAGGCAGTTTGCCGCTACAGACTGATACGCCTAATTATAATAAAACTTGCCTAATTAGAAAATACCGGACATTTTATATGTCCGGTATTTTCTCAATTTGTTTCCCAGACAGAACCCTCAAATACCAGCCTGTCTGGTACAAAACTGGACACCTGGCAACCCTACCCTTCCTTGCACCCTCCCTCCTAGCCAGATACCCTACCCCCAGTCTGCTCCTGCTCCTGCCTCCTGGAGTGCCCGTGCCGCACAGGATCCCCGAAGCCCTGGCCCAGGCTGGAGAGAGGATGCAGCCGGGTGAAACACTGAAAATTTACTCATTTTTAATTCTTTTTTTATATGCGTTTATATTTTTGGGCTGCAAAAAACAGTACTGAAAAAAACGGGTTCCAACTAAAGTAAAAAGTTTGGGAAACCCTGGTCTAGCCAGCTTTCTATCCATCTTGCAGTCCATTTATCCATATTCCCTTAACTTGCTGGCAAGAATATTGTGGGTGACCATATCAAAAGCTTTGCTAAAGCTGGCACTGGGGGCTTTGGGAGGACCAGAAACAACTTATTTGAATATTCATAATTTGCTTAATGAATATGCAAATATGCAATGAATGTTACCGGTCCTCCAAAAGCTCATGAATGGATTTACTGGTTCCCGTGTCAAAAAGTTTGGGAACCCCAGTCCTGGGTAATTGGGTAGGAGGGTGATTCTCCACTTGCTTACCAATGGTTTAGTTTTGACGCTTCTTATCTTGGTGGAGCACCTCCTATAGATTGGCAGCCTTACTAGGCAGGTCTTCAGTGGTTCAGACCTTCAGCCATGTCACCTAGTCAAAGTGGATGGACTACTTCCCTAGTAACAAAGGCTATGTCTACACTAACAGGTTATTATGAAATAAGTTATTTCAAAATAATAACTCCCAAAATAATGATTTAAAAATAAGCTTATTTCTCTTCACAAGCAGGAGTTATTATTTCAAAATAACAAGCCCTTTATTTCAAAATAACAGACTTGGTAATGGGGACGCTTGCTGTGTAGACATGCCCAAAGAGTTCAATTGTCATCCCTTACCAGCGTCTTCAGCCCCTTCGCTGGGACCTTGTTAATCTTGCCATTCACTTGGGCTTGTACAGGCATCTTATCCACTGCTAATGGCTTAGGCCACTTTGTCAGTGACTAGTGGGGGAATCCTGGCTCACCAACTAGCCTAGGTTCCAACCCAGAGACTCTACAAACAGCTGTCATGTACTGCTTCCCTTAATTCCTTCAGTTAGTTGCTGAGCCTCCTCTCACCTGGTCCGTATACCTCCAGTCACTAGCACTTTCAGGTCCTCTTATCCCCAGGGTTAGCAAATACATGTCAAACCACCTTTGGCCAGAGAAGAGCATCTTTGCTGGTCATTGGAGCCCCAGCCAGGAACTAACCTCAGGTCCTGCAGCTCGTTTTAGCTGAGCCTGCTGGGATAGACACTTTTACAAAGTAAAGCTCTTGCATGCTTTTATCTTCCTGAATTTTAAAGAGCCAACAGAGGAATTTCATCTATTTCATAAACATTTCTTAAGGAGTGTGCTAGAATAGCTAAGGAATAGGAATAAGCATCAGCACTTAGATTCTTAACCCTGTTCTGCAATGGTTGATTTTTGTATGCCTCAGTTAACCTATCTGTTAAATGTTAGTATACTGTCCTGCGCTCCGGGTGATGTACTATTCCTTTTAGCATAAGCTAACTCTTGAAAACCACCTACACTGTGCCAGTTTTTGACATGCTATTTTTCTACCTGACATAAAATTGCAGAAGGAATCCCATCACCAAAGTCCACAAAGTCTGGACTGATTTGACAAGGCACTGTGCACTCACATCTCTAAGGACATGTCTACATGGCATGCTTATTTTGGAATAAGCTATTCTGGAAGAAATACTCTGAAATAACTTATTTTGAAATAGAGCAAACACAGCAAATGCCCATCGAAATAGTGCAGAGCTATTTCAAAATAGAGTGTCCACACTCATTGGAAGCTGAACTGCAGTGAAGGCCGCCTGGAAGCACTTCACATAGGGCATCAGGACTGCAGTTACTTCCTGGAGTTGCTGCCTGAGGCTATCTGAGGCTTTTGCTTAAAGGGGTCCCCCTGTACAGCCATGTCTTGGGCTCTTCTTCTTTGCCTACCTCATTGAGGGACAGCAGGACCTTTTCTCTGCCTGCTCTGGTAGCCCTTGCAGACACCTCAGCTCTCTAGCCATGGAGCCAGACCTGCCTCTCAGAAGTTGATGGCTCTTACAGGTTGTGCCTGCACCTCCTGCAGCATTTTCTGTGGGATGCCTTCCAGTTCCTGTAGGAACACAACCTCCAGCTCATTCCAGGAAACTTCCTCCTCTCTGTGCGGGCACTACTCATGCAGTATCACCACACCCACCCTCCCCTGGACATGTTGCACCACCACTTCTGGCATCTGAACACCAGTTCAGACTGTAGGACTGGATCGTTATGGAGTGATGCGGTGTCCGGAAGTGGAAGGACATCAGGGGCTTCCCCAATTGCAGGGAGGTTATTGATGGCATCCACATCCCCATCTGGGTCCTCAACTAGTGGCCAGCCAAATTCATTAACCAGAAGGGGTACTTTTTGATGGTCCTGTAGGCTGTCACGGGCCACTACGGCAGTTCATGAACATCTAAGTCGGGTGGTTGGGGAAGGCACACAACACCTGCATCTTCCACAACTCCAGCCTCTTCCAGAAGCTACATGCCAGCATTTTTTCCCTGACCATCCCCCAAGCGGAAACATCCCCCAAGTGGTGACAGTGTGTGTGTCCTTCACAATATTTGTGAAAGCAACGGGGAGACTTTCCTCCTGGGGTGGGTGGGAGAGGCAGACCGGATCAGCAGGGACTTTGAGCTGCTGCTTACGGCTGCCATATGGCAGGCCCATGGGGGGTGTGTGCACATGTGGGAGGCCCTCAGGGAGAGTTTCTTACAAGGACCCCAGTGACACTCTCCCCTGGGCCTCCACACAAAGGGCCTGTGCATTGCCCCTCTTAGCCTTTCCTCCCAAACCTCTTCCTTCCCCCCTCCCACCTCACCTGCAGAGACAATAAAGTACACTGTTTTTTTCAAAAAATAAACTCCTTGTTTTTAATTGGGGTAAATGTAACTGGGGAGGGACTGGGGAAAGAACATGGGAAGGGGGAAAAGGGAGTTGAAGGGGGAGGAATGGGGAGGACAGACTCAGGGCTAAGGCTGGGAGTGGCGCCAGGCTCTGATGGTCCCACCTCCTCCTGTCCAGGGCCCTCAGCAGCCACATAGGTGTTAGGGGGAGAAGCAGGAGGGATAGGCGCTGGGGAAGGAGCTGGCATGGGAGCGGCAACAGGAGCAGGCACCATGATGGCGATCACTGCCTGTAGAGCAGCGCAGATGATCCAGCCCTGCTCCTTCATTTCTTGCCAGGTCCTCCTTCATTCTGCAGTCCTGCTATTCCATGCAGGGCTTGCAGGGCAGCTATATGTTCCCTCTGGAGGTCCTCATGTGGTCTCCTGCACCAGCGGGTCACTCAGGCTACATCTACGCTGCACGCTTCTTGTGCAAAAAGTTCTTGCGCAAGAGCGCGTCCGCACTGCCATGTGCTTTTGTGCAAGTGCGTCCATGGCAGTGTGGACACTCTCTTGTGCAAGAAAGCTCTGATGGCCATTTTAGCAATGTTGTCCATCCACACATACCTTTTTGCGCAAGAGCTCTTGCACAAAAAGGCTTATTCCTCGTAGAAAGAGGAATAACTCTTGCACAAAAAGCCCTGTATTCTTATGATTTACTGTACTTTTTCTTGTGCAAGAATGTGCTTGTAGTGTGGATACTCCACAAGTTTTTGTGCAAAAACTCTGCAGTGTAGACGTAGCCTTAGGGTCGGAGGCAGCCAGGGGAGGTGTTGACCACAGCTGGGTAGAACAAAGGGAAAGTCAGTTAACCCTGGAGACACTGTGCCTGAAGCGTAGCCCTCATCTCTGAGCCAAGACTGAGACGAAGGTGATACACTTGGCGGCTTCCTACAGGGGCACGGATGTTCCTGGGGAGTCTCACTACCCCCACATCCCAGGGACAAGCAGGCACGAGAAGGGCCCAGCCAGACCGGGATCCTGAAGGTGGGAGGGAGCCACAGGGCTGCCGGGCTTCCCTCTGTGCCGCACACATGCCAGGTCTGGCAGTGGCGGCATCTCACAGGTAGAGGACTTATATCCCTGACTGCTGGAGGAGAGGGGGGCAGGCTGCTGGGGGGAGGTGTATGTAAGTGGCAGATGCTCCTGCACCGTGCCATGCTGTCCCCGGGAGAGGGTGCTGCCCGTGTGCTATGTGCGGCACTCCTGACTCTCTGTGTGTGTGTTTCCATGTTGTCCCACCCCGGCTGGCCTCCGCGATCCTGTGAGCAATTGCACAAGTGTCCTCTGTGGCAGCCTCCTGGGGCTATGTGCCTCAGGCTGGTGATCCTTGTGCACCCATGTGCACAGGCTGCTGCACGATGCCTAGGCCAAGAAAGGAGCACACCCCAGCCCATGAGCCACCCACTGCCTCCACCCGTGTGTGTGCCTAGGAAAAGAAATGGCACTCATCTGATAGGCCTTCCCTGGCTTCTGACAATGCCTGAGAAACATCCAGGACATGGGGTACCAGCTCCAGGGTGAACATGAGGCCCTGGCTCGTGGGCACAGAGATGGTGCTGGCCTCGTCCAGCTCTTCCTCCTCTTCCTCAGTTTCTCTTCCCCCAAGAGGACAACAATGGCCGTCTCCAGCCCTGAGTCCACTATGGAAGAGGTGGAGGGACTGACCTGCCCCCCAGAATGCAGTGGAGCTGGAAGTAATATGGGCAGGTATGGGGGTGCCACTCCGGAGTGGGAGCTGTGCTTCCTGGCCCTGGCATAGACCTGCCTCAGCTCGTTCACCTTCATCCTGACCTACTCCTGGGTGTGGCTGTGACCCTCTGTGGCCAGGTTATTTCAGAATAGGCATTATTCCTCATAGAATGAGGGTTCCAGAATCTGGAATAAGCTACCCGTTATTTCTAAACTATTTTGAAATAGAGGGCTTGCTGTGTAGACACTCGCAAAGTTATTTCAGAATAACGTCCATCATTCTGAAATAATGCTGCTGTGTGGACGTGCCCTAATCTACCTTGGTGGAAAGTAGTAGTGCTCCACACTTTTCAAAATAAGGCCTCTTTTATTTAGATGCAGATTTCAGTACCTACATTTAGCTCCTATTTTGAAAAAAATGGCCAATAATAATGGTCAAGGTCAGAATCAAAGGAAAATTCTTTCTTCTTCTGCTGGTGGGTGAGGTCAGAAGGAAGAGGATTCAAGGACTCAAACTGCAAGATCAATAAGTACAGCTTCTGTCATCAGTGCAGCTGCTACCATTTCTCATGTGGAGCCTAGAGCTACTAAAGATGCTTGAAAACATTTTTATGAAAAGCTTTTTTTGTGTTCAGATAATTGTAATTTAAAATATGTAATTTTTTCGAAAGTTGGCACTGTGGATAGTTTCTGTTTCCACATGTGATTGTTAATATTTTAATTGATATTTTGGGAAATTCATAAATATTGACAAATATCTAGTTCTAAATAACAAAACATAGGATCATAGAATCATAGAGTTGTAACAGACCTCAGGAGGTCTTTGAGTCCAGCCCTCTGCTAAAAGCAGGGCCAATCCCACATCATTTTCAGTAACCAACACATTTCCATAAGGGTTTCAAAAGGATTTTGATACAAGTTGATGACATTTCCATTACAAAGTTAGTTAAAGTATCAGTAAACATGGGAATGGGTCCATTTCAAATCCTCTAGTTTTAAGTTGGAGCTTGATTAGGGAGGGGATTATGAGACATTGCCTGTGATCGCTGGAAATAGGCTTTGTGAGCCAAAACATCCCTCCCTTCAAATTCTATGTTCCTAAGGTCAATATCCTGAGTTCCCTGAGAAATGGAAACAACTTCAACATTTTGTTGTGAAATTCTGTCTTCCTTTTCCAACCACCTCTAATGGTGAAATGCTGCTCCTGAGCCTGTCCTGAGTAGAGCATCACTATTCTCTTCTTTAAGCCCTCGCCCGTTCTCATTTTGAAAGTTTAGAGCTCAGGGAAGTCCCATATCATTAATTGCAATGACAGAAGACTTAGGCCAGCCCTTAAATGCCTTTCAGAAGCCTCTCCTTAATATTTTGTGTTTTGCTTTTGCTCAGGAAACTCCACAGTAATTTAACAAACCCTACAGATTTTGGTTTTGCATGTGCCTTCTATTTCACAGTGCAGACCGTTGCTGTGACCTCATCATGTATTGATTATGGGGAGGAAAAAAATGGCTACCAATTTTCAAGTAACCAAAAAGCAGAATTTTCTTTGTTAGCTGATGCCTATAGGTCTGGGCCTCAGTGTACAAACTTCAAGGAGTTGCAGTAGAAAGGCATTTTTCAGCATGTATTTATTACAAAGAGTAAGTTACCTCTTGGCTGCTGTCCAGAATGTGAGCATTCTTCAGCTTTAGGGCTTAGGATGCAATTTAGAACGTGTTAGTGCTAATGGTGGGAATTTTGGACTCTGAATGCCAAAGGCCTAAAAAGAACATCGTTTGTGAGCTCATTAGCCCTTTTGCTGAACTCCAGGAATAACTTCCTTGCATTTCCCACCAGTATCTTTTTATTTTATAGAGCTGAGAAAAACAAAATCTGTGACAGGCACTGCATATCAGTCTTACACTTAACTCATGGCTGTGCTGGATCATATCTATATCTACAGCTATGAAATTGTTCCAACTGTTTCCTGGTACTGCACCTTTGAGTCTCTAAGGACATTGCCATCTGCAGATACCAGCAGCCATTTTCTGTTAAGTTCAGTGATGACTGATAAAGAGGGGGGGCCACAGATGCATAGTGCTGTCAGGCAGACTTGACCTCAGTGATTCCCTTGTAAGGCAGGCAGCAGTGGACTTTTCTTGGATCTTGGAGAGTTGTACCTCACAATGGAAGGCTGCGTCTAGACTGGCATGATTTTCCGCAAATGCTTTTAACGGAAAAATTTTCCGTTAAAAGCATTTTCGGAACAGAGCGTCTAGATTGGCACGGACGCTTTTCCGCAAAAGCACTTTTTGTGGAAAAGCGTCCCTGGCCAATCTAGACGCGCTTTTGCGCAAGAAAGCCCCGATCGCCATTTTAGCCATCGGGGCTTTTTTGCGCAAAACAATTCTGGGTTGTCTACACTGGCCCTCTTGTGCAAAAGCATTTGCACAGGAGGGCTTTTGCCCGAACAGGAGCAGCATAGTATTTCCGCAAGAACACTGACGATCATACATGAGATCGTCAGTGTTCTTGCGGAAATTCAAGCGGCCAGTGTAGACAGCTGGCAAGTTTTTCCAGAAAAGCGGCTGATTTTCCGGAAAAACTGGCCAGTCTAGACACAGCCGAAGAGTTTCACATAGCTCCACTCCACAGCTCTGGAAAGATACATTGGGCAGTTTGGTGCATCAGAGGAGAAAAAGCAGCTTTGAAAAATGCTCAGAGAAAAGACAATGTGTGACTAACTGCCACCCTAAGGCAGTGGTAATTCAACAGTGACTTATTTACAGGTACTATAAAAAAAAAGGGTGTTAGTACCTGCTTAATGGAGTGGTGTACAGGATACAGTCCTGAACATACTGTGGCAATAGCCTTTATGCAGGCTGCCCCTAAGAACAGAGGAACTGAAACAAATAATTCATATAAAGTTCTTTGCCTTTTACAGTGATTTAGGAGTAATACAAGGCTCTCACTGGAACAGATGCACCATCCAGTGTTGTGATCCATTACTGCTCAGAACTTCCCATTGAATTACATTACATAGGAATTGCAGGAATTCGGCAATTTGTGTTGAAATATAAGGAGACTGTTCCGAGAACTGTACTGTGTACTGCTCATTGCTATTAGCTGGACACCATGTCCCTTTAATCCCCAGTCCTTGCGTTTAATTGGGTCATATAATTTCTTTGATTTTACACAATTTTGTCCTTAATAAAAAGTTTCTAATTGAAAGAAGAAATAGAAATATTCCAGTGTTAGACTGCTAGCTCTGATATGCTTAAGGGTTATAGGGTATGTCTACACTACAGCACTAAGCCAATTCGAATTAGCGCATCTAGACTTAAAAACTAGTTTGAATTAGCGTTTTGATGGACCCTGAACCGAAGTTAAGGCTGGCCAGAACCAGTGCTGGCAGGGCATCAGCTTAGGACTTAGAGCGTGGAGCTGCTGCCTCAGGCTAGCCGAGGGCTGTGCTTAAAGGGACAGACAGTTCTCAGGGTTCCCCGCTTGCTTGTCTACCTCGATGAGGGACAGCAAAGCAGTCCTGTCTTGGAGTGCCCTGAGTGCCCACACTCGGCACATTACAGCACTCGGCCATCAGCCCGGCTGCACTTGCCACAGGCTGCCATCCGGGGGGGTCATTCGGGAGGCTGTCAGGATCCAGGAGGCCCTGCAGGAGAGCTTCCACCCTGAGGAGCCCGCAGATCCACCCCAGTCCTCCCCATTGGGGGCTCGTGCCCCATTCCTCCCTCACCTCCTTCCACTTACCCTTCCCTAGCCCCCCTTCCTATGTAAAAAATAAAGGACACGTGTTCAAAAATGGAAACTCTCTTTATTTAACAAAACTGAGGGGGGGGAGGGGATTAACCTCTGGGGAGACTGGGAAAAGGAGGTGGGAGAGGTGAGGTGGAAACCTGGGAGGAGGGAGCTGGAAGGGGGAAGCCAGGGGAAGAAGGAGGAGGGGAAGTCTAAAACTATGGTACACCATATCTTCAGTATTGTGTAGAGATATGGTCTCCTCACCTCAAAAAAGATATTTTGGCCTTGGAAAGGGTTCAGAAAAGGGCAACTACAATGATTAGGGGTTTGGAACTGGTCCCATATGAAGAGAGGCTAAAGAGACTGGGACTTTTCAGCTTAGAAAAAAGGAGACCGAGGGGGGATATGATAGAGGTCTATAAAATCATGAGTGGTGTGGAGAGGGTGCATAAAGAAAAGTTCTTCATAATAGAAAGACTAGAGGACACCAAATGAAATGAATGGGTAGCAGGCTTCAAACTAATAAAAGAAAGTTCTTCTTCACAAAGCAAATAGTCAACCTGTGGAACTCCTTGCCACAGGAGGCTGTGAAGGTGAGAACTAGAACAGAGTTTAAAGAGAAGTTCGATAAAGTCATGGAGGTTGGGTCCATGGAGTGCTATTAGCCAGGGGGTAGGAATGGTGTCCCTGGCCTCTGTTTGTGGAAGGCTGGAGATGGATGGCACGAGACAAATGGCTTGGCCATTGTCTTTGGTCCATCCCCTCCGGGGTACCTGGTGTTGGCTGCTGTTGGCAGACAGGCTACTGGGCGAGATGGACCTTTGGTCTGACCCAGTACGGCCGTTCTTATGTTCTTATGTTCTAAGCTCAGGGTCGGGGGTCTCACTGGACCAACTTGATTTTCATGCAACCCTGCTCCTGGGTTCGCATGTGGCCTTTGGTGGCCAGGATGGCAGCTATCCTGCCCTAGATGGCCACTTTCCTGTGCCTAGTGCGGAGATTGTGGACGTTGGAGGCCTCCCCCCAAACCTGGATGAGGTCCACGATCTCTGCACTAGACCAGGCGGGCGTCCGCCTCTTGCGGCCCCAGGCAGGCTCCTGGGACCTGCCAGCCTGGTCCTGGGAAGAGGGGGAGGGCTGGGTGGCAGCGGGTGGCTGGCTCGTGCTGTGCCAGGTGCAGGGTCTGCTGTCTGGGTGCTGGCAGGCTTGCACCTGGCACGGGCACCTTTGCCAGACCATGCCCCTTTAAGGGCTCCGGGGCCGGGAGGGGGGCAGACGAGTTTCCTTGGCTTGGCCCAGAGTGGCCACCAGGGCAACCTGGGAAGGGCTAGCCTCCCACTAGTTCGAATTAAGTGGCTACACAGCCCTTAATTCGAACTAGGCATTAGTCCTCGTAGAATGAGGTTTACCTAGTTCGAATTAAGCGCTCCGCTAGTTTGAATTAAGTTCGAACTTGCGGTTTGCATGTGTAGCGCCTATGAAAGTTAATTCGAACTAACAGCTGTTAGTTCAAATTAACTTTGTAGTGTAGACATACCCATAGAGCATAGGATCAGAGGTAAAGCTCAGTTGATCACAAATATGTTACATTTGGAATGAAAAAGTGTCATAACTTCATCTGTGGGTCAAGTCATCTCCTTTCTCCTCAGGTTGTTACATAGGTTGATCTTTACTCCCTCATATAAATCCAATATGACTTGATAGAATATATATTGCATATTTTAAACAAACAACACACATATCAGGGATATCTGCATATTGCAACATGTTGCAGAATGGAAACATTGCATTCCAGAGTTTCAATTCATTATAAGAGACAATTGTATATGCAATATAGGTAGACATATAACACAAGGGCATGGTGCCAGTTAAATATGATCAACATGTTTAAAAAGTGATCTCCTCCTTTATAAAGCATTTTGATATCTGTTGAAAGATATTATATAAAAGAGATAGACAGTATTAATATTATTATTGTTTAAGCTGTGAACACCACAAAAGCTTAAGTGTATTTAGGAAAAAGTGCATAGAGGAATTCACTTGCGCAAGAAGCCTGTAGTCTAAACATAGCCTTAGTGCTGCATAGTGTACAAAGGGGAGGGGCAAGAGATATGGCATTGATGATGGAAGTTTGCTACCCTTTCTCATGACAAAGCATGCGGATGGGTTTGGTGGTGCTGATATGAGAGTGGAGGGGTTAAGGAGACCTGGACAAACTGGATTGGCTCCATTGCTGCTTCACAGCCTGAGCAAAAAGAGATTTCTAATCCTTGCCAAACTGCTTTGGTGACAGCCTGGTCACTCAGGGTATGTCTACACATCAAAGTTATTTCCGGATACCAGAGGTATCCCTAAGTAGCTCTCCCGCGTCTTCACAAATTTTTTTTGAAATAATGGGTGCGCTATTTCGGCATCCCGGTAACCCTCATTCCATGAGGGGCTAAGGGATGTCTCAAAATAGCACTTTATTTCTAAATTTGGTGCAGTGTAGACAGCACCAAATTTCAAAATAGCCTATTACGAAATAAACTCGAAATAAGTATGCAATTTGCATAGCGCAGAATGCGTATCTTATTTCGAGTTCAGAGTGCAGTGTAGACATAGCTTCAGGCAGTGTCCTGAGAATAGTCTCCAACCCAAGTCCACAACAGCAGTTCTGGGTCCCAAGGCACTAAGGGCAGAAATCAATGGACCTCCTTGCTCTGCTCCCTTGGCTGGAGCCACAAGCCCCCGTCCCCACTTGGGGAAGACCCAAGTGCCCCCTCCCCTCTGCCAGAGGAGTCCTAGGCTGGCTCATCCCCGTCCCCTATGTGCTCAGATGAGCCCCCGGGGAGTGGCACCGCATCTTTCTCTGGACCCAACCTGCCTACTGGGGAAAAGCCACAGTAGCGTCTCTCAGTTGAGAGATGCTTTTGATATGCCCCATGCAGGTTCTGGGGCCCAGTAACCCCAGCCCAGAACTAGTATGGGGCATATCAAAAGCATCTTTCAATTGAGAGATGCCTTTTGGCAGAACTACAGCAGCAGTGACTGGGGCCCCTGTGCCCCTTTTCAATTGCCAGCCCCCCGAGCAATTACCCCTTTTGCTCCTCTCCCAGGTGGGCCTGATCCAACTTGTAATGGCTGTCACTCACAATAGGTGTCTCAATTTGGGGAGATTAAAGGAATAAAACAGGACTGGTAATACAGATAGAATTTGGGGATTTGGATCATATGTTCAGTTTGAGAAAGAAAAACAATCCTCATCTGGTGCCCAGGTTTGCTAGTGTGTGCACGATAAGCCTGGGAAATGTAAAGTTGGGAAAGGATTAGGAGAGTGTTTTCTGTTTCCTGTCATAAAAGATCAACTTCACATTTGATATCAGTTTTCGAAGCATTGACTGAAAACTGGTCTGGCCTCCCATTTTCACTTTGGCCTGAAATACTGGTAAGAGTCCTGAGCCAGATTTCAGACAGTGACAAATCAGACATCAAGACTATAATAGATGCCTATACACGACCTCTCTGCTGTATTGTGAATTTGGGAAAAAGCACAGGCCTAGAAACCCTGAATTCCTGAGACTTAATACTAGCTCAGCCACTCACCGTGTTGTCTTGAGCTCACCACTTAACATTTACAGGCCTCGTTTTCTGCTGTGGTTGTGGTTATAGAATAGGATGTGCAGCCAGAACTCCGCTCTAACTTGTGCCTAGTGCTTATGACTCTTTGAGGCTCCAATGACATAGGGGATCATTGAGACAAAGGAACACTCCTACTATGCTTATTTTCCTTTGGCTATTCCCCCTGAGACAGTTGAAGGGACTGGAATTGTAGAGAAGCTATGACAATGGTTCTAAGATCTTCCAAGGCAAGGGAATTTCTCCAGTGGTGGTTTAGTTTTAGAGTACCTTTGCACAAAAAGAGTGACACAAAATTTCCCTAACACAGCTCAGGACCTTAGTGATATGTGTCTACGTGGTTTGATGTTCTCTAGTTATATTTAGTTTTTTTATCACAATGTCACTGCTAGTTTGAACATCAATATCTGGGGGTATGTCCACACAGCAAAGTTATTTCGAAATAACAGCCTTTATTTCGAAATAACTTTCCTAACATCTACACAGCCAAACCGCTATTTCAAAATAAATTTGAAATAGTGGAGCGCTTATTTCGAATTTGGTAAACCTCATTCCACGAGGAATAATGCCAAATTCGAAATAGCTATTTCGAAATAAGTGCTATGTAGACTTATTTTGAAATAGGGGGCCTCCAGCCTTCCCAGGGTGCCCTGGTGGCCACTCCGGCCTCAACCAAGAACACTGCTCTCCCTCCCCCCCGCCCGGAGCCCTTAAAGGGGTTGACTCTGGCCACAGTGCCTGTGCCAGCTCCAAGCCTGCCAGCCCAGAGCCAGCAGTCACTGCCCCTGACGCAGTGGTCCCAAAACATTAGCAAGCCCTCTACTGGCAGCCAGCCCTCCACTGCTCCCCAGGAGCAGTCTGCCAGCTCCCAGGAGCCTGCCATGGCCTGGAGAAGGTCAGGGTGGAGATCATGGACCTTACTCGGGTTTGGGGGGGATGCCCCCAATGTCCATAATCTCCACGCTAGATGGAGGAACGTGGCCGTCTATGGCAGGATAGCTGCCAGCCTGGCCACCAAAGGTCACATGTGAACCCAGGAGCAGGTTTGCATGAAAATCAAGCTGGTCCGGTGAGACCCCAACCCTGAGCCCTGAGCTTCCCCTCCCCCTTCTTCCTCTTGCTTCCCCCGTCCAGCTCCCTCCTCCTAGGTTTCCCCCTCCCCTCTCCCACCCTCTCTTCTCCCCTCTCTCGCCTCCTTTCCCCAGTCTCACCAGAGTTTCATTCCCTCCCTCCCAGTTTTGTTAAATAAAGAGAGTTTGTGTTCATGAAAATACGTCTATTTTATTTGACATCAGGAAGGGGCGTTAGGGAGAGGTAAGTGGAAGGACGTGGGGGAGGAATGAGGAATGATGGACCTCCTGGATGGCAGCCTGCAAAAAGTGCAGCCAGGCTCACAGGAACGTGTCCAAGAGAAGCAGCAGAGTGCCCAGGGGTGGCTCTGGCTCCATGTTGCAGAGTGCTGTGGTGTCCCGAGTGAGGGCAACCAGAGCACGCAGAGACACAAATGCTTTGCTGTCCCTCATCAAGGTAGACAAGCAAGCAGGGAAACCTGAGAACTGGCTGTCTGGGGTGGTCCCTATAAGCACAGACCTCAGATAGCCTCAGGCAGGAGCCCCACATAGTAAGTCCTGACCTGGTGCCCTGCTGGAACTGGTTCCAGCCAGCCTTAAATGCGATTCAGAGTCCACTCAGTGTGGCCGCACTATTTCGAAATAGCAAAATGCTATTTCGAAATGCATTTTGTGTGTAGACGTGTTATTTGAAATAAGCGATTTTGAAATAACACTGTAGTGTAGACATACCCTAAGTGTGTAATCTGGAGATCATACCATTGATCTTATTGGAGTACTCTGAGGATTCAATAATTCATGTCTGCAGAACACTCTGAACATAATATGTGGTAGGCTAAGTGTCATTATTATGGTAAAAAAGCTTCAGAGGGGTAGCCGAGTTAGTCTGTACAGGATAAAATTAAAAAACAACAAATAGTATGGTAGCACTTTAAAGAGTAACAAAACATGTAGATGGTATCATTTAAGTTTATTATTATTGTAGAATCCCCCCCCCCTTTTTTTTAATTTCTCCTATCCATTTCTAGCATCTTTCCTTTCATTCAACATATTCTTCTTCTCTTTTTATTCTAAAAATGTGCCAGATCCACAACTGGTAAAAATTGGCACAGCACCTTTAAGGTCTATTTACAATAGTTGAAGATCTAGCCCACTGACTGGTCTACTGCTGAGTAAAGCCATATGAGTAAAAAAACCCTAATGCCTGTGGAAATTGGTCAGCATACTGCCACACATTTTCCTCTTCAAATATTTTTAACTGAAAAGTAGTGCAGCTTGCATAAATACTCTCTCAGAACACTTTCATATCCCAGATGTAGTATAAATATATGCAACATCACAGTTCTTCTGATACTGTAGCTTCCTAACTTTTTAAATTGAACAGAAGAATAAACAGTCACTAGTGACATACTGAGATTGCCTGCACACATTTTAGAATGGCTCAAAGTTGCTGTAGTGTACACAACTTGTTTACTTCTAACTCTCTGAGAGTGCATCTACACTGAGCCTGTAGGTCAAAATAAGATATGCAGTTTGAACTATACAAATTGCATATCTTATTTCAATCTAATTTTGAAATAACTTATTTTGAAATTCGGCGCTATCTACACAGAACCAAATTTCAAAATAAAGCGCTATTTCAAATTGTCCTTTAACCCTTGTAGAATGAGAGCTACAGGGACACTGGAATAGTGTGCCTGTTATTTCAAAAATCTATTTCAAAATAATGGGCACGTTTAAATATGCGGAATAGTTATTTTGGGATACTTCCAGTATCCTGAAATAGCCCTGCTGTCTAGATATAGCCTGAGTGGCTGCAAAAGAACACAAAGGTTTGGGTTCCTGTACAAACTGCATCTAGGACTCTCTTTACAATCCACTTCTCCCTGGAATCATAGGGTGTGTCTAGACTACAGGGTTTTGTCGACAAAAGTGGACTTTTGTCAACAAAACTATATCTGCGTCTACACTATTGCCGAGTTCTGTCAACAGTAAGTCGACAGAACGCGGTAGTTTTGTCGACAGCGGTAAACCTCATTCCACGAGGAATAATGCCTTTTTCGACAGAATTATGTCAAAAAAAGGCGCTATTGCATCCACACTGTGCTTTTCCAAAAGAGAGCCTCTAGACTCTCTGTCAAAAAAGTGGCTTGCTTTGTCCACAGAACTGGCTGTAGTCTAGACGCTCTTTTTCAGCAGAGGCTTTGTCGACAGTATCTGTCGACAAAGCCTCTGTTGACAAAAGCCTGTAGTCTAGACGTACCCATAAAGTCCAAATAAAAGATGTGTCTTCAGATGGTTTGCACCAGATAGGGCATTGGCTGCTTCCATTCACAGAGCTACTGTAGAAGGCTACTGTTTAGTTGGTGCTGGAACCTGCCCCTTTGGTTGTGTTAGTTTTAGTCAATGCTCTCTTATGGCCATTAGCCATACAGATGCTCAAATAAAGCTATCAGGGACCTCTGGGAGTGGGAATAGGGGAGGAGAGGACTTGTCTGCCAGGTAAGACTCAGGGTGCATGAGTATTCATTGACATTTTACAGGATTTTTACAAGAGTGAACCTACAATGTTTATCAACCAGAGCTTTTTAATTTTTAGATTTTAAGCTGTGCAAAAATTGGTGGACAGGAAGGATTAGGATAACGAGCACAGAAGAGTACAATTTGGCCCCTACCCACAATGTATTTATTTATTTTGGAGCTAAAATCTAGAAACAAATATCCCCTGCCACCTATAAGAACAACAAGGCATATTGTTCCATCCTGATTGATAAAACTGACTGTGACCTCTGTCAAAGTTTGCATTAGTAAATACAGAAGAGTTTGGCTCAGAATTTCCAGCTAATACCAGACTGCAGATCAAACCTATCCCTGGTGTAACTTTATGGACTACAGTAGAATTAACTGAGATTTAATGGTCTTCAGTGATCATTTAAGTACCCGAGGCCTTGTTTAAAAGGATTTTATGGGAGAAATAGTTCTGAAAAAAGAGATAATTACACTGTAGGAAGATGCCATCACATCTGGAAATGGCCAAACTGCTAATTGATAATGACGATTTATTGTAGGTAAAGATTTACCGTTAGTTCAATAACAGGCAGTATCCATATTCACTTTTCCCTGTTTACCAGGACTGTGTCTCATAATGCGTGCACATATTGGCAAAGCCAGTACAAAATGGTTTGGACATTCAGATCCATCCAACTTTAGTTTTTAGTGTAGCAACATCACTGTTATTTAGTGTTTATATTGGGGTAGCCCCTTAAAGCCACAACCAGGTTGGGCCCCATTGTGCTGGACACCTTATAAACTTACAATAAATGGTAGCCCCTGACACATATTGCTTACATTCTGAGAGACCAGACATAATCAGTGAATAAAACAAAGAAGCTAGTGAGTTTGGGAGAGATGGAATGGGATGGGCAAATATTTAATAGGTGAGAAGTAGAGACTGAAGCTGTCCATTTGCCAAACCATTATCAGGCTGAATGCAGTGTTGTAGTTGTGCTGGTCCCAGAATATTAGAACGACCCAATGGGTGAGGGAGTATTATTTATTAGACCAACTTCTGTTGATCAGAGACACAATCTTATAGATTTATGTTAGCCTGAAGGCTCTAACCAACAGGAGTTGGTCCAATAAAAGATGCTACCTCACACGCTTTCTCTCTCCATTATCAGCTTGTATTTTTTGGTATGCATTATGGAAGAGCTGACTTTTGAGGAGTATATAATTATCATATTTCTCCTTTTGCTTTGCCACAGCGTGAAGACTTAACATGATCTGCTCAGTGCCTTTTGGGTGGCAATTTAACTCCAGCAATTGAAAGTTAAACCCATAAACCTAATGTAATAGATTGCAGGTAGAAAGTAAATTATGGATATGTGACATCAGACATTTTACTGAGGCCCTTCCAAGGCATAATCATCTCTACCTTTCTTGGACAACACATGAGGCAAACACACTATTATTACAATAGCAGTTTCAACGGCGCTAATTTGCCAGCATGAATCTGCAATTTTCCCAAGTGATCTGTAGGTGGCAGGATTGTAATCTGGTAGATTCTGAGTTGCAGCGTTGATTCTTTTGCAATCCATAAGGAACAAATGTGTTTTATAATAAAGATAATTTCCTTTCAAAGTAGGCTGAGACTTATAGTAGAAAAATACAAAAGGAAATTAGCCAAAACTAATTAAAAATGTGCTGGCATTGAAATATTCAGGTCATTAAGAATTTGTGACTACTCTTGAATTATTCAGGGTTAGCAAATAACTGGATCGTGAGTCAACCTCCATAAACTGGGCTCAGATATCTGTCTGTGTGTGGTCCTGGCATTTAGAATGTATGCATTTTTAAATTTTAGTGAGTATCTCAGTTAGTGCTTTAAAACTATGATGTGATTAAGGCTATATTTCATTGATAACACAACTTAATTGAAGTTTTATAATACTGCAGGTTTGGCACTCTCTGGTTTGGCAACATCCGTGGTGTGGTGTGATTTTACTTAGCCAGATGTCCACTTATGATGGGTGTGGCCAAGTTTCTGTAGGAATGTAGGAATGTAATACATGGATTTAATTTTAGGGTTTGATGCCTCCTCTTTCTGCCATTCTATTTTGTTCTCTGCCATTCCACATCTTTTCCCTTTATTTTTTACCATTTCTCTTTATTTCTGAAAGTCCCCAGCCCAAATTTTACCCGTAAGTCTCACCTGAGTAGCCTGATCCAAACTACCATCCAAATGGTTTTAACATCTAGGTTTTTTTAAAGATCAAGGGGGAACAATAAACCCTGTGAGATGGACAAGATGTGAATTTTTAGATGAAGAATTGAATCACAGAAAGATGAAGTACCATGGCCAAAGCAGCAGAATTAGGTAGTGTAAAAAGTCAGCATATAACTCAGGGTTTATTGGCTCCCTTCCCAGTCTGTTGCTCAGTCCATTAAATAAAATTATAATGTACATGTCCCTGAACTAAAGTTCAGTGCCAAAAATAAAGGGGTGAAAGAGAAAAATATTCATTTAGATTTGGTAAGAATTCAAAATTAATTTTAAGTTATATAACTGCAACTAAAATGGAATTTCCTATTCTTTATCCTTCCAAAAGTGTAATTCATAAAATATATTACAAATATCAGTAAAAGTCTGCTACTTTAAAGAAAATATAGGCCAGTTCATCACTGGTATAAATTGGGATAGCTGTTCTGGTTCATACCAGTGCAATATCTGGCTCAGTAAGGGTATGTCTACACAGCAGGGCTAAAGTCGAAATAAGCTGCCCAACTTGAGCTTTATCAATTGCGTAGCTTAAGTTGAAATAGCTTATTTCAGCTTTTGGTGTTGTCTACACTGCAGGAAGTCCAAGAAAGAGCATGCTTCCTCCAACTTCCCTTACTCATCGTACAATGAGGGTTATAGGAGTTGGAGTAAGAAATCCTCCAGTTCACTATTATTTTGAAATAACTGCTTGTAGTGTAGACGCGGACAATGTTATTTCAGAATAACTGACGTTATTCAGAAATAACACTGCTGTGTAGACAGAGCCTAAGTGGTTGTGGATGCAACAAAAATTAATAGATGTCTAGAAAACATGATCTATGAGGGAATACTGAAATAAATGAATTTGTTTAGTTTAGAAAAGAGAAGACGGAGAGGGGATATGATAGCAATTTTCAAGTATCTAAAAGGGTGTTACAAGAAGGGGGGAGAAATTTTTTTTTCCTTGGCCTCTGATGATAGGAGAAGAAGCAATGAGCTTAAATTGCAGCAAGGGAGGTTTAGATTGGACATTAGGAAAAATTTCCTAACTGTCAGGGTGGTTAAACACTGGAACAAATTGCTTAGGGAGGTTGTGGAATCTCCATCACTGGAAATATTCAAGAGCAGGTTAGATAGGCAAGATCTAGATGGTGCTTGGTCCTATTTTGAGGGCAGGGGACTGGACTTGGTGATCTCTCGGGGTCCCTTCTAGTTCTAGTATTCTATGAACTCCTGCATCTAGATAGCATAAAAGAGAAAAGATACCTATGACTCATGTGACCACATTTGAAGGCTCGACATTCTGCTCAAACTGAAATGTATCAGACAAGTACTGCTATTTGTCCAGACTCTTTGTGTCAAACTCTGATTATAGAGAAAAAAATTGGATGACATCTCTCAACATTCTAAACACCACCTCTTACATTTCTTGGATTACTTCTGACTTGAAATTCTCCCATGAATGTAGGTATCTTTCTCCGTTTCATTAGAGAGGCCTTCTTGAGATGCTATCTAAATATCACAGATGAGGTGTAAACATCAAATTATTTGAGCACAATTGATTGTGTATTTCAGTTCTGATCTTTGGCATTTTTCATGATTATGTAGCTCTACTGGCTGGAAGCAATCAGGCATAGAACTATCAGGACATTGACAGATGAGGTTCATCAGTCCCCTGCTGTGACCATCAACTTTCTGTATATTAATCAGAAAAAAATAGCTTGCTGATTGCCATTTAAATTACAAAGATATATTTGACTTGTGGTCCTCCATGACATTTCAAAGTGAGCTAAGATCACAACTTTTTAAAAGGAGCTTTATTACTATTATGCACTTTCAAACGGATTAAAAACAGACGTTTTATCAAAGGAGTAATTTGGGGTGATTCTATTAGGTGAGTTCTTTCATGAATATTATGGTAAACTAACGTGAAGTAGGTCTCATATTCTCTTAAGACTATAATTAAATGTTCTACGTATTTGCCCACATTATTACTAGTCTGTTTGTGTTGTAATGTACCAATCAACCCATGTGTATAGAATCTTCAGTTAAAGAAATAACTTCCTCTAACGTCTGCACCAAAGCTCATTCTGGGAATATGTCTACACTGCACACTTATTTCAGAATAAGCTATTCCAGAAGAAATACTCCAAAATAGCTTATTTTGAAATAGAGTGTCTACACAGCAAATGTCCACTGAAATAGTGCTGAGCTATTTCAGAATAGAGCGTCCACACTCATTGGAGGCTGAATCGCATTTAAAGCCCCCCTGGAAGCACTTCAGGCAGGGCATCAGGACAGCACTCATTTCCTGGAGCTGTTGCCTGAGGCTATCTGAGGCTTGTGCTTAAAGGGATCCCCCCATACAGCCGTGTCTCAGGCTCCTCTCTTTTGCCTACATCCTTGAGGGACAGTAAACTCATTCCTTTGTCTGCTGTGATTGCCCTTGAGGACACCTCAGTTCTCTAAACATGGAGCTAGAGCTACCTTCGAGCAGTTGACGGTTCTTATCTGTTGTGCTGCAGCTCCTGCAGGCTGCCTTCTTGGCCTTGCAGGAGCACAAACTCCAGCTCCTCTGTGGGCACAGCTCATGCAGCTGGACTCCACCATGCACAGTCACTTCTGGTGTCTGAACACCAGTTCTGACTGATGAGACCGGATCGATATGGAGGAGTGGGACGACCAGCAGTGGCTCCAGAATTTCCGAATGCGGAAGGACACCTTTCTGGAGCTGTGTGAGTGGTTCACCCCTGCCCTCAGGTGATGGGACAACAACATGTGACCTGCCACCCCCCCTTGAGAAGCAGGTCGCCATTGCCATGTAGAAGCTCACCATGCCAGACAGCTACTGCTCTGTGGGGAATCAGTTCAGTGCAGAGACATCAACCATTGAGGCCCTGGTCATGCGGGTATTGTACTCTCGTTCTATTGTCCCAGGAGGGTGGTGAAGTGCTGGAAAGGGGTACCTTAGGGAAAGGGGGGTTGGTGGTGGTGGAAGCTCCCTCTCTGGGAGGTTTTTCATGTCTGCCTTCACAAAGCCCTGCCAGGGGATGGGGTAAGTAGGCGGCTGCTCCTGGTCTGTTTGGGACCTCCCAAGGGCTCTAGCAACCCTGCGATTCTTTGTTTATTTGTCTCCTTCCACCGGTAAGGAGAGCCAACAGCACCATCCTGCTGCCCAGGGTCATCAATCTCGGTGATATGGACCCCATTGTCACCAGTTTTGCTGACATGGGCTTTCCCAAATGCGGTGGGTGCTATTGACGGCACCCACATCCCAATCTGGACCCCCAACCACTGGGCATCTGTATACATCAACTGGAAGGGATGCTTTTTGATGGTCCAGTGCAGAGATGTGCTCCCAATGGAATTCCTCCTGGGTTCTCCTGTACTGGTGGGTCACTTGGGGTCAGGAGGCTACCATGGGTGGTGTCTACTGCCCCTCTCTCTCAACTGGTCCAGCTGTGGAGAACAGAGAGAAGGTCAGTCATCCCTGGAGACACTGTGTCTGAAGCCTTGCCCTCATCTGTGAGCTGAGACCAAAAGTTCTTGGGTCAGACAAAGGTGATGTGCTTGAAACAAGACCATCGGTGACCTAGACAGTGGCCCCTTTCCTACAGGGCCCAGATGTCTAGGGGGGAGCCTCACTACCCCCACATCATGGGGACAAGCAGGCATGGGAAGTTGTCAGCCAGATCAGGATCCTGCAGATGGGAGGGAATCTTTCTAGTAGTGGCTTATGGTGGGACGGGTGTCCCACCCCAGTGTCAGGAGTATGGCAGGCCTCCCCTGATCCCATGCACAAGGGTCCTCTGGTGCAGCCTCCTGGGGCTGTGTGATCTGGATTGGCATGACACACGCACCCATGTGCACGGGCCGCTGCACGATCCCCAGGCTGAGAAGGGCAAAGTGAGCAGCTTGCTCAAGCCCCTCACCACCCGCCACCTCCACCCATATGTGTGTGTGTAGGGAAAGAAATGATGCTCACTGGATGGGCCTTCCCCAGCCTCTGATGATGCCCAGGAGACATCCAGGGAGGGAGGTACTGGCTCCAGGGTGAGCATGAGATCCTGGCTTGCGGGCACAGAAATGATGCTGGCTTCATCTGGCTTCTCCTCCTTTTCCTCTTCTTTCTCCTCCTCCTTCTCCTCACTGGCTGTGCTCCCTGGGCAGGTGATGATGGGACCAGACCTGAGTCCACTACGGGAGGTGCAGGGTAAAAGGACTGACTTGCCCCCCAGGATGTGGTAGAGTTGGAAGTAATATTGGCAGGTATTGGGTGCTGCTCCCTAGCCCTGGCATATGCCTGCCTCAGCTCCTTCACCTTCCTCCTGACTTGCTCCAGGGTGTGGCTGTGAACCCTGGTGGCCAGGCTATTAGCCATCTGGCCATAGACGCTGGCATTCCTGTGCCTGCTGCGGAGATCCTGGAGGTTTTCCTCCTTGCCCCAGACCTCAGTAAAGTCCAGGATCTCTGCACCAGACCTAGAAGGTGCGCGTCTCTGTCAGGGCTCCGAGAGCTGCCTGAGGCTGGGGGGACCTGGCTGGAGTGGTGGGCTCCACCATGGCAGCAGGGAAGGCTGTGCAGGGTCCTGTTGTGTGGCACGAAGTGAGCAGCGCCTGCTTCTTGCCACAAGTCCTTTCCCTTCTGCCTGCAGCTTTAATGGCTGCAGGGGAAGGGAAGCTATAGAGTAGTGATGAGTGTGGACAGAGCGGCCAGCAGGGCATTTGTGGGAAGGGCTGGAAATATTTCAAAATAACTTATTTCAAAATAACTCCAGACGCCCTGTCTACACATGCACTATGCTGAAATAGCTATCGCGAAACAGGTGTAATTCCTCGTAGAATGCGGTTTACAGAAGTCAGAATAAGCTGCATATTATTTCAAAATTATTTCAAAATAACAAGCTTGCTGTGTAGATGTTCACAAGGTTATTTTGGAATGAAATCGTTATTCCAAATAATGCTGTTGTGTACTCTGGCTAATTAACTGAATACTCTTGTTCAGATGCAAAAGACTCATAATTTTAGATCCAGAGATCCTGGACCTCAGCCCTACTGACATTTAGGGAGGGGGGCAACATTCCTTCTAATCTTTTCCATCCATGTGTGGCTTTTTCTTTCCATATGTGGAATATATTTTATGTGTACTGAGGCATGTGCACCACCAGTAGAAGCAAAAACCTAACTGCAGGCACTCTGCTAATCAGCTGGGCAGCATTTGATTCTCTCCTGAGCAGCCACACAAGCATCCAGCTTACAGGGAACACTGGAGGGAGGCATTCAACTATGCACATAATGTCAAAACTCCCATAATTTATGGAGAGTCATATTTTAAAATTGCCCTAAATTAAGAAATCTCTGCAGAATTTACACAATTCTAAACATCTTACATTGAAATGAATTATTTGCTAAAAGTTTCCCTTTTGTGGCTTTATTTGAGAACGTGCAGTTTATATTTGGGGAAAATATTGCTAAACGCTGTACCTGGGTTTGCTTATTTGCCTCCATTGTGTCCCATTAGGGCACAACTCATTCAGCCACAAGTCTGCACTGGAAATGCACAGTCTCTTGTGGATCTGATATGACAGTGCTTCAGCTCTCTGGCCAAGGGACACTTCAATTTTATCCTTTCAGGGGTGCTAAAATCCAAAATAAGTCAGGAAAAGACACAATTCAAAACAGCATTTTCCATCAAACTTTTGACAGGCTTCCAATCTTCTATTCAGCCCCTGTATTCAAATAAGCCATAATCCAGCCAGTTTCCCAGAGTTTGGTTGGCTCTTCCACTAGCAAGCTCGGCCAACTGGCAAAGTACCTCAGTCTCTGGCCTGTAGCCAAGCTTCACTCACATCAGGCAAAACAGAGCTATATTTTCCTTGCTAATCAACCCTTCCCTGGGCTAGGTCTCCTTTTAATGCCCCTCTCCATGCCTGAGCTCTGCTGCATGTGTAGTGGGGTGGAGTCAACTGGTTCCCCAGGCTTTTATTAACCCTGTCCTTGTCAGTGTGGAGGCTGTCTGCCCCATCAAAGTACCCTGTGATACAATGATCACAATTGTTCCCTATCTTTAGAAAAGGAAGCAATAGTGATATCACAGAATAATGTGGTAACTAAGGGTATGTCTACACTACAGCACTATTTCGAATTAACTTATTTCGAATTAGTTAATTCAAATTAAGCTAATTCAAAATAACGCATCTAGACACAAAAACTAATTCGAAATAGCGTTTTTCTAATTCGAAATAGCGCGTCCACATTGAGTGGACCCTGAATCGAAGGTAAGGCTGGCCGGAACCAGTGCCAAAAGGGCATCAGGGTTGGACTTAGTGTGTGGGGCTGCTGCCTCAGGCTAGCCGAGGTCTGTGCTTAAAGGGACCCGACCCCCCATCCCGGACAGACAGTTCTCAGGTTTCTCTGCTTGCTGGTCTACCTTGCTGAGGGACAGCAAAGCATTTGTGTCTTGGAGTGCTCTGGTTGCCCTCACTCGGGACACCATGGCACTCTGCAACATGGAACCAGACCTGCCCCATGGGACTCTGCTGCGTCTCGTGGACACATTGCCAGCAGCCTGGCTGCACTGTCTGCAGGCTGCCATCCAGGAGGACCATCGAGTGGATGTCAGGATCCAGGGGGCCCTGCGGAAGAGTTTCCACCCTGAGGAGCGCTAACAGTCTCCCCGGTCTGCGCCACTGGGGGCTTGTGCCCCATTCCTCCCTCTCATCCTTCCACTTACCCTTCCTTAGCCCCCCCTTCCTGATGTCAAATAAAAGACATGTATTTTCAAAAATAGAAACTGTCTTTATTTAACACAACTGGGAAGGGGGAATGAAACTCTGGGGAGACGGGGGAAAGGAGGTAGGAGAGGGCAGGAGAAAGGGTGGGAGAGGGGAGGGGGAAAACTGGGAGGAGGGAGCTGGAAGGGGGAAGCAAGGGGAAGAAGGGGGAGGGGAAGCTCAGCACTCAGGGCTGGGGGTCTCGCCGGGCCAACCTCCTCCCAGCGCGGCGGGGGAGGGGGCCTCGGCCTCCCCGAGGAGATGGGGAGGAGGGTGAGGAGGTTGAGGTGGGGGGTGTGGACACTGAGGAGGAGGGTGTGGAGGTTGAGAAGGAAGAGGTGGGGGGGGGCAGGAGTGGGAGGAGGAACAGTAGTGGGGGGGGGGGCAGCAGGCGCAGGACCGGCATGGGGCAGCATGCTCTGCAGCAGGACCTGCAGGTTACAGTTCATTGCTCGGTCCTCAGCAAGCTGCTGCCGGTGGAGCTGCAGGTCCTTCAGCATCCAGGCCTGGATGGTGCGGTGCAGGGCTCGCAGGGCCCCCAGGTGCTGATCCCGGTACTCCTGGCACGTGCTGGTGGTCCGGAGCAGGTTGCGGGTGTGGGAGCATGTCCCGAGAAGGGTGGTGCACCCTGCACGAGCAGCTGGTGCAGCTGTAGAGAAAGAAGAGAAGTGGTCAGTTCTCCCTGGGGACACAGTGGATGATGCCCAGCACCCCCCTGCGACGTGAGGGTGACCATGCCCTGCACCGTCAGAGCCGACGTGCTTGCACAGAGGCCATGGTCAGGATGTCTGGCTCTCCCCAGGACTGGGAGCTGCCCCAAGACCGCACCCATGCCCCTGTGCCGTGTATAGTGTGGCCAGGGCGGGAGGGAGATGTCCCCTGCTTCTGTGTAGAGGGGCTGTGTGAAGGGAGAGTGTCCTGCTGGGTCCTGCCCCGGGGTCGGGAGCATGTCAGGTCTCTTCACACACGCATGTGCCTATTGGGCCACGGCCCCTGGGTGTCATGCAGCTGGAGCCACCTGACCAAGGGTGGCATGGCACGTGGTCGCACGTGCACAGGTGGCTGCGTGATCCGTGGGAGGCATGGCCCATGCACACAGTCCCTGGTCTCCCTCTCCACCTCCCCACCGGATAGGGGACAGTGCTGGCACTTACCTGGTATGGCCTCCCTGGATGACCCTGCCAACTCCGGTGCTGGGACAGCTGGTGGTGGCCCCTCTGGTATGCCCAGGTCAGGGTCCTCCAGTCCCAGCTTGCTGCCTCTGGGCTGGTGCGGACCGCCTCGCCCCCCAGGAGTCGGTCGAGGGTGGGGAAGTAAGGGCTGGTGTCAGCCCCTGCTGCGGCGCCGCACCTGGTGACCCGGGCATACGCCTGCCGCAGCTCTTTCACCTTCAGGCGCACCTGCTCTTGGGTGCGCCTGTGGCCTTTCCTGACCATGGTGGCCGCTATGCGGCCATAGACGGCCGCGTTCCTCCGCCTAGTGCAGAGATCATGGACGTTGGGGGCCTCCCCCCAAACCTCAATGAGGTCCATTATCTCCACACTAGTCCATGAGGGCACACGCCGTCTACGGCCCCTGGCTGGCCCCTAGGTGCTGGGGGACTGGGCAGGGGAGAGCTGGCTGCCATCCTGTGACCACTGGCTGAGGGTCTGCAGCTTGCATGTGCCCAGTGGCCAGAGTCTGCCCCTTTAAGGGCCCTGGGGCTAGGGGAGAGGAGAGGAGTTTTCCTGGTTTGGCCCAGAGTGGCCACCAGGGGGAACTGGAAAGGGCTGGAGGCCCCCTAATTCAAAATAAGTGTCTACACAGCACTTATTTCGAATTAGCTATTTCAAATTAGGTGTTATTCCTCGTAGAATGAGGTTTACCTAATTCGAAATAAGGGCTCCACTATTTCGAATTAAATTCGAAATAGCGGTTTGTATGTGTAGACAGCTATTAAAGTTAATTTGAAATAATGTCTGTTATTTCGAATTAACTCTGTAGTGTAGACATACCCTTAGTAAATGTTGACTTCTTAATGGCAAGCACTGTTGCAACTAGCAACCAATGAGAAGACAATATATGTGTGCAGATGAAATGCATTGTATTCAAGATTCCACAGGTAAGATAAATGGGAATAAGACTATATAATATACTCAGTGCATGAAATTATGCTCCTTTTGTAACAGAGGCCAACTGAACTCAGAGTACAAAGATGGTTTGTGTTGTATTTTCCTGCCTTTTCAAAAATGTCTTCAGTGCTCTATTTAGTGACAACTTTTGTACCTTGACCCTGCAAGGGTATTTATATAAGGCTTAGCAACATTACTTGTAATCATTCTAAAGATGTGTGAGAGACGTTTTGGATGTTTTGCAGTCTTGCCTTCAGAAAGCCCTGCTGGGGATGGAGGAATTGGGGTTGCTCCTGAAGTGGGAAGGGATTTGGGCTCGGGGACCTCCCGAAGGCTCTGGCAACCCTGTGATTCTCTGTTTGTATCCTTCTCCAGGTGGTGAGGGCCATCAATGCCATCCTGATGTGCAGGGTCATCATCCTGGGTGACATTGACCCCATCATCATTGGTTTTGTCTCCATGTACTTCCCCAGCTGCAGCAGGGCCATTGACGGCACCCACATCCCCATCCAGGGCCCTGACCACTGGGCCTCCAATTATATCAGCAGTAAGGGTTACTTTTCAATAGTGCAGCAGGCCCTTGTGGACCACTGAGGCTGCTTCACTAACATTAACATCAGGTGGTTGGAGAACGTGCACGACTCCTGCATATTACACAATTCTTCAACACAATTCTGCTATGCTTTAATGCCAGGCTCAGCAAGTGCTGCATCATGGTAGAGGATGCCTTCAACTGTTTGAAGGGGAGGAACCGGTGTTTCCCCACCTGCTGGACCTCAGCAAACAAAACATCTCCCGGGTGGTGGTGGCCTGCTGTGTCCTGCACAAGCTGTGTAAGAACAAGGGGGAGACATTCCTCCCAGGATGGGGGGCAGAGGCCGAGCAGTTGGCCTGAGCCTTTGAGCTGCATGTACTGCTGCCATCTGGCAGGCCCATCAAGGGGCTGTGCACATCCAGGAGGCTCTGAGGGAGAGTTTCAGAAAGGCCAGCTGTGACACTCTCCCCAGGGCCTACCCATAAGAAGCCTCTGCATTGTCTCTCTGTGCCTTTCCTCCCTGCCCCACCCCTGTAGATAAAATAAACCAGACTTTTTGGTTGAAACGATAAACTGTCTGTTATTTTTATCTGGGGTAAATAGAACTGGGGAGGGACTGTAGAAAGAACTTGGGTGGGGGGATGAGTGGTGAGGACGGAGGAGGAGAGGGGCAGGGGCAGGGGCAGGGGCAGGAGTGGATGCTGGGGGAAGTTAGGGTGGAATGGGTGTGTGGGGATGGCTTCTGGATCACTCAGTGACCAGGCAGTCAACAGCAGCGGTGTATGTGGAGCACATGTTCTGGTTCTGCTGCGACAGCTCCTGCCAGATGGTGCAGTGTGGCTCCCGGTCATCATAGCACTGCTCCAAGTCTGTGTCCCACCTCTGCTCCTCCTGCTTGAGACACCACAATGTGCTCCTGCTTCAGGTCCTTATGGGGTCATCTGCGCTAGTGGCTCTCATGGGGTCAGGAAGATAGTATAGGAGGTGATGGATGCACTGCACTCACAGCTGGTCCAGCTGTGAAGAACAGAGAGAAGGGCAGTCATCCCTGGAGACACTGCATGAAGCCTAGCCCTCATCTCTGAGACAACACCAAAAGGTCTTGGTTCAGGTGATGGCGATGTGCTTTGAGAAAGGCCATATGTGGCCTAGACAGCAGGCACTGCCCTGCTGGGACACAGATGTTCCAGGGGAGCCTCAAAACCCCCATGCTCCAGGGACAAGTAGGCATGGGAAGATGCCAGCCAGGCCCTGAGCCTGTGGGCAGGAGTGGGGCGATGGGCTGGCTCGGCTTCCCCCCATGATGTGCACACACTGGGTCCGGCACTGGTGGTATCCCACAGAGAGAGGAGTTCTATCCCTGGTCACTGTGGGGCGGGGTGGGGTGTTGGGGAGAGATGTGTGTGAGTGGCAGACGTGGCTTGCTGGGGAAGGTGCTACGGGGGTTGCCTCCTTTTCCTCCCGCGGCAGGTTCCCATGCAGGGGTTCAGTGTCCTCTTCCTCACTGTGCTTGCCTGGGAGTGGATGCTGCCCTGAGAGTGCGGGCATGATCGTGTACTGTGTGTGTCCATGACCTCAGCTCCCTTAGTGGTGGCTTGTGGTGGAAGGGTGTCCCACCACGTAGTAGGGAGTAAGGCAGGCCTCTGCAGAAACTCTGTGAGCAGGAGCAATGAGTTCCTGTGGCAGCCTCATGTGTCTGTCTGGTCTGGACTGACACTCCATTTGCACCCATGTGTACAGGCTGCTGTGCGATCCCTAGGCAGAGAAGACTGAGCAAGGAGTGCGCAGCCCCTTGCTACCTGCCGCCTCCCCCTGCGTATGTCTAGGGAAAGTGATGGAACTCATATGAGGGCCTTCCCTGGCATTGCCCAACCCCTGGGAGACATCCTGAGAGGAGGGTACTGGCTCTAGGAAGATGATGACCTCCTGGCTGGTGGGCATTGTGTCTTGGCTGGCCTCCTCCTCCTCCTCCTTCTGCTGCTTCTCGTCCTCCTCGTCCACAGCCCTGACCTCCTGGAGGCTGATGACTGACATCTCCAGGCTGGAGTCAATGACAAGGAGTGGATGGGAGAAGGACAGGGCATCTCTGCCTGGGGAACCAACCCACCATTAGGAGGAGTGATGGAAAAAACAATGAAGGTCCCTGGTTAGGACAAAGAGAGGAGATGAGTGATGAAAATCAGACCTCCTGAGTAATGTGGAAAAGATAATACTATGTACTGGTTTAAGCTGTTAAATTAACCAAAGGTTGAAAAGCTAAGCACCTTGGTGAACTTACAGAGAAGATGGTGGGCCTAGGTGGAGTTGACAGCCTGATTTTTTGCTTTCATATCCCTTTCACATTGAAAAGTGTCAAAATGATTTCATTGCCATGAAATGATAATGAATCATCATAGGCTCATTAAGAGAAGGCCCCCTCAGTGTGTTGTAAAAACCTTTACTCTCTATGACCATCGTGTAGCAGTCATCCTCAGAAAAATGTGGCCTCATCTACTCTGCATGCTTCCACATATTAAGTATATGGTAATTTGCAGGTACTTGTTTGTCTTTGGTTGATAATCAGATGAAGTTTGGGATGAATGTAACACCTAACATCTGTGTTTGCTCAGCTGCTGAAGTATTTGGTATTTGTTCAGACAAGTGGCAATTCCTAGAAGTTATGTTATAGATACTGCATCTTTCGGATTAAATATAAATCAGAAGTTACTGGGGGACTGGTCAATTGAAATCAGTGGGAGTTCTATTAACAATGGGACCAAAAGTTGGCCCTGGAACTATATCCTGTGGTTAGAAGAAAACAAAACAAAACCCACCAACAACCCTGACTGCATAATCTAAGGAGAATCTGAAGAAGAGCTCTGTATAAGCTCAAAAGCTTCTCTCTTTCCTTAACAGAAGTTGTTTCTAATAATAGATATTACCTCAGGCACCAGGCACTCTTGTATTCTGGGCCCACCACAGCTACAACACTGCAAATATGCATGATCTAATGCAGCAAGGCACAGTTTTTTAACCAATGCATGCACATGCGTGCATACTTGATTTAGGCATGCAACTCCCTGAATGTCAAATGAGCATCGTTGCATGCTCATTTTGAAAGGAGTTATTCCTGTAAATAGGATGCAAAAAAAATACTCACAGGCTTCTATGTTCAGGCCCTCTATCTCTGTAATAGGATCTTTCTTCTACTTCTGTGTACCAAGTTATATGATAACTAAATTATGTCACCCTCAATCCCTCCCCTTGCAGGAAATTTGAAAGAGCCTTCCCTTCAAATTATAAATTGTTTTTTATAAGATTATAAGATTTCACTGCTGCTTCTTTAAGTTCTGTTTCCAACTGTACTGTATGTGGCAAGCTTTCTGAGCCCATACAATCTAGCCCCCAACTGCTTATCCAGACAAGAGCACCAAAATTTCTTTTAAATATGTATAAAGTCAGTTTCATTTAGTGGAAGTTATAAAAATATATTCAGAATTTTTTAACTAGATTGAATTAATTAGAAAGACAACAAAGGATAGGCAACCAGAAAAATCAATGCAAATTTAAAACTAATTTGTTTACAATCTCTATTTACAAATGTCAATATTTGTAGAATTGCCTGGTCTTTACCATTGAACCTTCTGTGATTAATCAAAAAAAAATTCCACACATTTAAAAAAAATTATTTGTGTTTTGTTGAAAAACCTGTCTGAGCTCATGGAATTCAATGGGAGTTGTACATGCCCAGCACCTCAGCATATGATCACTATGAAGGAAGCTAGCCATATTTCCTCCCATATGCTTCTAAGGCTGATTCCTGCTCCTGTTTAAGTCAATAACAAAACTCCCATTGACTTCAAGTGGGACCAGATCAAGTTCCATATGTTAGAAGTTTTGGAATATTTCTTAATATGTCTTTATTTATAACTTTAAATTAAAAATAAAATAGTGACAACAATATGAATATCTTCCTTGTGGCAACTGTGGTGTATTACAGAGATCAAGTGGCAGCTTGCATAGATTCTAGAAAATCTGAATTCAGAATCATGTAAGCACATAAGATAATTTATTAAACTTGTTTTTAAACAACACAATCTGTCAAACATTTCTTAAATATTAGAGCTGTATCTCTATTATCATGGGAGATGGATACGTATGGAGTACCCTAATAATTTACCTTGTGCTATCTTGATAACACTACTTCATATCAGCTTCAAGAAGTACCCCTTGTGCTTAATGTATTCCTTTGCAAGGTGGTGAGGTGCCAATATAGGGATATTCATTCCATCTATTGCCCCCCAGCCCCATAGGAAACCCCATCACAGGAAAGCCTTGTGCTATGTCCTCCATGTTTCCCAGAGTCCCTACCCTCTGTAGCAGAAGGGTATTGATTGCTTTGGATACTTGGATCACAACTATCCAAACCCAAAGATTTTCCCACTCTAAATTGATTCCCAACTGATTGATAGCTGTCTGGTGTTGCAAGCTTCCAGAGGACAATTGCCACTCACTTCACTGTCAGAGCAGAACTCATTCTGGTATTCTTGAGCTTCAGGGTGGGGAAAAGCAATTCGCAAACTTCCCTGAAAGTGGCCTCGTGCATGCAAAAGTTTTGCAGTCACTGGTCATCATCCCATAGCTGCATAACAATGCAATCCCAGCTGTCTGTGCTTTCCTGATAGTGGAATGTCAATTTTGATGCTATGTCGAGAGGATCGAATGCTGACAGCATTTGCAATTCGCTTAACTCAAGTGCTTGGCAGAAGAGAATGTTCATAGCCTCCTGAGATTCTCTCTCATTCCAGCAGACCCTGGATATGCTTTGGACATACTCCAACATTAGGCACACCAAGGTTAATGCCATCCTCAAAATGTTTTGATGCACAACAGGATCCATGATGGGTTCCATGCTCATACTGCTATGGCATCTACACGAATAACCACAATAAAAGGGTGTGAAAAGACTGTTTGCCAAAAGGGGAGGAGGGCTGAGAGAGGAAATGAGTGCATTATGGGCTGCTGATGACATGTAACCAGAACCACCCTCTGCACAGTTTTGGTTCCAATGTGCACTGGGAGCATAACCCAGAATGCAAAGGGGTGCAGGTACTGTGGGATAGCTACCCACAGTGCATTGCTCTCAAAGTCGATGGTATCACCCTACTGGAGATGTGCTATTTTGAACCATGTTGAATTCTTGTGGACAGTGGGGACACACACTTTTGACTTGACAAACTCAGGTGCTAAAAATTGATCTTAATAAATTCCACCTTATCTCTCTGTGTAGACATAGCCTAAGAGTGCTGGGTAATACCTATATGTAAGTAACCTGCCTTCTCATTTGCAATCACTTAAAAATGTTTAGCAGCTGCTGTACCAGCTTCCACTCATATATTCTCTAAACAAAGCCTGTAGCAAAAATTTAAAATCAGCTGTACAAACAATTCATTGTTCCAGTGTTCGTTTTCTGACATTTATAGTGCAGAGTTCTGCTTCTAACCCTGCAGCAATAATTCGCTCAGGAACTCACCCATTTGTTTTCTTCCCTTTCATTTCTAACTTATTTGATTGCTTTACTTCTTGCTGTTAACCTCTAATCTATGTTACTCATTGGTCTGCAACCATCCATGTCTTCCATGCTTATTGCTCTGGGGACATGTAACAATTGGTTTCTCAGAGGTCCAAACTACCATGTATATTATACACTGGAATCAGTAGAAATTTTCTGTTGAAATGTATTTTGTTAAATACAAAATATCTTCTTGACAAAAATGGAAAGTCTGGTGAAAACATTGTTTTAATCAACAGTTTCTTTTCTTTTCTTTTTTTGAAACAACCTGAAATTTTTTGATGAAAGCAAGCAAACAAAAATATTCAGTCAACATTTTTGTGGGGAAAACAGTTTTTTGACCAGATTTTATTTATACACACACACACACACACACACACATGCAGAGAACTGGAATGGAAAAGCTTTCTCTATTTTCTTCATTTTCTTCATTGTCAGTCTAGTTTTGTTGTTCTCTCTACAGGTTGGCTTCTTTTGTGGTTTCCATATGTTCTTTGGATAAAAAGCAGAGAAACCAATGCACTGTTGATCAATACTCTTGAAACTAGACAAACTGTAAGAATAATTGGACTGGCAGTTAAGACAATACTGCTTTTATCTTGCTATTTTGTGGTTGTAAAGTCACTTTACAAACATGTTAGGTTTTGTTTTTTGTTACACCAGCCATTTTCTATGGGTTACCTTAATGACTGTGTTCACTGGATGCAGAATATTTTTACTATTTTCAGCAGCCTAAGCTCCATAAGGCATTTTAAATTGCTGGTGGTGTAGCAAGCAATGATGTCTGATGCACAGAGAATACAAGAGGATATTTGTAAATTAATTATAAGCAGTCTAAGAACTTGATGGAAGTTTGGGTTCTTACCTGAATGATCTGCAAAATCTCAGAAGAACAGACATGTTAAATATTAATTGAAATTAGGTTGTTCCTCCTCTATATTTTTCATCGATATAAAGTATTGATGAAAAATAGAGAAAATGGAGAATAATCCAGCGATAAAGCAAAACATTTCTGGATCTCAGCTAGAACAATTCATTCACTATGACCTCTCATGTTGCTCAGGTGACTAAAATCAATGGTGATCCATTAAATCATGCGGTTTACAAAAGTTATATTTTTTGCTTAAGTGATTCTGTGCTACTGCTTTGCACAGATTCACTTACAATGAGGTGAATTACCCTGTATGGGGAGTGGAGCTGTTGTAGGGACTCAGTCATGAAAATGTGAAAACTGCCTCAAAGTTGCAAGTTTGATAGATGGAAAGCAAAGGGGAACTCTGAGAATGGCCAGAGGGCGTGTTTATATGTTGAAAAGGTTTCAGACACTAGCTGTTGGCCTCAGTGCAGCATACTGGATGAAAATAGCCTATGCTATGGGTCCTTCTGATCATAAATGTCCATGAGTCCTTTAAACTTGTCATTTATTTATAAAATATTAGTGAAACATACAGTTTGGAATGGGATCTGTCAGAGAAATTTTACCTGCAGATACTGGAGTTAATTAATAACTATTTCCAGAAGGAGTATGAAGTTGATAGGTCTAAGGAAAGGAGAAAGGTGTGTCTTTGGGTAAAATGTAAATGGAGATGAGCGAGGGGATGGAGCACAGAGATGCAGGTAGGATTATGTGCTGAATGCCAAGAGGTGAGGGGCATTTAGCAGACAACTGATTTTAAACTTTCTTTTTGTTTTTAGCTCTCTTGAGTTCACCAATTAGCCCTTCAGGTCGAAGCTGAGCATACAACTCACTGATGCCATAACAAGCATCATGCAATCCAGTGGCTTAGCAGTCATGTGAGTTACTGCTTTTACACTTGCGTCTGGTTTTGAACAAAGTTTTAAAACAATAAATATCTTATACCCTTTGTAGTGGCTCCTCAGACACTGCAGTTTGATTTAATCATGAAATATGACACTTCCTATGAACTTAATTTCAATTAATGTCTTTTGTCAAGTGCTTTACAGTCTAGTTTTTGGAAGCATTCTCAATATTTATGTCCTTCAATTGACATAAATGTAAGTGGTTCTGCTTTTTGAAAATCAGGCCTCAGGTGCCTTACTTGGGACACTCAACACTGAAGGATGAACATTTCTGAAAGTAATGAGTAGTCCTATAGCACCTTAGAGACTCACAGAAATGTATAGAATCATGAGCGTTCATGGGTAAAACCCACTTTATCAGATGAGTTGGAGTGGCTCTTTCTCCAGTGATTCTGCTGTGTTGCCAGATTATCCACTGAGGCCATGGAGCCAGGGCCCAGGAGTCCCAGACAACTAGGGGGCCCCCACATTTCACTTCCTGCCATGTGAAATGTGGAAAGATCCTACAGCACCCCGGTCCCTGGCAGAAATCACAGGATGGGTAAAGCCCACTGTAGTGTCCCAGCCCTGTCCCCAGCAGAAGCTGCAGCAGGGTGAAGCACACCCCCTCTCCCCCTGTAGCCTCCTGACCCTGTTCCTGGCAGAAGCCACAAGCCAGGGGAATCCCCCTGCAGTGCCCCCTCCAGCCTTCTCCCCAGCAAAAGCCACAGATAGGATAACCCCTTCACAGTGACTCCTGACCCTGGCAGAAGCTGCAGGTTAAAAAAGCGCCCCCCTGCCCAGAAGCCAGTCACCCCAGCAGAAACTGCAGGATGGGAGAAGCTCCTTTGTAGCTTCTGACCCAAGCAGAAGCCATAGGACTGGGGAAGCCCCCTTCAGTATCCCTGGTTCTGGAAAAAGCCATGGGATGGGGGAAGTTTTTCTCACAGTGATCCCATCCCCAGCAGAGGAAGCCTCTATCGCCCTGACCCCATCCCGCAAAAGCCGCGGGGTCGTGGGGGATGCTCTTGTGCCTGACCTGCTCTCCAGCAGATGTGCCAAGGGGGCAGGGTGGGAGAAGCTCCAGTGCCCTGACCTTGGTCCTTTGCAGATGCGTGGGGAGGACCAGGGGAAATCCCCAGCCTGCCACTGTAGCCTTGGGACTGGAGAAGCATTAACTCCCCACTGTGCCCCAGGGCCATGGTGCTGAAATAGAGCTTCTCTGGTCCGTGTAATAGAGGCAGATGTGGGGTTCAGCCCCGGAGTAGGAGCTGAGCTCCCTGGCCTTGGCATAGGCCTGGCAGACCTCCTTAACTTTCATCTGCACCTGCTCCTGTGGGTGTGCTCCTAGGTGGCCTGGCTCTCAGCCATGCAGCCATAGACGTCCACTTTCCTGAGTCTGGTGTGGAGATCCTGGAGGTTTTCCTCCTTGCCCCAGATGCCAATGAGGTCCACAATCTCTGCATCAGACCAGGAAGGCGTGAGCCTATTTTGGCACTTGGCAGGGTCCTGGGAGTTGTCTGACTGCTCCCTGGGAGCAATGGAGGGCTTGGTGGGAGCAACAGAGTTGCTCATTGTGGCCCAAATGTGAAGCTGTGGCAGCTGCTGGGTGGCTCAGAGCTGCCAGGGCTAGCTTCCTGCCATGAGCCCTTTCCCTTCTGCCTGCAGCTTTAAGGGCTGCAGGGGAAAGGGAACTATAGAGTTGTGATGAGTGTGGATAGAGTAGCCAACAGGGTGGGATTTCCTGTGGGCCCCTCATTATGAAATAACTCCAGCTGCCCTGCCTACACACGCACTATTTAGAAATAGCTATTTTGGAATAGGTGTTATTCCTCATGGAACGAGGTTTACAGAAGTTGGAATAAGCTGCCTGTTATTTTGATACTATTTCAAAATAACAGAATTACTGTGTAGATGCTTGCAAAGTTATTTCAGAATAACATCCGTAGATGCACCCTTAGGGGTTCTACACAGTGCCAAATTTTGAATTAAACTGCTATTCTGAAACATCCCTTAATCCTCATGGAACAAGGTTTACAGGGATTTTGGAATAGTGCACCCATTATTTCAGAAGATATTTCAAAATAATGGGCATGCTTTCAAGACATAGAATGCTTCCATATTTACCGGAAGTATCCCAAAATAGCACCCCAGTGTAGATGTACCCTTAGGGTATATCTACACTGCACCCTTATCTCAAAACAAGCTATGCAATTTGAGCTATGCAAATTGTGTAGTTTAATTCGAGTTAATTTTGAAATAAACTGCTATTCCAAAACATCCCTTAATACTCATGGAATGCAGTTTACAGGGACGTCATAATAGTGCTCCTGTTATTTCAAAAACTATTTTAAAATAATGGGTGTGCTGTCAAGACATGGAAAACGCTAGGATACCAGAAGTATCCCGAAATAGCGCCGCTCTCTAGACGCACCCTTATAGACTAACAAAAATATATAAGATCACGAGCCTCTAAAGTGGATTTTACTCATGAAAGCTCATGATCCTACACATTTTTATTAGTCTCTAAGGTTCCACAGGACTACTTGTTGTTTTTAAAGTTACAGACTAACATGGTTACCCCTCTGAGACTGTTATACTGACATAATTTAGAACCCAGAGACTGGGATTCCTTATCTAGGGAACGTGACCCCTGTAATGTAGAACTGCTGTTTCAAAGTGCAAAGCCAGTTCCTGCTGCAAATCACAGAGATCAAAAGATTCTGGAGAAGAATTTAACTTCTGTGGAAAACTACAATGTAGGAGATAGCTTCCTTATCCAATATCAAAGATAGATTGGCGCCTTGGCTGGACCTGATTCTTCACTATGTTACACTTAGCATAGTCATTTACACTGTGCAAAGTGAATGTAAGTGGGCATACCATGCTACCATGAGTCCCATGGGCACGTCTTCGGGAACCAGGCTAGTTCCACTAAGAAAGGAAGCAACAGAAACCATGCCGAAAAGCTGCATTGGGACCATGGTTGAAGCAGCTTCCTTGGTGAAGCTCTGGGGTTGCTCTGCCCTGTAAAATCCACAGCTGAATATGGAAAATTCTGCCACCTTCCATATCTGCCCAGTTTAATTGCTCATCTAGGTCTGGGGCTGAATATGTGGCCTTAATGCATAAAGCTGTATAACTTGGTCTGTCAAGAGAAGGCTAAATGGGTTTTACACAATTTCAGTAGTTTATGCTGAGTAGCATGTCATTTAAATATATTAAATAGGTATTGCATTATTGAAGAGCTGATTTATTTTAACCATAAAAATACTTTCTTTGTCAAATTACCATGAAAGTCTTTTATCGTGATTTTTTTAGGTTCCTTCATAATCACTGAAGGCTTTAAATGTAATCAGATTCCATGCTGTTATTTCAGTTCATTTTACATCTTTTTCCCTCCTATTTATATTAATATATACATACATGTACATATATATGCATGCACGCACACAAATATATATCAGTGCATTAGCAATAAGTAAAGCTTCTGAGTAATTAACTCCAAGGTCAAGAATACATTTGCTATATGCATTAAGAATTACAACACAATGATTTAAGGTAGCCATAAAATGAATATGATTAAAGTCAATTACCTTTTAGCTCTGTTTTCTGTTTTCAGTGATGCTGTTCTCTTATTTGATTAAATGTTTTAATCAAAAAACTTGAGTAAGATTGATTTTCACAGTTTGTTTTTGTCTTGTAGTTAATGATAATTTTCAGTCTTTTTGTGGGATATAGCTACTTGAGTAAAAATGCCTTCAGGGTTGAATAATAGTAGTTTTTACACTCTGATCAAATCTATGTTGGGTTTATCATTAAGAACACTCTGTTATACTAGCCTGGCTGTGAAAATCCAAACAGGTAGAAACAGATGCCACAGCTACAGTTTGGAGAACATACAAACACCTGGCCAAGGGATAAACAAAATCCTCTGTATTTTGAATTTCTAAATGATGGTCTAAATGGTACTGGGTCTTGCCATGAGGGCAGGGCACTGGACTCGATGATCTCTCGAGGTCCTTTCCAGTTCTAGTGTTCTATGATTCTATGAGAAAGGAACCTATTTCCTGGTAGTTCTCATTGTCACACTTCTTACACAAAATGAATGTCATTCTTCTCTCACATTGGCTCTGCAACCATGTAACTTCATTGATTTTCTCCTGATTTATCTCAGTATAAATGAGAGGAGAACCAAGTCCATTGCTAAAATCAGCATCTTGCTCACACAGTATGGTCAGTGATGACAACAGAGCCCTGGTATACACTAGGGAGCTATTTTGATATAACTCCCTTTATTCTGAAATAACAAGCAGAGTGTCCACACTACCATGCCTGTTATTTTGAAATAAGTGGCTGGTTATTTCCAACAGTAACTCCTGCTTTCCTTGGGGAATATGCTTATTTCAAAATAGTTATTTCGGGAATTATTATTTCAAAATAATTTCCTAGTGTAGACATGTCTAGAGTCTCTTCAACTTGGCTCAAGGGCTACTACTATTCAGGGAGATGTCATCTCTCTTCTTGCCTAGTCTCATCTAGTCCAGCCTAGGCTATATCAATTCTGGCTAAGCACAGAAGAAATGTAATGCAGCCGGAGATGTTCATGGCACCCCAGATAGCTAAATAAAGCATTAGCAATGATTGCAAAATGCATCACAAGATTTCCTGGTATAAACTATGGGCTCTACAATTCTCTTGATCTATACCCAGTATTTCCAATAATACGACATGTGGACTGAATATGCACATCTCTGGGTGTATAATTCAACCTCCCCGTGCAATGAAGAGCCTGGCAATGGCAAACAGACTGGTTTGGGCAAAGACAAAAAACAACATGAACTTCAAGCAACTTTGGAATGAATCCAAAACCTCATTCAGATTTTAAAATCTGCTGCTTGGCTGTGACCTTCAAATCTTGCCTCTCCCACCAATAGAAGTTTATTAAATAAAAGAGAAGTTTATCTCCCCTGCCTTATCTCTTCACATCTTAACAAGTTCAGAGGCATAAATTGGGATTTGGGTGTGGGATACATAAAGCAATCAGGGAGACCTGGGAATGTGCAGCTGGAATACAGCAGGTGACCATTGGTGGAAGACAGAGATTTTGGAGGTGGAACCCTGGCATCACTGATGCTGATATCAAAACTTTCACTGACTTCAGTGGTTCCAGGATTCCTGGGACTCCATTGTCTTCTCAGGTCCCTCCCTCTACCCACTTTGCACATCTGCTGGCCTTGTGGACCAAAAGGAAAGTACCTGGACTCTGTATCTCTACTTTTGCTGCAGAGTTTTCATGCTGAACTGTTCCTCTCCACCTGCATTTGTGCAGAGGGAAACGTATGGGACTCTGTAACTTACCTCATTTTGAATAAGATTGATATTAAAATTCAAAAATCCCAAACAATACCCCTTTGATGTGTCCAGTATTGCATGTCAGCTGCTGCTATACCCAGGGTGATACCAGCATAAATCTCCGTCAGATGTAATTTTCTCACTGGTAACACCTTCAAGCACCAGCTCCTCATTAACTGTACTAAAAAGCTTTAGCATCTTCTTTTCACATTGCAAACTGCCAGGCAAGTATCTTTTGCTGACAGTACAAATCAATTCATTCTAATGTCGCCTTAATTGATTTTAGCTCATTAGGAGCACATTTGCCCTAATTTGATAAGGAAGTGTGAAAGTATTTTTCCCAACAGCAGGTTTGTTATTTGTCGAGATATTAGGAGAGTGTTAATTAGACGCAGTTCTTCTGTCATGTTGACGGGTTTTAAGAGTATTCACTGTATAGAATGAATAGACTGTGAGACTGTTCCTGGTTCTTGGTGTGGTTTGTCAAATTAAGTTAATTACTATGGTGGAAGGAGAGTGTGGCACATATGGATGTGAGCGGCAGATAGCAGCAACCCCGCTTTTCTTTGGTCTTACATATGTATTAAATTTCAGATATAGTTTTTTTTCTCTTATCCAGGCATAATCAGGAGAGGAGGCAAGGAGGATAATGTATGTTTTATTTTGGATTAGTTATATGAGTGTGTGGCCGCACATCAGGTTTTTGAACATATAAACTATCTAATGTGCCTCAACATACAAGGAATCTAAAATTCCACCACTAAGGCAAGCCTCCTGCAAAACGATAATAAAATACAGTTTTTCAGGGCATATGGTCACCTTGCATGAATCACAAAGATTTATTCTCTTGCTGTATTTCCCAGTGGGTGAGGAATATTGCAGTAGTTTTCACTTTTCTCTGAAGTACTGACAAAGCCAGGATACTATATTTGATGGAAGAATGGTTTGATCTGGCATGGCAAAGTCTATGTTCTTAGAATCAAAGAGATGTCAAAGCAAGGTTTTCATTTTCTGCTGAAAGTATTTCATTTACTCTTGGTGACAGTTCCACAGAGTGGGACTTCCCCCAGTCCTCTGAGGGCCTCTCAATAAGTAGGGCTCTGCAGAGTAAGAAAAAGAGGGGGAGTCAGTCCATGAGCTGGTTTTGTTAGTTTCTTTTGATTCTGAGCTATGTGCTTAAAGCCAAATCCTGAGTAGTGACACACAGTCCAGGGGCTGTGGGACAGAATCTTTAACTTAAGTTAACTCAGGAATCTGCACAGCCTCTGCCATAGGCTCTGAAGAGGATTCATGCATCTCCCAAAGGTGGGGTTTGTCCATGGTTGTCCCACCATATTATTAATACCTTAGGTAAGCAGGGGAATGGTCCCGCTATTGTGGGGAACTTTCCTGGCTTCTATACTACCCCGGTGAAATGGACCAGCGAAAGGATCTGAGTCCCCGCCCCCCCTTCTTTTACCCAAAGGCCTCCCTGACCCTGAGGGCTCCCCTTCCACTCTCCTGAGTAACAGAGTCCTTGAAATCCCAACAAGGCTGGGCCCAGGTTTTCTGGGGCTTAATCCCCAACCTTGTAGTCACTTGGGGCAGGGGCTAGGGTGTCCCCACTCCGGGGTGCTCTCTTCACTCTGGATGCTTTCTTGACCCAGTGATCATTACATACAGTTCAAAGCAAATACAATTTATTAAACAACTGATTAAAAAGAAAAGAATAAGGAGAAATGAGGAAGGTTAAATGAGAACACACAGTCCTGCTCTGTAGCATGGGGACATCACAAACAGCAGTCTGCAGAGTGTAAGGACAGTTCACAGTCTGTTCCTTATTGGTCCCCGGGCTCTTTCTCAGGCCCTGGCTGTGCTGCAGGGAGGCTGCAGGTTGGACACACTTGCTCTGGCAGTGACCACATGGCCTCAGGCTCTAGGTGGCAGGACCCCTCTCCCAGTTGGAGTTACAATCCCTCTCCAAGTCTGGCCTTCAGGGCCTCTTGGCTGGTGGTGTGTCCCTGCCAGAGCCTCTTTTCCCCCCTTTGCTGGTCCCAGCTGCTCACCACACCCAGCTGCAGACTGTACTGCTTTGCCAGACTCTAGCTCCTTGTGTTGCTTCTCTGACCCCTTTGGCTCTCTGGTCACTGCAGGTCTGCTGCTCAGCACAGGGTCTGTGCTCCTTGGGCTGTGTGTGCCTGGCTCTGACACTGCAGGTTTGTCTCTCCACACAGCTTATTTTTCCTGCTGCTCTTCTCAGCTCTCTCTCTTTTTCTGACAGAGACCCAGAAAATCCCAGCTCACACAGAGGATGGGACCTGGCCTTCTAATTCTCTCATTGATCTGTCCAACCTGTCAATCAGGCTGAGCTGGCGTGTTGGCCTCTTCCCATTGTCCCTGGGATCTGTCAGTCTCAGGGTCTTGATTTCTCATGTATCCTTCCCCTTTTGGTACTGGGAGCTGGCCAACCAAAAACTCACACTGAGTTTTAGTAAGGGGCTAACAGTCCCTTTACACTTAGCCTACATTCCAGTGGTAAGAGTCACTGCAGAGCTCTGTTCTGAGGTGGGCAGGGGTTTCCACTTTGTATGTATTTTCCTCTGCCTGGAACAATTTGAAATAGGTCATCCCTGCTGTACCTGAGGTCTTGTGACTTCCTTAAGGAAACACAAGTTTTCCACGTATATCTCTCAGCATAATCTAGCTCTGTTGGCATAAATTTTAAGTAACAGTTTGGTCTGTCCCATCAGCAGGAGGGAAAGCTTGCCCTTTATTCTCTATCTTCAGAAGCAAAGATATATTTTGTATGCTCATGTCTGTGCATTGCATAAAGCCAAATGAAGGATGGGATAAGCAGTTTAGTTAAATTCACACACACATATACATCTTGAGAATTCCAAATGAAGTTTTTGCAACTGGTTTGGCATTGCACAGTTTTCAAGATATGACACAAATTAATGGTGAGGCCTGAAATACAGCATGGTCATAGATGACAATGCAAGTCGGAAGAGAAATGGGACACAAAGTATCTGTAGTTAAGATGAATGCACAAAGAAAAAGGATGCTGTAGTCTCAAAAATTTAAAAGTTCATTTGATTTGAGACCAGTAGATAGAGCAGACTAAAATCTTGGCTCACTTCAACCAATTTTACACTGACCTAACTGCATGGAGATAGTTAAAATGATATAAATCAGGACTGAGAGCACAATTATTTCTTTAGATTTCCCTATAAAGGTACATGTTTCTTATGGTAATTCTTTTCTTTAAAAATATTTAGCTAAAGTAAGACTGTCTCGATAACAATGATGTGTAACATGGGATTACTGAGAAAATATGTTTATGGAACTAGATATTCATACAGGTTTTTATTAAATATTTATTTTAAATGGGTTCTGAAAACAATTCTTTCTTTGTAAGCTGTCATTTTCTTTACTTTATAATGAACACATTCTATACTTGGACACAAAGCTAAAGAAAAATGTCCATCATTGTAAAGTACCATGTACTAAAACTCTTGATTGATTCATGCTGGACTACAAAAACAACTTTTAGTAATATGTTAGAGCCAACTCAGCATGATAGCCTTGTGCACTGACCCTAAACTTCTCTCTTAACATGCTTAGTTGTTCTTCTTTTGAATTAGTTTATCACAAATAGAGAAAGACAAAAGCCGTAGAATGCAGATCTGAATTCAAGTCCAAATCCAAACTTGTGCATAAAAAAAGCAACCAACCAACCAACCAACCAAACAAACAAATGAAAACCCAAGGAGCCTTAAAGACTAATAGATTATCTGGGCATAAGCTTTTGTGGGCAAAGACCCGGTTTGTTAGATGTATTGAAGTGGAAATTACAGAGGCAGGCAGGTGTAAATATACTAGCACATGAAAAGAAAGGAATTTCCTTATCAAGTGGAGGAAGAGAACTAATTATGTCAATGAAGAACATAAGAATACTGGTTCAGACCAAAGGTCCATTTAGCTCATCTTCCAACAGTAGCCAATGCCAGTGGAGGCAGGGTGGAAGGGGTTAAGATGGTGGCACAGGATCCAGAGTGGCTGAATTTCCTAAGGAAGCCGCATGTTCGCTTCTTTCAGCACTGCCTGCAGATCCTGCCCCAGAGATCCTTATCTCTGGAGACTCCCAGGTGACAGTCAAGCTGCTCCTGCCCCCTCCTTCTCGGTGCCATGCCAGACACCCACCAGCACCTGTTCCTGCCCCCTGGCCAGACACCATTCAACATCCTGTACTTTGGCCAGATAACATCCAGCCTCCTGTACTTTGGCCAGATAACATCCTGCCTCTGTCCCCTGGTGAGACCCCCATCAATACCCTTCACCCTGCTCAGACACCATCCAGCACCCTGCCCCCTCCTCCCTGGCCAGTCTCCTAACCCCAGCTTGCTTCTGTACCCTACTTTCTGCCCAGATTCTGTACCCCCATCGCTATCCCACTCACTGGCAGCCCTGTCCCACACACTGGATCCCTCATTTTTGGCCCCACTTCAGAGCGTATAGGGGCCCACAAAATCCACTAACTCTGTAACTCCAGAAGAGTTCATCTGGCCTGAGGCCTTGAACCTCAATCCTAGGTTCAAGGGGCTGGAGTGCCAGGGGAGTGAGGTGTCTAAGTTGGGGTCATATCAGTGAGGCTTGGGGAGTTTTGGAGGGGCTGTGTTTTTGCATCTCACTTGTGTGGTCCCCAACTGATTTTTCTGAGGGTCAGTAGCCCCTGAACCAAAACAGGTTCCTCACTCCTCCCATAAATAAAGACAACACTGAAACATTTTGTGTTGGACATAATATTTTATTTAAAAATGAAGCCTGGCCAGCAAGCCCCCAATTGGGGCCAAGCTCCCATCTGGCTGCAGCATCATAACACTCCTGCACCCCTCACAAACTGCAAACCTGAGCTCATCATACACCTGAACCCCCTGCCCTGAGCCCCTCACATCCCAAAACTCCGGTACCCCCACATTCCCAGTCTTCTGCCACAACAATCCTGTACCATCCACAGACCACAAACCTGTGCCCTGAGCCCATCATACACCCAACCCCCCTGCCCTGAACCCCTCATACAGTCCACATACACAAGCCTGTGGATTGCTCAGCACCCCAACCCTCCACCTGACCCCAACATTCTCCAGCCTGGAGCCGCCTGCCTGAGCAAGCATACCATTCTCCACCTCCTCCTGCACCCAAATTCTCTCCCAGAGCTTGCACCTCTCACCCCTTCCCACACCCAAATCCCTCTTTCCCACCCCAGAGCTTGTACCTCCTGCCTCAACCCAGTGAGAGTGAGTACGGGCTAAGGACAGCAAGTGATGGAGAGGAGGAGAATGGAGAGAGTGGGGCCTCAAGGAAGGGGTGGGGTCTTGGGGAAGAGATGAGGTAGAATAGATTTTGGGTGTAAAAAGGTTGGAGACCACTGGACTATATCATCTGTTTTTTTCTCAGATACAGAACAAAAATATGTATTGAACACTTCTGCCTTTTCTGCAACATTATTAACAATTTTGCCATTTCCATCTAGTAATGGACCAATCACATTGTCAGGATTCTTTTTGTTTCTAATATGTTTTAAAAACACTCTTTGTTATTGTTCTTAACTCTGGTGGCCATTAATAACTCCTTGTGACCCTTAGTTTCCCTTACCAGTTTTCTACAATTCCTAACTTCTGGTTTATATTCATTATTATCAACTTGTCCTTTCTTCTATTTGCTATATATTTATAACACTTTATAGATACCTTTGCTTCTTATCTAAGCCAGGTCATTTTTAAAAACCAGTCTTCTTCCTTGATTGTGTAGCTTTTTCTGGCATCTAATGAAGTGTTCTTAAATGATTTCCAATTATCATTCACATTTTTCTGATTAAATTATTTTGCTCAGCTGATTTAGTTCATAATTGTTTTCAGCTTTGTAAAATTAGCCTCATTAAATGATGAGTTTATATATTACTGGTCTGGATTTTATTCTGCTTGCACAATATAAATGTAGTCACGTCATGATCACTTTTACTTAAACTATCATTAATTAACTTTTAGTTCTGAATTGTATATTAATAAAATAAATACATAAATAAATAAAATCCAACAAATAAATAAAACAAATTCTTATTTTTAAACTTAAATCATGAATTAACAGACCTTTCCAGTATCTATTTCCTATTTCTTTCTAGTCCATGGTAACTTGACAAAAAAACTTATCCTCGCATCACAAGAGTGGTAAAAAGAAATCAGTGATGCAAAGATACATTGTTTCATTTGCTCACTTGCAGCAATGTTCAATTATTCTCCAGCATATATACTCTGGTGATCTTTTTAATCAAATTTTAAATTTCGGTAAATGGGTCTTTCACCCTTTATGTAATATATCACAACCTTGCTATTATTAGTAGAGGATACATTTGCACCCACTTGTTTCTATGTTCTCATTTGACATCCTTTACTCTTCAGGGTTTACTGTGTTTGACAGAGAAGCTAGCTGTATTTCATGACTATTGTTATTAGCTTGATTAACTGAAGTAACTGCTGGAAGGAGATTTATGCTAATTTGGTCAATCACTGGACATGAAAACCAGTATTAGAGAAATAGTAAATTCTTCCTAGCATCTCCAGTAGACTTTCCACTGAGCTCAATAAACTGATGGAGCTTTATTAATAATAGGGCAATTATTTCTATTACTCACTTAGGCAGTGGGAAGGAAGTTAAGAAGGCTACATAGAACCATAGTGAATTCATTTGCAAAAAAGAAAGGCTACTCATAATTCATAGTGGTTGTGGGGAACAGAACTGTTTTAATGGCGTGTATCTGCCAAGTTCAAAATCCTTCTTTTAAAATCCATTCCCATATGTCTTTGTAAAAGTAAAATAAATAAAATAAACAAACAAAAGCAATATAACAGAATTTGAACATAGTCCCTGACTATCTTAATCATTCCGGTGGAGCAGATTTTTTCTGTCTTGCTTTACACCAGACTATTATAATAATGGTTTCTTAATGGAATGAACAACTTAATTATCCTCTTATTCTATTTTTGATACCTTTATAATAAAATATATTTGAAAAGTATTTTTGCATTCAGGGCATGTCTACACTAAGAAATTATTTCAAAATAAATTATTTTGAAATAATAACTCCCGAAATAACTATTTCAAAATAACATATCTACACTATCAGGGCTCAGAAATAACTACTAACATATCCATCGTAAATAGTATCAGACAAGCTAAAAGTTGTCCTTAAAAGAAAAATAAAGAACTATAAGCTTGGCTTGCATGTGCAAGTTCAGAATCAGCATACTTTAAAATATTTTGGCTTATTTTAATGTGTTTAAAACTTCATGCTGATAATATGTTAGACTTCTACTGGCAGATTATTTGGAGAGGTGTTAAATTAATGGGTCAGTTTTACCTCAGCATAACTCCTCTGACATCTCTGATTCTAACTGGTAAAAGTGAGATCATCATGTGTCCCTTTTTGTAATGTGCCAGTGTAAATAAGTGTAATCATAGGTGCCAGATTCTTCTGGGCCCAGGGTTGCTCAACCCTCTGCTCTGCCTCAGTCCCCACCCCACACCAGACCCCTTCTCTCCACTCCCCACTCCCACCCTGCTTCTTTCCACCCCACTCCAGCCATGCCCTGCCTCTTCCTGGCCATTTTCACCCTTCCCCTGTACATGCCTCACCCCTGCTCTTCCCTCTTCCTCCCATCGCCTCCTGCATGCCACAGAACAGCTTATCATGGTGAGTGGAACTGGGAGAGTAGGTGAGAGTTGATCAGTGGGGTTGCCGGTGGGCAGGAGGGGTAAGCTGGCTGCTAGAGAGTGTTATTTCTTTGTGTTCACTAGCCCTGGAGCACCCACAGACTTGGCATCTTAGGCTACATTAACACTGCACAGTTATTTTGGAATAAGCTATTCCAGAGATCAATCTTATGGAGTTCAGTTTAGTGGGTCTAGCAAGGAATCACTAAATTGAATACTGATGACACCCCCATCGACTTCCAAGTACTCCGTGGGGTCACAAGGGGTATGTCTACATTGCATTCCTCTTTCGAGAAAGGAATGCAAATGCAGACAAACGAAATTGCATGAAGCGTGGATTTGAATTTCCCGCGCTTCAACTGCATAATCGCGGACTGTCGCTATTTCAAAATACCCTATTTCGAGATAAAAAATGCCATATAGACATGGTTATTTTGAAAGAAACCCCTTCTTTTGAAATTACCGTTAAACCTCATTTTTTAAGGTTAAGATGTGGTCGTCTCATCTCAAAAAAGAAATATTGGCATTGGAAAAGGTTCAGAAAAGGGCAATAAAAATGATTAGGGGTTTGGAATATGTCCCATATGAAGAGAAATTAAAAAGAATGGGACTTTTCCATTTAGAAAGGAGGAGACTAAGGGGCGATATGATAGAGGGGTATAAAATCATGACTGATGTGGAAAAAGTAAATAAGGAAAAGTTATTTACTTGTTCTCATAACATAAGAACTAGGCTTCACCAAATGAAATTAATAGGTAGCAGGTTTTAAACAAACAAAAGGAAGCTTTTCTTCACACAGCGAATGGTTGGTCTGTGGAACTCCTTGCCAGAGGAGGTTGTGAAAACCAGGACTTTAACAGAGTTCATGAAAGAACTAGATAAATTAATGGAGGCTAGGTCCATTGATGACTATTAGGCAGGATGGGTAGGAATGGTGTCCCTAGCTTCAGATTGTAAGAGGCAGGGAATGGATGACAGGAGAGGGATTACTTGATCTGTTCTGTTCACTCCCTTTGGGACATCTGGCATTGGCTACTGTCGGATGAGAGGATACTGGGCTAGATGGATCTTTGGTCTGACCCAGTATGGCCGTTCTTATGTTCACCTTATGTCAGCAGTGCCAGAAAGTTGTTACAATCTGGTGGCTGTTCAAGGGCACTAATTAGTACCTTTGTTCACAGACATAGCACAGAGGCCAAGGACTGAATGACTTGTGGAAGCTAAACTATCCTTTTTTCCCCATCTTCTAAATATACATATATATATATGTCAGGATAGTGAAGACTGAAATACACTGGCTTCCAGTTACATGGGAAAGAATATGTTGCTACTCTGTGTAATATGCCCATTTTATGGATAGAAACAGTACTTCAGCCACTAGTGCTTTTGATCCAGTGGCTTTTACCAGCACCAAATTTACTTTGGGAAACAACATTTAAAATGTATTCTAATTTCTTCAGTTTCCCGATTCAAAACATAAGGTCTTAAATTATAAATCATACTTCACTCCCTGTAAAGTTAATTATCATAAAGTTTGCCTGGCCTCTTCTCAAACATTCTACTTTTCTATGACAGTTTTAGTCAAAGAAGCCATCAAAGAAAGGTTCTTCATTGCCTGACCCTAAAATATATTTTCTTCAGGATGGTTCCACCCAGTAGTTGTAACATTAAATCATTCTGACTAAGAATCTCCACGATCGAATGAACATCATTTTGAGTCTCTGCTTAAATGTGGAATGATAATTGATATGTTCCTTTTCCGCTCCTTTTCCTCTTCTCTTTAGTGCTTTGAACACAGCTGTAGGGGGCACATTCTTAGCTGATATAAATCAGCATAGCTATTGTTTATCTGCATCAGCTGAGGTTTCTGAAAGGAAGATATTTTCTATCCTATTGAAGCTGAGAAAGACCCTCTTATTTCAAAGCAGCACTTAGCAGACATATACTAGTACTTCTGGGACAATCGTGTGAAGTAAAAACAATAAACATGACAAATTTTCAGACAATCTTAATGAAGAGATCCTCCCACACTCCACTGAACCATTGCTAACACCGGTATGTCAGACTGTATAACCAGGACTGGGAAAGCTGAATATATGAAAACCTTTCTGTTCTCATCTATACTGAAGCAGCACAGAGCCACTAATTTGGCAGCTGCGATGAGAAATAAAGGAGAGCTAAAATTTCTTAGACTAAGATTTAGGAACAATGGACCAGATATTTAAGGTATTTATATACCTAAAGATGCTTAAATGGGAGTTAGGAACCTCCATGCTTTTTGAAAAATCACACTAAGAATTTACCAGCATCTTTTAAATGTCTCAATAGCTTTACAAATCTGGCCCAACATGATTAAATAAAAACTGGTTTTATTTTTAATTCAATATCTAACTAAAGAATTCACAGTCCATCAATTTCCTAAAATAGACTTTTTTCAGATCATGCCAGGCCCTCTGTGTCAATTATATGAAAGTCCTTTACTTTCACTGTCCTCTTCACCTGCTTAGAAAAGAGTTTCATTGGGTACAACTAAGAATGATACACAGCCAGGTAATAATAGAACCCATTTACCAGAGAGAAGGTGGATGACATTAGCATTTCAAGAACTGGATCCAATGCCTCTTGTGCTATAAAAATATATTCTATTGATTGTCTTGTATAATTATGTAGAATTTTTGGATTGCAAAGTCATCCACCTTCTCTCTGGTAAATAGGTTCTATTATTACCTGGCTGTGTATCATTCTTAGTTGTACCCAATGAAGCTCTTTTCTAAGCAGGTGAAGAGGACAGTCTGGAGATGATCTGTAAATGTAAAATGGCCATTCATAAAATCAATGCTCAAATAAGATAGTTCCATCATCTCATTTCAGAGGCCCAGCTGAACATTAGATACTTAGCTCTGAGCAACTCTTATTTATGTAGGACTTGTTCATTTGTTGCAGCAAGTGGTAAACAGAGGAGGAAAGTATTGAAACCAAATTAAACCCACTATGGCCCGGTCTATATTAGGCCATTGTTTAGCTACATCAGCTGAGGTTCCTGCCTTCCTCATGAAAGGAAGATATTTCTATCCTTTTGAAGCTGAGAAACACCCTCTTATTTCAAAGCAGTGCTTCGCAGACATACACTGGTGCTTCTGAGACAATCATGTGAAGTAAAAACAATAAACATGATAAATTATCAGACAATCTTAATGAAGAGATCCTCCCACACTCCACTGAACCATTTCAGTCCGAAATAAGCCCCCACAAGATCGATTCTATAAGTGACGCATCCACACAACCAAGCCTGTTATTCTGGTATAAGGAGCTGTGAAATTCAAACTCTGTAGTTCTGCTCTTCATGAGGAATATTACTATTCCCAAACTTGTAAGTCCAAAATAACATTAGTGTGGATGCACTGGTGTTGCTAATTCAAACTAAATGGCCTCCAGAAGGCCTCCTGAAACTCCTCAGAGTGCGTCCTGGGGCTCTGAGTGTGAGGTAGTGCATCCACATTAATGGAGCCTGCCTCAGACTACATTTGTTTCTTCTCTGTAGTGAGGACACAGAACTTCAAATATGTAAAATCGGGTGCCCTGACATAGACGTTTTCTATCAGAGAATATCAGCAAGTAAAACTATTAAAAGTTTACTCCCATTTAGCTCTACAGTGTAGCAGAAGTGTTTGCCTAGCTTTCAGAAAGTCATGCCTCAAAGGAAAGATATTGCATAATTTATTAATGTGTATTACTGCAGTTCCTGGAAGTCCTAATTGGAATCAGAGGCCCAATTGCTAGGTATGTACAGACATTGGGCCTGATTCACCACCACAGTGTGAATCTGGTTTTGTGAGTTCTATGTATGTTACACGGGCATAAAAGTAGGCCATAACAGTGATGAAGCAATCTCAGAGTAGAAGAAATAGCCCCTGCCCTGAAGAACTTGAAGCCTAATTTACCAAGACTCTTCATAACATTGGACTTTTTCCCATCTCATTGTCTAAAATATTCAAGCTCTCTCTGCTGGTGTAGCTTCATTGAAGTCAATGGAGTTATGCCACTTTACACCCACTGAGACTGGTCAAAAAAAGCAGATGTCTGATCTTACTTGCCCTGGGTGAACACTGATGTAATACCACTGACAGAGAGAAGTTATTCTTAAAGCTCAGAGGAGAATAAGGCCCAGAGAACATTAAGTTTTCTACACAGAAAGAGGAAACAACTTAGAAAATACAAATGGGGAAGTGGAGTAATCAGCGAAGCATCCACCTTACATTATTAAAGTTTCATTTAATTGCATCGTGTAAGCCTATTTTTTAATTAATAAAATATTAAGCAATTGTCACAGAGAAGGTATGGAACTGAGAATTTTGGCATTGAGGGGTTGAATGGGGATATAATCCCCCACAAGAGCTCTTTCTGGAGGAGTTTCCACAGTCTGCTAAAGTTTAACTATTGTAACTGAAGCACTGGAAGTGAAGATTGAATGAACTGAGATGCTGCATTTGCTTGTAAAATTAAATTTTGAAAGATTAAGCTTCCAGTCCCTCGCAATGCTGCTAAGATTTGCAGTCACAACCACAATAGTAAGCAGTGCAGTTTCAGATCTTAATACTATCAGACACATAGTTACTTCCATGGGTGCCTGCCAGTCAAGTGAAGCAGAAAACAAAAAGAGACACCTCGAACTGCCTTGAAAGCTAACCTGGTGCATGACGTAGGATCAATAATTAGAATTGGCAGAGTGCTTTCTCAAAAGTGACAGCAGCAGCAGTGGAGTCAATTTTTAATCAGTCAACATCACTTTTGGCATGCAAGAGAGTATTGCAGTAAAAAGATAATCACTGCATCTTATTTTATGCATGATGTTGATTTCCAAGTGCACTGTTCCTTCACCAATGAATACATGACAAATAGGACACAGTGAATATGTATTGTTTAACAGCAGAATTGATCATTTACTACCTAAGGCAAACACTTCTGTGAATTTTCAACTTGAATTTGACACACAAATGAAAATTATGCTTCACAATAAGTTAAAACAAATACAGGAATGAAACACTTCCTATTTATAGTGGTTTTTTCTGATGATGGAAAGCAAGTGGGTAAGAGTAAAACTATCTGAAACAGGAAAAATAGGGACAGATTCTCAGCTAAATAATTGGCTTGGCTTCCATTGACTTTAGCAGAGCTATGCTATTTTGCACTCATTAGGAATCTGGCCCATGGAATATGGATAAATATGTAAACTCAGTATAACATGCCATGTTGCACTATCATATAGAAAGCAAAAGGTTTTTTTGAAATATTATAGATCCTGCTGTTGATTATTCAATCATGGTATATCTACAATAGGAAATAATTTCAAAATATTTTTTTCAAAATAATAACTCACAAAATAACTATTTCAAAATAAGCATTATTCCTCATGGAAAGCAGGAGTTATTATTTTGAAATAACCAGCCCATTATTTTGAAAGAATGAGCATGGCAGTGTGGACTCTCTGCTTGTTATTTTGAAATAAGGGGACCCCGGAATTTTTTCAAAATAAAAGAATCTATAGTTGGGAGATAATTCTGGATTTGTGGGGGCAAAATATTCTCTCATGTTTTCTGCATTTAATTTCTATTTCAGAGAGTGTTTAGCTCTGTCACCAACTATTAAGGTGTTCAGAAGGAACATTTGTGTCTGGCAGTGATGGAATCTGAATGTTGGACTAACGCTTTGAAATCAGATTTTCCAATGAACCAACTACCCTGATGCACTGCTATAGCCAGGAATTCATTTAACCGGACAGCAGTGGTCTAATTAATTAGAACTGTGCAGCCTCTTTCTCTCTCTCTCTCTCTCTCCCCCTCTCCATGACTTTGAACATGGTATTTCCTAATAAGGATAAAACAATCATTATTATTTTTGTCATCTATAAAACATGCTTTAAAATATTTAATTGGTAAAGTGTAAAGCTAGTTCCAGGTTGCTTGAATATGTTCCCCATCAAAACCTTATTGTCATGGCAGTAGTATTAGCTATGGTTTCCCATCACAACTAGAGGTGGTATATTACTAATCTCAGTAACTAAGATAAATCAAGAGCACTGCTTTGGGAACATGCTTGCTTTTTCACAAAAAGGTGAAATGTGCTCAGCTTTTGAACTTAGATGGTCAATTGAACTCAAGACTGAAGGAGTTAAAAAAAACCCACATACAAACCAAACTGAGGTTTGGTTATGAGCTCTCTTTGCTTGATTACAGCATGGCTTCCAGTATAGCTGGTGCAAAATTGCGACCACTGTTTAATATGGGCTTAAAACTTCAAGCACCATTAACTGCCTCCATCCATACCTGAACTCATTTAGAAACCTAATTACTTGATTTGAACATTGCAGGCACATTTGTGCTTATGTATTATTATAATTACTGTTCTGCACCCACTGTGTTGAAATTGCAGATGCAGAATGTAAATTCATACATACATTCTCCCATTTCTCTCTTTCCACCAGTCCAACGCAGGTCATGGCTCACCTCCCCCTTTAAAAATTCCATTAAGAATGATAGATGGTTGCAGTGTTTGGAATGTTAGTTCCTTTTGCTGAGCAGGTCTGCTGGATCCCGTGCCTGGAGTTATGTGAATTGCCTGCTGCTCACTCAGCAGCACCATTTTAATGCTTTTTTTTAGGCTCATTCTTCTGTGAAGCTCTAATCAGTGCGCTCAGGCATGTGATGAAGAGCATGTCACTCACGCAAACAGTTCACAGCACCTCTCAGACCATGTCAGCATGTAGAAAAAGCTGGAGTATTTTAAAATATAGATTGACAATTTTGTTAAAAGATGTAAGTAGGAAATCCAATCGCTCTGGTATTTCTGAACTGGTTGATATACATGGGTTTTAGAGTAAAGGTTTTTGTTTTAGGAAAAATCAATCACCACAGTTCAATCTGTGGATCTTTGGAAGCGCTTCCATGGTTCTTATATCACGGACTCTCAGACACAGAACTCAAAATGTTCATTTCACTATTCCCTTTGGCTACTTTGCTTTAGATGAAGCCAGAGCAAGAAATTACCTGTCTGGAGGAGATGGCACACAATGACCCAAATGCACATTAGCACAAGGGCAGGGGATCACAGATATACCTTAAAGGGAATGTATACAAACTAGCTCAGTTGCTCTTATACCTGTCGCCACTGCTTGAGAATATTTTCAAGTTCTGAGTCATGCCTCATTATACTAACGACCAACTATGGTAATGACTGAGAATCTAAGACGGATGGTCAGCCTTTTCTGCTCTTGCCTTTGACTATGTCCAGAATATGTCTCTTATGCCCGCCAACATACATTGCATTTACCATTCAGCACCACATACCTTGTGATTAATAGAAAGTGGTTATGTAAGTTCAGCTAAAGTCAGTCGTTATTGTTTAAATTGTCACTGTCTGCCATAGTCAGAGCCAATTTAAATAATACTTTCGAGTTATATACTAAGGCTGACTCAAAAGGTAAGTATATTTGGGGAAAATAAATGATATTTTGCTTCTTAGGGTGCATCTACACAGCACCCTAAACTCAACATAAGATACGCAATTTGCACTATGCAAATTGTGTATCTTATTTTGAATCTATTTTGAAATAGCTTATTTTGAAATTTGGCGCATCTACACAGTGCCAAAGTTTGAAATAACATGCTATTTTGAGCCATCCCTTAACCTTTGCACAACAAGGTTTACTGGGATGATCAAATAGCACACCTGTTATTTCAAAAAATATTACCTCTAGTATCCCAAAATAGTTGTGCAGTGCAAACATACCCTAAGATGAAAAATCACTAAATGGAAATTTTGAATTTGATTTCATTTTGGTAAGAAAATAAAATCACTTCATTTCAAATTTGAAAATGTATTTTCCACTGAAAAAAGGGGGGAGGGAAGGAGTAAAGAAGCAAGATGAAATTCCCCCCCCAAAACAAAATGAAATATTAAAAAAACATTTCTGAAACATTCTCATTTTTAAAGAAATCTTTAATTTAAAACATATTCTTGTGGAAAACTTTCAGTTTGGTCCAAAAGGAAGTTTCTGTTGACAAATTTTTTGACCATTTCTATTGTATACAATATTAGCTTTTCCATCTCAACTGATATGCACTTTCTAAACTCCTCAGTGAAACAGTTGATGGCCTATGTGTATATATGTGGTGGTACCATACAATTTCCTATAGACTCATGTCCATATGATGATAACATTGACATTCACTAACTTCTTTATGATAGTCATCTTAAAGACAGTTCCTTTATGGCAGGGAAGTAGTATGGGGAGGATTCCACTGCTACATATGAACTATAGAGATTGCCAAGCAGCATCAAACCAGTGGTTCATCTAATCTAGTATCTTGCATCCAGAGTAGCTGGATAGTCCCAGGTGCTTTCCAGGAAAAAAGCAAAACCAAACCAAAACAAAAAACCCTAACCTCCAGGAAATTTCTTCTTAATCCTCAATAATTAGAGGTTGGCTTATGCTCTGAAGCTGAGGATTTACATCCCTTTCAAACTCTGATTGATTGATTGTTCATTCAATGGATATTCTTCTTCCATATCAGTGCCAGTGTTAATAAAAATCCTGCTGAATAGGACTAGAAAAAAATTACCAAAAAGTCTTTATACTGGAGGAAGGGTTATTGTAGCTTAGTAGATAGAACACAGGGCTGAGATTCAGGAGTCCTGCATTGTAGTCCCACTACTGCCCTTGCTCTGCAAGGTGACTTTGGGCAAACCACAAGGTCCTTTCCATGCCTCAGTTTCTCCTTCTAAAAATATAAACTTCACTTTGCCCTGGTCTATGCTAGAGTATTATTTCAAAATAACAACCTTATTTGGAAATAATAAGCCGAGTGTCTACACTACCAAGCCCATTATTTCAAAATAACAGGCTGGTTATTTCAAATCTGTACTCCTGCTTTCCTTGGGAAATAAGCTTATTTCAAAATAGTTATTTCGGGAGTTATTATTTTAAACGCAGTTATTTCAATATAATTTCTTCATGCAGAATAGAGAGCTATTCACGAGTAGTGCTGTATAAGAGCTAGAGATTTTTATGCATGAATTTATTTATTTTCTTTTAAACATTTCAGAATATGACATGTTTTGAGCTTGTCTACCACCAGCATCCTAGCCTCAATGGGTATGTCTACACAGCAACATTATTTCAAAATAACTAGTGTTATTTCGAAATAACTTAGTCTGCATCTACACAGCAGGCCGTTATTTCGAAATAATGTTGAAATACTGTCAAGCTGGAGGACTTCTTTTTCTGACTCCTGTAACCCTCATTGTACGAGGAGTCAGGGAAGTCAGAGGAAGAGTGCTCTATTTTGAAATAAATGCTGTGTAGACGCTCCCAATTTCAAAATAAGCTATTTCAAAATAAGCTATGCAATTACCCAATGACAGCTTGTGGCCATACATTTCACAGGCTAATTAAGAATTGTGTGAAAAAGTGTTTTCTTTTGTTCATTCAGAATAGTCACATTTCAACATCATTGAATGACCCTAGGTTCCTGTATTATGAGAGAGGATAAATAGCAGTTCTTCCTCTATGTTTTCTATATTGTTCTTTATTTTGTAATGCCCATTTTCTACCTGTTCTGCAAATAAAAGATTGGACTTCATTTTATGGGTTATTATCTGTCAAGCACTTCTGTAAGTCTGAAAACAGAAATAGTGGATCCACAACTGGTGACTGTGATGAGATAATTTTGGAAACACAAGGCAGTCTCATTTACAAAATTCATTAGTTCTTGTTTACTATACAATAGCTCTTGATCTCAATTCATTCAGTGAAAGAAGGAAAGGAATACTAAACACTTTAGTATTGTTTGTTTATGTCATTGCTAAGGGTTGAAACACTTCACTGATGTAACATCATCGTGGCTTAGTAGGGTAGTTCACCCGAATGAGTGGCACTCTGTGGGGACCAGTACTTCTAAAAGGCTCTATCAAGAGCACGATCTAAGTGATCATTCAACATCACACAATCCATCTCCAAAGCTAGAGATTATTATTTTATTATTATTGAGTATTCTCTGCATTCAACAGCACACAAAGGAAGTGACAATTCCTATCCCAAGCAGCCTACAAACTAAATAAAGGAATAGCACCTACTCTACTGGAAGGAAGGCTCTACCTAAGAAAGGTCTCGAGGTATCCTTTTTCTTATATAATGGATGAACAAGAGTATTTTTAACAGATATGATTAGTGTTTCTTGGCTTCATGGAAGGAATGAGGCTGGAAGATGCATTTGAAAGAACATGGTACGTGTGGCTATGGCTACACTACCAGGTTATTTTGAAGGAAGTTATTTCAAAATAATAATTCCTGAAATAACTATTTCGAAGTAGCACGTCCACACTACAAATCCTCATAGAAATAACACAGATCTATATCAGAATAGCATGTCCACACTCATTGGAGGCTGAATCACATTTAAAGCGCCCCAGAAGCACTCCGGGCAGGGCATCAGGACAGCAGTCACTTCCTGCAGATGCTGCCTGAGGCTCATACTTAAAGAGACACCCCTCTACGGCCGTGTCTCAGGCGCTTCTCCATTGCCTACCTCCTTGAGGAATGGCAAACTGTCACTGCATGCTGTGGTTACCCTTGCAGATGCTATAGCATGTCCAACATGGAGCCAGACCTGCTGCAAAGCAGTCACCAGCTCTTAGACCTGCTGCTGCAACTCCTGGTGCAGTTTATATAAGCTGCCTCTATGGTGCTGCAGAAGCATGATGACCAGCCCAGAATGGGGGACCTCCTCACCCAGGGCCAGGTGCTCCTCATGTACCCCATTCTCTCCCTCCCCTAAAAACCATGCACCACTGCTTCTGTTGCCAGGAGACCAGTACTGACTGGTGGGACCTGACCATCATGGAGTGGTGGGATGATGAGCAGTGGCTCCAGAACTTGTGCATGTGGAAGGACACCTTCCTGGAGCATTGCAAGTGGCTTGCTGCTGCCCTCAGGTGATGGGACACCTGCATGCAATGTGCCATCACCCTCCAGAAGTGTGTCGCCATCGCAGTTTGGAAGCTCGCCATGCCAGACAGCTACTGCTCTGCTTGCTATTGTCCTAGGAGGGTGGTGAACTACTGGAATGGGTTCCCTAGGGAAGGTAGGGGTGGTGGAATCTCCGTCCCTGGAAGTTTTCAGTCCCACCTTCACAAAGGATGGGGTACTTGAGGTTGCTCTGGGTGTGGGAAGGGGCTTGGGCTCGGGGAACTCTTGTGACTCTATGATTCTATCATTCTACAGGTGGTAAGGGCCATCAATGCCATCCTGGGCTACATGGACCCCATCGTCACTGGATTTGCTGCCATGGACTTCCCCATCTGCTGTGGGAAGGGGGGCATTGATGGCACCCACATCCCCATCTGGGCCCACGTCCTTAGGAACTCAGCTTGTTCCAGAAGATGCACGCCAGCACTTTTTACCCAGACTGCACCATCAGGGTAAGGGAGGTGGACATGCCCATGTGCATCATGGGTGATGCAGCCTACCCCTTGCTCCCCAGGCTAATGAAGCCCTATATGGGACCCCTAGACCCCACCAAGGAACGGTTCAATGCCAGGCTCAACAGGTGCCGCATCATGGTAGAGGGTGCCTTTGGCCACCTCAAGGGGAGGTTCTGGTGTCTCCTCACCCACCTGGACCTTGGCAACAGGAACATCCCCCAGGTAGTGGTGGCCTGCTGTATGCTCCACAACCTTTATGAGAACAAGGGGGAGAAATTTCTGACAAGGTGGGGGGCAGAGGCTGAGCAGTTCACAAGGGCTTTTGAGTAGCTGTGCACTGCTGCCATCTAGCAAGCATATCAGGGGGCTGAGCTCATCAGGGAGGCCAGCTATGAGAATCTTCCCAGGGCCTCCCCACAAGGGGCCTCTACATATCCTCTGTATGCCTTTCCTGCCAACAACTCCGTTCTCCTGCTCCCTTCCCACCTTCTCCCCTCCCTTCCCCTGCAGACCCAATAAAAAAGACTTTTTGTCTGAAACAATAAACTCTGTTATATTTATTTGGGGAATATATAACTGGGGAGGGACTGGTGAAAGAATCTAGGAGGGGTGAGGAAGGGGGAGGAGGAGGGGCTTAGGGACGGGGCTGGGACTGGTGCCTGCCTTGGATGTGTTAGGATGCCTTGGCTACCTGAGAGGTGCCATCACCTCATGTGCACGGCCCTTGGCAGCCCTAGGAAATGGAGGAGTAAGAGAAGCCAGGGGTGGGGGCAGTGGCAGGGGCAGGTGTCAGAGGGACATGGTGGAGTAGGTGCTGGTGGGTGGCTGTTGGACTACTCAGTGGTGGTGACCAGGCACTCGACATGTATGTAGAGGTATGCCATGCACATCACCTTGTGCTGCCGGGACAGCGGCTCCCAGATGGCGCAGTGCAGCTCCCGTCAGCACGGTGCTCCCTGTGGTCCTCCTTAAAGTTCCTATTCAAAGAATGGAGGCACTTGAGATGTTCCCTCTCCAGGTCATCCTGGTATCGCCTCCATCTGCGGCTCTCGCAAGGTTGTGCTGATGGCATGGGAGGTGGTGGATGTACTGTGCTTGCAGCTGGTCCAGCTTTGAAGAAAAGTGACAAGGGCAGTCATCCCAGGAGACATTGTGCATGAAGCCTAGCCCTAATAGCCAAGCCAACACTGACGGGGGGGGGGGGGCGGATTTACAATGAAACATGCCATGCCCTGGCACATGGCCCCCTAACAGCACGGGGCTCCCAGGGCCAGGCAGTCCAGCACCAGGTTCAGCACCCCTCCTCCCCCCCTGCAATGTGCAGGGGGTGTCCGCTATGCAGGGGACCAGCCCCTCTGCAGAGAGGTCTGTGTAGGAGGCAGGAGTTATTTACTTGTTCCCATAACATAAGAACTAGGGGTCACCAAATGAAATGAATAGGTAGCAGGTTTAAAACAAACAAAAGGAAATTTTTCTTCATGCAGCACACAGACAACCTGTGGAACTCCTTGCCAGAGGAGGTTATGAAGACCAGGATCTTAACAGGGTTCAAGAAAGAACTAGATAAATTCATGTAGGTTAGGTCCATCAATGGCTATTAGCCAGGATGGGTAGGAATGGTGTTCCTAGCCTGTCAGAGGCTGGAAATGGATGACGGGAGAGGGATTATTTGATGATTCCCTGTTCTGTTCACTCCCACTGGGACATCTGGCTTTGGCCACTGTTGGAAGACAAGATACTGAGCTAGATGGACTTTTGGTCTGACTCAGTTTGGCCGTTCTTATGTTCTTATCCCTGCCCCCTGGAGGAGAGCAGGGGAAGGTCTTGGGGCAGGTGTGTGTGAGTGGCAGAGGCCGCTTTCCAGAGAGAGTTCTACTGGGGTGCCCTCCACTTCCTTCCCCCAGTAGGCTCTGCTGCAGGGGATCAGTGTCCTCTGCCTCACCATACTTGACCGGAAGCAGATGCTTCCCCGAGAGTGCATGCATAAGCCTGTGCTGTGTGCGGCCCTGCTGTGTGTTTCCATGACCCAGCCGCCTTGGTGGTGACTGGTGGTGGGAAGGTGTCCCACCATGGAGTCCGGAAAAAGGCAGGCCTGTCCAGGAACCTTGTGAGGGGGAGCGAATGGTTCCTTTGTGGCAGCCTCCTGGGGCCATCTGCTCCAGACTGGCACTCCATGTGAACCATCGCAGAGGCGCTCTATTGCACAGGCTGTTGTGCGAACCCCTGGCTGAGAAGGTTGAGCAAGGAGCGCACAGATCCTTGAAGCCTGCTGCCTATCTCCAAGTGTAGATAGGGCAAGGTAGAGAACTCACCTGATGTGCCTCATCCAAGCCCTGGGAGACATCTTGGGGGAGGGAGGGACCAGCTCCAGGGTGGTGACCACCTCCTGGCTGGTGGGTATGGTGTCTAGGCTGGCCTGCTCCTCGTCCTCCTCCTCCTGCTTCTTATCTTGGTTCACATCTCCACCGTCCTGGAGACTGATGATGAGTGTGGCCAGGCTGGAGTTCACAACAAGCAGGGTGGAGGGACCGACCCTCCTCCCAGGATGTCATCCAGCTGGGAGTAGAAGTGGCAAGTCTGGGGTGTCATTCCAGATTGGGAACTTTGTTCCCTGGCCTTGGTGTAGGCCTGGAGCAGTTCCTTGGTTTTCATGCTAAGCTGATCCCGGGTGAGGCTGTGCCTCTTCTAGACTAGGCTGGTGGCCATCCGACTGTAGATGTTTGCATTCCTGCACCTGGTGCAGAAATCCTGGAGATTAGACTCCTTACCCCAGACCTCTAAGAGATCCAGGATCTCCACACCAATCCACGATGGGGCCCTGTTCTGCCGCTGGCCAGGGGCTTCCAAGGTGGCTGCTGACATTCTTCCAGCCATAGGTTGCTTGGAGGGAGTGCTGGGGCCATGGCAGCAGAGAAGGCTGTGCAGGGTCCTGCTGTGTGGTACTGTACAACCTGGGCCAGTGTGGTGCCACAAGCCCTTTCCCCTCTGCCTGCAGCTTTAAAGCCCGCAGGGGAAGGTAAACTGTAGAGTTCTGAGAGGTCTGGACAGAGTGGACACCAGGGCAGCTGTGAGAAGACCTTGTGGCCAATTATTTTGAAATAAGCACAGCTGCGCTGTCCAAACTCACCCTATTTTGAAATAGCAATTTTGAAATAGGTGTTATTCTTTGTGAAATGAGGGTTTATTATTTTGAAATAAGAAGCCTGTTATTTCAAAATAATGAGCTTATGTGTGGACACTCCCCTTGACATTTCGAATTAAAATGAGTTATTTCAAAATAACTCTCTAGTGTTGACATTCCCTGGGGGTGTGACTAGACTACATCCCTCTGTCGGCAGAGGGATGTAAATGAAGCACTTTGAAAGTGCAAATGAAGCCGTGATTTAAATATCCCGCACTTCATTTGCATAATCACATAATGGCACTCTTTTGAAAAAGCGCTATTTCGAAATTGAAACCGCAGTCTAGCCGCGGTTCTTTTGAAAACGGGGCACTTTTTCAAAAGATCCTGTAAACCTCAAAAATATCCTGTTTATTAAATGAGGTTTACAGGATCTTTACTGTAAAAGCACCCCGTTTTCGAAAGAACCGTGGTTTCAATTTCGAAATAGCGCTTTTTCAAAAGAGCAGCATTAATGTGATTATGCAAATGAAGCATGGGATATTTAAATCCTGGCTTCATTTGCGCTTTCAAAGTGCTTCATTTACATTCCCTCTGCTGACAGAGGAATGTAGTCTAGACGTAGCCAGCGTGTGTACCTACAGTGTTGTAAGGTTAATGAGATAATTCTAGACATGGGGAGGCAGAATGGAGTGAGCCATGAAGACAGGAAAGAAAATGAGATGAAAAAGGATATAAGTGATGGGGTTAAGGGAAATGGGAAGAAAGGCAAGCAGAAAAGTGGAAGGATACAGGACTGTGCAGAGCTTTGAATCAAGAACAGGACTCTTGAACTTGATACAGAAGGCAAGAAAGGCAAGTGAAGTAAACATTGCTCCAAAATGCAAAAATCATATCTAGAATGGGATTCTAAATACCGCAGAGTTTACATTTTGTGAGATCCCAGGACTTTAGGTTTTGCTCATTGTAGGTAATAGATGCCAACAGAAAATATACATCCAGAGCCAGGTTCAGAATCTGAACCTTACTAAACTGTGAGGGTAAGCAGACCACATTTGGTACAGTGTGGGCACAGAGTCAGTGCTGGGATAGAAATGAAGCCACTTATTCACTCCTACTCTAGTGGTTTTCTGCTACTTGTGTTATTCTTATGTTCTAGATAAATAGTGTTTCAACTCCCATTGATGAATGTGAAGAGCCCTGTAAATTCACAGATATTGGCACCTCATTTTTGCGGATATGGATATGGATGTGGACACAAGTTTTGTATCTAGAATCCTGCAGATTTGAGGATGGCCACTTTATATCCACAGGTATCTACATCTGCGAATGTCAATGAGGATATCCACAGCTCATTTTTGCACATATAGATGCAGATACAAGTACTCATTTTATATCTGCACAGGTCTCTATGAATGAGTTCAATACAAAGGATAATAAAGGCATGTAATAGTGCATAATTCTATATTACAAATTTCATCTAAGGGTCACAAAGAGTTCTAATAAATAGGGTTTTTTTTTTCAATTTCCATTATACAGATGGGGAAACTAAGGAACAAAGGTGTTGAGCATCCCAGGTACATAGAACAAGTCAATGGGAGAATCAGAAATAGAAATTGGGGCCAGATCCTGAGATGGTGTAACTCAGTATACCTCCATTGACCCCAGTGTTGTAATGCAATTTACAGCAGCTGGGGGGATCTGGACTCAGCTCCATGCCTGTTCCATTGTGCAAATGCATGAAAACATCACTTCAGACAGCACTGACAAACACCACTGTGAGACAGGAGGTGTGGTGGCTGGGAAGAGTTACATGAGAAAAACAATATTAAATGTTTCTGAAATAATAACCTCTTCTGCTCCCACCCATCTCAGAAAGGTACATTTTCACTTCATAGTATTTAAACATTGCAAGCATAAATAATGAGAAAAGTATGGGATGGCATATTGTTCACATTGCCTTATTGTATCCCTCTCCCTTTCTCTTCAGAGAGCAGTGACAGGACTCAGGGGGCAAGTTGCTGAGGATATTTTCCAGGAGCTATATATCTCACTCCTTTTTTGGCACCAACCTTAGACATTGGGTCTGTCACATGATGAGATGCTGGTGAGCTGAGTTGCCTTGTCCTCCCTTGACACCATTTTCCTTCAGGTTGCATTTGAGTACAGAAATGTATTATGTCAACATGAGGAATGTGAACCTTTAATAAAAGAATCTCGATAAGGTTTGCTTCTGTACTGTGGAATGAAAAACTCCTTTAAAATGCTGGATGCCAGAGGAGAAAGTTTTAAATAGTGATAGTTGAGAGTGTCCATTGAAGATAGTTTTGATTAATTAACTCTTCATGACAGCTATTTATTAGAAAAGTTTAGTCATTACCTGTTAAAATCCAGAGAAGTGTGAATTATATTTAGTTTAAGGGAAGGTAGAAATTCTACTCTATAGAAGTGTTCAATGCAGCTAAGTTGTCTCTCCCCTGCCCCCCCAAAACGGCATTTTTTTAATAGAAGACTGTGCTAGGTAAAAAGGTAGAAGGAAATTGAATTACCGACATTTGCAAGCTTCTGTTAATACAAGCAGCGAACATCGTTGTCTAAGGAAAATCTGTAGTGTTGTTTCCAGATAATCATATGTTATATTAGCACCAAAATGAGGTGACCAAATAATATCTCATGTTCTCTACAAAATTTAGCTGTCTTTTCTCATTCCAATACTTTTTAACAAAGTACTATAATCTTGCAGCCTATGAAATGATTGTACCTTTGTTCTTTGAGCTACCATACAGTTAGGAGTGTGTGTGTCCTTGAGCCAGGCGGTTTTATATTAAACATAAAAAAGACAATTTACTGGTCAATAAATAAAAAGGTCCTGAATAAAATTACATTGGTATATTTAATATGGAACCCATGTTAGGTTAACATTTCAATTTATATCTAATCATTTTTCTAAATTGAAGAGCACTGTAAAGGACCAGTTTTAAGTATGTGCTTACTTTTAAGCATATGAATAATCCCATTGAAGTCAATTGGTCTGCTTGTATGCTTACATCTAAGCAAGAGCTTAAGTGCTTTGCTGGATCAGGGGCTAAGTATGTTTAAAACCAGTCCAAGTATACTTGTTATTCACCTTAAAAAGATTCAAAACAAATTCCCCTTCCCAGTATCCAATTCCTGCCCAACCAATTCTTCAGTCAGGCACACTGCACACGTATGTGCTCAAAGACTACAATGACCAGGGCCATATAAGTCGTAGATTGTGCTCCTCCTAGTGACCTTTTGTCCACTTTGGTAATCTTGACTGACTGACTGACTGACTGAATGAATAAGTAAGTAAGATCACTTGTGAAGCAGTTCATAATTTCTCCTTTTGTCATAATAGGGATTTCACAGAGCTGCTGAGTTTTCTGCTTCATGTTATATTTCTGAGTATAATCAGAAACTAACAGAAAGGAAATAGAAATGGGGCACAGGTTAAAATGAATAAGGAATAGAACCCTGTTACAGAGTTTTTGTCATGTGGGGCAATACTGTTGGCCTCAGTCTTCTTTCCTTGCTTTCTAATAGTAATAGTCTCTTCTACTTGTGAAAATTGCTGTCATGTGACAGGGGTTCTATAAGTATCACTGGTAAAAATACGGATTTTTTTTTGTGCTGACATTAATGGCAACACTCTGATATTCACGTGGGAAGAAGGACTCTTTTGACCTCCTACCCTTTATTATAAAATTACACATTTAAAATTTTAAAAAGCAGCAAATTCTGACCAGGAACTATGTCATATACTGGCTGCTTCTGATGGCATCAATGATTTACGTGAAATAACTAGTCTTAACACAGACATAGGTGAACAGGTATACATTAGACATAGTTGAACTGGTATGGAAAATTTAAAATTTAAAAGGGAAGGTGTGCTCCTCCCCTTGAATGATGCAGGCTTGTAATAAGCCTTTAAATAAGCCTTTATTTAAGATTTTTGTTGATTAATTTTCTTTAACATCTGATTTCCAGTACAGAAGCAGAAAATATTATTAAATAATAACATAATAATTTGTAGAGAGGTAGTACCAAGGAGCCCCAGTATTGAATCAAGACTCCAGAGGGTGAGGTGCATGGTCTCTGACCCAATAAGCCTACAATAAGGACATGTTGAAATACACAAGAAAGGGCCTTGTCATTGTTTTTCCACTCATGACTAGAAACAAAAGTGCCAAAAATCAGGTCAAGAAGCTACTTCTCATAAAATTGCCAGTTTAATGTGTCAGATACTCGGAGGTGCAGATAATTCATATCTGCAGCCAAACCAAGCTATTTGCCCTCCGCAGCTGTGTATATGTGTAAATCAAAAATTGAATAACTGCTGGTGGTTAGTCTGAAAAATAACTCTAGACACAGATTGCAAAGAGTAAGGAGACTATATTTTATTAAACCCACAAGGAATGAAAATCATTCATATCAACTGTGCCAAAGAAAGACTCATTAGACACACTAAAAGTGAAACAAAGAATGACTTTGTTACTGAGAGCGTAATTGTGGAATGCAATTGGAACATTGGTTAAAATGACTAAAATGAAAATAAAGCAACAATAAAAATCCTCTCCTCTACTAACATGGTATACAATTGGTTTTATTGCTATAAATGAAAACCAGAAAGATGAAAGAAATGAGGGAGTCAATAAACACATATCCAAAATAAAAAAATGAAAAGGAGTGATGGGTTGACAAATTCCAACCAGCCAGCTAATGAATAGTTTTGCACAATAATCTAAAAAAGTGAAACCAGAGAACCTCAAAGACAATCATCAAAAGAATTTGATATTCAAGTAGAAAACAATATACTGAAAGGCTATTTTGGTAATATGCCTAGGTATGTATCAGAGACATGTTGAATAAGACTTAGATTTTCAGTGCAACTGTCTGGTGCATAGCTTTATTATTACAAGATACTGGGAATCACAGGGAATGTCAGGTTTGCATACAAGACATTTCAAAGCAGTTTTTCCCCCCATTCCGATTTTTTAAAATTCCTGAAAATCTTTTCCTTTTAACTGCTTCCTTCGAGGCTTTGTGATGCCAAATTCTCACGTGTTTTGATACTGATTCTATTATGACCCATGAATGTCAAGATCAAAAATAAATAAATGTCCAATCAGCCATGTGCAGATCTGATGTCAGAGTTGTTTTAAGTAAGCACAGAAGACAATGTGAATGAAAGAACTCATTAAAGAAGAGAACCTGGCAATATACATGGGACAGTTTACTAAGGATATGCCTACACAGCAGCATTATTTCAAAATAACTACCCAAATGTTTACACAGCAAACCCATTATTTCAAAATAATTTCAAAATAACAGGCAGCTTATTTTGGACTCTTATTCTACGAGGACTAAAGCCTATTCCAAAATAGCTATTTTGTAATAGGGCATGTGTAGACAGGGAAGCTGGAGTTATTTTGAAAAAAGGGGCTTCCAGCCCTTCCCACAGGTGCCCTGGTGGCCCCTTTGTCCACACTCAGCAAAACTCTATAATACCCTTTCCCCTGGAGGCTTTAAAGTTGCAGCCTCAGGGAAAATAGTGTGTGGCACAAAGCAGGCCCTGACAGCCCTGAGCCACATTGCTACAGCCTGCACAGCTGACCCTGTGGCCATGAGCCACCCCCATGCTCCGTCCGAGACCCCCTCAGCTCCAGATGAGCAGGCAGCCAGCTCCCAGGACCCTGCTAGGGGATGAAAGAGGTGTGCTCCTTCCTGGTCTGGTGTGGAGATCTTGGACTTCATTGAGGTCTGGGACAAGGAGGCAAACCTCCAGGATCTCCGCACCAGATGCAGGAATGCAGATGTCTATGGCCAAATGGTTGACAGCCTGAGCACCAAGGGCCACATACACACCCAGAAGCAGGTGCACACGAAGGTGAAGGACAGGAAGGAGCTCAGGCAGGCCTATACCAAGGCCAAGGAGCTCAGCTCCCACTCTGGGGTGGCACCCCAGACCTGCCCTTACTATACAGAGCTCCACTGCATTCTAGGGGACAGGTCAGTTCCTCCCTCTCCTGGTAGTGGACTCAGGGATGGAGACACCCGTCATTGCCTTCCCTGGGGGCAGAGACAGGGAGGAGGAGGAGGAGGAGCCAGATGAGGTCATCAGTGTAACAATGTCCACCAGCCAGGAGGTCTTGCTCTCCCTGGAGCCGGTCGCCCCTGTCTTGCAGGCATCGTCTGATGCTGAAGATGGCCCATCAGGTGAATATCATTAGTCTCCATAGACACACATAGGTGCAGGTGGTGGGCAGGGATGGGCATCTGCATGCACCTTGCTCGGCCTTCTTGGCCTGGGGTTCATGCAGCAGCCTGTGCATGTGGAGTGCCAGTCCAGGGCACAAAGTCCCACACAGCAGCAACAGAGGACCCTTGTACTCTGGCTCACACGATGTCTGGAAAGGCCTGCCTTACTCCCACCACCGGGGTGGGACACCTCCCACCACAAGCCACCACTAAAAGGAGGCTGTGGACATGGAGACACTTACGCACACCCTCAGCAGTGCCGCACATGGCAGCATCCACTCCCAGAGACACTGCAGCGAGGTGCAGGAGCGTCTGCTGCTCACACACACCTTCCCCAATACCTGCCCCACAGCCCCCTCCTGCCTGCAGACTCCCGATCTGGCCAGCACCTTCCCATGTCTGCTTGTCCCCAGGATGTAGGGATATTGAGGCTCCCCTCTTGGCCCTCTGTGCCCTTGCAGGAAAGGGCCCGCTCTCTCACAAACAACTGGAACATTCATTGTGGATTACTGTGTGTTTTGCAAAATAAGCAAATAATGGGACAAACAATTGGAAAAAATCAAGCAAATTACAAACTCTTTGTTTATTGTTTTAAAAATAGCCCCACACTTTCAGAGCCAGTATATTCTGAATGCTTGTCATTTTCTGCTGAAAACATGCCACTAGTGGGAACTAAAATGGTGTGATAATTAAATTACCCTGTTTCTCCCAGTAGACTCAAGTCTACTGAGCAAAAAGATTTTTAAGAGCAAAATAAATAAATAAATAGATAAATAAATAAGCAAACAAGCAAGCAATTCTTCATTTTTCCCTAAATGCCTTATTTGCAACTTTATTCTCCCATTGGTGTTCACACAGTTCAGTTACTGTTAATGGGAGTTACAGATGTACAGTGAAAAAAACCTAAAGTCCCAAGTGTAGTTTTTAATGATTCTCTGCTTAGGATCCAAGAAATATCTGCTAGAACAGCAAGGGAAATTATATCTGCAGATATTATACTTCCAGTTAAACAATAACTGAGGTGTCACAGCCTCTAGCCAAATTTACACCCCAGGCTGTGGTGAACTAATCAGATTTTATAAGCTGAGCAGATTGGTCTTGTTCAATATTTGGAAAGAAAGTTGTTATGAAACAGCCAGTTTCTGCAGGGAGGGTGGTTGTAATTCAGCGTGTGGCACTTCTGCCTGTGAATCAGTATTGATCCAGCTCCACAATAATATGATCAGGACATTCTGTTGTGGCACAGAGCTGTGTTGTTTGGAAGAAGCAAAAACACAGACTCTGATCACCTGAAATTATTAAGGCCCCAAGCGTAAAAGTGTCCTTGAGAAATTTCAGTATGGTGATTATGTTCTGTCTACCTATAGTCCCACAGTTTAAATAGACCTGGCAACTTTTACTGTCATAAATTGTTGTGCAATGTAACTGTGCTGTTAAACAGCTTCTGCATTCCACCTCAGAGGTAGCTGCATTGCAGTGCTGTGAATTGGTTTAGTATATGCATATTTTATGGATTACCTGATTTTCACTGGAATCATTTGGAACTTTGGCTTCAATTTCAGTGCAGCCTGATTTAGCTATTTATTAAAATTATATTTTTATGGGAAATCAGTGAGACTGTTTATGGTAACCAGCCCTACATTTGGTAATGTTTGCTGCTTCTCTCCCTAAGCCCCAGTCTGCATCCTTGTATCCAGGAAGAATACTTTGACTTCAGTGGTCCCAGTGTCGGTCCATAGGTCTATCTGCATATTTCTCACAATAGAATTTGCCCCTTTGCTTCCATATACTTTCAGATCCAGTAGCATATGATCTCGATTTTCTTCATGTTAATAATAAAAACACATTGACTGCAAATTCTAAATAGCTGCCCTATGTTACATACTGTGAATAATAAGCATCTCACCTCATAACACCTATTGCCAAGCACAGATTTATAGAAAAGTGCAGAGCTGTGAGTATGCATCAAGTGAACAACTCAAATAAATGTAAGATTTAACAGTCATGAAATATTGTGTATAAAATATTCATTAAGACGCACTGTAATTCATTAAGATGCACTGCAATCTTTCAATTGATTGTTTAATTTGTATGAAATATTTTCTTCTTTCAATATTTTGGCATATCATAGCTGTGTCCATAGAAATTAGCATGACTGTGACTTGGGGCCTAATGATGTGGCCTTTTGTTACTAGGTGGAAAATAAAAGCAATGCACATTGTGAATATTTAAACATCATTTTCTATCGAATCATACTAGGTATCCAAATAGAATAGATAGTGAGTAGACAGAGGACTGAGCAGAACATCCCTCCAAATGGACATCTGCTGATTTATGAACTCACAGTAGGATATGGAGGAACAAATATAGAAATATTGGACTGTGACTACTGGTATTATATGCCTGTAGCAGTCCTCCTTGATCTGAATGCAAGTTTTGTCACTGAGTACAATAGAGAATGGATAAGACCATAGGCTAGCTTATGCATACGAGAAATATTAGAAAGCAGAATAAATCTTATGTTTAAATTGACTTTGATTAGCCAGTACATATAGTGAAGGGAGTGAAGGGTGTGCATGGGAAATGGATACAGCTATCTTACCTTTGGATGACTAAAGTCACTATGCTCTGGGTATGATTAGAAGCTATACCCTCAATCTGGGGCCTTCACACCATGGCCATTAAAGGCATGCGGCAAATGTGGTCGCAGAAAGAGTGTGCTGAAATGTCCATTTCACTTTCATCTTGTTCCCTTTAATAAAACACAGTTCTAGTGCAGTTTATCCTATTTAATAAATTTGAGCAGCAATGTCCAAACATGTCACAAGAATAGTAACCCATTAGAAAATATAAACTGCTTGATTAGAGTAGCACTGGCAATTGTTGTCCTACAGATACACACTCCTTCCAGATCTCTGCTAGATTTTAAAATGTCCTTTAGGAATTATGTCACTTTTTTACTCTTAAATCATTAGACATGTAGGCTCTATTCTCACTTACTTTCAAGCCTCTTTACAGCATTCTGGCAAGATAAAAATACCTTAAACTGGGTCAATTGCATTCACACTTACTTAATTATCCTCAGCTTTAAGACAATTTCTCAATGACAATGTGAGTTAAATGGACCATAATGAGAATGAAACCTACATGAGCCTCAGGCTATGTGTACACTACAGCCTATGTGGGTGAAACTTAGGTTGCCCACGGGTGTGAATATTCTACTCCCCTGAGCAACATGAGTGCACATGCACAGAACTATGTTGGTGGGAAAGCTTCTTCTGCTGACATAGTTTAAGCTCAACGAGTAGCCCTGTGACACCTTAGGGCATATCTACACTAGGAAATTATTTTGCAATAATAACTCCTGAAATAACAATTTCGAAATAGCGTTATTCCTCAAGGAAAGCCTGAGTACAGATTTCAAAATAACAGGTTTGGTAGTGTGGATGCTCTGCTTGTTACTTTGAAATTAGGGGAGTTATTTCAAAATAACTCCCTAGCATAGACCAGGGGCTGTTAACGGGGAGAGAGAGTTCTCCAGATAAAGGAAGAAGCTAATACAGGACCCTTGAGGGAAGTGGCTGTCTGTAGTATGTGTGTGTGTGTGGGGGGGGGTTTCTTTCTGTGTGCTGAGCTTGTGTTTGGTTGTTTGGTTTTTGTTTTCTTTCCCTTTCCCCTCTTTCCCCCCTCCTATAGAGTGAGTGCTGTGGCTGGCAGGTGGAAGCTGTGAGCTTCTAATCAGGGTTTGAAATCTAGAAGCCTCTGCTCATTGGTTGAGCCTTAATCAGGGGGAGGGACTATCAGGCAGTCTAGGGCTTTATAAAGTGAGTCAGCAACCAGGGAGCTTGCGAAAACAGGGGCTGTTAACAGGGAGTTTGGAGAGGGAGTTGGGAAGGAGGTGTGATACACTTGCCATTCCTTAACATCTTTTCACTACACTCTTCCCTTCAAGGAGACATTTAATAACAACTGAGGAATCTCTCAGAAGGAAGGCAGGTATGGATGGTGATAGGTCTGCTGTTGTTACCTGCACATGCTGTACCATGTTTGTCTTCCTCCCAGAAGAAAGAAGGGATTTCATCTGCATTAAGTGCAAGCTGGTCACCATTTTGGAAGAAAAAATTAGAGGACTGTATCGACCCTACATTCCATCAGAGAGGATGAAGACTTCCTCCATAGAAGGCAGCATTTAATCCTGCAGGCACAGCAGGCTGAAGAGCCACTCAGGGCAGTACAGGACAAGGAAGAAAACTGGCAGCATGTAACCTCTAAGGAGAAGAAGGCCAACTCGGGTATCCCCCATTCCTGTAGAGGTAAGTAACTGCTTTCAGGCTCTCTCCACAGGTACTGCAGTGTTGAATGCTTTGGCAGGGACCTCTCAGGGAAGAAATCAGAAGGGAACCCATCTACCAGAAGGCATGGGATGCGTAGTCCTAGGGATGGGGGTTCCATGACTACCACCCCCAAAAGAAGAAGACAGGTGGCAGTGGTTGGGGAATCCCTCCTAAGAGGGACTGAGTCATCCATCTGATGTCCAGATGTGCAATTTCGAGAAGTGTGCTGCTTACTGGGAGCTCGCATTCAGGATGTGACCGAGAGTCTTCCAAAAGTGATTAAACCTTCGGATTGCTACCCCTTCCTGCGTCTCCATGTAGGAACTAATGATATGGCCAAGAATGACCGTGAGCGGGTAACAGCAGATTATGTAGCTCTGGGAAGAAGGATCAAGGAATTTGAAGCACAAGTGGTGTTCTCGTCTATCCTGCAGGTTGAAGGAAAAGGTCCGGGTAGCGATCGTCGAATTGAGGAAGTAAATGCATGGTTGCACAGGTGGTGTCGGAGAGAGGGCTTTGGTTTCTTCGACCATGGGACTCTGTTCCGGGCACAAGGATTGTTAGGAAGAAATGGGATCCACTTAACAAGAGAGGAAAGATTATCTTCACGGGCAGGTTTGCAAACATAGTGAGGAGGGCTTTAAACTAGGTTCGTTGGGGGACAGTGACCAAAGCCCTGAGGTAAGTGAGGTAGTTGGACACCAGAAAGAATCACAAGGAGGAACAAGCAACAAAAGAGGACCCCTGATTTGGATGGAGAAGGCAGGTCACCTGGTTACCTAAGGTGTTTGTACACCAATGCGAGAAGCCTGGGAAACAAACAGGAAGAATTAGAAGCCTTGGCCCAGTTGAAGAACTATTTGATTTGATTGGAATAATGGAGACGTGGTGGGATGACTCACATGACTGGAGCACTGTCATAGAAGGGTATAAACTGTTCAGGAAGAACAGGAGGGGGAGAAAAGGAGGAGTTGCTTTGTACGTAAAAGAGCAGTATGATTGCTCGGCCCTCCAGTACTTAGAGGGAGAAAAGACTGTTGAGAGTCTATGGGTTAAATTTAGAGGTGGAAGCAACAGGGGTGATGTTGTGGTTGGTGTCTACTATAGACCGCTGGATCAGGTGAATGAGGTAGAAGAAGCTTTCTTTGGACAACTGAGAGAAGCTTTCAGATCACAGGCCCTGGTTCTCATGGATGACTTTAATCACCCTTGCATCTGTTGGGAGACCAATACAGCAGTACACAGACAATCCAGGAAGTTTTTGGAGAATGTGGGGGATAACTTCTTGGTACAAGTGCTGAAGGAACCGACCAGGAGCCATGCGCAGCTTGACCTGCTGCTCACAAACAGGGAGGAACTAGTAGGGGAAGTAGAGGTGGGTGACAACCTGGGAAACAGTGATCATGAGGTGGTAGATTTCAGAATCCTGACCAAAGGAAGAAAGGAGAGTAGCAAAAAAGCACACCCTGGACTTCAGAAGAGCAGACTTTGACTCCCTCAGAGAACTGATGGGCAGGATCCCCTGGGATGCTTACATGGAGGGGAAAGGAGTCCAGGAGAACTGGCAGTATTTTAAAGAAGCCTTATTAAAGGCACAGGAAGAAACCATCCCGATGCGCAGCAAGAAAAGCAAATATGGTAGGCGACCAGATTGGCTTACTGGGAACAACCATGATGAGCTTAAACACAAAAAAGAAGCTTACAAGAAGTGGACACTTGGACAGATGACTAGGGAGGAGTATAAATATATTGCTCGAGAATGCAGGGGAGTTATCAGGAAGATGAAAGCGCAATGAGAGTTGCAGCTGGCAAGGAATGTGAAGGCTAACAAGAAAGGTTTCTACAGGCATGTTAGCAATAAGAGGGTGATCAGAGAGGGTGTGGGGCCCTTACTGGATGAGGCAAGTAATCTAGTGACAGAGGATGTGGGAAAAGCTGAAGTACTCAATGCTTTCTTTGCCTCTGTCTTCACGGATAAGGTTAGCTCCCAGACAAATGCACTAGGCAACACAATATGGGAAGGAGGTGGACAGCCCTTGGTGGGGAAAGAACAAGTTAGGAACTATTTAGAAAAGCTAAACATACACAAATCCATGGGCCCGGATTTAATGCGTCCGAGGGTACTGAGGGAGTTGGCAAATGTCATTGTGGAGCCTTTGGCCATTATCTTTGAAAACTCGTGGAGATCAGGAGAGATCCTGGATGACTGGAAAAAGGCAAATGTAGTGCCCATGTTTAAAAAAGGGAAGAAGGACAATCCAGGAAACTACAGACCGGTCAGCCTTACCTCAGTCCCTGGAAAAATCATGGAGGGGATCCTCAAGGAATCTATTTTGAAACACTTGGAAGAGGGGAAAGTGATCAGGAATAGTCAACATGGATTCATGAAGGGCAAGTCGTGACTGAGCAATCTGATTAGCTTCTATGATGCGGTAACTGGCTCTGTGGATATGGGAAAGTCAGTGGATGTGATATACCTGGTCTCCCACAATATTCTTGCCAGCAAGTTAAGGGAATATGGATTGGATCAATGGACTGTAAGATCAACAGAATGCTGGCTAGACTGTCGGGCACAATGAGTAGTGATCAACGTCTTGATGTCAGGTTGGCGGTCAGTTTCTAGCGGTGTGCCCCAAGGATCGGTTCTTGGACCGGTTTTGTTCAACATCTTTATTACTGACCTGGATGAAGGGATGGATTGCACCCTCAGCAAATTTGCAGATGACACTAAGCTAGGGGGACAGGTAGATACACTGGAGGGCAGGGATAGGGTCCAGAAGGACCTGGACAGATTAGAGGATTGGGCCAAAAGAAATCTGATGAGGTTCAACAAGGACAAGTTCAGAGTCCTGCACTTGGGATGGAAGAATCCCAAGTATTGTTACAGGCTGGGGACTGAATTGCTAAATAGCAGTTCAGCAGAAAAGGACCTGGGGATTACAGTGGATGAGAAGCTGGATATGAGTCAACAGTGTGCCCTTGTAGCCAAAAAGGTTAATGGTATATATAGGGTGCATTAGGAGGAGCATTGCCAGCAGATCCAGAGAAGTGATTATTCCCCTTTATTCGGCTCTGGTGAGGCCACATCTGGAATATTGTGTCCAGTTCTGGGCCCCCCACTATAGAAAGGATGTGGACGCATTGGAGATGGTCCAGAGGAGGGCGACCAAAATGATTAGGTGGCTGGAGGGCATGACCTATGAGGAGAGACTGAGGAATTTGGGTTTGTTTAGCCTGCAGAAGAGAAGAGTGAGGGGGGATTTGATAGCAGCCTTCAGCTTCCTGAAGGGATGTTCCAAAGAGGATGGAGAGATGCTGTTCACAGTAGTGATGGATGGCAGAACAAGGAGCAATGATCTCAAGTTACAGTGGGGGAGCTCTAGGTTGGATATTAGGAATAACTATTTCACTAGGAGGGTGACAAAGCACTGGAATGGGTTACCTAGGGAGGTGGTGGAATCTCCATCCCTAGAGGTGTTTAAGTCTCAGCTTGACAAAGCCCTGGCTGGGTTGATTTAACTGGGATTGATCCTGCCTTGGGCAAGGGGCTGGACTTGATGACCTCCTGAGGTCTCGTCCAGCTCTATGATTATATGTATACGTATATGTATATATATATGATTTTATACATATACATATACATATACGAGAGTGAGAGAGTGTGTATCATGAGTTTTTGTGGGTAAAACCCACTTCTTCACTGCTCATGGAGATTTTTTTATTGAGATAGGAGAGCTCTTTCCCATTGACACAGAGTATCTTCACCAGATGTGTGCAGCAGCAGCACAGCTGTATCAATATGGTCCCATCATGCAATGCTCTGTATGTAGAGATGGCATGAGTCTCCTCTCATTGGCACCAATTTTACCATTGGAACTATGCTGAAGCCAGTGGAATTATTCCTGATTTACACTGATGTGAGAAGAATCAGACCCAAGTATATTGTTTCTCTCTTTCTCCTTTCCTACCAACAAAAAAGAGCTACAGCGGGGTGGTTCATGTACTTGTGAGTGGGAGAGGAGCTGATCTACATACAGCTGTGTTTATATTATGATCTGTGTTGTAAAAGCCTCTGAGAACTGGTGTATTAAATATTTGTTTACTCAGACATCATGTGATATTCTCTCTTTGAAGCTATCTGGGTCATGTCGTTAACACCTATTTTCACTGTTTTACATTCACTAACCCTGAGGTACAGCTCTGTGCAGTGCTTCCTGGCCTGTGATTCAGCAAAAAGTGGTGCTGAGGTACAGGAAGAAGAATACAAGAGTTATAAATAAATATTACCCAGCAGTCTGCTGTCTTTTAGATACGCACTTGACTAGTAGGGTGCAAAATTTAAAAGACACAAAACATGATGAAAGGTAGGGACCAAGCATATATAGTATAGAGGAAAGAACCCTTCCTTCCGAAGAAGAGCTCTGTGTAGCTTGAAATCTTGTATCTTCCATTCGTCCAGTAAAAAATATTATCTCACCTACCTTGTCTCATTTATATTTTGCTGTTTTTATATTGGAAGTAGGGGAAGGTGGAGGGGGAATAGGAGAAAGGAGGAAGTTAGTAAGGTAAGAAAGTAGGAAAATAAAGGAAGAAAAAGCAGGAGAGTCACAACTCATCATCTGGCTACCCATAACCAGCAGACAAGTGCTTCTAGCCATTCACAGCAGACCTGAGTACTAAAATCTGGGCCTATGCTTTACCTATACTGTGGCTGTGTAAAATCACTACTCAAGAGCTAAAAAGTCTAGCATCTCCTATGAGTCTTTCCTCTTTCAGAAAAAAATACAAACGTCAGAGCTGTCAATGAACAACAAACTGGAGCATAGTGCTTCTTTAGGGAGTGGGGATAATTTTCCATTTCATGCTGATTGTCTATTTTTATTTACTACTCTGTGCTGTTTTGCTACAGTATATCTCATACATATAGTTATATACAGGTCTTCAGAACACCTGATTCAGAAGCTGAAAAGGGCACCTTTAAATGTCACCTACAAGCAATAGCGTGGATGAAATTTTAAGTATACAAAAATTATGAAAAGTAATATTGTTTCCACAGCAACGGCACCATAGCTCTCTTGCCACAAACGACGTAGTCTTTTATTGCTTTATGAAGATTTATATTTAATACATTAAATTACATATGCAGTGTGGCAATGTGTCTCCTTCATGGTGCCTTCGGCATGGAGACTTTCACTTCAGAGTATTTAAGATACTTAAATTATGTTTATAGAAAATCTTCACTGAGGACCAAAAGATACAGCCTTGATATTACTTCCACTGAAGTCAGTGGCTGTAGTCCCATTGATTTCAACACAATGAAGTCCCTAACTAGTCACCTGAGTCTTGTTTATTGATGTACGGTTGACTGCCTTCTGCTTGTCTTTGAAGAATTTGAAGCTTTCTTACAAATTTCCAGCAGTATACCTTTCGAGATAGACTGAACAAATCTTCCAGAAGAGTTTCACAAATATATATTATACTGTTTTCAGTACTGCACAGGGTTTTTTAAGAAGATTGAGTTATTAATTATCCATACAATGAATAATATTAAATGGGGCTTAATGAGTGTATCCTGATTAGGATTATCTGTTTAGAGTTCTGCATGAATGACTATGCCTTTATAGCACTCTTTATTTCTCCAAGTCAGAATTTATAAAATACAAATCTGTAATGAAGTCATTGTTACTGCTAAATCCTTTGTGAAATAGTTCTCACCTCACTTGTTTCAAAAATAGCCTCACAGAAAAGCTATAATAAATGGAAAGTTCAGGGTATTCAAGCTTTCTTTTCATAAATGCAACAGTTTAACAAAAGTTAAACAAAAGTTTAACTCCGCCCCCATAAAACAAAGTAGTGTGCCAGAGTAACAATGTGGATAATGCACTGGGGGCCTATTATACAAACACATAGTCACATGAGTAGTACTTACCTGAATTGCATGGAACTATGCAAGTTTTTTTCAGGATGGGGTCCTTTATTAATAGCTAATACACTTATACTTGCCCTCTTTTAATACTATGAGTATTAAACAAGTGTGGAAAGTTCCAAGTGAGTTAGTGGAAAGATTCAGTTGTCCCCATTTCACTAAAGGAAACTAAGACACTGAGGCTTTGTCTACACTGCACGCTTATTTCAAAATAACTCATGTCATTCCAGGCTTCTTACTCTGACTTCTGTAACCCTCATTTCATGAGGAGTAAGGGAAGTAGAAGGAGGAGCGGTCTTCCTTCGATTTCCTGCTGTGTAGACAGCACCAAAAGACAAGTTAAGGTACTTCAACTTCAGCTATGCAATTAACATAGCTGAAGTTGCGTATCTTAACTCAACTTTAGCCCACAGTGTAGACCTACCCAGAGAGAGTAAGGGCCAGATATTTTAAAGATATTTAAGTGCTAAAAAAATGCAGATAGGTTCCTGAAATGTTTTTCAAAAGTACATATTAGGAATTAGACACCTGTATGTTTTTCAGATTGTCACTAAGCACTTTTATTTTTAAATGCCTAAATACTTGATTCTAAAGGCTGCTCCTCACTGTAAGCTTTACTTGGGCTTTTATCTGGGTTAAAATCTAATTCCCCAAAATAAGATTTTATGTGCTTTGAATTCAGACCTACTTGCCCACTTCAAGGTATATTTAGAACCCAGCTTCCTCTGTAAGGCAAAATTAGACTCACCAGAGTTGCAGTGTGGCTATAGCTATTAACTGGATTTTGATAGTCCTCTGATGCCATCCCACAACTCCTAGGGTCTTACAGCAGAGGCTACCTTCCCAAGTGAATCTCCATTAGGACTCTCTGCAATCAGTTCTGAACCAATCTGACTCTCTCCAATCTGTTCTGATTATGATGGAGATAATTTTGACAGTGATCCACTAAGATATGGACTGAGACCACTCTCACATTTGGTATAGACAAACTCCAGTGCCTTCAAATGCTAATGACTTTGACCCATTGACCTTGTTGCCACATTTATTCCTGTGTGACCATCAGATATTTTCCCAGCTTGACTCTACATGCTGCTGCTGATGCTTTTTGGTCAGTTACCAGCTAGAAAATTTCTTGTTGTTTCTGATAAGTTTGAACCAATATTTTGCATCTAATGTTTTCTCTATGGCATTGGCATTTGAACAGAGGAACCTGCTTTCCTGAAGCTGTAGACTTCTGGTGAGACTGTTTACCAAAAATAAAACAGGATAATACATAAATTCATGGCCTACTTGGAAATATAAACAATCAGTATGCAACAATCAAGCAAGAATCAAAAATGTGCACGGGCTCAGTGTACAGTCATACATTAATAGTTAAACACACATTTATATTTTTGTGTATCATTGTAAATTAAAGCAGCTCCCCCCCCCCCCCCTTGACTCAACATGAAAGGAGAATTTCTTTCACTGTCAGCAGGAAAAACCACATGGAGGCTATTTCCTGCAATATCTAAAACTGCAGCTCCAAAAATGACAGCATTTGAAATTGGGCTTCATAGGCTACTTTTTCTTTGTAGCTAAAATTGTTTTAAAAATACTTAATACTTTAGGAAGAAAGTCTGCCAAACTCATGCTCATTTGGCATCTGAACCTCCACTGTAACATATGTTTACTAAGAGTCTCTTCATGTAAACTCTGCTATTTACATTCTCTGAAATAGATCCTTTGGGAGTGAGTTACTGGACACTTGCCATCTTTAAGGATCTAATGCCACCATTTCTAATCATACTGATAAATAACTTACGGTACGTCTATGCTGCCCAGCTATTTCAAAATAAGCTATTTTGGAAGAATTATTCCAAAATAGCTTATTTCGAAATAACACGTCTACACTGCAGGGAAGCCTCAAAATTAGTCCGAGGCAGGCTTCCCTAATTTAGATGTGCTCTCTCAATTTAGAGCCCCAAGAGGCACTGGGGAGGAATGGTCCTGGTCAGGGGCTATTTAGAAATAGCAGCAGTGGAGCATCTACACACACCTTATTTCAAAATAACTATTTCGGAATAAGCGTTATTCCTTGTGGAATTTGGTTTACAGAAGTCAGAATAAGCCATCTGTTATTTCAAAATTATTACAAAATAATGGAATGGCTGTGTAGATGCTCACATTGTTATTTTGAAATAATGCTAGTTATCTCGAAAAAACGGTGCAGCGTAGATGCACCCATCCTGTGATCATCACTGTAGTACCTGTGGCCCCATTGATTCCAACTACTTCTATAGACAAATGCCATTATGTATTCAGGCACAAATTCAGCAAATCATTCAAGTGAATGCCTAACTTCAATCACGTGCCTAAGTCTTCTCTATTCAGAAAAGCACTGAAGTCCCATTGGCTTGAGTATGAATTAAGAATGTGTTTACAAATTTTGCTGAACTGGGGCCACTGTGAGTAAAGTAGGTAAAATCTTGCCCTGTGATATGAAGCCTACTGGGATATGTCACATTTTATTGGTTATTATGGCTCAATTAGATTTAGTCAGAGGTTTTATCTACATTTCCTGTAGTGCTTGATTGTTGAAAGTTGAGTACAAATGTGGATAGCCATCATGAGATTTCCTTCATATCTTCATGTGAGATAGGCACAAGCAATTGGAGAACTCAGGCATTTAATAGGGGAAGGGAAGGTTGCAGCTGATGATGGAAGAGAGCACATGCTGCATTTACTGAAAGACTGTCAGAGCGGCATACACTCATCTGGGAGATCCAGGACAAATTCTGTCTGGGCTCCAGCCGCTAAGTGCCCCTGCCCTAGCTATAATTGTGTCTGAAAATGGTACAGTTTGTAACCCAGTTTTAAGATTTTTTAAGTAGGTTAGGAGAGTTTTAGGCATTTTCAAATCTTGAAACAGTTTTGGGCCTTTTCTCTTTCAAGAACGTGGAACTAAATATTGTGGATTGTTATTCAGTCCGATATAGTGGAATTGTCTCCTTTACAATATTGCAATCTGTGCATTAAGTTTTCCTTGCTTCAAACTTGGGATTTGTCTAATGAGCTGGATATTTTTCTCTTGTTCTCTGGGTAAAGAGGGATAGTAGATTTCCTGCCCTCATAATTTCACCATTCTTGTATGTTAATTTTACAATATGAATGAACTGATAATCAAACAATATGGATTCAAGTAAACAATATTTCCTTAGTTAATTATGCTGGATAACTTTGGGTTTGGCCTATTGAATGAGAATAGAACAAAAATATTCACTTTAGATACATATGGGTGGTGTCTCTATGCAATTAGATAATCTGAAAGTAAACGATTTATTATTTGGTCTGGTTCTTTTATGTTTCCATATGCATTCAATAATCTAAGCAATACTTCTTCACCTTTTCTGTCCTTGCACACTTTTGCTGAAGAGCCACTAAAGGTATATAATTTTCAAATGATCACTTCTTTTTCAAGTAGGATCATATGGACAGAGTTCAGTTTAGTTTCTAACTTGTTACAAATTGGATAAACATTGTAATTGAGGAGGTTTTTTCTGTTGATGTCTTCCTCTGCCCTTCCCCCTGCAAGCGTCTGTTTCCTCTCCTCAGCTTCAAATTAATGTTAGTATGCTCATTTACCATTGAAAAAAGTTATTTAAAGAAGTATGTCAAGATCATTGGAGAAATAAGACTAAATCTTCAAAATGCAGGTAATCTATCACTTTATATGAACCTTTGTGATAGGAAAAATTTGTACTAATTCCATCTGTGATTGAAGTATTGAAAGCGAACCAAGATTTTAGAACTCCAATATCTTCCAAAATGGATATAAAATTGTACACTAAGTAGATGGCATTACCTATTATTGTGTTCTCTGAAAAGTCAGTAAAATGATGGCATATTATTTGACATTTGAATTTGAAGGTTAAGTCTGATTGAAAACCAGACAAAGAGGTTCAGAAATGCACAGTGTCTGAAGATTCTCAATATTTTTCAGTGTACCACGTTACTTTTTCTAATTTCTTTAATCAATGCCTCAGAGGAATGATTGACGTCATTTGCTAGAAATCTTTATGAAAGATATATTAATGGGTGATTTCTTTCTTGTTGTTGCTGAGGATACCACTCTGCTTTCATAATGCTAAATGCCACTTCCAGAGATGGATACATTTATACTTGTTGAATGCACTATTAGCAACTTTCTTTCCTTTTATCTCCTAGGTGTAAGAAGAATGATGCTAAAGAGTGAGTCACTGTCTCAGATTTTTCATATGCACTATGACTTTTTTGGTTATGTTAAATTAGGTAGCAAAAGCTACTTCAGAAAGTAAATGCTTCCTTAAATTATCTGTTATAAGCGTGGGTCCTAAGCCCTCAATTAGTCAAACAATCTAGAACAAAATATTGATTGTAGAACTTGCATAAAGATCTCCTGCTGTGCGTAATCCTGTCTCCAAAGAGAAAGGGACAATTTTAAAGTATTCCCCAAATTTCTGATACCATTTTGTTCAACAACAATCACTACTAGTAAGCAACATATCTGCAGTCTACATATCCCACAAACATATTTGCAGTTCCCTTAAATAGGCTAGACTGTGAAATCTAAAATACCTAACACCAATGTGAAATAAAAACAACACTAAAACAAAAAAAAATACCATCCTCAGTTTCATTCATTAAACTCCACTTCTCTCGCTGGGCTGCATCACACATGATATCTGGGGCAGAATTCAGTCCTGAACACTTGGAATTTCTAAAATGGAATTATAACATGAAACGTTCATAGGCTGGAGCAGATTCCTTGCTACACTTCCTGAGAAGAGAACACAGAAAAGGAATTGGGCCAAAGGTGGATCTGAGCTACCTTTTTATTGTCAGGATTCCGGGTGGCCACAGAAACCAAACAAACCCTCGGGTAAGTTAGGGAAATTCTTCGAGTGCTCTACTTTACAGCAGTTTCTCTGTGTCTGTCTATGGACAGCACTGTATCCAGTATCCCTGTATTACTGTGCTATGGAAATGACATGCCCACTACAGAAGGGCCTGTACGCTAGCTCTACACAATATAGAAGGTAAACTTTTCTCCAGACTGTTATGGAACTTTAATAGCCTTTATATGCCACTGGGATATTGTATTAGGGTCATGTCTAGAGCCAACTTTGGCTCCTGTGTCAGGTCCCATATGTCCATTTCAAAAGTAGGGACTTTGGTACACCCTGTTTTATATTTACCATGTTTGTGACACCCACTTTGCATTTTCCTAACTCACATCCAAACTATAAAAATTGAATACTCAGATTACAGTTTGCATCTTTTCCAAATGTAATCTGTTGTCTTAATTTAATGAAATGTTATTCTTCTGTGGACAAGCCATGCCACCCACACTCTTGCTCACATTTGACTTCAGCACAGTTCAAAAAAAAGATGGAATGAGGCAGAAGTATGAGTCCTGTTTTCATGTCCAGAACACACATTCAGCTTTGGATAATACAAATCACTATGCATGATACAGTTTTTCCTTGGAATTTTTAAACTTTCCAATTAGTTACTTGAAAATATCAGCTGGGATTTCCTAATTTAGTGCCTAATCCTTTGAAGTCAATCAGTGTTTGTCCACTACTGCAATAGGCTGTCACTCAGGCCTGTATTTCATTGCTGTCACTAGACTCATTAGTGGGATCCATGAGGTTGGGACTTTGCGGAGTTTGGTATTTCCTTAAGAGAACATTTTGTAGTGAATTCTACAAGGAGAATCTAGCAATGCTGCTGGAACAATCTGCATAGTATGGGTGTTATTGACCAAAACTGTAAACCCGGTATGTGCTGGAAACCACTTCAAGTCAGAGGGTGGGGGAGGAGTTGTTGCTGTAACCCAACACCCCTGCTTCTAGGGCCTATGTGGTGCAGTGGATGTTTTGCTCTCCTCACTCAGTGGAAGCTGTCTCTTTTTTTTTAAACTAGCAAATACCCATTTGAGATAAGTATAGGAAAATATGGTAAACATGTACAATTGGACTCAAGCACCATGCTCAGTTTCACTGGTATGAATCCAGAGTAACTCAACTCAGTTTGGTCCTTAGTCTGATATATTTTCTTAGAATTTAAGGCTAGAAGGGACCATTACATCATCTAGTCTGACCTGTTATATAACACAGGCCATAGATTTTTACCAGTTATGCCTGTACTAAGCCCAATAACTAGTGCTTGACTAACGTGTATTTTCTCAAAAGGCATTCTTTCTTGATTTGGAGACACTGGAAGGTAAAATATCTATCACTTTCCTTAGTAGTTTGTTATAAGATTTAATCACATTCATTGCTAAAAATTTGAGATATGTTCCCAATTTTAAATTTTCCTGACTTCAAATTCTAGACACTGATTCTTGTTATGTTTTCTTTGCTAAATGAAAGAACCCTAGGCATTTGCCTAGGGAGCGCAGGGTGATGAGTTCTAGTCCCCCACTCCCAACCCTGACCCCAGGAGCAGATGGACAGAATGGGAGCCAGCTCAGGCATGGGAAAGGCAGGATAAGGGGCACCCTGAAGATAGGGAGGTGGAGTGGGTCCTGGCCTGGCTGAGGGGATAGGGCATTTGCCTGGGGAGTGCAGGGTGGTGCCTAGAACTTTCTACCTGTGGAGATACTTATATGCAGTAATCACATCAACTTTTTGATCTTTGTCATTTAATGAACAGACAATTCTAACGCTTTTACTGTAAGAGGAATGAAACAATTTTGTAGTTTTTTGCAGCATCCTCTTCAATTTTTCATCCTTTTCAATTTTGTTTTACATTTCACAAATCCCTCCATTTTAATTCTTCCTAGGAAGTATAGATATAGATATAGACAGAAAGTGTTAACTAATTAAAAAGGAACCAACAGGAAGATAGATCTGTAGTAACTCCATTGAAATCAGGGGTTGGTGAATGCAAACAAAATTAATCAGACTAAGGGCATGTGTATGCTCGTAAATTATTTCAAAATAAGTTATTTTGAAGTAACTCCCAAAATAATAATTTCAAAATAGTGCATCCACACTATGGGGAAGCCTCAGAATTAGTCTGAGGTAGTCTCCCTTAACGTGGGCATGCTACTTCAACTTAGAGCCCTAGGAAGCAGTGGGTAGTAATTAGTATGAATTACTCTGGGGAGTAGTTATTTTGAAATAGCAGCAGCTGAGCATCCACACTAATGCTATTTCAAAATAACTATTTCAAAATTAGCATTATTCCTTTTGGGAAGCAGGAGATATTATTTCAAAATAACCAGTCCATTATATCGAAATAACAGGGTTGGTAGTGTGGACGCTCTGCTTGTTATTTTGAAATCAGGGAAGTTATTTTGAAGTAAGTGCAGACCAGGGCTAAGGGTAGAGCTAATTTTTATAAATCCGTCCCTTTTTAATAGTATTTGGGTCAAATTTTGCCTTTTGACACAAGCACCCATCTTCAAATTAACTCCACCAGTAGCTGCACAGCCTTATCTGAGGGAAGAATTTGGCAACGAGTATTGATAGTATGTGCTTTTCAGCCCTGAAGAAGAACTCTGTATAAGTTCAAAAGCTCTCTCTCGAATATCCTGGAACCAGCACAGCTACAACAACACTGTATGCTACAAATTTCAGCTCAATGACATTTGTGAATTTGAACTCCAGTCCACCACCAGTTTTGTCCTCTTAGCTCTCACAACCTTTCTGTACTCTAACTGGTATTTATTTTCCTAGGGATCCTTAAATTCTCATGTCCCAAGCTGTCACCTCTGCTCTTTCTTCTATTACTTCTCTTTCTACCATGGTCTCAACATACTTTTGCCTGGAGTACACATTTGCTACTATACACATGCAGAGTCCAATAGCATTTAACCTTTCAGGCTCATTAAAACTGGAACTATCCAAGTGCACCTATTCCTGGTGTGTGGAGAAGAGTTTTTATGGTTCCAAAGAACAGGCAGAATCAAAGGAGGACTTGGATGTACAACACAAGATACCTATCCCTGGTAATGAAAGCTTGGTGTGGCTGATTTAAAAGGCACTTTGGTAAATGACTTAAAATATCCATTATTAGATACAAAGCAGAAACATACAGACATGTACAGTAAAGCAATTTCTCACATATCCCTCTCTGCAGTTTTATAGGCACTTCATTTTTTTTATGTCAGACTTTTAAGAGTTCACTGCTCTGGGCTCCTCCTTATCAGTGCTCAGTTGTCCTCCTGTAAATTACTGATATAATATTTTACTTGCAGCAAGCAATCTCCAGGTAGTACATTATGAGAAGCAATGAGTCCCCGCAGGACTAAGGACAAAGTTCATTTCCCCAGTGCCCAGAATGAGTAGTTGGAGTAAGGCTAAGGGTAACTTCTCTGAGGGCTGGACAGGAAGGAATTCTAGGAAAGCTGTGTACTAGCTGTAGAGACATTTCCTGGAGGCTTCTTCAACCAATAGCTGTAATAGATATCTGCAGCCCCAACATGCCTATATCATGTGGGTGGTGGTAGAGGACTCTGGAAAATTCACACAACAGAGGTTCCATTTGTTCCCCTAACTTTCTCCTGTCATATGCCTCTCTCTGCTTTAATGTAGAAGTCCCTATAGGGTGGGCTCAATGATGTATAGATAGTGAGCTCCCCTAACTCCGTCATATCTAGCCCCCTTCCACAGTGGATCCTTCTATAATCTTTGAGTTGGGGCTGGATTTATCTTATGGGTTAGGTGGGCCTGTAATGTCTTGCACTGGAATGCATGTCACCCTAACTTTTATTTTTAGGATAGAAGGAGAGTCAGAGTCTCAGCTGGTGTAAATCAGTGTAGCTCAATGGATAATGAAAATAGCAGTGTTAGGGTATGTCTACATTCCTTCTTTGAGAGAGGAATGCAAATGCAGACAAATGAAATTGCAAATGAAGCAGGGATTTGAATTTCCCGTGCTTCATTTGCATAATAGTGTTCAGCCGCTTTTCTGAAATACCATATTCCGAGAAAAAAAATGCGGTCCACACGGGGTTATTTCGAAAAGAAACCCTTCTTTTGAAATAACCCTTAGACCTCATTTTTTAAGGAGTAAGGGTTATTTCAAAGGAAGGGTTTCTTTTAAAAATAACTCCACTTTTTTTTCTCGAAATACGGTATTTCGGAAAAGCAGTCAGATACCATTATGCAAATGAAGCACGGGAAATTCAAATCCGCGCTTCATTTGCAATTTCATTTGTCTGCATTTGCATTCCTCTCTTGAAGGAAGAATGCAATGCAGACATACCCTTCGAGAGCAAGGACGCAACTTCTGTGCTCACATAACACTTTTGGCAATGGCAGTGTGGCATCCATGGCTAGAGAAGAATTTGGCCTGAAGTTGTAAATGGGTTGCTGCTAGTCCTTAAAGTAAAAAATAATCTTTAAAACAAAAGCAAAGCACAGTTTACAGTTGGCAGGAATGTTAATCCTCTCAGCACAAATATGTGTGGTATTTGCCCTAATGTAGCACATGTACTTTAGTTCTGCACTTCTCCGCGGTAAGAAATTTCTGAGGTATAGATCTTATTGAGAAAGACCACAAGAAAAATGGCATGAAATTTTGTGAGCCATGGTCTAACTTTTACAAGTTATTACTAATAATTTTTTTGGCACTTGAAAAGGAAGCTTTGCTTTTATTTACTTGAAATAAAATTTTAGTAACATGCCCAGAATTATATTATTATGGATTGATCTTTGCATATTATATGCAGGCACATTTTAGAAGCAGGCAGCTTCCATAAATACGTATTAATTACCTTTTATTCTTTATAATTTCTAGTTAGCAGCCTACAGGAAAATAACATTTTTAATTACTCAAATTCTATTTTTTGTAGCTAAGCCCAAGAGCACCTGGAAAATGAGCTTATAGATGTTTAGCATCGGTGTGGAAAAGTTTAGTTAATGTGGTTGAATACTTTTGCATGTTTTCGGTCAATTCATTACAATTTTTCTGCTCTAAAGAAAAAAAGTCACGTGTACTAGAAGTAAAGGTAGCTGAAATGCAACACATTTGTATCTCTTATCCTATAAAATCTGCACGAGTTATAGTTGATTATCCCCTATAATAGCATTTTGGTTCTTTTGAGCTACAGGTGTGGTAAAAATTGAGTTAAATGCATGATTGGTCTCCTTGGAATTTTATTTTCACAATGCAGACATTGTTCCTCCAAACTCACACAGATATCTGCATACAGTACCATAGGAGGTAACTATATGTCAAGTGAAATGACCATAATAACATCTGCATTTATTTAATGGATTAAAGTTTAATAGTGATTCAGGAAAACACATAGTTGTATAAGTTGATAATAGTAAAAAAGATTATTCTATGAAAAACATTTGTAGTGTTTTTCTAGCAGATGTCAACTCGGGAGGTTATAAAGACAGAAGAATTTTACTGCTTTTCCAAAGGAAAATATCCCACAGAGTACTTTGGAAGATAGAATAAAGCTCTCTTACAACTCTATTGTAAAGATGAGATTGTTGTCATTTGTAGAATCAATTGTTGTGCCTTAGATTTGTCTACCTGGGGACATCTGAGAAAGTTAATCTGAATGAATTGAAGGTGCAAAGTCGAAATGCATTAAACTACATTACACTCACACACATCTTCATTCAGAATTAAAATCACCTTAATTTGGTTAAGATTAATACGGTACTGTAATTCAAAGACTTGGTGTATGTTTAAAAAATGTAGGTTGACCAGCTATGTCATTTAGGGCTGTGAAAAATCCACACCACTGATAAGTGGCATAGTTGAGCCAACCTAACCCCTTAGGCAGTGCTAAGTTGACAGAAAAATTCTTCTTTAGACCTAGCCACCACCACCCTTCCATGGGATGGGGATTTACTGCATTGATGGGAGAAACTCTCCTGTTGGAGATGGTGTGTATACTGACATGCTACAGCATCACAGCTACAGAACTAGTGTTGTAGGGTTGCCAATCAGAATGCCCAGTTTTCAACTGGTATTTGGTTTTCCAACAGAATGCCCAGTTGAAAAGAAATCCTGATAGCTCCAGTCAGCATTGTTGATCGAGCCGTTAAAAGTCTGGTTGACCATACAGCCAGCCTAAGGCAGGCTCCCTATGTATTTTGGCTGCCATTTCCCTCCAGCTCCTACATGGAGGCACTGCTATGGGAGCTCCACACACTGCCCCTTCCCCAAGCGCTGGCTCCGCAGGAACCATTGGCTGGAAACTGTGGCCAAAGGGAGCTGTGGGGGTGGTGCTTGCAGATAGAGCAGCCTTCAGAGCTGCCTGGCTATACCTCCACTAGGAGCCAGAGGCTCTGAGAGCTGTCTGGAGCCCGCACTCTGAACTCCCTCCTGCACCCCAACCTCCAACCCCATCCCTGAGCCACCCACATTCCCAAACTCCCTTCCAGAGCCTGCACCTGCTCCCGCACTCTGAACCCTTCAGTCCCAGCCTGGAGCCCACCTTTCATCCCCACCCCAGAGCCTACACCCCCTAGCCAGAGCCCTTAATGCTCGCATTCCCAAGCGGTCGCACCAGCCTGGAGGTCCTACAGTTTCTGAACCCCTTATTTCTGGGTAGATTCATATTAGAAGCATAGATACACAAGTATTTATATAGTTTCTACTGGAGCGTCACAGGTATACAAATAATCATGGCCCATGGGCAAAGCCAACTGACCAAATTATATGTTTGTTACTCAAGCAAAAGTTCCACATATCTGAATAAGAACTGCAGGATTTGTCCTAAATACTGGGAAACAGTATAAAATATTTATATGGGCAATAGGTTGACTAAAACTAGTTGGAAATACTTGTCATTGGAATTTGCTGGTTCACTGAACTCTATGGCTTTGTCTACACTGGAGGCTTCTTGTGCAAGAACATCTTGCACAAGTGTTCTTGTGCAAGAAGTCTTGCGCAAGAAAATGTCCACACTGCCATGTGCGAGCTGTGCTTTTGCGCAAGAGCGCCCATGGCAGTATGGACACTCTCTTGCGCAAGAAAGCTCTGATGGCCATTTTAGCCATAGGGCTTTCTTGCGCAAGAAATCCCTGCCGAGCATCCACACTGCCCTCTTGCACAAGAGCTCCTGCGCAAGAGGGCTTACGCCTGTTAAAAAAGAGTGTAGCTCTTGCGCAAGGAGCCCTCTCTTACCACTCCATACTGTAAATTTACTTGCGCAAGAGCAGGCAGGCAGTGTGGACGCTCTGCAGATTCTTGCGCAAGAATGGCCGTACTTGCGCAAGAAGCCGTGAGTGTAGACATAGCCTGTGTTTTGTGGATATAATTCAATTTTTGACAGAACCTGCCTGGTTTCTTAATGGATTTCATGGCAGGCTGCTAGAGAGTGCAGGTTTCTAAGCTTCCAACTCCTTAGGAGCAGCTTGTTTGATGGGCTGACATGGATCTGGGAAGCCCTACGAGTCTCAGCTCCCAAGCTTGTGGGCTCCCTGCTCCTCAGTAGCTCAGATCCTGAAGGTCCCTTGTTGTGAGACAGCCCGGCACACAGACTACTCCAGACCCCTTGACTCATTCCTTTCCCAGGGGATTTCAAATTCTTTGAGCTTCATTCCAAATCTTAACTGTCACCTTTCAAATTGTTGAAATCCTCCACAAAATGGATTTGCCTTTCTCCACCCAGCTCTAATGTTGACAAAAGGAGAGTTCATATCACTTTCCACATGATACGGGTATGTGTTTTGGGTCCAACAAATTTATACATAAAGACTTCATTAGAGATTGGAACAAGTACTATAATAGCAAACAATAATACGTTACACGGAGGCACTGTAACATTTTCCAACCAAGTATATCAAAACTTTGCAAATCGTCAATTAAGTGTCACAGCACACCTCAGAGGCAGTTGAGTATTATTATCCCTCTTTTACAGATATGAAAACAGTGGAGGAATAGAATGATTAAATGTATCTATCTAGACATTTTATTGAACTCATGTCCATAGTAATTGAGCGCTGAACAAAAAGTAGCTTATTCAGAGACACATCAGCCTGTGGCTGTATAAGGAACAGAAAGCAAAACTCTTGACTTTCAGTCCTGTGCTTCAACAACTATTAATATCCCTTTTTCCATATAAAATGTAAATGACCTAACTTCCATTTTAAGTGGCTCATCGCGGTAGTATCTAAGACCACAACATATTAATTTGAAAGGCACTGCATAATTAATAACAAGCTTGCAAACATGAACTATTCACACATCATGTAATGACACTTCCTCCCTGCACCCCAGCAAAAAAAGAAAAAAAAGAGCTTGAGGTTGATAAATTGTGTTTCACTGGAGGCACCTTGAAAATGTTAGAATCTAAGAAGAGAATGATACACACCAGCTTCCACAGATGATTCTGTCCTTTGGGGCTTTAACTTGCCTCATTAATTTAAGACTGAAGAAGCATTACACAGAATTTAAATTTAAATTAAAACATAAAGAAGATGGAAGGATTCTTGTCAGCTTTGCACAGTGAGAAGCTAATCGGGTGTGACCAAAATACAACTCTCTGAAGAACCTCACGTGTGCTTGTCTGAGCTGGATATTGTGATGTTCTGAGGTTTGGGGGCAATCCAGACTAGTGAGGGCTTATGTCACCGCTTGCCCTGCAACTCTGCTTTACTGTGGTAGCTTCTCTCCCAGTACACTCACAAACAACTTACCAGCATGCAAGTCACACTCTGAAGTGTCTGTGTGTTAGGATTGCAAGTTTTATTCTTTTTTATATTTGTATTTTAGGTTTAGTAATGTAGTAATGTAAGGTAATATATAATCATATTTAAGATTGTAGTAAGTCAAATCCTTTAGTTAAGTATATATCTCCTATATTTCCTTGTTCTAAAGTTTTTGTAAGTAAAAAGACAGGATCTCCTATTGTGTCTGTGTTAATGAGATTAGAAATATTGATGGCCCAGGCCTTCGATGTGAATTGTTTTGCTTTTTCCTTTACTTAATATAAAAAAGTATTGTTTACTTTTGAAGGATTTTGTGAAAGACTGTTTGTTTGAATGAGATACGGTGTGAAGGTCATCATTAGAGCCAGATGGTCAAGAGAGAAGGGGGGCAATGCGGGTGAAGACAAACTGTAAAAGACAGACTGGGAAGAAACATATCAGCGTCAGATAAACCATCAGTGCGTACCCACGGTCAAGAAAAGATCAGATTGGCATATTGATGAGCCTTGAAGCAAGCGGGCACCCCCAAAAGATGATTGATTACAGGATGAGCCTTGGAAAATGTTTTGGGAACACTGACATCAAAAAGATAATGTTTTGGTCACAGAATGACACAGCGGAATACATTGATTTCAACAGAGAAAAGGATTATAAAAGCAGGGTGCTTTGCTATGGAACTTTGGGTTCGTCTTGCCAACGCCAAATCCAGAGGAGCATCGGATCGATCGACCAACAAAGGCCCTGCTCCCCCCTGTGTTCAATCTAGCTGGCCACTAGATTGATACAGAATTTGGACTGGTAACTATGACATCGTCTGGTGGGACTGTGTATGCATGATGTTTTGTGTGTAATACTGAAAAGCATATGCAACTGTTGTATTCTCAATAAAGGCGGCGTACTGACTTTTCCCCTATAAAAGATCTTGTGTGCTTCGTTTAAGCAGATAACATTTTTGGTGGAGAATGCGGGCAGTAAGGCTATATCACTAGGCACATGTGTCCGGGATGAACTAGAAAATGTAACCCATGTGATGTATAATGGACAAAGTGTATGTGTTGTATCCTGGGAAATAATATTTTGGGAAGATGACAGCATTAGCCAACCACCAGTAGATGAGTGTAGATGCAATGCAAGCATCTTATACTCTAAGAATCACACTTATTATCTTCCTAAGATAAAGAAAACCCAGAGCACCCTGATTGCCCCCTTTGTTAACTTCTCCATCTCCCTCGGTTTGGATTGGGGGGTATGTCTACACTACCACCCTAGTTCGAACTAGGGTGGTTAATGTAGGCATTCGAAGTTGCAAATGAAGCCCGGGATTTAAATATCCCGGGCTTCATTTGCATCTTGCCGGGTGGGCGCCATTTTTAAATCCCCTTAGGTCGAACTCCGTGCCCGCGGCTACACGCAGCATGGAGTAGGTAGTTCGAATTAGGATCTCTAATTCGAACTACCAGTACACCTTATTCCACAAGGAGTAATGGTAATTCGAATTAGAGATCCTAATTCGAACTACCTACTCCGTGCCGCGTGTAGCCGCGGGCACGGAGTTCGACCTAAGGGGATTTAAAAATGGCGCCCGCCCGGCAAGATGCAAATGAAGCCCGGGATATTTAAATCCCGGGCTTCATTTGCAACTTCGAATGCCTATATTAACCACCCTAGTTCGAACTAGGGTGGTAGTGTAGACATACCCGGGGGGAATTAGTTGATCATTTGCTTTTAGAAGCAAAAGTCACACCGTTTTTACAAGGGACTCAGCAGAATGTGGGAAGGCAAGTTCTCCAAATAATACATGCAAATGGGAATATGATTAAAATTGCTGGTGCTGAAAAAGAACTTACTGCTTATCACTGGTATGATGTTTTTACAGGCTGGTCTCCCACGTCTAAAAGTATATTGTCACTTATGCTTCACCCATTGATGATTGTACTGATATTGTGTTGCATTTGCCTAATTGGAATGATATTTATGTGTTGCTGGACAAAAAGAATGTTTATTAAATTGCAACCACAGGCTCAGATTGCCTCCTAGTATATAGCCATGAAATAATTATATAAGATATGACCCACTCAAGAATGGTTCTTGAGGCGTCAAGAGGGGAAAATGCTGGAACTGAAAGTTTTATTCTTTTTAAATAAAAAGACGACTGATTACAGGATGGGCCTTAGAAAAGGTTTTGGGAACACTGACATCAAAAAGATAATGTTCCGGTTACAGAATGACACAGCGGAATACATTGATTTCAACAGAGAAAAGGATTATAAAAGCAGGGTGCTTTGCTATGTAAGTAAAAAAAAAGCGATTGAGGGGCGATATGATAGAGGTATATAAAATCATGAATGGTGTGGAGAAAGTGATTATAGAAAAATTATTTACCTTTTCCCATAATACAAGAACTAGGGGACACCAAATGAAATTGATGGGTAGTAGGTTCAAAACTAATAAAAGGAAATTTTTCTTCACACAGCGCACAGTCAACCTGTGGAACTCCTTGCCCGAGGAGGCTGTGAAGGCCAGGACTCTATTAGGGTTTAAAAAAGAGCTTGATAAATTTTTGCAGGTTAGGTCCATAAATGGCTATTAGCCAGGGATAAAGTATGGTGCCCTAGCCTTCATAACAAGGGCAGGAGATGGATGGCAGGAGATAAATCACTTGATCATTGTCTTCTGTTCTCCTTCTCTGGGGCACCTGGCATTGGCCACTGTCGGCAGATAGGATGCTGGGCTCGATGGACCTTTGGTCTGACCCAGTATGGCCATTCTTATGTTCTTATGTTCTTATCTTAGGTTTAGTCACGTAGTAATGTAAGGTAATATATAATCATATTTAAGATTGTAGTAAGTCAAATCCTTTAGTAAAGTATATATCTCCTATATTTCCTTGTTCTAAAGTTTTAGTAAGTAAAGAGACAGGATCTCATATTGTGTCGGTGTTAATGAAGATTTTAAGAATGTTAAAGGCTGAGGCCTTAATTGCTTGATTTACGACGCCTCTTTGTCTTACCAATACAGATGCTGATGTGTCACGTAGCCTTGAAAGCCCTTGTAACATTGCTTATGTGTGTGAAAGGGGAATGAATGTGCCAAGATAAGGTGCCAAGTTATTTCTCAGAACCAGATGGCCAAAAAGCAAGCGTGGGTGAAGACGAGACAACCTGGCGGCAGATAAGCCATCTATAACCATCAATGAATACCCCGACTCATAAGATGATTGGATACTGGCAGATTGAAGAGCCTTGAAGCAAGCAGGCACCCCCAAAAGACGACTGATTACAGGATGGGCCTTAGAAAAGGTTTTGGGAACACTGACATCAAAAAGATAATGTTCCGGTTACAGAATGACACAGCGGAATACATTGATTTCAACAGAGAAAAGGATTATAAAAGCAGGGTGCTTTGCTATGGAACTTTGAGTTCATTTGCCAATGCCAGATCCAGAGGAGTATTGGAATGATTGACCGACAAAGGCCCTGCTCCCCCCTGTGTTCAATCTAGCTGGCCACTAGATTGATACAGAATCTGGACTGGTAACTATGACATCGTCTGGTGAGACTTTGTGTGTATGTTGTTTGTGTGTATGAGTGATTGAAAAGCATATGCAACTGTTGTAGTCTTAATAAATATAGCGTATTGCCTTTTCCCCTTTAAAAGATCTCACGTGCTTCGTTTAAGCATAACGTGCACTTAGTCCATGTCTACACTAGGAAATTATTTCAAAATTACTAAAATTAATTTAATAACTCCAGATTTAACAAAATCAAAACAGAATGTCCCCACTATCTGTGCCACGGACCCTCATGTAAATATAGCATCTGGCTGCCTGCCAGGGGCTAACCCTGATGAACTTCATCAGGCCTGCAGGCCGCTTATTGCCCACCCGTGCTCTAAAAAGTTAAAAGCTCATCACAGCTTTTTAACTTAACTGGAATAAATATGCTCTTCCATGCAAACACAGCAGTGAGTTAGTTCATAGCCAAAAAATAAAACAAAATTATGAACAATGGGACATGAGTTAAGTGATGCAAAGTAAAAGGAATAAAGCTGGAAAGGGTTATGAGAAAAACAAGAGCAAATCTGCATCTAAAGTCTAAAACTTAATCTACCAAGGCACAGGTTTGTTCAAGATGTTCTCTCAGCCATATTTAGTTTCTAAAGATTTCAGCAGCCCTGGCTGAAGGACACATCTATATCAGCTTGCAAGAGTGTTGCTTACTTGTGTCTGGCTAGTGATGGATGCCAAAGATGGTATATTTTCCTTGCTTATGTAACCCTTCTGTCGGGTAGGGCTGGCAGCAACCAGGGCTGGGTTCAATATCTAGGGGTCCATCTCACACAGAACCAGCTCCAGCCCCCCCCCAGTAGCCTGGGAAATTCACACACCCCGGGCGCCTCTGAGAGAACGCTTCCCCACTCGCAAGCACAGAGTCTGAGTATAGAAAAGAAACTTTTAATGAAAGAGAGAGAAAAGTCAGATGGCATTATCTTGGGAAAATACCACAAAGAGACTTCATAACCCACCCACTCGCACTCCTCCTCCCCACCCACACACACGAGTAACCGTCCCAGCTCTAAAGGATTGAGTAATGTCTTTTGCCTCTCAGGCTCACTAGTCCAACAAGGTAAGGGTTCCATTCACTTACCCAAACTTTCACATACCCCACTTCAAATGCCTCACTTACAGCTCTGTCCAGTCAGTGCAGACCCTGACACATCATCCTGATGACTGCACTCCTTGAGCCTGAGGCTATGCCACCTTTGTGCTGCTCCTGTGGTCCTCTTGCCACCGTTCCTACCGGCTGCCCACTGGTCGCTCCCGCCAGCGGCTCTGCTAGCCACCTACCGCTGCTCCTACTGGTCACCCACCAGTCGCCCCCCCTGCCAGCCACTCCACTGGCCTCCGTGCCTACCAACCTCCGGCCGGTTGCTCCCACGAGCCGCTCCGCTGGCCGCCTGCCGCCGCGCTTACTGCCGGTCGTGCCCACCAGCTGCTCCACTGGCTGCAATGGGTCTGGCTCCAGGCCAAACCAGTGACTTCAGCTCTTAGTGATTTCAACTCTTTAGCCAGCACCTAGGCTGGCAAACAATTCTAGCTCCCACTGGACTAGCAACAAGACTCCTGCTGGAGTCTGTTTTAGGTCTATTCTTAAAACAAGGGGGAAAGAGGCAGGTTGAACCAGTCTTATAGCTCATACCTGGAAGGCATGAGCAGGCTGGCTCAAGCCCTTTCCCCCCCAGCTCAGTACACTCAACTCTGGAAGGGGGAGGCTTGTTCATCTGAGACTCTTAAAATGATAGTGTCTCTCCTGCAAGCACTGGTGTCCTATTTTACAGTTCCCACATTTAGGGGTAGCATGATTTGTGACCCCCACAACAGCCCAAATTAGTTACAGTACACTACATTCGATTCCAACAACTGATCCTCCATCAGCCCTGGCTGAATTGGATTTACATAACCACACCTCCTTCCCCATCCTGGCATGAGCTGTATTTACATATCAACAGTTAACAGTTAATTATCTTGCAGAGCTAAACAATTTGAGTGAGCACACCCACCCCCAGGGTAGCTCTCTCCTTTTAGCTGGCTGATAGCAAGCAGTGGTTTAGCCCCTGCTTACACTTATTTTTCCCAAGTTCAGTGACTTTGTTTCAAAAGCCAGGATGACCTGTCAGCATGTCTCAGTAGGTCATAGCTAAGAATAGCAGATTCAGGAAAAATTACTGAGAAATAGGGCAGATTTACCCCCAAACTGACAATTATTCTATCATTAGATTACTGCAAGCCAGTAACAAAATTCAACTTAGGGCCCACCACACTGGTTAACAAGAAGTAAAAAATGCAGTCTCTTTAGACATTCCAGCATTTATTTTATCATCAAGACACCAGACTTTATGGTAAGTGGTTACTGAAAACCAAATTTCTCCAAACAAAGGATTCTTTTGATCTCATGAGCTCAGTCACTTAATCACGTCAATATGTAATTCAGATCTTCCCAATAATAATTCTGGTGCCAATTCTTTAGTAATTAAAATCTACACTTTTATTAATAAAGAATAAAAGAGAGTTAACATGGTTATTAGAACACATATATACAATAACGCCAATGGTCTTAATTCAAGTTTGCAGCAGTGATTCTATAGACTACTGTGAAAGTAAAGTGTCTGGGAACTTCCAGACACTGAAAGGTGCTCAGTCCATAGATTAATATCCAATTTAATTGTTTATCACTTGAGATTTAGCCCTCCCTTGTCTTTGCAGACCTGTAAACATTTGCAAAGTATCCTCTGAAAAGTAAAACCCACTTCAAGATTTTATTCTACTGGATATAGGCACCAGGATGTCCTCTGCCCCACTTGTTAGTCTATGGTTTTCCTCTGCCTCTTGTTAGCTTGATGCTTCTGTTCACTTGATGTGTAAATTAATTCTTGTTGTCTTTTAGAGTACTTTGGAAGTAACTCCCAAGTGAGGAAAACGCATTCATTTGTCTAGTGCAGACCTGCTTACCAAATCCCCTAGCATGCCTGTGAACAAGAAGCCAGTGAACAAGCTCAGGTGGGCAGAAGCAAGCAGGATTTCCATAAAGCTCAGGAACTGGCAACAGAAAGGGGCTGCTGGGCAAGACAACAGTCACTTCCTGGAAGAAGGAAGGGGTGTTTGGAGGCTGCAGAAAGGTGTAGCTCCAGCTCCTCCCTAGGAGGAGGGGATGGTGAAGCTGGAGAACCTGGAAGTTGGGTAAGGCTCAAGGAAAAAGTAATGAGCTATGCAGTGGGTTAAACCTTGGCTGCTGATGAGAGGACCTCTGCATGTGGACCTGAAGTACAAGGCTGGTCTGGGTTATCCTTCCGCCTATGACAAAGTGGCACCAGCGGAGTAGTGATCAGAAAGACTGCCTATGCCCATTTGCCAAGATGGATGTTGAAACTCCTGGAAGGGGAATGCATATGGTGACCCAGCCAGAGAGCTGAGTTACAAAGAGAAGGCTGCAGTTACTGGAACAAGAAGGACTGCAGGGGAAGACAAGATGGGTGAAAACGCTGCCAGAGGGTGGTACAATGCCTAACAAAACTAATTAAAAAAGCAGCCAGGAGGAAGCAACACTAGCAGTAAGTGGACCCTGTCACAGGTGTGACTATAGGGGTACCCAGTGTCACTGGCAGTATCTGATTTTTAGTCACAAGTTCCCAAGTAAAACAGATTATCTCTTTTAAAAGCAGCAGAGGCCTAGTTTGGCTTAAGAGCTTTTCACATTCCCTTTCTCCACAGCCCTTGGACCATACTTAGCTTCTGTGGCCCTTATTTCTCAGTCATCCCTTTTTCATTTGGGCTATGACAAGACTTTCTGAAGTCCAGCTTCAGGCTGATGGCACTAGCAAAGAGAGGGAGCGGGCTGTGGGACAATCCAGAATAAGAGCTGCATTGTATACGAAGAATGCCAACCTGAACTCATCCCAGGATGGGGCTGCCGGTGCTTTTGGAGAAGAGGAAATTAGCATTCAGCTCATGAGGTAACAAGACACTAGCAGCTGGTGACAACTGAAAGATACTTCCCAGGATAAAAAGGCCATTAATTATACAGTGTAATAAAACGTATTACACAGATTGTCTATGATAGTTTGCAGATGTTTAAAAATATGTTGTGGAGAAGGCTTAGCCTCACAGCGTTGAAGGAAATAGCATAGAATTTTTTAGTTATTTACTTTAAGGGCCTGATCCAACACCCATTAAAGTTAATGATCAGGGTTAGATTGCAATTTTGTAATCTCCCTGAGTAGACTATATTTACATCACCTCTGTTACTAGCTAATGTAAAGGGCTGCCAGAAGAAGCCATTTGAAATTTTATTGACCCTCCAAAACCCAGGAACAATGCTACATTTTCTTGACCCTTGTACTCATTCTTATGTATTAACTATTTCCAAGTATACTGATATATAACACTCAGCAACAGATCAGGGAGGCAACTGGGAGTCAGCCACAATTCCTCCCTTGCTTTCTCCTTATTGTGTGGGAAGAGTAAGCTACTTCACACCTTTTCATGCAACAACTTTCTCTGACTTTGTGCACCCAGCCTGCAGTTCTGGCTGGCAATGGGGTTGGGCAGACCAGTGCTCCTCTTGCTGTCCACATCCTCCGTACTCAATTCCTCACAGAGAAAAGTAGCAGCCAAGAAACTCCTTTTCCCCACAGCTGGCACCAAAATCTGAGGGGTTGCGGGGGGAGACTATGTAGCTCAGTAAGGGAAAGGATTATGCTACAGAATGTAGGAATTGATTGTGACCTGGTCATCATGAAGGAGACTGTGGTGGATAGAAGGAGTACTGGCCAGCACTTGGTGACTAAAGGGTTAAACTCAGGTAGCTAAGGGTTTCGTTGGCAGGGAGCCAGAAGAACCAATGGGATACAGTGCTGAAATTTAAATGTATACCTGCTGCTGTTTCTCTTTGTGTGAGTTTTAAGCCAGGAGTTGGAAGAAAGAGAATGATTTAAACCCAGACAAGACAACCATGCCTCCAAGAAATATGGGGCATGGAAGTGGACTGGACCATGAAAGGATTGTGAGTAAATAAGGGAAAATCTATATTTAGTCATGATCAGAGTGGGTTTTTTTGTTGGTTGTTTGGGTAAACTTCTCTGTGTGAATGCATGCCTTCCCTCCTCCACTCATATTTAAGCTACAGCCCAGAGATAACATTTTTTTGTGTGTTTTAATCTGTTCTTTCCTCAGTTGCTCTGTAACACCTAGCAACTAAGGATGCTTTATCAAGTATATCTTTTTTTTGTTAATAAAATCACCTTTTTTAAGGTGATGATTTGATTCTTGTGTCCTGGAAGGTAATAGGAGGTCTGTGTGTATTCCTGTCGAGCCTAAGAGGTCAGCTATCAGGGACATGGTTTGTGTGCTGTGGTTTTTTGTTTGTTTTATTTTTCAAGCTCTCTTCTAGCAAAAGAGCATGGGGGTACCCCTTGGAATTTCAAGTGTTTCTTCCTGTTTGTTTTAGGGATTAAATCATTTGATGGTGGCAGCTACCTCCCAAAGTCAGTGAATCAGTGACTCTGGGGAGTTTTTGTTAGCAAAACCTATAGAGGCAAGGTATTTAGGGTCTCTTGCATGCCCCCAACTTCTGCACTCTGAGGCTACATCTAGACTGCAAACCTCTTTCGAAAAAGAGCGTCTAGACTACAAACAGTACTTTTGAAAAAGCAAGCTGCTTTTTCGAAAGAGAGCACCCAGGCAATCTGGATGCTTTCTTTTGAAAAAGCACACTTTGCATTGAAGAACGGCTTTTTTTGAAAGAGCACTTTTGAAAAAACTGCCGTGTTCTTTCGATTTAATTTAGAAAGAACGCAGCAGCAGTCTAGACGCAGGGGAAGTTTTTTTGAAAAAAGGCCACTTTTTTCAAAAAAACCCTGTAGTCTAGACACACTATGAGTGTCAGAGTGGGGAACAGCACTGACAGGAACTAAGTTTTTTTGATTCCTCTGCCAGGCTACCCTAAAGAGTATTGAGTTTTTTTGATTCCTCTGCCAGGCTACCCTAAAGAGTATTAAGGGAGTGTCTCTGAGTGCATGTTTACACTAGGGAGTCATTTCGAAATAACTCCCCTTATTTTGAAATAACTCAAACTAGAAAACTTGAAGACCTAGAGTTTGCGGATGACTTAGCCCTGCTTGCAGATAAATTAGAGCATATGCAAGAGAAGACAGATGCCCTACAGGAAACAGCTGAGAAAGTGGGCCTCAAGATTACTCAAGAGAAGACCAAGTTGATGTGCATTAACAACAGACAGGAAGGTGAAATTACAATAAAGGAAAAGCAGTTTGTATATTTGGGGAGCGTTATCAGCAAGAATGGGGGAACTGAAAAGGACATCAGTGAAAGAATATGAAAGGCGCAACAAGCCTTTGCCATACCACGACCAGTCTGGGGTACAAGAGCCATTTCAATAAGAACCAAACTATGTATTTTCACTTCTAATGTGAAATCAGTACTGCTGTATGGCTTGGAGGTGTGGTGTGTTGTCCAGAGCAACACTAAGGGTCTGTCTAGACTACATGCCTCTGTCGTCAGAGGCATGTAAATTAGACTATCCAACATAGTCAATGAAGCCGGGATTTAAATATCCCCGGCTTCATTAAAATAAAAATGGCCACCGCGCTGTGCTGGCTCAGCTGATCGTCGGCACAGCACGGCAGTCAAGATGCAGATTGGTCGACAGGGAACGCCTTTGTAGACCGCTCCTGTAAACCTTTTTTCACGAGGCATAAGGGAGTGGTTGACAAAGGCGTTCCCTGTTGACCGATCCGCGTCTTGACTGCCGTGCTGTGCCGATGATCAGCTGAGCTGGCACAGCGCGGCCATTTTTATTTTAATGAAGCCAGCGATATTTAAATCCCAGCTTAATTGACTATGTCGGGTAGTCTAATTTACATGCCTCTGGTGACAGAGGCATGTAGTTTAGACACACACCCTAAGAAAATTCAGACGTTTGTCAATAAATGCCTTAGAGACATTCTCCAGCTAAAGTGGTACGATAGAGTGCCAAACGAAACCTTGTAGACCAAACCAAATCAGAAACCAATGAAGACCCAGATTAAGAAGAGAAAATGGTGATGGGCAGGCCACATCCTGCGTAAGGACTGTGAGGAATGTATCACAAGACAAGCATTAGAATGGAATCCAAAGGGAAAGAGGAAAAGGGGATGTCCCAAACAAACATAGCGACGAAGCTTCCTGGATGAAGTAGAAGCAGCTGGCTTAATGTGGGATCAAATCAAGACTATCGCTAAGGATCGCAAGAGATGGAGAATGACTTTGGAGGCCCTATACTCCATTAGGAGCCCAAAGGACAAATGATGATGATGAATGATTTTGAAATAACACGGTGGGTGTCCACATAGCAAGCCCGTTATTTGCAGCAGCTAGGGCTCCATGATGAGAGTGCTGTGGCATCTGCAAGGGCAGCCAGAGCATGTGGCTTGAGTTTGGTGTCCCTTGAGGGGGTAGGCAGTGGAGAAATGGCATTTGAGATGAGGCGTGTAAAGAGGAGCCCCTTTAAGCACGAGTCTCACCTAGCCTCAGCAAGCAGCTACAGGAAGTGACTGCTCTCCTGATGCCTTGCCCAGAGTGCTTCCGGGAGCTTTAAATGCAATTCAGGCTCCAGTCAGTGTGGACATGCTATTTCAAAATAATTCTGCATTATTTTGACGGTGCCATGTAGTGTGGATGTGCTATTTCAATATAGTTATTTCAGGAGTTATTTCTAAATAACTTATTTTGAAATAATCTCGTAGTGTAGACATAGCCTAAGTGCAACCGCATAAATAGAGGTCTGCTGAAAATGTAGTCTAATTCTTATTTATTTTCACTTACATGTTTGTGGTTTACATTAGTAAGAGAGAGAATGAGAGAGTCAAAACAATTTATTACATTATAGTTATTAGAGCTTTCACAAACAAAATGTGTTCTGCCTCTCTCTGATGCTTCTTTACCTCCATTGTCACTGGCTTCACAATGAGAAAGAATAAACCAAATTGTAATGCTTCCAGCTAGCATTGTTTTGGAATGCTGATGTGTCCAAGCTGAACGGACTTGAGTTACGTGAAATTTAGTAATGAAGATAGTAAAAAAAAGAAAAGAAAAGAAAAGCAATGTGTATAAATTCAGGATTTCCACAGAGAGCCTTGTTTTGTCTTCCTCTAAAAAGCAGCAATAAAAATTACAAGTGGGCAAGAGAAAGTAAATACAGTATAGCTGGGCATAACATCCTCTACAGCAGTGGTGGGCAACCTGTGGCATGTGAACCATATGCAACTCATAGGACCCCGTGGCCACTCCCCTCTCTCACACTCCCTCTGACTCACTGGGGCACTTGGAGGCCTGCGCTTCCTATGTTTCCCACCTCCCTACCAGCACTTTCAGAGGAGCTGTGAATCACCTGATTCATGCTCCATACCTGCTCCTCTCCTTCCCATCCTCCCTCCCAGAGCTGTAACGTCAGGAATCAGTTGTCCATGGCATTCCAGCTCTGGGAGAGAGGGGGAGGAGCGGAAATGGAGAGCCAATCAGGTCATTCACATGCTCTGAAAGTGCTGGGAGGGAGGGAGAGGAGCAGGTACATGATGCGGGGCTCTGGTGCCACAGTGCACAATAGGAGCATGGGGGGGAGGCTGACAAGAGGGCTGCGGGGCTACAGGTGAGATCTCAGTGGTCTGTGGGCTGCTGTGGTCCACTGAGATGAAGAAGGGCCACTCATGTGGCCCACTCATTATTCGTGCCCATCCCTGCTATACAGATTTGAAATCAATCTTGATGCACACTTCATTAAGTGAAATTAAATTTTACCTTCTGTCCTTATGATTTAACTATGAATGTGAGTCTAGAAAGACTTATTGCTCATGCTTAGCTTCAGGCATGTTGAGTAGTTCCAATGGCTCCCATTGGTCTTTACAGGATAAGAAGTTTGTTCCTTTTTCATAAGAAGGAACAGTCTGAAGATAAAAATCTAGAACTGGGCATGCAAGTAATTTTTCATGCAAATTACTGTGGTGCAGGTAGAATGTTAATTGTGTATGTGAATTATGTATGCATGCAGTTTTGACATTTGTCTTCATGTATATTTAAAAACATCCTTCCCCAGTACTGCAGATGCTGCAGATTATTAGCCTAAATATTTTTTTAAAAATAATTTGTTTTACTTAAAGGTGCTTGTATGGCAGTGTTGTGTTTCCCTTTCAGACACACAGGGAAAATATGTGTAAACCTCATAGGCACAATTGGGAAGGGACCCTTCAGGATGAAAGATCAGTTCACATTTGTATTAATGTTTTCTTTCATATGTTGTTCAGTGATTACCGTTGGCCAAACTAGGAGCTCTGTTCACTCAGCCCCAAAGGCAATGCTAGTCCCATGGTTCAGTGATTCTGAGACTGGTCAGGCCAGTACAGAAGTGACATAGAGGTTCTACAGTTTCTCTAAAACAACAACCCATGAGCTGACTGTGGAGCAGAGAATTCATACAAGGGCTACATGATCCTCTCGTGATCTCTTTCCAGATCCTACCCCCATTTCTTTTATTGTAGGGGCCACTGGTTTGTGCTGACACTGCAAAGCTTCCACAGGGGAAGAGGAGACTCAAAAAATGAGGAGGCAAATAGAAACAATTAAAATAGATCTCTCTCAAAAACACAAAAACCCTCATGATTTTTAAGCCAACGTCATGGCCTCTGAAGGCCTGATCCATGGTGTATGAATATCTGGGGCTGACCATAGTGGTGCTTCTGTGCGCTCTCCACTTCTTTACTATCTCTTTGGCTATCATACTCCATTGCCTCAGCTGGGATGTGGACAACAGCACCATTGTCCCTGATGTTACTACCTGCTTCTTCCTACACATCAGCAGGGGAGGCACAGAAATATCTGTGGGTCAGGGCATAGACATGGGAAGTAAGAGTTCAGGGGGTGCTGCAGAGCCCTGCTGATTGTGTGCCCTGCCAGCTCCAGGGGGTCCCAGCAACTGGCCCCAAAGCTTCTAGGAGTCCTGACCGCTGACCCTGCAAGCTCCACCTAGGGACTGTCTGGGGTCCAGATCATCAGCCACATGCCTGGGGCTCCACAGCAGCTCCCAGATGTGGCATCAGCCTGGGGCAGTGAGGGGCATGGATGGAATAAGGCAGCTCAGCACCTCAACCCTAAAAAATCTTCCAGTGTCACTAGGCCAGAGCTCAGCAATTACATAGCATCAAAGCGATGGCTGCAAAGGGGATTCCTTCTCTCCTAGTGTGTTTTTATTTCCTTCCTTAGCTAGGTCAGATGGAAGCCTCATGTTATCCTCATTTAGCTACATGTTTTGTGGGCTTGCTTTATTCAGCATAAAGTGTACTTTAAAGGCCTAATTTTCCTCTTACACTCTCCCCCCACAGAACTCCTCTGGTTTCATTCGAATTATCTCCGATTTGTACTGGTGCAGAGAGAAATGAGTGCCTGTTTTTCTAAGGATATACTTTAGCTTTTCTGATCTTTCTGAACTGCACGTGATGTTTAGGAAAAGAGAAATGTGAAACTGTTCTCAGCTCCACTATACAGTAGATACCAATGTCACAGCACTCTACAAAGCTTTGTTTACCAATGCTTTTGCCAAACTGCTGTTTATCAAGGGATAAAGCAGGAAATCACTCAGACTGCAATAAACTTATTATTGTTTTCAAGGAAGGGGATTAATTGACTATTTGTGCAATGAGCCAGATAAATCAAGCATGACGGACAACGTTCAAATCAAATGAATACTTTATATTTTAAAATGAGTGCAGCATGACAAAATGAAAATGTAAAGATTATTGCTTTTGCTTCCTGCTCTTCATCCCTTGTTCCTCAGTACCTCACTTGTATCTGCCCTGTATTGAACTAGAGAGGAGCCATGATAGAACTATTATTTCCCCCCCAGCCTGGCCCCACTGACTTCCCTGAGAGCAGAACTGGGCTCAGTGTCTTCATGGAGCGAGAACCCACCAGTATACATATTACCCCTCATTTCTCTTTCTCTCCCTCTCTACTTAAACACCGACACACACAGACCTTACTCTTCTGTAGTTCTGTCAGTTCAAAATTCTCAAAGCACTTTACAAGCACTTATTAATTTACTCTCACAATGCTTCTGCAGAGTAACTATCTCTTTTCAGATGAGAAAACTGAGGGGCTCGCACAGAGATTAGTTGCCTTTCTGATTGTCACACAAGCAAGTAAGAAGTAAAGCTAGGAATAGAATCTAGCAGTCCAGACTCCCTGCCCTATACAAATACCTGCAAAGGTATTTTTCTAATAGCAGTGGAGAGGGAACATTTTCCTGCAAATAACTCTTTTATTTTCCTGTCATGAAAAAAGACCTTTGCATAAATACTCTAACAGGCTGCTCAGATTGTATATGCATAAGAAAGTTACCTTCCACATCATTTTTTTTTTTAAGGATAGTATCCAAGAAAGTATTATTTCAAGAATCCTGACTCATGAGTTTTTACTGCCATCTGTCTCTATTTTACTAATCCACTTGGCTCAGTATCATGGTGGCATACTGGCAGGATCACAATAATGAGCAACTATGGCTTTATCTACACATTAAATACTACTAATAATATAGTATAATATTAGCATCTGGCACATGCATGATAAGGGATGTCCTCTTAATATTTCCCCTTTACCATTCCCAGTCTACAAATCCAATAATGCTTACATTCCATTCAGCTGATTTAGGGTTAGAGTCAATAATACTACTCCTGACTTGCCTCAGCATCACAGAAATAAAATGATGCCCGCATGGGGCATATTCCCAAAGCCCACTGAGGTCAATGCAATGGGTCAGCTTTTGTAACATTCCAAATTGTCAATGTGGAAGCAAGGGACCAAACTTGAATCCTGAACCTGAAGCAGAATCCAGCATCCCTTGTGCACCAAAAATGTCTTTATTGGAGGCTTGGGGTGCATAAGTAATGCAGGATAAGGCCCAAGTACTCTCCACATGGTCAAACATCATGTTACTGCTAAATAAACAGACTAACACAGATTCTGACTTATAGCAACAATAAAAAAAAAAAAAGTTAAACAGGAAATATGCATTATAAAAAATTTGTGATAATGAAGCTTAGCTCTTGTTTCAGTGTCTTATGTAAAATGTCCATGTTTCTAACTTTCCTGATTGAAGTGTGGCTTGGCTTTCAGTGAAAGGATTTTCATAAAGATGAGCATTGATTTAAAAATGTTAGCACCACATTGTGACTCAAACAGGAAATTCTTTATTTCAGATCAATCTGTCTATTTTTATTAATGCAAGTTAATTTCAAGCTCTTCTCCTTAATTTCACTAGCATCAGTCCAGCAGTAATGAAAAAAATGAAAGAAAAGTAAAGGTACATAATAAAAACATTCCAGATCAAAGAAATAGAAAGCTTAAATCTTTGCAACAAATATGGTAATTCTGAGGATAATATTTCATAATTGTCTTGCCTTGGCAGTTTGTGTTATTTAACCTCAACTAAAGGACAGTCCACTGACTTGGATGGCTGCAAGGACTTGACTCTTGCATTTAAAAGGCTTTTGAACTTATTTACAGTATAAAAGCACTGATGCTGAAAAAATTGAAAGGGTTTATTAAAGAGATACATAAATTATATCAGGTCTGAAACACATACTTTATACTGAGGGACTAAAAATCTCAGTCTGTTTAGTTTATTGATCATGGTACCCACATGAGGACGACATTTCTGATCAGGGGCGGATGAGAGTTTTGCAGGGCCCAGGGCAGCACAATTTCATGGGGCCCCCCTTTGGAGAAAAAACAGAAAAAAAGGGGTCCCCCTATGCCCACTCCTCCAGTAGCCCCACTCTGATCATGTGAGCTATCCCCTCTACACACCTGCCCTGCCTCTCTCCTCTGGTGCTGGTTCCTCCCCGGCAGGTGTCTGCCCTTCTGCTTCACCCCCAGAATCCCCTGGCACCTGCGCCTTTCCTTACCCCTGCACCCTCCTGGTGCCTCCCCCTTCCCTTACTGCCCCTGCGCCCTTTGCCCTCTTTTTCCCTGATGCCCACCCAGGGCCGACTTATCCATTAGGCACAGTAGGCACAGTGCCTAGGGCTCAGGGGCCCACGAAAATGTTTTAATTTCTTTTAAAATCAGAAGAAAAAAAATGAACTTTTAGGGTCGAAGAAAATGTTTTAATTTTTTTCTCACATCAGAAAAAAATTAAACTTTTAGGGCCCACGAAAATCTATTAAATTTTGCCTAAAACAGAAAAAAAATAAAATGTTGAAGTATTTAAAGTTATATCAAAAATAATTTTTAATATTTTTTTTTAATGGAGGAAGGGGCCCACGAAGGCAAAAGTGCCTAGGGCCCACGAAAGTCATAATGCGGCCTTGTGCCCACCCCCTCACCACTCTCTGCCCCCATTCCCCTCATGCCCCTCTGTGCCCTCACACATGCCTTGCTCCATCCCCACCTTCCTCATGCCCACCCCTCCTTTCAAGCCTTCTCCCAGCACCACCCCTTTAGCCTCCAATGCCCTTACCCTCTCCTCTCCCAGCATCACCGTATTCCCCCTCCCACTGACACCTTCCCTCCTGCCCTTTTCCTCATTGTCTCCACTTGGCCCCCTGGCATTTGTCTCTCCTCAGTGCTGTCCCTTGGTGCCTTCCCCTTTCTTCTCCTGACCGGCCCCCCCCTCCCCTCAGCACAAGCTCCTTCCTCTGCCATCCACCTTCTGCCTTCCAGTTTGCAGGGCGGCCGCGACCCTGGCCCAGGCTCCAGACCACGTGCTGAACCGAGCGGTGCAACGCTGGGCCACGCGGTTTTAAAGTCCCGGGCCATGACATCATGCCATGCCCGGGCATCTCCCCTTTCAGTTGTTGCGCGGTGTTTCAGCACGCCGTGTATGCGCTCCCTTGGCCCCACATGGCCCGTACTGGCTGGCACCGGGGAATTTAAAGTGCGAGGCTGCAGTGCCCCGTCACAATGCCCCTCCTCCTCCAGCAGCCGCCAGCCGGCCCTTCGGCAGATGGCCCACTGGGAAATTCCCAGTATCCTGTCGGGCCAGTCCGCCCCTGGTGCTGGCGCGGGGCCTATTGAAGCGTGGGGCGTGGGGCAGCTGCCCCGCTCACCATGCCCTATATCCGCCACTGTTTCTGATAATAAATAGCTCTTTAAGGGCATATCTACACTGGGTCTATTTTACTATTTTAAAATAACAAGGCGAGCATCCACACTACCAAGCCTGTTATTTCAAAATAATGGGCTTGTTATTTCTAAATAATAAGTCCTGCTTGTGAAGAGGAATAAGCTTATTTTGAAATAGTTATTTTGGGAGTTATTTCATTTCAAAATAACCTAGTAGCGTAGACATACAATAGCAGAAAATGGGATAATGAGGTCCAGAGATTGGAATCTGAAGGAAAGTAGAAATGGTATAGTTTTAATAGCAAGGATAATGTGCCCTTGAAACAACTTAGGTTATGTCTACACAGCAAAGTTATTTTGAAATAACAGCCATTATTTCGAAATAACTTTACCAGCGTCTACACAGCCAAACCGCTATTTTGAAATTAAATCAAAATAGCGGAGGGCTTATTTCAAAATTGGTAAACCTCATTTCACGAGGAATAACACCAATTTCGAAATTGCTATTTTGAAATAAGCGCTGTGTAGACGCTTATTTCGAAATAGGGGGACTCCACCCCTTCCCAGGGTGCCCTGGTGGCCATTCTGGGCACAACCAAGAAAACTCCTCTTCCTCCCATCCTCCCCGGAGCCCTTAAAGGAGTAGCGTCTGGCCACAGTGCCTGTGCCAGCTCCAAGCCTGCCAGCCCAGAGCCAGCAGTCACTGCGTCTGACCCAGTGGCCCCAGCATGAGCCAGGCAGCCAGTGCCAGCCAGCCCTCCACAGCTTCCCAGGACCAGTCTGCCAGCTCCCAGGAGCCTGCCAGGGGCCAGAAAAGGTGGTCGCTTGCCTGGTCCAGTGTGGAGATCAGGGACCTAATTCAGGTTTGGGGGGATGCCTCCAACGTCCATGATCTCCGCACTAAATGGAGGAATGCAACCGTCTACAGTTAGATGGCTGCCAGCCTGGCCACCAAAGGCCACATGAGAACCCAGGAGCAGGTTTGCATGAAAATAAAGGAGCTGTGGCAAGCGTATGCCTGGGCCACAGGGGGCAGTTCCCAACCAGGGGAGACCCAGACCCCTGCCCCTATTTTGATGCCATGGACCGCATCCTGGGGGGCAGGACGGTCCATGCCCCCCAGGTGGTCATCGACCCTGGGGCAGAGCTTGCTGCTTCCTGCTGCTCCAGCCCCTGCTGCCTCCCCAGCTACCGCTCCTCCTCCCACTTCTTCTCCCTTTCCCGCTTCTTCCTCCCCAACCTCCCCACACCTCCAGGGACACCTGCAGTTCTGGGAGACAGTTGGGCCGGCAAGACCCCCAACCCTGAGCTTCTCCTCCCCCTTCCTCCCCTTGCCTTCCCCTGCCAGCTCCCTCCTCCCAGGTTTCCTCCTCTCCTCTCCCACCCTCCCTCCTCCCCTCTCCCACCTTCTTTCCCCAGTCTCACCTCAGTTTCATTCCCCCCCCCACACCCCAGTTTTGTTCAATAAAGAGGCTTTGTTGTAATGAACACGTGTCTTTTATTGTACAGCAGGAAGGGGGGTTAGGGAGGGGTAAGTGGAAGGACGTGAGGGAGGAATGAGGCCCAAGTCCCCAGTGGGGCGCACCAGGGAGACTGTTACTGCCTGCAGAATGTACTGCCAGGCTCGCAGCAACACGTCCAGGAGAAGCACCAGAGTGCCCAGGGGCGGCTCCAGCTCCATGCTGCAGAGTGCTGTGGTGTCCTGAGTGAGGGCAACCAGAGCATGCAGAGAAAAAAATGCTTTGCTGTCCCTCAGCGAGGTAGGCAAGCAAGCAGGGAAACCTTAGAACTGGCTGTCCGGGGGAGGGGGGAGGTCCCTTTAATCGCAAGTCTCAGATAGCCTCAGGCAGCAGCCACAAGGTAACTCCTGACCTGATGCCCTGCCAGAACCAGTTCCGGCCGGCCTTAAATGCAATTCAGCATCCTATCAGTGTGGACACGCTTTTTCAAAATAGCAAAATGCATTTTGTGTCTAGACGTGTTATTTCGTAATAACGCTGTAGTGTAGACATACCCTTAGGGATGTCACTTGCAGTCTTTAAGTCAGGACTGGACATTATTCTAATATAAGTGCTACAGATCAGCCTGAAGTTATAGGCTTTATGCAGATATGCAGTAGATTAGTCTAACTGATCGTAAGTCTCTTCTGGCCTTAAGATCTATGAATTAAAGATATCTGAATAATACAAAGCCTGCTATTTGTGTCAGCTCATACTACCAAAAAAGAAATCAATCACTGTTTTATATAGTGTTGCCTGATTATCATCCATTAAAATTCAGATTGATTTTATAGCACCAATTTAAATGCCAAAAACATAGAATGTATCAAACTGATGGTACAGTTGCACTGCTGTTAGAAGTGATCCATGTACAGAAAAGATTTAGGCTTTGATTGACATAATTCTATTTACTCCAATGTAAGTAGCAACTAAGACTAGTCTACACCTTAGGGCTACTTGAGAAAAGTCTGGGGGGGTACGTCAACACAACTGAAATTTGGAGAAAACTGAATTTTTGTTTGAAGTTTTACAGTGCTGCTTTATTTTTGTACTTTTTACACCCAAAAATTTCATCGCCCAACCTGCTACGATTAAGTTGTTTAAACAAATGTGTTGTGATGGTAGAAAAAATGTTTGTGTGTCTGAAAACTGTAGGCACTGAGAGTACTTATAATTTTTTTTTTTTTGAAAAAGGGGCACTTTATAAAAAAAAAGGTTGAGAAACACTGGTCTACAGTTAGGTCAATGTAAAGCAGCTTCTGGTGACCTACTTTGTTAACCCACTATACTGGCTTTGTAACTCAGCCTCTGCAAGAAGAATAGTGCTTAGTCAATATAGGTAGGTTAACATGTACTGTGTTGCTTACATCAACTGTTGCTGACTTTCAAAAACCATCCCATAATGCCCTATACTAGCAGTTAAATCAGTGCAAATGTACCTGGTGAGCACTTCTAATACAAGGAATATCGTGTAGACATGTAAAATTGATTCATTTACTGCTGTGGATGTCAAAATAACTTAGGTTGTCTTAATTTTGTAATGTAGACCTGCCCTACCTCCACTGAAGTCAGCTGAGATTAGATGCTGTAAAAATGGTAAAAATGGTATACATGAGGCATCTGAGACTTTATGTTCCTTAATGCAATTTATTTTCTATTCCTGATATTCTGGCTACATGTGTGTTCAATAGTAGAGCTGTGTGAAATTTCTAAGTGATAGTTTATTCACTGAAAAGTGCAGTTTCAAGTAAATGGAAACTATTTGTGAATTTTGTATCAAATTCAATGAATGTTTTCAGTGAATACATAACAACAAAATTAAAATCAACATTTTATTTTAATATTATGACAAAGGAATGTTTTGCCTTTGTTTTATAATGATGTTTTATTTAGAAACCTCTCTCAATTTATTTTTAAAAATGTGTAAAAAACATACAAAACCAAATGTAACAAAACAAAGAAAACATGTTTTAGGTCAAATGAAAAGTTTAAGTCAACCCAAAGTAAGTTTTTTGTTGTTGTTTTGGTGAGAAAAATAAAAAAGTTGTATTTTGGGTCAACCCAAAACATTTTTTTTCTTTTTTTTATTCAACCACTGAATTGAAAAATCAATTATCCATTCTATTTGTTAGTAACTTAACTGTATCCTTAGCACAAGTGGAAAAATACATTTTTCCTAAAAGACTCTGTCTTAGAAATGAATCTTTAGATTTAAAAATTAGCCCCATGGAGAGGGTCCAATAGAGGATATATGTGCTGTGTAAATCCATGTCAGGACTATTAGGAGGATTTAATTTGGATATCATGTTTCTAGTACTCTGCACAAGGGTGAATTTAACTCTAGGTGAATAATTCACGGTTACAAGCTTTCTTTTTTCTTTTGGTGTATAACAAATTTCCTTAACCTGATTTTATAGTGTTTTTATACAGTCTATTGTCTTTATTTGAGTCATTCTTGATTTCAAATGAGATCAGAATCAGGCCTAAAAATGTATGGGCTTTAGGGCTTGATGATGGGTACTGTTGGCTGATTTCTGAGATCCACAATAAGCCACGCAATTTTTGTGACTACAAAGATCACCTCTGCTTTTATTTGTTATTGTCATCATAGATTGGGTCAAATGTCTTCACAGATTAGATGCTGGCTAATCACACATCTTTTTTCTAAGCAGGCTGCACTTTTCTGTGCACTGAAATATAGCATGCATTTTCATATCCCCCCTGCCCTCTGATTTTTGACTTAGTGACATTTTAAATTTGCTCACACAGAACATGGTTCCTACAGGGCATTTCTATAAAATGGCAATGGCTCTTTTCTGTTCCCTTTCCTGTCCAAAACAAATGGTTGTTTTGTTGTCCTGTGTTTTGAAATTGTTTTATTACTTACTGTTCTGGAAACTCTCAATTCTTTTTAAGTGACTTCAGTTTTGATATTCCTGTTTATTGCTCATGAAAGTACCTCACAGAAGATTGCTCATCTTGCCTCTTTTTACAACATACAAAATGAGCAGCTTTCTTATTCTCTTTTATAAATAATCACAGGCTGACATTTCATATCAATGCAATTCCAGGAGTGACATAGCGTGAAAAATAAGAAGGGATCAAGAGAACAGCAACCCATTCAAAATGTCTTTGTAACAGCCAGCCATAGAGTTTAAAGGTCCATGCAGGCTATTGGTGTTGCAATAGTAGCTTTTCTCTGAACAATTTGCTGCTTTCAATCTGTTTCTTTTTAACAGCATGGAACAATAATTCCATATACTCCAAGAAGTAACACAGGAGTGACTGTTGTGCTACATATGGGCCGGAGAATACAATTGCAGAACAATCTCTCTGTCCTTAATGGACTTGTATTGTATTTACAGGTATCACTTTTAGTATCTGATTCCTATTTGAGAGTCATGTTACGGAATGGCATCTACCAGGCATATGTGTTAAGACTGTACATCACATTTCTGAACAACCTGATTGTGCTGCCATTACACACACTGAGAAGAATCTGACTCTCCATGGAATCCCTTTGAAATGGGAATTAAACAAATTGTCTTGCAGTGAAAAAGGAAGGTTAAAAGATGAAATCTCTGGTAGACCAAAGGTGGATGTGAATTCCAGAGTGGAGGGGCCCTTATGGACAACAGCCGGAGCCAATTCCTGTGACTTACTTGTCATGAGAAAGCTAGGGAAATTCTCTTCTCCCCATGAGCTGTGAGGTGTCTAACTTTAAAAGTTCTATAATTTAACAGCTAGAGAGCAGTCCATTCCCTCTTCCCTCTACTTCCTTTATGGATTTTTTCTGTAGTTTACATGATCATTTGCTAAATATATTATGACAGACTGAATCCTCAGTTTTAAGGACTTTGTGTGGTTTTCCCCAAAGAATGCCACAGATAAATCAATAGTATTTAAAAGCAACACATGGAATAAGTTCTGTGAAGAAAGGGAACTAATAGGCAGAAGAGTTTAGCCTTTTGCTGTTACCATGCAGTTTCCCTAAAGCTTCATGGAAAACAAGATTTAATAAGAATAGTTATCAACTCTCCAATGGCACATGAAGAAAGCGATACACCACAGCTGCTTGCAGGCATTTAGAACCATTAGATGTCTTTTTAATGGGTAGTAAAGCCATCTCGCTCTTTAGCTTTGGGCTAGCTATTCTTACAGAGAAATAAAATAAGGTCAACAGAGACCTTTGTGATTAGGCTCCTAACAACTAAACCTGCTCAAGCTCTGATTCCTCTCAGGCACCTAACAAATATATCATTGATCATTGAACCAGAGAGCTAGAGAAACTCTAAAGGCCTCCTGTGCACTTACATTGTAACAATCAGAGGGCTGTATCATGCCACAGGCTTCACACATGACTCCCATTGCTTTCAGTGGGATCTGAAAGATGGCATGAGGGCATAATGGCTGAAAGAATGCATGTAATGGGGGAACTCAAAGCTGCATGTTATGTTAAACATTGGCATCATTCTTTCCTGTTTTCTTCATTATGTGATACTGTTGCTCATAAAACTGGCAATGAGGTAGTGTATTCAATTAATGATCTATTTTCTTCATTTCTTTTCCTTCAATAGTGTCATTCACATCAAATTTATAATTTGAGCATTTAGAAATATTCAAGAAATCCAACAGAATAACTGTACAATGAATCAAAGTCTACAAAATCCATGTTAATAGCATAACTGAACAATGACTGAGCATCTGTGCAATTCATACAGGACATTATAGGAATGATAGGACCTGCAAATCATGTGGAAAACCCTGATAGAAAAACACAAGTATACAATAAACCTTATAGATTAAGCTAGCAACAATTTTTCAGATTTTGAAAAAATCAGTGGAAAATAGCATGGCTCAAATGGTTGTTTTAATTTAATGGTTACTAAAATTACTCTAAACCACTGGGAAAGAAAAATGATTTTTTTTTGAAAGAGGAGATGTACAAGATGAAAAATAAACTGTTAGGTGTATGATACAGTCTTCTTAAGAACTATTGCTGGTCATCAAATGTCAATGTTAAATAATTTTTTAATAGTAACCATGGAAAATTGATTCTAGCTTCCCCTTCAGATGCATTTATGCAATTTGAAATATTTTTCCTATCAGTATCCTTGTTTTGCATTTTCCCAACAAGCACAGAACACTGGAATACTTGTAATTTGTGTTTCTAAGTAATTTCTACCTGACACTTAAGCTATGTCTACACTACAAGATTATTTCAAAATAAGTTATTTCTAAACAATAACTCCTGAAATAACTATTTTGAAATAAGCTCATTCCCCAAGGAAAGCCGGAGTTATTATTTTGAAATAACCAGTACCTTGTTTTGAAATAACTGGCTTGCTAGTGTGGACTCTCTGCTTGTTATTTCAAAATAAGGGTGGAGAGTGTAGACATGCCCCCAGTGTGCTCTACTCAGGTCTGGCCTTAGGGAGCAAAGCTGTTGCCTTGGGCTCCGTGCCTTCAGGCCCTGCATTGCCCATCACTGGCCCACTCACTCACTTCTCTGGCTGGAAGCTACCCAGCTGCATGGCACAGCCAACTGCAACGTTTTGCCTTGGGCCCTGCAAACTCTTTGGCCATGCCTGGCTATGTTCTACCAGGGCACTGAGTTTCTCCCAGGGAGAATATGAGTAAGTGAGCATTTTTTTATGTGTGCCAAAGGCCTGCTTTCACACAGATTGCTTTCAGGCTTAACTGTTGTGCAATGTATCTTGATACCCCATATGGTCCCCAAGGTTCTCTTAGGGGAAAACTGAAATCTATCTTGTGATTTTCAATCATGTGTTTCTGGAAACAGTCTGTCTTTCTCTCTTCCACTGTAATAGTCACTTTTGCACTGATTAGTGTGATGATCAGGCATGGCAAAGAGGTGGAATAGATGACCTAATCGTTCTTTTCCATCTCTAATTTCTACAATTTATGAAGAGGAATTCTATGTTGAAGTAGCACTGATTTGTCTGAACTGCCTCTGCAGAGAGAATGCAGAAGAGGTGGCATTAACAATGTCATCTAAATCCATCTTTCTTTCTTTTTTTTTTGGCACTTCTGTCCTTGTGAAATAGGCATACCATCTGGAGAACAGGCACAAAGCCATCCTAACAGATGGACATGAGTGTCACTAGCTATGAGACCATGTATGATTATCAGATATGTTGTTGAGCAAGGATTTCCAGCCAGGAATTTCAAAACAAGTTTTCCTACTGAGCTTCTGGTTCTATGGTTAAAGAGACATGTCATTTGGCTCTTTAAACACAGTCCTTAAAAATCAGCCAAAGTAGAGCACAGCGAGACACCAATATTTTCTGCTGAACAGGGCAAAAAGGCCAGGAACACCAGTTTGTTCACCTCTTCACAGAATCATTTGGTAATACAAGGCTGCAGAGTTGCAACCCAATACTAGCAGTTAGAATAATACTAAGAGCCAAATTATGAGTTCTGCTTGGATGCAGGTTGGAGCGATGAAATGACCAATTTCTTTTCAGTTAGCTGAAGCCTCTGTCCAGAAAATATTATGAAAAAAATATGGATGATCTCAAAATGGAGACAAAATCCAGTGATTTCTTAAAATAAACATGATTCTTATGCTTTCTTTTTACATCAAGAACTTCACTTTGTTTTCAAGTTCCATGTATGTAAATGTAAACATAAGTGCATAAAAGCATGACAATTCTGTGCTAAAGAATATCAAGAACAGAGTACCTATTAATATGATATCGTTTGCTTAGAAATTTGACATTCAGATTGGTTATTTTCCTCTTAACATTTAGTTTCTTTCTCTATATTTGGTTATAAAGGGACACCAAGGACTTATCTGCAGAAACAATTAGGCTTGTCTACACCTACAATACTATAGCAGCACAGCTACCGTCCTGTAGACAAGCCACTTGTTTTCAATCTTCTCACAAAGTCAAACAATTTTAGACTATAGGCACTGATCCTGTACTGAGACCATTCAGAGGGCACATCTACCCTGCAGGGCAAAAGTTGAATTAAGATACGCAACTTCGGCTATGTCAACTGTGTAGCTGAAGTCGAAATAGCTTAATTCAGCTTTTGGCACTGTCTACACAGCAGGAAATTGAAGAAAGATACTCTTCCTTTGATTTCCCTTACTCTTCGTGAAACGAGGGTTTACAGGACTCAGAGTAAGAAGTCCTCCATCTTGACATTATTTTGAAATAAAGGCTTGTAGTGTAGACATGCACTATGTTGTTTCGAAATAACGTCAAATATTCTGAAGTAACCCTGATGCGTAGACATACCCAGAGGGTTACATCACTGCATGAATGAAGATTGCACATGTCAATAGGGATTTCAGTACTGAGACCTAGCAAGTGTTGAGTGACTTAAACTGACAGCAAAGTCAATGATTATTTATTGCTTGTGTTACACCAGCACCAGAGACCCCCAACTAGGACTAGACTGCATTGTACGAATATATCTCTATAATATTTATGTGTGTGCATGCATCTTATCTATAAACCTTTAATCATTTTTAAAAGGAGGTAAATTTACATACATTGCACATATGGGGAAAATGAACCATCTTTTGACTTGCTCAGCCCACCCAATACGCAGATCTGAAAGCAGAATACACTTCTCCTGAGGTGCAGTCCAGGGTTTTATTCTTGTACCTTAAAAATTGTCTCTTCAGACAAAAGAGGGCTGCACACCTCTCCCAACAAAAATCATCTTGGCGGGTGAGGAGGTGTAGGGTTTCTTACAAATGAAGTGTTCCTCTTCTCATCAGAAGGTTAGCACATGGTCTCTTAAGCATTCTCAGGCACAGGCTCTGCTTGTGTCCCTCATGATCTGTCATGGTACTCTGACCTTTGCCATAATTAATCATTGGTCTCTTGCTTCCTCCAGAAGAGGATAGTGTTCCCAAGCAAAGTTCCACATTCCTTTTCTCCTCTCAGAAAAACTCTCCCATTGGGGTTAGCTGGTAGCCCAGTTTTGACTGAGCCTGGTGGTAATCCTAACAGATTGCCACTCAAATAGTGAAGCAAGCTGTGACTTAACAGAAACTCTGTATTCATAGCATTCCCCTCTCCCCCATGTGCGCACATACTGAAAAATGCAAAAAGATAAATTTTAAAATAGTTGTAGGCTCAAATTGCCTTCTTTCTTCCATCCTAAGTTCTCCAGAACCTTCCCCCTCCCCACAATGCCTTACTCGTCCCATCAACAGACATACAAGGGGGTTGTTAGAGCAAACAAAAGAAAAGTTCTAGCCTCTCTTTCTTCCCTTATGAGTGAATCCATAGAAAGACAGAGTGATAAAAGACATTAAAAAAACTCGGACTGTTCACCTTGGAATAGACACAAATAAAGGGGGAATATAACAGAGGTCTATAAAATCATGAATGCTATGGCGAAAGTGAATAAAAACATGTTATTTATTCCTGCACATTACACAAAAAAACCAGAGGTCACCCAATTAAATTAATACTTTTTAAACAAACAAAAGCATTTGATACAATCTCACATGAACTTCTTATCACTGAACATTACAACATAAGAACGGCCATACTGGGTCAGACCCAGCGGCAGATATAGGGCACGGCGAGCGGGGTGGTGGCCCCGGGCCCTGCGCCCCACGCTCAGGGGCGGACTGGCCCGGCGGGATACTGCACTTTAAATTCCCTGGTGCCGCGCGCCGCACGGTGGAGGAGCGCATGCATGGCATGCTGAAACGCCGCGCAACACAGGTGAGAGAAGAGACACCCGGTGAGAGGGGCCCCGCGATATTGTGCTGTCCTGGGCCCCGCAAAACTCTCATCCGCCCCTGGTCAGACCAAGGGTCCATCTAGTCTAGTATCCTGTCTGCTGGCAGTGGCCACTACCAAACACTCCAGAGGGAGGGATCACAAGAGGTAATCCTCATGTGATCCCTCCCCTGTCTCCCACTTCCAGAAAAACAAAGGCTAGGGACACCATTCCTACCCATCCTGGCTAATAGCCATTGATGAACCTAACCTCCATGAATCTATCTAGCTCTTTTTTGAATGCTGTTAAAGTTCTAGCCTTCACCGCATCCTCCAGCAAGGAGTTCCACAGGTTGACTGTGAACTGAGGATATGATAGAGGTGTATAACTGTTTGTTTTAAACCTGCGGCCTATTAATTTTATTTGGTGACCCATAGTTCTTATGTTATGGGAAAAAGTAAATAACTTTTCCTTATTCACTTTTTCTACACTTGTCATGATTTTATACACCCCTTAGTCTCTTCTTTTCTAAGCTGAAAAATCCAAGTCTTTTTAATCTCTCTTCATATGGGACCCGTTCCAAACCCCCTAATCATTTTTGTTACCCTTTTTCTGAATCTTTTCCAGTACCAATATATCTTTGAGATGAGGGGACCACATCTGTACGCAGTATTCAAGATGTGGGTATACCATGGTTTTATATAGAGGCAATAAGATATTTTTTGTCTTATTCTCTATCCCTTTTTTAATGACTCCTAACATTCTATTTGCTTTTTTCACTGCTACTGCACACTGAGTGTTCTCAGGAAACAGTTATCAATGGTTCACAGTTATGGTGGAAGGGCATCACAAGCAGGGTACCGCATGGATCAATTTTGGGACCAATTCTGTTAAATATCTTCATCAATCATTTAGATAACGGCTTAGAGAGTATGCTTATAAAGTTTGTGGATGATACCAAGCTTTGGAAGATAGGGTCATTGTGATGGGGGCCAGTCACAGAAGACCCTTTGGGGGTGCTTCCTGGGGTGCTGACAAAGCCACTGACACTTGCCTTCCTGCTCTCTGGGGCTTCTCACCACCCTGTCCTGCTGGGCCAGATCTCTTGTCTCCCTTAGCCCAGGCAAAAAGCTGAGATCACAAGCCCACTGAGGAGCAGTAAGACACTGAAACACTTCGGGTCCAAGGAAAATGCAGTTTTGGGCCCAGATTCCTGGGATACGACTCCCCAAATGGGATCAGAACCCCAAATGAATTATTTAGACAAGTCCCCTTTAACAATGAAAGGAAAATGTAACACTGATTGCACCCAGGTAACAATTATTTACACTGGGATTGATGTAAATAAAAGTGATTTTATTAAGTACAAGCAGTAGGATTTAAGTCAGTGGTCCCCAACACGGTGCCTGTGGGTGCCATGGCGCCAGCCAGGGCATTTATGTGCGCCCACCGAATCATCTGGGCTGGCCCCGCCCCCAGCGCACGGCACATACGTGGTGCCGGCCCCGGGCGCCCAGCATGTGGGCGGCCCCGCCCCCGGACGCCCGGCAGCCCTGAAAGGTTGGGGACCACTGATTGAAGTGGTTATAAGTGAGAACAGGCAGAGCAAAGTAAGTTACAAGTTTAAAATAACAGAAAACGCTTAACTAATTCTAACACTAAAACCTCAGTACAAACTTATGACAAACTCACCCTCAAGCTGCTCTTGTTCCAACTAAGCTTTCAAACCAGGGAAGTTCCTTCACCCTGGGGCTTTTGGTTCTTTCTCCTGGGTGTGTCACACCAGCCAAAGACCAAGCTTTCCATTGTTTTATAGATTCCCACTTTTACATGAGAAGTTACCTGGCCAGTCTCTAGCACAGTGGTCTCCAACCTTTTTACACCCAAGATCACTTTTTAAATGACAGAACAAGACAAGATCTACTGCCCCGCCCCTTCCTTGAAGTCCCACCCTCTCTTTTCTTCTCCTCTCCATCACTTGCTATCCCCAACCTTTATACTGCTGCTTTTTTTCCCAATTTTTCTGTAGGAAGAGGTTTTTCCAACATTTGGCCTGTCTAGACTGGACCAAATGTCAGAAAAACCCTTCTTTTGGAAGCCCCCTTATTCCTTGTGGAGAGAGGAATATAGGGGTGACCGAAACATCATGTTTGCTCTTCCACTAAAAGAAGCGGAAGAACAAACGCATCCCTGGACGCAGAAGAGTTTTTCTGGGATATCTCTGGAATCCTGAAAAACTCCTGCAGTCTAGCTGTACCCTCGCTGGGTTGAGACAGGATGTGTAGGCTCTGGGGTGGGAATGAGGGATTTGGGTGTGGGAAGGGGTGAGAGGTGTAAGCTCTCAGAGGAAATCTGGATGCAGGAGGAGGTGGATAAGGGGACGGTGGCTCAAGGAGGGGGCTCCAGGCTGGGCAGTGTTGGGGTCAGATGTAGGGTTAGGGTACTAAGCAAGCCACAGACTTCTGGATGTGAGGGTTCAGGAATTTGGGTTGGGGTATGTGAGGGGCTCAGGGCAGGGGGTTCCAGTGTATGATAGGCTCAGACGTAGGGTCTGGGGGAAAGGGGAGTGCAGGAGTGTTATGATGCTGTGGTCAGAAGGGGGCTTGGCCCCAACTGGGGGTTTGTTGGCCAGGCTTCATTTTTAAATAAAATACTATGTCAAACACAAAAAGTTTCTGATTTGTCTTTATTTCTGAGAAGGGCAGGGAACCTGTTTTGAGTCGGGGTCACTGACCCACAGAAAAGTCAGTTGTGGCCACACACGTGAGATGCAAAAAAACCCTCCTTCAACCCCCCCCACCATGCTTCACTAATGTGGCCCCAACTGTGTTGGTGGGAGCAGGGGACATAGTACTGGGGAAGGGTGCTAGTGGGAGCTTTGGCAGGGGACAGGGTTCCAGTGGGGACAGAGTTCTGCAGCTGGGGCAGGGGAGAGGGAACAGGGTGCTGGGAGGGGAGAGGACAGAGTTCTGCAGCAGGGGACAGAGTGCCAGTGGGGATGGGTTTCTGCAGCTGGGGACAGGGTGCCGCTGGGGACAGAGTTCTGTGGCTGGGGACAGAGTTCTATGGCTCGGGACAGGGCAGGGGGCAGAGGAGGCAGGGGGCCCGCCTCTTCCCAGGATTCCTCCCCCGCAGAGGGAAGCCAGCGTGCGCCTCCTCCGGGCCCGACTCCCCCCTCCGACGGCGTGGGGAAACCCCCACGTGCGCCTGCCCCAGGGCTGACCCCCCCTCCTGCGCGAGCCTGCGCCGGGGCCGATCCCCCCCCCCCCGTGGTGCAGGGAAAGCCCCGTGTGCACCCGCGCCAGGGCTAAACCCCCCCCTCCTGCGGCGCAGGGAAGCCGCTGCACTCTTCCTCCATGGCCAACGCCCCCTCCCACAGCACACCTGTCATGCCACAGACCTGTGTGAGGGGAGCAGCCAGCACACTTCCGGAACTCCCGGAAATGGCGCGAAGCTGCAGGACTTCCATCCACCCCGCGGGAATTTGGCACTACCCCATTGTCGCTGGATGTAGGTAGTGTGGCTTCTCGGGGGTGGGGAGAAAATGGCAGGGGGGGGGCCGAATGCCTCGCAATCAACTGGTCGAGGCCTCGCAATCGACCAGTCGATCGTGATCGACCGGCTGGCGACCATGGCTCTAGCAGTTAGGGAAGTTACATGACATCCTAAGACCAACGACTGCTAAGACTTAAAGGACAAAGGGAACTGTTTACAGTTGGTCATTTAGAAATTGAGGGTAACACCCCTGATGACTTTCAATTGTACATCTAAAACCATAAAGCATTCTGTACTCCATATATCTAACAAGAATGATACATACACCAAAATAAGATACACAGACCCAGTGAATTAAGACATTAAGACTGATAGGTTACATGAGGCAATTTGTCCCAAGCATCTTTGAGTTATGTATATATGTGTCCATAAGTCCATCTCATAAAGCTTTGGGGGGTGGGGTCCATCATAGGGTCATAATTCAAAATGACCTGGACAGATTGGAGAAATGGTCTGAGGTAAATAGGCTGAAGTTCAATAAGGACAAGTGCAAAATACTCCACTTAGGGAGGAACAATCAGTTTTACACATACAGAATGGGAAGTGACTGTCTACGAAGGAGTACTGCAGAAAGGGATCTAGAGGCATAGTGGACCACAAGCTAAATATGAGTCTACAGTGTGACACTGTTGCAAAGAAAAGCAAACATGATTCTGGAATGCATTAACAGGAGTGCTGCGAGCAAGACACGGCAAGTCATTCTTCCCCTCTATTCTGCACTGATTAGGCCTCAGCTGAGGTATTATGTTCAGTTCTGGGCACCATATTTCGGAAAAGATGTGAAGAAATTGGAGAGGATCCAGAGAAGAGCAACAAAAATGATTAAAGATCTAGAAAACATGACCTATGAGGAAAGAATGAAATAATTGTGTTTGTTTAATTTGCAAAAGAGAAGACTGAGAAGGGATATGATAGCAACTTTCAATTACCTAAAAGTGTTTTACAAGGAGAAGGGAGAAAGATCATTGTTCTTGACCTCTGATGACAGGAGAAGAAGCAATGGGCTTAAATTGCAGGAAGGGGGGTTTAAGTTGGACATTAGGCAAAAATTCCTAAGTGTTACAGTAGTTAAGCACTCGCATAAACTGCTTAGGGAGGTTGTGGAACCTCCATCATTGGAGATATTTAATAGGAGGTTAGACAGACATCTGTCAGGGATGATCTAGCTGATGCTTGGTCCTGCTGTTATGGCAGGGGATTAGACTTGATGACCTCTCAAAGTCCCTTACAGTTCTAGTATTCTATGATTCTGTGAAGTGCTTCTTCACACAACCCAGAGATGATCTGTAGAACTCAATGCTGGATGTTGTGACGGCCAAATCTATAAGTGGGTTAAGAAAAGAACTGGTTAAGTTCCTGGAGGTTTGCCCCATTAATGACTATTAGCCAAGATGGTCAGAGATACAACCCCATGCTCTAGGTGTCTTTAGCCTTTGATTTCCATAAGCTGGGAATGGATGACATGTCTGGAATGCCTGACAATTACTTGTTCTGTTCATTCCCTCTGAAGCATGAGTTGCATTAATTTATTGTTTGAATGAATGAAAGATCTATCCAGGAAATGTCTAAGGTGAATTGTTCCTTTAAAACAAAACAAAACAAGTTAGATGACGTGAGACCTCTGTTTGGGTCACACCCAATATACAAACTTTGAGACTTAAAAGGTCCTTACTTTGTAATTGACTGCTCAGATCTTCAAATTTCTAAACTATTGCAGAATGTACAGAAACTTCTGAGACAAACTGCTGGCTGTGCAATATGTCTGAGAGATGGCAAATGTGCAAAGTTCTGTAGAGCTTACCATCAATATTGTACTCAGGAACAGGGTAAAATCCATAAGCCCTTCCTGGCCCAGAGTATGTCTACACTACAGCACTAATTAAACTAACTTAATTCGGATTAGTTAATTCGAACTAAGCTAATTCGAATTAGTGCATCTAGACCTAAAAATTAATTCGAATTAGCGTTTTGCTAATTCGAACTAGCATGTCCACATTGAGTGGACCCTGAACCGAAGTTAAGTTTAGCCAGAACCAGGACTTAGAGTGTGGAGCTGCTGCCTCAGGCTAGCCGAGGGCTGTGCTTAAAGGGACCCGAGCCCCCACCCCGGACAGACAGTTCTCAGGGTTCCCTGCTTGCTTGTCTACCTCGATGAGGGACAGCAAAGCAGTCCTGTCTTGGAGTGCCCTGAGTGCCCGCACTCGGCACATCACAGCACTCGGCCATCAGCCCGGCTGCACTTGCTGTAGGCTGCCATCTGGGGGTGTCAATCGGGGGGCTGTCAGGATCCAGGAGGCCCTGCAGGAGAGCTTCCACCCTGAGGAGCCCGCAGAGCCACCTCAGTCCTCCCCATCAGGGGCTCGTGCCCAATTCCTCCCTCACCTCCTTCCGCTTACCCCTCCCTAGCCCCTCTTCCTGATGTAAAAAATAAAGGACAGTTTCAAAAATAGAAACTGTCTTTATTTAACAAAACTGGGGGTGGGGGGATTAACCTCTGGGGAGACTGGGAAAAGGAGGTGGGAGAGGGGAAGAGAGAAGGTGGGAGAGGGGAGGTGGAAACTTGGGAGGAGGGAGCTGGAAGGGGGAAGCCAGGGGAAGAAGGAGGAGGGGAAGTATAAAACTATGGTATGCCATATCTTCAGTACTGTGTACAGATGTGGTCTCCTCACCTCAAAAAAGATATTTTGGCCTTGGAAAGGGTTCAGAAAAGGGCAACTACAATGATTAGGGGTTTGGAACAGGTCCCATATGAAGAGAGGCTAAAGTGACTGGGACTTCTCAGCTTAGAAAAGAGGAGACTGAGGGGGGATATGATAGAGGTCTATAAAATCATGAGTGGTGTAGAGAGGGTGAATAAAGAAAATATATTAGTTCCCATAATATAAGGACTAAAGGACACCAAATGAAATGAATGGGTAGCAGGCTTCAAACTAATAAAAGAAAGTTCTTCATCACAAAGCAAATAGTCAACCTGTGGAACTCGTTGCCACAGGAGTCTGTGAAGGCTAGAACTATAACAGAGTTTAAAGAGAAGTTAGATAAAGTCATGGAGGTTGGATCCATGGAGTGCTATTAGCCAGGGGGTAGGAATGGTGTCCCTGGCCTCTGTTTGTGGAAAGCTGGAGATAGATGGCATGAGACAAATGGCTTGGTCATTGTCTTCGGTCCATCCCCTCCGGGGTACCTGGTGTTGGCCGCTGTCGGCAGACAGGCTACTGGGCTAGATGGACCTTTGGTCTGACCCAGTACGGCCGTTCTTATGTTCTTATGTTCTAAGCTCAGGGTCGGGGGTCTCACTGGACCAACTTGATTTTCATGCAACCCTGCTCCTGGGTTCACATGTGGCCTTTGGTGGCCAGGCTGGCAGCTATCCTGCCCTAGACGGCCTCATTCCTGTGCCTAGTGCAGAGGTCGTGGACATTGGAGGTCTCCCTCCAAACCTCGATGAGGTCCACGATCTCCACACTAGACCAGGCGGGTGCCCACCTCTTGCGGCCCTGGGCAGGCTCCTGGGAGCCGCCAGCCTGGTCCTGGGAAGAGGCGGAGGGCTGGGTGACAGTGGGTGGCTGGCTCATGCCGTGCCAGGTGCAGGGTCTGCTGGCTGGGTGCTGGCAGGCTTGCACCTGGCATGGGCACTGTAGCCAGACCGTGCCCCTTTAAGGGCTCCGGGGCCGGGAGGGGGGGCAGAAGAGTTTCCCTGGCTTGGCCCAGAGTGGCCACCAGGGCAAGCTGGGAAGAGCTAGCCTCCAACTAGTTCGAATTAAGTGGCTCCACAGCCCTTAGTTTGAACTACTTAATTTGAACTAGGCATTAGTCCTTGTAGAATGAGATTTACCTAGTTCGAATTAAGTGCTCCGTTAGTTCGAATTAAGTTCGAACTAGCGGTTTGCATGTGTAGCGCCTATGAAAGTTAATTCGAACTAACAGCTGTTAGTTTGAATTAACTTTGTAGTGTAGACATACCCCCAGTGACAGTTAGCTGGCTGTGGGCTGTACTATTATATTCATCAACCGTTTGGAAGATAATCAAGTCCATTTTTTAAAAAGCACTATGGCCATGTCTACACTAAAGGGGAAGGTCAACTTTAGATATGCAATGCCAGCTACATAAATTATGTAGCTGGAGTCAACATATCTTAAATCGATTTTTTACACCGTCCATACAGCAGGAGATCAATGGCAGCAAACACTCCTGTTGGCTTCCCCTACATTATGTTTATGCAGCATTATTATTTCGGAATAAGGGTATGTCTACACGCAAACTTATTTCAGAATAATGGCCATTATTCAGAAATAACTATGCGAGAATCTACACAGCCATTCCGTTATTTCGAAATAATTTTGAAATAATGGGAGGCTTATTCTGAAATATCTAAACCTCATTCTACGAAGAATAATGCCTATTTTGAAATAGCTATTTTGAAATAAGGCATGTGTAGATGCTCCACTGCAGCTATTTCGAAATAGTCCCTCACCAGGGCCATTCTAAGTTATTCCTTTCCAGTGCCTCCTGAGACTCTAAATTGAGATAGTATATCTACATTAGGGAAGCCTGCCTCAGACTAATTTTGAGGCTTCCCTGCAGTGTAGATATGCTATTTCAAAATATGCTATTTCAGAATAACTATTCTGGAATAGCTTAATTTCGAAATTGATGTGCAGTGTAGATGTAGCCTAACTGATGTTATTTTGAAATAACACTGCCTGCATCTACATTACAAGCAGTTATTTCAACATAATGTCAAAATAATGTCGACCTGGAGGACTTCTTACTCTGACTCCTATAGCCCTCATTTTATGAAGGATAAGGGAAGTCGGAGGAAGAGTGCTCTTTCTAAGACTTCCTGCTGTGTGGACAGTGCCAAAAGCCGAAATAAGCTATTTTGACTTAAGTTACGCCATTGACATAGCTCAAGTTGCGTAGCATATTTTGGCTTTAGCCCTTCTGTGTAGACTTGCCCCTGCTCCTTTATGAGGAGCAGGACTACCAGTGCCAATGGAGGAACCCTCTCAGTTCGAATTAGGGGGTCTTCACTAGACCCGCTAAATCAAACCCCAGAAGATGACTGTGTGCAGGGCTTACAATATTACATAGCTTATAATATTTCCTTCTGTACAGAATACTTGATTAACAAAGCATCAAGCCACCATGCCTAAGTAGAACACTTTATTTCATTAACAGACTCACTTGTCTGAGGCATAAACCCATCATTGTATTTATCTAAGTAGCTCTTCAATCATATGAGTGAGTCGTGGACACACTCAAACAAATAAACTGTCTGCTCTTAGCAGTGGTGAATTTAGAGATGGTGGGGCCCAGAGCTCAGCTTCATGTCCCCCACCCCCATGGAGATGTAGTCAAGAAAAAGAACTTTCACTCTTCCTGCCCCTCCTATTTTTCATTTTTTCCCTTCTCCTCCTATATTATAAGTGATATGAAGTAAATGAAAATAAAGTAAGGTGCCTTGATTGTTTTTGTAGTCTAACTTTTTTTTTCACACAAACTACTTTGAAAATTGCTGAGGGTTTCAGTGACCACTTAATGATCTTTCCAAATATTGTTTGTACCATTAGCTTTGTAAAGTGCTTTGGATAAGAGCACTTTTTTAAAAGAAAACATCATAACCTTTCCTGCGCATGTGCCTCTGAAGCCTTCCAGCCTGTATTCACGCTACTTGCCACCTCCTGCTGACTCTGCTGAGGCTGCAGTTTACAGGTGAGCCTTCCTGCTCTCCTTTCCCCCAGACAGTCCTCTCTGCAGAGAGATTGCACTCCCCGCCCCGCAGCACGGCCCCCTTACACAGTGGTATGTGTGTGTGCCGGATCTGGTGCTGGATTGCCTGGCCCTGGGGGCCCCGTGTCATTGTGGGAGTTGGGGGGAGGGGTGCCACAGACCAGGGCACAGTATGTTTCATTGTAAATCCATGCCTGGCTCTTAATAAGAACATTCCTCTGCCTTTGGATATATAGCACAGTACAGTATCAGCTCTTCAGTAGTCCATGTTTCACTCATGTGCTTGACTGAGAGAAAATAGCACAGGGTCCATTCCCATTCCCTTTATAGTCATTGGCAAAACTCCCATTGACTTCAGCAGTTCAGGAAGGGTCTCATTCTGTACTTCATGTTTTAATGGGAATCAAGAACAGATTAATGGAAAATAAAGGAACAGAAATGTAGATTTCTTTGCAAGTAGCTTTTAATCTGCAGTGTCACCTGCTCTTCTGGGCCAAATCTGACATGATTAAAATTCTCTTCAGAAAGAGTTGACTGGAAATAGAAAAAGCCAGACTTTAGTTAGTGCCCATGAGAAATGCTGTGGTTACAACATCCTTGTAAAGAAACGAGATATGGAAAGATATATCGAGATGAGAGTCTGACTACAAGGTTAGAATACAGAAAAGATAGAGAAATATTTTCCCACTCTGTCTATATATTTCTTCTCCCTTTGTACTAGGATGAAGTCCAAAGAAGAATGTAATCATGAGGAAATGGTGCAGCACTCAATGTAGTAAAAAAAAGCAGTAAGTCTCAGAAGAAACAACTCTACCATTACAGAAAGGAATGTCTCTGTAATCCACTATATAGCCATATAAAATTATTAAAAGCACATATTTTCCAATGTTGAATCCAGATTCTCACTGAAACAACCAAAGGAGCAGTGTAATCTGATGTGATGAAAAGCTTTCTTTCCCCATATGTGATGTTGAACTACAGAAAATATTCTTGCCAATAAATAATGCATTTTTAAAAAGCAAATAAGAAAATTATTGCATAGGACTCTAAGAGTGGTCTTTGATGAAACAAAAAAAGCAAACAACTTGATGGGACCTTTACATATAAAAGTCTCCTGTGTTGTTTGATTTTAATTTCAGATCTTAATTGGAGGTTAGCCAGAGGTAATTGAGAAATAGCTGAAATGTGGAGTTAGAGGAACGGCACACACATCTGCAAATTTCAATGAACCACTCCTTTAGTGAGGGTAAGTTTTCTACTATCGTCTGGATACATTTTTCTCTCTGTGCCTAGCTGGGAAGATTTTTTTTCTGAGATTCTGACTTCTTGACTACCAGAATTAGAAGAAAAATGGTGTCAGTAAGCTGGTTAAAAACTAAGTGTGTTGATAGTGCAGAGGCAGAACAATATTCAGAGTAAGGGCCCAGTCTTATTCATGCAAGTCACTCTACATAAATCAAGTAATGCCAATGGAGCCATTCACATATGTATGGTGGGCAGGATTTGGCTGCAAGGAGTGGTCTTATCACTATCATCTAGTTTTTTGTGCCATAAGGCATTGAAGCACGTACTTAGCTTTATGTATATGAGCAGTCATGTAGCTAAAGTCCAGTGCATAGAATTAAGTATGTGTGGCAGTGGTTTGCTGAATCTGAGCCCAAATCCTCACATTCTTATTCAGTGAATCTATTTCTGTAAGCATTGCTCAGCAAGAGTAAAGGTTGCGGAGTCAAGCTCCTGGTCCTTACTCTGTTCTTTCTTGGAGAAGACTCATTAACTCAGTAGGAGTTTCACCTGAGTGAGAACTTTACAGTTCGACTCTTAATGCAGCCATGCTACCTCAGGCTGTCACAGCATCAGACTGCAAAGTAAGGGCCAGGCTGTGATCAGCATGTTTGCAGGAACACAAGAGAAAGAAAGAAGGGCACAAGTAATTGTCCGGCTGTGAAGGGTACCCTTTGTAGGGTGACACAACAGCTATGGCCCACAGCACACCAGGGAGCCTGGGAAGCACTGTGCACAGCATGACGTAAATGTACAAGTCCCCTCCAGTGTTTGGGACTCTTAAGAGGATATGAATATTATTAGCTTTATCCTATCGCTTGGCATGCTGTTTGTTATGGGCTTGATCTAAAGTTAATTGGAGTCAATGGAAAGGCTTCACTGGATTCTGAATCAGACCCTACAGCCACACTTATCTCCTGAATCCATGTATATTATTAATTTTTCAAGCAGAGACTTGCATTATAGGTACATTCTGTAAAATGACTAACATTCATGTGAGTGGGTCATGCTATACAATATTTGTACATAATATTAGTAATTACAACAAACAACTTGTGTGAAGCAAGCCATTAATAAGTATCCTTCTGATAAATTTCTCTCTTAACCTCTTGCTCTTGTGAAAATTCCCATTGTAAACTTAAAATCCATTTTCTTTCCTTCCCATGATGATTTTCCATTTATTTCTAATGGAGCGTGAAATTAGCATAGCTTTTATTGATGTTGTTTATGCCCTCTTGTGTACACCAACTTCACTGTGGATGGAATTAGCTCATCTCTGGGAATGGGATCTCTAAAGTGGCTGCTACCTCAGAGGCAAAAGCCTGGGACCAAGCGATAAAACACTTTAAGAACAGTTATTTTATATTCCACTGTATTGTAGTAAAAAAAAATCTCCAAAATTGTATTAAAGAAAATTCCCCAGCACATGGAAACAATTAATGTATTCTGGGCCTACACTCTTTGCAAACAACCATTCAGACTGACCAAGCAGAGATTTGATTTTAGGTGTCTCATTATCTTTTTGTTGTTGTTGTTGTTATTGCTAATACACTGTTATGGTGCATGGCGGGTGATGCATGGCAGGGCACAGAAAGACCAGAGGAACTTGCAACCTGTGGGTTACTTCATTTCCTTCACAGCCATAGCAGAAGGATGAGAAGTAGTTGGGCCCAATGGTGGGTACAGGTATCAGCCTTAAAGAACAAGCTTCACGACATCATTCCTTCCTTCCCACAGTCCTGTGGAAACCTTTTAGTGGAGTTCCATGTGGTCAGAGGGCTGAGGTAGGGTCAGAAGGAGGCAGAACAGACAGTATGGACTCCTTCTGACTAAGTCCATAGGACTTCTTTGGATAAGCTAATGATGGTTTTGTCAGCATTAATAAGCCTTTTCCCCCTATTTGTAGTTAGCTCAGTCATACGAAATGGCACATACAGTTTGAAGTCTGCTTTCGGGCATTTGATGATATATATTGACAAATATTTTGAAGAACTATTCAAGGAAAATTTATTCTACTGTTCACACAGATAACACCTTTATCTGTGGCCTTTGTATTGTGCATTAGGTCTGCTTGAGCATATTTTGAGACTGCTTTACTAACCTTTGTAACATCAGACCATGCTGCCAAAAATGGAGACTCTTCCTTAAAACAATGAGTGGTTAAACTAAGTGAAACCAAATTTTCTCACAGTTTTTTTCACTTCAGTATCAGCTATTTTTCCCGACTAGCTCTTGGCCTCCTCTTTCCATTCAAAGATGACTAGGGAGACTTGGTGGGATGACTCGCATGACTGGAGAACTGTCATGGAAGGGTATAAACTGTTCAGGAAGAACAGGCGGGGAAGAAAAGGAGGAGGAGGAGTTGCATTGTACGTAAGAGAGCAGTATGATTGCTCAGAGCTCCAGTACTTAGAGGGAGAAAAGACTGTTGAGAGTCTATGGGTTAAATTTAGAGGTGGAAGCAACAGGGGTGATGTTGTGGTTGGTGTCTGCTATAGACCGCTGGATCAGGTGGATGAGATAGAAGAAGCTTTCTTTGGACAACTGGTTCTCATGGGGGACTTTAATCACCCTGACATCTGTTGGGAGACCAATACAGCAGTACACAGACAATCCAGGAAGTTTTTGGAGAATGTTGGGGATAACTTCTTGGTACAAATACTGAAGGAACCGACAAGGGGCCATGTGCAACTTAACCTGCTGCTCACAAACTAGTAGGGGAAGTAGAGGTGGGTGACAACCTGGGAAGCAGTGATCATGAGATGGTAGATTTCACGATCCTGACCAAAGAAAGAAAGGAGAGTAGCAAAAAAGCACACCCTGGACTTCAGAAGAGCAGACTTTGACTCCCTCAGAGAATTGATGGCCAGGATTCCCTGGGATGCTTACATGAATGAGAAAGGAGCAAGAAAAGCAAATATGGTAGGTGACCAGATTGGCTTACCGGGGACATCCGTGATGAGCTTAAACACAAAAAAGGAAGCTTACAAGAAGTGGACACTTGGATAGATGACTAGGGAGGAGGATAAATATATTGCTTGAGAATGCAAGGGAGTTATCAGGAAGGCGAAAGCGCAATCAGAGTTGCAGCTGGCAAGGAATGTGAAGGCTAACAAGAAAGGTTTCTATAGGCATGTTAGCAATAAGAGGGTGATCAGAGAGGATGTGGGGCCCTTACTGGATGAGGGAGGTAGCCTAGTGACAGAGGATGTGGGAAAAGCTGAAGTACTCAATTCTTTCTTTGCCTCTGTCTTCACGGACAAGGTCAGCTCCCAGACAAATGCACTAAGCAAAGCAGTATGGGAAGGAGGTGGACAGCCCTTGGTGGGGAAAGAACAAGTAAGGAACTATTTAGAAAAGTTAAATACACACAAATCCATGGGCCCGGATTTAATGCATCCGAGGGTACTGAGGGAGTTGGCAAATGTCATTGTGGAGCCTTTGGCCATTATCTCTGAAACCTCCTGGAGATCGGGAGAGATCCCAGATGATTGGAAAAAGGCAAATGTAGAGCCCATCTTTAAAAAAGGGAAGAAGGACAATCCAGGGAACTACAAACCGGTTAGCCTTACCTCATTTCCCAGAAAAATCATGGAGGAGATCCTCAAGGAATCCATTTTGAAGCACTTGGAAGAGGGGAAACTTATCAGGAATAGTCAACATGGATTCATGAAAGGCAAGTCATACCTGATCAATCTGATGATGAGGTCAGGCTCTGTGGATATGGGAAAGTCAGTGGATGTGATATACCTTGGCTTTAACAAAGCTTTTGATACGGTCTCAGATAGTATTCTTGCCAGCAAGTTAAGGGAATATGGATTGGATAAATGGACTGTAAGATGGATAGAAAGCTGGCTAGACTGTCAGGCCCAATGGGTAGTGATCAACAGCTCGATGTCAGGTTGGCGGTCAGTTTCTAGCGGAGTGCCTGAAGGATCAGTTCTTGGACCGGTTTTGTTCAACATATTTATTAATGACCTGGATGAGAGCATGGATTGCACCCTCAGCAACTTTGCAGATGACACTAAGGTAGTGGGAGAGGTAGATACACTGGGATAGGATCCAGGTTGACCTGGACAGATTAGAGGATTGGGCCAAGAGAAATCTGATGAGGTTCAACAAGGACAAGTGCAGAGTCCTGCACTTGGGACGGAAGAATCCCAAGCATTGCTACAGGCTGGGGACTGAATGGCTAAGCAGCAGTTCAGCAGAAAAGGACCTGGGGATTACAGTGGATGAGAAGCTGGATATGAATCAACAGTGTGCCCTTGTAGCCAAGAAGGCTAATGGCATATTGGGGTGCATTAGGAGGAGCATTGCCAGCAGATCCAGAGAAGTGATTATTCCCCTTTATTCATCTCTGGTGAGGCCACATCTGGAATATTGTGTCCAGTTCTGGGCCCCTTACTATAGAAAGGATGTGGATGCATTGGAGAGGGTCCAGTGGAGGGCGACCAAAATTATTAGGGGGCTGGAGCGCATGACCTATGAGGAGAGACTGAGGGATTTGGGTTTATTTAGTCTGCAGAAGAGAAGAGTGAGGGGGGATTTGATAGCAGCCTTCAACTTCCTGAAGGGAGATTCCAAAGAGGATGGAGAAAGGCTGTTCTCAGTAGTGACGGATGGCAGAACAAGGAGCAATGGTCTTAAGTTGTGGTGGGAGAGGTTCAGGTTGGATATTAGGAAAAGCTATTTCACTAGGAGAGTGGTGAAACACTGGAATGGGTTACCTAGGGAAGCAGTGGAGTCTCCATCCCTAGAGGTGTTTAAGTCTTGGCTTGACAAAGCCCTGGCTGGATTGATTTAGTTGGGATTGGTCCTGCCTCGGGCAGGGGGCTCGACTTAATGACTTCCTGAGGTCTCTTCCAGCTCTATGATTCTCTGATTCTAGGGACATCTAGGCCCTGATTCTGGGCTCTATTGCTGTCCCTATACAGAGGTTAAACCACTATAAAGAGGCTGCACAGCTTAGTATCTACTCTCTGGAGAACATCTTGCACAGAGGACAGTCTGGGCATGTCTACACAGCAGCAGTATTTTGGAATAATATCAGTTATTCTGAAATAATGTATTGAGCTTCTACTCAGCAAGCCCATTATTTTTAGATAAATTCAAAATAACGGGTCTCTTATTCCGACTTCTGTAAACCTCATTGTATAACGAGTAAGACAAGTTGGAGAAAGAGTGATCCTAATTCGAACTACCTACTCCGTGCCGCGTGTAGCCACGGGCACGGAGTTCGACCTAAGGGGATTTAAAAATGGCGCCCGCCCGGCAAGATGCAAATGAAGCCCAGGATATTTAAATCCCGGGCTTTCATTTGCAACTTCGAATGCCTACATTAACCACCCTAGTTCGAACTAGGGTGGTAGTGTAGACATACCCGAAGCTTTAGCGCAAAAAGGAGCTGTGTAGAGCTGTTTTGTGTATTTGTTTGTCTCCTGCAGGTTGTGAGGGCCATCAACTCCCTTCACCTGGGAGACCTGGACCCCATTATGGCAGGATTTGCTGCTCTGGGGTTCCCAAACTACGGTGGATCCATAGATGGGACCCACATCCCGATCTGCACACCTGAACATCAAGCAGCCCAGTATATCAACTGCAAGGGCTACTTTTTAATGGTGCTGCAGGCCCTGATTGACCACCATGGACAACTCATGGACATTTTTGTCGGGTGGTTGGGCAGATTCCTGGATTTTTCGGAATTCCATCCTCTGTGGGAAGCTGGAGGTGGGCACATTCTTCCCCTGCCGTGACTTTGCGGTTGGGGACGTGCAGATGCCATTGTGCATCATGGGGGATGCGGCCTACTCCCTAATGCCATGGCTTATGAAGCCTTATACTGGCCACCTGGACCCCAGCAGGGACCAATTTAATGCCCACCTGAACTGAGCCAGGATGCAGGTGGAGTGCGCCTTCAGCTGCCTCAAGGCACATTTCAGGTGCCTCCTGACCCACCTGGATGTGGGGGAGGACAACATCCCCAAGGTGGTGTCGACATGTTGTTTCCTCCACAACATGCGGGGTGGGTGGCAGACGTCGGCCATGAGGGGAGACCCTTTGAGCAGCCGCGGACAACTGCCATCTGCCAGGCCCATCAGGCCGGAGGCCCTGAGGGAGAGGTTCTCTCAAGGACCTAGTAACTCTCCCCAGGGGCTCCCCCTAGGGGCCTCTGGCTTGCTGCTCTATCCCTTTCCCATCACAACCCCTCCCTTTGCCTCTTCCCTGACCTCTCATTAAAGACACCTGTTTGGTTTTGAACAAACCAAACTCTGTATTGATCTTTCATTAAATAAAGCTGTGGAGGGGGGCTCAAAACTTGGAGGGGGAGTGGGGCTCATAACCTGGAAGGTGAGGGGTGCTCAAAGTGGTGTGGGGGATGGTTGAATGTGCCACTTTGGTTGTGGGGACCTCGTCTGACTTGGGGTTGGATGGGTCCTGGGACCACAGGGAGTGGGCAGGAGGGGGGGCTGGAGCAGGGTCAGGGATGATGGGAGGGCACGGGAGGGAGCATAGGCATCACTTGGGGAGGGGGCATGGGCATCTCTTAGGGAAGGAGCAGAGGCATTGCTTGGGGGGGTAGGAGGAGGGAAAATGGGAATAGCAGGGTGGGGAGGAGAGTGGTAGGCACGAGCAGCGACAGCAGCCAAGTGTGCCATCATGAGCCGGTACCACGTGCATTTCCGCCACTCTGTATCCTCCTGGATCTTGTGCATCAGGATCTGCTGCATGTCGCACAGGACGCTGACATGCTGCCGCATCAGGTCTTCATAAACCCTTGCACGCTTTCGGGTACCCCAGGCTATGGCAGCTGGCATGGGTGGTGTGGCTCACCCCTCAGTCCCGACTGGTTCAGCTGTGGAGAACACAAAGAGGGAGAGGCGGTTACTCATGCATGCAGGCACTGTCCCTGAGGCCGTGCCCTCCTCTGTGAGCAGTGACTAACAGTCATCAGGCCACAGGAGGGGGATGTCCTGGGAGCAAGGCCATGCGTGGCCTGCACAGCAGTCCCTGCCTCACAGGGGCCCCAAGGTACCCAGGGGACCATGCTGCCCACTTTCCCCCTCCCCCGGCCCAGAGACAAGCAGGCAAGGGAAGTGTCCAGCCACAGTGGGATCTCCCCATGGGTGGCAGAGAAGCTGGGAGCAGCCTGGCCCTCCCTGGGGCCTGCACACACACCTGCACCTGGCAGCACTGCCTGCTTGAGTGGGGACTGCCTCGTACATGCAGGCATGCTCACGTGCTGCGTGCAGCATTCCCTAGTGTGTCTGGGGTCGTGCCTGTGCCCTTGTGGCAAGCCTGCTTCCAGCTGTGGCAGGTGGTGGGAGGGCATCCTGGCACCCCCCTCTCTGGGCCAGACGTGTGTGTGGCCTCCCCTAAGCCTGGGAGCAGGATCCTGGGCATGCTCAGGGGTTGCCTGCTGAGTCTGCGTGGCACACACTAATGCTGCACGTGGTTCCACGTGCATGGACTGCAGCACAATGTCTAGCCTGAGCAGGCCAAGCAACACTCGCACTGCACCCCACCCCCTCTGCGCCCGCCTCCCCCACTCTGTGTGAGTGACAAATTGAGAGCACTCACCTGAAAATCCCTCCCCGGTGTCAGATGCCTGGGAGACCTCCTGGCTTGCAGCAACCGGCTCCAAGGAGAGTGTGACGGTGGCCGTTCATCCTCTTCTTCCTCCTCCGCGACCTCCAGCAGGGTGACAACGGGCATGTCGAGGCCGAAGTCTACCATGATGGGTGGGAAAATGGCAACCCCCCAGAATTTGGTGGAGCTCCTGGTAGTAGGGGCAGGTGTGGGATCCTGCCCCAGAGCATGAGCTGTGTTCTCTGGCCCTCATGTATCCCTGGCAGAGCTCTTTCACCTTAATCTAGACCTATTCCCAGGTCTGGGGTGGGTGTCCATGCTCCATCAGGGACTCAGCCATCTGGCCATAAATATCTGCACTGTGGTGCTTGGCATGGGAATCCTGGAGAGTCTCCTCCTTGCCCCACAGCTTGAGGAGGGACAGGATCTCCGCTCCATACGAGGAGGGTGCCCACCTCTTGGTCCCCCTGGGTGCATCCTGGGAGCCCTGGTGCTGCTCCCTGTGAGGGCCAGGGGAGTTTTGGGGGGATTGTGGCTCCGCCATGGGTGAGCAGACCTGTGGCAGGGAGAGCCGTGTGGTCAGGGTGCTTCTCCAAGGCCGGCTTCCTGCCACAAGGCTTGTCCAGGGTGCCTGCAGCCTTAAGAGGGTCCAGGAGACAGAAACAATAGAGTTGTGATTACTCTGGATGGAGTGGCCACCCGGGCATCTGTGTTATTTCCTCTTCTTTTGAAAGAAAACCCTCTTCCCCATCCACACATGCCTTTTTCTGAAAGAACTCTTTTGGAAAAGGCATTCTTCCTCATAGAAAGAGGATAACCGCTGTCGGAAAAAAACCCTCTGTTCTTTTGATTTTCTTTCGAAAGAATGCGATTGCAGTGTGGACATATTTCAAGTTTTTTCAGAAAAACAGCCATTTTTCCAAAAAAACTTTGTAGTGTAGACATAGCCCCACAGGAGGAGGCAGCCACTGCCCTGAGAAAGGAAGCTACCATGCCACACATGGCCACAAAGAGATGCAAAACTGTGAGCTGGCCCCCTGCACATCTCCTTGCTCCAGGTGACAAACTTTGGACAATCATGGGGTGGGAAGAAGTGTCCAAGCGGTGGGAGCACTCTTAAGACACCTCTGGCTATCAGACTGGGCTCTGGGCCATAGCCTGGTGGAGTTGGAGGGCCTGGGTTCCCCTACTAAATCCTACATCCACAGTTTGAAGGGTCTAGGTCCTGACTACTAAACAATGCTCCCCATGAGCAAAGACTATCAGAGGAATCTAAAATAGAAAAAAGAGTGGTTATTCTACCTCTATATTTGGCACTGGTGCAATTTCTGCTAGAAAAGTACCTCCAGTTCTGGTGTCCACAATTCATGAAGGATGTTGATAAATTAGACAGAGTTCAGAGAAGATCCACAAGGATGAGTAATGGATTAGAAAACTGGCTTACATTGATAGATTCAAGGAGCTTAATTTGTTTAGCTTAACAAAAAGAAGTTAAAGGGTGACACGATCACAGTTTATAAGTGTTTTCATGGAGTTGAAAGCCAGAAGGGACCCCAAGATCATTTACTCTGACTTCCTGTATATAACAGGCCACTACATCCCCAAACGCTGCACACTAAACCTAACAATTGGAATGAAACTGGAATGGTCCCTTCTGCTTAACCATTTGCTCCAACTTATCTTTAGCTCAGATACTTCCCCAGACTAGAAGAAGGCCTCTCTACATATCTTGAAAGCTTGTACCTGCCTCAAAGAGGAAATGGTCAAATAAAACATATTACTTCACCTACTTTATTTCAGAAAAGAGTATGGCATACTATTTATTACAGTTTGAAGCTTTGGGGCTTTTGTGGGGCTTTTTACCACACTTGGAATATCACAAATAATTTCCTGTACCAAAAAGATCAGGATGAATAAGTTCAAAAAGGGCCAGGAAAGAAGAAAATTGAATTAGTTCTAACGTATTGTTTAAAAAAATCTCTTGAAAAGCAGGTCACCCAAATGAAAACTGGTCATGTTTGAGGCAAAGAAAACCAGGCTCCTCACTATTCTTGATAACAATACAGAAACACTATCATTTTGATATGGAGGTAAACATATTGAACAATATTGTCATAAGATATTCATTACTGTGCAAACCAAAAAAAGCTTTCCTGTATTGCCAGGCATGACAGTTGTCCTTCTCAAATTAATTTTAAATTGAAGAAATGAATGCAGATGAATATTTGATTCCCAGTACACTGTAGGGTTCTTTTTGATGGATTTCCTCTTCAACAGCCAAGTTCTGCCCTTGGATGCATACGGACACAGCTCCTACTACAAGTCTCCAGACTCCTGAATAAGTCCTGCAGGCTGTGGGATTTCAGAAATAGTTTTGATTATGATGTGTCAAAACAGGAGCTATCCACTTCACCCTTAAGAAGGCAGCACTACTGGTATAAAAAGAAAATTAGACACAGTCAGGTGCTTGAGTTCAGAACAGATTTAGAGTCTAAGCCAAAGTCCCAAGAAATATCTAATTAACTTCACTGGGCTTTCCATCAGACCCTTAAAGCCAAGTTTTGCTTTCAGGTGCATAAGCACCACACCTATTACATTCAGTAGCAGATGGTTGCACCATGGTGCAAAATAAGGCCTTGAAACGAAAATGATCATTATTAAACATTATGGGACAAATTCAGATCTGAGTTAGGTACCATTAATATGACTGAGTTAGGTACCATTAATATGACTTCAATGGACTCTCATCAGAACACCTGAGAACAAAATTAGGCCCTCTATTGGATATCAGGCTGTTATAATATCCTCCCTTATTATTAGCTCAGCATAATATTTATTCCATACTCAGTGTATTTATGAACTAAAAAAATCCTTAAAACCTATTTTTGTTTTAACCAGTATGTACATTTGTATCCAGCCTCTAAACGTTAAACTTTTTATTAGCCAATACAGTGAAGTAGGAAGGAAAATCCTCCAATTCTTTTTGGACCAAAATTGCAGAGCGCAATTTGCGTACCTTTTTCCAAAAAAGAAGTGTAGTGTAGACATAGTCTAACACACACAAAGCAGAACCCAGAATTTTAAGAGGCACTGCTGTACAAAGCTCTGGCATTTCTTAGGTTTTGTTTCCTGCTCTGTCCTATGAAGGTGTATAAAAATAAGTTTTTGAAAGTGGAGACCTAAAGAAGAGGTGCTAAAAGTGAGAAGTCAATCCCTATTAAACTGACACTGCTTTTCTCCTTTGGAGTGTTCATCAGACATGAAGCAAACCTTATGAAATTCACTGATTACTAGAGATTACTTTCTTGACTGGCTGATGCAATCCACCTTGTGCTCTATAAAATCAAACTAGTTTATGAAAAAAGGAATTTAGTTTCAGCTTCTTTTTTCAGTGAAACTTACTGGAAATATAGCCTTTCAGAAAAGACTCAAAATTATAAGCTTAACAGTAAAACTGAAATAGAAATAGAAAGTTTCAATTAGATGAGAAAAGTAGTGATGCAGAAAAGCTTTATCTTTGAATGATTAGAAACTCATATTAAAAAAAATCTTTTGACTGGAATGCAGTTCCCAGAAACAATCCAACCAATCTTGGATCATGTTTACAGGGCTTAATTTATATTGTTTTGCTCTTTGTAGTGTAATTCTGATCTGCTAATTAGAAAAGTGGAAAGTATTACTCAACCATACTTTACACATAAAACATTGTTAGTGCAGAGTGACAAGTTCAGTAAGCAAAGCCAACAAAAGCCTTTGCTGGAAAGGCAGAGATATTTAGATAGGGAAAAGGGTTCTAGATAGGAAATCCAACTTGATAAAATTATTGGTTAAAATAACAAAAGGTAACTAACTACCTTTTATATTCTGAATGTGTTTTCTTCTCTCTCTTCTGATCCAGTATTGCCATATTTCTGAAATGTACACTGCTTCTTTTCCTATTACTCTATTAACTCTATTAAAGGACATCTTTCCTTTACTGAAACAGACAGCAATGTTTAATTAGCATAAAGATTTTGGTTTAATTATCCCATGATTTTGCAGGTAAATTCCAACCTAAAAGAACGCAATTTTTTTTTACATTATTGATCTCTGCTCACTATAGAATTTGAAAAAGTGGGATAGGATGAAAACTCAATTGTGCAGGGGATGAAGTAATGAAAAGCAGCATCCCTTAGAATCTAGCTTGCGAATGACAAAGTTTCTGTGATTTGACTGTTGTGTGACAGCTTTTCAGAAATAAACTGATGGTCTTTGTAGTTTCCCAGTGAACAAGTGGTATTGCCACAGCTGGCAACACTGTTGGCAGTTTTAGGAAGGAGACCAATGTCAAGATGTACTTAATCCAAAAATTTCAAAAGTGGCCTTGCCTCTGAATGCCATTTAGGTGGTCTCACTTGTGAACCCCAGTATAGAGACCGCTTTTGAAGATGTTGGGCATAGCAACCTTTCCTCCATAGAGGTGGGTCCCTCTAGCTCAGGGTAAGGGTAGGGCGCAGTCAAATATTAAGGCAGGGAAACCAGCATTAAGCCCCAAGTTCAACAAACCACTTAAGCACATTGTGCAATCTCATCTATTGTCAACAAAACACTTAAGCAAGAGAGAGTCCTGAGTTCAAAGTTAGTATAGCTGCATAGTTGTTAAATCCCCATTCTCCTCTGTAGTCTAATACTGCAACCCAATGGACAATGTCTAGAATGTTGTATCACTAGTGAGATAAAATCCAGGTGGAATGAATAGTGCTATCTGATCCTTGATAGTGCTCCTCAAAATTTGTGTTTTCTCTTCACACAAATATGCACATATGTATGGAACTCCATAGTAACACTCTATCCACAGCAATTTCTAGTCATAATCTGTTCCTGTCTCCATTACTGACAGATCACATGGAACTGATGAAAATGATTTAGAACAGGTGCTTTATGTAATTGTGATGCACAGGGACAATTCAGTATTCATTGTCCTTTGCAGTAGTATTGCCATGTGTGCCATGTGGGTGGAATTAAGAGCGGGAAGGTGTTAATGCACTATCAGTTTGAATATGCACCATGAACACTCACTTTAATATTTACTAACACTGTTTGAATTGAACTTCATTATTTCCATGTTAGAGACAAAGAGAGAGGGGAGGGGATTGGTGTCTAGATTTATATTAACCTTTAGGATTTGCTTGTCATGCACTCACACGCTAAGATGAAGGTTAGGAGACATGTAAACTTATTCTAGTTTTCCCCACAGAAGAGAAATCATGGCCATCTCCACTTCTGCTCCTTCTCTCCTTTCATGTGCCCTCCATCACTGAGTGATAGAAAAAGCTCCTTTTCCCAGCAATTTGAGAGCCTTATGCTTCCCAAGTGTCTTACCTAAGCAGCCCTCTATTTGGCCTCTTTAGCCTCACAATTGAAATTCAGTACTCTTCAGAGATTTTTAATCCTAAAGATATCATTAAATCATCTATTCTGACCTCCTGTCTAACCTAGGCCATAAAATTTCACTGAGTGACTCCCCTATTGAGCCTAAAAACTTGTGTTTGACTTGTAGCCCTCCAGAAATAGAGAGCCCATTACTTCCCTTGGTAGTTTGTTCCAATGACCAATCACACTCACTGTTAAAAAATTAGTGCCTTATATCTAATTTCAATTTGTTTGGTTTTAACTTTCACCCATTGAGTCTTGTTATGTCTTTCTCCTATGCATACTTCTTTTGCCATGCATAGAGGATGTGTGGAATTGCACGCTATCACTTTAAGCACGTGTGTGTGAGGGGAAGGAGTTTCCCTGATTCTATTTACAGGCTAGGGAGCTCTGTAGACAAATGCAGTTGAAGTCAATCTGGAAAGAACAAGTCTGGAACAAGGTGGGGTGAGTTATGCCTCTTTGTCTTAGGGAGCAGCCTGTTTTGTTTGTCTCTGGATTTGGTTATTGTATTTCTAGCTTAAAAGTACAAGTTCATTGCATCCTTCCAGCAAAAGTTTACTGTATTTTTATATAACTTCTTTCTGTGTAGCCTGTGAATATAACACTTTTAATATCTAGGATTTTCTTCCTGTGAAGATACTTATACTTCATAATTAAGTTACCTCTCAATCTTCTCTTTTAATAAGGCGAACAGATGAAGATCCTTAAGTCTCTCATTGAATCATTTTTGGGGCTCGTCTCTGTTCTTTTTCCAATTTTTCAACATCCTTTCAAAATGCGGTCATCAGAAATGGAGACAGCATTCCAGTATCACCAATGCTGTATACAAGCAAAGAATCACCTCCCTCTTACTCATTGCACCCATGTTTATACATCCAAGTATTGCACTAATCTTTTTGGCCATAGCGTAGAACTAGGAGTAAGTTATTTGTCTACTAAATCCTTTTCAGAATATCTGTTTCCCTATTCTGTAGATATGGCCTGAATTCTTTGCTCTTAGCTGTTTGATGCTGCATTTGGCTGTATTAAAATGCACTATGTTTGAATGGGCCCAGTTTATCAAGCAATTCAGATTGCACTACATGACTACTCTGCACTTCTCACCATTTACCATCCCCACCAATCTTTGTATCATCTTCAAAATTTATCAGCAGTGATTTTATATTTACTTACAGAATATTAATAAAAATATTGAATAGCATCACGCACAGAACTAATCCATGCAGAAGCCTCTATTCATTGATGATGCTCCACTGACAATTGTTTTTGAGAAATGCCAGTTAGCCAGTTCTCAATTTAGCATTTGCTTCTTGATCTTGTATAGTTCTAATTTTTAATGTTAGGGGGCTTTTTTTAGATTAGAAATTAAATTAATTCAATTCAATAAGTCTTCATGGACATGACAAGTGTTACCTCATCATAAAAATAAGCTAGTGCATTCAGGTAACCTCAGAGGTTGGTACAGGCTAAGGCAATGCAATGATTGGAGTTTTACTCTTATGTCCTTTTATCATTACTTTCCACTCCAGATACAATGGCAGGATTCTATAGCCTATGACACATTTCTCCCCTTTACTCCCTCCCTCTCTCTCTCTCTCTCTCTCTCCACACACACACACTGTTGGCAATGACTCATTTTCTTTCAGTATTTAGCCTGACTTCCCAATGTCACCTGCTTCCTCTCTGCACATTCCCAAACAAAAGAAGAAGCCAGGCACTTCAAGCAGAAGGAATTGAGTCATGTTGGGAGGGCAGTCACATGGAGAAAGGAGCCACTTTTGTAGCTAAGGGGACACAGGACCAGACATACTGCAGACACATATCCTAGCCTAGACCTCCCTCACATACACCATGGTGTCTAGAAACTCTCCCTTCTTCTGGAATAGTCAATATCCCTCACAGGCAAACACTTCACATTTCGAAAGTAGCCAGTCCAATGTCCTGGATATTTGCCAGCACCTTAAGGGTTGAGGAATATATAAAACAAGGGAAATAAACATACAAAATGTAATCAGAAACTAGGAGTCTCATACAACTGCAAAAAACTGATAAATAGCAGGTGGGTTTCATATGAGCCTGGAAGTGTGAGGCCCATATTACAAGAGCTATAACATTGATACATTAATCCCATGGGCTACTTGAGCATCTGCTATATTGAATGAAAATGTGTTTTTCTTTCATTGTGGAGGCTAAGCAGAGGAACGTGCAGCTAAAGCAAATATGTAGATTTATGAGTAGAGATAGCCAAGAAACTGGAAAGCAAATGCAAACACTTTCAAAGATTTTGAAACAGTTTTCATTTCACACATTTTGAAAAGGAACATTTTTCAGTATGTTTGAGATTTTTTGAGAAAATGTTTACTAAAGATTTTCTGTTGTTGTTTTTTATAAATGTTGGTAAATACTCACTTTTTTCTATTTTCTTTCCTCTCCCTCTTTTTTTCTTTTTCCTATTTGCCTCTGAAAATGGGGCAAAAAAGGGGAAAATAAATTTTAAAAACCCCAAAAGCCATTTTTGTTTCAATTTTTAATTTCACTGAAAAAAATGGAGAATTAAAAAATTACTATTTTCATGAAAATACTGAATTTCAAAATAGGCCATGGAATGGACAGTAATGTCAAATATCAAAGAGATATGAGGATAAACCAGCAACCATTGTGTAGCCTTTTCCAGATACCAGAATGTTCTGTCTATATGCATGTATATAGCTTGTCATACCAATAAGCCCTACTGGAACTGAATTGAATTCAGAGAATTTCTGATTTAAAAATTAACATTTTGATTAAAAACTAGCATTCTGCATCATCAATAAAGCATTAAATTGATTAAGACAGTTATTTGACAGATCTCAACAAATTGTTGTCAACTGGGAATCATCACTGAATGCTAGTGTTTCTAGAGGAATACTAGTTCTTGGCATCACCAGCTGTGTCAGTGAGGTGATGAGGTATAATCTCCCTCAACAAAAGTGAAGAACAATAGGAATTACAGAGCCCAAATTCTAGCTAGGCATGCACACACTTTAAACCATTTCACAGTTATTGTTTAGGCAGGTGATTAGATAATCACCTGTACTCTGGTCCCCCTACAGAAAGACCACTTGAAAGGTCCCTTGGGACAGAAGCTGTGGAATGGTGTAAAGGGATATGTGTCAAGGGGCCAAAAAATGTTGTCTCTATTCCCATGTTCACGTGCAGTTGTCCAGATCCAGTCATGGTGACCACATACATGTACAGCCCCTTTGAATTCTAATGTTGCCAGGGACAGAATGCAGGATTGGTACCAGCAACAATATGGTTGAGTTTTAATTATACTTTTGCACCTGCTTGGGAGGAATGGAGTCAAGCCACTTGCCCTCATTAACCAGAATGTTTTAGCTTGTTGAGACACTATGTTTGTGCTGCTTTCAAGATTATTTTTACAAGCCTGCAAGGTTTTTCTCCCTCTGACCCGCTAGTTGGAATGTGTAGTCTCCTTGAAAGCAGGAGACAATCCAAATCATTACATGTAACCTGTTAGTGATACACACTGGGAAGTAACACTGTGTCCCCAAGGAGGTGAGCATACTCATGTTAATAATATGCAAAAAATGTCTCAGAAGAGACTCAGCCTTTCTACTTAAAAAACCTTTAGCATGAGACTTTCAAAGCATTAAAATGGGAATTGGACTTCCACATCCCATCCTTCAGATTGCTTTGAAAGTACCATAAGGTGGTAGAGGGCAGAAATATGTCCACAAAAGATAGCCCAAGATGACTAATGTCTAATAACTATTTCAGAATTCAGATTCTATAATCTCTCAATAGAAAATACTTGGGGGTAGGCTGGAGCCTTTATAGTTAGGGTTATTCAGAGTGGTTGCTGGGATTACTGCAGCCAAAGAATGGGTCTCATAAGTCTTTTGCAGAATACAGCTGGCACAGTATTTTCCCAATAATAGGAGACCTGGATTTTTCCAACAAATGTTTGATGCTTCTGCTGTGAAGACACCATGATTTTTAATTTGGAAAGTATGGATTAAAGAGGGGAGAAAGGAAAAGAAGGAGAGTTGGCTTGTTGATCACACATTGAAAAAAAAAAACCTTTCTGAAAAGAAGATTCACATATTTCACCAGCTAATAGTTTTCAAATAAAGCCGGCTGTTTCAGAACCACTCTCATCTAGTTAAAGGGTGATGTTTTCTAACTGCATTGCTTTTTATTGTAGAAGAAGGAAGCAGAGATTGGCAAATGGATGTACCCTTGGGAATCTGCTTGGAGAGGCCATTTCAGGAAATTATCATACATCTTTTCTAGCTTGCACCTTCTAATGGGAATGATCTTATTGATTGCTGGCTTTAGTATACTGCATGCTAGCAAGAGACGATCAAATGTGCTCTTAAGTAAAGAGCTGCTACAAAGAAAAAAAAAGGGGAAAAATCTCAGATTTTTTTTTAATCTCAGTAAAATGCTGTAGTCATTTTTCATGTGCTGCCAGCTTGTCTCTGGCAAATGACTAGGGGGATGAACACACCTTCTGTGCACACAATGGGATGTAGAGGAAGGTTATAAAACATTTAGACTGATCATGCTGTTTAACCTTGAGGATTTTTCCATAGATCATGGGAGTTGTTGTCATGACCATGAGAGGCCCTTGATTTTTTATTACATTGCATCTACTATAGTCAGAGCTAAATCAACCCAATGAGCCAATAGGGTCTACAGTTTTGTTTGTTCCTACATTTCCTCCCGCCCCCAAATACTTTAACCTTTTAGTCCTTGCACACAATCACTGTTCCGCAAGCTTTTCTTTTCCCAGTGCTGACTTTTCAATAGGCCCCTTCCCCCAGCACTTCTCTTCACCTTTCATAATAGCACACAGCTGGTATATACATGCAGCTTCTATTGTAGAGGATCGGCCAAGCTGCAGCTACTATCAGTTCCAGAGGGTCCCCAAGCTGCTCCAATTTACTATCCTGCCTTTCCTGATAGGTTGCCTGTTCCATCGGTAGTCCTCGTCCTATGCCTGGACCTTGATCAGGCTTGAAATACACAATAGCTAAAGCTGTCTCGGTTTTTCATAATAAAACCAACCATAATAAAACTGTGGTAACAGTTCCTCTGAAGCTGGAGCTTGACATATGGTAAAAGGTCAATATCATCAAAGGAGGAAGCCTAAATTGAAGCAGAAAAATGCATATGTGCATAATTAGATGTACAAGGCATGTAACTGAAGTGTGAGTGCATTTACCTGTGTTTTGCTGTCTGTGTGTATTCTGCAGGTGTCACTTGGTGCAAAAATTGGCCCAAGCAATGTCATCATAAGGGTTTTCAGTTAAAAAAGTGTAAAAATTGGATTAAAATGACAGAGGAAACAGCAAAGCAAAATGTGAAACTTTACTACTATGTGAGGGATTTTATTTCATAGCTTAAAAATTATTTGAATTTAGGAAGTGATTTTTCTATAATAGGCCTGCAGCAATATTTAATATTTAAAAAAAGTAAAGTGAGCAATATATTTCATTTTCAAAATATTCTACTGTGCATAGACAGAAATTGTAATTCCCCTGAAATTTCACTACCTACTTAGTTACAACTGAACATATTAAACTGTAAATGCACCTCATCTATCCTTCCTTAGCTTCCTATTGACATGTATGAAACAACCAATTAAAATGACTGCACAAATGATAACATTTAGAATGAGCCCTCTTCTGGACTGAATATAGCAAAGCTTTATAAATGTGTAAATGCAGCTCCTTTTAGTGACCGGATGCTTGAAAATAAGAACAAATTGGCATCAAAAGGAGATGAAATTTCAGGTCAAGTGATGACAAAGGCTTGTGGGTTGGGGAGCAGGAGGTATGAATTTCTGTTTGTCCTGCTGCACAGAAGGAATTAGCTGTCAGAAATATCTCTATATGTAAGAAGCAAGAGAACAGACTGAATAGTTCACAAGGAAAGACTCTGAATGACATCAATCAGCTACATAGCAGGTCATTGTTGCTTTTCTTTATTTATTTTAAGAAAATACAGCAGCCATAATTAAAGCTATCAGAAAAATGATATAAAAAACCCAACCCCACACACTAGCAGAAAAAAATAAATAAATGATGCTAAGTTTTTACACAAGTCAAGAAAAGGCCAAGCTCTGCATTGACATTGTTTCCATAATGCTTCAATTTGTGCTTAGGTTTCACAGTGGTCTCAGCACTGTGTTCTGCAAGTTATAGCCCAGATGTGCTGCAACACACAGGGAGCATGGAATGAATTAATGAAGTTGTCTCAGCCTTGACCTTGAATTTCCTCTTTGGGACACAGGTGTCCTGTTTTATCTAAGCAAAGTGGTTGCAAGGAGAGGGAGAGAAATCAGCACTAGAGTGTTTCATGAAATGCTTACTGACAACTGTTTCCTTTACTTAGTGTGTTCTGCTTTATTTTATTGAAGTTTACTTTAGGAAAACTCAGTGATAAGAAGGTAGAAGCTCTTGTCCTCACAGGCATGTCTATCTGTGGAATTTTTCTACTCTTTACACTGGTTTCCCATAGACTGTTAAGTCAAATTTTGGGTCTCATTCTTTGAAGGCACTCAGTGGCCTTGCCCAGAATGACTAAGAAATCATCTTACATTGTGGGATAAAGATTGTGGTTGACAACTCCATTTCTCAGGCATAATGGCACTTTCTACCACAAGAGTAAATTTCATCTGTGTAGAGCTTTCTTAGGTGCCTGGCCAAGAGTGTAGAAAAAACTCTTAAAAACCTTACCACCTTCCACTTCAAGTGGAAGGCACATTTCTTTGCCCTGTCTTCTCTAATAAAAGCATATAATCCCCATGCACATTTAGCCCCCTTCCCAAAAAATTCCCTAGCCCTCCCACAATAACACAAGATGCTGCTGCAACAGAGTGAGGCTCTGCTCCCATCTTTTTCTGCACACATACAGACTGCTCAGACCCTTTGCTTATAAAAACCCCTTTTGTTTTATCTACAGCATTCCCATCACCTAGTCAGCATTGTGCAGCTCTTTATTTACAGCAACTGTTCATCTTCAGCCCCCCAAGAAAATGCCCTATCCCCTAAGCCTCCCCAGAACCTCAGCTCCCTACACTGAGATAGGATTTCCCCCCTCAGAGCTCTTTCATGACTGACTTGAGAGCCTGGCCCTCTCATGCTAATGGGGTAATTAGCCTTGCAGCTCTCTTTAGCCCATCTCCAATTTATCAATTAGGCAGAGCTATAATCCTGAGGTTATTTTAGGCTACTAACTGGCATGGCAGTGACCAGAGTGCTGGTTCAAGTGCTGTTGCCCTGTCTCACACCTCCCCCTTCTCTTTTCATATCTTTTATTCTACTTTCCTGACCTAAAGTGCTCCTCTACCTGAAGGGCAGTGGTTCTCAAAGTGTGGGCCACAGCTGCCTCCAAGGTGGTCTGTGGTGGGATCTCAACTCCTCTCCTCCCCCATGTAGGGGGGAGCCCGCACTGCCACTGCAGCCTCATGGTGCATGTGCAGCCATGAGTCTGCAGCACCAGCTCCAGCTGACAGGCAGGGAGGTGAAGAAAGCTAACTCCACCCCCCACCCCACCCATGCGCGGGCCATGGAGCTACACGTGGAGGAGTACTGCCACCATGGTAAGAGCAGCATGTTCCTTGGCTGGTTCCGTGGGGTAGGCAGCAGATTGGGCTGCATGGAGTTTGGCCAGCCAGGGCAGGCTCTTGTGGTGTGCGAGCGGCTGGCACCCCACCCTTCCCCAGCAGCAGGTTGAGCTGTGCCGCACCCAGCAGTAGTGAGAGGAGGTGACACTGGGGCTAAGGACCCTGCACACGCAGAAGGCAGGTGGGGGGCCTTCAGGGATTTGCACCCATGAGGATTCATTCTTGGGGGAGGGGCTGAGAAGCAGCTCAGCTCCTGAGGGTGCCATGGAATGGACCCTGTGGGACCCCATTCCATGCAGAGCTGGATACCCCATGGTCACCCACCTGCCCACCCCCACCTTAGTGCATCCTGCCTCCCTGCCCCTCCATTTCCCTGAACTCCCTGAGCCACCCTGTCCCCCATCTCCCTGAACCCCCTCAGCCACTCTGCTCCCAGCTTTAGTCCCAGGTACTCCCTGCCCCCATATCCCTACCCCTGGCCAAACACTCTACCCTCAGTTCGTTTCTGCACTCTCCCTTCTGGCTGGACACCTGACCCCTAGCCCACTCTTACACCCTCCTTTGCCCCTGTACCCTACTCTCAGCCTGCTTCTGCACTCTACCTCCCACCTAGACCTTGCAGCCTCATCTCCTTCTACATCCCACCTCCCTTCCAGATCCTGCACCTGCAGGGATGGTCTAGACCAGGGGTTCCCAACCTGGGGTACGCATACCCCCAGGGGGTACGAGAAGCTTGTCAAGGGGGTATGGGGAATATTTGGTAAATAACTAGATTATCCTTATTGAAATATTCCAAAGGTAGTAGTGTTAGTGAAAAAAGTTGTCCTGCTGTGAGGGAAGGACTGGACTTGATGACCTCATGAGGTCCCTTCCAGTTCTAGTGTTCTATGATTCTATGATCCCTATCCCACTCACTGGAAGCCCTGTCCCACACACTGAACATTTCATTTTTGTCCCCACCCCAGAGCCTAAAGGGGTCCATAAAATCCACTAACTCCAGAACCCCAGAAGAAGTTCCCCACACCTGTCATAAATAAAGAAAACATTGAAACCTTTTGTGTTGGACATAAATTAATATTTTATTTTATTTAAAATGAAGTTTGATAAACTAACATGGGAAAGTTAAACTGCTTAATCTGTTTAATAATTTAAATTAAACCAGTCTCCCCAGCTGCAGTACTAGAAAAATGGCTCCGGAGTAATTATGTAATTAACTGGTGGTCTGTGGAAAGGTTTACATTGAGTCAGGTAGGCCATGGTCCAAAAAGTTTGAGCATCACTGCTGTAGGGCGAGCAATCCAGGCTCTCTTTGTAGGGTATGCCCACCCTTTCCCACAGAATTCACAGTTGGTTGGGGAAGGTCACCCCCACAGTTTTGTTTTAGCACACAGGCCCTTACACTATAGATACTCAGGGAGGCCATTCTCCCACTTATCTTATTTTTATTTTGTGATATTGGCGGCTGTTCAAAGCTTCTGGTTCTCCCAACTCTCCAAAATGTGCATGGGCTTTATTCCTTTGATTCTCTGCTATGTGTGTGCCAGATACCCAGAGGGTACCCAAGCTCCATTAATGAGCATGGGTGATTATCCACTGCACCTTCTTCCTTCCTCTCCATTTCAGTCTTGCAGGAGACTATCTCTTCTTCCCTTTCATATTGGCTTTAGTTTTCTTGTCCAGTGGCATCTACTGCTGGTCCATACTTTCCTTTCCCTTTCCCTTTGGATAGCATTTCCTCCCATCTGGGTGCTATTTTTCTCACCTGATGTCAGCTCTTATCCAAACTCACACCAGTTCCATCAAACTCTCCCCTGGACCTCCAGAGGTTTCTCTGCCATACAGGAATACATTTTATCCCTCTGAGCACACTCTGATTCTAAGCTTGCATATGGAATCATTCTGTGGAGTTTTACCAACTCCCACCAGGTCACAGAGCAAGCTGAGATGCCATTTGTCTGCCCTTCTTGGACACATGCCCCCCACCAGTACTGGAACAATACACAGGTTCTTGTTTTTCTTCTGCCCAAGAGTTCCCCCCGACAAGAGTATTCCGCAAAACCTCGCTCCTCACAGTCTCTTTTGTATACTTGCTATCTGCACCGTAACAGGTATGGGTTCAAATCCATGTCCATGAGTTCCTCAGGAATCTTCCCGTTTCTTTTTTACTCCCTTCCTGGCAGTGAATCCTCTGCATTCCTTGCCTGATCTGATCCCTTAAATGGTTGGCAAGGGTGGAATTTTGGGAGGGTGGGGAAGCAGCAGCCATGAGCTCCGGGACGTAGCTTGTTTTTCATTCCAGTCACTAAGGGGTGAAGGGAGCTTACCAGGTATGAGAGGCATGCATGGATTGCAAGTACTTTGTCTCACTCCCTTAGCATCCAGGGAATGGGATGAAAAGCAAGCCATCCCCACCCTCCTGAAATTCCACCTTTGATGGTTGGCCTTCTTTCCTGGGGAGTCTGCCTCCACAAACTCCTTCATCAATGATTTAAATAATAGCTCAGAGAGTACACTCAAAGTTTGTGGGTGATACCAAGCTGGGAGGGGTTTTAAATGCTTTGTAGAATAGAATTATAATTCAAAATGATCTGGACAAACTGGAGAAATGGTCTGAGGTAAATAGGATGAAATTCAACAAGGACAAGTGCAAAGTACTCCACTTAGGAAGGAACAATAAATTGCACACATACAGAATGGGAAATGATTGTCTAGGAAGGAGTACTGCTGACAGCGATCTTGATGTCATAGTGGACCACAAGCTAAATATGAGTCAACAATGTGACACTGTTCAAAAAAAGCAAACATTTTGAGATTTATTAACAGGAGTGTTGTAAGAAAGACGTAAGAAGTAATTCTTCCACTCTGCTCTGTGCTCATTAGGCCTCAGCTGGAGTGTCATGTCCCATTCTGAATGCCACATTTCAGGAAAGATGTGGAGAAATTGGAGAAGGTCCAGAGAAGAGCAACAAAAATGATTAAAGGTCTAGAAATTTGATCCATGAGGGAAGATTGAAAGGATTGGTTTGTTTAATTTGGAAAAGAGAAGACAGAGAGGACATAATAGCTTTCAAGTACCTACAAGGCTTTTACAAGGAAGAGGAAGAAAATTATTCTCTTTAACCTCTGATGATAGGACAAGAAGCAATGGGCTCAAATTGCAGCAAGGGAGGTTTAGGCTGGGCATTAGGAAAATCTTCCTAGCTGTCAGGGTGGTTAAGCATGGAATAAATTGCCCAGGGAGGTTTTGGAATCTTTGTCATTGGAAATTTTTAAGAGCAGATTAGACAAATATCTGTCAGGGATGGTCTAGATGGTGCTTGGTCCTGTCATGAATGCAGGGGACTGGACTTGATGACATCTTGAGGTTCCTTCCAGTTCTATAATTCATCAGTTTAACTGCCACATCTAAGATATCTGTTATATGTTCTCATTGAGGTGCTTGAGAAACTCCTCCAAAATCAGAGCATCCATCATTTACCCCAGAGTTTGGGTGTCTGGTCTTAGCCAATATGTAGTCCTGTCTATCAGCTTTTGGGTGAATGGCCATACAAAAAAATCCTCAATCCTTCATGCTGCTGGGAAGTTCTGTCGATACTTTTCAGTGGACAGCTGATCCAGGATGATCACCTTTACCACCTCCTAGTCCTGCTTACCATTTAAAGCCAGGTAGGTCTCTGGGGCTTCCCTATCAAACAGGGCCTTGCCACAAGCCCTGTCCTAGCCTGCACCCATAGATCCCCCATCAGAGTGGCCAGGAAAATGATAGGCTCATCTGCAAGGGCCATTTTACAGAGGCCCAGTCCCTGTGTCTGGTTATCGTTCCCTGCCACAATACTCACCATGGAGTGCTGGATTATGGCATAAACTAAGGTACCATTTAGAGCTTTGCAGTATGAGAGACATCTAAATAAAAAGAAAGAAAAACTGACCTGATTCCATTTCAAATTTTTCAAATTTTATCAAAATCAGTTGACAAAAGAGATGGGGAATAAAGATTCTCTCTAAATATAGCCATTTTCATTCAAATAAGACATACATATCCAGCTACACAAATACCCTTAACCTTCACTAACTACTCATTATTGACAAGTAGGAGGCCAGGGCTGAGAAAAAAAGATAATTGCACTTGTAAAATTAGCATTTCTACAAGTAAGTCTAGCTGTCTCTTATTGGCATTTTGTTGGCCAACTGGTACAGGTACATTTCTGATCATAACTTATTTAAATAAATAAATAAATAATCACATTGTCAATATAACCAGGAAAAATGTGAGGTCAGAGATGGCAGTGTCATGACACAGTCCTACTAAGCTCATACTTATATGGGACTCTCCTAGGAGTGACATCATGTATAGTAAAAAAACAACAAATGGTCTGGTAGCACTTTATAGACTAACAAAACCAGACCATTTGTTGTTTTTTTCTGTACACACTAACTCGGCTATCCCCTGAAGCTTCTGATGGTTTATAGTGTCCACCTGGGTGATTAATAGCTGGAAAGCTGACATCTATTGTTTCGGGTTCAGCATGCTCAGTTCTATACTGTCATCTCTCCTGGGTTTTTTTCTTAAGTGCTAGCCAGGGGTGCTCATCTCTCACTCCCACTCCACCCTTTTGCCCAATTCCTGCCCCTGCTTTGTCCCCGCTCCACCCCATTCCATCACTCCCCCTCTTCCCTGACTCTTCCCCAAGTGTGCCCCATCCCCCCCCCCCCCCCGTACTCTCTGCATGCTGGAGCTTACCGAATGCCACAAATCAGCTGTTCACAATGCTTAAGGAGCACTGGGCGGGGGGGGAGGAGTTGGTAAGTGGAGCCACCAGCAGGTGAGAAGTGTGGTGGGAGAGACAGGAATGGGAAGCTTGGAGCTTGGCTGATGGTGAGTCCTGAGCACTCACTAATTTTTCACCAGCCCAATGCTCCCATGTCTATGGTTAGTGTATTCTTCCTTCTTTGGATCTGTACATACATACAATCGTATATTTTAGTGTGTGGCACTCTGCTTCGTGCACTATCCATGTGTCACATGATTGAGTTCACAGGTTGTCATAGGGACTTGGGTCTAATGGATCTTGAGGAGGATAAATTTGTGTTGGCTGTTCTCCATCAGTTTTGGGAACCTTCAGTGCATTTTTCTAGCATGGCAAAAGAAAAAGCTCAATTGCATGTTCAATAGCAAACATTTAATCAGAAAAAAATTAATTATATTTTACTAGAAGATTTACCTGGTGTTGCTCAGGTTCTTAATACAATTATTATTAATTGTTTTTTGGAAAATGAAATGAAAATGTACACGATTCAATTACATCATTGCTCTGGGGTGGGGCTGGAGATGAGAAGTTCAGGGTGCAGGCTGCCTGGAGAGAGAGGACTACCTCAGCCCTCTCAGCACAGCAACTTGGAGCCTCTCTATGGCTGCTGCAGCACCAGGGGCACAGTTGGGTGCACGTTCCCAACAGGGGCAGGTCCAGGTTCATCTGCTCCCTGTGCTCCCCAGCCAGAGTAAGAAATGCTAAAACCTGTGCATTTTCCCCTTGCTTGTTGACAAAGGGAGACAGTCATCAGCTCCCCTCAACCTGCCTAAAGGTACTTGAGGGTTAGGAGGCCTTGGGGCTAGAGCAGTCTCAGATGGAGGTGGAGCATGCCAGCTAGCCCCTTTCACCTGCCTGGTGATTCTGTCTCTTATCTGTAAAGTTTTATGAGAAGCAATCAACTTCCAGGCACATTCTGTTTTCCTGACACAACCAAATATGAGGAAACTGTATGCTGAATTTGGTGGTCCTTGCTCCTACCATTTAGGATTTCTTGAACAGACATACAAACTCATTCAAATATATAGTACACCAGAAGATTTACCCAGATTTATAGTCTGGATAAACACTGTAGTTCCCTAACAAAATTAAACATTTTTTGTACACAAAGAAGGATAATTTTCCTTATTTATGATGTAAAAATATTATATAGCCTCTCTTGTTTACTTGTGAAAATACGTGTTCACTTTTTATATATTCAATGTCCTTTCTGTAAAAAAAATAAATTCACTTTTTATGACATGGGGCCTCTTACACTTTACATGGCTTAGGGCCTCAGAATGTTATAATCTGTTTCTATCTCCACTCTTTGCAGTAATTGCCGCTGCGCATTAATTTGCTCTTGTCTGAAATCCAATGAACTTTTTTTTGTACCTGCCAGGTGATCAGTGCCTTCCTTTCTATGCGGTGTGACTATTAGAAGCTTTTCAGGGTCTTTTACATCCCCTTTTGTTAGTCCATGAGCAACTGAAGAGTTTCCTTCATTATCCAGGCTGCCAAATCATCACAAATCATACCAGCCACTCCCTGGGAGATTCTCCATCAAGATCAAGGCAAAATCTCAAAGAAGTTCCCACCTGAAACAGAGTGGCCTCTTTGCCTGTGCACTGCACAGACACAACATACATGCTGTTGGGAGACTCTGTGCTTGTAAACACCACATGGCATTTGATTTACAGCATCACTCCGCCCCCTTTCCAGTACAGTATTCTGCAACACCCTATTTACAACAGCATGTCAGCCTCAGCTGAGTAAGGGGAGAGATTTCTCTAAGTTTGACCTTTTCTCCTCCTGACACTTCTTTCCTGTGCCATTTCTACTTTCAGGGTTAATGGGTTAATTAGCCTTGTAGCTCTCTCCAGCCCATCAGGCACAGCTATCATCATCAAGTTTACTAATTAGTTACAGTGACCAGAGTTAATTCAGCTGCTATTACCCAGCACTTTGTCACAGATGCACATGCAATGAAGCGATGAAAAAAGAATCATAGTGATGAGGGCAGTGTAAAAACATATGCAGATCAGAACAAAATAGCATTACTTCTGCTCAGATTTGCAATGTATGGAACAATTAATCTGTTTGCTTGTTCGAGAAAAGTCAGTCTTTATCTGCATTCCTCAGAACTGCTGCATCTTGTCCTTTGCTTATACACCCATGGATCCATTTTTCACCAGAACTGTATCTAGAAGATTTCATAAAAATGGTTTGGCCTCTCAAGCTGGAAAACTGCATTGTAAAGTATGAGATGAATTTTAAAAATCCAGTGATTTAATAAATTAATCTATAATTTCAATACTCACAAGAAATCTGCCTTTAATTTTGTTTTTAGACACAGTTCTTTTTTTAAAGAGCTATAATTCTGTAAAATATAAACTAAGGCCATGTCTACACTGCACATTTATTTTGGAATAAGCAATTTTGGAAAAAATATTCCAAAATATCTTATTTTGAAATAGCTATTTCGGAAAAGGCATTATACCTCATAGAATGAGGTTCATCAATGCCAAAATAAGCCACCCATTATTTCCAAATAATTTTGAAATAACGTAGATGCTCACATAGCTGTTTCAGAATAATGGCCATTATTGTGAAATAACTTTGCTGTATAGACATGTCCCATGTCGAAATAGGATATGCAATTGGCACTGTGCAAATTACGTATCTTATTTTGATTGAATTTTGAAATTTGAAATTTGGCATATCTACACAGCGCCAAATTTCAAAATAATGCACTATTTCGAGATATCCCTTAACTCTTGTGGAACGAGGGCTACAAGGATGCCAAAATACCACGTCCACTATTTCAAGACCTATCTCAAAATAGCAGGTATATTCAAAAGATGCGGGATAGCTATTTCGGGATACTTCTGGTATCCCGAAATAGCTCCACTGTGTAGACACACCCTAAAAGAAAGGGGAAAATACCCGTTATATATATGGACACCCTCTAAATTATAGATATCTGAAAAATAGACTATTAGACATGTTATATTTTGACTATTAGACATTTTATATTTTTCTTGCAAATCTCTAAAGCCAGGAAAGATTCCTATGTGCTTAAGTTTATGAACTAGAATTACTTAAACGTGCAAAGCTAACTAAATATGTAAGTCTTTGCAGGATCAGGCCTACGTTTGAGACTGCATGTGGATAGGTTGCGCACTGGGTTTCTGTGAAAGGGATACTATTTTTTATGGTGTTTTGGGGATGTGGTGAACTGAAAAAATTAACTGAGACTTTTTAAATATATTTCACAAAGGACATTGAACAGCCATATGAGGGTAGTAACATCTGGCCACATAAACAAGTGTCTGACAGATGAAAAGTTCCATATCTCTATTACCAATCTCATCCATCTGACTTGGGTTTTTTGTCTATAATTATTCTACATTTCAGTTGGAATATGAGTTTCTTACAGTCAAAGTCTTTACCAGAGTTCAACTAAAATATTCTTTTTAGCACAAGCTATTTCATAAAGAAAGAAAAAAATGTAAAAAAAAAAAGCAATCAAAACAAATTGCTCTCTTGAGCTATTTTCCAAATGCCTATATTGTTGCTTCTTCAGATAACATCTCTTTTCATGACATTAGGTAAATTCATTGCTTGCTTGACAAACTGGAAAAGAAATTGTTGATAATCTTAAAAAAAAATTAGCCAAATGATGCCAGCAAAATAGAGATCTAAGGTCATTATACTTAATATTAGATCTATTTGAGCTTTGAAGAATCCAATTTCCCCTCTCTCTTAACTCCAACTGAAAATAGTGGAGAGATGTTCAGCAAGTCCTTTATTATAAACATACATTTCCTTCTTTTTTTCTCTATAAACAATATACCTATGTGACCCGCCTTTACATTTATCTGGCTGTTGCACCTTTATTACACAGGGAAAGCCCTGGAAAACATTATCTGAAGTGACAGAAATTGTTTATTAGAAAAATTGTAGCATGATGGCAAACCATAGGAAATAATGAATAAGTAACACCATTTATCCTCAATTTCATGTTTTTCCAGTTGTTGAGTATACATCAACTCATAGCTTCCCTCCAACTCATAAACAGAAGTAGGAATAGTTTGAAACAGTAGTGTTATTTTAACAAATTGCTTCAAATACAATCAGCTGAGATTCTTGGTTCCTCAGAAAAAGGCTATATATAAATGAATGGATTAAGGTCCACAACATATTTCTGCTTCAGTTAAAGTATTCCACAGACATTCTGGTCTGTCTCTGTAAGAACTGGCATGTTATACGTAACAAAAGAAATTATTACAATGGATAAGGAAAGAAGTGTTCTATAACACTATGTGTTGCACAGTTCCTTATGTTACCATTCTGTGCATTGCCTCAACATTTTTTGTCACATTTAGGAACACAAAGAAGAATCAGCAAAAGATCCAGAGGTAGAAGCTAAGAATGATTTTGTAATGTGTCTGTTAGACACACTTCCTCTTTTACTTTCAGTTCCATACTTCCTTTTCATTACTATAATACATTGATTTGGGAAATGCTGAATTACAGTACAAGATCTTTTGCTCTTTTGGTTATGGTTTCCTTCAATATGGATCTGTTGTATATTTTAAAGTTTGTGTTCATGTTTGACCGTGAGAGGTTGAGAGCTCTTTATATAATAAGATTACAAAATGACATCAAGAAAAGATTAATCAGCATTGGAAATTTCCACTACTGTATCTTTCCAGAAATCCTGGTGTTGTAAGTCCTTATGTACCCTATAAACATGTTAGAGAAGCCAGGGACATCTTTGATTACAGTAGGGCCACAGATGGGGGGGGACAAAGAGGGCACTTGCCCCAGGTCCCAAGCCTTTTAAATGGCCACTGGAGCACCGTGCCATATGCGCTGTATGGCTCTGAGGGGGTGTGTGTGTGTGTCTCCGGGTGGCACAGAGAGCTGGCTGCCCAAGACCCTGCCCTTTCCAAGAGCACAGAAATAGGCCCTCTGCCCCTTATCTAAAGGCCCACGGAGGCTATCGGTTCCCCTGGATTGCAGTGTAGGCCAAGCTGAAAATCTTAACAGAATACACATTTATATATAAAAAATGTTTACTGTTTTACATGAACTGTAATTGCATGCCTTAACCTTACATATAACCTTTGACTGCACAGAGTACAAAGAAGCTGTGCAGAGAACTACAATATATTGAACGTATATTCCACTTTGCAATTTACAGACAAACCCACACTTCAAGTGTAATGTCTTACTACTTTGGATAATATTCAGATGAAAATGTACAATTTTATTTTGTAGTGTTTATTATGTAATATGGATCGTTCATTTTGCAGAACTAACCAGCCATTACAAATGTAAAGCAAGTTTAAGAGGGAGAGAGAAATTAGAGGATGCAAGCAAGTCAGGTAGGTAGAAAATCTCTTCAGTGAGGTGAAGAGATACAGGAAAGCTGTCTCAGCACAGCAGCTGCAAAGGAGACAACTCTTGAAAGAACAGTGGTGAGACCTGTGTCAATGCATTGGGGAGGAGATTGGCAATATATAAATGAGGTGGGAAGAGAAACAAAGACTATGAAATAGGTCAATGTGAGTCTTTGGGCTTGTTATACAAAACAATGAAGGAGATTTCTAGCTATATTTCTATTCTTCTCTTAGGGCCCTCTCCCAGTCCCTGATCTACCCATAACTCCCAAATAAAAGCCATGGTCCCACCTCTCTGTGTAGTCACTTGCCTTGACCGCCATGTCACTACCCAGCTGGATCCCTGGTGCTTACTGAAGCTTTGTTCTTGATCCCATGGACACATGCTTGCATCTGACTCAATTTTTTACACTGGCTTCTAATCCAGAAACTTGGCTTCTAATCCTTGGAGACTAGTTTTGGACAAATGAGTCTCATGGGGATGCTAAAGATCAGGTTTGTGGCAATGAGGAGGTTGAGTGGGGCCTAGCCTGCCCCACCTTTCAGTTTTGTGAAACCCTTGCTGTAACCTGTTAAAAACAGCCTGTTCCTGGATTTCATTAATGTGGGAGACAGTATCTGAAGGATTCAATTACATGAAGGTATCACAGATACCAAAGAGACAGAATATGGCCCAACAGTGGGCTGCAGACATTGCTTGAATGACAGAATTCTGAAGCACTGAAGGGATTTCTGTTCATTTTAAGTAAACTTTGGCAGTTCTGTGATGATCTATTTGTTCTCCCTTTAAATCTTTTTTTTCTAGCAGTCTCTCCAACCTTTCCGTATTCCACAGAATACCTGAGAGTAATCACATTTAGAGAATATGGTTTTGATCTCCAAAATACCTTTTCTGAAGATCCTTTTATACAAATTGACAGGCAGAAAAGGAGATGGCTGGTTAACATCAATGAAACAGAGTTTCCTCAGAAGAGTCTGTGTTTTATTTTGTCTTAAAAAGCCTTAACATGTTTGAGTACTTTGGAAATTGCCAAAGTGACAGCAGCAGAGACTTACAAACTTGAACCAGAGAGAATTACAGCACAGAATACAGTGGTGCAACCTTTGGTAATACCACCCTGTCAATGCATCTCAGTCCAGTTCTGGATTTACTACCTCTAGGACTGAAACAATTTTCATACTCTTTTGGTCCCTGGTATTTCTGCTGAACCAAGTTCTTTGATGGCTACATTGACTCACTAAGAATTCACATTTTGCATAGTCTATTGAACCACTCTCAAACAGTAGCATAGATCCAGTTTCTTTGAAATAAAGACATCACTGTGGTTAGACTATTATGTTCTCTTCCTGCAAACTCAGTGACTGAAGTCATTGAATCATCCCCTCCTAGGTTGTGGGCATGGAGAGGCCAGAGGGGAAAAAAACAGCAGAGGCAGGAGATGCATAGATTTTTGGAAGCCTGACACACATGGGACTTTTTCTCTGTGCTCCCCTTGAAACAGCATTAATTATACCCCTCTTACTGCTTCATTTCTTCCTTTCTCACTATGTAGTAGAAAGCTTGGTACAATTCTCTGAGTTTTTCCTGCTACCTGGCCACCCCTCTTTTGCCACATAGTAAGCGGGTTATTGAGATATGTTATGAAACAGTTAAATCAAATGGGAGAGCAACCCACAATCTACCATTTCTCGTTAGCAGTTTTGCTTCCCTCTACACTATACAAATGTACAGAGGGAGAGGAGGTAGGGAAAACTGGGGTCTTGATGTAAAAAAAAGTTGACAAATTCAGGGGTGAGTCTATGAGAAACTCATAGTGCATGAAAGTGTAAAATTCAAAGAGAAAACGATGAAGTCCCAGGATACATACATTTCCTTAGAGAAAAGTTTTGGGGGGTTGGTTTATTCATTTAACAAATAATGGCTGCCAAATACAGCCATCAGCAGGGCTTGAATCTGGGGTGATCAGCATGAGAAACTATAGGCTACTCCCAATTCCTCTTAAGGCAAATATCTTTAGGTATGAGAAAGACGCTTTCTGCCACGAGAGGTTATCAGGGCCATTCTCTACTAACCACCCTATCTACCTAATTTATTTAATAGCTGTCAACATACAAATATCTAGATATTCAGCCTAACACTAACATTTTAGTAATGTATGGAACTAGGGAATTGTCAGACTGGTTCACAGCCAATGTCCATCTAGTCCAGAATCCTGTCACTAATGGATGCCAGTACTAGATGTTTCAGGGGAAGGGGTAAGAACCCTTCCAGAGAAGATTTGGGATAATCTACCCAACTATAGGTCTACCTGATTTTTAATAATTAGGGATTGGTTTAAACCCTGAAGCATGAAATCCCTTCCAGAATTTTTGTTAGGAATAAACCATTATAATCCTGGATACTCTTATTATCTATATAAAGGTCCTCTTCCTTTTGTAATTTTGCTCTAAGTTCTTTGCCTCCATGATTTCCTGTTGCAGTGATTGCCACAGTCTAATCAGACGTTGCATGAAAAAAATATTTCCTCTTTTTTTTTTTTTTTTTTACTTAGCCACCTTTTAATTTCATTGAACATCTCCTTGTTTGTGTTAAATGGAACTGGGGGGAAGAGGCTGAATCTCAGGTGGTGAGAACGTGCTGAAATTATGTTCCTCAATTGTAGATAAATTTTGGCCACTTCATCTCATAGAGAACACTAATTATAGTTCAGTACACTTTGCTACTTTAAATCTAATACAGGAGACTCTTGCAATTTGCAGAAACACTATTCATGGCTCTGCGTATTTGTGAGATCTCCTATCCCAGCCTGGGAGTGTGGCGTGGGCCAGCAGCTGCAGGTTGAATTCGCTACGGCTGCCCAGAGTCTCAGTGAGTTCCCAGAGGCTCCCACACCCGTGGTGAATTCCCACCACTGAGTTTGGGAGCCATGGGGAGTTCACTGTGGGGGTCACGGCTCCCAGTATTCACAAATTTGCAATTTGCAGTGGATGTGAGAATGCATCCATCATGAATGGTGAGAGTTTTCTGGACTGTATCACCTATCCCTCCAAGGGAAATCAATAAACTTAATACTTCTATGCATGATGCCTCTTTCTGACTTTGGCTATGTCTACGCTGCAGAGGTATTCCGGAAAAGCTCTGCCGTGTCCAAGGAACACGTCTGCTTTACCAAAAAAAGCAGACGTGTTTTTTTGGCATCCCTGTAAACCTCGTTCTATGAGGAAGAATGGATGTTCCAAAAGAGGAACATCCATTCTTTTCCCGACATTTGGCCAAATGTTGGAAAATACTCTTTTGGAAGAAAAGCGGAAAAAGATACGCAAATTGCAGTTCGCAATTTGTGTATCTTTTTCCAACTTTTCTTTTTAGTGTAAACATAGCCTTTAAGTTCTGTTTCTTGATTTTTTGGTTCATACACAACTACCATAATTTGAAACCTCTCTCATACAATGGAAAATAAATCCACTGTGTCCTTGAAAGAAAGGGGTTGTGGATTACATAATTTGAATTTTTATTCGAAACCATGAGAAGGGAATTGTTGTGAAGAAAACTGGGAAGAAAGGAAGTGGGGGAGCATCCTCATAAAATTCATGCTGTCAGGTGTTTTGCACAAAAGACCTTGAAGAAATGAAAAGCTCCTGAGAAACCAGTGAGTTGCTATGTTCATGAAACCAGGCCAAACAAAAGCATGCACAGAAACATTGTAACCTTCTGAAGGACTTAAACTGGGTTGAAGAATGTGCACAGTAAATTTCCAAACACTAGAAAGTGGGGAGTCCTCACAGAATCTTGTGTGCAAAACATATTTACCATTTTTATTAATTTCAATGTTGCAGACGTAGGTTTCCATATACCACCTGCTCTTTCTCACTCCTGCAAATGAAGCTATCAGCGACACAGAAAAAGGCTTTTAGTTGTCTTTTATCAGTCAGCATTTACCAGCAAACTTTCTCTGGTCATCATGCTAGCCTTCATAGACATGACATTTGGGAGTTAATATTAACAACTTGAGAGCTCCTATGCCTGAAAGGACCATTTTAAAATAAGCCAGAGGAGCTATGGTGTTATAATTATTCTGAAAAGACATAAAAAAGTAGGAACTAATGACTACTAGTAGGCTATGTCTAGACTGGCATGATTTTCCGCAAATGCTTTTAATGGAAAAGTTTTTCCATTAAAAGCATTTGCGGAAAAGAGCGTCTAGATTGGCACGGACGCTTTTGCGCAAAAGCACTTTTTGCGGAAAAGCGTCCATGCCAATCTAGACGCGGTTTTGCGCAAGAAAGCCCCGATCGCCATTTTCGCCATCGGGGCTTTTTTGCGCAAAACGGTTCTCAGTTGTCTACATTGGCCCTCTTGCACAAAAGCATTTGCGCAAGAGGGCTTTTTCCCAAACGGGAGAGTCATTGTATTTGTGCAAGAACACTGACGATCATACATTAGATTGTCAGTGTTCTTGTGCAAATTCAAGTGGCCAGTGTAGACAGCTGGCAAGTTTTTCCGCAAAAGCAGCTGCTTTTGCGGAAAAACTTGCCAGTCTAGATGCAGCCGTACAGTAATAGAAACAATACTATAAAAAAGAAATCTGGATATGGCAGCAGCTAAACAGATGCAATGGTAAGTGTTTGAGTCCTGGGGTTTTTCACCTTGCTTTGTAGCATGGGGTGCAGGCCATTAGAAGTTTTAAACTGGTGTAAATGGCAGATTCTCTGTAATTTGAAGTCTATAAATCATGATCTGAGGACTTCAGTAACTCAGCCAGAAGTTGTGGGTCTGTTACAGGAGTAGGTAGGTGAGATTCTGTGGGTTACAATGTGCAGAAAGCCAGACTAGAATGGAAGGATCATCATGATTATCAAAAATCTTTGAGGACAGAGATTGGGATTATAAACTATGCGTATTTCCTATGCTTCAGGGTTCAAAACTTGCATCTTTTCCTGTTTCTTTTTATTGTGTAAATTCATGGACTAAAGACTGTCTTGGTAATTTGCAATCCACCTTGAGGAAGAGGCAGTGGGTAGTTTTGCTACCCAGGAGAAGATCAGGAAACAAATAGTGATTCTGGAGATTTTCATTTAGAGGATTCCTGATTCCCCTTTGAGTAGTGCTCTTGTGAAACATTTTCCTGGTACAACTGACCTCCCCCCCGCCCCGAGCCATGGTGACTCAGCAGTGCTGACTGGTACATTGGAAGGAGGTGCAGGCAAAGTGCTGCCACATCCTGCCCGTCTTTCTGTTCCTTGTTCACCTGCCTGAAAGCAAGAGCACTTTGCACACTGCTACCACCTGCAATACAGATAACCTGTGCAGACATGTAATGGTGGTGTTCCCTTATGCTGCCTTACTTCCTTGTCCAAGAGGGTAGCCATTATCATAATATGGCCTTGTGAATGAGTTCACTTGTTCTAGGGTGCACCCTTTGAATGCCATTCAACCCTCTGAGTGTCATTCAACCCTCTCCATCAGAACAAAACAATTATAGCATAGCGGAAGCTTCAGGGGATAGCCGAGTTAGTCTGTTACAGAAAAAAAAAACCAAATGGTCTGGTAGCACTTTATAGACTAACAAAACATGTAGATGGTATCATGAGCTTTCATGGGCACAGCCCACTCCGGTCATCTGAAGAAGTGGGCTGTGCCCACGAAAGCTCATGATACCATCTACATGTTTTGTTAGTCTATAAAGTGCTACCAGACCATTTGTTGTTTTTTATAGCATAGTGATCTGTCTAACAAGCGATCTGTCTACACCTCCATTGTGAGCATACATATGGATCAATGCTAGCTGACACATCCAGTGGAAAGAGCAAGGCCATTTTAGAATTTTAAATGTTCCATCTGAGATGTATCAATGTTTGATTCATGATACGTCAAAACATGCTATCTGTATCATTTTCTGTTTCTGAAATATGTATATATAAAATAATCAAGAACCAGAAGAGCTATCTCCTCTCCTCTCACTTACTGAGATGTAAAGAAGGAGTTAGTCAATGGAATAGCATTGGTATAAGTGAGAGGAAAATAAGACCTATACATTATCTTTATGGTAGGCATTTATGCCACATTTATCAACATTGTACCAGAGTGTAGAGTTCCCTCACAGTATTGCTATAGATCATGCATTGTCAGAAAATATCTTACAAGTTTGTTCTCTCATGAATTTTATAAACTGTACAGATTTTTAGTGAAGCAAATCATTCTAGTAGAGTGGTGCCAACTAAAGACAACAATATGTTACTGGCTACAAGAAAAATATACTAGGAAAAAGGAGAAAACCCCAAGAATATCATGCTCAGTCCTGGGATGTGAATTTTCCTTCCATCTGTCACTGAACTTTACTTTTATTTATTTCTATTAGGGGACTGTGGCCTCCCCTCAGCAATCCTCCCCCCCCCCAACTGGCTGCTTTCACAGCCAGAGAACCTGATAATCTTGCACTGAGCTCCCGCTCATCAGACCCTTGGATGGGCCCCTCTATCTGAATGCTCTCAGCACATCCCACTCACTTGTGCTCTTGAATCACCAGCCAGTCCCCACTGTCCGCACCCTTCCCGCTCCTGTGCCACCCGTCAATAAAATAGTCCATGACCCACAGGCCATCCCCCTCCTTCCATCCCTAGCCCCACCTCCATCTTCCATTCCTACACCCCCATTCCCCTGCCTCCATTCCTACACCCACCATACTTCTAAGCCTCTCCCCACCCTGCCTATCTCCCTCCTTCCATCCCTAACCCCATCTCTGTACTCCACTCCTACACTCCCATTCTCCATTTCCCTAACCCTAACCCTCCCTAACCCCTCCACCTCCACAGCCCCACACTTCCCATCCCCTTGCCTCCATTCCTATATTTCCCTCACCCCCACCATCCCCTCTTACTGCGTCACCCATCCCCATATACACCCTTGTCTCCTTTCTTCTCTCCCTATGCACACCCTGCTCACACCCACGAACAGGCAACCTAACCAGCAAAGAAATGGTACCAGGCCCAGATGCCGGAGTTTCTGTGAGAAGGCTGCTCCAGGTGCTGTGACAGCGGGATCTAGGCAGCTTCCAGGAGAGAAGAGGCAGCAAAGGTGGCATTGCCGGGGTGCTGTGAAGTAGGAAAGGGAAATTTCTGTGGGCAGAGGAAATGGAAAGGAGGCAGAGAAAAAGGCTGGAGGGAGGGTCAGAGAGTGGGGGTTCCTTTGGGATGCCAGGTTGAGAAGGGGGATGGGAGTCTGTGAGGAGGCAGGAGGGAGGCTGAGGACACACATGGAGGATGGAAAGAGGGCCAGGGAGCAATGCAGTGAGAGCGGGTCTGCGGGCGCCACCATGCAGAGGCAGGTGCCCCCGTCATGGCTAGCCCACCCCAACTCGGCCATGATGGCAGTCACTCCAAATGTTGCTGGGCCTCCCCTTTGTGATGCCTCAGGGGTTGTTGGGACTGCAGCAGTGGTTTTCACCAGGGCAGCTTGGTGCTGGTGTGGCCAATTGGTGTGCAGCAGAGGATGGGATGGTGGGTGACTGAGGGTGCAGAGCCTGCCTTTGTTCCCAGCACGAGTGGGCCATGCCCGGGGTGTCACACCAGCTGAAGCAGCCCCCTGCGCTGAGGGGCTGAGAACCCCCACCTGGGAGGAGCACGGCTTTGTGGCCCCCATTCCCAGGCAGCAAGCCAGAGCTCAGCCTGCCTCATGCATGTGCTCACACATATCAGCCAGCTGCCAGAAGTGGACATGTCACAGTGTTTTCTTCCTTTGAGCAGGAGGTCACTAATGCCAGCCTGGCACACAGCCAACATCTTCCCTTAGTCACCAGGCCCCATGCTGCTTCCCCTGTGGGCCCACTCCCGTGTGGTGCCTCAGGCCCTCTGGCTGCCAGGAAGGCCCCCCAAATCCCCAGGTCCAGCTGCCCCAGAGTCTCTATCGGGGGTTCCCCTCCATGCAGTGGTGGTGGCATTGCTGCAGCCCCATTCCCTGTGGCAATTCGATCTGGAGCGGCGCCCAGGCCCTGGATGGAATGGCTCCCTGCCCTGGACACTGTTTGGGGATGGGCAAAGCTACCAGGCAGCCAGGCTTGGGCAGATACTGCCTCCCAAGGATCCTGCCCACTCAGCTCTGGCCGCAGCATTTCGGGAGGCAGAATCTGCCCAGGCTGGGCTGCCAGGTAGCTTTACTAGGAAGGCTGTGGGAGGGTGGAGCCTGTGGGATGCAGAGTGACATGATGACATCACTCAGTCGTCCCACAGAAAAAACTTTTTCATATATATAGAGAGAGATTTTTTACACTGGACATTTAGAAACAACCTGTGTGTTAAAACCTTCTAATATTCATGTGAAGAATCATATTTCCTCTGTTATGTTATTTTTGTGGTGTAACAAATGGAAGTTTTAAATGAATAATTAAAGATCATGTATTGTTTTCATATTCTAAAAGGTAAGGGATAATTTGTTAGCTAGGTACTTAAGTGCACATGGGCAATTAAATCTATAAATGGCTCATCCAACTGTCATTTGAAACCTGCAGATAATTTCTTCATGTACTAATACCAGTTAGATCTTTTTTAGATCCAATCATCACTTCTAGAGCCATTCACAGTATTACTGACTATGCATCTTGCATCACAGCCAACCTGTGTTTTTGAGACATTGAAGGATTTGTGTATATATTCAGCCACAGGGAGTGCACTAAGGGGTACACCAGTAAAACCTAGCTAAGCCTTATGAACATGTACTTCTGGCTGCCCCAATGGCCTTCTGCTCTTCTTTGCCTGATGATTACATCAGGAATAAGCATCTGCTTGGCAGGGCACATAGGGCATGTCTACACTAGGAAATTATTCCGAAATAACTTATTTTGAAATAATAACTCCCAAAATAATAATTTTGAAATTGCGTGTCCACACTCCAGGGAAGCCTCAAAATTAGTCTGAGGCAGGATCCCTTAATGTGGACATGCAATTCAATTTAGAGCTCCAGGAAGCACTGGGGAGTAATTACTTTGAATGACTCTGAAGAGTAGTTATTTCAAAATAGCAGCAGTGGAGCATCCACACTACCGCAATTTATTTCAAAATAAGCGCTATTACTCATGGAAAGCAGGAGTTATTATTTTGAAATAACCAGCCCATTATAAATAATGGGCTTGGTAGTGTGGACGCTCACTTGTTATTTCAAAATAATGGGGGTTATTTTGAAATAGCTCTTTAGTATAGACCAGGGCATAGACAGCACACAGCAGCAGTCATGAAAGGTTCACAAAAGTGGTGAGAATCAGGACTAAGAACATCGCATTCCACTTTCTCAGGAGTAGAATTCTGGGGATAATGGATAACACAGAAGAAGATTATAATGGGAGAAACGGACTAATAGTGGTCTGGCAGCAGGCCAATTATTTGTGTAGACACGTAACCAGTAAACGTTGACAGACTGGCTTTGCGGTTTAATGCAAACATAATGTTTGAGAATTAAAACGCATAAACTGTAATAAATTCAAAGACATCCTAAGAGAAGATTGTCAGTCTCTATTGAAGGCCTATAGATTTTTTAGTGGACAAGATCAGAAGTGGTCAGTGAACTCAGCAACTCTTTAGGCTTTGTCTTCACTGAAAGTTCTTTCAGCAGGAAATATGCTAATGAGGGACTCATTAGCATGTATCGCAATCTCATTAGCATATTTTCTGCCATTTCTTTCTGCGCAAGGGGTTTTTGCATGAAAAGAAGCAGCGTGGACGGGTTTTTTTTGTGCAAAACAGGGTTTTTGGCAAAAAAAAAAAAGAGTCCACACTGCTTCTTTTTGCGCAAAAACCCCTTGTGCAAAAAGAAACGACAGAAAATATGCCAATGAAAGTGTGACTCATGCTAATGAGTCCCTCATTAGCATATTTGCTGCAGGAAGAACTTGTAGTGAAGACGTAGCCTTCAGTGTTTTTTTATCCTTAGCAATAGCCCTGTGTCTTTCTCTTAATACCTTTTCCATTTACTGCAGAAAAAGAGGTAGCACTGCTTATAAACTTTCCTACGTTATTCACATTTACACATAACCAGTAAAACAATGGCAGACCCTAAAGAATTGTATTGCAAAATGTAAGATGTATGTGCATGGTATGTTTTTAAAACCCGTATAACTAACAAATCACAATACATTTTCAGTGGTCATCCAATTATCACATGTGAAAATTTGGGATAATTTCCCTGCCCTGTTTCAAGTTTCTATCATGGCAGGGGTATGTGTGAGCCTATGAAATCTCAGAAACTAGAGAAAATATTCACACACATCTCAAAAAACTTCAATTTTCTTACAGCTCAAACATTAATGATTCTAGACATTAGTTCATGATTTGTGATAAGACTTGTGTGATTATATCAATATTCACAAAAACATTTTGAAATAATTTCCTATGAGGCATATTTGGGTTAGAAGATCACACAGTACTGCAATGCTTTAATTTTACAAAATAATAATCCAAAGTCCAGTACAAGATGCCATGTGCATTAAATGCATAATGGTTCATTATCCATGCATTGTAAAATCGTTATTTTAAATAACCATATTTCATTTCAGTGGACAGAATGTAAACCACTATGTATTTTTATGTAAAATAGATCTGCGCTATTATTTATTCATGATTTTTAAAAGGATCATTATTTTTGATGGACAGCTTCTGTCAAAAGATTTATGTATGAACGCTCATGTTTTCCCATAATAAGGTTCAATCAATAAACATTTGAAAATGGTACTTAAAATTCAGTGTTACCAGGATACACATTTTAACTCTAATTAAAAACAGGTTTTTTAATTTGGAAACTAGATTACACTCAAATTAGTTTTAATTATACAAAAACAAATATATTATACGAAATCTTGTAAAAAGCCCTATTTGAAAGATATTTTTACAGCTGCTATTTTTATTCCTACAATATATTGCAAATTATAAGCTAAATGCTGCTCTGACATTAACCCCCTTTCTCAGGGTATGGCTAGGTTGTGGGGGCTTTTTGGGATATCGGAGGTATGCCGAAAAAACTCTGCTGCATCCAGGGAACGCATTTGCTCTTCCGCTTTTTTTTTTGCAGAAGAGCAAACATGCTCTTTTGGAAGCCCCTGTATTCCTCATTCTACGAAGAAGGGGGCTTCCAAAAGAGGGTTTTTTCCCGACATTTGGCCCAATCTAGATGGGCCAAATGTCAGAAAAGCCTCGTCCGACAAAAGAATTGGAAAAAGGTACGCAAAATGCGGAGCGCATTTTGCGTACCTTTTTCCGACAAAAACTTGTAGTTTAGCCGTGCCCTCCGTGGTATTGCACAAGGTGCAGGTTAAAGGGTATAATTTGGTCCTGTATCTTTAAACCAGTGTTCTGCAACATGTTAGGGTGAACATTTTCAGATGTGATATCCTGACTTTAAAAGACGCTGAGCACCTCCAGCTCTTACTGACTTTAATAGATTTTGTAAATGCTCAGCACTTCCGAAAAGTTCCCTCTGTCTAGATGCATTCATATGGATTTAGGAGCCTAACTTTAGGCATCTAACTTTACGAGAAATTGCCATAGGGTTATGTTTTTTGTTGTTGAAGATTACAGGGTTTTGTGGTTTTCCACACACAAAGAGCCACCATCACTTCAGTCTGAGGGATTTTTATTATACATTAAGAAAAATAAACCACGAAAGAATGTAAATCTCCATGAGAGAGCACAGCATGTGGGAGATTCATGGTGTAACTATTTTCAGCTGCAATTGCTCTCCTAAATGGAGGGCCACATTAACCAAGCACAAACCTTAAAAACATAAAAGTTCAATGCACAGAAAAATAGAGTCAGAGTCTAATTCTTTGCAGACATCAAATTAATTGACTTCAGTTGGGTTTTGCAAGCAGAGAATTTGGCAGCAGTATAGATTCTTTGCATTGGGATTTACCCCTACAGAAGTAGTGATAGTTGTTATTTTCAGAGACATGCTATTGTCATTCTTTGCCACTGACTTTCATTTAGGATGTGTCTAGAGTACAGGGTTTTTTCGAAAAAAGTGCCCTTTTTTCGAAATAACTTCCCCTGCGTCTAGACTGCTGCCGCATTCTTTTGAAAGTAAATCGAAAGAACGCAGCAGTTTTTTCAACCACGGAAAACATCGTTTTACGAGGAATAATGCCTTTTTTCGAAAGTGCTCTTTGAAAAAGGCACTATGTAATGCAAACTGTCCTTTTTCGAAAGAGAGCATCCAGACTGCCTGGGTGCTCTCTTTCGGAAAAGCGGCTTCCTTTTTCGAAAGTACTGGTTGTATTCTAGACGCTCTTTTTCGAAAGAGGCTTTTTCAAAAATATCTTTCGAAAAATCCTCTTTCGAAAGAGGCTTGCAGTCTAGATATAGCCTTAGGGTATGTCTACACTACAATGTTATTTCGAAATATCTTAATTCAAAATAGTTAATTCGAAATAAGTTATTTCAAAATAACGCGTCTACACACAAAATGCATTTTGAAATAGCGTTTTTCTATTTCGAAATAGCTCATCCGCACTGAGTGGACGCTGAATCGCATTTAAGGCTGGCTGGAACCAGGTCCGGCAGGGCATCGGGTCAGGAGTTACTTTGTGTGGCTGCTGCCTGAGGCTATCTGAGGCCTGTGCTTAAAGGAACCCCCCACCCCCCAGGCAGCCAGTTCTCAGCTTTCCCTGCTTGCTTGCCTACCTCCATGAGGGACAGCAAAACATTTTGTCTTTGCATGCTCTGGTTGCCCTCACTCAGGACAGCACAGCACTCTGCAACATGGAGCCAGAGCTGCCCCTGGGCACTCTGGTGCTTCTCATGGATGCATTGCTGCGAGCCTGGCTGTACTTTCTGTAGGCTGCAATCTGGGAGGTCCATTGGGGGGCTGTCAGGATCCAGGAGGCCCTGTGGGAGAGCTTCCACCCTGAGGAGCACTAAGAGCTTCCCTGGTCTGCCCCACTAGGGGCTTGTGCCTCATTCCTCCCTCACATCCTTCCACTTACCCCTCCTTAACCCCCCTTCCTGATGTCAAATAAAATACATGTATTTTCATGAACACAAACTCTCTTTATTTAACAAAACTGGGGCGGGGGAGAATGAAACTGGTGAGACTGGGAAAAGGAGGTGGGAGAGGGGAGGGGGAAACCTGGAAGGAGGGAGCTGGAGAGGGGAAGCAAGGGGAAGAAGGGTGAGGGAAAGCTCAGGGCTCAGGGTTGGGGGTCTCACCGGACCAACTTGATTTTCATGCAAACCTGCTCCTGGGTTCGCATGTGGCCTTTGGTGGCCAGGCTGGCAGCTATCCTGCCATGGTTATGGCTGCATGGCTGCATTCCTCCGTCTAGTGCGGAGATCATGGATGTTGGGGGCATCCCCCCCAAACCTGAATAAGGTCCATGATCTCCACCCTGGACCAGGAAGGCGCCCACCTTCTTCGGGCCCTGGCAGGCTGCTGGGAGCTGGCAGACTGCTCCTGGGGAGCGGTGGAGGGCTGGCTGCCAGTGGCTTGCTGGCTCATGTTTTGGGGCCACTGGGTCAGGGGCAGGGACTGCTGGCTCTGGGCTGGCAGGTTTGGAGCTGGCACAGGCACTGTGGCCAGAGTCGACCCCTTTAAGGGCTCCGGGGAGGGAGAGGAGTGTTCTTGGTTGAGGCTGGAGTAGCCACCAGGGCACCCTGGGAAGGCTGGAGGCCCCCTATTTCGATATGTGTCTACACAGCACTTATTTAGAAATAGCAATTTCAAATTTGGCGTTATTCCTCATGGAATGAGGTTTACCAAATTCGAAATAAGCACTCTGCTATTTCGATTTAATTTTGAAATAGCGGTTTGGCTGTGTAGATGCTAGTAAAGTTATTTTGAAATAACTTTGCTGTGTAGACATACCCTTAGTGAGCAGAGTGCCATGAAAGGCATGCTTCAGCCACAATTGTCCCTAGACAGGTTTATATATGGGTGTTTAGTGAACCAGGTACCCCAAAACCATTCAGATGGTTAGTAGGTTTTGACATCCCTTACTATTCACGGGCAACAATAACTTTTTACAGAAATTCATTAGCAGAGCTCTCTGATTAGTGCCCATTTGTCAAAGGGACAAAACAATAGATAAAAACAAATTTTATTACTCTGCAAAATGCACCTCAGAGCAACAACGGGGCAAATCTATTCCTGATGTGAGAACTGATTTCAAAGGAAGTACAACAGGGATGGATACACCATTGCACGAAGTGGGCTTCCATTTTGCAAAAATCATAGCCAATTCTGACTTTTTGTTAGTGCTTGAAATTTCTTTAAACATCTAGACTGGAAATTTTCAAATAAATGTTGATGTGCCAGAACATAATCTGTATAGTATGTTCATGGGAGAAGAATCCATTTTTCCTGTAGATAAGAAAAAGCTATAATGTCAGCACTTGTAAGCATGCATCCATCAGCAATAAACAGAAATGGCAGCCAGTTGTGGAAAATGACTAGCTGGGTACATAACGACTTGATGCAATAGTGTATGTTTAACCTTTGTTGGAAATATATGCAAATTGTACTCCCATAACTAGCTCATTCTCAGGCAATTAAACAGTTGTGCTAATTAAGAAAATGTCAGGATCTCTATTAATGGGGAGGGCTGAGGAAAAGATGTTTGGATAAAGGAAAGAAGAATGGGGGAGGTCATTTTGGAGAGCACATCTGATTTGTGCATAATATGAACAAAGATATAAAATTAATTACTTTCAGTGATGCAGTGTAATTGTGAGACATCTTGGAAAGTTACTTTTAAAAACTGAGTATAAATCTGGCAGTGAATTATTACACATATGTTTGTGTGACTGCAAGTCATTTTCCCTTTAATCCTACTTTATACATTTGTTGCTTACATTTTATTTATTTCTAGTTTGGTGTGCAACGTATTTATTGTGTCTACATTTTAAATTTGGTCCAGCTTCTACCACCCTTTATTCACAAGTAGTCCTGTTGATTTTAGGGGAACCGCTTGTGGATAGTGGTACTCCTCAAAGCGAGTAAAGCCTGGGAGACTCTGGTCCCCTCTTTATGTAATTAGAGATGGGCCTAAACTGTAACATTTATTGGTACTTTTCCATCATTCGAATTTTGAAGGGTCTTATACAATAAAAGTTGATCAGAACCATGCCAAAGCTTGGGGTTTGGTTTGCAAATAAATGTAAACCAGGCTAGTCTTAGGGGATAGCCAAGTTAGTCTGTTACAGAAAAAAACAACAAATGGTCTGGTAGCACTTTATAGACTAACGAAACATATAGATGGTATCATGAGCTTTCATGGGCACAGCCCACTTCTTCGGTCATCTGAAGAAGTGGGCTGTGCCCACGAAAGCTCATGATACCATCTACATGTTTTGTTAGTCTATAAAGTGCTACCAGACCATTTGTTGTTTTTTTTAGGCTAGTCTTGCACATCTTTCTTGCAAGCTTGTGAACTTTCACTTAAAAAATAGTGAAAACTTGTTTATTTTAAAATACTAATCTCAATTAAGCTAACACATGTATCCTTGCAAGGAACTTACCAGGTTTTCACTGAGAGATTAACCAGGGTGTGAAATAAGCATTTTAAGTAATAGCAATGCAGAGACATCAATAATTAGGTCCTCAGAAATGAAGTTCTGGCCCTGTTGAAGTCACTGGCAAAATGCCCATTGACTTCAATAGGTCAGGATTTCACTCCAGATGTTTATTATATAGCATATGGTGGTAGCTCATTCATGCTTCACAATAAAGAAAAGTTGTCATGATGGAAAATAAATTGTTTTTAATCTTGGTTTCCCCTGGGTTTCATCATCAAAACATCTGCAGAGCTGTAGGAATTTGAAAAAAAATCATCTAGCAAACTCATTTTTCATTAAGGTCACCGGATTTGGAAACCTTTGTGGAAGAGTTTATACAGTCTTTTAACCTATGATATTTAAAAATAAGCATATTACTGGTCACAGTTGATGCTGTTTTGTTTTAGCTCTGAGCTTTTATGAGGTGCTGATAGCTTTCAAAGTGCCTTGAGCACAATCAGAATTGCAGAATTGTTCACCTTCACTTCTTCTCAGACACATTCAGTTCTATCAGTCCATCTAACCCAACCCTATTACATTCAGAATCCCTTTGGCTTATATTCTCGACAGTCTTTTCCTCTTTGAATATCATCCTATCTCTCTCTCCTTTTCTTTTGCATGCAGCATGCCATTTAGCCTAGCTTCTTGGAATTCTTCTTCCTAAGGTATGCTTCCATATTCTTCAGTACAGTCCACTCTCAACAAATTGGTGGTTTACTTCTTTATATTTCCGCTGTCCCTGTTCATGCAGTACTTTCTGCCAACATTACTATCTTGCTGAACACTTAGGCTATGTCTACACTGCACACTTATTTCAGAATAACTCATGCTATTTCAAAATAACAGAGTACGCGTTTGTACAGCAAGCCCATTATTTTGAAGTCTACAAGCCCATTATTTTATAATAATTTTGAAGTAACGGGCTTCTTACTCTGACTTCTGCAGCCCTAATTTCATGAGGAGTAAGGGAAATTGAAGGAAGAGTGTTCTTCCTTCGACTTCCTGCTGTGCAGACAGTGCCAAAAGTTGAGTTAAGGTACTTTGACTTTAGCTATGTAATTAACGTAACTGAAGTTGTGTATCTTTACTCGACTTTAGCTCGCAGGTAGACATACCCTTAATCTCCTTCCACTTGCATAGCTGTTGTTTGCCATGACAATTCCTAACCTGAGAGCAAGCTCCCTCCTCAATATGACAAGATACTTCTCTCTTCTCCTTTAAGTGCTGCCTAAAACCTCACTTTTTTGCGAGTATGAGAGGGTTATTTTTCTAGTTGTATCAATTCCTTTTTTTTTGTGCCTCTCCCTGTTATCTTTTAATCTGGGACACAGCATAAAAATACATAGCCTTTACCCAGATGTTTAAGTTTTATTGAAATATTCATAAAAGAAGTCAAATGTGCATAAAATCAGTTCCAGTGGTTTTAAAGTTAAATTAGTGGATTAGAATTTCCAGTGGCACAAATCTGACAAATATTAATAGTGTGCAGTGTGACATGACAATATCTTTTAAGAAATCTATACAGCATTGTATCTATACATATGCTTATATTGTATTTCTTTATGATTACATGTTGTACTGAACATTTTCTTAGACTCAGAAGTGTGATGCCTACTTCTTTTCAAATGCAAGCAATAAATAGATAAAGGGTTTGAACTCATGAACAGTCAAGATGGGTAAGACATCAATAAGCTGATATAGACCTCTCTGGTTGAAATGAAATATGACTCACTAATCATTTTTATGATTTTTTCCGTGTGTTGTAAGATCCTGGATTTTCTCAATTCTCTGAATTCCTTTTAAGTACAAAATTCCTACATGACAACACACTGGCCAGGAATGAAAACAGAGTACATATTAGATCTATTTTCTTTGAGAGAAGTGCTTCATAGTATTGCTTTCCAAGATAGAACAACTGCATAGATGCTCGGATAGCAAAAGTCTAAAACAATCCATAGATGAGCTAATTGAGGTGATTTGTCTCTTTCTGGACTTAGTAAGCCACAAAACCAATGTGGAATTAGAACAACAACATTTAGTTTGGCTTTCTGCTTGCTTATATTATTAACAACATAGATGAAGTCAGGTGAAATTATCCATAGATGATTTGGGACTCACTACATGCAGAACATATATTTTCACCAGAGGTGAGCTCACCAGTCATTTTTAATCAGGCAAATTATTTATCTTTCGTGTAAAGGGTGCATAATAATAATAATAGTAAAAAGACATCTGGTAATTGGTTCCATGACCAACGATGTGTGCAGCCATTATCCTTTATTATCGTAAGAGGCTAAACAAAACAGATTGCAACTGCAGAACCAGTGACCAGAAAAAAACATGTGTCTGTAACCCTGAACTCCTACTTTTCATGTACATCACGGAGCTTTCACTCCTTTAATCCATAAAGCTTGAGACTCACACAAAAGAAGGCAAAACCACTCACTGTCAATGAACAATCATCAACAGATCTCAAAGCAGGTCCAATCTAGTTAACTGCACCACTAGAGAGACACTTACTTATGTGTATTTTGATGAACTGTCAAAAAGCTTAAACTAAAGCTTCCACTTGATAGCAGTTTCAGAGATCCATAAATGTGAGTATTTCCCTGATGAAATAATAAGGAGCTGTATTGTCCCCTCCATATCAGTTTGTAGATGGGGCCCGTGATGAGTGTCTCTCCCCCCTAAAAACATAAGAAAACAGGCCTGTGCTGCCTCTGAAGCACTATCCCTCTCTCTTGGACCCATGGAAACCAAAGCCAGGTGGGGGCAGAGCAGTTCCTGGCTCTAATCTAGAAGTGAGTTAATACAGAAAAGTTACAGAGCAGCCATTATGCAACCTCACAGAGTTGTGCTGGTGCTTGTTCTCCTTTATGGACTTGGGGGTGGGAGGGGAAATCAGCCCTGGGTTTAATGACTAAAATCACCCACATCTATGAGTCCTAAGAAACCCAGTCCCACAGCAAACAATCTATTCAATATACTGAGCTCTTTTTCTGTTGGTGGATTGTCCAAAATAATCCTGACTAATATCAAGGAAGTTTTTGCTTCTTCAAGGACCTGATTTTAGCTCAGGGAGATCCTGTGCTCCTTTCTCTAGTATTTGTAGGAGGAGGTTGCTGCTTTTGGGTTTTCCCATGGAAATCCCTGATGCTCCCAGCAACTGGATTTGCCTCAGGACCAGCATCTGGATCATACCACAGGACATGACTGAGGGAGGACAAGAGTTTAGGGTGTGAAATACAGTAGTCAAAAGGAAAGTGGTACCTGTCTGATGTTGTTCCCTTCCCCCATTAGCATCTAGGTCCAGGAAGCCTGGCCACAGCTGCTCCTAGCTGTTGCTGGGGAAGATAACGGTCTGACTGTGGAAAGTATCTGAAGCCAAAAGGCCAAAAGTATAATCGAGGGAAGTATTTGAAGACAAGGCAGAGTGTACAACTGGGCAAAATTTGTCTTGCAGAATCATTATCCATTGGAGAAAATGGGGGTTACAGAGAAATCACAGCTTCATTTTAAGATCCCAGGCTGAGTTTGTAGACCCAGAAGCTTAGAGGAAAAATCCATTTTTTGTAAACAGACCACATTTTCTCTTGAAGTCACTGAGAAAGTAAAGCTAAGATCCATGGTGCCATTTTTACAGTTACTTTTTGCACTAATGCTACACTTATATTATTTCTTTTCCAACCCTTATAGATTATCTAAGATAATACTTTTTTTTGTCTTAGCTAATCAATCATTGTAAAGGAGGGGAACGCCCCTTATAATAGGAGCATCAACCTCATGCCTCATATAAAAGGCTGCGAGTCTGTCGCAGAGGGCACAGAAGTCATGTGTGACTTTCTGGGACCTCCCTTACTTCTGCAATTGGCAGGTGTGACTGACTCTAAGGCCCCTAGAGCATTTCTGGTGGCCCTAAGACTAGCAGCACAATCATGACCCTGCAAGAGTGGTGGTCCCAAGCCACCCTGCCCCAGCAACAGCTGTAGTCCAGGTCTACACCCAATCCCAAACACCAGGATACATGCCAGAGCTCCCCCCAGCACCAGTAGGTGCCCCAGAGTGTCCCCCTTTAAAGCAGAAGCTACCCTTTGAGTCATCCAGAACACCCAAAATGTAATCAGGGGTATATAGTACAAGTAATGGATAGGTCATAGGTCTGTGAATTCTTGTTTATTACCTGTGTCTTGTCCATGACTTTTACTAAAATTACCCATGACTAAATTTTAGTCTTACTTACAGCATATGTGCTGCATAGCTATAAGACATCATAACTCCCTCACCCTGCTACTGTTGGGTATTATTGCTTTCAACCTGCAGTGCAACTTAGCACAGGGACCCCCTGAGAGATGATGTCAAGAAGTGTTAATCAAATACCACTTCTCATGTAAACTGAATTCCCTGCGCCACGCATAGATGTCATGTCAGCAGTTTAGCTTTAACACTAACAGGATTTTGTTTTTAAGCAATAGCTGACAACTTCCTTTAGGATTCAGTGTCATTGCTTCATGGTGGATGGCCTTTCACTGGGTGCTCCCACCCTGCCCAAGGTCATGGACTGCCTAGGATGGGTCTGAGCAATGCAGTGCCTTGTATACAGCCAGCACTGCCAGCTGTAATAGTCTCCTCTAAAGGGATAGCTCAACTTCCCACTCTACATACAGACTGTCAGGACTGGCTGGCTGTGGGGATGGGTGGGTGCAGCTTTCATAGGAGGAATTGTGCCGGCAGGCTCCCCTTGCAGTGCATGGCTTCTACATCCACCTCTCCAGCATGGGCTGTTACTGCAAACTGCAGCCTAGTTCTTCATTTTTTGCCTCCCTTATAATTGCAAACCAGGATCTGAATGAGGTGTTCCAACCCACCTATTTATGAACTGGACAAGAGGGCCTCAGGTCCAGGCCATATTTGCATAGACACACCTACTTTGCCTAGGTCATCAGCAGACAGACCTGTTTTGCCGAAATGATCAGTTTTGGCTGTTCTGGTTAAAATTTAGTCTTGAATGCAGGGGTAACAAAATGTTCTTAGGCTTATTGTCTGACAAAAGCCAAGAACTGTCCTTTAAGAAGCCCTTATTGAGGAGATCACCATAACTGGGACTCACTCATTAAGCAAAGAGCAATGATGCCAAACCCAGGTCAGGCGGGAGGGAGGTGAACTAGTTTTAAGAGGCCTAATCAGCATTTGACCTTTCCATTCCAGTGTTTAAAGACACTGCTAAGCAGGCTCAACGTACAGTACAGCTACACAGCTGCGTTTTTTTGAAACAACATCTGTTATTCTGAAATTACTAGGCAAGCATGTACACAGCTAGCTGAAATTATTATGAAATAACGAGTGGGTTATTTTGTCATTTGTAAACCTCATTCCATGAGGAATAACACCTCTTCCAAAACAGCTATTTCAGAACAGCAGGGGCTGCGTCTAGACTGGCATGATTTTGCACAAATACTTTTAATGGAAAAGTTTTTCCGTTAAAAGTATTTGCGCAAAAGCGCGTCTAGATTGGCACGGAGTTATCGTTATAACGATGCGCTTTTGCGCAAAAGCAGAAGCCTGGAACCATTTTGAAGAGGGCAAAAGGGCACCAGCCCTTTCCAGGGGCGGGGCTGGAGCTCCGTTCAGACACGTGCTTAAAGGGGTCTCGCCGGACAGCCGTTTGTCTCCTGCTCCGTGCGTTAGGACCTCTGGCAGGGACTGACAGCCATAGCAGGTTTGGTGATTGCCCTCTGCCTTTTGGACACCACTGCCTTTTGCCCCCTACTGCTTTTTCCTGGTTTTGGTTTCTTGTGCCTTGCTTTGTCTGCCATGGAACCAGGGGTGGCCATGTGCCTGCTCTGGCCCCTGTCGGCCATTTTTGAGTGCCTGCAGCTGGTGCTCCAGGATGGTGCCCTGGTGTTCCAGGACCAGGAGGTGCAGATCGCCTGGGACTCCCTCACCAGGGAAGCCATGGAGTCCCTGTGGCATCCCCACCCCACCGTGGAGAGGCCACTCTGGAGACCTGGACACCAGTACAGACTGGTGGGACTGGCTGGTCCTTGGGCAATGGGATGACCAGCAACGGCTCCGGAATTTCCGCATGCGAAAGCGGACATTCCTGGAGCTGTGTGCCTGGCTCACCCCCGCGCTCCAGAGAGCCACCACCCGGCTGCGTGCGCCCATCCCCGTGAAGAAGAGGGTCACCATCGCGCTATGGAAGCTGGCCACCCCGGACAGCTACCGATCGGTAGCACACCAATTCGGGGTGGGAAGATCCACTGTCGGTGTGATCGCCATGGAGGTAAGTCCCAGGGAGAGTGGGGTGGAGGGAGGGTGCTGCATTCCTTGCCCAGGGGCAGCCAAGACTCCAGGCTGGGTCACCCAGAGGTTTGGGACATCCCTCCCTTGCACAGGCCTGCTGGTGGGAGGGGGGACATGGGGCGAGGGGGCCCTGGTGTGTGTGTGCGTGAGGACAGAGGGAATCACGGGGGGGGGGCCAAGGGAGCGCACACTCACCCCTGCCTTATGTGATGTGTTCCCTCGTGTTTCTCTGCACCCTTCTGCAGGTTGTCCACGCCATCAATGATGTCCTGCTACCGAGAGTGATCCGCCTGCACGACGTGGACGCTACACTGGCCGGCTTCACTGCCCTCGGGTTCCCCAACTGCGGGGGAGCCCTGGATGCTACCCACATCCCCGTCCGGGCCCCGGAGCATTGAGCAGCCCATTTCACGAACAGGAAGGGGTACTGCTCTATTGTTCTCCAGGCCCTTGTGGACCACCAGGGCTGCTTCTTGGATGTGTACGTGGGCTGGTCCGACAGGGCACACGACGCCCGCATCCTCCGCAACTCCGGACTGTTTCACAGGCTGGATGCAGGCACCTACTTCCCCCGGCGGGAGTTGACTATCAGGGATGTGCCTATGCCCATCTGCGTCATCGGGGACGCGGCTTACCCGCTACTGCCCTGGCTAATGCGGCCCTACACGGGGTGGCCGGACCAGAACCGGGCCCGGTTCAACAACCGCCTCAACCGGGCCCGAAATCAGGTGGAGCTCGCCTTCGGCCACTTAAAAGCCTGCTTCCGTTGTTTGCTCACCCGTCTTGAGATGGGTGAGCGGAATGCAATGGAGGTACTGGCCGCGTGCTGCGTGCTCCACAACATTGTGGAGTGGAGTGGGGAGGCCTTCCTCCCTGCATGGATGGCAGCTGAGGCACAGACGTTTGAACAGCCCCACACAGCTGCCATCCGCCAGGCACACCAGGATGGGGTGCGCATCAGAGAGGCCCTGACAGACATGTTCACACAAACCCCATAGTAGGGTCGCCTCGGTCTCCCCATACGACTCCCTCCCATCCCCTACCCTTCCTTCTCCCCTCCCCTTACCTCCCCCCATTGTAAAGCGTAGGTTCCAAGCACATCGGCCATCATCGTGAATGTTCGTTGGGTGCATCGGACGTAGCTAGGGTTTTTCTTTTTAGTTTAGGCTAGGGTTTAGGCCACCATCGCCTGTCCGAGCTATCCCGAAGAACGGGAAGAGGATTCGTGGTTCGTGCAGAAGGCTCGAGTCAGCGTACCCGATTCCAGTCGTCTTCGAGGGATCTCCTGGCTGTTCCTCTCCCGAGGCCCAGAAGGACCAAAGGATTGAGGTTGCCAGCTTCGCCGTCGTCTTCCATCAAGGGATCTCCTGGCTGTTCCTCTCCCAAGGCTCGGAAGGACCAAAGGATTGAGGTTGCCAGCAACACTACAATCGTCCCCTGCGTCTAGACTATGTACATATACTTTTGTGTGCGTCTTTTAACCTTTCTTGCTTGTTATCTATGTTAATATAGTTGTGGTTTAAATTTTACTTAAAAGTGTCAGTATTTATTTATGCGCCACAAACCAATGACCAGTTAAAGGAACGACCGGTGATAGATACAGAATTTGGTGTCCGCATTTTGTAATCCTCTTAAATTTAGTTGGCTAATTGGCATCTCAAATCATTCATTACAGTTACCTCGAGTAACACAATAACCAACACAGTTTTGTTTTCAACTGAAAAATGTCTGTTTTTATTTACAAGGGGGAGGGGGAGGGGGAGGGCGAGGGGGAGGGGGAGGGGGAGGAGACCTTCAACTGGGAGGGGGAGGGGGAGGAGACCTTCAACTGGGAGGGGGAGGAGCTACTCCTGGGAGGGGTGGCCCCTGCGAGCGCTCCTGCGGGGGTGGACCTGGACATGCGGGGCAGGCCGCATCGGGGCAGGCTGCACGGGGAGGTGGGCAGGAGGGGCTATTGCAGGGGCGGCAGGAGGGGGCATGGGCAGTGCTAGGGCCATGCCATAGTGAATGGCATGGGCTATGTGGGCAGTGAGGGTGGCGATGGAGTCAGCCATTCGTGTGCACTGGTCCTGGAAGGTGGCCCAGGCCTCCTGGCGCCACTGCAGGTCCCCCTCGACGTGTTGGCGAATCGATGCCTTGATGCGCTCGACGGCCTGCACATGGCGCCGAAGGAGCTGGCACCGGTGGCGGAGCCTCTGGCTCCGTGGTTGGGCAGCTGGGGGTGCCGCTGCTGCCGGACTGGAGGGTCCCTGGCTTGTGCTTGGTCCCGCTGCAGGGAAGAGAAGAAAGGATGGGTGAGTCAGGCAGGCCGGCCACTGTCCCCACACCTCATGCCCTCCAACCCTGAGCCCAGGCGACACTGCAGTAGTGTGGCTTGGGCCCACTCGGTTCCCTCCCTGCCCCTGTGTTGTATGTTTGCAAGGAGGACCGGCCCTGGAGTAGGGTCCTCCTCCATGTATTGTAACCACTGGTCTGTGTCCTGGCCCCGTGAAGGGCGAGAGGGCGCTTGTGTTGCGTTAACCTGTGGAACTCCCTGCTGGTGGAGGCTGTGAGGCTTTGGGCTAATCACTGGTGTTTGACAGGGAGTGAGATGCATCCCCACACAGTGCCTGGGAGCACATCTGGCAGAGGTGGTCTGGGCTCTCAGATCCCCATCGCGTGGGATATCTCCTGGACGAAACCAGGAGAGTGACTGGGGGGGGGGGGAGGTGTCCCATCCTTGCAGCAAAACTCAGGTGGCCCTAAGGGCGGCCCGAGCACTTCCCCCCCTTCTCCCTCCCACTATCCCTCACACACATAGCCCAGGGCACGTGTGGCCGCAGTGGGGACTTCCCTCGGGGAGCCAGCCAAGGCACCAGGAGCAGGCGAGGGGCTCAGTGGGGGCCACGTTCACAGGGCTGTGATGCTGTGGTTTTCCCAGGAGCAGCTGGCTGTGCCTCACAGCCAGGCATGGGACAGTGTGCCGTTCTGCGTGCTGCACCCTTGCAGAGGTGCGGGCTCTGGCCTGAGTCCCTGGGGCCCTGGCTGGTTCCAGCCGGCATCTACCCTTCCCCCTGGTCCCGCCGGATGTGTGTGAGCAGCGCGGTCCCAGGCGTGCCCTGGAGCTGCCTGCCGCGGCCACGTGCCGCTCGGTCACCAGGCTGCACGTGGTTGCACGTGCTGCTTACTGCCTAATGCTGCACAGCATGCAGCTCACGTGGCCTGAGTGACATGCTCTCCCCGTCCCCCCTCCAGACGCCTGGCTCCCCCTCCCCCGCCCTTGTGAGTGCAAAGTGCAACACTCACCGGTGGATCCTTCCCCGGCCTCCGAGGATGCGCGGGAGACGTCAGGGCTGCCGGAGAGGGCCTGCTGGGTGGCAGTGCTGACCTCGTCCTCTGATGCACTGCTGTCTCCTTCCCCCGCCTCGGTGGTCCTGGTGACGGGGGGGCACACGCTGCTGTTGATGGGGACCTCCGGGGCTTGCGGGGCTGGCTGGCCCAGGATGGCGTGGAGCCGGTCGTAGTGGGGGCAGGTGTCGGCTCCTGCCCCCTGGCCCTCTCTGACCCGCACGTAGCCCAGGAGCAGCTCCTTCACCTTAGCCCGGACTTGCTCGAGGGTCCGGGCTGGATGTCCCTGCTGAGCAAGCGCCTGGGCCATGCGGGTGAAGATCTCGGCATTGCGGCACCAGGAGTAGGTGTCATGGAGGTCCTCCTCCTCCTGCCACAGGTCCAGCAGGCTGTCCAGCTCCCCTGAGGACCAGGATGGGGCCCGTCTTTTTCGGCCCCTGGGGGCCTCCTGCGCTGGTGGTGCGGGTGGCTGATCGGCCGGAGCTGCCATCCTGCTGTGGGGTGGCTGCTGAGCACGGCAGGGGCCACATGGCAGACCTCTGCCTAGAGGTCCGTGCTGGTCTCCTGCCGCATGAGCTCAGCAGCCCTGCGTCTGCTTTAAGGAGCTCGGTTGCCAGGAAGTCCAGGGTGGCTACGGGGTCTCTGTGCGTCCAAAGGGTTTTTTTCCGTGCAGCCTGCTTTTGCGCAAAAGTCTTAGCTAGCTGTCTACACTGGCCCTTTTACGCAAAAGCTTTTGCGCAAAAGGACTTTTGCCCAAACGGGAGCATCAAAGTATTTGCGCAAGAAGCACTGATTTCTTACATTAGAACGTCAGTGCTCTTGTGCAAATTCAAGCGGCCAGTGTAGACAGCTGGCTAGTTTTTGCGCAAAAGCCGGCCGCTTTTGCGCAAAAACTGGCCAGTCTAGACACAGCCCAGTAGTGTGGATGATCCACTGCTGCTATTTCAGAATAGTTCCTCCCCCAGGCCATTCAAAGTAATTACTCCCCAGTGCTTCCTGGGGCTCTAAATCAAGGTAGCGTGACCACATTAGGGGATCCTGCCTTGGACTAATTTCCAGGCTTTCCTGTAGCGTAGGTGTGCTATTTTGAAATAAGCTATTTTAGAGTATTTCTTCCAGAATAGCTTATTCCAAAATAATTGTGCAGTGTAGACATAGTCTTTGAGTCTTTGTTTCTTCTCAGTGATGACTAGAGCTGAAATTGCTGAGGAGCAGGTCCAAGGGTTAAACCTTAGACCTATCGTGGGAACTGTGTTGTCTTTCAAGCCAATGTAGAGGATATAGCAGCAGTGAGGTTCCTCACTTCCCTGTAAAATCACTCAAAGCTGAAATCACTAAGGGCACATCTACCCAGCAGGGCTAAAGCTAAAATAAGCTACGCAACTTCAACTATGTCAATTGCGTAGCTTAAGTCAAAATAGCTTATTTCAGCTTTTGGTACTGTCTACACAGCAGGAAGTCTGAGGGTGCGTCTAGACTACATTCTTCTTTCAAAAGAGGAATACAAACAAGGGAAATCGAAAATGCAAATGAAGTGCTGATTTACAAATCTCACACTTCGTATGCATAAGCTCCTCCGATCACTTTTTCGGAAGAGATTTTTTCAAAAAAAAAAAAGCAGTCTAGACGGGGTTCTTTCAAAAAAAAAAAAAACCTTTTCTGAAAGAACTCTGTAAACCTAATTTTTTCAGGAAAAAGGATTCTTTTGAAAATGTTGGTTTTTTTTTTAAAGAACCCTGTCTAGACTGCTTTTTTTTAAAAAAAAAATCTCTTCTGAAAAAGTGATCGGAAGAGATTATGCAAATGAAGCACGAGATTTGTAAATCAGTGCTTCATTTGCATTTTCGATTTCCCTCATTTGCATTTCTCTCTCGAAAGAGGAATGTAGTCTAGATGCACCCTGAGAAAGAGCAATCTTCCTCTGACTTCCCTTACTCTTTGTAAAATGAGGGTTACAGGAGCTGGACATTATTTTGACCTTATGTCAAAATAACTGCTTGTAGTGTAGACATGGATTATATTCCAAAATAACACTGCTGTGTAGACAAACCCTTATAAGAACTGGGCTACTGTGATAGATCCTCAGAACACAGCTAGAGGCAGAGACTGTAGGAACAATGACAGTGGTAAGCTGCAGCCACAACAAACACATTGCCCCCTCCAAGGTGAGACGTGAACCCATGTGAAAGGATTTCCGAATTCTGGGACTTGGCTGACATTGGAGAATTAAAGATGAGGGGATGCAAGAGAGAGAGAAAAGGGGCCTTTGCCCCTTGGACTCTTCTACCACAAGTTGGGAAACTGAGGCAAAGGCCTATTATTAGAAGATAATGTAGAGTAGGTGTTTATTTATGGTTTGCATTTTAAAAATCATCATGCAGTGTTTTCCCCAATTAATACAGAGTCCCTTTCCCATTCAGTAAAAGTTTTATTTACTATATACAGTTTCATTGCTTGCAAGTAGAAAAATATTGTCTGTTAGGGGCACTCAGGGGCTGTGTTTAGTTTTCCCACATTTCTGGGTGCAGGCTTGAGCTGGTTCTGTTTTGTTAGGTTAAAAGGCGCCCCTACACACTGAACCTTGCCCTTGTTCAGGCTGTCACTTCCCGCAAAAGGGTTACATAAGTTATCTTTCTTTGTCCCTCCCATCTCTTTTGCTCTAACACTCATTTGTGTACTCTAATGTATGAGCCTGCTGAATTTCCACATTTTTCTTGACCCAAATCAATATTTTTCTCTGACACAAGAATGTTCTTGTTGCTAGATTTTTATGAAGCCATTGAGAGAGCTAAAGCTTTGCTATATTTATTTCAGGAAGAGCTGGGCTAACTAGTCCTAGAATAAACTTTTTTCCCTCTTCATAAATTATCTACAGACTTCAGTTTTTATTAATTTTGCCATTATTGGAAGCTTTCTGATAAATCGTTCATGAAACTATACTGCAGCCTCTGGTTTGCTCAAGAACTGTGGCTTCGTGACTCATGCTTCAAATGTTGCTATTTGTCAGTCAATATTGATGCTGTGTGTTCGGTCACTTAAGTCAAATCACATGGTTTATGCACCTATTTGGCTGATTTCCAATCCCACAACATATTCTTGAGATGGAAATTTGAATATTTCTCATGTGGATACTCCTGCAGATATTCATTTGCAAGAGTACTATTTTCTTTCCATTAATATTTTTGCAAAATAGCTTTGCTGGTACAAATATTGGTGAAAAGCAATTGAAAGGAATCATGCATTCCGCCAAAGCAAATTTCCAGCTTTTATTTGAATAAGCGTTCTTGGACACTTTTTACAATTGTCCCCTATTTCTAGTCACAGCTATGTAAAGACTGCGCTTATCTTAAACTCCATTGACCCATATGGCAGGGCCAGCATCCACATTCAAACTGACATTGTACTAAATTCTTAGCTGACATAAAACAGCACAGTTCCATTGACTTTATGGAGTCAATATGATCGAGTGTAATATAGTATTTGAAATGCAACTTTATGTAACTTTTTTGTATAAGAGCTTGATTTTTATCTATGTTTAAATTATACTGCTGGGTATTTTTATAAACTTGTAACTTAAATAGGTAATTTCACTAACAATAGCTGTATCTGGCATCACAGTTCTTGTCATAACAGGCTGAAATAAAAAAGATGTAGAATTCTAAGGGGAAAAAAGTAAAAAGTCTTGCAAGTTTATATTTTAAAAAGATGTTTAGCTGATCATCAAAGCCTCTTTTTATAGAAATGTATAAAATTGCAGAAATTCATTTCAAATTAGCTAGCCTGAACATTTCATAATCTATGAACTATACTGTAAGTATAGTACTGCATTATACTAAAGGTAGATAAAGATTTGACTGAAATGCTCATTAAAAATTGCAATGAAATGATGCTTTAAAATAAGGTGTTCTATTCTCTCAGGGTACGTCTACATGGCATTGCTATTTCGGGATACCAGAGGTATCCAAAATAGTTACCCTGAGTCTACACAAGTCGCCCATTATTTCAAAATATTTTCTGAAATAATGGGCACGCTATTAAAACCTTGTTGCATGAGGGTTAAGGGATGGCTTGAAATAGCATGTTATTTTGAAATTTGACGCTGTGTAGATGAGCCAAATTTCAAAATAAGCTATTTTGAAATAGAGTCACAATAAGATATGCAATTTGTGTAGGCCAAAATGTGTATCTTATTTAGATTTTAGGGTGCTGTGTAGACACACCCTCAGACATAATGTGAACCATGAGAATGCAAACTCTTTTCATATTGTCCTGTTATCCCACTTGAAACACATTCCTGACGGCACTTTGAAGATATTTCCGTGCTGTTTTAACCCTTTGAAAATGAATATTATCAAACCTGAATTTGAGAGCATTATCTTCTGTGCTGAAAGTCTCAAAACTTGACAATTATCACTCTCTTAAAACAGACAACTAGTTTAAAATAAGAATGATTGGAATGGGAGCTATGACTTCTGCAGTATTAACATTGTAATTGTGATTCTTTGTATTTAGGGGTGTTACTATTTGTTTCTTTGGCCATATTAAAAGTTATGCTACTCTGATAATTTTAAAAATTGGCATTTAGCTAGTAGTATAATATGTAACAAGTAAAGGAACTATATTTGTCTGGATGGAAATATCTACATTTTATGAATGAGTGGATTTTGATATTAGTTAATTGGAAGCAACTCTATTGCAGCATCTGTCACCTAGCATTAAGCAATTTATTCTGCACACATTCTGCAATAATTCCTTCTGACTGTCAAAAAGCATGAGATGGCAAAGGTATGTGACAGGAGTTGACAGTGAACCACTCTGTCCAATATTTTTTTAGACACATAGTTATGAGCCTTAAGGGTTTCAAGCAAAAATACTTAAGAGTATTGTCCAGCTCCTGTAACTAGCTCTGAATTAAGTACCTAAGTATACCTATATCACTTGTATACTCTTTCAGTGTATCCAGTACAGATATTTTGATTTACTTTTGCATATAAATGGGTGTTGTTATAAGGTGCTAACTGGATAGTATGCCAACAGGGAAATGGCTATGTTTTAGCACTAAAGTGGAAAATACATATGCTAACAAAAATTGTGAAAATATGTACAAAAAAGACACGACCAATTAGATGCATTGTGGAAGTGTAATTGCCCTACTAGCCAATAATTTCTGAGAGATAACCATAGCAACCTCAGTAATACATGGCACACTTATGTACTCATGGCTGAAATACACAAAGACAAATACAACAAAAGCCACATCTTGTCAACACATTCAATAAAGGCATCTGCTGTGCAAGCTGGGTTTTTAAAGCATTCTTTCTACATTAATATTAAATCCAACACAATTGTGGGTACTCAGGGACCGCAGAGTCAAGAATCTGTCTGGAAAGAGCTAAATTCCATCTTAAAAAGGAAACAAACTTCACAGTATTGTTTAATATTTAATAGAAAACAACAACAAAAATCAATGGCAGATGGGTTATAGGATTATAATGGTACCCTGCCAGCTGCCTTGGGCCATGACCACAATGAGATAAGGATCTATCTGACCACTTTAAACACCTCCATGCACATCCAGATGAATCGTTAAAAGCCATTGTTTGGAGGTCAGATCGAACCACTTATTTGATTACAGGGTATTTCTCTGTTTCTCTCTTACATAGTTTCTTCCCTTTGATTTAAGCTTTACTAGTTTTCACTTAAAACTTTTTACTTACTTTAAGACAATATCAGTTTGTTTGCTTGTATTTCATGTCTTCTCCCCTTCCCCAGGATTCCTGCTTTATTTTATTTCTTGGTTGGTGTCTACATTTCATATCTCTGTCTGCTCTGATGATTTACTTATCTAATAATAATATTAATTTGCATGTCAATATTACTTTTCATACAGTCACCTCAAAATACTGTACAAATGTTGCCCTAAACTCACATTTATTCTGTAAGCTAAGTATTATCATGCCCATTATAGAAAGGTAAACCGAGGCATGGCAAGATTAAAAGCGACTTAGTTTTAGGGTTAGGAAAAGGAAACAAAAGACTCCTGACTCCCAGATCTCTATTCTTAAGGCTACCTGATAATATCTACCACCCAATATTTATTGGCTCCCTCCCAGATCTCTGAACAAAGCAAATCTTTCAAGTGAGTTTCAAAAGCTTTCAGCAGTGCCCTCCCTCGCTTGAGCTTCCATTAACTTCAGTGGAAGCCAGCTATAGGCCAATGCTGAGCAGGTTTTGAAAATTTTGCTCTTAAAATCACAGGCCTGGAAGAGATTTTGAGAAGTTGTCTAGTCCAGTCCTCTGCACTCGTGACAGCACTAAGTATTATCTGGAGCATACAACTTTATATTATCCAAAATAAAATATCATGAGCAAAATAAAATACTCATAATCATACAGCAGCAGTTTCATGGAGCACTAAAAATTAGCTCCACATTTAAACAGGGGGAGAGCCAGATGTTCTAAAGCTGGTCTCCATTTTTATACCACAGTTAATGTTATTTGGACAGCTAAGTAAATTGTCTGATTACACCTACAGCCGGTCCCCGAGTTGCGAATGGTCGAGTTACAACTGTTCACATTTAAGACCAAAGCTCCAATGGAGCGGTCGTAAAGGCAGTCCCCGAGTTACGAACGTGACTCATGCTTACGAACAGCGCGGTCGCTATGTAACTCAATGGGTCCGAGTTACGAACAGATCGAGTTACAGCCAAGTGTTTGGTTCGTAACTCGTTCGTAACTCAGGGACAGGCTGTACTTGATTAAGTACATAGGGGTAGCTTGGGCTAGATCTCCTAAGAACAAGCTTGCTTGACTCTCTGGCCAAGTTTGGAAGGCTAGTCTATGATACCATCTATAGCAGAAGGATCATACGGCTGCTCTTTTTAGTGTTAGCAGGAGCAGAGTTAGTGCATTAGTCTATGGGTATGTCTACACTACAACACTATTTTGAAATAACTTAGTCCACGTCTACACAGCAGGCAGTTATTTTGAAATAGTGTCAAAATATGGTCAAGCTGGAGGACTTCTTACTCCAACTCCTGTAATCCTCATCATATGAGGAATAAGGGAAGTTGGAGGAAGAGTGCTCTATTTCGAAATAAGTGCTGTGTAGATGCTCCCTATTTATTTCAAAAGAAGCTATGCAATTGACGTAGCTCAATTTGCATAGCTTATTTCAAGGTAAGCCTTGCACCCTATACGAGCTCTCTTTTTTGGAGAGGGCAATTAAGCCCTAAAAGGAGCACAAATAGTTATACACAACATGCTAATACATTCACACTGGTCTGATGTCTATGGCACCAAGACAAACATGAAAAGCATTTCACTTGAGTTTGTTTGTATACCATACCTGTTTAAAAGACATTTAATGTCTAGTAATAACTTCTGCTCTTAACATTTCCTCTAATGTGAAAACTGGCCACTTTTTTTCTCTAATCATAAGATGGGGAAGAAGCTAAATGATCTCGTCTCTTATCACCTAAAGTCATTTTTCTCCTTTGTTTTAAACCTATGGCCTTTATTGAGATGCTTCAGTATTGATGTCCAGTGATGCACACAGTGGTGCTAGCAGTAGTAGTTATTATTCAGTGTGAAACAGAGAAAGTTCCCTATTGCATTTTTTCCTGTTCCAAAGCAGCAACTAATGTGAGAAATGGTACTTTTTTTCCAGCAGGTTAAGATATGAGAAGCTATTCATAATGACTACAAGGTCTGAAACGGAACTTGTGTCCCGAGACATGTTAGCTGCATACCACAAATTAGCTTCCTGAGACAGCTTGCTGATAAGGCGATTGTGTCATGAAACAACTATGATAAAGTATTGTGGAGGCAAATGAAAAAAGGTCAGAAGTGGTGACACCTAAAATCACTGCCAAGTACACAAGGCTCTTTTTCATCTGTATTCCAAGAACTGCAGGAAACTGTCTTCTGTTGGTATCAAGAAGGTGCCAAGAAAAGGAAATCAGGTCCACATAGGGAACATCTGTTCTAAGAGTCTCCTTGGAAGTTAAGCATTCATCAGAATGGAAGAAACATGTGAAGTACACAGCAAATTATTATTAGAGCACTTGGAGTAAAGCAGAAATGAAGGAGGGGAAAAAACCAGGGAGTCCACAGCTACATCAGTGTCCATAGGGGTGTTCAGTGAGGCTATGCCCACAAAGCAGTGTTATTTCGGAATAACTGGCATTTGGAAATGCTTTCACATGGGTTCTTTTCCCACCTTGGAGGAGGCAATGTGTTTGTTGCGGCTGCAGCTTACCACTGTCACTGCTCCTATAGTCTCTGCCTCTAGCTGTGTTCTGAGGATCTATCACTGTTGCCCAGTTCTTAGGATACGTCTACACAGCAGTGTTATTTTGGAATATAGTCTGCGTCTACACTACAAGTAGTTATTTTGACATAAGGTCAAAATAATGTCGAGCTGGAGGACTTCTTACTCCAACTCCTGTAACCCTCATTTTACGAAGAGTAAGGGAAGTCGAAGGAAGAATGTTCTCTCTCAGACTTCCTTCTGTGTAGACAGCACCAAAAGCCAAAATAAGCTATTTCGACTTAATCTATGCAATTGATGTAGCTCATGTAGTGTAGCTTATTTCAGCTTTAGCCCTGCTGTGTAGACGTGCCCTGAGTGGCATAACCTCTTTATCTCTGGTACATGCCTTTAGCTAATATAAAAAAGAAGAACACATTGAAATTTCCTGGTACAATCTACTGTTGCTGAAAAGATGGTCACTGGAATCAGTGTGGGAAAGTAAAGAAGAACGGGAATGGAGATTGTCAAATCATTTGTTTAAATAATAAAAATAAAACAGCAATTTTGTTTATGACACGTGCTTGCCTTGAAAATGTACCACATATCCAGTAAACCTTTGGATGGACACACCATGTGTGTGTGTGTAAAGCAATTGGCTAATATTATACACCTAAATCCAGATTTAAGCCTGAAGATATTTCCAAGGGTATTGAACACTCAGAACTCCCATCCGTGGGTTATTCTGTTCTTGCCCTTCTGGAACAAAGAGGAGGGATGAGGTGTGGCTTCAAGTCATCTTTGTGCTCTCTGTATTCTAGGGCTCCTGTAAATTAAAGCAACTTCAAGTCACCTCTCATTTATATTCTTCTTCCCTGCCCCTCCTATGCCCCCATGGATCCTGAGAAGCAGAGAACAGACATGAACCAGTACATTCAGGAGATAAACTGTCTCCATTCCAAGCCCTCCTCCTTTCCCTAACACGCCCTAAACTCGGAATAGGATCAAGACAGACACCTCCCCCCCCAATATATCAGTCAAGGAAGCCCTCTGCTGGGATGCTATTTTCAGGGATTGTTCCTGACCCCTTTAAGGTCACCGAATACTGCCATGACAGTATAAATTAGCTTGTTTATAGCAGAGAATCAGACCCAATGAGCTGAGAGAGCTCTCTGGCAGGGCCAAGAATAATGCTATTCATCTAGCGCTTTGCATATACAAAGTGCTGTACAAACATTAATTAAAAACTGAACATGAAGAGGGATGAGACAACGGAGTGGTTTCCCTCAGTGGTTGGCCTAATTGAACACAATCTGCAAGTGGTATTTTTTTTTCATGTTAAATTCTCTGTTGTGGCTTGCTAAATCCACAGCTGCAGAGGGGGGTTGTTTGAGGTGCACCACAATGTGGCAGGGGTCTGAGGAAGGCAGACTTTCTATGAGGGTATTTGGGGAAGTGTACTCAAGAGCAAATCCTATTCTTCCTTTGAGGGGCATAGGTACCATCTCCATGGGTACTCTGGGGCAGGAACACCCCATGAAAAAGAGTTAGTGGGTGCTTAGTACCCATCAGCAGCCAGCTCCCCCCTTCTCTCCCTCCCAGGGCTTCCTGCTTGCTGCAATCAGCTGTTTCTCTGCCTGCTGGAAGCTGTTGTAGAGAGGGTGAGGAGTAATGTTCCCTGTAAGCTGTGTGCTTCTGCAGCTGCTCAGGAGAAATTCAAATGTGGCCCAGCTGATTAGCAGAGCATCTACTGCTAGGTTTTGTGTTCCTATTGGTGGCTGCCTCAGTGCACATACAAAATTTATTCTGTACATGGATGAAGAAAATGTGAACATAGATGGAAAAGTTTGGAGAGAATGTTGGCAAGGAGCAGTGACATGAAGTGATGTGTGCAGGGAGGAAGAAAGCAGAGAAGGGGGGGGGGAATTTAGGGAAAGAGTAGGTCTTAATGCAGAGGGGGGATTGAACACCCCCCAGGCCTGGATGAAACTGATACCTATGTTTATGAGGATGCAACACACACCGCCCCTCAGAGCTAACTTCGGATTATCACCCAGAGAGCTTTGGAGGATGTAGCAGTCAATAGGCAGATCATGGGCCAAATCCAGACCACCAGACACTTTTGAACAGAAGCTTCAAAATATTTACTTATTATAATATTGTTATTATTTTAAATATTTTCGCTGGAGTCTGAATCTGGACTATGCCTTAAGCAAGATATTTGGGTCTTGACAAAAAATAATTGACTATCCCTGCCCTACACCCTATGTTCAAGAAGCATGAGCAGTGGGATTTTAGCAGCTATTTCTCACAGATACTGAAGAGCATAAAGGGTTCTTCTCACCCACTGGAAACACATGCAAGGAGAACTAAAAACTTTGGACTTAAAGCTTAAAAAAAAAGCTGCCTTATACAGTATGTCATGATAATTACTACTGTACAGTGTGTCTCCTGTTAAAAGCATTCAATACTCATTAAGGGTACGTCTACACAGCAGGGCTAAAGTCAGAATAAGCTACGCAACATCAGCTAAGTCAATTGCACAGCTGAATTCGAAATAGCTTACTTCAGCTTTAGGTGCTGTCTACAGAGCAGATGTTGAAGGAAGAACACTCTTCCTTCAACTTCCCTTATTCCTCATAAAATGAGGGTTACAGGAATCAGAATAAACAGTTATTCCAAAATAACACTGCTATATTCATGTACCCTAACTAATTAATTCTCACAGTGCTTCTGAATACTAAGAAAGTATTTTGCAATGAGTGTAACTGAAGAAGAAAGCTAAGAAATTCTCCAAGACTATGGAGCAAGCTAAAATCAGAACTAGGATTAGAACTCAGCAGTTATTGACTCTATGGAGTCAGTTCAGGCTGCTAAACTACACCTGTGTCTTATTTTAGGACTAAGTTTGATGAATGGTGTATGCCTATAAATGAAGAACATTGGCCACAACCAAACTCTTTCCTGTCTAAAAAAAGCAGGAGAGATTTTATTAAAGAGCAATACTTCACTCAGAGAAACTGATCTAGGCTACATCTAGACTACACGCCTTTTTTGACAGAGGCTTTGTCGACAAAGCCTCTGTCAAAAAAAGAGCATCTAGACTACAACCAGTTCTGTCAAAAAAGCAAGCTTTTTTCTGAAGGAGAGTGTAGAAGCTCTCTTTCAAAAAAAAGCACAGTTTGCATGCAATAGCACCTGTGGCAGGGTCAGTCCCACTCCTGGGCCCCCAACCCCTGCTCAGCCCACTGTCCCATAATCTAAGAGTCACAGTACATGTCTGACTGGCCTTGGTTTGGGGCCTGTCACCTCCTTGAAGTCTTTGCTGATTTTTTGGTTCCCCTGGTCTCCTTCTCAGGTGTCTGTCTTTCTCCAAACTCCTCCTTAGTTCTCCAAACTCTCTCACAGCTCTCTAACTCCTTCTTAGTTCTCCACACTCTTTCACAGCTCTCCACACTCCTTCTCAGCTTTCTCTCCTCTCACCCACAAGGAGGGTTCTTAAATAGGTCTCCAGGCAGCCCTAATTAGTTTCACCTGGGCCTTAATTGATTTTGCAGCCACCTTGTCCCAGCTGCCCCTAATTAGCCAGGATTGCTGACTCTCTCTGCAAGAGCTGCCTCTTTTCCCCTTCCACCAAGCTCTTTAACCTGCTGTATTATAGCAGGTCCTGGGGTTCTTCCTTCCCCTCCAAAAGTTTGTGTGCGGGGAGTGAGTGTATGTGAGGGGCCTCCTGCCATCTCGGCCCCTAGGTGGTAGCTGGCACAGCTTCTGTGGGGTACTGGGGCTGGGGGGTGGCTCCCTCTGCCCCCCGCTGTCTCCCCTGCATCTCTGCTGCTGCTATTGCTACTCCCTTCCTAGCCCCAGGTGCTGCAGGGGCCATCTCCATCCTTGGCCCCACTGCTTGCATCCCCACCCCTCCCTTGCTCTGTTGGGTCCTGCAGCTGGTGCTGCGAGCCTGCCACTCAGGCGCCCGTGGGCACACTAGTTTCCTCCCCCCCCTCCCCAGCAGTGTCTTGCTGCCCCCCTGCTTCCTTGAGCAGACCCCTCCTCACAGCCTGCATTCCCCTCTCCTCTTTTCGTGTGCCCATGCCCCCCTTTGTCATCTCATTTGGTGCCTGAGCCTCCCACTCTCCTTTAGTTACCCTCCCTCATGCACCGTTTCACTTCACACATGTCTTTCAAATAATTGACCCTCTCACATTCCCAGTGCAGCTGGAGGAGTCGCTCTTACCATCCTGTGCTGGGAGCTGTACCCCTTGTTCCTTTACCCCCCCCTTCCTCCTATGTGCGTTGCTGCCCTCTCACCCCACTTCCAGCCTAGAGGGGGGAGTGGTGAGCCTTTCTCTCCCTCTCTCTTCCCCCTCTCCCCTGCTCCTTGTTCCACCCCCTGGCACTATTGGTCTCCCCTAATTGTTTGTTCCTGTCTCCCCCCGCCCCTCCATCCATGAACATAATGGAGGGGCAGTCGTGCGATGCCCCTACCACCCCTTGCCCACCCCCCCTCACTGCCTCTATGAACCCTCTGAGGCTGCCGGGCCACCCACTCGTGCAGCAGACGGAGATCCCGGGACCCCGACTGCTCCTGCCGCGGCACCTTCTGCCACCAGTGTCACCACCAAGAAAGCCTCCCTGAAAAGCAGGAAGGGCCAGGGGACCAAGAAGGGCGAGAGCCCCGCCCGGAAGGCAAAACCTCCTGTGGCAAAGGCTCACCCCTCTGCCGCAGTCTCGGCCGCGGCTTCCCCTCTTTCCTGTCCCCCTGTTCCTTCCACCAGCTCTGGGGGCAACGGTGTCCCGGCCCCCAGGGCGTACGCCCAGGTAGCCACCACCCGCCCACCTGCTGCCTCCCGATCCACCGAAGCTGCTTATCGGAATTCCATCCCCGGCGGTCATGGCCCCTTCCCCACCCTGACCAGGAGGCACGGGTCCATTGCTTCCTGGTGTCAGCCTCGTCCCACGTGGAGACCTACGTGCGGGCATTGGCACGTGTGGTGGGACCTGCGGCCGTGGTGGCAGCCTCCAAGATGTTTGGGAAGGTGGTATTCTTCCTGGTGTCGGAGGCCACCGCCCAGGAAGTGGTGGAGAAGGGTTTGGTGGTGGGGGGAGTCCACATTCCACTCGAGCCTTTGGAGGACCTGGGCGTATGGGTGGCTTTTTCCTCCGTTCCTCTCTTCCTCCCCAATGCCACCCTATTGCCTTTCCTCTCCACTCTGGGGAGGTCCTTGTCAGTCCTTAGTCCCCTTCCTTTGGGCTGCAAGGACCCTACCCTCCGCCACGTTCTCTCCTTCCGCCGGCAGGTGCAAATGCAACTCCTGCCAGCGGGGCATGGTGGAGAAGCCCTAGAAGGGTCATTTCTGGTGCCCTATCAAGGGGCCCCGTACCGGGTATATTACACCTTGGGGGAGGCCCGGTGTTTTCTCTGTCAGGCGATGGGGCACGTCCGAAGGGACTGCCCTCTGGCCCGGCTTGGAGATGCACTCGGAACCCCTGATGCCCGGGAGAGCACCGGCCCTACCATCGCCGGTGGCCCTGACGGTCTAGACCCTGGGGTCGCCCCTCCTCCAACCATGACCATTATCAATCCCGCTCAGGCTCCGCAGAGCCCAGATGAGCATGCGGGCACCGCTGCCACCACCAAAAGCGGCAAGGCCGGGCCTGAGGAGGAGAGGGCGACGGGGTCAGAGACGGGACTCGGACAGGACCTACCTCAAGGGGAGGTTTCCCCTTCCCCAGCTGCCCAGCCCCCGACTTCCCTCGCCCTCCCACCGCTGCCCTCGCCCCCTGGCTCTTCCCCTAATCGGGCCCAACTCTCCTCCTCTGAGAGCTCAGAGGTTGCCATGGGGAGGTGCCGCAAACGAGCCCGACGTTCCACCCCACCTATTGAAGGGGAAGATACCTTCCTCGTGCCTCTAGGGGTGGGCATTGGAGCCATCCCTCCCTCCGAGCCCCTGGACACTTCACAGCGCCATGAGGCAACTGAGGTGGCCGCAGCAGTTGTGGAACGGGTAAATGCCTCCCTCCCGGAGTCCCTGCAAGAAGGAGTGTCCACAGGGGATGCTCCCACCGTCCCCACCTCCGCTGTGAGGGTGACCGCTGACCCTGCCGCCAACAAGGGTGACGACGTGGTGGCGGGCAGCGGGCTCGCCTTCCTCTCCCAAGAGATGGAGGCCTTAGGGTTAACCCCGGCTGCCTCAGAGGGGGATCAACATGCCTTGGAGGGACAACAGTCGGCCTCTCCTTCCCCTTCTAGCCTGCCGCTCTCCCTTTTCCCTGCCTCCGGGTTGTCCCAGGGTGTAACCAACTGCCCAGCGATCGGCAGCACTTCGGCCACCGAACCCCTGGGGGATCCTAGCGGGCGGGAGTTCCTGTCATTCCTCATTACCCCTGGCACTGGAGCCTCCGGTGCTGCACTCCTAGTGGTGCCAGAGCCTGGCGCTGGGGAGACACTAACTTCCCCCACCACTGCCACCGATCCCCCACCCTGTGAGGACACACCGCAACCCGGTGCCTCTACCACTGAGGCTTCAGACCCTACTCCTGCTCCCCATTCAGCCCCTCTCCCAACCGAATTTCCCACTTCCCTTCCTGCTCCCCCTCCTCCTTGTCTTTTTCCTAATCCCCCACCTCTTCCTCCCCCTACTCTCCTTCTTCCTCTTCCTCCTTTCCCTGATCCCTTCCCTGACCTCTTTTCCTCCCCTTACACTGTTACTGCCGCCCCCGGGGCTGCCATGTTCAGCTCAGACATTGGCCCCCGGGAGGCGGTTTTTGTTTCTCCCGCTCCCAGCACATCTGGGGCTGTTCTCCCTCCGCCACTACCCCTGTCGTCATCCCAGCAGGGACTTCAGAGTCCCTGCTTTCCCACATCAGTCGGTCGCGGGGCATGAGGAGGGGTCTGGCCCGAGGCCCCGACACCCAATGCACTGAGGGGTGAGATGCGCTGCTTCTTGGAGGGCATTCGTGGCTCCAAGAACAAAGTGGCTCTCGCCCTTCAGCGCTGGGGGGATTTCCATCTCATCCTCCAGACTGTAAGGGCCATTTTGGGGGAGGGCAAAGGGACTGGGCGGCGGGAGGCTGCGGCCTACCAGCAGGCCCGTGGCTTCCGTGATGCCCTGCTTACGTTTGGGTATGATCACGGTTTGCTGCAGGGCCCAATGGGGACTGTCAGCACTCCTGCCAGAGAGGATCTTCCCCAGCCCTCTCGATGCCGCCGTTCATCATTGCCACTCTGAACACCCAGGGCTGCAGGCTGGGTCTCCGCAGGTGTCGGGTACTCTCCTTCCTTCAGGAGGGGGGGGGTACTCTGTCATCTTCCTGCAGGAGACCCATACCGTGTCAGCTGCCGAAGCAAGCTGGCGGCTGGAGTGGGGAGACAGGGTGTACTTCAGCCACCTGTCGGCCAATCAAGCCGGGGTGGTGACCCTGTTCTCCCCGAATCTGCGGCCTGAGGTGCTGGGGACTGCCGAGGTTGTGCAAGGCCGCCTGCTGCACCTCCGGGTCCGGGTAGAAGGGCTAACATTAAATCTCATTAACATCTACGCCCCGACATCCGGCCCGGAGAGGCTTCACTTCTACCAGTGGGCGGCTGCCTTCCTCAGCTCTTTGGATCCTCATGAGTGCCTGGTCCTGGGCAGGGATTTCAACTGCACCCTCGAGGAACGGGACCGCACGGGGACCGAGCGGTGCCCGGCTGCCCGCGGATGTCCTCAGGGAGATTGTAGACCAACACTCCCTGGTGGATGTCTGGCGTGACCTCCACCCGGGCGAGGATGCAGCGTTTACCTTCATCCAGGTGGAGGGTCAACGGTCATTTCACTCCCGGTTGGACCGCATTTATCTCTCACGTCATCATCTCTTTCGAGCCCACTCCTCCGGCATTCAGCCGGCCCCCTTCTCGGACCACCACTTGGTGGCCGTGATGGCCTCTCTTTCCTCGGAGAGGCTGGGGCCGGCCTACTGGCATTTTAACAACAGCCTGCTGGAGGATGTGGGCTTTGTAGTGTCCTTCCGGGAGTTCTGGCTGGCCTGGTGCGGGTGGTGGTGCGTCTTTCCCTCGGCGCGGTGGTGGTAGGTTGTGGGGAAGGTGCGCACGTGGCTCTTCTGCCGCGACTACACCCGGGGGGCCAGCCGGCGGAGGGATGCGGCAATAGAGCAGTTGGAACGGGAGGTTTTAGAGTTAGAGAGGCGGCTGGCCACCGGCCCCAGAGATCCACCCCTCTACGGAACGTACCGGGAGAAGCGGGAGGAACTTCGGGCCCTCGACAACCTTCGGGCCCGGGGTGCCTTTGTTCGTTCCCACATCCACCTCCTTAGGGAGATGGATCGTGGCTCCCGCTTCTTCTACGCCCTGGAGAAAAAGAGGGGGGCGAAAAAGCACATCGTCTGCCTTCTGGCGGAGGATGGCGCCCCCCTCTCGGATCCGGTGGAGATACGCGAGAGGGCTCTCGCCTTCTACGCCTCTCTTTTCTCACCGGATCCGACAGACGCCGACACCCGCAGAGTCCTCTGGAATGAACTCCCGATGGTCAGCATGGGCAACCGAGACCGGTTAGAGCTGCCTCTCTCTCTGGCCGAGTTCTCGGAAGCTCTCCGTCTCATGCCCACCAATAAATCCCCGGGCATGGACGGGCTGACCGTGGAGTTCTACAGCGTGTTCTGGGACGTCCTCGGCCCGGACCTTGCTAAGGTCCAGGCCAAGTCCCTGGAGAGCGGGGTCCTCCCCTTATCGTGCAGGCGAGTGGTGCTCACCTTGCTGCCCAAGAAGGGGGACCTCCGCGATCTGAGGAACTGGCGTCCCGTCTCGCTCCTCAGCATGGACTATAAAATCGTTGCCAAAGCCATCTCCCTGAGACTCAAGTCCGTGCTGGTGGACGTGGTCCATCCAGACCAGACCTACACCGTCCCGGACTGTACTGTCTTTGACAACCTTTATTTGGTCCGGGATCTCCTAGAGCTAGGGTGTAGGGATGGTCTGTCGTTCGCCCTCCTGTCCTTGGATCAGGAGAAGGCGTTCGACCGGATGGACCACGGGTATCTCCTGGGCATTCTGCGGGCCTTCGGCTTCGGGCCCCGCTTTGTGGGCTTTCTCCAGGTGCTGTACACTTCCGCAGAGTGTTTGGTCAAGCTCAACTGGACCCTGACCGCACCGGTCAGCTTCGGGCGGGGAGTACGTCAAGGCTGCTCGCTGTCAGGCCAGCTGTATACTCTGGACATCGAGCCCTTCTTCCGTCTTCTTCACAAGAGGTTGACGGGGTTGGTGCTCCGTGAGCTGGAGATGTGACTGGTCCTGTCGGCGTACGCCGACGACGTGCTCCTCGTGGTCCAGGACCCGGGAGACCTGGCGCGGGTGGAGGACTGCCAAGCTATCTACTCGGCGGCCTCCTCCACCCGGGTCAACTGGGTCAAGAGCTCTGGCCTGGTGGTAGGGTCCGGGTGGCAGGCGAGCTCCCTCCCACCTGCGCTTCAGGCCATCAGGTGGAGCGCGGGTCCGCTGCTCTATCTCGGTGTTTTTCTCTCTGCCACGCATCCCTCTTCGCTGGAGAACTGGCAAGGTTTAGATTCCAGGGTGGCTGAGCAGTTGCGGAGATGGACAGGACTGCTCCGGTGCCTCTCCCTGCATGGGAGGGTACTGGTGCTTAACCAACTAGTCCTGTCCATGCTCTGGCACTGTCTCAGCACCCTGGTCCCGCCCCCGGGTTTCCTGGATCAGATCCAGCAGCTGCTGCTGCAGTTCTTCTGGCCAGGACTGCATTGGGTCTCTGCAGGGGTTCTCCATCTTCCCCTGGAAGAGGGAGGGCAGGGCCTGATGTGTTTGCGCACGTGGGTTCGTGTCCTCCACCTCCAGGCCCTGCAGAGGCTCCTATTTGATGCAGGTAGTCCGGGGTGGAGCACACTGGCGCATGCTTTCCTTCGCCGCTTCCGAGGGCTCCGATATGACCAGCAGCTCCTTTATTTGAGAGGTCTTCTGCGAGACCTCTCCGAGCTGTCGGCCTTCTACCAGGACCTCCTCTGGGCCTGGAAGCTGCTAGAGGCGACCAGGTCCTTGGGAGCCACCGTGGGGGCAGACCTTCTTGCAGAGCCCCTGCTACACAATCCCCATCTACGTGTGCAGGCAGCGGAGTCCCCCTCGGTGCACCAGAGGCTGGTCCTGGCAGAAGTCACAAGGATCGGAGACCTCCTGGACTATGACCGGGGAGACTGGGTGGATCCTCAGGCGCTCGCCCAGTGAATGGGGCTCTCCACCCTATGTACTCCCCGGCGCGTACTTCAGGAGGTGAAGGATGCTTTGCTGCCCACCGCTTGGATTTATCTCGACAAGGTCCTGCGAGAGGGTGCACCCCGCCCGCCCCTCACCCCCGGCCTGCCCAATCTATCCATTGGCCCTAAGCCCCGCATACCTCCCCGACCGCCTCCCCCCGTCACCCGAGCCGGCTGCACACATTGCAGCCAGTTCCCTTCCGAACCGCACCAAAGAATCACCTGTACACGCTCGTGCTTCACACGCTCCACTTCCCCACCCTTGTGTCCTGCCCAGACTTCAAGTGGCGGGACCTCCTACCACCAATTGAGGGTGTGGAGCCCCGGTGGGACAGTCTCTATTCCACCTTAGTTCCATGGCCCACCGGGGACATCAGCTGGAGAATCCTGCACGGAGCTGTGAGCACGGGCAGGTATTTCGCGTGGTTCACCCCCATTCCGAACACTTGCCCCTTCTGTGGCGAGAGGGAGAACCTGGCGCACGTCTACCTCGAGTGCGCCAGGTTACAGCCCCTCTTTCGGCTCCTCCAGAACCTTTTGTTGAGGTTCTGGCTGCACTTCTCCCCTCATCTGTTAATTTACACACACCCCATCCGAGGCCCCACAAAGTCGCGGGACCTCCTGGTCAACCTCCTCCTGGCTATCGCCAAGATGGTAATTTATAAGACCAGGGAGCAGAGGTTGGCCGAGGGAGGGGCCTGCGACTGTGGGGCCTATTTCTGTTCCTGCATCCACTCGTGTATCTGGGCAGAGTTCCACTGGGCGGCATCCGCTGGCTCTCTCGAGACCTTCGAGGGGCAGTGGGCGCTGTCCGGGGTTCTCTGCTCAGTGTCCCCGTCTGGTTCCCTTGTTTTAGCCCTTTGACCCTCACACCCGTTCCTGTTTTCTTTTTATTTGTCCCAAGTAATTACTTGGTTTCCTGGGCTCAGTGGACTCTCCCCATAGGCTGGGGGGAGGTCCTTTAGATGTGGACGGGCTTACGCCCGCCAACCTCCCGGACTCCAATAGGCACCCCTGCTCTGTCACATGCCTTTTTTCAAAAGAGTACTTTTGAAAAAAGGCGTTATTCCTCGTAAAATGAGGTTTACCGCCGTCGACAAAACTGCCGCGTTCTGTTGACTTACTGTCAACAGAACGCGGCGGTAGTGTAGATGCAGGTATAGTTTTGTCAACAAAAGGCAACTTTTGTCAACAAAACCCTGTAGTCTAGACATACCCTTAGTGCTGTGAGATAATCTCAGCAATTTGCTGAGATTCAGTGTGATTTGTCATTCTAATCCCAACCACCATCATTTTCTCTGGAAACAAGGACTTTCAGTTACCTTTGGAAAGTAAAAGTGGGTGTTTGTTTAAAAATCTATGCAAGATTTCATACTAATCCTGGAATACTTTTTTATCAGCAACATCACAGTCTCATTCCCCCCAAGTGCAGGACAAAGGCTTCACCATATTAAGTAGCCTCATTATTTGCCAAATGTAGCCATTGTGAGTCTTTCAAAGGCCTCCAATTTGTCTCTTCAGCAGCACCCTATGCTTATCTCCTGATTTCATTCCACACCTGCTGTGCAGCAGATGATCCAAATTGCCCAAATTAATCCCAGGTGCAGTACTCACAACCCAATTAAAAAACTCATGTCAACCCAAATGAGGGATAGCACATAAAAATAGACAAGAGAAATTGTTCCAAGGTATATAGTGCACAAATAACCCACATGCACATGACCTGCTAAACCCCTCTGGTGGTTTTCAAAATACTTCGGAGGCTAGGCCCTATCTGTGTGTGGGAGACTTCCTCAAACAACCTTGTCTTTCCTTAAATGTGCATCTGAAACTGTCCACATTCCCGCACATCTGTCTTGTTCCATTTGTTTGTTTGTTATTATGGGTACTTGCAGTGGAATCTGTTCTTTTTTTTGAATATCATTCACTCCATCCTTCCTTTCAAAACACACCCATAATTTCCCTCCCTTTGAAGGTACTTTATAGCCTGATCACAGTTAGCCCCTTTCTATTATTCTTCCTCCCACCCATCCCCCTTTTTTGGTGCTAGATCCCCTATAATTCCCCCCTAGGTATTAAAAAGAAAGACTTCATAGTTTATTACATAATGGTTTAAAACATACTACTGCATTATCCTCTTCTCTTGAGAGCAAGTGGGTGGGGGATGCTTTGAATATAATTATGTCTATTACCTGAGAATACAACCAATTATTAATAATAATAATAATTATTGCAAAATGACAAGTAAGCAAATAACAAATATTAGGCATTGAGAATTCACTCACAAGTAGCATGACTGTCCAGTGGCCAGAGTGAGGGTAGGGTTCTTAATTCGGACCTTGCCTCCTCTACTACAGACTTCTTCTGTGACCCACCAAACCTTGTTGGACTTAATGCCTCAGTTTTCAGGGTATAAGTTCCTTAGGCATCTTGATGCCAAGGTGGCGGTAGAGCACTCATGCCTTGGTCCTAGAGTGCTCCTCAAAAGTATTTAGGCACCTAACTCCCCATTGATTTGAATGGAAATTAGGAGCCTCAGTTTGCTATCTGTACAATAGTACCTGGCTTGGGTGTTTCCTGAGGTTAAATACATTGAAGAGATGCGAGGTGCTCAGATACTGTGGTAATGGGGGCTGTACAAGTACTGTAGCTAGATCAGTTTTTTAAAGTTTGACTGCTGTCCCTGAAGAGAGGGTAAATAGTGAATCATTTCTGCATGAGGACAAATGATGGTTGTGAGAAAGCAGCACTGAGCTTGGCAGGGCTGCTAGGCATGACACAGTTACTCAAGATCCAGTCAGGTAAAGTCAAGTGAGAGAAGTGAGTAGTTTAAGCAACACACTGTACTCACCATAAACACGACACTGATTAGCTGGATGTGCTAGATACTTGCTCAGGTTCATCTGACATTTTTCCAGCATGCCAACCTCCTGGTCCACTTGAGTGAAGCAGTGGGATAATTTTGGCTTCTACTTCAGTGGGTGTTGGTGTGTCCATAAGTGGACCTGGGAGTAGAAAGGGCATGACATTTTGAAGGACATCACACTACTGGAGTTCTTCTCCACTCTGGTGGCAGCGACCATTTGAGGGGGAATTCAGGGACTAAAAGGTCAGTTTTTGGTGTAACAATCAAGTAGTTGACCATATGTTGAATTCTGCTCTCTAAATCCACCACAAGGCTGGTTTCCTTCCCTGTGGCCTGAAATGTAATATTCATTTCACTGCCGAGCATATTCTTTCTTGATTGCCGGTTGACAGATTCCCAGCACTAGCAATGGAGGTACCCAGACAGATACAGCAGCCCTATGGAATCATAGCTGCTAGAAGCAATATCCATGGCAAAAGGATGGCCTGCACCATGCACCTTTTTGGCTTACATAATGACATTTGAGAATTCTCATGCATTTATAGGGGCTGCAGGTGTACCCAGGGCCTGGCCATACTCAAACCCCAATTTGGTGGTCCATGGACTTGACGTGTAGGCACCACCAACCAGAGCTGACTGGTTATCTGGTATGTTCTTTTACTGGGGATCTGCTGGTCATTCAGATCTCTGTAGGGGACTGGAGGGTTAAGCTGCTGGGAGGTGGGGACATGGACATGTGTTAGGTACAAGTACTGCAGCCCCCCCCAGTAAGGGTCCTCTGTTCCTGCATGGGGATGTCCCTAACCAAATTCCATTTTGCGGGAGTGTTTCTTGATCATTCTTGGTTTATCTGTTATTCTTGGTCTTGCCACAGGGAGAGTCTGGCTCCCATGATTCCATATAAGGGCTGCAACTTTGGCTACTCAATTAGATCCGGATGCATCAGAGGTCCAGTAGAGGTTGCTGCCAATCCAGGGTCTATATATCTTTTATATACTTGCCTGAGAGGAGACTGATACAGGTGCAGGAGAATGGGGGGTATAAGCACCAAAGCTTTTAACTGTGTTTCTTTCCTTCCCCTGTCTGTCATGCACAATGTATCTGATCATGCCAACCAGTTGGGATATGGATTTATGGGCACAGCATTGTGCACTGTGGCTTAAAGAAGAGCAGGAATTAAGCAAGAGGCTTGCAAATGAGTCTCAGGCACGATGCAATTTTGTGTTTGCATGGAAGACAAGGAAGGAAAGGGACCAGCTCAAGCTTCGCTTGCATGAACAGGTATCCCAGGAGCACAGGCTGGCCTCCATAGTTATCTGCTTATGGAGAAGAAAATGGGAATGTGCTACATACTGAAACTGATTTGAAAAAGGCTAAAAGGGATATTAGAGAAAGTTTGGTCAGAGATGTTGGCCTGCTAGGTTTGGTGGATTGCTGCCCAGACTCACAAGGTGGATAAGGCCTGGAGGAAGGCCAACTGGAAAAAATGCCATGGCCAGAGTTCCCAGGTGACTTAGTTATCAGACATGGACACACAAACCACAAGGCTTGGCAAAAGATTAGGGGAGGGCAGCTGAGCTCTGTTGAGAGGATTGAGTGCACTTCTTTGATATAGGTGCCAGTTTGTTCCTGCAGGATCCTAGTGTTGGGTTGGCTGAAATCCTAGGTACCCAGTGTGGAGTGGGGTGGACAACCTACTTGTGGCAGATGCCCAGTGCAAGATGACTTAGGATCCAAATCCTAAAAGGTAACATAGTGGGTACTCCAAGATCATCTTCTTATGAGATGGGTGGATTTTGTCCACTCTTGTAGTTCCCTGTGTTCACTTTGTTGTTACATTCACTATTTGTTTTGTTGTGCTGTATGCAATTTCTACTGTCCTATGCTGCTCTGCAGTGACTCTGTGTGTGTGTGTGTGTGTGTGTGTGTGTGTGTGTGTGTGTGCACGCACATGCCTCAGTTTCCCTGGGCAATGCCGCACTATCTGCATGAGGAGGGGGAGGCTGGGCATGACTCTCTGTGGAAGTATGTCTCTTTCTCACATCCTGAGGATCAGGTGACAGCAAATAACACCTTGGGCCTGGAAACAGGACAAAGCAGGAGGCAGGGCTGCCTGGGGGACTGGGAGCAGTGGCTGGGAGTGTGAATTGGTTTTCGGCTGGCTGAGGGAGAAGGGAGCCTAGCTGGCCTGGGGATTGCGGCAGGGGCCCAGAGTGGGGCTCTTTCCCCATGATGGGCTGTACTGAATGCTCCTGTAACAATAAGTCTGAGCTACGCTGTGCTCCTGTGAACCAATCAACCTTCTGTTCTACTTGCTGACTGAGAGTCACATGTGACTGCAGAGGGGGGTGCAGGGCCTGGAGACTCCCCCACACTCTGTGACAATGAGGCAATGTATCCTCAAGGCAAATGCGGGGAGAGTCCTGCCAATGCACTTTACAATGGTGCTGATGGGAGCTTGAGTTCCCCTCTTGCCTCAGTCTGCAAATGGGGAAGGAGCGCTAGCCAACCATTGGAGGAGCCCAGAGAACTTCCCAGAGGGAGTATTAGCTCCCCTGCAGTGGAAGCACCCCAAGAATTGGCAAAGGATCAGAGGGTGCATGTGATTGTCCTCAACGGGAACCTTGGATATAAGTTGAATAACAATGTTGCAGCCTGGTTAAAAGTAGTCCCACGTGTCCTTGCTTTTCTTCTGTGTGGTGAGCACACCGGAAAGGTATATTTCCTAACCCGAGAGTGCTGCATCTAAGGCACTTTCCTGCATCTGTAGCAAAATGAAGTACCATTAAAGTCATGGTAGAAACATTAGCCCTACCACAGAGTGACTCTTGGAATGTTTTTCAACACTTGGGGAATACATAGTCCCAGCCATATAATCTATTCAAATGCCCACCAACACTGTATGTATAGAACAGACACTATCTGACAGACTGATAGCTGAAACAGATCTCTGGCACAGTGTGAATGAGCAGTAATCTTTGTGAAGAAGTAACCTTCTTGCAGCAATGTCATCATGAAAGGCGATATGCCCAAACTGAAAAATGGGTACTGCAAAGAGACATTCTCACAGAAGTATCTTTATCAAATGAGCTTGTATTTTCTACTTTGAAATGAGGGGCGAGCAAAAATATTTTTCTACAAGGGGATTCAGTTACAGCTTCCTAGAACAAAGAAAACTGTCACAGGTCCAATAGTGAGGCTCTTACTTCTTGTGGTCAATTCTGGGAACTGAGAAAGAGCTTCACAGATAGATGGATAGATAGATAGATAACAACATGCAGAAGAGATTCTCTGGAATCTACATTGTTGAATTAATCCAGTGTACTTTGTATGCGCTTTGATCCTTTGATTGTGGAAGTTAGTATAAATACTAGTATTGTAAAGGCAGTAAGATTCACCATAGATCAAAGGTGAGAGGCCAAGGAAGAAAAGACACGAGGAAGAGAATGGAATAGTAGTCTTGAACTTATTGATTTTGCCTCCAGACTGCTGTATGCATTATTAAACAACTATTGTTGTGGGACCTATCCCAAATACAAAAACTAAAGTATAAGAGTCTTGCACAATTCAGAAGTGTGCTCTGGATAGCTGAAGTCTAAAAACTTTCAGTAAATTAAAAATAGCTTGGAGCCTCAATGTCCATCAGGCCTTTTTCTTGCTTGCATTTTGACTTTCCCTCTTATTTCTACTCTCTATCCCCACTTGGTAAACATTAAGCAGTTCAGTGTTCTGATCTCTTATCTCTTTGAGTCCAAATAACTGAGGCAGGTCAGTATCTAAAAAAAAAGTCAGAATCACTGTACATTGTAGAACAAAATATTCTCTCCTTCCAGTTTCATTAGGAACACCACTCACATAGTTTATATAATCCACCAGCTAATACAGATCAGTAATGTATATCTGTTGTAACTATACAGAAAAGGCAGACGGAATTGTTTCTGAAAGAGCAACTAGCCAGTGTTATAAAACGCTCCTTTTTTTGTTTGAGAAAAGGCAACAAATGGTGAAAGTAAACATTTCATTTTGAATGAGGAGGAAAGATTTTTACAGTTGCCTGGGAGTAACTTATTTTCATATTATTTTAAGCTACAGTGAAGTTCAGGACCTGAAGTTCAGAGACAGCTGAGCTACTGCAGCGCCCTACTGAGCAGCAGTCACATGCTTTCAGATGGGAAAGCGTGCCAGTTCTTCTTACATACAAAATACATTTTGTTTCAGGCATTACAATTGTGCACCTCAAAGCTGGTTGAGAATCATAACACGACCCTAAGAAACTGTCAGCACTGGACTGAAAACAAAAATTCTCCCAAACCTTGCTTGTGACTGGAGTATTCAGGATGGCAGGGCGGCAACACAGAAAACTGGATTCTTAAACAAATATCTGTTTCCTCCAAATTACTTTATACAAAAATGTAACCAAGAGAAATGAAAACAAACACCACTTCAAAGGACATCGCCATGTTTTCCATCTTTTATTCAGCCCCCATAATCTTTCAAATTAAGCAAAAATTAAAATGCAAATATTGATTTTGGTGCTGGATGATTTAAGGGTCCTAGCAGAGTTTGGGAAACAGTCTGTACATTTTCATTTCCTTTTAGCTTGGACAGCACATTGTTGTCAGCGTTTCTTTTATTTGCACATCTGGAATCAGTATAAGTACCCAGCTGTGGAGAGCTGCTAGCTATTACTGATATTTTGTTTTTCTCCAGAGGGCTCAGGAAACTACTCTCACTAAGGAGTAATTAGGCAGGATAGTTAATAGTTACAATAAATTGGGAAGATGAAATGAGAGCTATGGCACTCACAAGGCTGAGAATACCAGAAGTATTTTTGAATGTTACATTTTCAACAGTTTATCTATCTGTATAAAACAATATTTAGAAAAAGGCTGTGGTGCATTATGCCACACACATCCAAGGTCTTGATCCTGCCCCCACTAATACACACGCTGGTAAATCGGATTCATTGCTTCCATACACAAACACTGTAGTTGAGAGAATTAACATTTTCCTATAAAGTCAAGCCCTTAAAATTAATTTCAGTGGGAATCAATAGCTGTCAGGCAAATTAGATGTGTGGAAACATACATCTGAAAATACATCCACAAATATGCACTATGGAGCACACATTTCACAGTGTAGTATGACAAGTAGAGCTGGTTGGGATTTTTTTTTTTATTAAACTGTTTTGCTCGAACAACTGGAGCCAGGAAGGAACAGGAGAGTGGGAATGAAAAAACCCTACCCCTGATCTGGGTCTCATGAATGGCAAAGAAGCTCTACACATCAGCTGCAGAGAGATGTGAAGTGGCCCTGGGCATCTCAGTGAGATGTTCTGGGCTGAATGAATACCACCACCTGAAGGAGATTAATACAGACTGAAACTATAGCTTTGAGATGTCTGAACTGCTTAATTCATAGAATCTTAGGGCTAGCAGGGACCATGAAGGTCATCTAGTCTAACCCCCTGTCAAGATGCAGGATTTGTTGTGGTTATTCTATCCAAGACAGATGGCTATCCAGCCTCCTTCTGAAAATCTCCACAGAAGGACCTTCCACAACCTCCCTGGGAAAGTCTGTTTTGTTGTCCTACTGTTCTTACACTTAGGTAGTATTTCCTGAGATTTAATATAAAAGCGTGATGCTGTAGATTGACTCCTTTGCCTCTTTTCCTGCCCTCTGTTTGAGAGAGAACAATTTTTCTGTCTTTTTTTTTATGGCATCCTTTCAAGTATTTGAAGACCATTATCATGTCTCCACCTCTCCCCCCTCCCCCATTTCCTCTTTGCCAAACTAAACATACCCAAACATAACAAATAGTCTGGTAGCACTTTAAAGACTAACAAAACATATAGGTGGTATCATGAGCTTTCGTGGGCACAGCCCACTTCTTCAGATGACCAGAGTGTTGGATGTCCAGAACTAAAATAAATAGGGGAGAAGTAGGGGGGGGGAGGAAATAAATGGGAGGGGAGAAACAAGAAGAGGTTCCTTCAGCCTTTGCTCATATTACTTGGGTCCTATTCCTTAGATCATCTGTTGCTCACCTCTGGATCCTTTCCAGTTACTCTACTTTCTTCTATACATTGATGACCAAAGCTAGACACAGTACTCCCGTGGAGGCCCAACCAGTGCCACTAGAGAAGTACTATTACCTCCCATGATTCGCATGCTGTGCCTCTGTTAATGCAACCTAAAACTGAATTTTGCTTCTTTTGCAACATAATCACATTGCTGACACATGTTGAGGCTGTCATCCACCACAATTCCCAGAGCCTTCTCAGAACTGCTGCCTCCAAGCCAGTTATCTCTCATTCTGTAGTTGTGGATTTGTTTTTTCTTCCCTCGCTGTAACACCTTACATTTGTCTTTGCGGAACTTCATTGTGTTGTCTATCGCACAGTTGTCAAATTTGTGAAGATCCTTCTACAATCCCTCATCTCGGTGGATGTGCTCATTCCCACCTTCCAAGACTTCAGCGCTTATGGGCCTGTCCCATACCTGCTCTCAGATCCCCAGCCAGTTTCGGTGCTGTGTTCCTGTGCCATGCATGAAACATGCTCCTTCCCATCTCCCCATCCTCATCTCAGCATGGTGGGACATATTTTGAAAAGGGGACAGCCATGAGGACTATGGATATGGGGAAGTTTGGGGCCCAGATGAGAAGCCCCCTACATACCACACAGCACAGCTCAGACTTCATTCTTTCCTCCCCACATTTATGAACTGCTCTAACCTCTCCTTCACCCCTAAAAGCAGCAATAAGGAGAAGGAAGAGCCTGGAGACCCTTCCCCACTCCTGGAGGCAGCACAGAGAAGTTGGGTATTCTGGATTCCTTCACCTGCTCAGGGAATAGTGGAGTGAAGGGGAAGCCCTGGTGCTATTTCCCTCTACTCAGAAATTGTGGTCAATAGGGGTATGTCGACAGAGCCATGTAAACTAGTTTACCGACATAGTCAACGAAGCAGGGATTTAAATAATCCCCACTTCATTAAAATAAAAATGTGCCGACAATCAGCTGATCTGGCACAGCGCGGGAGTCTAGATGCGGATCGGTCGACCGCTCCCTTATGCCTCGTAAAACGAGGTTTACAGGAGCAGTCAACAAAGGCTTCCCTTCATAAAATCATAGAACCATAGAGCTGAAAGAGACCTCAGGAGGTCATCAAGTCCAGCCCCCTGCTCTAGGCAGGACCAATCCCAATTAGATCAACCCAGTCAGGGCTTTGTCAAGCCGAGACTTAAATACCTCTAGGGATGGAGACTCCACTACTTCCCTAGGTAACCCGTTCCAGTGTTTCACCACTCTCCTAGTGAAATAGCTTTTCCTAATATCCAACCTGGACCTCTCCCACCACAACTTAAGACCATTGCTCCTTGTTCTGCCATCCGTCACTACTGAGAACAGCCTTTCTTCATCCTCTCTGGAACCTCCCTTCAGGAAGTTGAAGGCTGCTATCAAATCCCCCCTCACTCTTCGCTTCTGCAGACTAAACAGACCCAACTCCCTCAGCCTCTCCTCATAGGTCGTATGCTCCAGCCCCCTAATCATTTTGGTTGCCCTCCGCTGGACCCTCTCCAATGCGTCCACATCCTTTTTGTAGTGGGGGGCCCAGAACTGGACACAATACTCCAGATGTGGCCTCACCAGAGATGAATAAAGGGGAATAATGACATCTCTGGATCTGCTGGCAATGCTCCTCTTAATGCAACCTAATATGCCATTAGCCTTCTTGGCTACAAGGGCACACTGTTGACTCATATCCAGCTTCTCATCCGCTGTAACCCCCAGGTCCTTTTCTGCAGAACTACTACTTAGCTGGTTGGTCCCCAGCCTGTAACAATGCTTGGGATTCTTCCGTCCCAAGTGCAGGACTCTGCACTTGTCCTTTTTGAATCTCATCAGATTTCTTGTGGCCCAATCCTCTAATTTGTCTAAGTCACTCTGGACTCTATCCCTGCCCTCCAGCGTATCTACCTCTCTCTCTAGCTTAGTGTCATCTGCAAACTTGCTGAGGGTGCAATCCATCCCCTCATCCAGGTCATTAATAAAGATATTGAAGAAAACCGGTCCCAGAACCGAACCTTGGGGCACTCCGCTAGAAACCGACTGCCATCCTGACATCGAGCTGTTGATCACTACCCGCTGGGCCCGGCCTTCTAGCCAGCTTTCTATCCATCTTACCGTCCATTTATCCAATCCATATTCCCTTAACTTGCTGGCAAGAATATTGTGGGAGACCGTATCAAAAACCTTGCTAAAGTCAAGGTAAATCACATCCACTGACTTTCCCATATCCACAGAGCCAGTTACCTCATCATAGAAGCTAATCAGATTGGTCAGGCACGACTTGCCCTTTGTGAATCCATGCTGACTATTTCTAATCACTTTCCTCTCCTCCAAGTGCCTCAAAATGCATTCCTTAAGGATCCCTTCCATGATTTTTCCAGGAACCGAGGTAAGACTGACCGGCCTATCGTTCCCTGGATCGTCCTTCTTGCCTTTTTTGAAGATGGGCACAACATTTGCCTTTCTCCAATCATCCGGGATCTCTCCCGATCTCCACGACTTTTCAAAGATAATGGCCAAAGGCTCCTCAATGACATTTGCCAACTCCCTCAGTACCCTCGAATGCATTAAGTCCGGACCCATGGATTTGTGTACATTTAGTTTTTCTAAATAGTTCCTAACCTGTTCTTTACCCACTAAGGGCTGTCGATCTTCATCCCATCTTGTGTCACTTAGCGCATTAGTCCAGGAGCCCATCTTGTCCGTGAATACAGAGGCAAAGAAAGCATTGAGTACTTCAGCTTTCCCCACATCATCTGTCACTAGGTTACCTCCTTCATCCAGTAGGGGCCGCACACCCTCTCTGATCACCTTCTTCTTGTTAACATGCCTGTAGAAACCTTTCGTGTTATCCTTCACATCCTTAGCCAGTCGCAATTCCATTTGTGCTTTCGCCTTCCTGATACCCCCCCCCTCCCTCCGGCATTCTCGAGCTATACATTTAAACCCCTCCCTGGTCATTTGTCCAAGTTTCCACTTTTTGTAAGCTTCCTTTTTGTGCTTAAGTTCACCAAGGATTTCCCCTGTAAGCCAATCCGGTCTCCTACCATGTTTGCCTCTCTTGCTACGCATCGGGATGGTTTCTTTATGTGCCCTTGTCGACTGAGCCGCATTTAGACTCCCGCGCTGTGCCATATCAGCTGATTGTCGGTGCAGCACAGCGGCCATTTTTATTTTAATGAAGCGGGGATTATTTAAATCCCCGCTTCATTGACTATGTCGGGTAAACTAGTTTACATGGCTCTGTCGACAGAGCCATGTAGTCTAGACATACCCTTGGGACAATTGTAGAGGAGGGAAAAGGAAGGGCACAGATGAGTCCACTTCCCCACAAGTAGATCACTGAACTTTCGCCCCTTAAGGTCCTGCTGTCAGCTCTTTTGAGCTTCAAGAGAGCAAAGGGTCCTTTGAGGATGATCCCTCATTTGATGAGGGAAATTTTTTGAGACCTAGTTGTTCACCAAAGCTCTAGCCATTATGTTTTCAGAAAAAGTGTTTAAATGATCCCTTATACTAATAAAGGTAATTGTCTGGGGTATGCTGGCCCCACCACTGCAGAGGCCTAAATGGGAAGGTTAGCCTTTCCACTTCAGAGGAGGAAATCACAGACCACCTGTAGTGTAATTATATACAAATCACAATACTCTCTGGAGGTAGTAATTACAGGTAACAAGTTTGGTTTTTAACTTGGTTGTACTTCTGCTGTATACTCTGATTTGTTATCAAAAGTACAGAGCATAGTTTCTCAGCTATAATAAAAGAGAAAATATTGCAAATTATAGTCTGTGACGTAATTGTCATTTTGCCAATGATTAATCTCTGTCACTCTCTCTCATTCTCCATTTGTGTGAAGTATGAAAATTAGAGGCTATAAAATGAACTGTCACATAAAACCCTGTGGATTTGGAGAGTCCCATGAAAAAGAATATTATACATAAATGATGGAACAAATAAAAGTCATCTACAGAGCTGAGTTGCCGTGTAGCTACAATGTCAACATACTGCCCATAAAATACTATGTACTGAAGTGAGTTATAAGAATATTGCCTGTTTCCATGGATACATTATCCATTTGGGTCTCTATTTCGATCTTTTGGATTTGCATACATTTAGCACTGACCTGAGTCATGGATCTTGTAGTGCCTAGACTCTCTGATGTCAACCATGAAGCAGGAATAGCTCCCACCTACAGGGACACTAATCATCATAAAGGTGGTGGGGGAGGAGGTGGGAGCAAGAGAATTCCTTCTCCTCCCTGCCAGGCATCAGACTATGGAGTTAGCGAGATGTGCTAGAGAAAGCAGGCTGCAGCAGGATCATGGAATCTACAGACATGTGCACACCACAGCGCAGTGTAGGGGAGCTAACAGCCTTTGCAGGCCCCTGGGCAAGGAGTGGGAGTGGGGCCTTGAGCAGAAAGGGCAGGGCTGGGACACACCACATAGAGTATAGCATGTCTCCCCCCAGCCATCAGAACCACACAGAGCAAACAGTGTGCCCTCCAGTGGTGATTTCAAGGCCTGGGGCTCTGGACACAGCTGCTGATGCAGTAGCAGTGGCAGAGGCCAGGAGCCCTGGTTCCTTTGAATCACCATCAGTGGGCCTGGAGTGGAGTGGTGGGAAGGATTGTATCCCATGAGGCACAATCCCTCCCTGTAGCTACCCTTGAAGCATTGAACACATTGTGCCTTTAATGGCACAGCCTGTGGGCATCTTCTAAATGTCTATTTTCAGATCAATTTCAGCAGCAACATAAATCTAGTATATATTTGAGAGAGTCTGTCTATCTGTGAGTTTGTCTGTTCAAGAACTCCTCCTAAATGGTAAGAGCTAGGACCACCAAATTCAGAACACAACTTCCTATCGTAACTTAAAGCAAGGAAAGGGTTTGGTTGTGCCAGGACAATGGAATATATCTGGAATAGGTTTGCTTCTCATAACACAAAAAGGGTGGGCTCTGCTATATAATTACCACATGGAGGCAGCAGGGGATATGGGATGGAAAGCAAGGACAGTTATATTTTATAATGACTGGGGACAGAAAGGGGCCAGAGATGGCGACCAGGACAGCTATAATCCTACTCAGGAAGCAGGGGTCAGGAGTGAAGAAAAGGACAATTATCTACTCTATAATTGAGAGAGTTTGTCTATCTGTCTATCTAAGAACTCCTAAATGGTAAGAGTTAGGACCACTAAATTTGGTATGCAACTTCCTCTTATCATAATTTAAAGCAAGGTATGCCCACAAACCTGAACCTGCCCCAAACCAGGGACATACCCCTCCCCTGGCTATGCCCACTGGAGCTGCAGTGGCCATGGAAAGACACTTCTCATCTGGCCCCAAGCTGCTGTGGTGAGGGAGGTCTGGGGTAGTCTTCTCTCCCCTGAGCAACCTGCATACTGAGCCCCTCATCCAAGGCTCCACCCCAGAGCAATAGTTTAAATGAAGAAAAACAAAATAAATTGAGGTAAGGTCCCAACTAATGCTGGGTAAATCTTCTAGTAATACATAAAGCAGAGTTCCAACTGCATTTTCCCCTTCAGGTCTCAAATCCTTTCTGTGCTATAATGACATTCAAATGAGCTTAAACAGTCCAAGGCTAGGATGACATCATTACTAGATGTGTTAGCATTTCAAATTCAATTACACAGATGTCAAGGTTAAGTACAACTCCGTGATAATGGAACCTTCAGCTGCAAACTGCAGCTGATTATCAGCCCTCAAAATATCATACCACTTTGCAGAAGTGCTATGAAATAAATATTTCCAAGCTGTGAAGCTCAGTCTAACATCCACTGCAATCTTATTGACTTTAGTGGGTGTTGGATCTGCTTCAAAGCCACTGATGCCCACTGGCAATGGTTGGGAGCAAGTGATAGGGGGCATTCCTGCATTCACACAGGATGCTTTGATTTTCACAGTGAAATGCTGGGACATGTGGTACATGTGGGTTATGGGGGGCAGGGGAAAGTCATAGGGCATGGTTTTGGGACCTGGGGATGGGAGAGAAAAGGACGCTTACCCCTCCCAGCACTCACCTTCTAACCACTCACAAACTTCCCTTGACAGCCACTCAAAATCTGTTCTACCACTAACTTTCATACCCAAACTCTTGCCCATCAACATGTGCTCACTAAACACATAGTCTTCTCTCTTGATCTCCTAGTCAGCATCATCTTCTCACCTATTTACCACCAAGTATGCACCCTCACCCATTCTCCAGCCTGGTCTCTCACCTCTACTTACAAATGCTCACTCTATTTGTCTTTTCTTCTCCAACCTTCTGCCTTTCTCTCTTGTCCACCATTTTCAGGAAGACCCTTCCCATGTGCTTCTTCTGGTCACATCCTGGCAAAAAACCCTGCCCCCTCCTCTGCCAATTGTCTACTAACAACTACACTCTAGCACGTTATACTGTGCCAGATTCCTTACTGGGACTCACCACATATCCCTCCACTCCTCCCTGAAAACAGAACATTTCCCCATAACCCCTCAGATGCCTTCATTCAGCTCTCAGCTACAGCCAGCCCTTCCTCATCACCATTTTTGTGTCATCAAAGGCAAAACAGAAATAGAAGACCATTATCTCAATTTTTAATAAATTGGGGGAAAATTTGGCTAAAAATACACACTTTAAAAATTGAGACCAAGGGTAGATTAAAAAATACATTTTCAATCTAGAATTATTGGTCTCTGATATTTGTATTTTTATAAAATTGTCTTTTGTATTCTTTCAATTATTTCTTTATTTAAAGCCTACATCTCAATGCTGTTTGACATCTCCTAGTGTACCTAGCATGTTCAGCCACAAGAGAATGAAGACTGAAACATCATGACTGTTGTCTCCACTATTTCTTCCGTTCTTCGTCCGGATGATGAAAGCTAATCTATACACAGCGTGACATTTTCTGGTATAAGACATATAAGAGGACAAACTTTCAAGACCTTTTACAAACTATTAGTTTTGTGTAGTTTGTGCCAATGATAGCCTCCAGGATAAATTCACACACAACTAGAGGTGAGTCTTAGATACAAAGTATAGATCTGGACTGAAATACTTTCTTATTTTTAGGTTTATCCAAATCCAAAGTTTGGTCTATTATCATAGAATCATAGAACTAGAAGGGACCTCAAGAGCTCATCAAGTCCATACTCGAACACTTATGGCAGGACCAAGCACCAGATTATCCCAGATGGGTGTTTGGTTAACCTGCTCTTAAAAATCTCCATTGATGGAGATTCCACAACCACACTAGGCAATTTATTCCAGTGCTTAACCACCTTGACAGAAGTTTTTCCTAAGTCCAACCTAAGCCTCCTTTGCTGCAATTTAAACCCATTACTTTTTGTCCTATCATCAGAGGTTAAGGAAAATAATTATTCTATCTCCTCCTTGTAACAACCTTTCAGGTACTTGAAAACTGTGATCATGTTACTTCTCAGTCTTCTCTTTTCCATACTAAACAAACTCAATTCTTTCCATTTCCCCTTCATCGGACATATGCTGGTTGTGGCTAGCTGTAAATTTCAAACCTGGATTTTGGTTCATTCCATCACTGCACACAGAATGCCAGGAATTCACATCATGATCTTATATAATATCTTATTATATACATTTTACAAAAAAATGCAAGAAAAATAGCTATGTCATTACTATAAGTCCATGAGGACATCCATTTAATATTCAGGTATAGTGAGATCTCAATAAATAAATTGAACTCGTTGTCTAAATAAGACTCCTTAGTATGCATGAAATCATTTCTATGCACTTTTACTATATATTTCGAAGAGTTTACTTGTTTGTGGATTTGTTTGTGCAAAATAAAGTAATTCTTTGTGATTACCTACAAATACAAATTTCACATAAACAATCCTGCCACTTAAATTAGCTGAATGCACTACTTTTTACACCGGAATATGCTGGGTGAAAGGTTTAAATAATTATTTTTGTTTTTCATCAGAAAAAGTCATGACTATTATGATTAGAGTTCATAAAAAATTTGTTAAAATTAAAATCAAGTCACCTCTTCAACTGTCATTTTAGTGCAAAGAAAATTTATACAGCTTAGATCTGATCCATGATATTTATAGAAAACCTGAAAGTATGGTATGTATACAAGTTTTATTGGCATGAATATGGAGTCCCCACACTGCCAGTGAATGGAAAAGTCACAAATGAATTATGAAGGTAATCTAAAGAATAAAGACAAAAGGAAGAAAAATATCTTTTCAGAAATTCTTTGTGTTACTCCCCATTGATAGAATAATCCCTTTGTGGATTTGGGAAAGTAAATCTTCAAAGATATTGCTAAAACGCCCTAGAGATTTCTATTGTTTTGCAGTATTTCTACTATATCTCATAGTCTTAAAAAGCCTTTAAGAGGCCTAAGAATACAGCATGATTTTGCTGAGTCTTCCCAAATGGCATTTGGTATTTAGAATATTTGACACTTTGTTTAAATATCGACTGGAACAATTTCTCCCTCAATGCTGCAAAGGGTATACCTACTCATGCTTGATCCAAAGTCAACTGCAGGCTTTCTGGTAAGTTCAGTGGGGTATTGGATCAGACCCTAATATATACTGGCACATTAACACCTTTAAAATGCTGGCCCTTTGTCTGTATTTTAGTGAAAGGTCCCAATGAAGTTGGTGGAGCAACACCACTGACTGTGCACTAGTATCAGCAAAATTGATACTTAAAGGATACTTAGTCCAGGGCTGGTTGGTTGATGGGAAAACCCCGTAAAAGACACATTGCTTTACTTTCTCAAGTGAACTGCATTTACTATAAGGCTGTTACACTTCATGCATATGTGCATAAATATGCATCTGAGATTGTGACTATAATGGCGTTCATTTAAAAAAGTTAACAGTGAAAGACGTTAAGCCAAACATACAAAAGAGGTTGGTTCCTTATTAAGCAATGCCATGTCTTGTAGTACAGTGTACTGTATGTGCATGTGTGCACATATCAAGAGAGATTGGCCTTGGTTGCAAAGTTCCTTCCCCCCTGGGTAGACTACGTGGTGTGTGGCTTTGTAAGGAAATGAAGGTTTCTGTGAACTATCTCTTGGACAACGGAAGAAACAGTGAAGGCCAGCACAGGGTTCTGAATGGGCTGAGGTGATGTCCTGAGGAAGGAAATCAAGAGTCACTTGGGAGCTCTGGCTTTTTCCATGCTGCCAGGATTTTCACATCAACTGATTGGAACTGGGGTAGGGAAAATATATAGGCAGGGCTTAATGTGCACAGGTCCTTGGAAGGCTAGGTGCAAAATTTGTGATTACTTAAGTATAACAGCTGCAGAACAAATGACAGGAAATAATATCATGGAATGATGTAAAGAGTTAAGTAAAAAAAAAAAAGTCAGCAAAGTTCGGCAACAAACCACGAAGAGTTATCTGGAGACTATAAGTGGTGAGTTACCTTGCATTTGCTGCATCTAGTTACTTCAGTAGAGACAGGAAACATAGCTGGAGTCTGAGACTTTTAAATAGTCTTTCCAATTCAGAACCACAGAAGAGCTGTGGGAAAAGTTTTCTGTACTTTTTTATGCTCATTCCTGTGCTCTTTCTGGTTTCAAACAGGACTGGTGGGAAGCACCAAAATACCTTGAGAAAGCATGTTTTCATGAGATCTCTAGCTCAAATGCTACATCTAGATTAGGATTTGACTATCAGGATAATTAAACAAATTATACTGATGTAATTTTTAATGTCACTCATTTCTAATAAAGTAATTGCTGTAAACACAGATTAAATCAATGCTGCCAGGTGGCAGAGTTGGAAAATTAATGTTTTGTGCCTGAATGTACTGCTTTGGAGCTGGTATGTTTGCCAATGATTAGAAAAACAGAGCTGGGGTGCCATGAGGTAAATACCAGGAGCTACCAAATACAAAAGTGCAGATATAATGTGGTCTTTTCAAAAATCCAGATTGCAAGCCTGTAAATGCTTATTTACATAAGAAGTGTTTTCTCTAGTCATGCAGTCAATAGGACTACTCATGTAAGTGAGGTCTTGTGGGATCAAGCCTCTAACTGCTGCTGCCACCTCTTCTCCCCCCACATAATATTCAGCCCAGAACTTAGGGCAGTCACCAGCAATGTGGGGGATCCAGATTCAAATCTCTTCTCTGGAACAGACCCTGAGTGGCAGAACTGTCCCTAGGCTATGGCAAATGGGGGTGACCAACTCCAGCACCATTTTGGGGGGCCTCCATGCTCCGCTGCAGCAAACAGTAGCCCCACTACTAGAACCTCCCCCTCCATCTCAGCACCTATTGTAGATCAGATGTTTTGCATTGTCAGGGGACACTGGGGGAAGGACAGGAGAGAGGAGTTTGGGTGCAGCACACTTGGGGGGAGGGGCAGAGCTGGGTGGGAAGAGGCAGGGCAGAGATTGGAAACTCAGTGCCTACGTCCTAGGCCCTGCGCCATTCTAGGGTCGGCCCTGCCAAGGGGATTCTTTCAATTTAGCAAAAATTCGGATTTGGTTCAACCTGATCTGATTTCTTTCCCCAATTTTTAGGAATTGTCCCAAGTGAAAAACATCAGTTATTCACCCAGCGCTGATCAACCATTAGTTGTTTCAGTGAATAGAATAACTGTTTACAGGATTTAGCCTACATGTGCATAGACTGAAGGCTTGAGTATAAATAGCATTGCTAAGAGCAGAAATAATGAAACATTTGTAATATTTTGCATTCTGTAGACCTTCCTTCCAAGGAGCTCAAAGTACCTTACAAATTTAATTAAACTTCATAACATCCTCAGGAGATAATGTTTACACATGGAGAAACTCAGGAAGAAACATTACGTGATTCACCCAAATTCACTGACTGGAATAGACTTTTTCCTATGAAAGCTGTCTTCACTAACAAACACATCTTTCACAGTATTTACTAACACAAAGGAGCCTGTACAATACATGAATGGTCTAGTAATGGTCTAGTATAGCTGCAATAGAAGTGATTGAAAGTAACATTTACATTAAAATGGTCTATTTAATAAATTACTTTGAATAATGGTGGTGAGTAAAATGGGACTTCTTCCATACTTATATTTAAGCACATGCTTAAGTGTTTTCTGGATCAGTGCCATAGATAGTCAGAATGAAAATGGTGCCTTTTTTAAACTAAAAATTGTAAATTTAACTTGGGGAATTGCCTATGCTGTTTAGTGCTTTTCAGTCTTTTGCCATGCCAGCTGTCAAACAGTCTTGAAAGATTTGTTGGGTTATTTTCAAAAGATGCCATTAAAATTTAATCCCATGCATTTGCCTCCCTTTCTTCCAAATATTAACCACTGTCTCCAGTTCAAGACCTCAAGTTCATAATAATAATACTAAGCATTTTATAAAACCCATTAAAATCCTTTTCAAAGCTAAACTGGAGTGATACAAAAAATGAAGCCTTTCCAATGCTCTAGATTTTATGGGATGATTAGGATAGTTTTATAATATGGGCTACTACTGGCAAACCGAGTTCATCTTTGCTTGGATTAGAAGAGATAAATGATTTCTTTCCTGCTTTTATCTTTGTAGCAATTTAGTGTGGAAAGCAACAAGACACATTTCTAGACTTTCAATGGAGCACAGAACCCACAAGGGACTTAAAGCAGGATTAAGTAACATAGCTAATTAATTGTAACAGTTGACTTCAGTGCAGAATTTGGAACACCACATTAGACTAATTCCCTGGCTTAATATCCTGGGGGGCACACTTTTTGAAACACAAAAATATACAAAAGACACTCACCAGGTGGTTAAGCATATCTTAAATAACAGTTCTTGGCAGATATCCTTAGAAAATCTGGGTACCAACAGCCACAGATATTGTTAATGAGCATCAGCTGCAATGTGTTGTAGGGCCAGTGTGAACTGCTGACTCAAATGAGAGGATACTGCATTATGATGGAAAGGATCTCCAACAACCAGCTCACTAGAAATACAATGTATGTTGGAGGAAGTACTGTAATAGCCACACTTCTTTCAGTTTGAAGACATTTGTGTATTTAAAAGTAGTTGCAGGTCTAAGTACACACACTTCTTGGTATTTATGTACATACATGAAAACATCTGGATGTAAAAGTACAGATGCAAAACCTGACACGGGAAAGTTCTGTTGTCAGATCTATACAGCTGATCTCAGTTGTAAGTCACGAAATCATAGCAACTAGACAATGAAAGAAATTACTAGCTTATCAAATCCATTGTAATGCCCATGTAGGTTTGAGCTTTGCAGCATACCTTTAGTGTTTTGGCAAGCATAGGGGCAAAATTCTAACATGATAGGGCTTTTACCATTTCCTTTCAGAGACTATTCCACAGCAAACTCACATATTTCTACAGTAGCTGATGATCTTTTTTTTTAAATAAAAGTCTTGTTTTCTAAAATGAAATGATTCCTAAATTTTTGTAAAAGTTGTCCAATGTCATTCTTCAGAAAATACGCACCTTCTTAATACTTATTAAAAATCACTGCTTAACAACATTGAAATGGTTACTGAATTTTTTTGATTCTGCAAAATGTTTCTGTAGCCATTTTGATGTTTTTGAAAAAAATAATGTGATGTTAAATTGCCAAATTCAAACAGCAAAAATTGGGTCTAGTTCAAATAACTTTGAAATTACAGCAGAATCTCAAAGACATGAACACCAGAGTTACACACTGACTGGTCAACCACACACCGTATGGAACTGGATCTAACCAATCAGGCAACGGCAGAAGCAAAAAAAAGTAGCAAATATTGTATTGCACCTTATAGGTGGGCACATCTGGGCTGACAGTCCCTTCCATATCCCCTGCATGGAGCAGCCACTTAAAGCAAGACGCTAAGGCTGCCAGCCTCAGGCAGCAAAGCAGGAACATGGCTTGGGTGGGTCTGCATCACTATCCCTTTGTCGGGAGTGAGGTGCCTGTTTTTACCACACTCCCCCATCTGGCAGGATGCACTGTTTTTACTCCCTTCCCTTGAGAGGAGGGAACAACGTTTTCAAACATGTATAGACCTCTGCTGGGAAAGGGACATGCTTGCAAAACTCTGAGGCTACGTCTAGACTGCAGACTTCTTTTGGAAGAAGCTTTTCCGGAAGAAATCTTCCAAAAAAACTTCTTCCAAAAGAGAGCTTCCACACCACCAAAGTGCATCGAAAAAGCGATCTGCTTTTTCAAAAGAGAGCGTCTACACTGAAGGGATGCTATCTCGCATGTAAGCTGTGATTACTATGGATGGAGTGGCTACCAGGGCACCTGTGCTTTTTTTTCTTCTTTCCTCTTCTTGCAAAATAACTCCCTCTTCCCCGTCCACACACACCTTTTTCCGAAAGAGCTTTTTCTTCCTTGTAGAAAGAGGTTTACCAATGTCAGAAAAACCCCTCTGTTCTTTTGATTTTTTTTCAAAAGTACACAACTGCAGTGTGGATGTAAGTGAAGTTTTTTCAGAAAAATGGCTGTTTTTCCGTAAAAACTTTTTAGTGTAGACATAGTGTGAATGAGGAGTTCAGCTGCTGTTTAAGCTTGGCCTGGAGTGTCAGCTTCTGCATCTGGAGCCCAAACTGTGCTTTGTTCAGAGATGCAAACATTGCAGAGTTACAGACAACCTCCATTCCCCGGGAGACTGTAACTCAGAGATTCTACTGTAGGATTATTTTCTTTTTCTGAAAACAGGTATTCATTTTTGATCATTTTTCTGCTTTCCAATATTCACACTGTTTCCCCTCTCTTAATTTCCTCCCTCACTACTCTTGTCTATACCAATTTGAGATGGAGCGTGCACCCCCACTCATAGCGAGAAGGTGAAATGAGGTGAATTAATCTGCACCTGAGGGAGAACCAGGGCATGGAAGCCAAACTGAAGATGGAGCCCAGCTGAGGAGGAATAAAGGGGCTGGATTAATCCAGAAATTTAGCAGAAGAAAGGAGCAGCAGGGGAGTACTCTGCACTCACTCCCTGGAAGAAGGGAGCTATTTTTTGGAGCTCTGGAGTTAATCATCTGCAGTTACTTCCTATGGGAAGGTGTTTGGGCTTGTAATCCCAGAAAGTCAGAAGATGTAGGAAAGAGTCTATTGAAAGAGTAATAGGTGGTGGGAGAAAACATACCATTGTTAGACATAGGGTCCCTAAACTGGAACCTGAAATAGAGGGTGGGCCTGGGTTCCCCTACTTGCCACTGGGAAAATAGAATAGTCAGGGCAGTGAAACTGGAGACTCTCTGGGACAGTTTGTCCTGTGAGACATTGATACCCCAGAATGGAGGAAACCTGTCTTGTGGCCTGGCCATAGGGTCAGGTCATGCAGAAAGAGCACCCTGAGTTTCGGAGAGAGGAGGCAAGACATATGTGCAAATGGCAGAAGATAGCCATTTGTGAAAGAAGCTAATCCCCGGAGTGGCTTGGAGGAGGCTCCCTTATGCCATATCTACACTACTAAATTATTTCAAAATAATAACTCCCAAAATAATCTTATTCCTCTTCACAAGCAGGAGTTATTATTTTGAAATAACAAGACCATTATTTTGAAATAACAGGCTTAGTAGTGTGGCTGCCCACCTTGTTATTTCGAAATAAAGGGAGTTATTTGGAAATAACTCCCGAGGGTAGACATGCCCCAATGGTGAGTGGACCCTGTCATGCAACTGTACGACTACACAGAATTCTTCAAATATTTACATTGAACTGAAATAAAATCTCATAATCAAATCAAACAATTAGGTCACTAAATGGATCTGAATTTGATAATAATAATAAAAGCTAGCTCTTTTCATCAATAGTTCCCAAAACAACATACAAAGAGGGTCAGTATTTTTACAGAAAGGGAAATGGAGGCATGTAGCAGCAATAGCACTTGCCTATCTCCCTGCAAGCCAATGGCAGAGCTAGGAATGGAGCCAAATCTGTGAGTCCTATTGCAGCACTCTAACAAGTAGGCCAGACTTCCCAACTGAGTCATCTCTAATATTTGTAATATCTCATGTTAAACAGTCATAGGCTCTTTATAAGGCACTTGCCTCTATAGTCCCTGAATTGCTCACAAATACTAGACCTGAAGAAAAGCTCCTGTATCTGGAAACTTGTCTTTTTCACATCAGAATTTGGTCCCCCCCAAAAAAAGACATTACCTCACCCACCTCATGTCTCCAATATCCTGAAACCAATATGGCTACAACAATATTGCAACCACAAGTGTCACATAAAAAGTTATATGTGGGGCCTGCAGCTCAGCAGGCTAGAATGGAAGTTTCCATCCTAGCTGTATACAGCCTGGTAACCTTGTACCCTGCAAATGCAAACAGTAGCTGGCGCTTATCAGCTTTAACCCATGCCTTGAGCTGGGAAACTACTAAGCGGTAAATAAGTTTGACCATAGGCTCAGCTCATGAGAATGTTAAGAGTGGGGTTGAGCCAGTGCGCACACACCCAGTAACCAACTGTAGTATAACGAGTATAGGGAGTCCAATGCCCGGTGAGTCTCACCAGGGACTTAGACCTTGGAGAGTGCCCTGGATTCCCCCAGCTGAAGCCACGTCCACTGTGGCCTGGTGCGAGGTGACAGGAATGGGATTCCCTGCAGACTGAAGGGGCGTAAGCATTTCTAAGTGGCTGTTGCTCTCTTACGCATTGCTCTGCCTGTGCTTATTGATGTGTCAGTTTGCGGTAGCCGTGTAACCATTTGGCAGTATTAAGCCTGTAATAGTAGTGACATAGTGAGATTAATAAAAGCAACTATCCCTAATCGACTCTGTTGTGCAGCAAATCCATAATCCTGTTTGGCCATGGTTCTGTGAATTGACAACAAGTATTAATGAATTTATCCCCTGTATATACTGTACAGTCTTCTGGGCAAGAATTCTCTCTCTGAAAAGTGCCTAGCACAGTGAGTAGATCTACCCATTTAAATAACAACAAAATTCCCTTTTACAAATATTGAACTGAAACTAAGAATAAACGAGATCCTCAGAAGTCTGTGGTGCAGCTAGGAAGATAAATCAGATCTCCTGAGCCTCAGCCACTGCATTAACCAGATGACCACCTTTTCTCTTTTCATTTACATGTACAGTGTATGGCTTCCCTCATGCTCAAGAAACTCAAATTAATAGTCATTAGACCTGGGCATGAATTTTTGACAAAAACTTTTTTTCACTGGAAAAGGTTGATTTGTGTGTAAGAATAAGTGCTGGAACTAGGTATGCTCCTGCACTTCCTATCTGGATGTGGATTCCATTATATGTATGTATAATGGCTACAGTTTTGTTCAATGGTCTGATTCAAAGGCTCTCACCACTCTACTATAAAATTAATTCCAGCACCCCTATTATTTTCCAGCCAGCTCTCCTTACAGTAGGCCATATTTCTCCTGTTGGTGCAAAACTCAGAAATTAATTTTTAAAAATCTAGTCTGTTTGGATAATTAGTATTGCTCATGGTTTCAGACCTGTGCAGAACTCAGAGATACATGTAGTATTGGACAAATGTGTGTGTCATGTTTGTCTATCAATACGTTGTCCTGCAGCCCCCTCTTTCCTCGCAGAATGGTCACCTTGGTGTATTCTTGAGTGCTAGGTGAAGACTAGCTCTCCCTAGCTCATGTCTACAGTGGACTGAAGCAGCAATTGAGATCGCAACATCACCAAAGCCCAGGGTAGTTCAGATGTAAGTCTAGATGTGAACTTTCTCACTCAAGCCTATCTTTAATTAAAAGGATGATGGCATTAGGTTGCAATAAAACTAGAAGATAAGGTTCAGTAGTATTCTATCAGAGAAAAAGAAATGGGTAGAAACAAAATATTTGAAGTGTTACACATGGGGAGAAAGTGATCTTCAGTTCTTTTCGCCATCCAGAAGAGGACTGAATAACTGCAGCACATGAGCAAACTCACAGAGCAACAGTCTAGTAATGACACATATCCAACAGAGAACAGAGTGGCCTTTGATAGTGACCCAGTACTACCACATAAGAAGAGTGTCTTATGCAGCAGCTGCAGGGTGTTTAAAATGCTGCCTAAAGCTTGAAACAGCTCTGACATCAGAGGACAAAGCTGGGACTCACTTAATGTGCTTTTCAATTGTATAGTTCTCAGGCCTCCAAGATAAGAAGCTGAGAAGACAATGTCTCTTTGTGCTTCCTTGGAAACCTGATGATCAAGAGTCAAGACCAAGCATGGATCAGAAAGCACAGGGAGGTTTCTCCTGAGATTCCGCCCTTAGGCTGGCATGGGAAATATTTGCTAAGAGGCATTCCCTTCTCACTTTCCCATTAGTTTATCCATTAACAAATTACTTTAAAAATATAAAAGGGGTAACGTGTGTGGTTTTCCCCCTCAAGATGGGGTTTCACTCACTGTGGGGAAAATCATCTCCTACCTGACTGAGTGAGAACATATCAAGCTTCTATAAGACATGAGTAGCTATGAACTCAAATATTTGCAAAACCTGAAGAGGTGAGGTCACCTTCAAACCTTGAGAACCAGAGCTAGGTTTCACCACCTTATCCTGGCAAATTTTGTACCACCCTACCTTCTTTGGTCTTTGGCAGTCCTCTTTTCTAGAAAAGAGAGTCCATTGAATAGGAACATTTCTTTTTCTAAATATAAGGCGATCCTGCTATCTTCAGCCAGGTAGTGAACTGGTGCTCCTGAAGCTCATGCCAAACATAAGAACATAAGAACATAAGAACGGCCGTACCGGGTCAGACCAAAGGTCCATCTAGCCCAGTATCCTGTCTGCCGACAGTGGCCAGCACCAGGTGCCCCAGAGGGGCTGGACCGAAGACAATGATCAAGCGCTTTGTCTCCTGCCATCCCTCTCCAGCCTCTGTCAAACAGAGGCCAAGGACACCATTTTATCCCCTGGCTAATAGCCTTTTATGGACCTAACCTCCATGAAATTATCTAGCTTCTCTTTAAACTCTGTTATAGTCCTAGCCTTCACAGCCTCCTCTGGCAAGGAGTTCCACATGCTGACTACACGCTGTGTGAAGAAGAACTTTCTTTTATTAGTTTTAAACCTGCTACCCATTAATTTCATTTGGTGTCCTCTAGTTCTTCTATTTAGGGAACTAATAAATAACTTTTCTTTATCGGCCCTCTCCATACCACTCATGATTTTATACACCTCTATCATATCCCCCCTCAGTCTCCTCTTTTCTAAACTGAAAAGTCCCAGTCGCTTTAACCTCTCCTCATATGGGACCCGTTCCAAACCCCTAATCAATTTAGTTGCCCTTTTCTGAACCCTTTCCAAGGCCAAAATATCTTTTTTGAGGTGAGGAGACCACATCTGTACACAGTATTCAAGATGTGGGCGTACCATAGTTTTATACAGGGGCAGTAAGATATTCCGGGTCTTATTTTCTATCCCTTTCTTAATAATACCTAGCATCCTATTTGCCTTTTTGACCGCCGCTGCACACTGTGTGGAAGTTTTCAGAGAACTGTCCACGATAACTCCAAGATCTCTTTCCTGATTTGTCGTAGCCAAATTTGCCCCCATCATACTGTACGTATAGTTGGGGTTATTTTTCCCAATGTGCATTACTTTACACTTATCCACATTAAATTTCATTTGCCATTTTGTTGCCCAATCACTCAGTTTGGTGAGATCTTCTTGGAGTCCCTTACAGTCTGCTTCTGTCTTGACTATCCTAAACAGTTTGGTATCATCCGCAAACTTTACCACCTCACTGCTTACCCCTTTCTCCAGATCATTTATGAATAAGTTGAACAGGATTGGTCCTAGGACTGACCCTTGGGGGACACCACTAGTTACCCCTCTCCACTCTGAAAATTTACCATTTATTCCTACCCTTTGTTTCCTGTCTTTTAACCAGTTCTCAATCCAAGAAAGGACCTTCCCTCTTATCCCATGGCCATGTAATTTACACAAGAGCCTTTGGTGAGGGACCTTGTCAAAGGCTTTCTGGAAATCTAAGTATACTATATCTACTGGATCCCCCTTGTCCGCATGTTTGTTAACCCCTTCAAAGAACTCTAATAGATTAGTAAGACAGGATTTCCCTTTACAAAACCCATGTTGACTTTTGTCCAACAAATTATGTTCTTCTACATGCTTCACAATTTTATTCTTTACTATTGTTTCGACTAATTTGCCCGGTACTGAAGTTAGACTTACCGGTCTGTAATTGCCCGGATCGCCTCTAGAGCCCTTTTTAAATATTGGTGTCACGTTGGCTACCTTCCAGTCATTAGGTACGGAAGCCGATTTAAGGGATAGGTTACAAACCACAGATAATAGTTCAGCAATTTCCCATTTGAGTTCTTTTAGAACCCTTGGATGAATGCCATCCGGTCCCGGAGATTTGTTAACATTAAGTTTTTCTATTTGTTCCAAAACCTCCTCTAATGACACTTCAATCCGGGACAGTTCCTCAGATTCATTACCCACAAAGGACGGTGCAGATTTGGGAATCTCCCCAACGTCCTCAGCCGTGAAGACTGAAGCAAAGAAATCATTTAGTTTCTCCGCAATGGCTTTATCGTCCTTGATTGTGCCTTTTATAGTTCGATCGTCTAGGGGACCCACAGGTTTTTTAGCAGGCTTCCTGCTTCTAATGTACTTAAAAAACATTTTGTTATTTCTTTTTGAGTTTTTGGCTAGCTGTTCCTCAAAATCTTTTTTTGCTTTTCTTATTACATTTTTACACTTGATTTGACAGTGTTTATGTTCCTTTCTATTTATCTCACTAGGATTGGACTTCCACTTCTTAAAAGATGCCTTTTTGTCCCTCACTGCTTCTTTTACATGGTGGTTAAGCCACGGTGACTCTTTTTTAGGTCTCTTGCTATGTTTTTTAATTTGGGGTATACATTTAAGTTGGGCCTCTATTATGGTGTCTTTAAGAAGTTTCCATGCAGCTTGCAGGGATTTGGCTCTAGTCACTGTGCCTTTTAATTTCTGTTTAACTAACCTCCTCATTTTTGTGTAATTCCCCTTTTTGAAATTAAATGCCAGGGTGCTGGTCTGCTGAGGTGTTCTTCCCACCACAGGAATGTTGAATGTTATTATATTATGGTCACTATTCCCAAGCGGTCCTGTAACGGTTATTTCCTGGACCTGTTCCTGCGCTCCACTCAGGACTAAATCGAGAATTGCCTCTCCCCTTGTGGGTTCCTGCACTAGCTGCTCCAAGAAGCAGTCATTCAAGCCATTGAGAAATTTTATCTCCGCTTCTCTTCCTGAGGTGACATGTATCCAGTCAATATGGGGGTAATTAAAATCCCCCATTATTATAGAGTTCTTTGTTTTGGTAGCCTCTCTAATCTCCCTCAGCATTTCAATGTCAGTATCCCTGTCCTGGTCAGGTGGTCGGTAATATATCCCTACTGCTAATTTCTTATTTTTGGAGCATGGAATTTCTATCCATAGCGATTCTATTGAACATGTTGATTCATTTAATATTTTTATTTCATTTGATTCTACATTATCTTTCACATACAGTGCCACTCCACCACCCACCCGGCCTGCTCTATCCTTTCGATATATTTTATATCCCGGTATGATTGTGTCCCACAGATTTTCCTCATTCCACCAGGTTTCAGTGATGCCTATTATGTCAACCTCCTCATTTAATACTAGGTACTCTAGTTCACCCATCTTATTAGTCAGACTCCTAGCATTTGTGTAGAAGCACTTTAAAAATTTGCCACTGCTTATTTGTCTGCCCTTCCCTGATGCATTGGATTCCTTTGTACACGGTTGTTTGTCTGCTCTGGCCCATGGTTTGCCCTCTCCCCTCCTCTCTTTCTGACTACAGCTTAGAGAATCTCTATCAATGGATTCTCCTCTAAGAGTAGTCTCCCTCCGATTTACGTGCATCTCCACACCAATCGGCTTTCCCCCATCTCTCAGTTTAAAAACTGCTCTACGGCCTTTTTAATGTTTAGTGCCAGCAGTCTGGTTCCACCCTGGTTTAGGTGGAGCCCATCCTTCCTGTATAGGCTCCCCCTCTCCCAAAAGTGTCCCCAGTTCCTAATAAATCCAAACCCCTCTTCCCTACACCATCGTCTCATCCACGCATTGAGATTCTGAATCTCTGCCTGCCTACCCGGCCCTGCGCGTGGAACCGGAAGCATTTCCGAGAACGCCACCATAGAGGTCCTGGATTTCAGTCTCTTTCCTAGCAGCCTAAATTTGGCCTCCAGGACATCTCTCCTACCCTTTGAGCAAAGCAAGCCAATGCTCAAAGCTCAGAGCATTGAGGTGGTATTGGTCTTCCAGGTGCCCTTTTGGGCTTACCTTTGGGATTTACAGTCAGATTCTACAGCCTTTCTCCCTATAGTGCCCCATTAAAATCAGTGGAACTCATTCCAGGATAAGATTTTATTCTTGTGGGTAACAGTGGTGAAATTTGCAGTAAATCAGCAAAAAAAGGCACTTGGACATGCATAAATAAGTTTAATAAAGACTGTAATTTTTATGGATGCTCTTTTTTTGTGTGGATTTGTATTAACTCATTGAACAGTGACAGCAGCAGTGAGTTCTTTGTAAGTATTTGGGAGGTTTTGGAAAGGCATTCTATGGAATTGGGAGACATGGGATGCATTAGGGACCAGAGAGAGGAGACTGAGAAAAATGAGAACAGTGAGGAACACAGTATGTAGATTCCTACATGTTAAACCTATATACACATCTGTGTTTTTAACAGAATTTATGGCCCATGTATTGCTCTTGTGAAGAAACCCACATGGTAACTGTAAATACTAGGAGCTATTCATTAGATGGTAAAGAATGATAGACTCAAACTTGATATCATTCTAAGAATAAATACATGAATATCTAGAAACACATTGCATAGATTGTTTCACTTCAGAAAACATTCCAAACCAAGCTTCAGAATTCCATTAGCTAAATCCTACCTAAATATGCATACAACATCACATGAAATTTAAGTAGTCGACTAGGATATCATTATAAAAGATACATTGTGTTGGTAGGAATTTAGAAACTGCCTTCCTCTCCTATTAACTTTTAAAACTCTTACACCATATAAAATCGCATCAGTCACACAAAGAACACCAGAATAAATAAAAAGGGAATTCTACTTCATGCAGTACATACCATAGTTAGTCTGTGGAATTCAGTGGTGCAGGAGCCAAATATTCTGGCTGGGTATTTTAAAAGGATGGGATAATTTAATAACAAAGAATAATATATGTCAGTATGGATGATAAGAGATATAAAATGTCATGCCCTGGGGCACAGCCTGAAGAGATCAAGGAATGCCTTTAACCTTATGTGCAATATCCAACAATTGGTTACATCCATTAATCACTTGTGTTTCTTTAAAGTCTAAAGAGATTTTCTGGAAAATCTTCTTTCAAAAGAGAGTGTCTACACAGCAAAAATGCAACAAAAAAGCATGTGCTTTTTCGAAAGATAGCGTCCACATTGATTGGACACTATCTCGCATTTCATTTGTGATTATTGTGAAGGGAGTGGCCACCAAGGCACTTGTGCTTTTTCCTGGAGGCCTCTTCTTTCAAAAAACCACTCTCTTCTGCATCCACACATGCCTTTTTCTGAAAAAGCTTTTTTGGAAAAAGGCTTCTTCCTCGTAGAAAGAAGGTTTATTGCTGTCGGAAAAACCCTTCCGTTACAGTAATTCCTCATTTAACACTATAGATGCGTTTCTGAAAATGTTCGTGCTAAGCGAAAACGTGCTATGCGGGGTCAATTTTCCCATTAAAAATAATGGAAAATGTGGGGGTTGTGTTTCAGGTAGTGGTGGCAAAGTCAATTTTTTGTTGGTGCTGGGTCGTCAACGTCAACATTAGACATCTAGTAACACAAGTCGCCGTGGTTTGTTAAAACACGAAGATACACACGTGAGTGAGCAGAGGAGTGCTGTGACCACATGTATTCATCCGCTCATGCGTATTACCACTGTTTTCATCAACTTATACCACCGCACGAAGTAGTCCGCCACTTGATTATGTTCGTGTTATTTCGGGGACGGACGTGTTATTTGAAAAAGTTCCCTAAAAAAAAATCATTCTATTGTGAAAATGTGTTAAGTGGGCATGTGTTAAATGAGTAATTGATGTATTTTGACTTTTTATCAAAAGAATGCAATAGCATTGTGGACGTAAGTATAGTTTTTTGGAAAAATGGCTGTTTTTCCAGAAAAACTCTGCGGTATAGACATACTCAGAGGAGAATTATAGGACTTGATGGATCCATAGCTGATCCAGTGAGGAAAATCCTATGCACTTTTATTCTTAGTTCTGCAGGAGCCATAATGTTGGACAGCTTGAGATGGGAATAGAAACAGGAAAAGGAACAGGCAGGGCAGGGTTTGGAGCAAGGTCTGTCATAGCAGCTAGGAAGGGATCTGCCTAGTTGCACTGACAACTCCCTGGTGTCCCCTCCATGAGTAAATAGAGTGTCTGGACCAATCCAGATTCCCACAAGCACAACCAGTCAGGCTTTCTGTGGGCAGCACATCTTGTGGAGCTTGGACCCACAAGGCCCAAAGCCTGTCAGTCATTGCTCTTACTAGAGCTGCTGAGTGATCCTGTGGATGCAGCAAATGCTCAGGGAGCAGCAGACCTAGCTGCAAGATGTGTGGATCCTTAAAAATGTGAGTGTTCTTTCCTGCCTGCCGCATTCTGAGGGTTTGTTTATAGGACAGAGTGCACTGGGACTATATTATATTAAACATGTGCATTAAAATTAACCTCCCCCATCTCACACATACACACCTTGCCTTCAGTACCAGGTTTTTGCTTGTGTCAGATGTTGGTTGAAGTGAGCCGTGGGAGTAGAGAATGTATGGAAAATATCAGTAAATAACCTTTACTTCACCCACTGGAAGGAAGTAAAGAAAATAACTCTCCCTTCCTTTGACAAGAAGTTATTAGATAGAGGAAGGAAATGAGTTCAGATTGTCACCTGCTCTGCACAATCCAAGAGATTCAGTTAAAGTCATATCAGTTCCAAACCACTCAGGGGGGAAAAAAAAACCTGTGACAGATGCTTGAAATGAACTGAGATGAGAAGTCAGACTTGTACATTCTCTAGTCCATAGTGACCGTTTCAAAACATTCTGCTGATCACTACAGGCCTGATCTCACAGGGACATAGACCTTCAGTGCACACAGATGCCAATCACATTGCTCAGCACATTAGAAGTGGCACTCAGCATCTGGCAGCAAAATCCTCATTCCATTAACCACACCGGGAGTTTTACCATTGACTTCACTGGAGCCAGGATTTCAGCCTCTTTTTTGAAAAACCATTATTTTTGCTCATGTTCTATTAGTATAGGCCGGATTTTTCATTTGCATCTCATGATCCTAGGGATTTGTTACACAAAATGTCAAGCTATGCAATTTTGGCCATAAAGCCTCTGCATGTGAGATTTCTGTAGAATCTTAAGTGTGATGTAAAAACTGAATATTTCCACACTGCCCAAGTAACAGACTTCAGGCTTTGGCAGAACCCCCAGATAAGTGCAGCAGATGAAGCTGTGATTCCATCCCTGTCATGGCCTCACACTCCCCACCATGCCTATATATATGAAAATTCGTTCACACCCTGAATGCATTATGGACCTCCTTCTGTGTGCTGTGAGAGAACAATAATGTTAGCACATTGGAGGAGTGCTCTCTGAGATACTGTCAAAACACTTTTACAGTGAATGAAACAATCACCCTGAAAGGGAAACATACGGTTCTTGCTCATACCAGTCTGCATAGAGGATTTCTCAGTTAGCTAAAGGAAGATGGGTGGCAAGGTAATATTTTAATGTACCTTAAATGTGTACTTATTTTTGAGATCTATCTGAGTAGTTTTAAAAATCCTAAAAAGAGGCCTGTAGCATCCAATACATACATGGCAACAATCCCCACTCCGTGCAAGGGGGAACTGTAATCCTAAAATAAAGCAAAGAAGGAAGCACAGTAAAGGAAATGACTCGTCTTACTGCACCTGCACACACTTTGCTTGTGGGAAGGCAACAGGGGGAAATTAACAAGCCTGAAAAATGAAAAAGCAGGCTTGGTGAAAATTGCATGAGTACTCACTGGGTAAAAAAGAAGGAGGAATGAATTTTGGATTGCTAATCTAGACATTCTCCCTTTTGCAGGTGTTCTATCTTTAACGGAATAATGCATGTCACAGGATTCCACAGTTACAAGACAAGAGGAAGCAATTTATGTTTACATGAAACAATTACATTTCAACTTGAAAATGCTAATGCAAAGCTTTAGAGAATCAGGCCCAACATGACCAGGATCTCAAGTTTAAACACAGCCTTTGTATCTCTATTTTATGGGCGCAATATTTGCATTGTCCATCTCTGTATGCCTCTGACATGCTAGTTTGGAGCTGTTTGAGGGACTGATACAAGTCCCGTTGAAGTTAATGAGAATCTTTCAATTGATTATAATTGATTGTTGGAGCAAGCACTTTGTGTTTAGGGAATTGCTAGAACTGTCATTACAATCAGCTCTTCTGCAAGGGGTAAGCAGGGACAAGCTCCTTGAAATGCATGCAGATTGAGTCAGAATCACATCTGATATGTCTTTTCCCCCTCACCTAATTTCTAGGAATAAGAAGTCCTGGAGTTTCTGAAGGATAGAAAGTGCCCATTGCTGCAACAACCTGTATTCAGTTTTATTCGAGGGTAGAATTGTATTAATATTTTATAGACATCAAAATGAATCTAGTAAGTTTTCTTGTAGCAATCCACAGAATATTATAAGCACACCTATATGTTCTTAAAGCAAAGTAAGGCAAGAAAATAAGTAAGTAAAACATGTTCCATTTTATAATTCTTGGCATGTGCATCTGAGATCAGAATTTGTATTACAGCACTTGGAAGCTGCAGATAACTTACAAGCTGGGAGATAAGAAAATGGAATATGAGTATATATAAAAAACTGTGTTCACATATGAATTGTAGCTTACTGAAAACCTAAATGTAGAAAGGCTTTACACAGAGGTTTTTTTCATAAGGCCTTTTCTTCTGATTCTCTGTGAAGATAAAAACTATGTGTTATTAAGATGTTATTAACTCCTTGAGTACCACATTTTGAACACACTGCAGAGATGCAAAGATTTCTGGGAAACTTCAATAGATCATGACAGCTTTCCAGTGTTGATGTTGCTTTAAGTGCAATGTATTCCTAGAGTACTGAGGTAGTTGATTTTTTCTCAAAGGGGAAGGGTCAGTTTCCTGAACTGATGAAGATGAGCAAATCTGTTAGCTATGTTCTTGTAATCCTCTTGACTTCAGAGACACTGTTTTTTTCAAATGACAGTAAATTGGCTTGGCATATTATATCATATTTCTCGTGAAAGCTGAGCTGATGATTCAACAAAAATATATTGGTGTGATATGAATTGTACAGTCTTTTAATGAGGAGTAGAACACTTCCAAAATGATCAGCATCTATTATTTCAAAGCTGCATGGTTTAGTTGTTGCTGCCATGATTTAAGGTGTGGGGATACAATAGCTTTAATTAAAAATGAAGCATTCTTTGCCATTGAATTTGCACGAGTAAGTACTGAAAACCCAGCTTTCTTGTTTTAATCTCATTCAGGATTGCCCCGTGGCATCATCAATTAAATTCGGGCACAGTACTAGAGCTGGGTGAAACTTTATTAGATGAAAAATGTACATTTAGATCAAATAAATCTGTTTCTGGATTTCTTTTGCTTTTGTTATTTTAAAAATAAACAGCAATTCAAATGCCTGGAAGAACAAATTATTTTATTAGACCCAAACTGATATTTTCTGACTTTTTAGATTAGTCAAAAATGTCAGTTGGTGCCAGAATGATTTTCTGAAAGCATTTTTGGAACTATAAGGCAGAAAACAATTATTTGCATAGCTCTGCTCAGTCCTGGTAGAGCTGGCTTCTGCAGTGCCCTTGTATGCCCTGCCATCTCTCTCAGCAATCCCAAGTGGAGTGCTGCTAATAAACTCAAAACATAGTCCTAGAGGAAATATAGATAGAAGGGTCTTCTGCCCCTTCTGGACTAGCCTTTGGATTTAACCCACTGGTACTCTAGCTTCTATCCTCCCGCCTTTCCCTCTGAAATCCTGCCCTCACTCTGGCTCTCCAAAGCCTGGATCTCATTAAATTGAGGTACTAGTTACCATTCCCGAAATCTCGGATAGTACATTGTCCCTTATCTATTGTCTGTCCCCATCTGTTGTTTCTTGTCTTATACTTAGATTGCAAGTGTTTTGAGGCAGGGACTATTTTTTTGTTCTGTGCTTGGACAGTGCCTAGTATAATGTGATCCTGGGCCATGACTGGGGCTACTGCAATACAATTTGATGATGACAATAATGAGATGCCATCATCAACCAACTTCTGTATGCTGTGACTCAGAAGATGAAGCTGGTATGTCAGCTCACCAGCTAATGGCAAGAATGAACCAACAATGCAGCAGAAGGCTGGTAACCCAGTTGTAAGGTCAGCCTGGCTGAAGCAGATCATTTGTAGATGAGTTGGGGTTTTTTAATCTGAATTCCAGACTTTGTGCTCCTCGGACATCCAGCTACTGATGCTGAAGACTCAGACTAAGGGTATGTGTAGACAGCAAAGTTATTTCGAAATAACAGCTGTTGTTTCGAAATAACTTCACTAGCGTCTACACAAGCCAACCGCTATTTCGAAATTAATTCGAAATAGTGGAGGGCTTATTTCAAAATTGGTAAACCTCATTCCATGAGGAATAACACCAATTTCAAAATTGCTATTTTGAAATAAGTGCTGTATAGACACTTATTTCAAAATAGGGGGCCTCCAGCCCTTCCCAGGGTGCCCTGGTGGCCACTCTGGCCACAACCAGGAAAACTTCTCTCCTCCCCACCCTCCCCGGAGCCCTTAAAGGGGTAGAGTCTGTTTGGCCACAGTGCCTGTGACAGCTCCAGGCCTGCCAGCCCAGAGCCAGCAATCGCTGCCCCTGACCCAGTTGCCTCAACATGAGTGAGGCAGCCAGTGCCAGCCAGCCCTCCACCGCTCCCCAGAAGCAGTCTGCAAGCTCCCAGGAGCCTGCCAGGGGCTGGAAAAGGCGGGTGTCTTCCTGGTCCAGTGCGGAGATCATGGACCTCATTGAGGTTTGGGGGGAATCCTCCAACATCCATGATCTTTGCACTAGATGGAGGAACACAGCCATCTACAGGCAGATGGCTGCCAGCCTGGCCACCAAAGGCCACACGCGAAGCCAGGAGCAGGTGTGCATGAAAATAAAGGAGCTGCGGCAGGCCTATGCCAGGGCCACTGGGGGCAGCTCCCAACCAGGGGCAGATCCAGACCCCTGCCCATATTTTGATGCTCTGGACCACATCCTGGGGGGCTGGATGGTCCATGCTCCCCAGGTAGTCATCGACCCTGGGGCAGAGGGACCTGGCCATGAGACCGAGGAGGAGGAAGAAGAGGAGGAGGACAGCCAGGAGCTGCAGAAGCCTGGAGGGAGCGTGCTGTGCACCCAGGATGCTCGAGCCGTCCCAGCGAGCCTGTCACCGGTGTCATCCGAGGCCGGGGAGGCAACGACATGTGAGTGCCATCACTGTCCCCTTATGCGGAGGGGTGGGGGGGGGGAGAAGGGGAAGAGAGGGAGACCACGGATCACTCAGCAACCTGTGCATGTGCCGTGCCACCCCTGGGCACGTGGCCCCAGCTGGCTGCCACATAGTGGCCTTGGCCTGTTACCTACATGCGTGTATGTATGAAGGCACATGACATGCTCCTGACCCCGAGGTGGGACACTGCATGATGCCCTCCCTCCACAAGCCCCCTCTACACAGAGGCAGGGGACATCTTCCCCCACCCTCCCGCACTATATACAGCACAGGGGCATGGGTGCAGTCCCGGGCCAGCTCCCACTCCCGGGGATAGCAGGACATGCCAAACATGGCCTGTGTGTAAGCACATCGGCTCCGATGGTGTGGAGACCTGCCGTCCTCACCTTGCAGAGGGGAGCTGGGCTTCACCCACTGTGTCCCCAGGGATAACTGACCACTTCTCTTGTTTCTCCACAGCTGCAGCAGCTGTGAGTGCAGAACACACCACCCTGCCCAGGACATCCTCCGGCACTTGGGCCAGCAGGCTGACCTGTAACCAGGAGGAGTACCAGCAGCAGCACCTGGAGATCCTGTGAGGCCAGCACCACACCCAGGACTACTGGGTGCATGAAGACATGCAGCTGCAGTGGGAGTGCTGGCAGGAGCTGCTTGACCAGGGCCGTGCCATCTCTGACCACCTGCAGACCCTGGTGCAGAGATTGCTGCTTCCTGCCGCTCCAGCCCCTGTTGCCACCCCAGCTACCGCTCCTCCTCCCACTCCTGCTCCCACTCCCACTTCTTCATCCCCCCCTCTCTACCCGCCCCACCCTCCTTACTCGCTCCCCCCCGGGGATGCCGAGGCCCCCCGCACCCGCAGTGCTGGGAGACAGGAGGACCAGCAAGACCCCCAACCCTGAGCTTCTCCTCCCCCTTCCTTCCCTTGCCTCCCCCTTCCAGCTCCCTCTTCCCAGGTTTCCCCCTCCCCTCTCCCACCCTCTCGCCTCCCCTCTCCCACCCTCATTCCCCCCCCCAGTTTTGTTCAATAAAGAGAGTTTGTTTTTGTCAACACATGTGTCTTTATTTACATGAGGAAGGGGGGTTAGGGAGGGGTCAGTGAAAGGATGTGCAGGTGAAATGAGGCACAAGCCCCCAGTGGGGCACACCAGGAAAACTTTAGTCCTCCTCTGGGTGGAAGCTGTCCCACAGGGCCTCCTGGATACTTATAGCCCCCAATGGGCCTCCTGGCTGGCAGCTGTGAGGGGCTGCATGTACAGGCCAGCCAAGTGGTCGGCCTCTGCCATCCAGCCTGGCAGGAAAGCCTCCCCCTTCCTCTCACACAAATTATGCAGCACACAACACGCTGCCACCACGTGCAGAACATTCTGCTCGGATAGGTCCAGGCAGGTGAGGAAGCATCTAAAACGGGCCTTCAACCGGCCGAATGTCCCCTCCACCACGATGCAGGCCCTGCCGAGCTTGACATTAAAGGCCTGCCGGGAGGGGTTGAGGTGTCCCGTGTAGGGCTTCATCAGCCAGGGTTGTAGGGGATAGGCTGCTTCCCCCCACCAGGCACACAGGCATGTCCACGTCCCTGACCCTGATGTGGCAGTCGGGGAAGAAAGTCCTGGTGTACAGCCTCTGGCATACGGAGGCGTTGTGGTAGACCCGCTTGTCGTGTGCTTTGCCAGACCAGCTCACGCTGATGTCCTCGAACTGGTCCCAGTGGTCAGACACAGCCTGCAGGATGATGGAGAAGTATCCCTTCCGGTTTATGTACAGGGAGGCCTGGTGTTCCAGGGCACAGATGGAGATGTATGTCCCATCGATTGCCCCCCCGCAGTTGGGGAAGCCTAGGGTGCCAAACCCCTCGATCACCACGTCCACATCAGTGAGGCGGATGACTCTGCAGAGCAGCACTCTGTTGATGGCCTTGACCACCTGCAGAGGGACACACAAAACTGAGAGTCACTGGGGTGCCAAGGTGGCTCCTTCCCTGCCACTGCCCTGTGCCCCCACTCCCCAGGAGCAACTCCCCCTGCGATCCTGGCCACCATGGGCAGTCCGTAGTGCGGGTGGGACAGAACAAACCCTCCCGGGGAGGGGGACTTGCACCACCTCCCCCCCGACTTTTCCCTAGGGCAGCCCATCCCCTCCTTGCACCCCCGCTCCTGGCACAGTGGCTGGAGATTGCCATACCTGCATAAGCACCACTCCAACGGTGGATCTCCCCATGCCGCACTGGTTCCCCACGGATTGGTAGCTATCCGGCGTGGAGAGCTTCCAGAGGGCGATGGCCACATGCTTCTGGAGGGGAATGGCAGGCCTCATGTGCATGTCCCATCACTGCAGAGCAGGGGCGAGCCACTCACAGAGCTCCATGAAGGTGTCCTTCTTCATCCTGAAGTTCTGGGTCCATTGTTGTTCTCCCCAGCACTCCACGACGATGTGGTCCCACTAGTTGCTGCTGGTGTCCAGGCGCCAGATGTGGCGGGGCACACTGGCGTCCAGGAGCAGCAGTTGCTCCTACATGTACCCCAGGAGGGTCCGGATGATGGTGTGGGGGTTGAGCTGCAGCAGATGCTGCGAGGCAGCTGCAGAAAGTGCAGCCAAGCTTGCAGCAACACATCCAAAAGAAGCACCAGAGTGCCCAGGGCAGCACCAGCTCCATGGTGCAGAGTGCTGTGGTGTCCCGAGTGAGGGCAACCAGAGCACGCAGAGAAAAAAATGCTGTGCTGTCCCTCAGTGAGGTAGGCAAACAAGCAGGGAAACCTGAGAACCGGCTGTCCAGGGGGGTCCCTTTAAGCACAGGCCTCAAATAGCCTCAGGTAGCAGCCACATCAAGTAACTCCTGACCTGATGCCCTGCTGGAACCAGTTTCAGCTGGCCTTAAATGCGATTCAGCATCCAATCAGTGTGGATGCACTATTTTGAAATAGCAAAACGCTATTTCAAAATGCATTTTGTGTGTAGACGCATTATTTTGAAATATCTTATTTTGAAATAAGATATTTCGAAATAATGCTGTAGTGTAGACGTACCTATACAGAATAAGCAATGACTTATGATCATTAATGTGTGCATTGTTACTTCAATAGACTCAAACGTTCCAATACCATCCTAGTTCTTTCAGCAGATTTCCTGGCGTTGTCATATCGCTGACAATATTAGACAGAAACACACAACCAATACTCTGATCCTGGAGTGTTGTTCAGCCATTCTCTGTGGTGTTGGTATGAGGCCCCATCACTAATGGTATCTGACCATTCCTGAATTTACCTGTGACATGTTTTCTAGATGTAATTACGATTAAATGTACTGATTATACCAAAATAGAAGGGGTAGCAAATACTAAAGAACAAACCACAGAACAAATGATCTGAAGATGCAGTGCTGCAGACAGTGGGTATGTTTATATCACAGTACTGAAAGTGTACATGTGATTGCAGAATGAGCTAGCAATCAGAGTCTGTACCCAGGCTCCCCAGTGTGCTTATCTTCTAGTTGCTAGCCAATGCTGTCATGTCTACACTGCTATTGTTACCAGTGCTAGCTAAATTAAAACCAGCACAGATATTCCTATCCATGCTACAATCATACCTTCACTTGCAGTGTAGATATAGCCAGTTAATCATAAATATAATGATAGATGCCAGATATTGTCGGTACATAGTGGGCAGACTCCAATTGTATCCTGTGCTCAGAGAGAAGAAATAAAGAGCAAATTTCCTCTCAGTTTAGAATTTACAGCATTTACCTCCAGGATTTGTCTCTATATTCACTTTAAAAATGAGTGTATGGAATAACTAATCACACTAGTTGTATTAAAGCAAGTTCATGTTCATACCCTCATCATTTCAGCTACACGTGCAATTTTAGGGAACTCTCCTAAAATTGATAATATTTTATATTGCCCTCCAGATTATGCCTGTTGCAATTTATAAGAACATAAGAACATAAGAATGGCCATACTGGGTCAGACCAAAGGTCCATCGAGCCCAGCATCCCATCTGCCGACGGTGGCCAATGCCAGGTGCCCCAGAGAAGGAGAACAGAAGACAATGATCAAGTGATTTACAAATGATCATAGCTAACTATGGTTAATAACAGTGTCTCTTGACAGCTGGATCCTCTAGAATAATGCTTATATCATTCTCATTAAAGTCAATAGGATTTTTTAGGTGGTAAAAGGACTTTAGAATGTTTATTTCTTTTTAAGTTATTTTAATGCAGGCTTTAATGTATGCCATAATTTCCTTTATTTCTACATTTTGTTAGCTGTATTGTTTACCAAAATCATCCAGGTACATTACAATTTAGTATGCATACTCAAAATCAGCTGGAAAAGCAATAGTTTAGATCATGTAATAAAATGTGTCCCTGATGACTGAATATGAATGGTATGGCTAACAATGCTAGGATGCCCTCACATGGAGTCCGTGTGTGTACAAGGTAACAGAACTAATAGAATTATGAAAACTGAGTTCAGCAAATGATCTGGCCACTGTCAAGAGCTGTAAAGGTCAGATTTTGAAAAGTATTTACCCACCTTGAGTTGCAAATAGTATCTAAGAGATTTTGAAAATCTTATGAGGTACTTATCTACATGTAGGTGTCTGCCTACCTTTGCAAAACTAGCTTTAATTCTCTAGATATATCCCTCCCATGACTTCTTCAAAGTGGATAAAGCATAAATAAATCTACCCAGTCTTTTGTTTTGTTTTCCAATTTACAATACCAGCCTAAGCCATATTTTTGCTTGGGATAAATAAATGACCAATTAAAAAGAACTGATGAGCTAATGAGCCTGATTTCTGCCATGCCTTGTGGCTAGTATGGACATTTACCCCTAAGCAAAGAGGTTGTATAGCACTGTCAAACCAGAATCCTCCATTCATGAAAAGGCCTGTCACAGGAAGAAAGCACTTGTAATATATTTAAATACTGGGAAACTAGAGTTCATTAGTGTCTGTAGCCCTGGGCTATGGCTCAGGTTTTCAATCACACCGAGATGTTAATCTCTAGGAAATAATCATCTGTTTGCTTAAAAATTAACATTAAGGAAATCAGAAATTGTGAAACACATAAAATGGTTTCCCATTATGAAACAACTATTTATTTCCCTTCCCCATTATTTAAGCAAAGCATTAATTCCACACTGAGGCCTAACAGTCTGCAATACTAAATTCAAGCAGAAAAATCTGCTTGAAAGTACAGAGGAAAAACAAACAAAACACACATGTGCAAAACCACCCTCAACTCACTGCAAACCCAAATAACTATTTTACTGTCTCTGTTCTATTTAGAGTGTAGTTTCATTGGGGCACGGACTCTCTCCTACAAGCAATCTGACCAAAAGTCTATGAAGTTAGTAGAAAGACTCTGACTTCAGTGGATTCTGGATCAGGCCTTATGTGCTTTTACAGTGCATAGGTAAATTGGGTGCTTGTTTTGTATGGGTCCTAATGGTGCTATTGCAATTCAAATAACAAATGTCTTGCTCAGGTTTACACTGGACATTATTGGAGTCACATCTGAACTCAGGAGGTTCTGTTCTCCCTGACTGAATGTGCAGTCCATTCAGCTACATTGCCTCTCTGTGATTATGGCACAGGAATGGGAAATGAAAGTGAATGCTGTCTCTGATATTTGATTAGTCTATGAAACTTTCCTTTCCTTAACTTCAAAAAGACAGCAAAGATTTCAGATAGACAATGCAAATGTTTTTCTAAGCAAAGAACTGCTCTATAAATCTTTTCAGATAAACAGACACAGTCAAATTTCTGTTTTCAGTTTATGCTAGAGATATTGTGCAGACACTGATAGTTTGAGATTGCTTCACTCAGAGCCTATAAATCTGCCATTTGCGATACAGCATCTGCCAAAAAAATCCCCTTGGGCTTGGTGTGGTTTACCAGAGGATATATGAAAATGACTGTACAAATATTGCAGCTTTAGCCTAATTACTTTTCTCAAAACTTTTGCAAACTAAAGCAAGTTTTGTTTTCCTGCTATTTACATCAAATACTAATGATTGTTACGGTAACAATGCAATCAGAATTTCAGATATAAATGTGACACTTCCCTAATTTTAATCAATGGGTATTTTATGTAACAGAAAATTAATATAAAAGGGTGGTATAGCAAGCTCTTTGCTAAAAATTGCACCACTGGTGAGATGAGCACATTCCTCTGAGTCCACAAGCTCTTCATTTCTCAGTCAGTTATGACAATTGGACAAAACAGATAGATATTGTGTTCCTAATAGGTCAACAAGTTATTATTACAAGTGTGGAAACCAGCAGAGCTTATGGGCTCTATTCAGACCTAAATAAATCCAGATTTAAGAATAACTAGGGGGTGAGTACATCGAACTCAGCAGAACTCCACTGAAGTCAACAGAGTTGCACCTGCTCTCATGTAATTTGAATTTGGACTTTCATGTCCAAATTATATTAAGGGAAGATTTAAGTTCAAATACTCAAATAAAAATCACTCTCTCAGTGGTTGGCTCACCTTTGACAAAGTTCAAAAACATGGTCAGTTCAAAGCCACACAGCAGATTTAGCTAGAGAAACTCACATTTAAACTAATGGGAATTATGTAGCTAAATTTTTAGTCAGCTGTGAAAATTTCAGCACAGGTAGATATTGTAATACCAGCTAAATTGTTTTGCAAACACTCAGGAAACCCCATGCAAAAAAGACACTGGTGTGTTGAACTTTAAATTTTCATATCCTACCATGTCAGCCTGAAAACTTTGGCTCTGGCTGAAACTTCAACAGCTTTTATTTACTGGAAAGGCGGGGGGGAGGCATCTCAGCAGCAGTACTGTAGCTATTAGGTTGCATTTTTAAATAAGGAAGCAGCAGTTAGTTTTCTAATGGGGGATTGAAGGAACACGTAATAGTTTGTATGTCAACGCCATGTAACTTAAACATCTTACAAGAAGAATCTCAGCATGATCACAAAAGTCTAATGTGAGGCTTGACCAATCACAACTAATATTAACTAAGACTTTAAAGGCTCCTGCTAAACTCATATGCAATATGAGACAGTTCTGCAATAACTGTGTGAAGTAATAAGGAAACAATTTCCAGCCAATTATAGTAGATTTGTCCTTACCCATAGTTGTGTCTGTGGTAATAGAAATGAATAGAGAAGTTACCAGAAGACATGCCTAGGAGTAGAGCTGGTTGACCTATATTTTATGATTGTATTATATGATAATATTCCATATGATTAGACTCCTTGTCCACTTGCCAGATTGTTTCCAAATCAATCCTGATTTTCTTCTTTCTAAACATAGTTCTGATCAATAATTTTCACAATCCTCCTTGTTTTGAATGGTTCACTTTGGCATGACTGACCCCCCCCCCCATGTGTCTTTACATGGGCTATCAACATTATGGGTTACAGAAAAGCAGGAGGAGCACTGATCAGGTGATAGCTATTCTCCCTCCTACAGAGGTACTTAGTTGGACTCTGTCCCACCTCCATGTTCAACAGATTGAAGCCAGCACAAAAGAAGAATTAGTCTATGCTATGGAAAATGCTGATGCTAGCTTTTTCCTCTCCGGAGCAAGATGGAGAACCAGGGTATAATATTGATTTGCTGAATGACAAATCTGTCTCTGATCTGTTACTGATACAGTTCAACTATGCCTATACTTAAGGTTTCTGGTAACTCTAATAGTGAGCCCCCGGGTTGTTGTGTCTGCTCAATGGTCACCTATGTCAATTGGAATTTTTCTGCTTTGTGATTGGTTTACTGAAACATTTTTAAAATAGCAGAATGATAACATAACAAAAATATGCTCTTGGTAAGGACTTTGAGATGAATAAACCTGATGCTGTGTTTAATTCTGGATTCTGTAATATAATTCTATTGTGATTGTTTTGTCATCGCCTACTTTTGATCATTCTGGATTTTATTAGTGAAGATATCAATAAATTCACAGTAACAGCATAACATTTGTTCTAGACAATATAATCCGAATTTAATCTTACTGGGTATGTCTACACTACAGTGTTATTTTGAAATAGCTTATTTTGAAATAACGTGTCTACACACAAAATGCATTTCGAAATAGCATTTTACTATTTTGAAATAGCGCATCCACACTGAGTGGACTCTGAATCACATTTAAGGCTGTCCGGAACCAGTTCCAGCAGGGCACTAGGTCAGGTGTGGGGCTTATTGTGTGGGGCTGCTGCCTGAGGCTATCTGAGGTCTGTGCTTAAAGGGACCTACCCCCCCCCCCCGGACAGTTCTCAGGTTTCCCTGCTTGCTTATCTACCTCAATGAGGGACAGCAAAGCATTTTGTCTCTGCGTGCTCTGGTTGCCCTCACTCGGGACACCATAGCACTCGGCAACATGGAGCCAGAGCTGCCCCTGGGCACTCTGGTGCGTCTCGTGGACGCGTTGCTGGGAGCCTGGCTGTGCTTTCTGCAGGCTGCTATCCAGGAGGTCCATCGGGGGGCTGTCAGTATCAAGGAGGCCCTGCAGGAGAGCTTCTACCCTGAGGAGCACTAAGAGCCTCCCTTGCCTGCCCCACTGGGGGCTTGTGGCTCATTCCTCCCTCACGTCCTTCCACTTACTCCTCCCTAACCCCCCTTCCTGATGTCAAATAAAATACATGTATTTTTATGAACACAAACTCTCTTTATTTAACAAAACTGGGGGGGGGGAATGAAACTCTGGTGAGACTGGGGAAAGGAGGTAGGAGAGAGGAGAAGAGAGGGTGGGAGAGGGGAGGGGGGAACCTAGGAGGAGGGAGCTGGAAGCGGGAAGCAAGGGGAAAAACGGGGAAGGGAAGCTCAGGGCTCAGGGTTGGGGGTCTCGCCGGACCAACTTGATTTTCATGCAAACCTGCTCCTGGGTTCACATGTGACCTTTGGTGGCCAGGCTGACAGCTATCCTGCCATAGACCACTGCGTTCCTCCTTCTAGTGCGGAGATCATGGACATTGGGGGCATCCCCCCCAAACCCAGATAAGGTCCATGATCTCCACTCTAGACCAGGAAGGCGCCCGCCTTCTCCAGGCCCTGGCAAGCTCCTGGGGGCTGGCAGACTGCTCCTGGGGAGCAGTGGAGGGCTGGCTGCCAATGGCTTGCTGGCTCATGTTTTGGGGCCACTGGGTCAGAGGCAGTGACTGCTGGCTCAGGGCTGGCAGGCTTGGAGCTACCACAAGCTCTGTGGCCAGAGTCAACCCCTTTAAGGGCTCTGGGGAGGAGGGAGGGAGAGGAGTGTTCTTGGTTGAGGCTGGAGTGGCCACCAGGGCACCGTAGGAAGGCTGGAGGCCCCCTATTTCAATATAAGTGTCTACACAGCACTTATTTTGAAATAGCTATTTCAAATTTGGCATTATTCCTCGTGGAATGAGGTTTACCAAATTCAAAATAAGTGCTCCACTATTTCGAATTAATTTCAAAATAGCGGTTTGGCTCTGTAGACTCTAGGAAAGTTATTTCGAAATAACGGCTGTTATTTCGAAATAACTTTGCTGTGTAGACATACCCACTGTGATTTAAGCAATTGATGTACATCTACAATACAGTATCAGAGTTTGGTTTTGCAAAACATTCAATCCTCCTGTGTGTATGTTTAACTATTGTATGCAGAGTCTCACTGAACTGAGTCCTTCCTTTCATATTAGTGAGCACTAGATCACACTTAATATTTGACTGAAGTCAATGGAACTATGCACTAGAACTGTTTGCAGGATCAGATCCTAAATTTGCATTGTCAGACACTACATGTATTTTACATTTCTTTCAGTTGGTAGATTTCATTACTTAATATATATCCCACAAAATGTTATGGCAGCAATACAGCAAGGCTAAAAGAACAGGTTAAAGTTGTAAGTAAATGAATTCCCCGACACCACAGTGTTTTTAACAATAACATATTATATAGTTTAGCTTCCAAGCTTGCATGACTGCATAAGTCAATATGCATTGAAGTCTTTTCTCATAAGAACATAAGAACATAAGAATGGCCGTACTGGGTCAGACCAAAGGTCCATCTAGCCCAGTATCCTGTCTGCCGACAGTGGCCAGCACCAGGTGCCCCAGAGAGGGTGGACCGAAGACAATGATCAAGCGATTTGTCTCCTGCCATCCCTCTCCAGCCTCTGACAAACAGAGGCCAAGGACACCATTTTATCCCCTGGCTAATAGCCTTTTATGGACCTAACCTCCATGAAATTATCTAGCTTCTCTTTAAACTCTATTATAGTCCTAGCCTTCACAGCCTCCTCTGGCAAGGAGTTCCACAGGCTGACTACACGCTGTGTGAAGAAGAACTTTCTTTTATTAGTTTTAAACCTGCTACCCATTAATTTCATTTGGTGTCCTCTAGTTCTTCTATTTAGGGAACTAATACATAACTTCTCTTTATCGGCCCTCTCCACACCACTCATGATTTTATATACCTCTATCATATTCCCCCTCAGTCTCCTCTTTTCTAAACTGAAAAGTCCCAGTCGCTTTAACCTCTCCTCATATGGGACCCGTTCCAAACCCCTAATCATTTTAGTTGCCCTTTTCTGAACCCTTTCCAAGGCCAAAATATCTTTTTTGAGGTGAGGAGACCACATCTGTACACAGTATTCAAGATGTGGGCATACCATAGTTTTATACAGGGGCAGTAAGATATTCTGGGTCTTATTTTCTATCCCTTTCTTAATAATTCTGAGCATCCTATTTGCCTTTTTGACTGCTGCTGCACACTGTGTGGAAGTTTTCAGAGAACTGTCCACGATAACTTCTCTTGCTGGCATAGCTTATATAGCAATAGCAGGCTGATGTATTGTATATTTGGACCTGTGTGAGGCTTAAATAAACTCTGCTAAGAAACTTTTAAGAAAAATATTGTACCTATAGAGCCACATTCTCAAAGCTGGTTCCTAAATTATGCTGACAAAATCCAAGCATGGAAATTGGCTTTTTAATAATTTCCACCATCTTCTCAAACTTTGTAATCAAATTCTATCCCATTCATTTATTTTCAAGTGAAACCAAGAAAGGCAGCTTCCTGGTTTACTAGAGATTCCTAAACTAGCACACACCCTGGCTAATGCCAGTTCTCTCAGGTCCCTTCTGTAGCAGATGTGTTAGATATTTGTCACAACTGCAATTTCCTCCAACTCTCAGGTGGACTATCCCTGTGAGGGGCCTTCGGTCAGTGTCTGTTACAGAACCTCAGTTAAATTTAATGCATGATATAGTGTGCAATCCTGTAAGTTGAAGTCATAGCTCTGGTTATGGGAGTGTATCTTTTGAAGTCTATGGCCAAACTTTTCAAAACTGGCCAATGATTTTGGATGCATACTTGAAACATCTGAAGGGAGTCTAATTTGCAGTGTCTGTGAGCGCTTTCAGCCCCATTGACTTCAGCTGAAGTTGTGATGCTCAGTACTCCTGAAAATCAGGTCAGGCAGTTTCAGGAAAGTCACCCCAAAATAGAGGTTTCCAATATTTAGAGACCAGTGACATTTTGAGTGTAAGTAACAGAAATGTGAGATCATTGGAGCACATGAAAATAAATTTGCATTTATCTAATGCCACTGTATGTATGTACTTTATAAAAATGTGTTTGTATATATAATACCAAGTAATCAATGTATTTTAATCTATTTATATATACACATATGGCTGTCCTGAGAATGCTTGAAAACTTTCCAGATTTGCTTTTGATAACTAAATAAATTGACCATGGTATTTACACCTCTCCTATAATTACTGCAGGCAATACTGTGAATCTGAAAATACTATGGAAGCATTTAGCTACAACTGCAACTGAATATTTTTGGGTGACCATTGTTGGCAATATGTACTATTTTTTGCTCATGTATGTAGATATCACACATACACTTAAGCCAGAAGACCACTATCTTTGGGAAATTCTATATTTTATTCTGTTATGACACACTATAATGCTGGATGTCTAAATAGAATAGCGTCTCTGTTGTTAAGTATTTCAATCACTGATTGTAACAAGGTAAGCTCTTCTCCTACCCTGAGAATTCTCACTCTCACCTAGGCTGTCACCTCTGTGGTAGGGTAGGAAAATTAACTCAGCTGGCAGGATAATGAACACTGTGCCTTATCACCCCCTAGCCTGTTTAGGCAAGTCAGTACTCTCCTCCTCCCTCTGGTCTTTCCTGGTACAGCTAATCAAGGCTTGTGTGATCAGAGTTCTAGATGAGCTCTTGGCTCTGAGCACTCTGTCACACTGATCTAAGGTGTATATGTGAGCATACGCACAGGGCTGTAGGATCAGTGTTTAAACAGTATGTAGTGAGTTGAAAAATACTTCTTTTTCATCCAGGTAAAAGCATGTTTTCTATGTTTCATTTAAAAAAATATCTCCAAAGCTTGCAGTGTATATGTGACCAAAACAGAGAGCTATTCTTAAGTCTTGATATGGTGATTGCAAGGTAGCTTTTCTCAAAAGCATACTCAGTAGTTTGAATAAGTTGGTAGGACAGCGGTTCAGATAAATCATGTCTGAGAAAATGACTTAGAATGACTTGTAAAGAACATCAGTCCAGACCTCAGGGCATTTCAGTTGTAATTATGTTCACAGCACTGTACTCTATTAAACAGGAAGAATTATCTATTTTAAAAGCTCTCTGTACATGTATGCTGAGGATTTAATATATATAAAATCTTATCTTGATAATGGAAATGGATCCTAGAAGAAGCATTAACCACACACTGGACTTTGACTGAAAAGCTGCCCTGAAGATACAAAGAAATGTTTGAAGACAAATGCCAGTGATTCTGTTTCTCAGATCAGCCAATCTTTAATGAAAATAGAACATCCATTCACTAACCTGAATTTAGACATGCATTCTCAAGACCAGGTGGGATGATTACTTTAGAAGACCAGTTTCTATAGCTAGTTGAACCTGAAAAATATCCTAGCAACAGGATAGGAGACTTTAGAGATACTTATCACTAACACAACTCAGCCTTCTATGTACTGGCCACTTAAAATGAAGGAGCAGATATCATCTCTCCCATGTTCTCTTGTTGTTTTCCTCAGCTCACCAGAATCACTTCCATCATGTCTGGGCTGAAGTGATCTGAGTGTTTGATTGGTGAGTGGATTCAGTGTGGTTTAATTCAGTGTTATAAGATTTAGGTAGCATTAGAAGTTAGTTAGTGACTGGACTGAAAACAGAATTGTGTATGTGTCTGGGTAATACATATGAAGCAAACAAATAGTCCTTAAAGCATAGTGCTGTGGTTGGAATGTGTGGATGGTTTCTGCCTTAGTGACAATGTGTTCCACATCTTAAGGTAAGATAGGATTGGGGGTTATGATATGTTTACAGAGCAGTGGGGAAAATTTGTTTGGCTATTGCCTGCATTGCACCGGTTTGCACATTAGCAAATTACTTTGGTTTCTAAGACCTGGTCTACATCTAAAACTTAGGATGACCTAGCTATGTTACTTAGGTTTTGTGAAAAAATTCACATCCCTGAGCAACATAGTCAATACTACCTAAACTCCAGTGTAGCGAGCAAGTCAATGCTGAATTAGCTACTGCCCGTGAGGTATGTGGATTTACAACAAAGATGGAAGAATCACTTCTGTTGCAATATAGCAGGAATGGGAAACCTAAGGCCTAGGGACCGCATCTGGCCCCCTGCTTGCCTGCTTCTGGCCCTGGAGGTTCATGATTCCCGCTGGGCATTGGGGAGCCTGCACTGGCACTCTAGTCCGACCTCCTTTGCCCCACTGCAAGGCTGGAGCACACAAAATCTACTAGCCTGGGCTCCCTAGGCTCTGGGGAATGTCTTTCTCCTTCTCAGTTGGGGGCCACATCGGAGAGGGTTTATTTTTGGTTTGGTTTGGTTTTTTTTGCTTCTCGTTTGTGTGCAGCCCCCGACTGATTATTTTTCTGTGGATAAGTATACGGGATACAGAGTCATGGCAAGGAAACAGAGGCTGTGCCTACACTGGCGCGATCTTGCGCAAAAGCAGCCGCTCTTGTGCAAAAACTTGCTGCCTGTCTACACTGGCCACGTGTTCTTGCGCAAGTAAACTGATGTTCTAATGTATGAAATCAGGGCTTCTTGCGCCAGAACTCTGATGCTCCCGCTCAGAAATAAGCCCTTTTGTGCAACTGTTCTTGCGCAAGAGGCCAGTGTAGACAGGCAACATGAATTTCTTGCGCAAGAAAGCCCTATGGTTAAAATGGCCATCAGAGCTTTCTTGAGCAAGAGAGCATCTACACTGGCATGGATGCTCTTGCGCAAAAGCACATGCCAGTGTAGACACTCTCTTCTGGAAGAGTTTTTGCAGAAGAACTCTTCCGCAAAAGAGTTTTTGCATGAGAACGCGCCAGTGTAGACGTAGCGTAAGGGTATGTCTGAACTATACCTTTCCAGAGGTATCCGGAAAAAACTCTTCTGTGTCCAGGGAACTCATTTGCTCTTTCACTTTTTTTTGTGGAAGAGCAAACACGCTCTTTCGGGGAGCCCTGTATACTTTGTTCTACGAGGAATAAGGGCTTCACCGAAAGAGGAGGCTTTTCTGCCATTTGGCCCCATCTATATTGCGGAGTGCGATTTGCGTAGCTTTTTCTGAAAAAAACCTACAGTGTAGACCTAGCCTAATTAGAAACTCCACTCAGGTATCTGCAATGATCTCTGTGACTGTGGATAGTGATCCACCTAGTTTGGGGCTTGCTTTCTATAGATCTCTAATTTAAGCAGCCTCTTTTTCCATCTATGAGGTGTCATGAGCCCCACTCTATCAAACCATGAGAAGATGGTATATCTCTGTACAGATGTTTGGAGTGATAATTTCCCACCCTTTTTGCTTTCCCCTTCCTGAAGAGAATCACCAGACAAATGATTTTGTATGTGACAGAGTGCCTATATATTTTCCCTATTTACCATTTTAGACTTGTTTTAATATGAAACCAAAATGAATCCCTTAGCAATATGCATGGGCAAATGGACTTTATTGCTGTTGATTAGATACAATTTGCTACAATATATGATGGGTAGAATTACTACTTGCCAAAAAATTGTTGCCATGATTCTACTATCATGTCCTCCCAGAGGCATATTGAACACAGTGGCATAATATAGCAATTCTCTGTGACTGTGAAAAATTACACCAGTTCTTCCTTAAGCTCTTTCCTTAAATAATCATTTTGCCAGTGTGTTTACTGGGTAACAGTTCACATTAAATGACACCAATTGCTTTGTAAATGTTTTGTAACTAATAAGAAACTACAGCGGTTTGTATTGCATTTACTCAGTCACTGAGAAACTTTAGCCATTACATATTTATCAACAATAGAAAACAAGTACTCGGCATATGCCTAAATAATTCAGAGATTATGATAAGAACAAGTGTGGGATCATCACTACTTTCAGATATATAATACCACTGAGGCTGGTTTACACAGTGGGGTCCCCTAGAAAGTGCTGCATCCCTACTGAGGGGAAGAGAAACTTATGTCCCATTTAACAATATAAAATTACACTGTATTCACATCTGTGTTACATAAATCAAAGCACTGGGAATAATATAGGATGCAATATATTGGGAAGTAGACTTCCCTGTAATGAAAACTTCTATTTACTAGTTAGGAAGTAGACTACAAACAAACAAACACAGAGTTTGGAGTAAACACTTCTGTTTAGTCTTTCTCAGTGCTTAAGCACAGTGAAGCCCAGTAGTTAAGGGAATTATGGCAGTGGGGGTTTAAGGGACAGTTTGCAAGTGTTCTAATATTTTTTCATTCAAGATAACAGCCCAGATCCTTAGCTGTTTGTACAACTCCAGCAGCACAAAGGGGAGGGAAATGAGCTAAAGCAATCAAGTGGAGGCTTTCCTGGAACAGAGAATTCCACACACTCCTGGTTACTCCGTGTTCAAAGCACAACTCCTGCAGTTGTTAAATGCATGAAAAATGTCTCTTGTTGAACACCCAAAAGATGAAGAACACTGAGGGTACATCTAGACTGCAGAGTTTTTCCAGGATACCAGAGGTATCCCGCAAAAACTCTGCCACGTCCAAGGAACACATCTGCTCTTCTGAAATTCTTTTCGGAAGAGCAGATGCGTTTTTTTGGCATCTCTGTAAACCTCGTTTGACGAGGAAGAAGGGTTTTTTCCCCCCACATTTGGCCCAATGTAGACTGGCCAAATGTCGGAAAAGCCTCTTCCAAAAAAAGAAGTGGAAAAAGCTATGCAAAATGCGGTTGGCAATTTGCATATGTTTTTCTGGAAGAACTGTGTAGTCTAGACACAGCCAGAGTAACCACCTGTGAAAAGTTTGGTTTAAGTGACTTACCTATAATCACTTAAAATCTTTGTGACAGAGGAAGGAATAGAACCAATTTCGCCAGAGCGTTAAATCAATTGCCTTATTTATGAGACCCTCCTATTTTCTCCTGAAAGTCGTTACCTCATTCACTACATACTTTCCAATGTCTGTAATAAATAAGATCAGGCTCCAACAGACAACAGCCTCATTCACTTCACAGCCTTCCCTATTTCCTTATAATTTCTTCAGAGGCTTTAAAGAGTGCTATCTAATGGTTTCAGATGCTTCTGCTCTGTTTATTTTAGAGTCTAAACCCTTCCACAAGCAGCTAACCCCATCTTTCTCATTCTGCTTCTAACTCAGGGGTTCCTAATTGTATTGCCAACTCAACCCCATTTTAATGAAGTATTTTCTGCTAGAACCCAAGAGAGCACAGGGAATGTCATTTTGAAGAGCTAAATGGCATCCTCCATGCATTGTGACTTTGTATGCCCGGTACATGTGAGGTCACTCTGCACAGAGCAAAATGGTGTCTTGTACACATGGCATCCTTGGGGTAGAATGCTGGTGTGCCTGAGAGCAGCCCTGATCCTCTGTCCCCATTTTCCAGGGTGTGCTGCCCAATGCAGATGGACAGAATTGCCAACCCTCCCGGTTTTGCCAGGAGTCTCCCAGAATTGGACTTGATTGCTTGGAGACTCCTGAAGCCAAGCCCAGGAGATTAGTCACTAAAACTCCTTTGGCATATTGGGGCTAAAGGAAGCTCTCTGCCTGCCTTGACCTGCCGCCACTCTCAGAGGCAACCGGAACATCCCTCCTGGAAGCCTCTATGTGGGGTGGAGGATGGAGGAGGGAGCCCCTTGAGGTAAGCACCATCCAGCCAGATTCCACACCCTGGCTATCACCCTTACTCCAACCCCCTACTTGAGCCCCCTACCAGAGTTCACACCTTGCACTCCTTCCTATACACCAAACCTCTCCTGCACCCCATCACACCCCACCCCTGAGCCTGCCTCCCTCACCCTCTCCTGCAGCTCAGCCTCCTACCCCAGTCCTGAACCTCTGGTTGCACCCAAACTCCCTCCCAAGGTTTACACCACCTCCTGCACCCTATCCCCCTGCCACAGGTACCGCCCAGAGTCCCTATCCCACACTCCAAACCCCTTGGCTCCAGCCCAGAGTTTGTACCCTCTTTCATGCCTCACCGCCTGTCTCATCTCAGTGAAAATTAGGGCAGGGGAGAGCAAGTGAAGGAGAGAAAGGGGAATGGAGTGGGTAGGGATGGGTCTTCAGAGAAGGGGTGGGGCAAGGAGCAAGAAAAGGGTGTTTGGGTTTGTGTGATTAAGTAGTTGTCAGATGCTTCCTGTGCACCAGCAAAGAGAGCGGAGAAGAGCAATTGTGGGATAAGTCCTGCCCAGCCTCAAACTGGAACATACTCAGTAAGCTGTATGAGAATAGAACATGCTCAGTACAGATAGAAAGGTTGGAAAATTTTGCTAACAGTCTCTAACAAACCTCTACTGAGCATGTGCAGTGACTTTTGGAGTCTTATAATGTGGCCAGACTTGAGCTGGTTTTGACAGAGATAGCTAAATGGCTGGTCTTTGCTCCAAAACAGGGAGTATTTCAATCCTCATTTGAACTTGTAACACGTTGTTTTTCCCCAACCTCAGTTTAGAAAATGGACAATCCATTTTCACTGGAACTTTCCCAAACAATTCATCTTGAAACAGATTGCTGTCGCTTGAACTTTTAGCCCTACCAATTAAAGTCGGGCAATACAAGTAACTGAAAACAGGTTCATATAAAGGAATTTTAGCTAGATGTTGCAGCCAGATTGACCTGCAATATCGTGGCTACTCAGACTGATTACAGTGACTGACTAGACAAGGAAGGAAGCTCACTGATATTCTCCAACAAATACTATAAACAATTTGGCAGCCTTAGAATATTTTTCTTGGGTTTGCTGATATGTTTACCATATGAACTGAACTTTGTCCTCCATGGCCTTCCCAAATATTTTATCTGCATGATGCAGAAAAGATTTCATTTTTTGTGGTCTCCCCTGCTATGGCAGTCTTCCATTGTTGTTTGGACAGGGGGCTCAGTCAACATGACATAGCTGGAATATCAATATTCTTTGGAAGAGGACTTTGCCTGAGTCTTCAAATGTTAGCAGAATGCAAATGTAAAAGGGTCATGAAGAAAGACAATTGAATTTTAATGTTTCCATTTTTCATTCAGCCTTAATAGTAGCATAAATATGCACACCCCTCATATGTGGTGATAGCCAGCTGACAAACAGAACTATGTGATAAATATTGTGTCTGGCATAATTCTCTCTTCTACGCCAGTATGGCTCCATTAATTTTAACTGTTATTTCTTATCTACACCAAAGTGAGAGAAGACGCAAATGTATAGGTATATATTCACACAAAAAAAGCAAGACTTTAAAAGCTAAGACATCTGAGTTCTATTTCTACCTTCAAAAAAACTCCCTCATCCATAGACTATTAAAGATACATCACAAATTTCATGTTCATGGAAATTACAAGAAGTACTTTTGATACAAGGTGACCACAATACATTCTCTTATTAAACACCAGGACTGATTGTCAACTTTCCAGTTCAGTAGCCCCATCTAGCAATGGTCTGTAGTGATTTACAACTATCTTTCTGAAATGCCATATGTTAATATTTACCCACAGTTCCAGTTAATTACAAAAATGTAACTATATTATTTGCATAACAATTCCTGCGGCATTTGCTTAGTATGTTCATTGGGATATTGGGATCAGTTATAGGGGTATGTGAGTTAAGCCAATGAAGATGGATCAGCATTTCTGCAGATCATGCCATTTGAATTTAGATGCCTAAATATGGATTAATGCTGCTGATTTTAGGCACTGAAGTGTAAATATATTGAGCATTGGTTCTGAGGCATACTTTGAACTGCTACTTTTTTACTACAGGTTGAATCTTGTTAGTCCCTCACTCTTGGAGCCTGATTGGTGCCAAACCAGAGAATTTGCTGAACTGCAGGAGGTCAATACTATCTAGCAGCATTACCAAACACTTCTACTGCTTACTGGGCTCTTAGAAGAAATGTGGGGGTAAATTAGAGCCTAAATAAGAGCACAGTACACTGAGCGCTAGGACTGGTGGCTGTAAACAAACTTAATGGAGACACAGGAAACGTAGCCACACCCATGATAAGTGAACTCCCAGCTAATTAAAATCATTCCAGACCACAGATGTTGCCGGACCAGAGATTGTTGGATTATAGAGTGCTGGATTGTACCATAGTTATAAACACAAAGTCATCACTATAAATAGCTTTTATTTTACAGTACGAGTTTGTGAATCATTTGCTGCTGCAACATAACAGAAAATGTCTATGCCAGAAGATATCTTCTTATGAGTTTTTGTAACAGCCTCATTCCTCCTGTTTTTTTTCAAGACAAAGTTATGAGTGAATATAGTACTCAAGAAAGTGCAAAAGTAATGAAACTAGCTTGAGTTGGACATAGAAAGACAGGAATGGTGCTATATTCTGCAGCTCTACACCCATTCTTATTATAACACCTTGCTCTTCTAGGCCTTGGACTCTTTCAGAAAAAATATACAGTTCAGTGTAATGTGCTGCAAAGTTCCCTACTCTGGCACTCTGAGTTCAGAAGGTGAAGGCCAGCAATAGATCTTAAAAATACCTTGCCTCTATAGGTTTCTGCTTAAAAAACTCCCCAAGGTCATAGATTCCCTGGCCCTGGGAGAAAGGTTGTCACCATCAAGTGAAAGCCCCCTTCTTCTTGGACCCAGGAAGAAAGCACTTGACTTTCTTGTGGTGGGGTACCCCCAAGCTCTTTTGCCACAAGAGAGTTTGAAAAAAAAGAGAAGACAATCTGCAATCTCTGATAGTTGACCTTTCAGTCTTAGGCATGCACATACATAACTCCTATTACCTTCCAGGACACAAGAATAAAATCATCGCCTTAAAACAGGGGATTTTATTAACAAACCAAAAAGATATACTTGATAAGCATACTTGGTTGCAAGTTGTCACATAGCAAGTGAGAAAAGAACAGATTAAAACACAGAAATTGTATCTCTGGGATACAGTTTAAAATACAGTGTGGGGGGCACATGGACTTAGCACAGAGAAGTTTAACAAAAAACAAAACAAAGAAAATAAACTGATCACAACTAAATAGACATTTCCCTATCTACTTATGATCCATGCTTCAAGGTCAAGTCTATTTCCATGCCCAGTATTCTTTGTAGGCAAGATAGTTCTCCCTGGTTTAATTCTTGTTCCCCCAACTCCTGGTTTAAAACTCACACAAAGAAAAACAGCAGGCAGGTATATCTTCTAATTCAAATGTCAACACCTTTTTCCATTGGCTTTCCTGGCTCCCTTCAAATACCCCCTAACTACCTGAATTTAACCCTTTAGTCACCAAATGCTGGCCAGCAGTCCTTCTACGTGTGAACCAGAATGACAGTTTTGTGATTGTCAAAAGTAATAGCCTACCTAGTGACCTAATGTGCAATTTATCTCCAGCAGTGAAAGGGTGCTGCATCTAGTAAATAACCCCTACAGCTAGTCATAAAAATACTAGGTGCATTTGGTATATTCCCCAAATAATTTATTTAGATTTTCCAGACAATCTCCCCCTGTGACATCACTCCCTGCTTGCTACGGCGGCGCGTCCCCCTGCACGACTCACGGCGCCACCGGTGCATCCAAGTGCAGAGCCCACTCTGCGTGGTGGGTTTGCAGCGCATGTGCCCTGGACGCCAGTAACCCAGTGGACTTTAGGACTGAGGGGGAGAGACAGGAGCACGTCGCTCCGGGTGACGTGCCATGTGAGACGTTTAAAACCCGGAAGGACAGGTAATGCGGGGGAGGGGGGAGGCCGAGAGGGAGAGAACAGTCCCTCCCTGTTAGCCAAGGAAGGCTGGCTATAATCTCTCCAGAAGGAGAAGGAGAGGAGGAGGCCGAGGTCACCAGACCCAACGGTGTGGAGCTACGCCCTCAGCTCGTCCAAAGCAGTGGACTGAGGACTGGCCAGAGACGCGAACTATTGCGGTGGGACTTTGGAGGGTGCACAGGGTGAAAACATTAAGTCAGTAAGGGTATGTCTACACTAGCCCCCTAGTTCGAACTAGGGAGGCTAATGTAGGCATTCGAACTTGCAAATGAAGCCCGGGATTTAAATATCCCGGGCTTTATTTGCATGTTCCCGTCCGGTCGTCATTTTTAAGTCCCACTAGTCCGAACTAACTGCCTCATGGAATGAGGAGTAACAGTTAATTCGAACTAAGGACTTAGTTCGAATTAACGTTTGACTGCCACGTGTAGCCACGGGCAGTTAGTTCGGACTAGTGGGACTTAAAAATGGCGACCGGACGGGAACATGCAAATAAAGCCCGGGATATTTAAATCCCGGGCTTCATTTGCAAGTTTGAATGCCTACATTAGCCTCCCTAGTTCGAACTAGGGGGCTAGTGTAGACATACCCTAAGATGGCAGGTGGCAAAAGGGAGGGGGTTACAATGGTGAACCCACCTGCCAGCCGCTATCCTGCTACACTGGTGGAGAATGTGGGTAGGGTGGTTTTCTAAGGTCTAGGGGTATAGGGTTTAAAAAAATTTTTTCACTATTAAAAGTAGAGAGAGGTAGGGGCTATGGAAGCCAATAAACTACTAGAATGGTTGGTGGAGAATTATGGTCAACAGCAGGCTCAGCTGATGCAGCAAATGACAAACCAGCAGAGAGAGCAAAACCAGTTAATGAGGGGAAATGCAGCAAAGATTACAAGAAAGGTGGGCTCAGCAGGGGACCCTCTCACTGGTTACAAGAGCAGCCCCATTGGAGGATGCGGGGTCGGCCCTAGCACTCTATCTAAGGACCTAGTCGGGCCGTTAGAAAAATCTAGACAGGGTAATCAATATATTTTAGTTGTAATAGATTACGCAATCCGATATCCCGAAGCGGTGCCGCTTAGAAACACTAAGGCCACTACCTTAGCTTTGGAGTTGATGCGGATCTTCATGAGGGTAGGAATCCCTCATGAACTATTAACCGACCAGTGCCCGAATGTGTCCGGGTGGGTAATAGCAGAACTTTGTAAGCTGATGCACATAGGCTCCCTCCGTACGTCAGTCTACCACCCGCAAACAGATGGGTTAGTAGAGCATTTTAATAGGACACTGAAAAATATCCTTAAACGTTTTGTGGCTTTAGACCCGAGGGACTGGGATGTCTTCCTGCTGGCCCTCCTATTCGCTGTTAGAGAGGTGCCCCAGGCCTCGACAGGCTTCTCCCCGTTTGAGTTATTATATGGGAGGCAGCCTCGAGGGATATTAGACTTGCTAAAAGAAACCTGGGAAAAGCAAACCTCCAAGGTAAAGGGCACAATCCCCTACATTATAGACTTAAGAAAACAGCTGCAAGTTGTTGGGGAGATGGCAAGAGAGACTATGACGTGGGTTCAAGAGAGACAGGCCCGATACTATAATCGGGGAATTAAAATTTGCACATTCCAGCCCGGGGACCAAATGTTGCTCCTTCTGCCGACGGCACATTCTAAACTCTTAGCAAGGTGGCAGGGACTGTATGAGGTGCACTGACAAGTCGGGCCGGTAGATTACGAAATAAAGCAGCCAGATAAATGTAAAAAGACACAAATTTACCATGTAACCTGCTAAAAAAGTGGGTACCGCGGGAGGGAATGCTAATCACGCTTCAGCCTTCTGAGCCAGAACTAGGACCATGGAGCGGGGATTTCGACAACACTGGAACCGTCTCCCTGGGGACAGATTTAACAGAGCAACAGAAAAACGAATTATGGGGCCTCTTGCAGGACTTCTCACACGTCCTTTCAGCTTACCCCGGGAAGACCCCGATGATGAACCACCATGTACACACCACCCCAGGCCTGAAGGTACGTGAACCGTTATGCCCATTACCAAAAAAACTGTGGGAACCAGTACGGGAGGAAGTACAGAGGATGCTTGACCTGGGCGTAATCCAGGAGTCGCGAAGCGAGTGGAGGAGCCCAACAGTCCTAGTCCCCAAACCTGATGGATCCCTCCAGTTTTGTATCTATTTCCAGCAGGTCAACGCCATATCCCGGTTTGATGCGTATGCCAAGAGTGGACGAGCTTTTAGAGAGGTTGAACGGAGCACAGTTCCTATCCACAATTGACTTAACTAAGGGATATTGGCAGATCCCTCTTACCCCCGCGTCCCAAGAGAAAATGGCTGTCGCCACCCCATCCGGGCTATACCACTTTTTAACAATGCCATTCGGTCTGAATGCGGTGGCAGCTACCTTCCACAGATTGATGGACAGAATACTCTGCGACCATCATGGGTATGCGGCTGCATATATAGATGACATTATTATTTATAGTGGCTCCTGAGAGGAACACCTACGGCATGTCAAAGCTGTGCTTACGGCATTAGCCGGGGCCCAATTGACGGCTGACCTCCGCAAGTGTTTTTTTGGGAAAAGGGAAGTGTCCTACTTGGGATACATAGTAGGAGGAGGCAAGCTAAAACCCCAGGTAGATAAGGTGGAGGCAGTCAAGGCGTATTGAACCCCCACTACAAAGAAACAAGTGAGGCAGTTCTTAGGGTTGGCCAGTTATTATAGAAGGTTTATACCTCATTTTGCCATGATAGCCACACCCCTAACAGACCTTACGAAAGGGGGACAACCCCAAAAAGTAAAGTGGGGCCCCCGCTGTGAACAGGCCTTTCAGGCACTAAAACAATGGCTGACTCAGGCCTCAGTATTGGCTCAGCCTGATTTTACAAAACCCTTCATTGTGCAAACTGACGAGTCAGATGTGGGTTTGGGAGCTGTTTTATCGCGGGAGCAAGAAGGGGCAGAACACCCCATCCTATACATTAGCAGGAAGCTGTTGTATTGAGAGGAACAACATGTGATGATAGAAAAAGAAGCATTAGCCGTGAAATGGGCAATAGAAGCGTTGCACTACTTCCTGCTAGACAACTCGTTCCAACTGGTAATGGACCACGCATCATTGTGATGGTTGCAAGTGATGAAGGAAGCGAACCCCCGCATTATGAGATGGTATTTATTCTTGCAATCATATAAATTTGAAGTGCTGCATAGAGCAGGTAAAGATCATGGAAACGCAGACTTTTTGTCCCGGTGCCTAGACAGAGGGGACGGGACGGAAGGGGATAATGCACAAGGGGGGGGAGGTGTGTGATTGGGGGTTGCCTCCCGCTTGTTATGGCGGCGCGCCCCCCCTGCACAACTCGTGGTGCTACCGGCGCGTCCAAGCGTGGAGCCCACGCCGTGCAGTAGATTTGCAGCGTATGCGCCCTGGACGCCAGTAACCCAGCAGACTTTAGGACCCAGGGGGAGAGACAGGGGCACGTCACTCCGGGTGATGTGCCGCACAGGACATTTAAAACCTGGAAGGACAGGTAATGCAGGGGGAGGGTCAAGAGGGAGAGAACGGTTCCTCCCTGTTAGCCAAGGAAGGCTGGCTATAATCTCTCCAGCAGGAGGAGAGGAGGAGGCCGAGGTCACCAGACCCGACGGTGTGGAGCTATGCCCTCGGCTCGTCCATAGCAGCAGACCGAGGACTGGTCAGAGACGCGAACTATTGCGGTGGGACTTTGGAGGGTGCACAGGGTGAAAACATTAAGTCAGTAAGATGGCAGGTGGCAAAAGGTAGGGGGTTACAACAGTGAACCCCCGTCTGCCAGCGGCTATCGTGCTACACCCTCCCCCCCCCCCCACCTCTTTAACTGAACATTGTTTTTGAAAACCAGATTATTTGTTTTACTGAACATTTTTGGGTTTCAAAAATTTGAGAACTGAACATTTTTGCCCCAAAATAATTTGGTTTTCAGTTTTAATGGTTTCTCCTTTTAAAAATAAAAAGGGTATAAAAACCTGGGGTTTCTATATGTTCTGGTTAAAAGCTATTTTTCTGTGTAAATAAATTTCAGTGAAAAATGTTGACCTTCTTTATTAACAATCTCTCTTCAGTTTTTAATCTTAAATATTGTTGGAAAATCTTTAGTGGAAAAATATTCATTGTATGATCACAATTACGTGACTTATGCATCTGAATAAAAGCCCATTGAAGCTAATGGAAAAATTCCCCAATGACTTCACTATGTGATGGATTATTCTCTTTTTGCCATGTTCGTTTCATTTTATAGTTGTTTTTTAATCTAGTACAGCAAATTAGTTACCAATTTTTCCTCTAGCTTCTTCCTTTGTGTGTGTGTGTGTGTGTGTGTGTGTGATAAATGCCTCATAGAATAAGAATTCTATGCTGCTTCTCATTTTTAATGGTCCATCAAAATACTGTATACAAAATTGATCCATATTTTTTGTCGATAAGATCAACAACCTTGCGTGGTGCTCTATGTGAATTTTCATTTACTATGTAGCATTTCTAATTTTGATGCAGATGAAACATGTTGTACAGAGGTAGGATACTATGTAAATTGTTTTATTCGTGAATGCATAATTCCTTCTTTGGATAGAAAATGTTTATTAGGGCACTCAAATACCTCCGTTACAAATAACAGAAAATAAATTAATTTTCTGAATCAATTTGGGGGAAAAAATCAACAATGGCCTGTTTCCAATGTAATTCTAAAATAATGGTTAGAAAATGTTTGATCATCATATCAAACTGAGGTTTCATTCAACATATCATTTTCCTTTTATAAAATGTGCAAATCAAATTGACCCTGGGATCTTCCCTTGGCTTCAGTCACCCTCAATTGCTGAGAGACAACATGGAATAAAAACAACAGTCTGACTTCCTGGGGCAGTTTCTGAAGGGCTTAAAGAATCTATGGAACTAAAAACCTCTGATTATCAGTTAGGAAGTAGGTCACCAGTGCACAGAAGAGTTAGGACTGAACTATAAGGGCATGGCTACACTAGCTCATTAGTTCGAGCTAGGTAGGGTAATGAGGGCAAGCGGAGTTGCAAATGAAGCCCGGGATTTAAATATCCCGGTCTTCATTTGCATGTTCCCGGGCGCCGCCATTTTTAAATCCCCCTTAGTCCGAACTCTGTGCCCGCGGCTACACGCGGCACGGACTAGGTAGTTCGAATTAAAAATCCTAATTCGAACTACCGTTACTCCTCATTCCACGAGGAGCTAGTGTAGACATACCCTAAGAGCCACAGGGAATGAGGATGCAGGACAGACTTCACAGGGGGATGCATGTGCAGAATACTCTGGGGGTGTGGCCAGTTTTCTATCTTTTACAGGAGTAGTGGCTTTTCTACATATAAAATGGACTTTTAGTATAGCTAGTTGTAAGGAGACAATGTGTACAATAACCGGGGAACAACCATAGAGAATGTGCCATGTCAAGACCTTTGACAACTGGCACCTCATATTTTATATTCTTTCCAGAGGGATGGAATTGAAGGATATCTGTTGGACAAGGGTAGTTTTGCATTATTTTATTGTACTGCCCCTATAGAACAGTGCTTTGTATTTACTTTCTGTAAATGAACCTGACTTTGTACCTATGCTATTTGCTTTCTTTATGTTCAGTCAGCCTTGAGTTGTTGATTGAGCTAGTCCAACATTTTCTATTCAAAACAGATTCTGGTGAAAAATTGTGTTTTTAATTAAATGAACTTTCAGTGTTGGTTTTTGCCTTTTTCGTGAAAAAAAGAACCTAAAAAGATTTTGGTTTTCAGTGTAAACTTTTCCCCCCAAAACTTAATTTTTTAAAATTTGGAAATGTAACTGCAGTGCCTTATACTCCTGTATGGGCGGGATTCCCAGCTGGTCCGTATCTCCCACAGTGCATCACAGATCCACCTCTTGCAGTGCCTCCCTTGTGCATTATGGGAGAGATATTCAGCCAGAGACTCCAGCCCAATGAGGAGAAAGGGGACATAGGAACCCAAATATAATTTCTATTGAGTTTTAACTTTTTCACCAAAAAGTCAAATTTTCCACAGAAGAAAATCCCATCTTCCAAGAAACTCTATTATTAAGTACACATATGTGTCTTTGATGGGAACCCATGAAGAGCTACAGTGTATGGGGTTCAGTGCTGAAAACTCCTAGAATATTACTTCCTAATTTGTGGTACATGGGGTCCATTTTCTCTGTACCGCAACATTCATGGTAATGATATGTATGAGTAGGATGGAAAGTCAATTACAGTACATTGACTCTTAATACATAGTTGTGGATATCTTCCATCTAGCCAGGGAAGTGTGTCTTTTCTAGGAACAGAAGGCAATTTTCCTTGCAGATCTGTAACAGTTTTAGACAATCGTTGAATATAAACATAATAATCTGAAAGATGACAAACTTTTAGTAATAACAATTCTTTGCATTTCTGTTCTACTTTTGCATTTTCTAATTAATTCTTTGGTAATCAATCTGCGTTTATCAGATGTAATATGGTAAAATTGCTCTTTGTACTTACACTGGCTTTTTATAGAACACACTAAACTGAGATCTCATTTCCTGACAGTCAGTGGAGAGTTCCATAATGTTTAAATTGCATTGGTTATAATGACAGATCATTCTGAGGAGAGAATAAAAAAACCGCAGATATGTCAGAAACAAGAAAGTAGTTGCCATAATGTGTCCCTGGAGCTGCTGGTGGTATGACAAACAGTCCTGATGGACTTGTCCTCCTTAGAACTTGTCATCTTTGTGATAGCATTAGCTCTTTGGTCCCAATGAGTCTTTAAAGATGACAGCAAACCAACAAGGATCTTCAAGTTTTTGAGCACAATCAAACCCTGCCTAACCTAAAGAAATCTGCAAGAAAATCCCACTATTACTCGATAATAGCTCAGCTCCACTAGAGGAAGCAATTCTGTGAGCTCTCATGTAGACAGGTTGCTGGCTGTTATGAGCACCATGTCAATTAGTCATACTCTGAAGATGTTAGCTCATGCAGTACTTTAAACACTGACAGAACCTGGTGGCCTGTCTTCATAGTTATTGCCTGAGGGGCTAAACCTATGATAATGGGAGATGTACATAAAATTTCCCTAGTATAATGAGAGGACAAAATAAAGAAGACAGATTCTTTTTAGTTTTTTTCTCCCTTCTGTATATGATAAATATTCAAATACTCTATTTGTCCATCCGGTATAGCTACTAGTTTACAACTAGCATGAGTACATCAAGAGTTATTACACATTGTATGTTTATTGAAAAAAAATAAAATCTGAGTCTGAAATACAAGTGACAGAATAAGAGGATACTGGTGTTTTCCCATATAATACCTAATAGATTTCATTTTCCATTGATTGTACAGGAACATTCAATTCTCTATCACAACTGTATCCAGTTATGATTATGAAATGTTTGAATCCAATAGTTATCTTTAGCCTAAGTCTTTGCTTTAGAGACCTGAGGTACGAACAACATTACTGTATGGGAAACTGGAGATCAAGAAACATTTTCTATGTATTTAGCTAAATCAAATAAGTAAAAATAGGTTATGAAGCACCTTTCATTTAAGGCTTTAAAGAGCTTTAAAAACATTAAGTACAACTACTGTCTCTTTAGCTTTCACCCCAGCTCAGCAGTGGAAAATAATTTCCTTTCTCACACTAAAAGCAATAGAACTACTCCTTCCATAGTGTAAAGGAATTATAAAGAAGGAGGGATTCTGACCCCACTTGCACACCATACCAGTCAACACAGATGGCCAGCTGTGAAGAGCTCAATTTGCAGCACCCACCAAAGGGGTGGTACAGTAAATGAATTCACACTACACACCTTGGACTTTATGGGGATACTTCTTTCAAAAACAAATATCTGCGGCTCTCCCTGGAGCAATATGACTCTGGACTCCTACCCATGAACCGTTCCACTTCAAAGGAATATTACTTCTCTGTAATACCTATTTTATGGGCAGGTAAACTAACGTACAGGAAGTTTAAAAGACTTACCCAATGTCAGACATTTACTGAGTTGCAGAACTAAGAACAGATCCCAGGAATCCTAATGGCTAGACCCCAGATCTAACTACTAATCACACTGCCTTTAGGAATTATTTTTAATTTGTAATCAATGCCAGAGAAGGTAGAAAATGTGCACTTTTTTAGTCCAGTGGTTCTCAACCTATTTACCATTGTGAACAGATAGGCAGGTCTCTCTGAGGGTTATGTGGGCCATTTCCACATAATATATTTATTACCTATGTGGCTCTGAGGATGTCACAGGTGCTACAGCTGTGTGCTGATTGGGGTATAAGTGAACCATGGAATGAGAACCACAGACCTATTTCTATTATTTCTATCTCTATCCATCAATTCACTTCCTTACCTTTTGTTTGTTATTCTTGTGTCCTTGAATTTAGGCCCTGATCCTGAAACATTTAAATCAGACATTGTAAAGCAATTGGATTTGTTGTAAGTCTTTGCAGGACTATGCTCTACCATTGATAAAACTGTAAAATCTGAAGGACAGGAACTGTGTATTTAGTTGCTTATATGGAGCACCAAGCACAATTTTGGGTAATGAGAAACAATTAGTGATGGAGGGACAGAAACAAGGTAAAGGAAATTAAGCGCTTCCTATGGAAATAATTCCAAAATGGAATTGCACACAGGGTTGGTTTGTTTTCTCTGAAAAATAAAGTTTGATTATGCCAATCAATTCCCAAACTGATCAATGGAATTGAGTGCTTTTTAATGTATATTCACCTACATTACCACTTTCTGGTGCTCTAAAATGTTTAAAGATATACAATTAGAAAATTAACATTTTAATTCTCACCAGGGAACAAACAGTTAGCTATATAGACAAACCCAAGTAGCTCCTGCTAGTGTGTATTCAAATATAACACCTAATCTCTATGGGTATGTCTACACAGCAAAGTTATTTTGAAATAACAGCCCTTATTTCAAAATAACTTTCCTAGCGTCTACACAGCCAAACCGCTATTTCAAAATAAATTCGAAATAGCAGAGCACTTATTCGAATTTGGTAAACCTCATTCTACGAGGACTAATGCCTAGTTTGAATTAAGTAGTTCAAATTAAGGGCTGTGTAGCCACTCACAAACAGGGAGGAACTAATAGGGGAAGTAGAGGTAGGTGACAACCTGGGAAGCAGTGATCATGAGATGGGGGTCGGGGTGGGGGTCGGGTCCCTTTAAGCACAGCCCTCGGCTAGCCTGTGGCAGCATCTCCACGCTCTAAGCCCTAACCTGATGCCCTGCCGGCACTGGTTCCGGCCAGCCTTAACTTCGGTTCAGGGTCCACTCAATGTGGACATGCTAGTTCGAATTAGCAAAACGCTAATTTGAACTAGTTTTTAAGTCTAGATGCACTAATTCGAATTAGCTTAGTTCGAATTAACTAATTCGAACTAAGTTAGTTTGAATTAGTGCTGTAGTGTAGACATACCCTAGGTCAGTGATCTGAATAATGCCAAGTTAGCAGTGACTCAAAAATGGTCATATCTGATGTCCGTTCAGTGACATATGTGACTCATTATTGGTCTCTCAGTACAAGTTTTTGATTGACAAATGTCTTCATGACAAAACTGCTGCAAATTGCTCCCTTTATTCGCTAAGGAATGAGAGCACCTGGAAACTGAATTTCTCTCCATAAGAGGCTGAATCTCATTGATAGGGTGGCTTGGAGAAGATTTCGCTTTTTCTATACTGTTCTGTAGATGAAAACAGCACTTCATTAAATACACTTAAAATGATGGATTTACTGGTTTTGCTAAGCAAACAACATGCCCTTTCCTCAATTAGGAACATCACCTCAAGGAATAAAATAAAGTTGCACATTATCACAAGCCGTTAAATAGATCCATAAAATTAGTGAAATGTATAGTGTGCCATTATGTGTAATTTCCCTTTTAAGATTCCTTTCTTAATAATTATGTAGGTGGACAGTGTCTTAATATAGATAAAGACCTTTGCAGCTGCTCTCATCATAGGGCTCATGTTTAATATGCACTTTGTAATTAGCTTGGAAGTAAAGCCCCATTTTTGCAGTCAGTCCCTTTTCTGTCAGATCATTTTTAATCTGAGCTGAGTTCAGCTGTGAAGGGCTGATAAGCATTTTTTAAATCTCTGTACATGACAAACAGGACTTTAATCTCTTCTTTCAATTTCTAGTGCACTCATTACACAAATTCAACTCAAAAGAACCTTGATGCATTAAAATTATCCTTCTTCGATGTGATATGATTTCTTTTAATCTTTCCTAAAGCACATAGTTTGATTCTCAGATTCATATGTCACAAAGAAAATTATTGTTGTAGATTTCTTGTCAAATATAATTTCTGTTAAACTATGATGATAAATTAAGTGTTTTTGTTTTAATTAGAATGCATGTGAGTTTCCTCGATTGTAAACTAATTTTCTGAGAATAACGACCATTAAATATAGTGAAATCATATTTCCAAGAAATAAAACTCTAAGCATATCCCAAATGTCTGACTTTGGTTACTGATGTAAGCCTCCAGCCAATTAGCACCATTTTAAAAACCAGTTATGCAAGTATTAACCTGTTCCTCTCAGTAAACCAACATTGATTCTCCTCAGAGAATTTTCTATACTTAAAATGGCAAATGGTTATTGGTAACATGCTTGAATTTTACTTTCATTGCATGCTAGGCTGTTATTTCAGCACTGAAAATGAAAAAAAATGTGTGAAATAGCAACAGGAAAGTGCTTCTAAATAACAAGCAAGGGAAAAAAAAACAAATTTCCACCTGCTGAGAAGAAAAGCACCCATGAAAGTGAGAGAATTTTTTAGAAGTTGAAACCAATTTAAATGCTTATTTGACATCTCCCAATCCTGTTTAAGATGAAATCACTTGTTAACAAGAAAGAAAGATCCAAACATATAGAGGTTCAGAAACATTCCAGAGGAATCCACAGATTATCTGATTAAAATAGCTGTTTACAAGATTTTTTTGTGTCATTGTAAAGAATGCCTGAGAAAAAATTTAAAATAATGTTATTTGTTAACAAAAAATGGTACTATTACTCAATACTTGCATGCCTTGTGATCTCAAACATGAATGAATTAAACCTTGTGAAGCAAAGATTCATTATTATCTCCATTTTACAAATGAAGACACTGAGACAGACCCAATTATGTGACCTTGAATAAGTCCTATAACCTCTCTATCACATCACTGGGAAAATAATTTCAATTTCCCTAATAGCTAGTCTTCGTCCATGACCAACCATAATAGCATCCTTTCGCAGAAGATACTGTCAAGTGCAGTACTTTATTTCTCACAACATACATTTTCTCTTTCTTATGTAGAAAAGGAGATGACTAACATTTCAGGTGTCATAACACACCGGGCAATAACATCTGACTCATCAAATTAATGTACAAGTAATTTAAATGGGAAAAAAGTTATAACACAACAACCTTCATTACTGTGTAAATCTCAAGGAGTCTGGTTCAGACAAACACCCAGGGTATGTCTACACTACAAAGTTAATTCGAACTAACAGCCATTAGTTCAAATTAACTTTCATAGGTGCTACACATGCAAACCGCTAGCTCGAACTTAATTCGAACTAGCGGAGAGCTTAATTCGAACTAGGTAAACCTCATTCTACGAGGACTAACGCCTAGTTCGAATTAAGTAGTTCGAATTAAGGACTGTGTAGCCACTTAATTCGAACTAGTTGGAGGCTAGCCCTTCCCAGCTTGCCCTGGTGGCCACTCTGGGCCAAGCCAGGGAAACTCTTCTGCCCCCCTCCCGGCCCCGGAGCCCTTAAAGGGGCACAGTCTGGCTACACTGCTCGTGCCAGCTGCAAGCCTGTCAGCACCCAGCCAGCAGACCCTGCACCTGGCACGGCATGAGCCAGCCACCCGCTGCCACCCAGCCCTCCGCCTCTTCCCAGGACCAGGCTGGCGGCTCCCAGGAGCCTGCCCGGGGCCACAAGAGGCGGGCACCCTCCTGGTCTAGTGCAGAGATCGTGGACCTCATCGAGGTTTGGGGGGAAGCCTCCAACGTCCACGATCTCCGCACTAGCCACAGGAACGCGGCCGTCTACAGCTGCATGGCTGCCAGCCTGGCCACCACATGCGGACCCGGGAGCAGGTCCGCTGCAAAATTACGGACCTGCGGCAGTCCTACTCCAGGGACTCCCAGCCAGGGGCCGACCCAGAGGCATGCCCTCATTATGAGGCCCTGGACCACATCCTGGGGGCTCACACAGTCCATGCCCCCTGGGTGGTGATCGACCCCGGGGCAGAGGGACCCGTCCCTGACACCGAGGAGGAGGAGGAGGATGCCGAGAGCCAGGAGCCTGCAGGGAGCCTGGCCAGGACCCAGGACCCCTGAGGCATCCCACAGAGCACATCGGCTGTGTCGTCCGAGGCCGAGGGGGGCTCCACATGTGAGTGCCATCATGCTCCCCTTATGTGGGAGGTGGGGGGAGAGGGAGCCCAGGGACCGTGCACCTGGGCCTTGCCCACCATGGAGCAGCAGCTGGGTGTCATGCAGGGGCCCTGGCCCGTTCCCCACACGCCGACCTCGCCTTGCAGAGGGGGGCTGGGCGGCTGTGTCCCCAGGGAGAACTGACCACTGCTCTTGTTTCACCACAGCCACAGCACCTGGGACTGCAGGGCGCACCACCCCGCTTGCAACAGCCACCCGCACCCGGGCCATCAGGCACACCAGGAATCTGGAGGACTACCACTGGCGGCACCTGCGGCTACTGGAGCACCAGCTCCGCACCCAGGACCACTGGGTCCGGGAGGACCTGCGGCTGTGGCAGTGGAGCTTGGAGGCACTGGAGGAGCAGGGCCGTGCCCTCCGCGGCCACCTCCAGACCTTGGTGGGACAGGTTCCTGCTTCCTCCTGCTCCAGCCCCTGCGGCCGCCCCAGCTCTCGCTCCTCCTCCCACCCCTGCTCCCCTTCCCGCTTCCTCCACACCCCCCATCCCTCCTGCCCCACCCTCCACACCCACTCCCCTCCGACGCCCCCGCACCCGCAGTGCTGCGAGACGGGAGAGCCAGCAGGACCCCCAACCCTGAGCTTTCCCTTCCCTTCCTCCCCTTCCTCCCCCTTCCAGCTCCCTCCTCCCAGGTTTACCCCTCCCCTCTCCCACCCTCATTCCCCCCTCCCCCCACCCCAGTTATGTACAATAAAAAGAGATTGTTGTTTGCAAAACAGGTGTCTTTATTTAACATTAGGAAGGGGGGTTAGGGAGGGGAAAGGGGAAGGAGGGGAGGGTGGAAGAAGGCCCCAATGGGGCATGCAGGGAGAGTTCAGTCCTCCTCCTCCACCAGGAAGGTCTCCCACAGGGCTTCCTGGATCTGGACGGCCCCCCCGCTGGGCCTCCCAGATGGCAGCGGTGTGGGGCTGAGCGTAGTGGCCAGCCATGCGCTCAGCCTCAGCCATCCAGGCTGGCAGGAAAGCCTCCCCCTTCCGCTCGCACAAATTGTGCAGCACGCAACATGCTGCCACCACGGGAGGGATATTGTGCTCGGCAAGGTCAAGGCAGGTGAGGAGGCACCTAAATCTGGCTTTCAGTCGTCCGAAGGCCCCCTCGACCACAATGCGGGCCCTGGTGAGCCTGGCATTGAAGGCCTGGCAGGAGAGGTTGAGGTGCCCCGTGTACGGCTTCATCAGCCAGGGCTGTAGGGGGTAGGCCACATCCCCCACCAGGCAGACGGGCATGTCCATGTCCCTGACCCTGATGTGGCGGTCGGGGAAGAAGGTCCTGGCGTGCAGCTTCTAGCACACGGAGGAGTTGTGGAACACCCTGGCGTCGTGTGCCTTGCCAGACCAGCCCACATTAATGTCCGTGAACTGGCCCCGGTGGTCAGACACAGCCTGCAGGAGGACGGAGAAGTACCCCTTGTGGTTGATGTACTGGGAGGCCTAGTGTTCCAGGGCATGCATGGGGATGTGCGTCCCGTCAATGGCCCCCCCCCGCAGTTGGGGAAGCCAAGGGCGCCGAACCCCTGGATGATGGCATCCGGATCGGCGAGGCGGACCACCCTGCGGAGCAGCACCCGGTTGATTGCCTTGACCACCTGCAGAGAGACACAGCAAACTGCGAATCACTGGGGCGCCCGGGTGGCTGGGAGTGTTCGTTCCCTGGCACTGCCCCGTGCCCCACTCCCAGAAGCAACCCCCGCTGCGATCCTGGCCGCCGCCGGCGGCCTGTAGTACGGCCAGGACAGACCGAACCGTCCCATGCGGGGCACTCTCGCCTCCTCCCCCGCCCCCATTTTCCCTGGGGCAGCCCATTCCCTCCTTGCAGCCCCCTTCCTCCCTGGCCCAGTGGCCGGTGAGTGCTGTACCTGCATGAATACTGCTCTGACGGTGGATCTCCCCACGCCGAACTGGTTCCCGACGGATCAGTAGCTGTCCGGCATGGAGAGCTTCCACAGGGCGATGGCCACACGCTTCTGGAGGGGGATGGCGGGCCTCATGCGAGTGTCCCATCACCACAGAGCAGGGGCGAGCCATTCGCAGAGCTCCAGGAAGGTGTCCCTCTTCATCCTGAAGTTCTGGGTCCACTGTCTGTCTTCCCAGCGCTCCAGGACAATGCGGTCCCACCAGTCGCTGCTGGTGTCCAGACGCCAGATGCGGCGGGGCACGCTGGCATCCGGGCGCTGCTGCGGCTCCTCCATGGCCCCCAGGGAGGCCAGGTGGAGAGGCAGGGGGCTGACGTGCACCAGGTGGTGCCAGGCAGCCTCCAGCCATTGCTGGCAGGCTTGCAGCAGCAAGTCCAAAAACTGGAGCAGAATGTCCAGGGCGAGCTCTGGCTCCATGGTGCCAACTGCGGCGGCGTCCCCAATGGGAACCACCGACACAGGCAGGCGCAGAGGAAAACGCTTTGCTGTCCCTCGGCGAGGTAGGCAAGCAAGCGGAGAAGCTGAGAACCGGCTGTCCGGGGGGGGTCCCTTTAAGCACGAGCCTCAGATAGCCTCAGACAGCAGCCACACAATGCAACTACTGACCTGATGCCCTGCCGGAACCGGTTTCAGCTGCCCTTAAATGCGACCCAGCGTCCAATCAGTGTGGACGTGCTAGTTCGAATTAGCAAAACACTAATTCGAATTAGTTTTTGGGTCTAGATGCGTTAGTTCGAATGAACTTAGTTTGAATTAACTAATTCGAACTAAGTTAGTTCGAATTAACTTTGTAGTGTAGACATACCCCCAGACTTTTGGATACTGCCTAGATCTGTAATACTGTCTGGAAATCCCAGGAAATGTGGCTTACTCATGCAATTTCAAGCATTGCCTTTTTTTTCGCATATAAGGCCTCCCAGAACCACTTCAGGCAGGGCATTAGGTCACCAGTTGCTTCCGAGTGTTGTTGCCTAAGCCTCGCAGAGAGATGCACTTAAAAGGACCCCCCTGGACAGCTGTTTCTCTGCTTCTGCTAGACGCTTGCCTACCTCTCCGAGGGACAGCAAAGCTCTTGCAGTGTGTGCTGCGGTTGCCCAGCTTTTTTAGGTGCTATAGCATTTTTCTTTTTGCCATGGAGCTGGAGTTGCCCCTGGGCATGCAATGGCCCCACACGACCATGCTGCATTTTCTGCAGCAGTTTGTGCAGGCTGCCTTCATGGCCCTCCACGAGCTCAACACCTAGCTCATTCTTGAGATCCTCTCCCTGTGTGTGGGAGCAAGACCCATGCAACTGCACCCCACAGTGGAGAGACAGTTTTGGAGGCTTGTCACCAGTTCTGACTGATGGGATGGGCTGGCTATGGAGCGGTGGGACGACCAGCAGTGGCTCCAAAGCTTCCACATGCAGAAGGCCACCTTTTTGGAGCTGTGTGCCTGGCTTGCCCCTGCCCTCCAATGATGCAACACCCACTTGCGGCCCGCCATCCCCCTGGAGAAGCGTGTTGCAGTTGCCATCTGGAAGCTCGCCACTTCAGACAGCTACTGGTCAGTGGGCAACCAGTTTGGCATGGGGAAGTCCACCGTCGAGGCCCTCCTCATGGAGGTAAGGCACTCTCAGGCTGCAGTCCCTGAGGGGGGGGGGAGGTCTGGAAAAGCGGACCCTAGGGAAAGGGGTGTGGGGGGTCAGGGGGGCCAGGAGTGAGGGGAATCCCCATCCCTGGGGGGTTGTACCATCCCACCCTCACAGAGCCCTGCTGCTGGTGGGGCGGCCTCATGGGGGTGGCTCCTGGGGTGCTTGAGGGAGGGTGAGGGGAGGGGGCGGGCACCTCCCAAGGGCTCAGGAATTCCCTCTCATTCTCTGTTTTGTGTGTTTGTTTGTCTCCTTCTGAATGTTGTGAGGATCATCAACTCCATCCTGCTGCGCAGTCATCCACCTGGGAGACCTGGACCCGATCATCACAGGATTTGCTGCCCTGAGGTTCCCAAACTTGGGGGAGCACGATGCCTGTGTATTCAGAAACTCGAGCCTCTATGGGAAGCTGGAGGCTGGCACATTCTTCCCCTGCTGTGACTTTGTGGTTGGGGACGTGAGGGTAATTAAACATTAAAAAATATAGCTAGGGATGTGGTGGACTCTCCATCACTTGAAGTCTTTAAATCAAGACTAGATGTCTTTCTTTAAGGAATGCTATAAACATAAGTTATGGGTTTGATATAGAAATTACTTGGTGAGATTCTTTGGCCTATGCTCCACCCGAGTTCAAAATACATGACAGTAATGGTCCTTACTGGCCTTAAAATCTATGCCACTTAAATCAACTAATTCTAGCCCCAAACTACAAGATCTATATTTTCCATCTTTACATGATTCACTAGCATTGTCCAATGAACTCTAAATATTTTAACTGTCTCCTATGCAACTACCTCTGCATATCTTTATAATAAATAAGCACTCTATTCTTAAATCATCAGGATCATATCTTTATTAAGGTTATACATTGTAGCTTATCCCCTCTCTAAACCAAGGAAAGATTGGTGTGATGTGAAGCATATTCTTGCTATGGTTGGAACTGTATTCCCCACCTAACTCTAGGACTTTCTTTTTGCTATTCCCAAAGCATGCCCTCTGGAACTTTGATTCTGTACTTCTTACTGTGATTTTAAAAGATTTGCTTTGACTAAGTAGTGCAGAAACTGATTATTAGACTTTAACTGCACTCAGTACAACCCATTCAGTATACATACTTAACATTAAATTAATGTATACTTTTTTACGTTCTCAGATAAGTTTGAATATTATATGGAGGATGAGTGCTGGCAAGCCCAGAACTTCGATCTAGTAAAAATCTAGGAGAAATTAATATGAACACAATGCATTCTGAAAGTCAAGTCAAATATTACTTTGAGAAGAAGACATACAAAGGAATTCTTACAGAATTTGGTGGATTAGGCTGATTATACTTTATCCAAAGATTCTATTTACTAGAACTGTGAAGTTCAAGTATTAAAAACATAACAAATAATCCATTCATTATTAATAATTATAAGATCAGGAATTTAAAAGGATACAGAAAGAAAATAAAAATAGATTCTTAAGCTTGAAAAAATGTTAGTGATTTTTTTAATTATAAGTTAAATTAGTGAGCCAGAAGTAAAGAGGATCTCATTTCTTGAAGCAATAATTTTACTAAATGATTATTTTATTCCTTAAGAAACCCTTTAAGATATCATAATAATAAGTGAGATGATAACATAATTGTCTTTACAGCAAGTATTCAGAAAGCAACCAGAATGGTCATTTTTCCTAATGCTATAGTGGGTCCCCCAGACTTCTTCCACTCAGTTCTCCAAGAACTGTACAATTCTGTTCTTGTCACTCAAGTTCCTTTATCTGAGAAACTTCAAAATTATGGTGAGTTGAACACTACACTGTTATATTGCATATATAATCTTACAGCAAAATGATTGACCAAGTAAGCATTCAACAAATGGTTTAATTACATAATAAAAGCATCCTTACTCGTGCAAGTGGTGTGTCTATAAACAATGGATTCACTACTGTGGCTCTTGTGGATAATGTTGATTGCTACTTTGACTCTTGAACCACTGAGGTGTGAGTATCACATGTTTTGCTTATTTTGTAGGAACTAATCCTTGTATAGCATGATCTGTCCATGCACCACTTACTCTTTACCTCATCTCACATTACAGCATATCTTGGGTATTCCTCCTTATCTTAGCCAGTGCAGACTTTGTTTCTTAGCTTAGGGTACATCTATACAGCAGGATTAAAGTTGAATTAAGCTATGCAACTTCAGCTACATCAATTGTGTAGCTTAAGTCAAAATAGCTTAACTCGGCTTCTGGCGCTGTCTACACAGCAGGAAGTCAAAGGAAGAACACTCTTCCTTCAACTTCCCTTACTCCTCATGAAATGAGGGTTACAGGAGACAGAGTAAGAAGTCCTCCAGCTCAACAGTTTTTTGAAATAAAGGCTTATAGTGCAGACACACTTTGTTATTTCGGAATAATGTCAGTTATTCCGAAATAACGCTGCTGTGTAGACGTACCCTTATAGACCCATTCTCCTACATTAGTTAGTACAGGCATTCTGTTTCCAGCCTCCTGTTCTATTTACCTCCCTAACCCTGTCTGTCAAGAAATGAGGCCTTGCCCATGTCTAATTACTCATGTCAAGTTAGGCCTACCTTCCACTGCTTTTGTTTTTTGATTAGCATTAATTTCATTTGCATTATATTCCTGTTTTCTGTGTTTTTCTGTAAGTTCACTACCTAGCAATGTTTTCTAAAGCCACAGTAGTTGTAATAATTTGAAAATACCATCAAATTAGGCTCAGTATAAAATGGGAGTGCAAGCTCATCTTGCCAAATAGCCAACCAGGGTCCTATTCTATATTATCAGCTTCCTCTGCCTTTTAAAGCTTCCTTTTGTAATTTTAACTTTGCTTTTACTGTAATTACTATAAAATTTGCTTCAATGTATAAATTATTTCTGTTTATTACCACAGGAAATGTAAGTGTGAAACAATGTAGGAAAATTCAAATAACATTCCATGGGTCCATACCAGAAATTATCTTCTTCAGCTCCCTCGAATAAGCCAATATGCCTGCAACTCTATGGGCAAGACATTACTCCTGCATATGTACATGTCCCCCAGGTGCAAAGAGCAATGCAATATTGGGGCTTTACAGACCTTGCACTGGCTTGTTATGGTATTTCAGATGGAAAAACAAACTTTTTTTCAAACCATAAGGATTGTAGTGCTTTCCATTACTTTCACTGATAATACTCCGATGGAGGTTTTTGTTTTATTTTATTTTTTTCTCCACAGGTTTCATGGTAGAATAGTGATAGAGATGCAGCCGTGTTAGTCTGGTCTAGCTGAAACAAAAGACAGGACTATGCAGCACTTTAAAGACTAACAAGATGGTTTATTAGCTTTCATGGGCCAGACCCACTTTCCTCAGATCACTTTTCTTCCACAAATTGATCTGAGGAAGTGGGTCTGTCTTAGATTTCATGGTACTGGACCCTAGTTAGTTGTTTTCTTGTTCCATATCACTTAAGGCTGCTTTTACTTTGTATTGCATGTGTAGCATGTTGGGGATATATGTGATTATTGGAACATACTGACTTAGGGTACGTCTAGACTGCAGGCTTTTGTCGACAGAAGTTTTGTCGACAGATTCTGTCGACAAAACTTCTGTCTACAAAGAGTGTCTAGACAGCATCAAGCAGATAGACAAAGCCATTCACTTTGTCGACAAAGAGCATCCAGACTGCCAGACGCTCTGTCGACAGAAGAAGGCACCCGGAACTGCTTCTGCCAGGTCACAGGGGCAGAATGTACTTCCTGGTGCTGCTGCCTGCCCTTTGCAGAGACGCGTGCTAAAACGGACCCCACCCCCCCCGACCAGCCGTTGCTCTGCTGCTGCAGCTGCCTTGCTTACCTCCTAGAGGGACAACAAAGGTTTTGCAGTGCTTACTGTGAGTGCCCTGCTTCCTGGGACAGCACAGCAGTTTGGGTTGGTTTTTTTTTTGGAAGGTTTTTCTGATCCCTTTGTTTGCCATAGAGCCAGAGCTGCCCCTGGGCAGGCGATGGCCCCACTCCACAGTGCTTCAAATGCTGCTGCAACTGCATGAGACTTTCATGCTGTTAATGCCTGGTCTGGATCCTGCACCCAGGCTGGAGCCCCTACTTCAGGATGCAGCAACACTATTCTTGCCTCCGAACATTTTCCAGGAGAGATGATTTTGGAGGCTGGCGACAAGTACGGACTGGTGGGACCAGCTCATAATGGAGCAGTGGGATGACCAGGCTTGGCTCTGAAACTTCAGGATGCAGAAGTCCATCTTCCTGGAGCTCTGTACCTGGCTTGCCCCCACCCTTCAACTACAGGACACCCACCTGTGCCCTGCCATCCCGCTGGAGAAAAGGGTGGCTATTGCCCTCTGGAAGCTGGCCACTCCTGACAGCTACAGGTCAGTGGGACACCAGTTTGGTGTGGGGAGATCTACTGTTGGCACCGTGTTGATAGAGGTAAGTCCCTCGGGGGGGGGGCAGTCCATGAGGGATAGGGGGACTGTACCAGGAGAGGGAGGGGGGGCAATGGAGGGGAGGTGGTGGAGGGCTCCTGGCCTCACTCCACCATACTGCTGGAAGCAATCACCGGGGGGGGGGACCTCCCAAGGACTTGGGCAACCCCTCTAACTTCATATTGTGTGTGTTTGTATGTGTCTATTTCTGCAGGTGGTGAGGGCCATCACCTCGGAGCTGCTGAACCAGATTGTCTGCCTCCGACACCTAGACACCATCATGGCTGGTTTTGCTGGGCTGGGATTCCCAAACTGTGGAGGAACGCTCGATGGAACTCACATTCCCATCCGTGCACCACCCCATCGAGCAGCCCATTATATTAACTGAAAAGGGTACTTCTCCATTGTGTTGCAAGCCCTGGTTGACCACCGTGGAATATTTACGGACATTTGTGTGGGGTGGTCGAGCCGGGCATATGATGCTCGGATCTTCCGGAATTCGCACCTTTACAAAAGGCTGCAGGCTGGAACCTTCTTCCCCCAGCGAACCTTTGCTGTTGGGGATGTGGAAATGGTGGTCTGCATTGTGGCTGATGCAGCGTACCCCCTCATGCCCTGGCTCATGATGCCATACACAGGGCATCTGAACCCAAGCCAGGAACTCCTTAACGCGCACCTGACATGCGCACATTTACAAGTGGAATGCATGTTTGGCCGGCTGAAGGGAAGGTTTAGGTGCCTGCTCACTCGCCTCGACATGGGGGAACACAATATCCCAGAGGTGGTGGCAGCATGTTGCGTCTTCCACAACCTGGTGGAAAGCAAAGGGGAGGCCTTCCTCCCAGGCTGGGAGCCAATGGCTGAAGTGGAAGGGAGGCGGTTTGCGCAGCCTCGGACAGCTGCCGTTCGCCAAGCCCATCAGGTGAGAGTCCGCATTCGGGTGGCTCTGCATGAGCGCTTCTCAGCTGGAGCCCAATGACTCCCCAAGGTTTCCCCAATGGGGCCTGTGGGCCTGGGCCCCCCATCCCAAAACCTTCCCTCCCACAATCCATCCCTGCATCAGCCTCCAAACAGTTAAGACACATACACAGTGTTAAATATGAAAAACATGTTTATTAACAAGTAACATTAGAATTTAGAACTGTTATAAAAAATAGAATTGTTCAACAACTGTTAAAAAATAAACTTTTTTGAACTATTAACCTGTGTTTATAACTGGGGTTGGAGGACCTCTGGCCCTGACCAGGCTGGGGCTCTCTTTTTCTCGCCTGAGGGAACCTGGCTCCCTCGAAGGTCCTTGGGGGGGCTCGTGGCTCTGGAGCTGCACACATGGCCACGTGCAAGTGAAGCTGGGAGAGCCGCGTGCTGACTGTGTTGGTCTGTGGCCAGCTTCCTGTCAGAATGCCTGCCAGGGGTGTCTGTAACTTTAGAACATGGCTACAGACAAGAACAAGAGGTTTTCCCTGAAGAAACACTGTCCAGCAGGGGGTTTTCTTGGAGGTCTTTTTCTGTCGACAAAAGAAACCCCCGCGTCCAGACTGCCCTTTTTGTCGACAAAACTCTGTCGACAAAGGCGTTATGCCTCGTAAAATGAGGTTTACCGGCGTTGACAAAACTGCCACGTTCTGTCTACTTACTGTCAACAAAACGTGACAGTAGTGTAGACGCAGGTATAGTTTTGTCGACAAAAGCCCACTTTTGTCGACAAAACCATGTACTGTAGTCTAGACACACACTTAGTTATGCACACCTTTAAAGGCAAAGGCAACATTTATGAATTTGGTTAACAAATAATCATTAATGAGTCCTTAGTTTTACTCATTCAGTGGAGGGAGGCTGAAAAAGCTATATACAAGCTATTCACCTTGTATATTTCATAATACTTTGGAACCCAGTTTTCAGGATACATAACAATTTGAACAAAATAGCTCCTACATTCAGGATTTTGGAATGAGAAAATGCCTTCTTATCAGCTCTGAGAGCAAGTTCAACAAAAGTCTTGGTGGGTGAAATTGGTGAAATCATTAGAAATAAAAGTAGGTTAAAATAAATAATTGTAATGTAAAAATTAGAACATTTGAAGATAAAGTTAGCTTCTTGTAAGGAAAGTACACAGACAATTATTGTACTGGTTCAGGGTATTCTATATATAATTTGAAAATTAAGCATGCACTGCTCACCAAACTTAAATACCTTCTAGACTATGAAGAGTTGGAGATAGATTATCACTATCGTTCTAAAAGTAATTTCCTTTAGAATTTCAATATGGTTTCAGATCTGACCCATAACCTTGCTATCACAAAGTACTAATGAGCTCCATATGGGCAAAGTATCATGATTTTTTTGGTGACTTGACAGAGTGTTATTAATTTATAAGGAGTAATTCAGTTAGCAGATCTAATTTATTTCCCACTGATTTATTCCAAATATACTTCACCCAGCTGCTCTTTGGATGAAGCATATTACTAGTTAAGGAAGACATTTTCCTAGAGGCTCATACATTCTGCATGAGATGGTTGTGAAAAGGGGATTACAATCTGTGAGTTTTATTTCAGATTTAGTTTGAAATTTTCCCCTCAAATGTGGGATGGTATAGGAGGATACGTGCTTCCTCCCCAGTGGCAGAAGTCAGTTTTGCCTTCTAGATTTGAGTGTATCCCAAATCCATTAAGGTAAGAGCCTTCTGCATGGATCCTATCTGCTTTGCATAGATGACCGATATCCCCATTCTCTGAGGTTTTTTCCAACATTTGGCCCCGTGTAGATGGGCCACATGTTGGAAAAGCCTCTTTCGGAAGAAAAGTGGAAAAAGATACACAAGTTGCGATTTGCAATTTGCGTATCTTTTTCTGACTTTTCTTTGTAGTGTAGACATAGCTTGAGTCACAGCACTCTCTGAACAATTACAACCTCTGCATGTGTCATGGTGCCTCTGCCTCAGAACCCACCAGTGGGATTCTTGGCATAGTAGGGAATCCTGCCTACATCTACAGAATCTGTTTGCAGTAATTTGCTCCTGTTTTCCAACACAGAATTGGGGAAGTCTGGGGAAGCGCTCTTTGTGCTCTATTTGTTCTGTCTGTGGCCAGAAGACTTGTCTTTAGGGCTGTCACACTATTTGTTTTTACCTCTAATAAATTCACAATGTACTTACATCACATATATTGGTGGTGGATATTAGTAGCATACACAAATACATACCTATGTGGAACATTGAGCACTGGATGTTAATGTTTATGTGGCGTATGCCATTATCTTGATTTTCCTCTGTGCTTTTAAAAGATTTTTTTAAATGTCACCCCCCTCTCTTCTCTCTAATCCTCTGCTTAGAAATACAAAGCCTTTCAGGTTCATTTAGAAAAAAGTAAAGCATTCACCATATCCTGCAGTCAATAAAGCTACTAGATCAATGACAACACACATCTGCATACAAGAATTCGTGCTTTGAGCAACATGTGGACAAGAGAGAAATTTCTGTCAAAGTTCATCCCCAGCTAGTAATTCATTTCCCCTTATTTCTTACAAAGACTGTGTGTATGATGTTATAGATACACCAGTAATACTGTATTTTAACTAAATTATTGTTGTTGTTATTATTAATAGTCGTAATAGTGCCTCTTTGCCTCTGATTACTATAATTGGCTGAATATCATCATGGGGTGGGAACATAGCTAAAACTTTGTCTGTTTTCCCTCTCTATCACCTGAACTCATTGGCTATGTCTACACTCGCGGCTTCTTGCATGAGAAATATGCAAATGAGGCGAAGAGTGGAATATCGCATACCTAATGAGCCACCATTTTTGCAGAAGAGGCTCTTGCACCAGAAGGAGCTGTCTACATTGCCCCTTCTTGCGCAAGAAAAACCCTCTTGCGCAATGCCATTATTCTTGAAAATAATCGGCATAACGACATTGCTCAAGAGGGTTTTTCTTGCACAAGAAGGGGCACGACAGCTCCTTCTGGCACAAGAGCCTCTTCTGCAAAAATGGCGGCTCATTAGGTATGCAAATGAGGCTTGGCAATATTCCATGCTTAGTCTCATTTGCATATTTTTCATGCAAGAAGCTGCGAGTGTAGACATAGCCATTGAGTCCTAAAATATGCCAGAAAGCTTCCACAGGTGGGAACTCCCTGGTCTGGCACCCTCGGGATCTGAGCAATCCTGATCCACATGATAGGCTTTGCTGCTGGCTGGGGCAGTGCTCCCTGCTGCCGGCCCCTCTGCCTCTAGTCCTTTATCATAGAATCATAGAGCTGAAAGAGACCTCAGGAGGTCATCAAGTCCAGCCCCCTGCTCTAGGCAGGACCAATCCCAACTAGATCAACCCAGTCAGGGCTTTGTCAAGCCGAGACTTAAACACCTCTTGGGATGGAGACTCCACTACTTCTCCAGGTAACCCATTCCAGTGTTTCACCACTCTCTAGTGAAATAGCTTTTCCTAATATCCAACCTGGACCTCTCCCACCACAACTTAAGACCATGGCTCCTTGTTCTGCCATCCGTCACTACTGAGAACAGCCTTTCTCCATCCTCTTTGGAACCTCCCTTCAGGAAGCTGAAGGCTGCTATCAAATCCCCCCTCACTCTTCGCTTCTGCAGACTAAACAGACCCAACTCCCTCAGCCTCTCCTCATAAGTCACGCGCTCCAGCCCCCTAATCATTTTGGTTGCCCTCCACTGGACCCTCTCCAATGCGTCCACATCCTTTTTGCAGTGGGGGGCCCAGAACTAGATACAATATTCCAGATGTGGCCTCACCAGAGACGAATAAAGGGGAATAATGACATCTCTGGATCTGCTGGCAATGCTCCTCTTAATGCAACCTAATATGCCTTTAGCCTTCTTGGCTACAAGGGCACACTGTTGGCTCATATCCAGCTTCTCATCCACTGTAATCCCCAGGACCTTTTCTGCAGAACTACTACTTAGCTGGTTGGTCCCCAGCCTGTAACAATGCTTGGGATTCTTCTGTCCCAAGTGCAGGACTCTGCACTTGTCCTTGTTGAACCTCATCAGCTTTCTTGTGGCCCAATCCTCTAATTTGTCTAAGTCACTCTGGACTCTATCCCTGCCCTCCAGCGTATCTACCTCTCCCCCTAGCTTAGTGTCATCTGCAAACTTGCTGAAGGTGCAATCCATCCCCTCATCCAGGTCATTAATAAAGATATTGAACAAAACTGGTCCTAGAACCTAAGCTTGGGGCACTCCACTAGAAACCAACCGCCATCCTGACATCGAGCCATTGATCACTACCCGCTGGGCCCGGCCTTCTAGCCAGCTTTCTATCCATCTTACCATCCATTTATCCAATCCATATTCCCTTAACTTGCTGGCAAGAATATTGTGGGAGACCGTATCAAAAGGCTTGCTAAAGTCAAGGTAGATCACATCCACTGACTTTCCCATGTCCACAGAGCCAGTTACCTCATCATAGAAGCTAATCAGATTGGTCAGGCACGACTTGCCCTTTGTGAATCCATGCTGACTATTCCTAATCACTTTCCTCTCCTCCAAGTGCCTCAAAATGCATTCCTTAAGGATCCCTTGCATGATTTTTCCAGGAACCGAGGTAAGACTGACCGGCCTATAGTTCCCTGGATCGTCCTTCTTGCCTTTTTTGAAGATGGGCACTACATTTGCCTTTCTCCAATCATCCAGGATCTCTCCCGATCTCCACAACTTTTCAAAGATAATGGCCAAAGGCTCCTCAATGACATTTGCCAACTCCCTCAGTACCCTCGAATGCATTAAGTCCGGACCCATGGATTTGTGTACATTTAGCTTTTCTAAATAGTTCCTAACCTGTTCTTTACCCATGAAGGGTTGTCGATCTTCATCCCATCTTGCGTCACTTAGCGCATTAGTCCGGGAGCCCACCTTGTCCGTGAATACAGAGGCAAAGAAAGCATTGAGTACTTCAGCTTTCCCCACATCATCTGTCACTAGGTTACCTCCTTCATCCAGTAGGGGCCGCACACCCTCTCTGATCACCTTCTTCTTGTTAACATGCCTGTAGAAACCTTTCTTGTTATCCTTCACATCCTTAGCCAGTCGCAATTCCATTTGCACTTTCGCCTTCCTGATAACCCCCTGGCATTCTCGAGCTATACATTTAAACCCCTCCCTGGTCATTTGTCCAAGTTTCCATTTTTTGTAAGCTTCCTTTTTGTGCTTAAGTTCACCAAGGATTTCCCCTGTAAGCCAATCCGGTCTCCTACCATGTTTGCCTCTCTTGCTACACATCGGGATGGTTTCTTTCTGTGCCTTCAATAAGGCTTCTTTAAAATACTGCCAGCTGTCCTGGATTCCTTTCCCCTTCATGTTAGCATCCCAGGGCATTCTGCCCATCAGGTCTCTGAGGGAGTCAAAATCTGCTTTTCTGAAGTCCAAGGTGTGTATTTTACTACTCTCTTTTCTTCCTTTGGTCAGGATCCTGAAATCTACCATCTCATGATCACTGCTTCCCAGGTTGTCACCCACCTCTACTTCCCCTATTAGTTCCTCCCTGTTTGTGAGCAGAAGGTCAAGGTGCGCACAGCCCCTGGTCGGATCCTTCAGCACTTGTACCAAGAAGTTATCCCCAACATTCTCCAAAAACTTCCTGGATTGCCTGTGCACTGCCGTATTGGTTTCCCAACAGATGTCAGGGTGATTAACGTCCCCTACGAGAACCAGGGTCTGCGATCTGGAAGCTTCTCTCAGTTGTCCGAAGAAAGCCTCATCTACCTCATCCACCTGATTCAGTGGCCTGTAGTAGACACCAACCACAACATCACTGCTGTTGTTTGCACCTCTAAACTTAACCCATAGACTCTCAACAGGTTTTTCTCCCTCTCTATACTGGAGTTCAGAGCAATCATAGTGCTCTCTTACGTATAGTGCAACTCCTCCTCCTTTTCTCCCCTGCCTGTTCTTCCTGAACAGTCTATAGCCTTCCATGACAGTGCTCCAGTCATGCAAGTCATCCCACCAAGTCTCTGTTATCATGAGTCTCTGTCATCATGCCAGCTCCAGCCAGGGTTTGGCCCCACTACCTCAAGCCCCTGCTGGGGCTGTGCGTCCCACCACCAGCCATAGGCAGGGATGTGCCCTGCATGGCACTGGCCTGGGTTGTGTGCCCAGCCAGTGGCTCCACTGCTTCCAGACCCAACAGGAGCTGCAGTCCCCACCGCCAGTTCTGACCAGGGTTGTGCTCCCCACCACGCTAGCTCTGCTGGGGCTGCACTTCACACCACCAGCCCAGGCCAGGCTATGCTTGGCCAGCTGGGACTCTGGTCCAGCAATATCCATGGTCCTTCTGGACCACGTATGTTGCTGGACCAAAGAGTCCAGGATTTTAGAAATTCAACCTGTACTATCGTAATATTCATCTAGAATCGTAGATCTGCATGAAATGTTACAGATAAATAAAAGGCCAAGATATTTGTTGCTAGGCACTATCTACCTTACCTGGAAAGTGTAACAAAAGGACAGAATCTACGGAGGTTATGGAAAAAGGGAAAGAGGTGGAGCAGACGAGCTCGAGCCAACAACACAAAGAGAGGGAATACACAGAGGTTCGACACATTTTGAAAGATTGTGAATTAGCAGACTGTTCCAAACCCAGTGGACAGCCTGGAGGACGACCAAAAAATGAAGAGTAGGAAGAGGGTACAAGTTATGAGGCTGTGAGTTATGGTGTGTCTAGATAGCACCTTTCTGTCATCTAGATAGCACCCTTTGTTGCGTAGCTTAGTCCGAGCCTAGGTTGAAAGAGCTTATTTTGAAATAGACAGTGCCACATTTCAAAATAAGGCACTATTCCGACAAATCCCTTAACCCTTGTGGAACGAGGGTTACTGGGATGCTGGAATAGCATGCCTGCTATTTCAGAAAATGACGGGAGCATTTAAAGATGCGGTGTTGTTATTTCAGGATACTTTTGGTATCCTCAAGTAGCGCCACAGTCTAGACGTCCCCTTATATGGTTTGTGTGGAGGAATAGGAGTAAGAAAGGGAACAGGCAGAAATGAGAACAGAGACAGAAGGTTTAGAGTTGCTCTTAGTCTTGAAGATGAGGACCAAAACCTTAAACATGATGTGAAAGAGAAACAGAAGCTTATGAAAAAAATTGTACATGGACATTCCGGGTCCAGGGTGAAAGGAGAGAGATCAGCTCTGTTTTGAACAGACTGAAGTGGAATAAGATCAGCTGGAGGGCCAGCGATGAGTGGGAGATTTTATACTATCAAGGCAGGCAGTGACCAGGGATTTGCCATGCAGCATAGAGAAGGTCAGGTTTTAGACGTACTGTAAAAGAACTATCAAATTTTGACAACTGTGTGGATTTGGAGGGAGAAGAATTGTGTTTTGGAATTTTGATTTCTGTTCATTCCTCATGAAAAAGTTCCTGTTATCAGCATGCACTTGAAAGATACACATGTAAATCTTATGCAAAATCAGTTTCAGCCATTCAGATTTGCAGCCAACCTTTAAAAAATGCAGACTGTAGATACAAATAAAAACTATACAAATAAATATTCTGGAAACAAAGAAAATCATTTGTATTCTGGAAAATCAATCTTCCTGTGGAATAGAGGACAGTGGGCTATTTTGAAATACGACTATTTTCCCAATTGATTAACACTCATTTTTGATTAAATGAGAATATGTACAATTGCTTTCTCGTAAGAAAGGAGCCTTTGTAGTCGGTAAATACTTAGGGTATGTCTACACTACAGCGCTATTTCGAATTAACTTATTTCAAATTAGTTCATTCGAATTAAGCTAATTCGAAATAACACATCTAGACACAAAATCTAATTCGAAATAGCATTTTGCTATTTTGAAATAGTGCATCCACACTGATTGGATGATGGATTGCATTTAAGGGCAGCTGAAACCGGTTCCAGCAGGGCATCAGGTCAGTAGTTGCTTCGTGTGGCTGCTGTCTAAGGCTATCTGAGGCTCGTGCTTAAAGGGACCCCCCTGGACAGCCGGTTCTCAGCTTTCCCACTTGCTTGCCTACCTCGCTGAGGGACAGCAAAGCGTTTTCCTCTCCACCTGCTTTGGTCGCTCTCATTTAGGACATCACAGCACTCGGCACCATGGAGCCAGAGCCGGCCCTGGGCACTCTGGTGCTCATTTTGAATGTGTTGCTGCAAGCCTGGCAGCAATTGCTGGATGCTGCTTGGCACCTTCTGCTGCAGGCCAGCCCCCTGGCCCTCTCCCTGCCCCCCCCGGAGGCCCTGAAGGAGCGGCACCTGGATGCCAGCGTGCCCCGCCGCATCTGGCATCTGGACACCAGCAGCAACTGGTGGGACCACATCATCCTGGAGCGTAGGGGAGACCAACAGTGGACCCAGAACTTCAGGATGAAGAAGGACACCTTCCTGGAGCTCTGTGAGTGGCTCGCCCCTGCTCCGCAGTGATGGGACACACGCATGAGGCCCGCCATTCCCCTCCACAAGTGGGTGGCCATCGCCCTCTGGAAGATCTCCATGCCGGATAGCTACCGATCCGTGGGGAACCAGTTCGGCGTGGGGAGATCCACCATCGGAACAGTGCTCATGCAGGTATGGCACTCACTGGCCACTGAGCCAGGAGGGGGGCTGCAAGGAGGACATGGGCTGCCCCAGGGAAAACGGGGGGAGGTGGTGTAAGTGCTGGGTTGGGGGGCTCCTGCCACACTTAGTGCTATGAAAGTGCTCACTATCATAATGATCAGGCTCAGTCACTGAATTTCTGACCTCTTCTAAGTATCTCTGGCTGTGGCTAGACTACACAGTTCTTCTGGAACCGCAATTTGCATATCTTTTTCAGCTTCTTTTTTCGGAAGCGGCTTTTCCAACATTTGGCCCATCTACACTTGACCACATGTCAGAAAAAAACCCTATTGCAGAACATCCCTTCTTCCTCATAAAACGAGGTTCTGATACCTCTGGTATCCCGGAAAAACTCTGCAGTCTAGATAAACCCTCTGATTTGCCTTAGCAGTTCTGACACATGTCCAGCCCCTGAAACAGCATTCGTTCCAATGCAATGACAGTGGTAACCTGTGACAAAAGAGCCTCCTAATGACAAAGCATTTATTTAGAACAAAAGAATTTCAGAGATGAAAAACTAACTTAAAAACTAAATCAGCTTAGCAGGTGTTTAGCTATCTTCCACATGGGGATCATCATATGACCAGCTTCCCATACACTCTTCTGAAAAGCCTTCCTCTGTGTCAGCTGTCTGCTTCTCAAAGAGCACTGACAGCTCTCTGGAGACACTTCTGGCAACTCACCTTCCTTGGCAGGAAGCAAGCCAATGTTTACAGCCCTTTGATATTGTAACTCCCAGCTTTGGCTAAATAAGGTTTCCAATTGGTAGCAATAAGAGATCGTATCTTTGAAGTTACCAGCCTGATCCATTGTCTTTCAGGTATGCGCTGGGGTTTTCTTTCATCTATGAAGCCATTGTGTGGCCTGCATGTACAGACCTTGTTGAATTTGAGCATTATAAGCATCTAATTACACTACCCCCTATATGTTAGATCAGTATAGTCACACAGGAAATTCTAATAAACGAATGTTCAGTAACTCCCCTGCACTGACTAGTCATCTACAGTGTTCATAAAATTTTCTCTGTATTCAGAACATTATTGCATATCAACTCTATGGGTTTCTTACTCACTGATATCAAACCTAGTGGCTGCGTCTAGACTGGCATGAATTTGCGCAAATGCTTTTGACGGAAAAGTTTTCTGTTAAAAGTATTTGCGCAAGAGAGCGTCTCGATTGGCACGGACGCTTTTGCGCAAAAGCACTTTTTGCGCAAAAGCATCCGTGGCCAATCTAGACGTGCTTTTGCGCAAGAAAGCCCTGATCGCCATTTTAGCCATCGGGGCTTTTTTGTGCAAAACAAAACTGAGCTGTCTACACTGGCCCTTTTGCGCAAAAGGTTTTGCGCAAAAGGACTTTTGCCCAAACGGGAGCGTCAAAGTATTTGCGCAAGAAGCACTGATTTCTTACATTAGAACGTCAGTGCTCTTGCGCAAATTCAAGCGGCCAGTGTAGACAGCTGGCAAGTTTTTGTGCAAAAGCAGCCGCTTTTGCGGAAAAACTGGCCAGTCTAGACACAGCCAGTGAGTTCTTAAAAATATAAGTCTCAGAGGGGTAGCTGTGTTACTCGGTAACTTCAAAAACACGGACTATGCGGTGGCACCTTAGAGGCTAACAAATATCTAGTATCATGAGCTTTTGTGGGTAAAACCCACTTCATCACATGAGCTCATCTGATGAAGTGGGTTTTACCCACGAAAGCTCATGATACTATATATTTGTTAATCTCTAAGGGTATGTCTACACTAGCTCGTTAGTTCGAGCTAGGTAGGCAAATGAGGGCAACCGGAGTTGCAAATGAAGCCCGGGATTTAAATATCCCGGGCTTCATTTGCATGTTCCCGGGCGCCACCATTTTTAAATCCCCCTTAGTCCGAACTAACTGCCCGCGGCTAGACGCGGCAGTTAAACGTTAATTCGAACTAAGGAGTTAGTTAGTTCGAATTAACGTTTAACTGCCGCGTCTAGCCGCGGGCAGTTAGTTCGGACTAAGGGGGATTTAAAAATGGCGGCGCCCGGGAACATGCAAATGAAGCCCGGAATATTTAAATCCCGGGCTTCATGTGCAACTCCGGTTGCCCTCATTTGCCTACCTAGCTCGAACTAACGAGCTAGTGTAGACATACCCTAAGGTGCTACATGATTACTTCAAAATATAAATATAATTCTCACACATACCTTGGGTATAATAACATAGCTCTCCAACTGTATCAATACTCTACAGAACATATATTGTAGATTTACATCTCTATATGACTTGCAAAACTGCCAGTTACCAGCAAAGACACAAAAACCTACTTGTGTGCCTTTTCCATAATGATAGTGATGTTGTTATGGCTGTTGTCACCAGGTGGCACTGTTAGTTATCGTCTTTCAAGTTCATGCAAGTGAGATTTTAGTTTTGGGAGAAATGCTTGAGCTTTTGTAATGCAGCATTCTGGACTGAGGGAGCTATGAACAAGGAGAGTTTGCTTTCTGCCTTGGAATTTGATTCTTAGTCAGAGATGCTTCCTGGGAACTGGGAATTTGTGTAATTTGTACTAATCATTTCTATTACCATTGCACCTAGGAGCCCAACTCATGGATCAGGGCCCCACTGTGCTAGGTGCTGTACAAACATAGAACAAAAAGATACTTCCTGCTCCCATGAACTTGCATTAGCACCTTATTTCAGTAATCTCAGCCTATCTGTATAATGTTTGTGTCCAGCTCTGTTGCAGAACTGGTATATGTCTTTAAATAGAAAAGTTACATTTAGAATATACCCATTGTTGACAACTCCTGCACTGGGAAGCCAACCTGTAAAGCCTTGACATCTGCGACTGATCAGTAGATGTGTGATGTAGTATTAGAATTCAGGCATCAATGTTAGAAGAAGGGACAATAATTCGCTTCACCATAAAAAGATTACTTTTTCTGTATGAGTAACACTTTGCATGGCAATACTCCCTATAGCAGGGGGTCTTAACCTTTTTACCTTCACACCTCCCCTGAAAGTGAACTTCATGTTCACGCCCTCCTGGGAGCCATTTTGTGCACAGCCTAGCCCCACCCCCTCACCTGACAGGAAGCTAAGGGGTGTGGCTAGAACTATAAGAACTCTGCCAGGGAGCTCAGTCGGGGCCCAGCCTCTGAGGGAGACAGAGGCCTGCCCAGAGCTCCTGGCTGACAAGGCTGAGACCTGGCCCGGACCTCCCAAAGCCACCTTCCCTCAGGCCAGTGCAGGCTTCCCTGCCTGGGCTTCTGAGGCCTGGCCAAGCCGGCCAGCAGGGCTACCCTCTGACCTAGAGGAACCCAAGGCTCTACTGGTGCATGGCAATTCGGAGGACTGGCCTGAGCTGAAGGCCCGGCTCAAACCCCGAGGTCTGCCTGAACCCTGGGACCTGGCAAACCAGCTGGACGCAGCTGTTGGAGCTAATTCCCAAGTCCGACAGCTGGTGGTGCTGTGGGGTGAATGAACCCCGTTACAATGCCTAAATGAATAATATGAGCTTTTTACTTTGAACCTTTTCCTAACAAATTTACGTAATATTTGAAGATGAAAGTTGGCCGCTGTTATTGTAGTGTGTCGTCACATAGGCCTGATTGATTCGCACTGCTATTGTAGTGTGCCGATCTGTAGAAGTTAATAAGAAATTAATGTTTATAATTTTAATTCATAATATTAATTATGAAGAAATCTAAACTTTAGAATTTTATCCAGTGAGAAGGCAATTGCGATAAATTTTCTGGGAGGCACCTCACACCTCCCCTGTATCCCCTTCACACCTCCCCGGGGGAGGCGCACCTCACTGGTTAAGAACCCCTGCCCTATAGCGTCATTTCTAATGCTACAATGGTACTTAGGCCTTACTTCCAGTTGGTAGAATGTCAGATACAACTAAAGCAACTGACTAGGGCAACAGTCTAGCCATTATCAGGAATCTTTTTATAAAACAGACATCGCTTACAAATCTACAGGATTTTTTGTCCCCTAATTCCGCAGCACCATTCCACTAATCTCAGCAGCCCCTGATGAAGAGTCGATCAAGTTGCACATCGATGCTCTCATTAAATAGGCAGAAATGAAAATAGTCATTGATTTTTATTGGGTGAGTTGAGTATTTTTCCTGACACAGCTGCGAATCCAGCAGAATAACAGGCAAAAGAAGTGACTCCTTAGTCATTTCTGGGAGTTGTGAATTACAGGAATGATAATTGTTTGATTCAGAATGCCCTCAGGGTTAATTATCCAGGCTCCACTCAGTACAAAGAGGAAAGAGAAACCACACCAGGTAATGTAACATTTGATGGTATTATTGCCTCTGCCCTTACCTCACTGGCTGACAAGCCCGTTTCATATACTACCCTCTGTCCCCGGAAATTTAAATTAAATTTTGGTGGTGGGGCTTGCATAGGTTTCAGATGTATTCACCTCTTTGGTGCCTCCTGGTTTAAATTTTCCTCCTTAAGTTTTTTGTTGCAGTAGTTATTGTTACATTCAAAAATCTCCACTGTCTTCCAAGAACTTCCAAGAATGATAAGGGGGAAAAAAATGTTGTGAAAGCTTTGTTGATCCCAGGATATTAGACAGACAAGGTGGGTGAGGTAATGTATTTTATTGGACCGTCTTCTATTGGTGAGAGACAAATTTTCAAGTTTACACAGAGCTTTTCTCCAACTTGAGAAAACATCTCTCTCACCAGGTTGGTCCAGTAAGAGAGATTATCTCACCCACCTTGTCTCTCAAAGAAAAGAAGCGTTCATTTATACTTTCCTCTGGGTCCCCAGACTATTAAAAAAAAGGGAACCTCTGAATTAGTTCGCTACATAAATATAACATTTTATTCCACTGCAATTGTGAGTTACACCTGAGATGGCAATCAATACTCTCCCTCCTAACCTTACTATAATGACAGCCAACTTTGAGGACCTGTGAAACATGCAGCCAAGTTGAGGGGCCCTGCAGGATTTCCCTTACACTAGGAGCTTTCATTTATGTCCTTTTATTCTGGACTATTTTTATTTTAAATGAAAGTCAACAACAAAGAAAGAACAAATGACTCTGTGACAGAGCACAGTGAAAGGTTCTTCCTGCACAGTGATATGTTCTCTATTGTGAATTGTATCACAGCACTGCTCCTCAACTAGACAAGCAGGGAGATTCCTTGGATGAAGGCCTTTGAAGTAAATGATTGGAGTCAGTAGCAATACTTCCAAGCTAGGATTTCACCCCTGATATTGAAGGGGGAAGAGAAGATCTACCATCCTATCTCCCTCCCAGTAATCAGAGCTGAACCAAGGTATGGGTCAACTGGGCTACCGCCCGGGGTGCCCCATTATAGGGGGCACCGCGTGGGGCTGCCGGGCCGGGCGGGGGCAGGGGCGGCACCGCACATGCTCTGTGCGCCTGGGGCGTCGCCACGCATGCGCTGGTCGCCTGCAGGCGGGGGGTGCCACGTGCCCGGGGGTGGAGCCGCGCATGCATCACACTCCTGGGGGCAGGGCCGCACTCCCGGGGCCCGGGGCGCACGAATGGCTCAGGCCGGCCCTACCAGTAATAGTAAATTAATGAGAAAGCACAGATGGAGAAAGTTATATAAAAAAGTATAAAGCAGGAAAAAAGCAAGGGAAGCCAGATAGATTTTCAAGAAACAGAAGTGTTTAGGAGTATTGTCAAAAAAGGACTCACATCTTAAAGCCATCCCTGATTTTAACTCAGTGGGATGAAATTCAATTTCAGAAAACTTGTGATAGCAAAAGGAATTATCTATGAATTAGCTATAGTTGTTCCCAGCGTCTGACCTTCTCTGCTGCAATTCAATTTGATCTTCAGTGAGCAACTTTTGTGCAAGGTAATTCTTGGATCAGTTACTTAGTGTCTAAAATTCATTAATGTAGTTCACATACAAAACTTTTCTCATTATTATTTTAATAACACTTAGGCCTCAACTAAGACTGGGGCTCCACTGTTGTAAGGAGGAGGCAAACACATAAGAAGAACGAGTTCCTGCCCTGAGGAGTTTACAGTCTAATTAGACAAGACAAAGTGGAAACACCCTCACGGAGAGAAGCAGTGATGTGCTCACAGTCACACAGGAGTGTGACTCAGTCAGTGGCAAAGCCAAGAATAAACTCCGGGTCTCCCCATCCCTAATTCAGTGTCTTTTCCAATAGACTGAACAGCTTCTCTAAACTGTTCACTCAGCTTTATGTTTAAAAAATGTTTGAAAGCAAAATCTTGAGTGTAGCAATGTTGTGCAAAGATTGACATTTCCCTTTTGACAGAGGAAACAGGACACGAGCAAATAGATAGCAGAACAGAGACTGTAATTATGGTGAATTATTGACAGAAATGCTAAGAGACAGATGTGTCATACATGATTGAATACAAATAGTATTTATTATCAGAATTAGACTTAACATTTTTAAAGTATTCTCAAGCTGGCTGAGACCACTGAGCATACAAAACAAAACAGACATGACTTGCAGGCACAAACTGAGGGAGTTTTCCATGTGGGGAATACCAGACATTATATATAAAATCTTGGAGCAATATGGAAAGTAAATGTAAACTTCTAGCCAGGATTTTTTGCATAGTGTCAAACACAATGAGAACTACCATCTGGGTGGAATAAGTAGAGCACATTAGGGTAATGTGCCAAGCCAACAAAAACAAAAAGGGAGGTAATGCAAGTCATGACTAAAAAGTGATGGAAGCAGCCAAGCTGGCGGAATGATGATGACGATGATACATATGCATGAGGAGGAGGATGGCAATAAAAACAGGGATGGAAAAGTAACTTAGAATGCTGAGTGGCAGAACAAGATTCTATTTATCTGTCAACCTAGCTACCTTTATCTCCACTGTATTTATAATATGCCATTAATCTAATAGCTTGGTAGCAAATAGAACATTAAGTTCAATGTTATTCTTTGAACAGAATATAGGAATTACCATTAGTCCATCTAGTCCACTGTTCTGTCTCTGACAGTCCCTGACGCTTCAGAAGAAGCTGTAAAAAACCCACAGAGAACTATGGAATACGCTGAGTACATAGGAAGTTAACACCTCAGTTAGAAACTGCGTTATGCCTTGAAGAATGGGGGTTAAAATACTCTTGAATGTACGTGTGTATGTTTTCATTCATATAAGTATCTAATCATTTTTTGAATTTGGAATCTGGCTTCAATAACACCTTGCAGAAATAAGTTCCACAGGCTAATTATACATTGACTATAAAAACTATTTGTTATTATGCATCTTAAATGGCTATCTCCCAATTCTATTGAATTGTCTTCTTGTTTTTGCGTATAGGCCACTACGTAAGTGTGCAAGCTAATTTTACCATTTGTTATTTTTAAACATATGTATCCTCTCATTAGTTTCTTTTTTAATCAGTCTGTCATTTCAGTATCTCTTTTTACCTGACTTTTCTATGCCTCTCATTATTATCACTAGACTAACACCCTTCTGTTTTTCCTTTATCACTTTTTCAGATGAGGCGTTCAAAACTGAAGATTGTGTGTGCTCAGTGTTAGACTGCATAAGCTCTTTGCAGCAGTTTGTTCTATGTTTGTAGCACCTACCACAATTGGGCCCTTGTCCATGATGGGGGCTCTGAGACAATAACACAGTGCAAATAATAAATAACAGTGACCAGTGACTTGTCATACTTTCAGAGTTATTTTGCATCCCACTTCTTTTACATTCTGTTTGACTTTTGGACTTTTATTGTATATTGAGTGGGGATTTAATTGTACTGATATCCAGGTCTTTTTTTTCTAAGTGATTACAGATCATTTAGGACCCAGCAATGTGCATGAAGGGTTCTAATTATTCCCTGTCACGCACATTACCTTGAATTTCTCAAGTTTCACTTTCATCTGGCATTGAGCTGACAATATGCCTAGCTCTGGTAAGTTCTTCTGAAGTCTCTCTGTCTGCTTTTTGATTCTGTTCTCAGATAGTTTATCTCATTAGACTCCCAGCAATCTTTTAGGTGTTGTGCAATTTCCCCACCCCATGAGCTAATCTCTCTTTCCTGTAAATGTCTGTGTTAAGGATTCCATTTGATTTTTGACATCCAGCCAGGTTTCAGTAATGTCTGCTTTTAAAAAATCTTGGTCTTGAAATAATCAAGGTTAGCCTCGTTCTGATCTCTGCAGTAAGGAGTACCAAGTTTACGTTCAGTGCCAATAATAGTCTGGCCCTTCTTCCTGAGTATTCACCTTTGGTTCCATTGTTATGAGATGAACATCTTCACTGTCCAACGCAGTACAAGAGCTTCTGCTCCCCTGCATACCCCAAGCCCTAAATGGAGGTAGCTCTTGGTCCTATCAAATCCCATTTTCTTCTGGATTGCAAATTTGGAAAATGTGCTATTGTCTCTCCGCCCACACCATTTGTTAGCTAAACATTTAAGATTTCAGTTGCATGATACTCAGTACCAGGAAAAAGGATTATTATTTGTCTGATCTGCTGGGCTCTTTGCTCATTTTATGCCATCTACTGAAAGAGAGTACAATTGTCTGCCTACTGTCCCATGCACTTAGGAGTAAGTCTTGTACTGTTTCTTAGGGAGGCCACTGGGATAGGGAGAGAGGGGGGAGTTTCTTGAACACCCCTTTCCTCTTACTTCATAAGCACCAGGCAAATTTTGGCCTTAAGAAGCATTCTCTTGAATGAGTTGCTTCTTTTGTCACAATGAGTGCCCATTATCCCAGCAATAGCAATCACTGTAATCATCAGAGTAAATGTCCCAGGATGAAAAATGATCTCTTCAAAATGTCCCTAAAACTGGAACATTTCCATATGACTGTAATTAAAAATAATTATGATAGGCATGTTTTGTAAATCGGTTCTTTCTGCATCAAAGGTTTTTGACATGATGGAAAGCATTGGCAAAATACAACACAAAAGTCAACATGCCCTGTGATCTCTTAAGGATAGGGATAGTATCAAATTTCCATGTGTTTAAAAAATATGGAGAAATAAATCCCCTACATTTGGAATCCATTCTTTGTTGTAAATATCTATGCCATACAACGGCAATCTTTGTACTTTTTTGGTACCCATTCCATATGATAATCTATGTAGTAGGAATGTTACAAAAGTACATTGGCGGCATTGTTGGGTTAGAACTGAGATTTTTTTCTCACAAACTTCTGCTTACTTTCTATCTATTGCTACAATAGCTTCCTTTCTCATTACTAACAAAGGTAGATGTGACTTGCATTTGTATATCCTGTAGCCGCACACACAGCAAATGAGTCCAGAATAAGTTTTGTATAAAGAAAATGGATTTTCAAGCATTTCATTTAAAATATAATGGAATACAGGAAAAAGATGGCTCTCTCTCAGGACATACAATGACTGATTCTTCTCTCATGCTAGTTTTTTGAAGTTTAATATTAGCAATATTTTTTTAAAAGCCAGAGATATATAGAATTGCTACTAACTATGCAAAAACACAACATCAAACATATGGCAGCTCTATAAAATTAAAGTGGCCATGTCAAATCATTTAAAACTTCAAGGAGACTTTAAATTGGATTTTACCTCCTTATTGATGTGGAATATTGATATCACCATGTATCTAAGGATACAAATGAGATATAATTGAAAAGAACTTCAGAAAGACTTAGAAATTGAATATGAGATTGCCAAATGCATTCAGTAAATGACTTCAGTAGGAAGAGAGTTAGGTCAGTGTTCCTAGGTTTTGAAAATCACATGCTCAGAGTTTGGGTTCAAATGGTATTTCTATCTATTCCTTCTAGAAAGAATATCCAGATCCATGTGAATAATTCTTGTGATGGTTCAAACTCTAAAGTCCCGAGTCAGTATTTATTCAAGCTAAACTTTTTCCAATTTTTAACGTAAAAAAGAATATTTGGAGGCTGTAGGATTCATTTACATGCAAGGTCTTGTAAGACCACACATGTTTGTTTACTCAGCTAATTTCAATAGTGAATAACATTTTGGCATACAGGTGCTTATTGAAAAAGAATGAAAACAAATACAAAAATAGTTAATCAAATGCTAAATAAATTATAATCCACATTGTCCTGAGAGTTTCTAGATCTGGACAGATTCCCAAGAGGAGCCGTTTCCAAAGAAGAAATCTCTTAATGGAGAGAGCTCTACAGTTGTATATGGAGGGGACCACTTAAGCTCCCAGCTCCAGCTATTACAGAACACTTGAAGTAGGTTGGAAAATTCTCCAGCACTTGACCTATGTATGGCTGAGAGACATGGCCCTGTTCAATTGACTCCTGCAACCTCTACAAACAGCAGTTGGCAGAAATGTTTCACATGGCACTACAGAAATTCTGGTGACTTCTTAGCCCCAGGATAGCTCCAGGAGGCTGCTGTAAGTCTGAGCAATTTAGGAGCAGCTTTACCCTACTGGTCCCTCCAGCAGTGCAAAGTCTGAACTGTATGAAATTAGTGCAAAGCCACCTTGTATTCTTTTCTCCCTGGGCTCTGGTTTTGTGTTGTGCCTCCATCCTGGAAACTTCAGCTATGCCACAGATAATCGTACCTGCCTCTTGGGGTAAAAAGTGAGATGCTGTCTCTTTGGTTATTGGGTCCAAAGTTATTCAAGTATTTAAAGACCTACATCAGTATCAAGAAAGTACACATGATATTTCATGTAGCATCCAGCTCCTTTGTGAGAAGAAACCTGGTAGTTAGATTCACCCCTCTGGATATGCCAAGACCACAAGTGATCCACTCCCCCTAGAAATCCCTCCCACTTGAGACATAGCTGCTAATAGATACCCATTCTCTATCCATGCACCCCCCTCCTTATAATATGCATCCCCTACTTGAGATACCATGTGTGGTCCCCAAGTTCTTCCTCTTCTCTGACAGGTACAGCAGCCTTCCCTCAATTCCTCTCATGGTCCCTTTTTTCTCTCACTGGAGAATTCCATTAAGTAAGGTTAGTTAAAACTTGGACTGGGGTAAATCTTTGGCTTCAAGAGAGATACCTTCACATATGACTGGATTTAAGTAAGGCAGGCTTGTGAGTTCCATCCCCATTCTCTCTTCTCACTCCAACCATTGTGCACAGGCACAGAAACTGCGACATGTACACTAGAGGGAGAGAGTGCAGGTTTGAGATCAGAGTTACTTTCTCCTAGACTGATGCATCTAAAAAGGCTTAGCAAACTCAGTCTGCCCCAGTTTGGAATCAGAGTTTCCCTTCTCCTAGGTACTGTTGGTCCACGGCGCCTTATTCCGTATTATTTGGTGCAACCCCTTGGGATCACTCCATGGAGGGCTTCCTCAATCTGCCACCCTGAGGACGCACCTCAACGCTGTAATACCCCAGCACGAGGGGTTTCATATCTGTCATGGAAAATGTATATAGCAAGTCTGCCAGTCTGCATTGTTATATTATCCTGAAATATATCCTAATGTGCTGCTTAGACTAGTACTTGTGGTTATTCACCTAAACTATAGTTTTAACTCCTATGGCAACTTTGATTTACTACAGGGCAAGGACATAACAGACAGCCCTTCGGAATCAGAAGTCATGGCCAGAGCTGTTCACCTTAGACACAAGGAAGAATTAAGTGCAGCGATTTTCTGAATACTCAGGTAGGGAAAATATGACCATTAATGCTCATAGTTATGGCTTACTATTGTGTCTCATAGGCTTGACCAAAATATTTCTCCAATAATGTGGAACAAAATAGATCCTAGTTCAGCAAACCATTTAACATTAATGAATAATATTAACCGCAAAAGTAATCCCATCCCAGTTCAGCAAAATATTTAAGCCTGTGCTTAAAACGAAATACATGCTTTAGGTTGTAATTGAGCAAAGCACATATGCACATTTTGAAGTCCTTTTGAAGTCACTGGGACTATTCATGTGTTTAAAATTAATCATAAACTTAGATAACTTCCTGAATCGGTGCCTTAACAAATGTGAGATTCTAAGCTATTCATCATATACAATTATTCCCATATTAAATTCAGACTGTTACCTTAAAAAGGGTATTTTGAAAATTTGTCTACTGATGAGGAAAGATTGAGTATAGTAAAACAAAGTAGAGTGAATTAATATTCAGCCACTGAGTTCTTTGTTACTGACACTTGTTTTTCTTTAGCTTTACTTTCCCTTGTAAAATTATTAAAGTGAAGCAAATGTACTCTCCTAACTGCTTAGCTGCTTAAAATAGATTCTTTTAGCACAGATGGAATTAATTACATTTCCATGAAGACGATTTTAATTTTTATATATAAAGTTTTCATAAGGTCAGGGTTGAAGGTCACAAATTGGCTGTGCTAAAAAGACCCTTGTGATTGTTTTAATAGTAGGAAGGAGATTTAAATTATAAAGTCAAGATACCCCAACTGGTAGTTCAACCAGTTTTTATGTAGCACAATCCTGAAGGAAGTAGGCTGGTATATTTATGCAAATCTACAACTCCTGATAATTTTGCGTCTGACTCTTTTTTTTATTTTCTCTTTCTTCTTGTTTGTCTCATGATAGATAAAATGCAACTAAAATACGCCAGCAGTAAAAAGCCATACTTCTAGCTATCCCATCATAACAATTGGATAATATTGTATAATACTTCTGTGATGCGTGATCATTAAAACAAACAAACCCCCAGAAATGTAGAGACCATACAACCTTGCACAAATTCAAGCAACTGAGAATACAGTGTTCTGTTTCAGATGATTGCACACCACATAACTTAATTATCCTTAAATCCTAGTTTCAAGAAACCAAAACAAAATGACATTTTAAGTTGAAACAAAGTGGAAATTGTTTTTTTGACATTTCGTGTGAGAAAAATGAAATGTTACATTGAAATTGACATTTGACCATGAAAATTTTTGGTTTTAATGAAATTATATGTTTTAGAAATAACTTTCCACACACAGCCTCAACCTTTTTACCGCAAGAACACCTTTAAGAGGGAGTCTGCCGCTGATGGGGTCACTTTTTGATAAATTAAAATCCAAGTACGTTATTCACCTAAATCACTAGTGAATCCTGCTTATAACAGTTTATAAACAGACACAGGAATTTTGTTTAATGGTCAGTGAATCCTGTTCGGTTTATTGATAGGTAATCTAAACAGTTAAAAAATGGGCAGAGATAAATAATGTTAAGTCCTGTGAAACTGAATGACATGTTTATTGCAGTTAGTTAAAAGAAGTAATTCAAGAAATTATTCATTTAAACATCAATATTTCTGATAAACCAACTCTGTTTATGGCCTAGACTTGCCTGGCAATTTCATGAAAATTAAATCTCTCACATTCAAATTATTTTTCACTATCTTAGAAGGTTATCTTGTGTCTCCTCTCTGGGAGTTAGTGCGCAGTCTAATCAATCTGATGTTCTGCTTTTAACTTCTGAACTTACAATTCCATTTTTATATCCTATTAAAATTATATGAAGAATAATTTCAAAGCTTTTTTTAATGCCCAGCAAACATCATCTCACCAACAGTGTTGAAGTCATAGTCATCATGCTGTAGAAGCAGTACTAGGCTGGAAGTATTGTGTCTTCTTGTGTACTCTTGTTCATACTGATGGTATCTTCTTGCTTCTGCTCTTTAAAACCAGAGGTATTGACTTGAAGGTGCAAAATAAGGTACACTAGAAACACTGAAGTTGAGAAATGTAGCAGCTGAGAGCTGGAGGATCACAGGCTTCCTTGGCTTTTATTTCTTCTTTTTCTATAGCTTCACACAGGGTGGAAAACTCTCCCCTTTCAAGTAGGCTGGAGAGGCTGTTCCTCCACCTCTGAGGGAGACCATGCCTCCTTGCAGTTTGGGTCTGCTAACACCTTGTCCAAGCAGGAAAAAGGGGAGATTAGCAGTTCTCAAGGGGCCTGTCCTTCAAGCTGGGCAGGCTGAACAGTCTGGGCTCTGGCCTGTGACCAGGGACAATAGTAGCAGTATATTCACCTAGTTGTTGAGCAGACTGGGGTAGCCAACAGTCAAGGGTATGGGCTGCAGCTGGGCAGAGTGGAAGCAGTTTATTCACCGTGTCGCCAAGCAGGGTGGGGGCAGCAATCAGTCAGGACTCTGGCCTTCAGTCAGGCAGAGCTGCAGCCATTTATTCAACCCACCTTTAAGTGGGCTGAGGCAACAGTCAGGGCTTTGGCCTGCGATCAGGCAGAGCTGCAGCCCCAGTCCCATCTATGGGGCTCAGGTTTGAGATCCGCTGAAGAGCATAGTCCTCCTGGCCTATGGAAGGAGAGTTCTGCCACCCCAGGAGGGAGAAGACGGGGGAGCAGGGGATGTAGGCTCACCCAACTAAGATGCATCTCAACCGAGGGCCCTAACATTGGCAGAGCAGTCTGCCACTGGGTCAGTAGGGATCTGCCTGCAACATGCAGAGCTGATTTCAGGCTCACTCTCCAGTAGACCATTGCCTGGTTCCCTTGGATTGCTTCCTTCTCTCCTCCTTTGCCATACCAGTGTCCATGGACCAACTTCAGTCTCCCCGAGAGACGCTGCCAGCTCCCTTGGAACTGCGCTGCTGGGCTTTTATACTTTCCCTTCCTGTCCTACCCCTCTGCTTTCAGCAGCCAGAGTGCAGCCCTTCTGGCTCTGCCCACCCTTGTAGCTTGCTGTGCTCTCTCCGTGTCTGCGGGAGGCCACTCCTCCTTGTTACATTTAGAAATTATTATCAGAAAAGTTATTAAAGTTCAAGCATGCCAGATAATTAACTTATTACCCAATTAATGTAACTATATTTATGTTCAAATGACTCTTTATATTAGCAGTTCTAGCAAGGTCATTTGAGTACATGTTTGTATAAAAACAATTTCACTATTCACACAATCATGATGCCAGGAATTTTCATAGGGTATGCTTTAAGTGCAATACGAGTTCCAAGGTATTCAAGCACTTCTATAAAATATTCCCAACCTTAAATGTTCTTCTTAAAGTCTTCATTCTCATAATTCTTGTATTGATAAAATGTCAGTTTCCATAAGACTCTTTCTAGAATTCTTTGTTTGAGTTTGAATCTGAAGTCTGTGTCTTTGGAAAAAAAGGTGTATGAGAGGAAGAGGTTTATAGAAAACAATAAAGGCCTTTTAGCTTAGGTTTTTATGGTCTGGATAACATCAGCTTCTTAACCCTTCTCCTGCCATTTTCTTAAATAAAGAGTATCTTTACATCCTTTAGACAAACAGACATCTTGTAAGAACATAGATATCTCAATTATTGAACTATAGATCCAGGCTGTACTAGACTAGTGTCTTGAATAAGAGAAAAGGAAAAGGTAGCCCGCTTTTTAAGAAGATATTATTTGTCTTTTAAACAAATGTTTTTAGAATTGACAATTAAACTATTAAATACTCATGCAAAACATAAATCATAATAATATATATACAAGTATGTGTCTTTTAAAGTGGAAAAGAAAATAATACAGATTGCTAAAGCAAAATAAGTCATAAAGTTGCATTTCAGGGTATTTATAAACAGATTTGGAGGTAATAATATGATTTTATAGCTAAAAGATGCTGTCCTCTGTGATGCTTTGATTCCTGTCACTTGTTGACAGAAAACAGCATTTCCTAGTGATTCCTTATGTTAGCTAATATGTTTTTTATTTCACAAAGAGCATTCAAAAAGATATGAATAGTTGTCCTGAACATAGCTGTTGGTATTTACTAAAATTCGGTAAAGCTGAAGGTATTTATTTAATTATAAAAATAAGTTATAATAATTATTACATATACCTTTTTATCAAAATTGAGGTTTTTCTCCCCAACTTATTTCTAGATCACTATCTAAAATTTTCTGTTATCTATTGAAATGGAATTTGAAAGGAGGAAAACATAATTTATCCATTGAACAGTCCAGATTTCTTATAAACTGTTTTTCATTCCAAACTACCTAACAGTACAGTTTTATGTCTTTATTTCCCCCTTGTCTCTTCTTATTGGGCTTTAACTTTCAATGCAGCTTGAGTCCATGTCAAAACTATTTAGCAAGTACAACACTTGTGCAAAACAGAGTTATTATGTAAGTTATTCCATGCACTATAATATTAAATCATGGTTGACAGCAGATAACATGCAGCTGAGAGAGCAACATCATAATGTTCTGAACCCATTACACCACAACTGCAAAATAGTTAGTAGTTTTGGAAAGGCGAGAGCTGTCAGAGAATCTGATTCCAGATCTCTTAGGCAGGCAGTGGATTTGGTGTGAAGGACCCTATTTATTTTGCATACTTGTACTGAATTTCAATGAGTGTCCCAGCTGGTGATGGTTAATCTAGAGGTTACGCTTGAAAATTTGCTGCCAAAAAGATGGTAATTTAGACAAACATGCAAAACAGTAACTAACATACCAAAAAGAATTGGCAAGGGACTGTCATGAGGTATAACTCACATTCTAATTGTGATATGGATTCACTGTCGATGTGCACCCTATCTTCCTAGTGCTTGTTTGTGTCTAGTGAATGTATTTTGCCACAGTCATGGAACAATTTATGTACAACATAAAACATTTGCATGATAGCATCAAATGCATGCATACCCAGACACACGTTTGATTTCTATTTCTGTGTGCCTATATTCTGTGCCTTTTTTTATACGTTATCCATTATCAACTCTCCATCTAATCCCAAATTTCATCTAAAAATTGTTTTCTCACCTTGTTTATACCACTTTATTTCTTTCTACCCTCTGGTTTTCTCCCCACAGTTGCACCTATTTAATTCTAATATAGGATACTATTTGTCTTAGAGATGCCCCGAAATAAGAGCCCCATCCAGTGGACAGTTAAGTTGGGATTCTTGTAAGTGTTCAGTGTTGGGCTAATTTAGCTCTCACAAAAAGAAATGTAGACTTGGAAGGATTAGATTTTTATCAGTAAACATTAATTTCATTGTTCATTCACAAATCAACAGACAGGCAACGTACAAAAAATGCTGCCTAAGAAGTTGTTAGTTTGATTTAAGGCTATTTACTTTGTATGTTTTGACATATGGTCTTAATAATTTGTATTGATGATTATAAACCTAACTTTTTGAACTTCAAATTCCATTGTGATTCAGTTTTTTAAAAAGTTTAAACCCCATCATGTCTATGCAATTTTAAATCAATACAAATAACAAAACCTCAAATATAGACATCAATACTATCTATCAAAATTATTTAAAAAATAAAAATGGAATTCTGTTAAGCCTAAATAAATGGGAGTTTTACTGGTGGTGTCAAGGAGCTAGGCCAACACTAAGCACTTTAAAATCCCATACTTAGTCTCACTAGATATAATACTTACTACAATGAATAGTCTTACTGACTTCAGTAGGAATATTTAAACGAATAAGCACTAGTCTTCCCCCTTTAAAACACACACACACACACATGCGTGCACATATTGAACTTGAAATACAATTTTCTTAGAATACATCTAACTATTAATTGCTAAAATTATTTCCCTTTTCCCATAGATTTTCTTGCACTTCATTTTTTTCATGGTTCTTATGAGCACAGTCTCTTGACAGATATGTCAGAGCTGAGAAATATAATGTTGATTTAAAACCAATAACCAAGCACATCCACATACAGCATGTGAGGAACTTGTACCTTAGCCTGTGCAATGGGTTAAAGGTCATTATACAGATTTATGGAGAAAACCATACATTCAGCATTTTGAGCATATTAGGACATTCTGCTGGTGTTCTGGGCAATGTAAAAAGACTTTCTACATAAACATTTAAATTTTAAATTTCTGAACATTCATAATACCCCTGGGAGGAAACAAAATTATATTATTGGAAGGATCTGCTTCTCTTTCTGTTCCTTCTAAAAGATAGGTCATCTGGTAAATTCTTAGTGCTGTACCTTATGTGGGCTCTAGAGAGGAAGTCCATTTAAAAGGGCACAAGGACTAAAGTGCTCATATAAAATATTGCCAGTTCCAACATGTGTTATATTATCTTAAAATTCCTGTGAGGACTCATACTAAATAACATAGTGTAACTCTATGCACCACTCTCTCAATGTAGTGGGTCACTGCAAGAAGTACTTGGGGGAAATTATATTTGGGGATATGGAGATCTTGGAAAGGTAAGGAATTCCTATAGCCCGACAAATAAAGGGGCCAATGGATTACCAAGTGCCTTTCTTAGTGGAATTTTATATAAGCCAGGCAATACATTCAAATTTAGGAAGCTTAAAGGTTGTTAAGAATACTTTGCCAAGAATAATTTGTAGACCTCTATCTATGTCTATACTGACTATACATAGACCTCTATCTATGTCTGACTATGTCTATACTGACATATCTATATGACTTTTCACTTCCACAGAACTGAAACTTATTCCACCACCTCTTGTGCAGCATGAAAAGCATTCAGGAGTGGCAAATGCCACATTCATAGCTTCATTTGAACAAGCGTTATAATGCCCAAGATACAGTCAGACTCTAATTTCATCTCATAAAATGCAAACTAAAAAGGACATTTTGCATATCTAATAATCCCAAAACTGATCTGCAATATCTTTTTAAAAAATATTTGTCAGCAAAATACATATAATTTGATCAGAGTATGTAGTTAATGTTTAAGTTTCATGTTCTATTATAAAGTAAACGTAGTCACTAATTAACAATTTCAAACACTTTTTTTTGTTAAAATTGTCTATGCTTGTTCATAGCTCAGAGGTGAGCTACTCATCAAGTTCTACATATTTTAAAGCAACACGTTTCCCCACATTTTCAGATATAATACATAATGAACCTTAGTTCCGTGTATTCCAAAATACTGTTTTTGGCTAAATTATCCTGCTTTTCATTAAATGATACCACAGAACAAATCATGTCAGCTGCCTTCCAGTACCTTAATGCAGCACTTTATGTCCCTTTTCTCCTATCTTTCCTTTGCAACAAGCTGAGTGACTCATCAGACTCATAATGAGATAAAATATTACTGAAAAAAAATGCCATACATATTACCTTAGGCTTATATGAACTGAACATATTAGTTTTCTCAAAAAAGGATATGAAAGAAATAGAAGGGGTTCAGACACAGGTGAACAAATTGATTAGAAACAAAGAAAGACTTTGAGAATCTAGACAAATTCAGATTGGAAATAAGGTGCATATTTTTAATGTAAGGGTAATTAACGATTGGAACAATTGATCAAGGATCATGGTGGTTTCCATCACTGACAATTATTAAATCAAGACTGGATGTTTTTTCAAAAAGATGTGCTGAGTCTAAATCAAACAAATTAATTCAGGGAAGTCCTAGAGTCTATGTGAGGCAGCAGGGTCAAATGGATCACAGTAGTCCCTTCTAGTCATGCAATAGAATAGATGAAGACTATCATGTGTGGAGAAACTGAAAATATTTGGGCTGTTTAGTTTGGAGAGAATACAAATCAGAGGGGACTAATTAAAAAGAATACAAACCAATCAGCTGGAGAAGAGAAATTGGATGCTCCTATTGCCCTTTTATCATTATGCAAAAGCACATACAGTGAGGTCAGAGGCATTACTCACATCACATAAAATTAAATGCTTGTTTGTACAAATGTTTGCAGAATTAGGCCTACTTTGTTAACCCATGGAACTCGCTGCCATGATATATCCACTACTAAGGAGGAGTTAGAAAAGGATGAGGCATTTTTATGGACAATCAGAACACATCCAGTTACATGAAATAAAATATAAAAACATTAATGACGTAAATCTACTTTTGTCAGGGCCTATGCCAATCACTAACTGAAAGGCTTTGGGAATACTCTTTCCTAAGTAGATTGGGCCATAATTATGTTCTGTGGGTTTTTTCATCTTTCTCTGGTGTTATTGGTACTAGCTCCAGAAAAACAGGAGCCAGACGTAGATGAAGCGCTGATTTTTAAGATCACAGGTTTTAAAATGAAGACTTTTTCTCTTTTTTAAAAATAAATCATTGCTTTCTCTGATCTCCCTGAATAAAGTCACTGTCTTTGTAAATTATTTAGTCTTCTAAAAACTGAAGTGTGTGATTCTCAACTCATGTTGGGATTAGACCATTGTAACTTCACTGATTTCAATGGATTGGCATCTGTGTGAGAGGAGAATGAGTCAGAGGTGTGAGACTGTTAGCTCAGGCTTCTAGGACAAGATTTAGCCACCTCAGTCAAGCTGATAGCATAATAGCACCTCCCCAAATGTGAGGCTTGCTTCAACTTTCTTATTACAACCGTCAGCAAGTATGTAACAAACCCTGGCTGAATTAAGGAAATGTTCCTCCTTATTAAGAACAGCTGCCTGCCTAAACAGAAATTAAACTTCTTTGCTTTGAACACTTAGGATCCTCCAATAAGGTTTAATGACAGCTGCATGCATCTGCCAAAATATCAGATCCACTTTGCATATATTTATCTTTTCACCAAATGCACCCCAAGATGACTTCATTGCTTTATCATCAGCTCTTTTGAATTTAGTATTCTCCTTTTGCACTGATATCTAGATTGAGAAGATGTTTTCATTTGTCAAGAATGAAACACTTCCTGCCTCAATGTCACATCTGCTTGCCATTTTCTTCCAAAGACAGCTGTGGTTCCTTTGAGATCTGCCATCCTGTGAGATTTAGAAATCAAAATGAAATGTGGCTTTTTGTTTTTTATTTTAAAGACCAGTACCATGATGGAAGGACTCTTTAAACAAATATTAGACTGACATCATTATGAAAGTACCTTCTGTCCCAAGTGAAACTCCAAACAATTGTACCTATCAAGAGCTCAGTTACAGCATTTGAAGTGAACCTGTGAGAGTAAGTTTGTGATAGAATTATAGAATCATAGACTACTAGAACTGGAAGGGACCTCACAGCAGGACCAAGCACTGTCTAGAATGATCATCCCTGATAGATGTCTATCTAAACTGCTCTTAAATATCTCCGGTGATGGAGATTCCACAACCTCCCTGGGCAATTTATTCCAGTGTTTAACTGCCTTGACAGTTACGAAGTTTTTCCTAATGTCCAACCTAAACCTCCCTTGCTTCAATTTAAGCCCATTGCTTCTTGTCCTATCATCAGAGGCCAAGGAGAACAATTTTCCTCCCTTCTCTTTGTAATGCCCTTTTAGACAGGAAGGGGTCTGTGCAAGAGGGCTGTTCTGAGACTCTGGCATGAACTTTCAAAAGAGCTAAAGACCATCATAAAACTCATCAATGGAGCTGGTCAAACATTTTCTACTAAAATATTAAAAAAAAAAGACTAAATTGGCTAAATTTCATTAAAAGTTTCTGCTTCCAGGGAAATATTTGAATTTCCACCAACCCCCCTCCCCACAAAAGTTAGAAAAAAACCCCTCATTTTCTGATCAGCTCTGCTCATGACTCTTTGCCCAAAGTTTGAAGTACACTTCTGCAGCTCTGCCTTCTTTAACACAACTACCTGTGTGTGTGTGTACATATGTATATAATAACTTATTTGTACTTCCATTGTACCTAGTAATAGACCGAGACTCCATTGTGCAGAACAAAAAGGTGGTTTCTGTCCCAAAGAACTTAGAATCTAAGTGTGCGTGTATATAAACCATATCAAATTAAACACTACACAGTTCTCACCGTCTGGGAGGAGAGGATGAGAGAGCTAATGAATGATACATGACAGAGTGTAATCAGGCTGCTTAATGCACTCCTAGAAGGCATGCAGGCCATGTCTTCACTACGTGGAAGATCGATGCTGCCATGGTAGATCTTCTGGGGTTCAATTTAACAGGAGTAGTATAGACGCGCTAGATCAAACTCAAAGGACACTCCCATCAGTGCCAGCAGTCCTGCTTCTCAGGAGTAAGGGAAGCAGATTGGAGCATTTGCTCCCATCAATCTCGCACTGTGTGGATGGCATGGAAACTCAAGTTAAGATACATCAACTCCACCTAGACAATTAACATAGCTAGAGTTGTGTATCTTAATGTCACCTTCCTCTGTAGAAAAGACCAGACCTCAGATACTAGGATGATGAGGCTGGTATAAAAACCCTGAAGCAAATCATAGCGTTTAAGGCCAGAAAGGCACACTGGGTCATCTTATCAGGCTACTAAACACTGCCCAGCACCTGCACACTAAACCTAATGACCAAAAAGAACAGCAGGAAGCTAAGAGATACGCACTAACACCACAGTAGCTTATGGAAGTACTGTCTGACTCAGTACCTTCAGGACTCCCTAGGGAGAAGATTAGCTATGAGCTACCTGTGAAAGTGGGTGCACTGGACTTCTCCCATAAACCTCACATGGAAGAGGAGTTGTTCCTTGGTCCCATTCACAAACTTTCCCCTCTAAAGAGGCTAGTATATTACTGTGGACACTGGCCTTCTGGAGCATTGAACACAATAGTGTAGGATCAGCCCCTCTAAGCACAAATGTTGCAATTCTGCTTCCCTCCTTTATCCTCCACTTCCATCCTGCAACTTTTGTGTAATGACCAGGCATGCTCTAGCCCTGAGTTAGGAATGTTTCTATCACTTTAAGCTGCTCTGTTCAGGGTAGGAATATTTTTACAGTGCATTTTAATTTAGTTTTGTATATTAATACATCTTACTATGAGGTGCTAATTGTAGTGCTTAAGAAATATGCTCAGGGTTATGTAACACTTTACAGTTTAATACAAATTCAAATGTGCTAAGGATTCCCTCATAATTTGGGTATCAGCTGCTTTTTGCTGGTTTTCTAGCTCATTAATAACTAAGGATCCGATTCTGATCATATGCAAATCGTACAACGATCGTATTCCACGGATTTCAATGGAGTTACATGTGATTTATGTCAGAGTAAGAGATATGAGAATTAGCCCCACATCATGTGCCGCTTTTATTTATTTTGGCATGACACCACAGTATCTGAACTGAGATCAATGTCTGAGACAAAAAAGAAGTATGCTTCAATTTTCATTTTTACACTACTTCATGTACATTAATTTCACCTTACGAGTCCAACTTTAACAATACAGATGGCTATAATAAAATGTAAATGAAATATGTGTAAGATTGCAATGATTTCTGCAGTGACATTCCAAACCTTCAATAGAGAACAGGAATGCATGAAATGCTTGTATTCCTGCTGCTTGCAAATCCCTTGCAAATGGAAACTCTCCATTTTAGGTTATCTCCAAGAGGAGATCTTTACAGCACATAGCAACAGCCACATCCAATGCCTCATCCAAACCCCATGTCTAAATTTCAGTAAAGGCTTAAGAATTTCATATGTAGTCAATCAAACTATGAATAGATTCCAGCTGCAGGGCCAAAATTAATCACCAGTGGGACTTAGGAATAATATACCTGCCCACAGTAGAAGGGGAGCTCAGCTTAGCATGTGCATTATGTGGTGAGTGGGGAAAAGAGCACAGTTTTGGTAAGGAAAATCCCTCCTACTGTGTGGAGTTTTTAAAGGGGGGAAGGGACAGGAAGCTGCTGGCAATTTTGCTTTGGTAGTAACATTTATTTAAAATAGTGACAAAGCTATCTGGAGTAGCAGATGGGCACTTTACGGGTCATCAAAATAATGACATTATTAGAGGAGTTGTTTTGTCGTCTTCTAAAGCATATATCTTAAGTTTAAATCTAAGTATTAACATAAGTAAATTAGCCACAGACAGATACCAGGGACATATTTTGCTATAAAAGGATGATCATATTTAATGGATGTGTTCATCTGCAGTACCATATATAGAGCGAAGTCCTACTGCAACATCAAATGAGAGCACTTAACTGTGAAGACTACATGCAATTATATACTTAGAAAGTTGTTAGGTTGAGCCAATCTATGTAGCTGGATGTGAAATGGCAGATCTTGTGTAAGATTTTTGGTTTATTTCATGTCATTTAATTCTTTTGTTTAAAAATATGAATGAGTATCCTCTATAGAGAAGGGTAAAGAACCTTCGTACCATACAAAGTAAAACAACCCAAAGAGTTAACTAAAAAAGTTTAATGTTAGGAACTATTCTTCTTACCCAGTAGGCATTTAGTCTTAAAGCAGCCTTAATAGTCAAACAAAACAGCATATATGACAACAACTCTTATGTGTCCTTGGATTCAGCTGCTACAAAAAGGAAACAGCTAGCAAAAAAAAAAAAGTTATTCAGAAGCAGAGATGATGCTGTTTCCCATACAAATAACTGAAGGTTCAAACTGATTTAGAAGTGTATGAAATTTGGAAGTGTATGAAAAATTGGCCCATTTGAGAGAACAATGTTGTGGGTGCGCATAACTGTGGTTGCATTTATATCTCAGTGCAACTAAGCTCCTTTGGAGATTTCAGTATTTGATCTATGGACAAAATAAGGTAGTTTGACATCTAAATGAGCTAACCTGTGTCTCTGCAAAATTGTTCCCACAATTACTTATAGCAGTAAATTATGAGCTCAAAAATAGAGGCCAATGCTTGGAATGTTGGTGTTTAATATTTAGGCTGCTGCACTGTGCCTCCAGGTTTTGCTTAGGAACATGTTGGTATTGGCATCCTGGAACAATCTATAAAGAACTATACTACAACTAGCAATAAGTATTTCTTCAAGATCCAGTTGCTTACAAATTCACTTAAACAGAACTTGTAAGAAATGAAATAGCACCAAGTGGCAACTTCCAAGTGGGACTGGGTAGTTCAAATACAAAAAATTATAAAAATCTTTATGGTACACTTAAATATCCTTCTTTCTCTCCTTCAGATAGACTAAAACCACAGAGATTAAATATTTTCAACTTAAACGAGCTCCATAGATATTAATGCAGTTAAAACTGTACGAAACTAATGCAGTAGCTCAGAAGCAGCCTCTTCATCTTCGAGATTGTTCTGAGAGCTCCTATGTTACTGTAAATTAAGGCACAGATTGTGGCCTAGCCTTGTGGGGGGAGAGGGAAAAGCATGTGTGTGGTCTGTCTCCATAACCTCAAGGGGAATTTTGCCAGCAGCAGCCAAAATATATTTTATGAATGTTCACTGTGGCATAGCCCTCCACATCCTCACACAAAGCAGGTGCTGGTTCAAGGCTGCAATCTGGCCTTGATTGCCCAGAGTGCTAGCCCACAATCGATGGCTGATCTGTGCAACCATACCATTTACTAACAATGTATTCTGCTGTTAGAACATAACAGGAAATTTTTTCCCAGATACAATTGCCATCTGTGCATCACAGATGAGTAGTGAGAAGGATAAGAAAGGCTCCTTCATTGACATCAGGGGCGAACCTTTTTATTGTGGTGCCAAATGATTTACATGTTCAATTCCCTTTATGAATAAGGACCAAGAGTCATAGAACTCCCCACTTTCAATCTGAGTTCAGCACCCAGAAGAGAGATTAAGCCATTGTTCACCTTTTTTGTTCTTTGGCAGCACAATATTATTACTGAATGTTACTGTGGTCAGAAGAAAGGGCTTTTACAAACCGCAGCATAATTCCATTTTACAAGGAAAAATGAGCTTCTGTTTCAGTGATTTGGGCATGCACTTGTAAATGGGTGCAAATCCATTAGAGTTGCTGGAGTACAGCCTGCTTGAACCAGATATGAATCTGGCCCTTTAAACATAAAAGTCCAATGCAAACAAGGAGTTCTTTTTTTGCCTCTCTGCGAGAAATCATTTAAAAGACAAGATGATACATTTTGCAGGTGAATAATCCATCTATCTTATTTAAGAGGGATATAGAACTTTAGGACAAAATTCTGCTCTCAGTAACACTAATGAAAATTATTGAATTTTCTCCTGGAAGCAAAATGTTGCCTATGTCTGAGCAGACACTTTTGAAAAAACAGAAATCTTCAGGATTTGATCCCTTCAGTGTGTGAAATCAATAGGTCTACAGTCTGAACAGTTCATTGCTCCTTTATAATGATGACAATGATGATAAAAACAATTCACTTCGCTACAATCAATTTTTCCAAGGATCCCAGAACACTTTCTGAACATTTTAATGAATTCTTCCCACAGACTCACCATTAGCAGTGGCTAATGATAAAATTTTCAAAAGTGGCCATTAATTTTGGATGCCTTCATTTTGGGGGTACCTTTCTTGAGACACTAGCTGATTTTCATATGTACTAAGTACTCACTTAAATAGCAGAATAGCCCAGGAAGATTGAGAGTTGGAAATAAATCACAGAATCCTGATTCCAGTCCCCAGCTCATACCACCAGACTCTGTTTTTCTTGTAAGATTTATATTTCTCTTCTGCTCACTTTTGCAATGGAAACAATTGTGTGATAATCTGATCCAGAAGAGGTGGATTCCCAGTTTCAGTCAATTGACCAGATGCAACAACTTCAGTGTATACTCATTAGGGGTTTTTTCCACTTATATCTTCTACTGTAGTTATCCTCTGCATGATCAATGCATTCCTAATGTGGGGGAAAGAAGTTTTCCTGTCTTTCTAACTAATAATTTCTGATGATGAATGTACCAGGGAAAAATCTGATTATTTTTTTGGCTGGGGGAGGGGGAAAAAGTGTATTGTTCCCTTTCGGGGAAAAGGAGTTTTTTAAGGAATGATGAATGGAGCAAAGTAGTAATTAGGCAGAATTTTGAAGAGGAGAAAAAAGGCTTTGTGGAAAAACTGAAAATGAAAGAGGGGAACCTATTAGATCATCTGGACCATTTCACTGAAGCAGTGCAGAATTTTTACAATTTATCCCCCTGCATTTTGTGTACTCCTCTAGTTTTAAAGTTCAGGATTTGCCTGAACTTTAGCATAGGTCATTCACCTTTCTGATTAATATTTAAATATCCCTGACAAAAAGGGCTTAATGTCTTGCTGGAAAATATTTCTGCATTTAGTCAAAAGAAGCAGAATGAAGTATAAAGACAAAGCATCTGGTGGAGTTGAGGAGGAAACCAATAAGTCTTCAATATTTTGTCTTAAACATACAAAGCTTTCCACTGATTTAAAGGGAGAACTACACATGTATGGCTGCAGGATCTTCAACATTTTATAATCATCTACACCAGCATAGCTATTTTGCATAATGTAAACAAGCAATTGAATATTTTAAAATATTTTGACTTGCTTATATTTATTGCTTGTGAGCCATAACAGCTGTTACAACAGGTGAACCAAGAGATTCTCCATCCTCTATCCAAGCCTGAATAAGCTTTGCTGAGCTAGTCTTCCAGGGCACGTCTACAAAGCAGCATTATTTTGAAATAACAAAGTGAGCATCTACATAGCAAGCCTGCCTTAGTCCTGAACCCATGGTGGCACACCCTCCTAACGCGCGCCTCCACTAAGGAGGCTGCGGTCATGGACACCCACATGCAGCAGTGTTGCACACAGCACATGGTCTGGCCCTCACTCTTGGGGCAGCATCTGCTCCTGGGCAGGCGCAGCAAGGCAGAGGACACCGAGACGCTGCAAGGGGAGCTCGCTGGGAGTGGAAGGAAGTGGAGGGGACCCCAGTACCACCCTCCCCAGCAAGTGGAGTCTGCTGCTCACACTCATCTCTCCCCAACACCTTCACCCCCTCCAGCGGGCAGGAATATAAGTCCTCTCCCAGTGAGATGCTGCCACTGCCAGTCCCGAAATGTGTATGGCACAGAGGGAAGCTGAGCCACCCAATTGCTCCCCTCATGTCCACAGACTCCTAGCCTGACTGGCACCTTCCCATGCCTGCTTGTCCTCAGGATGTGGGGGTAGTGAGGCTACCCCCAGGGACATCTGTGCTCCTGCAGGAAGGGGACCACTGTCTAAGCCACCGATAGCCTTGCCCCAAGCACAGCGCCTTCATCTGACCCAAGACCTTTCACTGTCGCCTCAGAGATGAGGGCTAGGCTTCAGGCACCCTGTCTCCTGAGCTGATTACCCTTTTTTTTGTTTTTCACAGCTGGAACCAGTGGCGAGTGAGGAACCTGCAACACCTCCCGCGCCAGCCTTCTTACCTTGTGGGAGCCACTGCTGCAGACGAGCCCGTGAGGACCTGGAGCGGGAGCATATCACCACCCTGTGTGCACAGCCGTGGTCTCTGGAGGTGGACAAGGAGCTGCACTGCACCACCTGGCAGGAGCTCTTGCAGCATGCTCAGACCATGCACACGGCTTATACCACTGTCAACTGCCTGCTAGCCGCTCCTGCCCCAGCTCCTACCCTAGATCCTGCCCCTCTGGCTTCTCCCCCTAACTCCCTGCCCCGTGGGCACCGAGGGCCCCACCCAGTAGGTGCTGGGACCACCCAAGGAAGGTGCCACTCCCAGCCCCATCCCTGAGCCTCTCCTCCCCTTCCTGGTTCTTTCCCAAGTTATATTTTCCCCTAATTAAACCACAAATACATTTTCTTATTTCAAAAGCAAAAGGTCTGCTATATTGTATGAAAAGGGGAAGGGGAGGGATAAAGGGAAGGGGAAGGGGAAGGGAGAGGTGGGAGAGGAAAGGCTAAGAAGGGGAATGCACAGACTCCTTGTGGGGAGGCCCAGGGGAGAGTCTCACTGGGGTCCTTGTGTGAAACTCTCCTTCAGGGCCTCTCAGATGCTCACAGCTCAGCTCCCTGATGGACCTGCCAGATGGCAGCCATGTGCGGCTGTTCAAAGGCCCTGGCCAACTACTTGGCCTCTACCACCCCGCCCCCCGGCAGGAATGTCGCCACCTTGTTCTCACATATATTATGCAAGATACAGCAGGCCTCCAGCACCTTGAGGACATTACACTCGCCAAGGTCGAGGAGGGTGAGGAGGCAGTGGAACCTCTCTTTCAGAGGGCCAAAGGCACCCTCCACCATGATGCATTCCTTGCTGTGGTCAAGGTGTCCTCTGTAGGGCTTCATAAGTCAGGGAAGCAGAGGGTAGGCTGCGTCCCTCACTAGGCACATCAGCATGTCCACATCCTGGACACTCATGGTGGGGTCGGGGAAAAAAGTGCCAGCATGCATCTTCTTGTAGAGGCTGGAGTTGCGGAAGACATAGGCATCATGCACATTCTTTGACCACCCAATGTTGATATTGGTGAACTGTCCTCAGTGGTCCACAACAGCCTTCAGGACCATAGAAAAGTACCCCTTCTGGTTGATATATTCAGAGGCCTGGTGGTTGGGGGCCTAGATGAGGATGTAGGTGCCATCAATGTTCCCCCCCCCCATAGCTGGGGAAACCTTTGGTGGCAAATCTGGTGACAATGGGGTCCACGTCACTCAGGAGGATGAGCCAGCGCAGCAGGATGGTGTTGATGGCCCTCACCACCTGTAGAAGGAGACAGAGAATCAGTGTTACCAGGGCCCTTGGTAGGTCCCCAAGGTCAACCCTCCCACCCCTGGACACACCAGGACCAACCCCCTACTTAACCCATCCTCCATCAGGGCTTTGTGAAGGTGGGACTGAAAACCCTTACTCCACCACTCCACCGCTTCCCTAGGAAACCCCATTCCAGCAATTCACCACCCTACTGGCACAATAGCACCATACTTGCATGACCATGGCCCCGACAGTCGATCTCCCCATGCCAAACTGGTTCCTGACAGAGCAGTAGTTGTCCCGTGTGGCAAACTTCCAGATAGCGATGGCGACCCGCCTCCGGAGAGGGATGGCAAGTCTTATGTGGGTGTTCCATTGCATGAGGGCAGGGATGAGCAACACATGGCTCCATGAAGGTGTCTTTCTGCATGTGGAAATTCTGGAGCCACTGCTGGTCATCCCACCATTCCATGATGGTGGTGCACAGTGTACAGGGAAGAGTGGGAGGGATCATGCTGCATGAGCCGTGTATGGAGAGAGGAGAGGATGTGCCCTACAATGAGTTGGGAGTGCTGTTCCTGCAGAGCCACAAGAGCAGTCTGCAGTAACTGCAGCAGGAGGTACGGCTTGGGGTCTAAGAACCGTTGACTGCTTGGAGGCAGGTCCAGCTCCATGGCTGGAGCGCTGTGATGTCCACAAGGGCAACCAGAGTAAGGCTTTGATGTCCCTCAAGGACATAGGCAAAGGAGAGGAGCCTGAGACATGGCTGTATGGCATAGGGACCCTTCAAGCACAAGCCTCAGGAAGCAGCTCCAGGAAGCGACTGCTGTCCTGATGCCCTGCCTGAAGTGCTTTTGGTTATTCTGAAATAAGGTTATTCTGAAATAAGCGTGCAGTGTAGACATACCCCCAGTGACAATTTCTCTTACTTAAAGTTTGCTTGGTGAGGTTTTTGTATTAGTGAGATAGGCAAGAGGAAATGCCGAAAGGTCACAATTTGGATACAAAACATAGGTTGACCATATATGCTAATGATCATAGTATCTAGATTTACCCAGAGGCTTTACATGAAAGCAACTGAGCAAATCTCACAGCTAACAAATGTACGCTGAAAATGTTAACGTTCACAAGTGCCTGTATTTCATTTTTAAAAAAATCAGAATGATTGAAGAAGAACAATTCTCAGATGAACTGAACTTTTACCATCAAGGAGAGAGAGAAAAAAAAATCTTATAAACAGGAAAATTCTTTACCTGTTTTTATCCATGAATACTTACCTAGAACCACCAAAAATTGTCATTAAAGCTAAAATTAAATCATAATATTGGAAAAAACTGCACAAAACCCACCAGATCCAGAAATCTTAGTGCAGTTAGGAGTCATACTGTTTTAGTTCAGTCCCAAACCATTAAGACTGTGAATAATTATTTCCAGACCAGCTTGTCTGAATAAAGATAACAGACGCTTGTGTGGGGTAGGTTATATGCAATGGAGGTCATTTGATTGAAGACAAATCATTTGTCTTTGATCCTGCCCTTGCTAGAAGATTTCTAACTCATTAACACAATATTAATGAGGCTGGATTTTAAAGCAGGTGTTGTTAAGTGCAATCAGAACAGTTTTATTATGCTGCAAATTGTCTTGAGTTGACAAAGGAAGTCAGATTGGTTCATGCTCAGTTAACCTTTGTCTATATGCATGACTTGGTTGATTAAACAGCGATTGATAATGACCTTTAATCCAGTGAAGCATTTAAAGGGACTGCAATGTAAAATTCACGGTGGTGGATTTAAAGCTCTATAGCACAGTCACCTTTTAAATTTAAGAATCTATAAAGTAATTTTAAAATTAACCAATATCATGCTACAGTGAGCCAACTAATTTATTAGTGTTAAACAGATATTTTAAGTTTCATGTAATCTGAGGCAGAAGCATTAAAGTGGCTGCACATTTGCCAGCACTGATAATTCATTATCAGTACCTAAAAAAATGCTGACTTCCCACATAGAATTGCCTGTAGGAAAATTAAAGTTAGCAATTCTCTTTTTGACTTCTGTAAGTAGTGACCCAAAATCCATGAAAGCATTTCCACTGGCTTCAGTGAAATTTATATCAGGGCCATACCATTTATGAAGTATGTAACCCCTCCCCTAGGATGCAGCTCAAACCTCTTCCCTGGTGCATGCTATTTTTGTAGCTTTTCTGCTCTTCTCTCATCGGCTAGGCTTTGGGGTCTCTTTCTGATGCCTCATGCCTCTACTCAAAGGTGACTCTACACTTTGCCTGAGACACAAAGGGTGCTGTCGCTGGAAAATGAATGCTACCAACAGGCAAGGAGTATAAAACCCTGTGCACAAGAAACAATAAATGTACATCACTACAAACCTCAGCAAAAATGCACCCCAAAACAACAATGCAGCAAAAGTGACTTTACTAGAAACAGGAAAACAGGAGGCAAGAAAGGAAAGGATTAAGGTTAGCTAATACATTCTAAACATCAGATTAACCAATTTCCCATCTCTGAACACTCATAGCTCATACCAGCCACCAGCTTCCTCTTGGCAGCTTCCCAGGCAGATGGTACACTGAGAATGAATTCTGAGACAAGTGTTACGGTGCCAGGAGCATTTGCTGACTCACAGACTTCTTACTGTGTCTTTGCCCCTGGGTGGGGCAGGATCCTCTCCTGCTTCTGAGGAGACTTGATAACTTCTGGGAGTGAGGCCCTATGGGTGTCTTCCCCGGCTATCTGTTACAGGTGCCAGGTAAGATCTCTGCCACTCTGGGCATTGGTTTCCTCAGGGCAGGAACTGTTTGACCATGCACCTAATCCCACAACAGTTCAAAGGCTCCATTTGCAGGGACTGGGAGTAAATCAGAGTCCTCAAAGAGTTCTGCTTCTTTTTCAGCCCCCACACAAGATCAAAACAGAAACTAAACCTAGTCTCTTTGTCTCAGTCCCATAGGCTATGTGTACACAGCAGCTTTGTTTTGGAATAACTGACATTATTTTGAAATAAAGTGCACATCTACACAACAAGCAGTTATTTTGAAATAATGTTGAGCTGGAGGACTTCTTACTCTGACTCCTGTAACCCTCATTTCACGAGGAGTAAGGGAAGTCGAAGGAAGAGTATTCTTCCTTTGACTTCCTGCTGTGTAGACAGTGCCAAAAGCCAAATTAAGCTATTTCAGTTGATGTATCTGAAGTTGTGTATCTTATTTCAAATTTTGCTGTGCTATATAGACATGCCCATACTCTCCCATTAAGGTGCTGAGCAGCACAGGCATTGTTAGTCCAGCAAAATGCTTGTCCATATCAACCCATTCAGAAGTCCTATTGGCCTTAGCAGGAGTTTCTAGTCCATCCTGTAAACCTGACTTCAAGCTAGAGGAGTGGTGTCAGATGGCTTTGGTAGCCACTATTATTGAAGTCCCTTTGGCAGGACCCACTCAAAGTCTTAGTCCAAAGTTCCAGAAAATGGCAATTGGTTACATTTAATTAACCCGGAAGATTGAAGCCCTCCATATAACAACAGAAAGCAGATAGGTGGGATTAGGTGAATATAAAATTCTCCATGCCACCTGCCAATGAAAGTAAACTCATATGGAAGGAGAAGCTGTAATGATTCAGACCTCTGATCTTGCTACTTGTGCCCTTAGCTGAAGGTACCATAAAAGAGGCAAATTCTGATTATTATTATGATAACTAAGGCTAAGACCAGCCATTTTATTTCATTCAACAAATAGCTAAGAGATGAGCTTTACTACCTCAGGAAGCAGCCAGGTTGGGTGTTTTATTTTTCATCACTTGAACGGCAACAAGTAATATATCATTGTCACTACTAGAGGCCATTCTAATGCTAATATGCTATAGAATATTGCATTATGTTACCATGCTGATTATTAAGGACTGCATTTGATCTACTGAGTGATAAAAAATTCTAGCTCTTATTACATTCACCAGAACTATCTAGTTCTCATTTAGAAATTAGTAATGTTCCCCCAAAGGATTTGGAATGCTTAGTATGAAGTTATTTTAGTTTTTTGACATGCCACGTCCCAATAAAACATTTTTGAACATTCTGACTATGAAGGTTGAAAATAATCTGAAATAGTAGGAGGGGGTGAAAAACACTGCATTAATATATTTTAACAATCAAGATGTCATTGCATTTATTTAAATTTACCAGATTGTAATCTCGCCCCCAAAAATTTACAATAGACATTGGTGACTCACTATTTTAGAACTGAGTCATCTAATAACATAAATGCATAGATACGCCCAAGGAAAAGCTGCAAATATATTGTGTAGGTGAGTCTGGGGTTGAAATCTTAGTGGAACAGGACTTTCTGGAATACAACCAGTATTCACAATTAGGGGAAATCCCACATTAAATCTGGTATAGTTACAATATAAATGTCAGCATAAATCTATGTTTCTCTAGAAACAGTTCAAAGCTGAGAATGACACTTCCTTGTTTATAGTCCTCAATATATCCATTAAAAATACCTGCTGGTAAGGAAAAATATAGAAGTGATACAGTTGTCACATATGGATATTAGTTAATGAAATGCAACTGAAAGCACAAGGAAGTACTTAAGAAGTATTTAGTTCTCAGGTAGGAGAATTTTGCCCTGAAAGTTGTAATGCACCAAAGGCATACAAGAGAGTAAATTGATTTAGCTAGCACAATGAACACATACCAAATTAAAGGGTCCAAAACCATAAGCAATGATTGACAATGAAGGGTAATACAAAATACAACTAATAATTCAGAAACAGGGCCAGATATTTGGCAATAGTTCTGCCAAATAAGGAAAGGGCCGTTAGGCTTTAGTAACCCCATTCTTCATCCAGTCTGACTGGCCTTGCAGGTAGTTTTTCACTCAGCTCTAGGTAGGATGATTTTTCCATTTTCAATGATCCCTAGGATCTGGAAAAAAAATTCAGTTCAAGTTCATCAAAACATTACACTTTGTTTGCAAGAAGCTGGAAGAGGGTGAAGTGATGGATTACTTAGTGATTTCCTGTTCTACTAATTCCCTCTGGGCACCTGGCATTGGCCATTGTTAGAAGAGAGAATACTGGGCTAGATGGACATTTGGGCTGACCAAGTGCGGATGTTCTTATGTTGATTTTGAGCATTTATTTTTTAAGCTTAATTTTCTAAATTAAACATCATTGTAAACATTCCCCCGATTGCAACCTGCAAATGGGGAATTGCTGAGCCTTCTGTCTTAGCAGACTGGTCTTCCTCTCACACTATGATGCTGTGACATGTTGCAGACCCTTCTGGGTCCAGCATTCACACAGCCATCCACAGGCAACAGCATTACATGAATGTTTTTGCCAGCCACTCATAAACAAACAATAACCAATTCCAACCAATTTCCCCCCTCCTCCAATTCTCCAGTCAAGGACTCCAAAGTCGGACCTTCTTGCCCTTGTCAGAAGCCTGGCCAAGGTAAGTTGATTACAAAGACCTCCTCCAATGTGTAGTAGACATGCTCAGCCCCTGTCCCTGAGCAGATTTCCCTTTACACTTCAAACAACCACTGTCTTAGATTAAAAAAAAACAGATTTTATTAACTACAGAAAGATTAAACATACCGAGCAAAGTTGGTTATCAAAGAAATGAAAGTAAAAATGCAATCCGAGTTCTAAAGACTAGCCAGGATTTGAATCAAGCCGGTCACAATTTTACTATGTACAATACAAGCAGGTCACAATTTTACTATGTACCAGCTGCAAATCCCCTTCAGCCTGGGATTAACTCCCCCTGTTCATTCTTTGTTCTCTAGATGTGTGTCCAAGTGTTGAGTTGTGAGAAAGTAAGAACAAAGTGATGATGCCACTTCCCTCTTTTATTGGTTCTTCCTGGTTGCTGGAAAGATCTTTGTGGTGACGAGTCAAATAGTATCCATTGTTTATGTGCCCCCTCTGAGGAGTCTTCATTGTGCACAGCTCTTGTGATAGTCCTTAGTACAGTGGATTCCCCTTAATGAGGCATCAACACCATCTGTCTTCGTCAATGTTGTACCTCAAAGGCTGTTTGTGGGTGTTCCCAATGTTATAACATATTTCAGGTAACACATACTTATTAAACTTCGCAACTTTACATATAATGACAACACATGCCATCCAACAGGATATTAATGCTAACCATATCAAGACTTTTAGAATGATATGTTCATGCTCAAACATACTAACTATTGTCAAAAGTAATATTTCATATACTAGGCCATTCCTTCCTTCTGAGGTATTCCTTTGAGTTGCCAGTAATAATGAATCTGAAAAGATAACTGCTTCAATAGGCCATACATCCCTTACCCAGTTGAATGTTAACATTATTCCCACCACTTCATCTGTTACAATGGCTATAAAATTAGATATGCATTTAGCTTTCTGAACTCCTGTTCAGGAGATGTTGAAATGAAATGTTTCAACAATTTCATTTTTTTTCAAGTGGAAAAAATTAGTGTAAATTGTGGGTCAGTTTTAACAAATTGACATTTCAACAATGAAAAAAACATTTTGTTGAAAAAATCCCAACCAGCTGTAGTCAGATCCAGTGAGAATCAGAGTGTACAGTCATTTGTGGAGGACAAACTCATCTCCCTCATCCCCCAGGCACCAGTCAATCAGTTTCATGTGCTGCTCCTGTGGGATTACTAGAGCCTCAGGGTAGCAGTTCAGACACCTAATATGGATTAGTCTGAAGGCTTGTCTACACTTACCGGAAAATCAGCCCTGCAGTGATCAATTCCTCCCAGGGTTAATTTAGTAGGTCTAGTGAAGAACCACTAAATTGACCGCTGATCACTCTCTCATAGGCTCCAACACTCCATCGAAACAAGAAGCATAAGGGAAGTAAAATGGAGTGTTTTTTTCCATCGACCCTCCCCGTCCTCACCAGGGATATCCTGCAGTAACTCAACCTAAGGTACATGGACTCCAACTATGGTATTCATGTAGCTGGAGGCATGAAAATTAGGTCAACTTTGCCCTGTAATGTAGATCTGCCCAAAGAAGGGAAGTTGGGAAGGGGAAACAATGTCACATTCCCTTCATTGCTCAATCTTTCCACTTCCTTCCTCTCCCTCAGTGCTCTCTCTTGTTTGTGAGCCTCCTCAAACACAGGAGGGAATATGTCATAGATAATCTGCTGTAAAATACAGTCAAATGTGTGTGTGTGTGTGTGTGTAATGACTTTCCTCTAGACAATCCGTAGAGGGCTCATGGGTGAAGAGGTAATAAGACAGAGGGGCTGGAGGAAGTGGAAAAAAACACTATTGTTGCATCTACACAGCACCCTAAACTCGAAATAAGATACACAATTTGTACTATGCAAGTTGAGTATCTTATTTCAATTGAATTTCGAAATAGCATATTTTAAAATTTGGTGTGTCTACACAGCAGCAATTTTTGAAATAACACACTATTTCGAGACATTCCTTAACCCTCGTGGATCCAGGGTTACAGGGATGCTGAAATAGGTCTTGAAATAGCAGATCCATTCAAAAGATGTGGGGTAGCTATTTCGAGATACTTCCAAAATGGCCCCGCTGTGTAGACATATCTTATGGGGCATTGGGTGTTCCATAATATTAAAAGCATATTAAAAATAAACTAAATTGACAAGTGTAATTTAGTAGAGATGGTAGTTTTGTGAATTGGAAGAAAAATTGACAATAAAAACACTTTCCCTCCTAGAAATAAAATTTTTGTATCCTTGAAAAAGTTAACGTTTATAGCTTTATTAAAAATATATATGTTATGCTGGCAGTGTAAAACTTTTCACAAGTCATCACAACTCATGAGTTTGATTTATATTCTCAATGAAGAGAATCCCAGACCTCTCAAACCAGTCTTTACCAAAAATCTTGAAAGGGGAAACTTGATTTGATGCTTCTGCATTTGTCTCAGGGCCAGTTTAATATCCTATAAGCAAATTAGAAAAATATTACTCTTGCTCCTCAGCAGACAGAATAAATCAAAGAAATAAGGAGAGTTGTATCAAATCAAACCAATTAAATGTAATTTATTTTACAGGTAAAACATTAACTTATTTATAACATTTCAACATATAAGTCAAACCTGAGCATATTCCTCACCTAAATATAAGGAAAAGGGTGGGTGGTCTCCATTATGAAAAAGTTTGGAAACATCATTACTAGATTAAAGGAGATAGTGATCTCAGTCTAGTTCATTGTGGACAAGTGTCCATATCACAAGACCAACACCACTCTTGACACCCTGTTTGGCAGCCTCTAGAGAGAGGCTTAAAGGTTCAGTTGCATGGAAAACAATGTTCTCATTTCAGTAGCAGTCAGCTTCTGGCCCATTGGAAGAGCAGGGTGGGGACCTTGTGCTACCTGTGCTCTTCTAGTTTTGTGACTAAGCACAGAGTACTGGAATCCAGGGCTGTCAGACTGGTATGAAATTCTCTGGAAAAAAAATCTGTGAAATGGAAGCCAGAGTTTTAAAGAAAGTACTGCTGAGGCTTGCCTTAGCCACCATGACTGGCCAGAGGGGACTTGTTCATTGTGAACAAAGCTCTGGCCCCATAAAAGAGAATCTCAGTTTTCATTTAAAATGAAATGTCCATTTTCTTGCAAAGATAACCCTAAAAAACATAAAACTATACAGACGGGAAGGCTAGGTAGCAGGTTGGTTCCACTTCTGTGATGAGATGCTAGAGAGAACCTACAGATAGACACACACTTTTATGATTCATTTAAATTGAGTTATATCCCCAAAAGTTATGTGGCTCTTTCTCTCTCCAAAATAGCCTTGCATTGGCCCAGCATGCAGTAACAAGTCAGTGTTAGATAATGGATAGGAATATCAATTATCAATTTGGGGTGGCAAAAAGGTGCTCCACAGACTTGATGAGTAAAGCTAAGGCCTGTTCTGCATGAGAAAGTTCTCAGTTGGTTCCTATTCCCCTCCTACATCCCTGAACAAAAATTCTTGGATCACACACTCCCTCAGAATTGTTGATGCATGATCATCTGAAGTACTCACAACCTAATTTCAACATGACTCAAGTGAGGCTCCTTAGCCAAGAAGAAGGAAAAGAGAGGAATGGTGAGATTCAGCATAATCATCATCATAATAGTAATAATAAAACAAAATAAATCTCATGTTTATTCAGTAAGATATCTACACAGTGAATGGCACACTGTGTCTTGCCCACCTGAGTAAGTGATACTCAGGTTAAGTTCAAGTTGCTTAATTGGGCCCTAATGGACAAAAACAGGCAAAGTTAATGGATCCAGAATGAAACACCGCAGCTTGAAAACAAACTGAGAAACTGAGAAACAAACTGAGAAAACCAGTTATAGACTGCACTTGTGCTTTAGAGGAAGCAAGGCTAGTCTCAGTTAGGTCATGCCTAGATTTTGCTTTGCAGATGGTAAACCCTGCCTATCAAAAGTCCTTATACACTTTTGTAAATTAGCAGGAATACAGTACATAGCAGTTGTCACTGGAATTAAAGGAGGAACCACAAACTGGGAGGGAGGAATTAAATTTGGTTATTAGTTATACTTGTACAGCTCCATTAACTGACAGTAGAATTTGGCCTAAAGCCCCTATGCATTTTGGACAAGTGCTCAATCACACTAAACTAAGGGAATAGCGTTGCTAGTTCCAGGCAGCAACAGATTTTCTAAATATTACCCAGAATTCCTTACAAGTTCAGTAATGTGTTGCTCTCACAGATGGTCTGTTAATTACAGATTTGGGAAGTTTTTACGCTTGTTTTGTCTAGAAGACAATCTGTGGGGACAGCACTGTAATTATAAAACTTTTCTAAATCAGTGAATATGCCCAACAGCAAAATAGAACTCTTTGTGCAAAGGCTGCTGCTATATGTAAATATTCAAATATTCCCAGCTTCTACCTGAAGGCAGCAGGACAAAGGTGACAAGAGAAAAGGGCTTGGTGCATCAGTGGAATGACTGTTCATGTCTACAATTTCCCTGCAAAGAAACATGGAAAGCTCGTATTTATTTTTCACTGAAAAAAGGAGATTAGCTCCAAGTTGTGAATTAGTAATTAAAAGCTTCTCTCCAGTTCAGTGGCTCTCAAATCTTTCTCAGGTATTTTAATAAAATTCTGTAAACATATTTAAATCTTTTACACATTCTCAGCATAAATAAAGCTTTACTGACAACAAGCTGGGCTGGCAAAACAAAGAAAATAGAATGGAAATTTTAGATAGTATCATCATTAAAGGATTTCTTAGGGGGACACAGTTAACTACTTATTTCCCTTCCCCTGTGCAGTTCATTGTGTAAGGAATGGGAAAGAGGACTTTGCCTAAATCAGTGTGAATATCAATGCTCCCATATAATTTCTGGAAAAAGTTTTATAATGATTTTTTTAAAAAAGCCAATGGTATTATTTTAAATATTTGTACATCATCCCTGTGCACTTATAATCTGTGCACTTTCTGGGGGTGGTGCACTGACCCATCCAGCGGCACTGAGACCACGTGTCTGCTCTACAGCTTTAGCTGAGAGTCAGCTGACTTTTAGCTCATGTATTAGAGGCTCATGCCCTGAGGTCCCAGGTTCGGTTCCACCTGTAGGTATTACACACTGTAATGAGTCTAGACATGGTACATGACAGCTGCAAAATGAAGATGAATAGAAGCCTATTTACAAAGGTCAGATGGTTCAAATACGTTACGCCATGACCTATCTGCTCTGTCTGTGATGACAATCGTATTGCCCATATTCTCTTTCCATGTTTGCCCGAGTCACAGGAAGCCCACGCTGCTCCATGTTGCCAAGCCACTATGGTCTCTTCATCTCAAATCCTTCTTTAAAAACACCCCAAATAAGCTCTTAGTCTGTGATGCACCCTTAAAATTAAGTAACTGCAGACACATGCTCACTCCTACCTTATCCCCACCTCTGAATTTCTTTTAGACTGTAAAACCAGACTTTTAGACTGTGAACTAAACAAATATAATAGCAGTAAGAAAAGGAAGCAGCAGCAGTTCCTGTCTCACTTGTACCAATGATTCCAGAAACAGAGTACTCTCAAAGTTTTCTGGTTAGAGCTGTGGGTACATCTACACTACAGAGAGCAATCAGCACTGCCGCTGTTGATCTTCCAGGATTCAAATTAATGGGTCTAGTGAAGACACGCTAATTCGAACTGAGGGGCACGCCGGTCAATGCCGATAGTCCAGCTTCCACGAGGAGTAAGGGAAGTCGAATAGAGAGTGGAGTCAAATACCCTGTGGGGTTTGGCTCCAATTGTCATAGCAATGAGAAAATCATTTCTTCAAAAAACATCTAGTCGAGGTGGGGAAAGTCAGCAGTGATCTTTTGATCTAAGGGGCAGGATTCAGGACTAAGAGGCTGAGGGAAAGCTGGCCTGAAGTCAATGGGGAGCTCCAACAGAAAGGGAGGGGTCAATACTCCACCACTGGCAATTTTTAAATCAAAAGTGGATGTTTCCCCAAAAGATCTGCTCTAGGAATTGTTTGTGAAGTTCTATGACCTGTGCTATACAGGAAGTCAGATTGGATTTTTACACTGGTCCTTTCTGGCCTTGGAATCTATGAAAAAGTAACTCTTACCTTATTCTGTGCAAAATCCTCTTCTTCCTGCTGACAGAAAGGGAGCTAAGACCCTGTAGATAGCCAGTAACTACGGCTCAGCCTTCCAGCTGGCTCTCTATGTTCTTTTCCTTTTCTCGGTAACAGAAGTCCACACACAAAAAAAGTCCTTTCACTCCAGTTGGGCTAGTTTTCTACCCTCTCCCAGGCCCTCCTCTCTGGAGACTTTTCTGGATGCTCCTAGTCCCGCTTGCCTAGAATCTTTTCATCTCCTGATGTGTGAGGGTCTCCTGGAGGTGCCTCTTGCTCACTGCTACTCTCTTGCAGCCTGCAACTCTTGGCAGCTGCCCTCCTGCTTTCTTCAAGCAGCAACTTCCAGAACTTTCTACTGAGATCTCAGAGTGGGAAGTACCTCTTCAGCTCTGCTGTCTGGCTCAGGGACTGTCTTCCCCAGCTAACCCTCAAATTCTTCTTCTGTTTTATGGTGAAACATGTTCATCTATTGAGTCAGTAGCTGCCATGCATATTCCTCATACATTTCTGCTACTGTACTCTTATCCTGCTTTCTTTCCTTAAAAACATAGTAGAACTTTCTCAATGTTAAACCCACTTTCCAACAGCCTCAGCATGGGCAGCAGGTGAGCCTAGGGCTGGGGAGGCAAGCGCCCCAAACCCAGGGGAGGCAAGCACCCCACCACACTCTAGGGGCAGACCACCCCTATCCCAGTCGGTGGTACATGGCCCTAGCCTCCCCCACCTCCAGCCCAAGAGCATAAGGGGGTTGAATGAGTGATGCACAGCTCCAGCCTTCCCTGCCCCAGCTGGAGTACGTGGGGATGGGGGTGAGGAGAGAAGGCAGTGCAGCCCCAGCCTTCCCCTGATCTGCCTTATCAAATGCTGCAAGATGGACTGCCACAGAGTTGATTTTCCTGCAAATGGAGACGTGGCCCAAGAGGGGACATAACAATTTTAAGGTACTTAAAAGAATGTTACAGTGAGGAGAGAGCACGGGGAGGAGGAGGAGGAGATCAAGCAGTGCAGATATCCAGCCTTCCTTGGTGCCTGCTGGAGCACGAGGAGAGGGGGGAAGCAGGTGGCACATGGCCTCAGCCTTCCTTGGCCTTGGTTGGAGAAGGGGGGGGGCTGCACACAGCCCCAGCCTCCCCTGATTGGAGAATGAGAAACAAGCAGGCAGTGAATGGCCCCAGCCTTTCCTGGCTCCAGCAAGAGCATGGTGGGGGGAGTGGACAGAGTATGGCCCCAGTCTTCTCTGTCCTGGCCAGAGCACTGGGGAGAGAGAAGATGGGCGATGCCCAGCTCCAGCCTCCCCAGCCCCTGGACAGCTGGCAGCACAGCCCCAGCCTTGGTGAGACTCAATCCCAAATAGCCCAGGGAGATGCAGTGAAGGTGGGTAGAGACTGGGGATGGAGTGTGGGTGGGGTGGGCTGACAGTTTGGGAAGGCATTGCCTTCCCCTCCCTATTATACTCACCACTCCTGAGCCTCAGAGAACATTCCATCTCTTTAAACCATCTAATTGTTTGAAGGCCTAGAAAAATATGACCTCCAAGGGAAAATTGAAAGAAGTGGGTTTGTTTCGTCTGGAAAAGAGAAGACTGAGGGAAGCTCCATAGTACGGGGGAAGGTCAGCTTAATGTACTCAGTTCTAGCTATGTAAAAAACCTAGCAGGAGTTGACTTACTTTAAGACAAACTTTGGCACCATCCTCATAGTGGGAGGTCGACAGGAGAAACGCTGGAGGTCAATGGGAGAAACTCCTCATGAGGAATAGGAGTATTGGTGCCAATGGGGGCACCCTCAGCATTCAGTTTAGTGGGTATTTATTCATAGAATCATAGAATACTAAGACTGAAAGGGACCTCAAGAGGCATCGAGTCCCGTCCCCTGCCCTCATGGCAGGACCAAATACTGTCTAGACCATCCCTGATAGACATTTATCTAACCTACTCTTAAATATCTCGAGAGATGGAGATTCCACAACCTCCCTGGGCAATTTATTCCAGTGTTTGACTACCCTGACAGTTAGGAACTTTTTCCTAATGTCCAACCTAAACCTCCCTTGCTGCAGTTTAAGCCCATTGCTTCTTGTTCTATCCTCAGAGGCCAAGATGAACAAGTTTTCTCCCTCCTCCTTATGACACCCTTTTAGATACCTGAAAACTGCTATCATGTCCCCCCTCAATCTTCTCTTTTCTAAACTAAACATACCCAATTCTTTCAGCCTTCCTTCATAGGTCATGTTCTCAAGACCTTTAATCATTCTTGTTGCTCTTCTCTGGACCCTCTCCAATTTCTCTACATCCTTCTTGAAATGCGGTGCCCAGAGCTGGACACAATACTCCAACTGAGGCCTAACTAGCGCAGAGTAGAGCGGAAGAATGACTTCTCGTGTCTTGCTCACAACACACCTGTTAATGCATCCCAGAATCATGTTTGCTTTTTTTGCAACAGCATCACACTGCTGACTCATATTCAGCTTGTGGTCCACTATAACCCCTAGATCCCTTTCTGCCGTACTCCTTCCTAGACAGTCGCTTCCCATTCTGTATGTGTGAAACTGATTGTTCCTTCCTAAGTGCAGCACTTTGCATTTGTCTTTATCCGGTTTACCTCAGACCATTTCTCCAATTTGTCCAGATCATTTTGAATTATGACCCTATCCTCCAGATTAGTCGCAACCCCTCCCAACTTGGTATCGTCTGCAAACTTAATAAGCGTACTTTCTATGCCAATATCTAAATCGTTGATGAAGATATTGAAGAGAGCCGGTCCCAAAACAGACCCCTGCGGAACCCCACTTGTTATACCTTTCCAGCAGGATTGTGAACCATTAATAACTACTCTCTGAGTATGGTTATCCAGCCAGTTATGCACCCACCTTATAGTAGCCCCATCTAAGTTGTATTTGCCTAGTTTATTGATAAGAATATCATGCGAGACCGTATCAAACGCCTTACTAAAGTCTAGGTATACCACATCTACCGCTTCTCCCTTATCCACAAGACTCGTTATCCTATCAAAGAAAGCTAACAGATTGGTTTGACACGATTTGTTCTTTACAAAACCATGCTGGCTGTTCCCTATCACCTTGCTACCTTCCAGGTGTTTACAGATGATTTCCTTAATTACCTGCTCCATTATCTTCCCTGGCACAGAAGTTAAACTAACTGGTCTGTAGTTTCCTGGGTTGTTCTTATTTCCCTTTTTATAAATGGGCACTATATTTGCCCTTTTCCAGTCTTCTGGAACCTCTCCTGTCTCCCATGATTTTCCAAAGATGATAGCTAGAGGCTCAGATACCTCCTCTATTAGCTCCTTGAGCATTCTAGGATGCATTTTGTCAGGCCCTGGTGACTTACAGGCATCTAACTTTTCTAGGTGATTTTTTACTTGTTCTTTTTTTATTTTATCTTCTAAACCTACCCCCTTCCTACTAGCATTCCCTATGTTAGGCATTCCTTCAGACTTCTCGGTGAAGACCGAAACAAAGAAGTCATTAAGCATCTCTGCCATTTCCAAGTTTCCTGTTACTGTTTCTCCCTCATCACTGACCAGTGGGCTACCCTGTCCTTGGTCTTCCTCTTGCTTCTAATGTATTTATAAAAAGTCTTCTTGTTTCCCTTTATTCCCGTAGCTGGTTTGAGCTCATTTTGTGCCTTTGCCTTTCTAATCTTGCCCCTGCATTCCTGTGCTGCTTGCCTATATTCTTCCTTTGTAATTTGTCCTAGTTTCCATTTTTTATAGGACTCCTTTTTTATTTTTAGATCATGCAAGATCTCGTGGTTAAGCCAAGGCGGTCTTTTGCCATATTTTCTATCTTTCCGACACAGCGGAATAGCTTCCTTTTGGGCCCTTAACAATATCCCTTAGATCTGCTTTATCAAATGCTGGAAGATGGACTGCCATGGAGTTGATTTTCCCGCAAATGGAGACGTGGCCCAAGAGGGGACATAACAACTTTGAAGTACTTAAAAGAATGTTACAGTGAGGAGGGAGAAAAAATATTCTCCTATCATCTGAGGATAGGGTAAGAAACAATGGGCTTAAATTGCAGCAAGGGAGGTTTAAGTTGGACGTTAGGAGAAAATTCCTTTCAGGGTGGCTAAGCACTGGAATACATTTCCAAGGGAGCTTGTGGAATCCACATCACTTGAGATTTTTAAAATCAGATTAGAAAAACACCTGTTAGGGATGGTCTAGATGGTGCTTGGTCCTGCCATGAGGTCAGAGGATTGGACTTAATGACCTCTTGAAGTTCCTTCCAGTTCTATGATTCTATGAAATTCTTAATCAAGAACTTTTCTTTCCTGGGAACATTCCCTGAATTCCCATAAAGGTTATCAGCTATTTCTTTAACTTGACATGTGTTACATAATCCATCCTGATTTCTGTTCAATAACCATAAATTATTACTCAAATCAACAAGATTAATATGAGTACTTCCCTGATTCTTTCATAACTCTGTAGTAGAGCATAATCCTATATTTTGGGGCATACTCCATAGAATCTTCTTCCTCTTTTCTCCTCGGTCCACAATTTGTGCTCTTCCTTTTAAATCCTTTTGAAACTAAACTTTTATATTCTTGCTTACTTATATGAATCTTTATATCAGTTTCTATATTTTAAAGCGTTTTTCACGTCTTTATCAGACATTTGATTGCCATTGTTATAAGCTGGAATCCATGCTGCAACTATGTTCATTACTCCCACCAATTCATTCATCATAATAGATACAAAATTAGATATGCCTTTAGTTTTCTCAACTCCTGTCTCAGGGATGCAAAAGGAATCTCCCACACATATAGGATGACTCTTAATTCTCTTTATTTTATTATATAATTCTAAATCCACAGAGATACCATTTTGACTTACTGCTACATAACTACAGATTTTAATCTTTTGGGCTTGTCTACACTACAGAGAAGATCAAAGTTGCCACAGTTGATCTTTCTGGGGTTCGAATTAGTGGGTCTAATGAAGACACACTAATTTGAACCAAGAGGGCACTCCCATCAGCCTGCTAGTCCTGCTTTTCACAGGGAGTAAGGGAAGCTGACAGAAGCGTTTGCTCCCATCAACCTCCTGGTATGTGGATGGCATCAAAACACGATTTAAGACACTTCAACTTCAGCTACATAATTAACGTAGCTGGAGTTGCATATCTTAAGTTGACTTTCCCATTTAGTGTAGACCAGGCCTCCTAGACCTTCCTTTTCATTTTACTCTTTTACCCATGTTTTCACAGAAACCCATGAGTAAGTTTACTGTGTCAGGCTACGTTTCATCCCCTTAATTCCCAACATTCCTTGAATATTGGTTCAGTATTCTAATCTGTGTTTCCTCCCTTGACTTTAGCCCAAAATGTCAGATCTAACCTATTCATTCTCAAATTGATAGGCATTTCTTCAGTAGCATTTCACACTGTGGTATTAGAAGAAATCCACCACATGCGGTTTGTAGCATTTGAGCTTGAACTGACTATCTTTTTAAGCTCTGATCCAGATGTAGAACTAAAAGCTTGACACCCATAATCTGACTGATTTTATTAATACTGTATGCAGCATCATAAGTGCTTTATCATCTTCTCAGTTAATCCCAGAAGTACTTTTAAATAGATTAATGCCACCTTTACATTTGTATGTAATACTTTCTATAGGAGTCATTTCAAGTAAGTTTATTATCAAACAATGTACTTTACAGCTAGTGCCTGTTCTGCACATAGAGATAAAGCCCACTCCTCTTTAATTTTTTTTTCTAGTGATGATCATTCACTTTGTTTTAGTGACTGAAACTGTAAATCCCCGAACTTCACCCCAGCCTGAGATCTCCTTGAGAGCTTCATTGATTCTCACTCCAGCCACTTTACTTCCAGTGTGTTTTGCCATATAGCATAATCATCCACAAATAAGGTAATATCTATTCTTGCCCTTATACTTTTTGGAAGATCATTTTGTCATAATGTTAAATAAGGTAGAGATGATAACATTCCCCTGTGGAGTGCAATTGGCAGCATGACAGACACTCAATAAGACTTTCTAACCTGTATGGTCCTCTTACTTCAAACCAATCTCTTATCCACCAAAACCAATCTCTTATCCACCATTATGTTGATCCCTGTAATGGCCAGCTTATATAACAAGCCCTCCCTCCAAAATATATCATATACTCTTTTTACTCGTACCTTTTTGTATTGCTGCTTCTAATCTTATAATATGATCAGTCGTGCATCATCCTCTCCTAAATCCACTTTACATGATTGAGATTCCATTTTTTCCAAGTGTGCAAATAGACTTCAACTGTGAAGCCTTCCTCTTTTTAAGTCCCACCCTAGGGCAGGTGTAGCTGACCAGAGCTAACTGAACAGCGTCAGCTAACCCAAGAGATGAAACTTTTGCAGGACAGAGATGCTGGCCGATACTGCCCTCCTGAAAGGCATCTTATCACCTGCCAAGGTCTGGAGAAAGAACAGTATGAATGAATCTGAACAATGTCCTAAAACAGCTTTACCCTTACTGACAGAGGCTAAGTGGGGTTTTTGAGAACTCCACCCAGTTATGCTTTAGTGCATTTTTTCTCCTATTCCAACATTACAGTCCCTTCCCTATTAAAGTACATCCCACTGGCTAACTCAGCTCAGCTTTTCTGCCTTTATGACTTTCTTTTCAGTTTAATAAGGACTAGCTCTTGCTAACACCTACTACATTTTTAAATAAGGGGGATCCATTTAGTGACAGTGTTTGGGGACAAGGTTGGACTGTTGTATTTAATATTAGTCTGCCTGCAATAGAGTAATTTATTTATTTACCCCTAGTGAGCGTAAATAGAGCCATTAGAATTAGTAAGTTAGTAAATTTCTTTTTTTCTTTTTTCTTTTTTTTTCTTAACTTCCAGTGAGAATAAATAGAGCCATTTTGGGTAGGTTACCCAATTGCTATGTTTTTACTGTTCTCTTGTGTGATTTATCAATTGCTTAGGGTACATGTATTCCTCCTATACTGCATGGTTTTTTCTAAAGCCTGCGTCCTGGTTGTGCATCCTGTTTTATCATATGTGTTTATCTTCCTAAAGAGAATCCTCTCAGGTCACCTGCTTACAACTTGCAGACTTCTGCCCAGGAGATCAAAGCCTTCCCTAGAGTGGATGAAGTCCCAGTGAGGAAGATGTCACATTGTTTTATGTTGACATTGTTTCCCAATAAACATAGAACAGCTTTCTGCAGATGGTATGAAGTTTCTTATTGTGCATGCATCAATGGATAGGTCGCTATTTTGGTTACCAGTTTCTTTAAGGATATATAAAAAGCAATGAGATTCTTTTTCTTTCACTTCAATGCCTCTTTAATTGCTGCACACCACAATCTACCAGCAGCTAATTTTATGTGCTTTTTTAAGACAGATAAATGCTAGTGCTGAAACTACTGTAACTGGCAAAGCACCAGTGAAAAAGATATTCCAGCCATCACAGCCAGTAAAACAACAATGGGAAAGAACCGTAATGAAGTCTTACAAAATATGCATCAAAACAACAGCAAATGATATTTTGCTTGTTGTAAACTCATGATTCAAGTCTTTTGTATTCAGTCATCCAGAGAGCACCATGTCTCCGGAGATGCAAACCATGTGTTTATACAGTATTGTTTATTTCACCTTTTTGATATTTCTTTTATCTTTTTTCTGCAAATATGCACGTGAAATGTGCCAGATTGACAGCTTTATCCACCAAACAAACAGAACAGGGAAAGCCTCTGCAAGCTTCCCTTTATGTGCTACTGATATGCAACATTTCTATTGTCTAGAGAGCTAGAGAACAGCCTCCCGACCCTGAGGGAGCCACCACCACAGATGAACCCATGAGGACCTGGAGTGGGAACGCGAGGGCCTGCCTACATAGCCTCCAGCACCGGCAAGACTAGCAGTGGGAAGCAGACCAGGAGCTGCACCGCAACATCTGGCAGAAGCTGGCACAAGAGGCCCACAGCATGCGGGCAGCATACAGAGCTGCCATCAACCACCTGGTTACTGCCATAGAGAGGTACAGCAGCTGCTTCCCCTCTCCCACTCCCACTCTTGCTCCTGCTCCTCCAGCTTCTCCCCTTGCTCCTCTGGCTTCTCCCCCAGACCTCTCCCGCGGCCACCAAGGGCCCTGCACAAGAGGTGGTAAGACTGCCTGAAGCAGGCACCATTCCCAGTTCTATCCTGGAGCCTCTCCTCCAATCTCCTCTCCCATTCCCTCTCACAGATACATTTACCCCAGATTTTAAAAAAGCAGTTTATTCTTTGAAAACAAAAGGTTTGGTTTATTTTATCAGAGGGGAAGTGAGGAAGAAGGGGGGGATGGAAGGGCAGAAGAAGAGAGGGGTGAAGGAGGAAAAGCACACTGGAGCACCACAGAGGCCCCTTGTGGGGAGGCCCAGGGAAGAGACTCACAGATGTCCTTGTGTGAAACTCTCCCTCAGAGCCTCTTGGAAGCACACAGCCCCCTGATGGGCCTGGTGGGTGGCAGCTGTGTGCAGCTGCTCAAAGGCCCTGGTAAGCCCCTCGTCCTCTGCCCCCCACCCTGGCAGGAATGTCTCCCCCTTATTTTCACATATATTGTGCAGGACACAGCAGGATGACACCACTTGGGGGACGTTCCACTCACCAAGATCCAGCCAGGTGAGGAGGCAGTGGAACCTCCCTTTGAGACACCCTCCACCATGATGTGGACCCTGCTGAGCCTGCCTTTGAAATGTTCCTTTGTGGGGTCCACGTGTCCAATGTATGGCTTCATAAGCTAGGGGAGCAAAGGGGTAGGCTGCATCCCCCCACTATACACATGGGCATGTCCTTGATAGTGCAGTCAGGGAAAATGTATCGGTGTGCATCTTCTGGAAAAGCCTGAAGTTGTGGACGATGTGGGAATCATGCACCTTCCACCACCACCCGACATTAATGTCTGTGAAGTGGTCCTGGTGGTCCATGACAGCCTGCAAGACTATAGAAAGATACCCTTATGGTTAATATACTTGGATGCCCGGTGGTCAGAGGCCAGGATGGGACTGTGGGTGCCATCAATGGCCCCGCTGCAGTTGGGGAAACCCCTGGTGGCAAAGCTGACGATGATGGGGTCCACGTCGCCCGCAAGGATGAGCCAGCACAGCAGGATGGTGCTGATGGCCCTCACCACCTGGAGAAGGAGTCAAACAGGGAATCACTGGGTTGCCAGGGTCCTGGGGAGGTCCCTGAGCCCAACCGTTCCTTCCCCCTTACACCAGGACCAACAGCTTGCCCCATTCCCGGCAGGGCTTTATGAAGGCAGGATTGAAAAATCTTCCAGGGAGGGCGCTTCCATCACCACCAGCCCCCACTCCCCTAGGGAATGCCATTCCAACCATTCGCCGCCCTCCCAATAACATAGTAAGAGCACCATACCCACTTGACCACGACCCCAATGGTCGATCTCCCCACACCAAATTGATTCTCAATGGAGCAGTGGCTGTCCCGCCTGGTGAGCTTCCACAATGTGATAGCAACTCGCTTCTGGAGGGGTGTGGCAGATCACATGTGGGTGTTCCATCGCCTAAGGGCAGGGGAGGACCACTCACAGAGCTACAGGAAGGTGTCCTTCTTCATGCAGAAGTTCTGGAGCCACTGCTGGTTGTCCCACCACTCCGTGGCGATCCAGTCCCACCAGCTGGAACTGGTGCCCAGTTACCAGAAGCAATGGTGCATGGTGTTCAGGGGAGGGTGAGATGGGCTGTGCTGCATGAGCAGTACATGGAGTGAGGTGTGGAGATGTCCCACAGGGAGCTGTGGGTCCAGATTCTGTAATGCCACAAGGGTAGCCTGCAAAAACTGCACCAGGAGGTGCATCATGAGATCCAGGCTTTGGCGACTGCTTACCAGCAGTCCAGCTCGATGGCAGAAGTGCTGTGGTGTCCGCAAAGGCAACCAGAGCATGCAGTGGAATGGGTCTGTGGTCCCTCAAGGTAGGCAAAGAGAGGAGCTTGAGACACGACTATACAGGGGTGTCCCTTTAAGCTCAAGCCTCAGATAGTGTCAGGCAGTAGCTCCAGGAAGTGACTGCTATCCTGATGCCCTGCCTGAAGTGCCTCCTGGTGGTCTTAAATGCGATTCAGCCTCCAATGAGCATGGACACTCTATTTCAAAATAACTCAGCGCTATTTCAATGGGCACTTGCTGTATAGATGCGCTATTTTGAAATAAGCTATTTCAGAGTTTTTCTTCCAAAATAGCTTATTCTAAAATAAGTGTGCAGTGTAGACGTACCCTAAGGCTTTAACTGGGAAGGGCTGGGACAGTTGCCACTGGGCTAGTGGCTTCCCCAGGCAGCTCAGTGGCTTCCCTGTCCTTCCCTTCTCCTATGTCAGTTTCAGTTCTGCAATGAGGGAAGGAATGGGGGCATGATTTACATGGGAGCTTCCTTCATGGCAAGAGGGCAGACTCAAGTGCCAATCTATGGCTGGCCCCAGACCAGGCTCTGTTGCCGGGAAGAAGCCATTGAGAATGTAAAATAACATCCAGGTGTCAATGGCAGAGAGGCTGTTTTCTATGCCCTTCACAGTGCCCACAATAATTAGGCTGATAGTGACTGGGATGAATCTGAACTAACCATCTAAATATGAAAAGTTGAAGATGAGTTATATTCCCAGGAGCAATTCTGGCTCACCCCAAGGGGTACATTTTAAAAAAAGCTGTTTTTTACTGATTTTGAAGCAACAGTGAAAACTGGATACAAAAATAACAAACTCGGGGCAACCTGGAGACACACACTTCCCTATAGCAAAGCTCTAGATTTCTGCATCACTGCTAGCCCCTCGCCAAGTCATGTGCTTCTCACTTGCGCTTTTGGGCTTTCATTTATATAAGAGAGGAATTCTTCCCATATCGTGAGACATGTTTCCATTTTGTCATCTCATAAATCCAATGCTCATATAATTTCTGCCATGTCCACAGAGCAAGCTTTTAACAGTTGGACACGGGGCTCTCTCATCTCCTCAGGATCGGTCCTTTTCCAAAACCTCAGCCACCTGCTGTCCATTTATAAAAGACTTTGACTTAACTATCAGTAATAGTCTAGTCTCTTGAGGGCTGTAATATTTTGGTGTAATTCTGGTTGTTGGCTTGTGGTGGAGCTGGCTGGCTGGTATCTAGAGTCCTGTGATATCAAAAAGGTGAGATTAAATGATCTGGTGGTCCCTTCTGGCCTTACTTTCTATTATCTCTACTGAAGAAGATTCATGTAGTAAGCAACTCCTAATACTGATTTATTATTTCTATAAGAATTATAACATCTAACATTGTTTGTCAAATAACTCGTGACATTTCTGCCCTGACGCTCACTCTGCATCCATACCATTCTACCTTTTTTTAAACACAGAGTTTGTCAGAACCAAGCAGGGCTGATGAACACCATGCCTGTAGACAGAGGATGTAAAATCCGGAGGAAGATACTGATAATCCTGTTAAGATTTAAAAGTTTGTTTAAATGAGAAATCTTGTCCCCAGAATGAGAGTTATCCATGGGAAATACAAGTCAGTGTGAATATTTTAGCTAAGCTGACTAATAATTGTGCGTTCAAATCCAACATCTTGGTTTATGTTTTGGGCTGTAGAGCCAAGTTGAAACTCTGACTTTACATCTGCATTTATATCTGTTTACTGTTTTGCCACATCTGTACACTAGAGAGTAATACTTACCTATCCTACAGAAGTGTTGTGCAGACAGATGAATGCTTGTGAATGCTGTGTAAATGTTAAGTATAATTATTTATAAAAGTAAAGAATGTTCCCAAATCAGGTTGTGGGGGAGCTTTCTGGGATACTTCTAGGCTAGGACTACAAGGAATAAAAATAAATTAGCTCAGGAGAAAGAGTACCATGCCTGAAAGCCACAACTCTACTTCTTCCCCACCCATACCGTAGGCTCATAGTACTGTTGATATAACAAAGGACTGTTGGGTTCGGTGTAACGAGAATTTACTGGGGAATCAGAAGCTTGGTAATAGCTGGGAACAGGGTATCAGAGGCTTTATCTGGGATCAGAAATAAGAAAATTAAGAGATTTAGGAACTACTGAGATTTAGGGGGAAGTAAAAGGAGAGTAAAAAATGTGGCATTTCTTCCAACCACTGATGGCATGGATACTGGATACTGTTAGTTATAGTTTGTCTTTGAGACCTAGTGACTTGGTTACACTGCTGTAAATCCAAAATAACCCATCAACTGGCAAAACTAAGAGTGAAATCTGACCCCAAAGCACACAGCTGAAAACTTATTATTCTTCAATAATGTAATTAATTTTAGTAAGGTTATCATTGCTACTGAAGGGAAAGAAATAATTAATACACCATTTCTACATTAATATGCCAGAAGGATGTGTTCAAAGGTCATGTAAATATAGTCCATCAGTCTCTGTCAAATAATGTAGGATTTGCGATAAGCAGTTGAGACCACCGAGTTTCATACAACCATTGATTATTCATTGGTTAATGCTATTCATAGTTTGTAGGAAAGGCAATGCTACTGATGGTAGAAATAACTGCCCTTCCAAATAACCTTTCACTACCAAGACAGAAATGAGAGCTACAATACATTTTTGAGCTAACATTATATATATATAAATAAAACTGTGAAATGCAATGGAATATTAAACACACTTCAGCTACATGCTGTGCTTTGACATATATTTATTGCAACATATTCTATAAGCAATTTCCATTTCGTTGTGGTTTTCATACATTGGGTTCTTCAGAAGGGTTGGAAAGTGAGCAGAATAAAATAGAGATGAAAAGTATATTCCACAAATACAAATCCTGCATTAGTAATGCTATGTAATCCATTTATTGGTTCATTGGCCCAAAGTCCTACAAGAATTCTTACAAACCAAATGATGTCACTGAGTCCACCTGATATCTCTGGTTCAGTTTTCAGATGTTAGCATCATAAAAGTCAACAAAGCCTGTTTCAGATCAGCTTGGACATCTGTAGCTTTCACCAATGTCTTTGCTATTACGTGTTTTACATTAACATAGCTATTCTCGCTCTAATGTATGTAAAAATACCCTGTGGTATTTCATTTTGCTTCATGCAAAGCCAGGCATTTAAAATTCTTGTATTATGTCTATTGGTCTAGAGGTGAGTTCTAGCTTTTCACTCTTAGCTTTGTACTGTGCTTTCCCACAATAGACCCATCCAATCTTAATGACACATTAAAATACCATGGGTTCAATTGCAATGGGCCTATTCACAAGTTTAAAGTCAAGCATATACTTAAGTATTAGCTGCTCATTTGAGGTTTGTTCAGGGATAGCTGCCAATGAAATTAAATGGCTAAAGATAGGGTAAGAAGTGTATCAGGGTTTGGTTGGGAAATTTACATATATGCAAATGTCAATGTATTATGCCCAGTTCCAACATTTCATGAAGATAAAGTATTTTCATAAAACAGATGCTGGGCTTGGAACTCCAGTCCCCTCCCATTTCTCGGTTTATGTATTATGACAGCCTCAACAGGCATGTTAGCCAAACTGTTCTAATTTCCTTCCATCTGCTAGCAGCATCACTTCTATTTCAATCATACAAAGCACAGCATACTTTTTTAGATCTCTGTAACATGACTGCATACAAAATCATCCACTCAATATTATGGGTACGTCTATACAGCAGCTTTATTTTTGAATAACTGACATTATTTTGAAACTACAAAATGCGTGTCTACACAGCAAGCCATTATTTCGGAATAATGTCAAGCTGAAGGACTTCTTACTCTGACTCCTGTAACCCTCATTTCACAAGGAGTAAGGGAAGTCAGAGGAAGAGTGTTCTTTCTTTGACATCCTGCTGTATAGACAACACCAAAAGCCAAATTAAGCTATTTCGACTTCAGCTACGCTATTTCGACTTCAGCTACGCTGTGTAGACGTGCCCTAAGGCAATACTACTTTCAGCAGTCTTTCAGTCATGTAGAATACGACTCAATCAGGGCCTTAATCCTTCAAACTCACTTGGGTGAGCAGTTACACTGCCCTTACTGGGGCAACATACAATAGTAAGGGCCACTCTCATGAGCAAGGGCTGCTGCAGAATCAGGGGTGAAACTATCACAGATTGATTTAAAATGAACTAAAGAAAAGATGCCAGATTTTTAGCTCTTGTGAATTCAATAGAATTACCAGCTAAGGATCTGACCCAGTATTTGTATGGGGTGCATACACTTTTATTCCCTACAGAAAACACCCACTTTCATTATTCACTGCACCTGTTTTCCTCTGAGTGTAACTGAGTATTTCTCATTTCCTAGCCTCAGGACATATATACACAAAGAGGCCTAATTCAGACAAATTATTTGCAGTGTTTGTAGGGAAGGAAATGAAGCAGAAGACCAATAATTTTCGACACATATGTCTGCTTAGGGGTTTATGGGACTGATCCAGAAGTCCAATGAAGTCAGTGGAAACACTCCCATTGTCTTCTCAATGGACCTGTATGGCTTGTTTCATAAACTTTCCATCAGAGTCTAAAACTTGCACAGTTCTAATCTGTACACAATATTTTTAAATTATTTAAAATACAGCTCACTGCAACCACAATGCAAAAGGTTTCCAATAAAATCTGTTTCAGCTCAGAACAAGAATGCAACATATTGCACCATGCAATTATAATAACAAACTTAATCCAATCACTCTCTTCCCCTTTTGTTATAGTTCTTTTAAAATGAAACTTATGATGTAATGTCTTATGTTAAGAACATTAAACAATGATTGGTCTTTGCATCTGTTTGTGTTTGAACTGTACTGTCTTACAGCTAATATTTAATTTTTCAGGAGATGACTCATAGGGAAATGCCAAACTCATTGACAGAGGATTTTAAACAAAGAGTTTTTAAAACGGTATGAAATAAAGAAGTAATCTATCTACAGTAAAGTGTATTATTTAATTACTTTTCATTTAGATTTTAAATACGTTGCTACAGAGGAGGGTAAACCATGAGCCTAATCCACAAAAACACAGATATTGTGACATCAATACAATCAAAGGTATGATTGGCTTACTGCAGGCATGGGTCATTATTCCCTTGTTAATAATCCTTTAATAAGAAACCCTATAGAACTGAATAGGGACAAAAGCAATACAGCCTTATACATTGTCTCTTTGGCTATGTCTATACAGCAGCGTTATTTCAGAATGACGTTGGTATTTAATAGTATTCTGAAATAACATAGTCAACGTCTACACAGCAAGCAGTTATTTCGACATAATGTCAAAATAATGTTGAGCTGGAGGACTTCTTTCTCCAACTCCCGTAGCCCTCATTTTATGAGGATTAAGGGAAGTTGGAGGAAGAATACTCTAATGTGGACTTCCTGCTGCGTAGACAGCGCCAAAAGCTGCAATAAACTATTTTGACTTAAGCTACGCAATTGACATAGCTCAAGTTGCGTAGCTTATTTTGGCTTTAGCCCTGCTGTGTAGATGTGCCCTAAGTGTAGCAATATTATATCCTCTCATGAAGGAGACATTTCATACTGTTCCCAAAAGTATTTGTCAAGATGATAATACTTAGCACTTCGTGACTGAGATTCATCTGACACTACCTAAGGGGTTTGGGCACCCAGATCCGTTTGGTGGTCGTAAAAATCTCAGCCTTCATCATAAACGTGTTGCACAGGTTGAACCTCTCTAGAGCCAGCGCTCTTTGATCCAGCAACATCCATGGTCTGATATGATTTTAGTTAGCTGGATGTCCACTTACGTGTCTGGACAAGTTTCCCGCACTCTCATAAAGTTTGTTTACAGCCTCCAGTCCTGGCTCTCAGTGTTCTATGCTGTTATTTAGCTTCAATTTACTCCTAATGTCTTCTAAGAGCCTAGTAAGTAGTGGATGGGTCCCAAGAATGCAGGATTACAATTTTTAGCTAATTCAGCCTTGTGATACCCCTTGGTGTTGGTTTCTATAAATAACTGGACACACTGACCAGTGGCATTGGAACTATTTTTAGGATGTGAGTGTGGAGCTGTGCTCCACCACCTTTTCATGCCCCTTCTCCCTCCAGGCTGGGGTCACACATCTTAGGTTGCCAACTCTCCTGGACTGGACAAACTGGATGTCATTTGCAGCAATGGCATCTGGTCCGTGAGAGTGGGCAATCTAGTCACAGATAGAGGTGGCTGTGGAGCACCAGGCCAAAACTAGGAATGGAGCCCCCAGGACCAGTGGCCTGGACCCTGAGGGTGGCCAGTTGCCGAGCCTGTGGGGGCAGTGGCCTGGCCCCTGGAAATGGCAAAGCCAGTGAGAACAGCAGGACTCTGGAGGAACTGCCTGGAGGCCAGGAGGTGGCAGAGGCTAACCCCTAGGTGCAGTGAATCCAAATTCAAATCTGGGGGTGCTACAGCACCTCCCACATCGCTATTTTCAGCACCTTTGAAATTGACATACAAAAAGAGTTAAGTAAGTTGCTCAAGTCCTCACCGTATGGGAGCTGAGGATGGAACTCAAGTTCCTTCCTACCTTCAGCCCAATCAGCTATCCAGTGGAGCACACTGTAACACTGATGGAGGATGGAAAAGGGCAGTGGCAGGCATGCATCCACTGTAGGGTGATAAATTTGAAGGTGGAGAGATAATAAAGTTCAGTGGACACCTCAGATTTCCCCCATCTCCAGCGTATTCCACTCCCTAAACTGTCTAGTTGCAGATTGGTGTTGTGGCAGCAGTGGTAGCAGAGGAATGGTGGTCTGGGACTCAAGAGATCTGTGTTCAGTTCTTGGCTCCACCTCAGACTGTTTTGGAGAACCTTGGGCAAATCCCTTGATTTTTCTGTGTCTGTTTTCCATCTATCAATGTAGGTAGAATTACTTACCTCACATGGTGATTCGGAGTATACATCCATTAAAAACAAGCAGCCTGGATGGAGCTGAGGAATTCTAAAACCTGCACAGTGCAAATGACTCTGGAGTGGCTGCTGGGCTCCTGGAATACTTAACTCATGTCATATGGGGCTGAGGAAAAGTCTACACATTTTTTCATTCAAAGTATCTTCTGTCAGACATTCTCCTTTGCCCACAGATTTTACAGCATGAAGGATGATGTTCTGAGAGAAACATCTAGTTTTCAAGATGAATGAGATTTTAATTTCTTTTGCCATGGCTTCCTGTCAAAGGGTAGATTTTAGTTTGCTTTGTTTGTTACCTTTCTAATATGACAAGGATCAAATTCAAAGCATGCATGCAACACTGCTGTTTATCAGCAAGAAACAAATAGATGATTATATTCTGATTCTATGGCAGAAAGCAAAACAGATACCTGTTTGTATTATCTTCAGGCAGCATCATCAGATGCTAATGTTTGTTTTACATTCATTCAAGCAACATTTAATGTTGATTTTTAAAAAGTACACAACCTTTCTGTGTGTAGCCACAATTAGTAGATAGATAAACATTGTCTAATAAACAGGATGGTAAATTATTTTTAAAAAAATCAAGGAAGATTAAAACTTCAGATGTAAAAGCTAAGAGGGGGATTAAAGAATTGTGACAATATGAAACATTCTTAGGGTACATTTACACTGTGGTGCTATTTTGGGATACTTCCGGTATCCCGAAATAGCTATTCCGTGTCTTTTGAACAAGCCTGTTATATCGAAATATAATAGGCTTGCTATTCCGATGTTCCTGTAAACTTCATTCAACAATGATTAAGGGACGTTTCAGAATAGCACTCTATTTTGAAATTTGGTGCTGTGTAGACAGCGTCAAATTTTGAAATAAGCTATTTCGAGAACTCGAAATAAGCTATGCAGTTTGTGTAGCTCAAATTACGTAGCTTATTTCATGCTAAGGGCACAATGTAGATGTATTTAAAAAGTAGTGAATTGTAAAGTTAATCTGATTTTTCCAGTTTTCATTATAACTGTCAGAGGTCTTTGCCTGTATCTGTACCCTCCCCCCACCAAAGGCTCTGTCAGACATCTCTGTATTTTGAGGATTCTACATTATTTCTATTAATAATCTATCTGACAGTATGTACACTGAGCTTTTCCTTAAAATATCTCACAGTGTTGTATGTAGGAATAATGCTGGTGCTGGATTGGCAATTTGCAATTTTACTAGTGTATTGACCTGGTCTGAATAGCATTTGCCAGAAGAAAACTATTGATGGCAACCTGCATTCTCACATCCTCCCATTGACTGATGGGAGCTGCAGTTGTGCTATAACAGCAGGGGGAGGGATTTTTTTTAGTTCAGTGTAGATGGGAGAAGGCTGCATAGACAGGATGATATGGGGAAGGCTCGTGAACACAAAGTGCATCCTCTCTGCTACAGGCTTGTTTGTCACTAGCTTAGAGTACAAGAGACTAGAGGTTGCTCCCGCCAGGTCTTCCTCAACTTAAGGTGTTGAAATTAAGCCATTAGGTCAGGTCATGAAGAAAGCTCATTTGTGGCACCCAGATTTTAAAGATACTATTAAGGGGGAACAATCTGTTCATTCTCTTTATTTCCTTACCAGCACTATTGTAAAGCCCAATAGTCAGCAACAGAAATGCTTGTTGAATGGGTCATTATTTAATGAGTTTGCATCTTATTATGTGACTGATTTATTGTGTAATATAAACGGATTCCCCTAGGGCTGAACTGTATAAACAGTTTGGATAACATTTTGGATGGTGTAAATACAAAAAAAAGATTTTTTTTACACATGGAAACTCGTATTCACTTGCACATACTGCAAAAGCTTAAAAGCTCCCTTTCCTGCTAGGATCTTTCTCCCGTTCTTATCCGAATATTAGATGTCTGCAAAAGCAGGGTGACAGGTTGAACTAAGCTATAGCTGGTCACACACGGAAGCAATTAAAGTCAAGTCTCATTCACTATACTGCATATAATTTTATGAAAGTAACTAATCTGTTTAAACAACCAATGTACAAATTAGAGGGAACTTCCTTTCCATCTGGTATTCTGACACAATCATTTCTGGCATCAACTTCGTAGAGTAGCTCAACAAACTCTCCACTCAGCTCCTCCCTGTGAGGAGCTAAAAGCTCTTTGCAAGTATTAAAGCATTGCTGTGAGATGGCTATTGCTGGTAAAACTGAGTTACAGAGAGTTTACACTCTCTGTATCTTAAGCTAAGTCTACACCGGCACTTTACTGCACTGCAGCTTTCTGGCTCAGGGATATGAAAAAACACATTCCCAAGTGCCTCTAGTTACAGGACTGTAAACACCAGTGTAAGCCAGGCTATAGCTCTGGGGGTCACGTTCCCAACACCGTTAGCTGTTCCCCTTGTGGAGGTGGTTTACCTAGAGTGCTGGGAGAGTTCTCTCCCAGGGCATGCCTATACTACAGCATTATTTCAAAGTAACAAAGCAAGTGTCCACACAGCAATCGCATTATTCTGAAATTATTTCAAAATAAAGGGATTCTGATTTCGAAATCATAGACCCTCATTTAATGAGAAATAACACTTATTTCAAAACTGCTATTTTGAAATAGCTCCTCCCCAGAGCCATTCAAAGGAATTACTCCCAGTGCTTCTAGGAGCTCCAAATCAAGATAGCATGTCCATATTAGGGGAGTGTTCCTTGGACAAATTTCGAGGCTTCCCTGTAGTGTGAATGTGATATTTCGAAATAGTTATTTCAGGAGTTGTTATTCCTAAATAACTTATTTTGAAATACCCTTGTAGTGACATACCACCCAGTGCTGATGCTGTGACCACACTGCTGCATTAAAGTGCTTCCATGTTATAGGCACTCCATGTAAGTGAGGTGAGAGTTGAGGATCTGGGAACCTAGGTGGGCTCCTTTGGTGGACCATGGCAGAGAAATACAATTGCAATTGCCCTCAAGTGTGACATGGACAACGCAGGAAATTTGAAGACAATGACAAACTCCAATGCACCTGATGAAATGTTTTTTTACCCATGAAAGCTTATGCCCAAATAAATCTGTTAATTTTTAATGTACCCCAGGACTCCTCATTGTTTTTAGAGAGATCTATTTGTAGTGACAAAGCTTAAGTTCCTCCACGGTTACAGGCCTGAGTCACTGCACAGGGTTGAGGGGAAGGAGGACCATGTCCACAGGCCCAGTGAGGTTAGAAAAACAAGCACTGACTGGCTATAACATTCATGTTTAAGAAACTGCACAGAGAACTGGGGGGGGGGGTGTTATTTATTTAATTAATGTTTTAGAATAACCAAGCCCCTCTCTGAGAATTTTGCAGTCCTCACAAGGAAAAAAACGGAGTCATCTTTTAATTAAGAAGATTAGTCTCTAAATGAAGGAAAATTTCCTTGCACAAATATCCATATCCTCTAATTTTTTCTTCCAAAATGGCAACCAGATTGCATGTGCCAACAGTGTCCATCTGCTATATATATTGGACAAACTTCTCAGACACTTCACCAAAGAATCAATGCACACAAAACAGACATCATCAGACAGTTTCACAAAGAAAAAACAGTTTCTTGCCATTTCAACCAGAATGGGCATTGTCTCAACGACCTGATTACCTGCATCCTGCTTCAAAGAGATTTTAACACAAGACTTCAAAGAGAAGCCTCTGAACTGTCATTCATGCTTAAATTTGACACTTTACGAATGGGCCTTAACAAAGATGCTAATTATCTTACCCATTACAAAGATAGCTTCCCCAATTATCACCTCTAATATCATTATCTCATAGACATTAACCACCCCTCCCCCCATTCCCCCTCTGTTCTAAAATCTGATTTGTCTATTTTATATGTGTTCACTTTTTTTTATTGTATCCCTTTGGTATATATGGTCATGCCAATTTTCTTCCACAATTTGATCTGAGGAAGTGGGTCTGGCCCACGAAAGCTCATCATGTAATAAACCATCTTGTTAGTCTTTAAAGTGCTGCATAGTCCTGTCTCTCATTTCAGCAAGACCAGACTAACACGGCTACATCTCTATTAATATTAGTGCAGATGAAATCTCTTCTTTCTTCCGGGAGGAAGACAAACATGGCACATGTTATGCAGATAACAACAGCAGATCTATCAATATCCATGCCTGCGTTCCTTCTGAGAGATTCCTCAGTTGTTATGAAATGCCTCCTTGAAGAGCAGGAGTGTAGTGAAAGATTTTAAAGAATGTTGAGTCTATCTTGCTCCCTTCCTAACTCCCTCTCCAAACTCCCTGTTAGCAGTCCCTATTCGCAAGCTCCCTGGTCGCTGACTCACTCCTTTATAAAGCCCTGGACTGTCTGATAGCCCTTCCCCCTGATTAAGGCTCCATCAATGAGCAGAGGCTTCTAGATTTCAAACCCTGATTAGAAGCTCACAGCTTCCACCTACCAGCCATAGCACAGTGGGGGGGGGAGGGGAAAAAAAAATACACCAAACCCCAGACAGACAAACACAAGCTCAACACACAGCAAGAAACCCCCAAACACAAACACACACAACAGACAGCCACTTCCCTCAAGGGTCCTATATTAGCTCCTTCTCCACCTGGAGAACTCCCTCTCCAAACTCCCTGTTAGCAGTCCCTGTTCACAAGCCTCTGAGTAGAGACCCTCTTTATTCAAAGTCACATATCAAATATTTTACCCAGGTCAAGTTGAAATGAAGGAAGCGTTAAACCCTGCATATGTCATGCCAGCCTTAGCCATCCCCCTCAGCGTGCCAAAGGCTGGTGCTGGCTTGTCTCATCAATTCCAGACCTTACAGAGTGGTGATCGCCTGGTACATGGGGCTACCCACCCCTTATGTCCCCCCTCATGTGCTCCAGGATGCAAAGGATGCCTTGTCTCTGTTCCCCATTTGTGTCTATCCTTAGCCTTTCAAAAATCAAAATCAAGTCCCTACACCACAAAATCAAGCCCCCCCACCCAAGCAACCCAATATACCATCAGAGAAGGCTGATTGATGTCCAACCAGTCTGTCTCCAAACCATGCCTGGAGACTATCTATCTGTGCTCATGCACATATGGTGCATTTCCTTGCCCTTTTGTTCTACCCTGACACCATATGGCAGGAATTTCAACTATCTTGCAATGGCGTGGAACCACAGGGAGCGACCCAAGACCCTAAGACAGTGGTCACCAACCAGTAGATCGGAATCTACTGGTAGATCTTGGAGCTTCTGACATGTGATCTTGACTGGTTTGGCTGCATGGCTCTCAAGTGCCGGCACTTCAGCTGCCCCTCCCCATACTGCCCTGCTGCTCCTGCCCAGAGCCTCACAGCTGCCCCCTTGGAGCTTCCTGCTTGTTGTGCAGGGTAGGGGAGACAGAGGCAGGGGTGTGCTGATATCACTCTGTCCCCCTCTCCTGTACCCCATCTTCACAGAGTGAGGGGGTAGGGCCTCGACGAAGGGGCAGGGGAGGGGCAGGGCCTTGGAGAAGGGGTTGGGGCAGGGGTATTTGGGTTTGAGGTAGATCCTGGACAGACTTAAATTCCAAAAGTGATCTTGTGCTTAAAAAGGTTGGAGACCACTGCCCTAAGCCCACTGGGAACATGATTGATGCGGCTAATAGAAGCTCCTGATGTCTTCCCTTTCTGCAGCAAGAGATAGACCTTGGTAAATGCCTACCTCCAGTGAGCCAGATTGTAGCCTCTCTTCCAGGTCCTCCAGAACCTCTGGCTGACCCCCTTTTTTCCACTTTTTTTCCCTTTGTACAAGCCCTGTTCACAGGACATCCTCATCCACCTCCTCCTGGCACCGGCTTTATGGTTATCCTTTCGTCCAGGTTCAGGAGGTTCTCTGCAATGGGGGAAGGACCTATTTTCAGTCCCTATGTGTCTGACATATCTTGACAGAGATCCCCTGGGCAGTGTGCACTGAATCCTGGAAGTCCTTCACAGAGGAGTGTGCAGTTCAGTGTTGTCTATTTGACATACTCATCAGGTTCTCTTGTTTTCAGTCTAAGAGCTGCACTCTAGTGCTCGTTTTATTATTTGTTATCCTCTGTGTTTAATTGACTCCTGACTTTGTGGCTCCTCTCTCATTTGAGGGGCTGCTTTTTTAATATGGAGATTTTATACAGACTTGTTTTAACCTTCATATCTCACTAGGAAATTGCATTATATTTACAGAACACAAAGGACTTGTTCCAAAGTCCTTTGAGGTGAATGCAGCTCTGTCCATTGATGATGAACTGGTTTTGTATCAGTCTTTATAGCTGTAAAAACTCACAACAACCTGATGTCAGCTCTGGATTCTGACAGATACGGAAATTTCCTGCTGTATCTTTGGGAGATCAGTTTATGTATTATTGTGGGCCAGGAACTGTGTGTAATTCCATGGGGGAGGATGATCCAAATTCCTCCAGGAACTAAGACCAGTGTGTATGTGTATGGAGGGAGGGGAGGATATTAGGCATATTCATTCAAGTGTAACCGCTCCAGAGAAGTGGCACTACCTGGAGATGCTGGCGCATTCCAGTTCCAACTGGATTCTCCAGAGAGCAAAAAACATGAAAGGTCTTCTAAATAAGCAGCCTGAGTTTATACTGACTAAGAATCTTCTCTCTTGTCCTACAAATGGACAGGACCTTTATATAAGAGGGTCCCAGTCCTTACTGGGAAAAACTGGAAGAACTTTGCCTACAGTCGGAGAACCATAAGACTAATGAGTGATCTCTTGTATGCTTTTTAGCATGATTATAGGAACTTCTGCTGTTTTACATATATTTTCTCTGTAACACTTACACCTTTAGAATAAATGTACTTGCTTATATATAGGTGCACATTAACTCAAAACTTCTTGCAATTGTGTTGTTCTTAGCCTTCAAAGAGCAAGCAAAGTACAAAGCAGTCTGATTTGCTGGTAGCATCACAGTACAGGCAAGGAACATGCAGTTCAGAAAAACTCCAAAGTCAGAAGAGAGGGAAACACCAGTCTCCATGTAAGTGAGGTGCTAGCTGAAGATGTGGGAGCCTAGGGTGGGTTCCTTTGGTGGACCATGTCAGATGAATACAAGTTCAATTGCCCTCAACTGTGACATGGACAATGCAGAAAATTTGAAAGCAATATCAAGCGCCAATGCATCTGATGAAGTGGTTTTTATCCACAAAAGCTTATGCCCAAATAAATCTGATAGTCTTTAAGGTGCCACAGGACTCCTCTTTGTTTTTAGAGAGATCTGTTATATTTTTACATGTTGCAATGAAAGCCAAGTGTTAAAATTATAGAAACATGGAATGGAAAACAAACCCCATCAAAATTACATATTGGGTAAATGTAGATATGAAAAATAAATAATGGGGTTAAACATGCATGCATTTCTTTTGTTGAAATCAGGTTTTTTTCACATAATATCACATTTTCATTAATATCAGGTTTTTTTCATGTATCACATTTTAATTTATATCAGTTTTTTCACATAGTATCGCAGTGTTAACTTTATCTAAGAAGCAGCTAAATAAAAATATAATTAAAGCTTGGTTTTCTAACAGTTGAAGACATACTTATGAAAAGGAAAAAAAAATCTACCTTTGGTTTTTTTTGCATTGCCCTGCTCTCTTCTACAGAAATTGCATAGCACCATCATTTGATTGACTGGATAAATGTCAGTTTCTTGACAGGTTTCACTGCTTTTGTCTATTACTTATTATACTTCCCTATACCTTAAATATCAGTTAAAAAGTATGTTCTGAGTACAGAGATTTTAGGATAATATAGAGTTTGGTGTTACTATATATGGTACAATATACACTCAAAGGGTTCAAAAGCACTTTATGGTAACGGTTTAGTTATTGGGGGACAGATCCTCAGCCAACATAAACTGATGTACATGCCAGAAGTCCAGTGACTGTTTTGAAAGATGTATCAGCAGTTACGTACTTGGCAGTACTGTAGCTCAAACACATCAATGACACTAAATGTATTTGATTACTGTTATGGTAAAGATCTGCATGCTTGCAGCAACTTCAGCTTGTGAACCCCAAATGGTTTCAGACTTTCAGCATTTTGTAAGCTGGATAAATATTATCCCCATTCAAGGAAACTGAGGCATAGAGAAGTGAAGTGCTCAATCCTGCAAGACGCAAAGCACTCCCATAAGGTTCTGAGCACTCCCAGTGCCCATTGTGTCAGTGAAACATGTACAGCTCCCTGTAGAAAACATGTGCAGAAAGCAGCCCTATGGAACTTGCCCAAGATCAAACAGAGAATTGCTGCAGGATTTGTCCACTCTGGCCCTGATCCAGTGAAGCACTTGCTTAAAGTTAAGCACTGAAATAGTTCCACTGGTGTAATGCCTGCCTGGATCTGGGCTAGAGTGCTCAGCACCTTGAAGGAATGAGCTTTGGGAGGCTAGGGCTGAAAGGAGAGTTATTTGTCTGTTTACAACATGCGTAGTTCCATTAAATCCAGTAAGACAATTTATGTGCCAACAGATAAGCATGAGCTCCAGCCTTTGCAGAGCCTAAGGCATTATTGTGATTGGCATGCTTGAAATGCATAAAGAGATACACAGAGAAACAGATCTGCACCAACGGATACAAATACAGCATAATATTATTTTGCATGTAGTATAGAGCATCCCAGCATTTCAGTGTTTTTTCCAGACATGAAATAATGTGGGCATTTAACATGCTCGTGAAAGGCTGCTAGCTCCATACACATATTTTTGAAAAGAAGTAAACTCATACACAAAAGTCCTGGGCTGACTATTAGTTTCTTTCTCTAACAACTAGATCACATTTTCTATTCTTTGACCATTAGAGTTTTATGATTTGCCTTTTGTTACAAAACATTTTTCCATAACTGTCCTTCTTTTCCTAGCTGGGGAGGGCAAAGGTGATGTGTAGGAGGAGGCATGTGGGGTCATGAGGTAGTTTTCAATTACACACCCGCCCCATCCAGACAGGCTGGCTATCCCTCTAAGGGCTCATCTAGACTAAGTGGAAGATCTGAAAGAGGATATGCAAATTTTGTAGGAATTTGCATATCTTCTTCTGATCTCACTTTCAAAAGCGGAGCTTCGAAAGTGAAAGTAATCAAGATGTGTTTTTTTCAGCAACTACCTTCCCCTTTTTTGAAAAGCCGCTTTTCCTCAAAAAATGAGGTTTACGTGGCTTTTTGAAAAAGGGGGGTTGCCAAAAAATCCGCGTCTTGATTACTTTCACTTTCGAAAGCTCCACTTGATTACTTTCCTCTTTCGAATCTTCCGCATAGTCTAGATGAGCCCTAAGATGAGTCAGGAAGGTGGAGGAGGCATTCTCTCCCACAGTCCCATAGGGTCAGCAGCCCAAGCCACCTGCAATCACCATCCTCCCTCTTCAATGTTCCTCTGCATCCTGCTAAGGGCGGGGGGGGAGTTGAGGGGCAGGGTAATGATCCTCCAGTTTAAAAACCTCTGTGGGGTAGTCATATCCCCCCTGAACCTTTAAAACATATCTCCCTATTATGAACATTACATGTTTCATTTGCTGGAGGAGCACGCCTAAGGGTGAGTCTACACTGCACCCTTATCTCAAAATAAGATATGCAATTTGAGCCATGCAAATTGCATATCTTATTTTGATTCTTTTTCAAAATAGGCTATTTCGAAATTTGGTGCATATACACAGCACCAAATTTCAAAATAACACATTATTTCAAGACATCCCTTATTGGTCGTGCAACAAGGTTTACAAGGAAGCCAAAATAGCACATCTGCTATATTTCTCAATAGTTGAAAAGATTCAGTGTAGCTATTTCGGGATACCTCTGATGTACACGTACCCTAATAGTTAAAGACAGAACAGCCAAGCACATACACTGGGGACATTTCTTCTGGAAAGTAGTGCAGCTAAATGTAGGAGTAGACTTGATTTCTATTCCCACCTTTTGCTGAAGTGACGCTGCACAACTCCTCCGTTAATGCATTTGTGGAATGGGTGAAGCTGATTTTAAAACAAAGATGCAAACAGATTTTAAAACAATGACACCAAGCTATACATTGGAATACCCCAAATTAGGTTAAGCTGTGAATAGACACTTTCTGGAAACAAATCTAGCTCCATCATGTACCGTGAATCCCCAGCAATTTCATTCCCACATCTCCAATGTAGAAAGAAACATTTCTCTTCATTTAAACTATTACAAAGAATAGATGAGGCTGACAGTCGGCTGAACATCTTGTAGCATAATATGAAATATGGGGCTAATAATGGAAAATGCAACTCAGCTTCAAGTACATCCTCACAAGCATGACACTCTGATCCCTGCTACAAAGGATTGGTAAGTAATTAGTATCCTTCCAGCAGCATTTCTATGTTTGATTTTGCAGCTTAGAGAAGGCCAATCAATTATAATATTTTAGTTCTTCACAATCCATAAATCGGACCTCCAGTGTTACAGTGATTAATGGCAGTGTCTGCCTTGGGTATCTGTGAGAAATAACTTCACTTATCTAAGGTATCTATTCTGACAAAAGATTAGTGGCAGTGCCTAGCTCACCCTACCAGGGGCTGGAGACCAGATAGGTATTTGAGGCCATCCAGAGTTGCTTTAATAGCTAAAATCCAAGTCTAATGCACTCCGGGAGGATATTTTGGTCAGCAGAAAATTGTCAGGGATTTTTAAAGCAATCTTCACCTTCACATATGTAGCCACATCCCTTTTGGCCACACCAGGGTAAAAAGGCTCAGCACCTCCATCGAGTCTGGTTCTGCAACATCAATTTCAGTCTGAGCAGGATTGGGCTTTCCATGATCCCAGTCCCCTTGGTCTACAATGTAGAATGGAGGGGCAGTAGGGGGCAGAGTGCAGTATCTTAACAAGATCTGGGGTTTGTATCAGAAAATGGTTTTTTCTTGAAATTAGTCAATTGAAAATGAAATAAATTTGACAGTTGACAGACACTTTTAGTGCCATTCCCTCTACCAAACATTATTACAAAAAGAGTAAATGAACAACTTAGATTTGAGGCCTGATCTTAAATTTCTTGACCATTTACACTCTGACTGGCTGTCAAATGATAGCTGCCATCATGGCATAAGATATTATGAACTCATTTATTACTGACATTTTTTTTTTTACTGACTAAAACTGGGACGTAGCTATTTATTTGGAGGTGGGGAGGAGGATGAAGAGAACACAGGGTTGAGCTTTGTCTTGAACTGGATTGACACCTTTATCTAATTTTTTGTGTATCTAGTTTTTATTAAAAAAATATGATGTAATGTTTGTACAGCATCTAACACAATATAGCTAAGGATTGATTAGGTACTACCCTGATACACACAATATATAAAAATAGTCATTTTATTTTTTCTGTACATAGTAGTTCTCGCTAATATTAATGAAAATTGCATATGCATTTACTTTATGGACTTTAGTAATATTTAGTTAAGAAAAATGGCATTTTCTCTACAGTTTGGCCATGATAAAGCAATAAAAGCTTCAAAAAAATGTGTAAAAGGTTTTGTGGAATAAATCTAATATTGCTCTCCCAGTGCTACACTGGCTTACCATTCTATTATGTTATTTAATACTTGGAAATAAATATGGTAAATGAATAACTGTGCTTTTAAAAACCACAAAACCATATTAAGAAAAATATAAATGATGCAATGCATTGTTCTTTTTTAAAAGCTGTGTATAAATGTTCAATACATTTAATAGTTCTTAAGTGTTTTTTTAACTTACTGTTTTTTTAACTTACGGTGCCTCATCGCGCATCTACGCTAGGACCTCAGTCCTAAATAGCACCCCACCGCCAAGTTAGTAACTGGTACTTCCACACTACCTCGCCCATTATTTCAGAATAAGGGGCTGTGAAATTCGAACTGTGTACTATTGCTTTTCATCAGGAATAATGCTAATTCCGAACTTGTAAATCCAAAATAGTGTTAGCGTGGATGCTCTGGTGCTGCTAATTTGAACTAACTGGCCTCTGGGAGGCCTCCCGCAGCTCCCCAGAGTGCTTCTTGGGGCTCTAAGTCTGAGGTAGCGCATCCACATTAACGGAGCCCACCTCAGACTAATTTTGATGCTTTTTTGTAGTGAGGACATGCAAGTTCAAATTTTTTAAATCTGGAGTTCTTAAATTGAATTTAGTAATTTCAGAATAATTTCCTAGGGTAGACATAGGCTAGGAGTCTCAGCCATGGATCAGGACTTCATAATTTATTTAAAGGGTGGAAGCTTGCACTGATGTAATTAATAGAGAATGGTAAAATGTTTACAGGAACTGACAATATTCTCACTTGTTAGTTATGCAGGTAGCTATTTTCAAAAACACTTTTTATGAATAAAAGTGATGAGGTCTAGTTTAAGTGGTAAAAATGTACTGAGATAGTGATCTGAGGTACATCAGTATTTTGCATCCTTTCCAATATCTCTGTTTGCTTTCCTACTTCTACACCTCCCTGTGTCCAGTGTGGCTTTTAACATAGGAACTTTGCATGCACTAGGAGTATACAGCATCTTGCAAGACCAAGGCCTGAGACCTCTGCTATGAAGCCACCTTCCATTCTACCTCAATTAATTGGAACTATTTCAGTCTTCTCATGCCCCAAACAAAAGCTCTAATTCACTTGTTCTCTTCTAAAAATACAGCTCTTTTTCAGAGCTTCTCAGTGTTGATCTCTCCAAAGACCATTTCACATCTGAACTTGCTTTTCATGGTACTGGACATAGCTGTTGCAGACAGTAAGGTTCTTGGGACTGAAGCTTTAGGTATGTCTAGACTACAGAGTTTTGTCAGAAAAACGGCCATTTTTTTCTGACAAAATTTGAGTTACGTCCACACTGCAAGTGTGTTCTTTCAACAGTAAATCGTAAGAACAGAGGCTTTTTGTGCAATTGGTAATCCTCATTCTACGAGGAAGAAGCCCTTTTGCGAAAGAGCTCTTTCACAAAAAGGCATGTGAACGGGGAAGAGGGAGTTTTTTCGGAAGAAGAGGGAAGAAGAAAAAGCACAGGTACCCTGGTGGCCATTCTGTCCATAGCAATCATTGCTTACATGTAAGATAGCATCCAGGCAGTCTGGACACTATCTTTCAAAAAAGCTCATCGTTTCTTCCATGCGCTTTTGCAGTGTGGACTCTCTCTTGTGCAAGAAGTTTTTTCGGAAGATCTCTTCCAAAAAAAGCTTCTTGCACAAGAAGACTGTAGTCTAGATGTAGCCTTTGTCTTCAAGTGCATCCAGTCCACTGATCACTAATGAATCTCTCTAAACAACAACGTCCTTTTACTAAAATGAATCATTTGATTTCTTATTGACTTTGTGCGCAATGTTCACTGGGACTATGAATAATGTGTTTTTGTAGAGAGGGTGGCAGGGTTTGACTCTACTTGCCTGTTGGTTGGAAATGAGATTTCAAAAAGTCTCCTGCAATTGGTATCAAAATATGTTTGCCCTAAACCTGTTCAAGAGTTCCTCATTTGAGAGTGTGTCTTGTCAATATCACAATATGGTTAAGTGTTGTCTTTTCTGGATATAATGTGCCAAGCAAGTCAGAAGAGGCGTTGTATGAATAGCAGCCTAGGCATGCCAAGTGATGATATCTGTTCATCTATCATTCCATTTAGACAAATGAGAGATTACAGAGTTATGAGAAAAGGCAGCAGCAGCAGCACAATGCCTTTTGCAGAAAATAAATTACCAGCTTCCTCTGATCTTTCTGACAAGTAAATTACCAGAGAAAATAGCACTGATAGAAACACAATGACAAAATGCACCAACTCAGCCCCTCCAAAGACGTGTAAGCCCTTGAATAGAACTATTTCCTTTAAAAATACTTATTTTATTTTAGTGGGTAGATATAATTTTCAATTTACATTTACAACTTTCTGACAATTTAGCTATTGGTTTGAAATATAAAATATCAAGAGGTAGCAAGAAAGAAAAAAAAACAGAATGTTGCAAGAACGAGAAAACAATACTACTTTGTACTCAAGTTGGATCCACTCCTGCAAGCGTTTACACTCCTGCTTTGTCAAATTCACTAGTAATCTCAGTGAAGTCACTTACATGCTTAGAATTAATACTAGTAAATTAATTGCACAATGCCAAAAAATTCAAAACAGACTTTTAAAAAATCATTAAAAAGTTATAGTGAACAGAATTCCAAAGCAAAATCTGATGCCATTATCAGGTTTAACGCTTTAGAACTGATAAATGCAAACTAAGAATCATTTATAGTAATTATTTGGTGACTATTTCAAGTAGCAAATACATTTAAGAAAATCACAATCTGTTCTCAGATAACTCATGAAAGAGAGAGGATGCAATATTTGTAAAACAAGTTATGAATAAATCACCCAGCTTCAGTGTAAAGGGATATTTTAGAGTTCCATCTGGAACATCTCAGAAATGAGATGCACATTCACAAGTGTAATTTGAGTCCTGGCTGGGAAAGAATCCTTGGATTTAGTTGCATTTTGAAATGCTTTTGGCTAAAAGCGGGGACTGATTAAAGAAAACCCACTATTCCACAGATGAGAGAATTCACGTGTACCGGGATTTGAGGACTGTGATGTGGAAAGAGAGAAAAAATTTAAAGGGAAAAACATAAACACACAATTTTTATGGGTGAGGCAGCAGAAGCAAACTCTGTAATGTTTTCAACATTTTGGGGGGGAATAAGAGAAGAAAGTTCAGGCCAAGAAAACAAGACTAGGTCAAATCTGAACATTCTAAAACTTTGAGTCAGAGATGTATCCACTGTTGCCATTCATCTTGGACTGTAAGCTTCTGGGGAAGTGACTATTTTTATGTGTGTTTGCACAAAACCTACCAAATGAGACTGGAGCCTCTAGGGGTTACTGTAATGCACATAAATAATGTGTAAATAATGCACACCCAGAGCTCCCTTGCATTAATACACAGTATATACAGGGGGTCTTGCCTGCTACACAGAGCTCGTTGCACAATCAAGGCCCTAATAGATCTATAGTAGGGGAACACATTAGAAATGCAACAGATAGTGGTACAGTTAATAACATAAATACACACAAACACAGACACACAATTAGAGACAACTTCTACTTCTCTCCTTATTTCCTTTATAAACCACTGAATGACAACTTTTCCTTCCTTCTGGGAGTTTCTGTAGGCAAATTCACCTTCCCCCATCCCATTGAAAAATGCAACTGAATCCACATGAGCAGACTTTTTCTATACATATTAAATGACTTGGTGGAAATAATGTGTACTCAAAATTGTCTGGCTATCTAATGATGCTAATTACAAGGGCACAAGTCCCAGACAGGTTTTTAAATCAGAGCTGCACAAGAGAATTTGGAGAACAGAGAAATATGGCAAAGACACAAAAATCAAGCTGCTGCTCAAATGCTCGGTTTTTCACGTTAAGCGGTATGTGGGAGTTATAGCATTAATGCTGCTAACTAGTAACAGTCTAGTTTTTCCCCCAGCAAAATGTAAACATAATTATTCAACTATGGCAGAAGGAAAACACATGTCAATTTCAAGAGTGGAATCACCAGGTTTTTCTTGCCAAAAATATAAAGTATTGTAGCACTCACAAGTGATAAGCACTGTAATATTTTTTCAGTATAAATGCATCCTCTTTGGGGAAGGATTTAAGTGTTTGTTTTGCAAAAATACTGGGTATTATACCAAATCCCTGAGTTATAATATATATATTTAATCTGGACTCTGCTCCCAGATTATCTCTGGGAAATAGTGTGTTTTTCCCAGCTAAAAAGAAATTATCCATATGTCACTATTTCAATAAAGGTTTCACCACATCACCAAGTTCTGAATAATTCATTGTTCACCCCACCACCTAGAACTTTTATAGTAGTCTCATAAAACAGGCATAGACCGGCCTGCCAATGGCAGAGGAGAGGGGAGAGGGCAGCTTGTCCCAGGGCCTGACAATTCAAAGGAGCCCGGGGCTCCTAGCTGCTTCAGCTGCTCCTGCAACAACAGTGGTTGGAGCTCTTTAAATCACTGCTGGAACACCTAGGACTGGAAGGTTTGCCAGGGATTGGGCAGTGCTGAGGGCTGGCTTCCCTGTCCCTGTCCTTTCTACCTGAGTCTCCGCCCCTTCTGAGAGCACGGAGCCAGTCTCCTCACTCCCCTTACCTAGGGAGTAAGGCAATGCTGGCAATGCTGTTGGCTTCCCTGGGCATGGAATGAATTTGGCTAGTGAGTGAAAACCCACTGGAACAGACTGATGGGCAGAAGTTCACATTACCATTTTGCATGCAATTGCTAAATAAAAGAATTAAGATCCCCAGCATTTTGTTAATCTAACTTTTTAAAGGGAACTTCAAGAAACTTGCCTAAAATGAGATCTATATCTTTTATTTTTCTAAACGCTGATTGGTTGGTTGGTTGGTTGGTTTCTACCCCTGCATTGGATATATTTCCTGTTTAGAAACTCAACTTTTTTTACTGTTTTGTTTGTTCATTTGTTGCTGGTGAAATGTGCAATATTTGATACTGATCACTCAACAGCATTTTTCTCTGACTTGAACCCATGAACACTGTAATGTAAATACAGTGCTTATACACACAGGAAAGAAAATTAGAAAAGATCTTAGTTTTCCTATTGTTGGATTGTTCTTTTTTTTTAATCTTTGTTTACCTCTCATTAAATTGGGAGGAAAACGAATTCCTTTACCAAACCTGAAACACAGAGACTGACTCTCTTGTATAACTTCATTAATGTTGATTAAATGTGGTAAGAGTTATTTCTTTCAACAATAAACAAAAGGAAAATTAATGAGAAACCTTTAAGTCACCATTCAAACCTGGAAGATTAATTTTGCTATTGCTACCCTTGAAAGTATTTGTTAAGGTGGTCATTGTACATGCTACATCAATCTGCAATGATAATCAGGCACAGTTGTAGCCACCAAAAGGTGGGTGAGGTAATATCTTTTATTGAACTAACTGCTGTTGATGAGGGAGACAAGTTTTCAAGCCAGACAAAGCTCTTCTTCAGGTCAAGAAGAGCTCTGTGTATTTTGAAAGTTTCTCTCTCTCTCACCAACAGGATTTGGCCCAGTAAAAAAATATTACCTTGTCTACCATGATAACCAAGTGACAAATAGGAGCTATTCTTCGTTTTAAAGAGGGTCCATTTAGAAATTCTCTGGACTGTATGGATTTCAAGTCTCATTAATTGGAAAAAACATCAAATGACCCTGGGGAATATTTCAGACATTTTGACATATCTGAGTTATATCCTGGTTAAGTCTTAATGACCTTTGCTATACTGTACATCTTACCTTATGGGAGATTTAATCAAGGAAATAAGTAATTAGAATACTTTGATTTATGTTCTATTCTTTTTTCAATGCACCACTGTATTTTGCTTTCCATTCTTTACAATAGTCTTACACTCATTTTGATGGATTTAAGAAGTTTTCTACAGTAACTCCCAAATCTATTGCCTTATCAGTATGCTACAATACCTTCTGAGGCCCTTCACACTCTGACTTTTAGAATTTTTTTGCCATGACTTATTATCCCATCTATTTATCTGCATCAGACCACATTTGTCACATTCCAACTCTTCAGGGCTAAGTCAGATGTTTATAAATTATATCTTAAATAATCTTAGCTTCCTACAAAGTGGCTGTGTTGTCTCACAATTAAGACACCTTCTGAATTGATGCACATTAGAATAATCTGCAAACAACTGAATACAGAACACATATTCAATCTATTTTGAAAAGTCAGTGGTTGGATGAGCAATCATAAGGAGATTTAGGTATTCTGCATGTTGTGTAAGAAAGAGGTATTATATTTCTCTCTTTTCCTTCCCACTTTGTGGGAGACTATAAAATAATAGGCTAGTGAATGAAAGAGTGAGGTTTTCACTATTATTTCTATACAACTTGGACAGTACGCAGATTTTATGCTGATTAAGGATAGAAATATATAAATGGATTTGTATCCGTAAACATTTTTGAAAGCAGAATTGCTGATTAAAACATGTAGAACACTAGACAAATAGGAAAAGGCAGAAGCATAAAACTCAAGGCAGGAAATAATCATGGATGAACCTAAAAAGGTTCAGTGGTTCACGTAAGCACCTAGCACCTAGTTTATCTAAACCTATCTAACCCTAACCCAAACAATTCTGTGTATTTTTTTTCAAATGAGCTGGAAATTTCATGAAAACATAGCTTTCTTGTAAAATTTCTTGGACTTCCATTTAGCTGAGCCAGAAATATTGTAATATGGACTTGGTTGCTTGGTTGTGATATTGTTGTTAGTTCTGCTTTCAATCACAGCTGAATATGTCAGAGCAGAGTGACACTATTAATGGCATCAGGATCCAATCAGTTATTCTGAAATAACTCTGTTGTGTAGACATAGCCAAAGGCTGCTGCTGACAGTTTTAAAAGAATCAGGAAGGACACCCTTACACCTAAAGGTTGGGAAGGAAGAGCCACACTTTAGCCATTGAAACAATAGAAAGACGATGAGAAGATGGAAAATAGCTTTTCATATATTGTATGAATTCTCTTTGATTGCCAGCAAATCAATAGATTGTGCAGAACATTACAGTGAAATCCAATACTCCACCTCTTATCATACAAAGTTGTCTGTGTTTCTTTGATCTTCATGTTTCCCTTCTTGATATAATTGTCAAGTGTAATATGGGAGGCATCTTGCCTACCAGATTTAATTGCAGAGAAAAGTGAACCACTAAAAAGATTTTTCAAATATCTTAAATATAGTAATTGAAACGATTAACAATCAAGCAGGAAACTGACCTTTTGACAACCTGATGATGCAGGACAGAAAGAATTGGCTTCCCTCCATTTGAAATGGTTGGAAATCAGGTTGTTTCCAAGTTATTGCAATTAAGTTCTATAATTTTATTTGTTTTTATTTTGTTTAAAGATTTGTTTGGTCTTAACAGCTGGTTTAACAAATGGTAAATGAACCAAACTATTATTTAAAATACATATACTGAATTTACAACAAATAGCCATGAATTTACAACAAATATCCACTGGGGAAACCTATTCTTTAGCTTTAGGGGGGAGGGATAGCTCAGTGGTTTGAGCACTGGCCTGCTAAACCTAGCGTTATGAGGTCAATCTCTGAGAGGGCCACTTAGGGATCTGGGGCAAATCTGTCAGGGACAGTACTTGGTCCTGCTGTGAGGGCAGGGAACTAGATTTGATGACCTCTCAAGGTTCCTTCCAGTTCTATGAGATAGGTATATCTCCATATATATGATTATAAATAAATTTCCTATACATTTATCTCTCTCCATAACCTTACTATGGAGGCACTAAACTAGCCCTGCTAGTGCTTGGCAGCTCTCTACAGACATGTCTATACTTACCAAAAGATCAACACTTTGGAGGTTGATCTTTTGGTTTTCAGTTTAGTGGGTCTAGTATAGATATGTAAATTGAACTCTGAGAGCAGCTCCCACCAGCATCCAGTATTCCTCCTTATGCAAGGAGTAAGGGAAGCCAATGGGAACATTTGCTCCCATCAGCCTCACTCAGTATGGATGCTGCCCAGGCTCAGTTTAAGGTAAGTCAACTCCAGCTATGCATTTTGCACAATTGGAGTTGTGTACCTTAAGCTGACCTGCCAGATCTAATGTAACCTGGCCTTCAGGTACTAGTTATTTTAAAAATATCTATTATTTCCAGAATCTGCCATAAAAATCCCTTCTATAATATGTATTATACAAAAACACTATATTAAAAGAACACTCAAGTTGTAAAGTCAAGCACTCAAAAGTTAGAAAAGTTGAGAATTAAGGTTACCTGATGCAATATTAATACACTACACCCTTCCTAGTATAGATCTTTAATTATATGATCACAGGTTATATTTTTCACAAGACTCCTGGCCACATTCAGTGCACTGGATGGACTGCTCACTTAGCCCTGAACCACACCAGGACTTTATTTCAAAATAATCCCCCCAATGTTGAATTCATAAGTGGAACATCTATACTACCAAGCCCATTATTTCAAAATAACGGGCTGTGGAATTAGAAAGCTGTACTCCTGCTTTTCATCAGGAGTAACGCTAATTCAGAAAAAGTTATTTCGAAATAACGGTAGTGTGGACACTCTGGTGCAGTTATTTTGAAATAATTACTCTCCAGAGTAATACGAACTAATTACTCCCCAGTGCTTCCTGGGGCTCTAAGTCCGAGGTAGGGCATCCACATTAACGGAGCCTGCCTCAGACTAATTTTGATGTTTCTCTGTAGTGAGGACACAGTAGTTCAAATTTGTAAAATCGGGAGTTCTTAAGTTGAATTTAATAATTTAGAAATAGTCTCCTAGTGTAGACATAGTTTCCATAGTGTATTCAGTATTTTATTTTCTCCACATTGTTCAATGACTAGCCCAGTGTTTTATTGACTGCACACTACACATACCCTGCTCCCATTGCTCTTTCATCTCTTTCCTAGTCTCAGTTTGAGTCAGAGAATTTCCTCCTCTACACTATGAGGGCACCATCTGGGGGGTTATTGAGTGTGTAGGAAAGACAAGCTCCCTACTATCTGTTCCAGTGTCTAGTCCATCCATAGCCTGGCCTGGAGCAGCCGTTATAGGGTAAATCCAGCAACACCCTGGCATCTTAACCTTGCTCATTTGCTCTGTAGGGATGGTGCACATGCAGCCTGGTCATTACTAGAAGCTGTGAGAGGCTCAAATATACTTCTGCATGTGACCAGTCTCTGTATGCACCATTTGGAATCGTCAGAGCTTTTAGCTGCTACGACCTACAAAGTATATTCTGATCATGTGCAAACTGTGACTTTTCAGGTTTAAAACTTGGCCAAAATTTGAGTGGATTTTTACAGGAATGGCAAAAGATATATGACTGACTCAAAGGCCACCACACTGCCAAATTTCAAGTACATATTCCAAAGGATGATGGTGCTAGAACTTCTCAAATAACAGTTTGCCCGCATTTTTAATACTGTAAAACAAATTTATTTTTTGCTGTCAGAAATAGTGACACCTTTTTGGCTGAAAATTTCCAGAAAAATTAGCTGGAGATGGATAGGTGGAATTGCAGCACACATGGCTGAATTTTGGCAAAGCCGTAAGTAACTGAAAACAGGTCCAATGAGACATGTTGTGCATTCCTAATAATGGGTGGTGCTAATAACTCCAGCCATATGCTATAACTGGAAACATTTATTTTACTATCTAAAGCCCTGATTTTACAAAGATTTATGCACATTTCACTGCATGCACTATGAGTAATTCCACGGACTGCAATCGGCTACTTCATAATGGATAGGTCTTTGTGGAATTGGGGAGTTTAACATTAAAATTTCCTGCTAGAAATTCCCTTGAAAGTGTTTATAGGAAAAGGGGATATTACTTGAGAACTCCTTTTTCCTTTGCAACCAGAGCTCTGATTCACTAAGAAGGAATTGACCCTACATTTGGCTGTGTGGTGGCAGATTCACAGCAATGCATTATCCCAGTGAATTTCCCAGCAGGATTAGAAAGCAGCTTACACATCATGTATTCATTTGGTCTGAATGAAAAAAGTAACACTGCAACTATATTTTTTTCTTGGAGACTACACTTTAAAGTGTGTCCAGATACTCACTTGGGAAACTTGGCATGCTAGAAAAACATATGGAAAAGATTTAAACAAATTTCACTTTGACCTATATCCCACCAGAGGAAAAGTGTACATGTACAAAATAAGTTTGCATAGCCAAGCACATAGAGAAATCACACATGCCCTGTTTAATTGTCAGATTAGCAATAGTTTGGGAAATTTTGCTGAAAATAGGAAGAAACCCCAAGTTGCAGATTTAGATTATGTTCACATTGCAGCTAGGTGCTGTGATTCCCAGCAAAGGTAGACAAATTATCTGCCCAAACTTGAACCCAGGACAGACTTGGACTGTGGCAGCTAGACAGAAACATTGCCTGTTGCAATGTTCACACTGCTATTTTTAGCATGTTACCTCAAGCTGAGATAGTGTGAGTCTGTCTACCTGTGTTAGGAATCACACCTCTCAGGTGTAGTGTATAGGCATGCCCTATATGTGCTTTCCTTATTCACTCATCCTTTCTACTACTTATTATTAAAATAGCTGCCATTACATAAAATAAAGGATAGAAATGCAAATAAAATGAGGAATTGTCCAAATTTTAGCCATACTAGATTACACCAATGGCCCCCCTGCCCATCTGTCTCCGGCTAGCCTATGCCTGTTGTGCTCTGAAGTGTGAGGGTTTATACATGCTCTGAAGTGCGTGGGCTTATATGTCTTCCACTGTGATTTACCCTACGGGTGTACTCAAGATATTCATTCTCCAAAGCCCACATGTATTTTACCCAGAATAATTTCTGTATAGAGAGCTATATTTGTTGTATAAAGAATTTAATTAGTATTAATCAATCAGGTCTATTTAAAAATATGTACGATGATCTCCTTCTCTCCTACTTGGATTTTCATTCAGCATATATTAATTCTTTTCCTTTTATATTATTTTTCCTTTTTTTGTACCTGACAATAGACACTCCTCTACCATTAATATGCTGCTTTATAGTGTTCCTCAGGAGATCAGCCTTACTCTTTATTTATCTCTTCTTGGCCATCTTCTGTTAATTCAACCTTAGGTAGCTTACTGTGTGGATAATACTCACATTTCTACTTTCCTTCCTCTTTGCATCTTTTCAGCACTTCTCAGGCTACTCAACTCCTGCCCATGAAATAAATGCCTTCAGCAGAATACATTACAATCTGATCTTACACTTCAGTTTAAATTCTGATGCCTCTACCTCACTCATTGATTCCTTTCACGTTTGCTTTTCCACACCTCTCAAGTTTGTAAACCTACTTGTTTTCATTATTTGCCATTGAATTATTTGCGTTAATACACAACTGTCTCTAACTACATTTCATGCCTTTCTTTCCTATTGTCATTTCCTTTTCTATCATCTTCCCAAAGCTGTATTTCAAACTGTCCACAATGCAATAGCTCATCCTTTCACTGAGCCATAGAAATGGGAGTGCATGCCCCCCCATTCTCAGCCATATACTGGTGGCACCCCAGTTATTTCAGACCTCGTATTTGTTTTATTTATCCCTAGGTTTGCCCATAAAGAATGTGAGTGACATTTCACGTCCACTTTATTAATCATTCACCATTTCTGGCCTTCCAAGTTCTTTATACCTGTTCATGATTAAGTAGCTAATGTCTGAGGAATACTTTAACCTGATGCTTTTTGTTTATTGAAATTACTGTCGTTTCAATAGTGCAGAAAAGACATAAAGCCCAAGTGCACACAGATGGTGGTCTCATAATGTTAATTAAGACTGTGGACCTGCCATCTGTGTTCACTTGGGATTTTAGTTACTATATTTACTGAATATTTCCTTGCTCAGTTAATATGTGTGTAAAGTAGCTGGTAAAGTAAAGTAATGTCTAAACATATGACATAGGGACAGGTGCACCCTAGGATAAAGTCTTCATGGATTTTAGAAGTTGTAACCTTTAAAACTGTGGCTCTTCATTGCTCATGTAGTATAAAAACTGTCTACACCAGAAATGAATTTGCTCGCACTGTCAAAGCTTATGGTTTTGATGCACTTTCAGATATTTGAGCTGATTGAATGTCAAATCCTAAAGTGTAATGCCAGACAGACCATTGTGATTTCTTATATAATACAGGCTACACATGTGCCAGCTCTCTCCAAGCACTGGGGAGAGCTCAACCCACTGCTCTGTCCCTGGCCCCACCCCTACCTATACCCCACTTCAAATCCCCATGCCTTGCCCGCCTTGTCATGCCTGCCCACACTTTGCCCCAGGCTCAATCCACCTCTTTGCCCAAGTCTCCAACCTCACCCCATTTCTCTTGCCCCACTCTGTATCCACTGTGCCTCTTCCCACCCAATTCCACTTCCTCTCCCAAGTGTGGCCTGTTCCTGCTTCTCCCTTTTCCTCCGAGTGCCTCCTCTGCATGCCATGAAACAGATGATCGTGGCATGCAAAAGAAACTGGCAGGGAAGGGGAGGAGTTGATCAGCAAGGCTTCTGGTGGATGTCTTAGGCCTTATTTCCAGTCTGAACATGTCCAGATTCATCTTCCAGCCAGTGGATCCTGTTACACCTTTCTCTGCTAGGTTGAAGAGCCCATTATTAAATATTTGTTCCCCGTCTAAATAGTTATAATCAAGTCACTCCATAACCTCCCCTTTCCCAAGCTAAACAGGCTGAATTTTCTGAGTCCATCACTCAAAGGAATGTTTTCTAACCCTTTAACTATTCTTCTCACTCTTCTCTGAAACCTAATTTCCCAGTATCCTTCTTGACTTGTGGAATCCAGACCTGGAAACTGCATGCCAGCAGTGGTCACCAAACTTAGAAGTAAAATACCCTCTCTGCTCCTACTCTAGATTGTTCTATTAATGCATTCCAGCATTGCAAATATCTAAATAATATGTGGCAGATATGTAGTAGCTGCCCTAATTTATGCAAATGAAGTATCTTTGGATGAACTTCCGGCCCTATTGAAGTCAATGTGAGATGGAACAAATTAGTTTGTAGTACCTGAGATCTTTAAACAATGATGATCCTTAAAGTAAGAGAAGGAGAAACGATTATAACATTTACTCAACATGGTGGGAAGGTTAGGCTATTGGGCTAATCATAACAAATGTAGGACTGCATTTAATTCAGAAAGGGGAACTACACAAAAATGAGGAAGTTAGTTAAACAGAAATTAAAAGGTACAGTGACAAAAGTAAAATCTCTGCAAGCTGCATGGAAACTTTTCAAAGACACCATAATAGAGGCCCAACTTAAATGTATACACCAAATTAAAAAACACAGTAAGAGAACCAAACAGGTGCCATGGTGGCTTAACAATCACGTAAAAGAAGCAGTGACAGATATAAAGATATCTTATAAAAAGTGGAAGTCAAATCCTAGTGAGAAAAATAGAAAGGAACATAAACTTTGTCAAATTAAGTGTAAAAATATAATAAGAAAAGCCAAAAAAGAGTTTGAAGAACAGCTAGCCAAAACTCAAAAAGTAATAGTAAAATGTTTTTTAAGTACATCAGAAGCAGGAAGCCGGCTAAACAACCCGTGGGGCCCTTGGAAAATTGAGCACTCAAAGATGATAAAGTCATAGTGGAGAAGCTAAATGAATTGTTTGCTTCAGTCTTCATGGCTGAGGATATCAGGGAGATTCCCAAACCTGAGCCATTCTTTGTAGTGACAATCTGAGGAATTTGAGGTGTCAGAGGAGGTTTTGGAACAAATTGATAAACTTAACAGTAACAAGTCACTGGGACCAGATGGCATTCACCCAAGAGTTCTGAAAGAACTATTAACTGTGGTTTGTAAGCTATCCTTTAAATCGGCTTCTATACCTAATGATTGGAAGATAGCTAACGTGATGCCAATATTTAGAAAAGGCTCTAGAGGTGATCCTGGCAATTACAGACTGGTAAGTCTAACGTAAGTACCGGGCAAATTAGTTGAAACTATAGTAAAGAATAAAATCGTCAGACACATGGATGAATATAATTTGTTGGGGAAAAGTCAATATGGTTTCTGTAAAAGGGAAATCATGCCTTACTAGTCTGCTAGAGTTCTTTGAGGGGGTCAACAAACATGTGGACAAGGGGGATCCAGTGGATATAGTGTACTTAGATTTCCAGAAAGCCTTTGACAAGGTCCCTCACCAAAGTAATGTCATGGGATAAGAGGGAAGGTCCTTTCGTGGATTGATAACTGGCTAAAAGACAGGAAACAAAGGGTAAAAATAAATAAGTTTTCTGAAAATGGAGAGAGGTAACTAGTGGGGTCCCCCAAGCAGGGCCGGCCTTAGGCTGATTTGACCGATTCAGCTGAATCGGGCCCTGCGCCTAAGGGGGGCCCGTGCCCCTGAACCCAGAAGTGTGCCGGGCCATGGGCGGAGAGTTACTATTCAGAGCCGGGGGCCCTGCTCCAGCAATATGTGGAGCTGGGTCTCTCCCCCAGCTCTGCCTGGAGCGGGCCCCGGGCCCCCCCGCCGGCCCCCCTGCACGTCCTCCCACCCCACCCCCAGAGCATCCCCCTCGGACCCGGACCGTCCCTGCCGTGCGCAGCTCTCAGCGCAGCTCCCCCTCGCCAGCTGCTGCTGCCATGCGCAGCGTTGCAGGTGGGCGGGGAGACGCCCAGCCGTGATGTGACATCACAGCCCAGGATTTTAAAACTCCTCGGAGGCACGTTGCAGGGCGGGGCTGGCTCCAGGTTCGGACTCCGGGGCCTGAGTGCAGACTCCGGCCCCGCAAAGTGGAAGGCAGAAGGTAGGGAAGGGGCTTGTGCGGAGTGGGGAGGGGAGAGAGGAAGGGGCTTGTGTGGAGGGGATGGGGAAGGAGCTTGTGTGGAGGGGGGAGAGGAAGGGGCTTCTGTGGAGGGGGAGAGGGAGGGGCTTGTGCAGAGGGGAAGGGGGGAGGGGAAGGGGCTTGTGTGGAAGGGGGAGGGGGAGAGGAAGGGGCTTGTGTGGAGGGGGAGGAGGAAGAAAGGGGAAGGCACCAAGAGACAGGGTGGAGGAGAGACAAATGGCAGGGGGCCAAGTGCAGACAATGAGGAAAGGGCAGGAGGGGAGGTGTCAGTGGGAGGGGGGACGGGGTGATGCTGGGAGAGGAGAGGAGAGGGGAAGGGCATTGGGGGCTACAGGGGGTGGGGGAGGTGCTGGAGAAGGCTTGAAAGAAGCGGTGGGCATGAGAAAGGTGGGGCTGGAGCAAGTCATGTGTGAGGGCACAGAGGGGCAGGAGGGGAACGGGGCAGAGAGTGGTGAGGGGGTGGGCATCAGGGAAAAAAAGGGCAAAGGGGGCAGGGGCAGTAAGGGAAGGGGGAGGCACCAGGAGGGTGCAGGGCTAAGGGAAGGTGCAGGTGCCAGGGGATTCTGTGGTGAAGCAGAAGGGCAGACATCTGCAGGGGAGGGACCAGCACCAGAGGAGAGAGGCAGGGTAGGTGTGTAGATGGAGGTGTTGGAAGAGGGGATGAGGAGGGGTAGCTTACTTGATCAGAGTGGGACTACGGGAGGAGTGGGCACAGGGGGGAGTGAAGGGCTGGTGGAGGAGGGCAGGTCGCAGGAGGGCTGAGGGCAGTGAGAAGGGCAGGAGTCAGGACAGCAGAGGAGGGTGAGGAGCTGGGGAGCAGCAGGCACCAGGGGAGATGATGGAGCAAGGAGAGGAGACATGGCAGCAGAGAGAAAAGGTAAAGGTTTAAAAATATTTATTAATAACTTGGTATGCTGCCCACAGCCTGTTTGTTTGCGCCCCGCGGTGCAGTTTGGGTTTATGGGGGGATCAACACGTGGCCGGCGAGTGGGAGCCAAAACAAAAAAGTAGTCAGTGTAATGATCTTCTGTTGATATGCATTTTAGTAGTTAAATTCTTGGACTGTCATTGATCATGAAAAGTGCTGTCACATGGGTAGAAATAGGGTAAATGTTGCATTTTATTAATATCAGCAGAGCTGACTTAAATGGGGCCTGTGTGTTGTGTAGTCTTGCCTTAATCTTTGTATTCATGCCTGTCAGTGTGATAGAAGCTATTTGTATATATTTGCTTGCATATGCAACCACACTTAAGTTGAGGCCCGCAGCATGTTCTGTAAGTATCAGTGTGGTCCCTGGGGCTTCCAAAGTTCAGTTGCCCTAGCTCATCCCTGACTGGTGTCTGTCTATCCTGGTCTTAAATATCTCCAGTGATGGAGATTCTGCAATTTCCCTAGGCAATTTATTCCAGTGTTTAACCACCCTGACAGACAGGAAGTTTTTCCCTAATGTCCAACCTAAACCTCCCTTGCTGCAATTCAGGCCCACTGCTTCTCATCCTAACCTCAGAGGCCAAGGAGAACAATTTTTCTTCCTCCTCCTTATGATACTCTTTTAGATACTTGAAAGCTGCTCTCATGTCCCTTTTCGGTCTTCTCTTTTCCAAGGTAAACAAGGCCAATTCCTTCAGCCTTGCCTCATACCTCATGTTCTCTAGACCTTTTATCATTTGTGTTGATCTTCTCTGGACTTTCTCCAGTTTCTCCACATTTCCTGAAATGTGGCACCCAGAACTGGACTTGATACTCCAGCTGGGGCCTAATGTAGATGGCTCATTCTCAGGAGATGTGAGATTGGGCGGGTTAATTTCCAATCCTCCTGTTTATTCTTTTCCTAAGCCAGGAGGGCACAGTAGTTCTGATGGGGGCTCTGCAGGAAGGCAGCCTGCACTACCCCCTGCCTGAAACCTTGTGCAGGTGTTAAACAGCTGTCCAGCCCACCCTAGAGGTGACTGCATTTCAGCGTGTCTGAAGCAACACAGCACCAGCAATGGACAGGAGAATGGCTCCTGGGCATGGCTTGCTCATGACTGCTTCAGTCCCATTGGATGGGCCTCAGCCTCTTTTCTTCCCCTCCCCCACTTTGCAGTGGGGCTGTAGACTCTGGGGGGAGAGGGGTGGAGGCAGGCAGAGGTGTCTCCCTGCAGCAGATGTAGACACGTCTCTGTATTAATCATTCTCTCATTGAAGTTTTTAGCTTTGTATTGAGTCCTTTTACATGGAAACTTTGTATTACGTCTTGGTAGAATAGTCCCTAGGACAAGTGAGGCAGAGACTGTCCCTGTGGGGTGAATGAGGTGGGAATGTATAAGGCGGAAGGTGAGCACCTCTGGGCAGTTGCAAAGGTTGGAGAAGGGATGGAAGCCAGATCCAAGATCAATGAGCCCTGGGAAGTGGTCCCATTGAAAGGAGACTGGACCTGTGGATGCCTTGGGGGTCAGCAGCAAGGGCCTGCTTTGGGAAGCCCCCTCTTTGGAGGTGAATGTGGCAGCACTGAGACACCACCCAGAAGCCGGCAGACACTAGCTGCAGATTCATGGGACGGCTCTCACAGATCTTGCACATGCATAAGATGATAGATCTGCAGGAGGGGGGACAGTGGCGTAGCAAGGGGGCCGGAGGGGTCAGTTGCCCCTGGGCACCATGCTAGGGAGGCTCCAATTTAATCCCATTCTGCTCCCCCCATTATCCCTTCAGCTCACGTGCTCCTACTCTGCCTGCCACTGGCAGCTGGAGCCTCCTCCCTGCCTCTCTGCTCCAAGCCCGACCCTGCTCCAAGCCCGACCCTCCTCCATCTCCACTGGAGGGTTAGTGCATGTGGAAGCCCAGCCACAAACTGCAGGGGGTGGGGGAAGATGCGGTGCAAGTTCCCCTCAGCTGTGCACCAGGTTTGGGGCCGTGCCACATGGCGGCAGGGGGGGCGCAAATTTCTCCTTTGCCCCCGGGTGCATAACACCCTCACTACGCCTCTGGTGGCACATCCAAACAAGCCACATGAACTCAGTACAGGTGCACAACACAAAATCCATTCTGCTCATGGGAGGAAACTCTTAGGCTATGTCTACACTGGCCGCTTCTTGCGCAAGAACATCTCGCACAAGGGTTCTTGTGAAGAAGTCTTGTGCAAGAACACGTCCACACTGCCATGTGCGAGCTGTGCTTTTGCGCAAGAGCATCCATGGCAGTGTGGACGCTCTCTTGAGCAAGAAAGCTCCGATGGCCATTTTAGCCATAGGGGTTTCTTGCGCAAGAAATCCCTGCCGAGCATCCACACTGCCCTCTTGCGCAAGAGAGCTTACACCTGTTAGAAAAGAGCATAGCTCTTGTGCAAGATGCCCTCTCTCACCATGCCATACTGTAAATTTCCTAGCGCAAGAGCAGCCGAGCAGTGTGGCTGCTCTGTGGGTTCTTGCGCAAGAACGGCTGTTCTTGTGTAGACATAGACTTAGAGGGAACACTTCCCCCCAGTCTCTCTGCCCCCGAGTTAATGTCACACACATTGGGTTAATGCAACTGAAGGATAGTTGCATGAGGGGGGTTTGGTGGGGGCCAGACTAATCCCTGTTGGTAGGAGGATGGTGAGAAAAGTCCTTCAAGAGGGGTGACATGACCCCTTTTACTTCTGGTCATGTGTCCATCTTGCCCTGAGCGTGTTGCCTCCAGAGGCCTGGCTAATGGGGGTCAGGAGGTGTGGCTAATGGGGGTCAGGGGGTGTGGCTAATAGGGCACCACCAAAAATTATAGAAATCTGCCAGCCCCAGAGGAGGAGTGCATTGGCTGCCACAGGCAGTGTGAGTTTAGCGCAGGGTGTGTGTCTGTTGGTGGGGGACTTTTTTGTGCTGTGGGTTTTTTTTTTTTTGCTCAACCAAAATTGCTGTGAGGCCCCGTCAAAATTGTTCGAATTGGGCCCCACACTTCCTAAAGCTGGCCCTGCCCCCAAGGGTCTGTCCTGGGACCCATCCTATTCGACTTATTTATAAATGATCTAGAGAAAGAGGTAAACAGTGAGGTGGGAAAATCTGCAGATGATATCAAACTGCTCAAGATAGTTAAGACCAAATGAGACTGTGAAGAGCTTCAAAAAGATCTCACCAAACTAAGTGGTTGGGCAACAAAATGTTGATAAATGTAAAGTAATGCACATTGGGAAAAATAATCCCAACTATGTATACACTATGATGGGGACTAATTTGGCTACAACTACTCAAGAGAAAGATCTTGGAGTCATTGTGGATAGTTCTCTGAAAACATCCACTCAGTGTGCAGCGGCAGTCAAAAAAGCAAATAGAATGTTAGGAGTCATTAAAAAAGAGATAGAGAATAAGACAGAAAATATCTTTTTGCCTCTATATAAAACTCTACATCTTGAATACTGTGTACAGATGTGGTCACCTCGTTTCAAAAAAGATATATTGGCATTGGAAAAGGTTCAGAAGAGGGCAACAAAAATGATTGGGGTCCCAACAAAAATGATTAGGGGTCCCATATGAAGAGAGATAAAAAGGACTTGGACTTTTCAGCTTAGAAAAGAGCTCTATTTTGAACCCTGTTAAAATTCTAGCCTTCACCACATCCTCTGGCAAGGAGTTCAACAGGTTGACTGTGCGCTGAGTAAAGAAAAACTTCCTTTTGTTTGTTTTAAACCTGCTGCCTATTAATTTCATTTGGTAACCCCTAATTCTCTTATTGTGGGAATAAGCAAATAATTTTTCCTTATTCACTTTTTCCATACTTGTAATTATTTTATACACCTCTATCATATCACCCCCTTAGTCTCCTCTTTTCTAAGCTGAAAACCATAGAATCATAGAATACTAGGACTGGAAGGGACCTCGAGAGGTCATCGAGTCCAGTCCCCTGACTTCATGGCAGGACCAAATACTGTCTAGACCATCCCTGATAAACATTTATCTAACCTACTCTTAAATATCTCCAGAGATGGAGATTCCACAACCTCCCTGGGCAATTTATTCCAGTGTTTGACTACCCTGACAGTTAGGAACTTTTTCCTAATGTCCAACCTAAACCTCCCTTGCTGCAGTTTAAGCCCATTGCTTCTTGTTCTATCCTCAGAGGCCAAGATGAACAAGTTTTCTCCCTCCTCCTTATGACACCCTTTTAGATATCTGAAAACTGCTATCATGTCCCCCCTCAATCTTCTCTTTTCTAAACTAAACAAACCCAGTTCTTTCAGCCTTCCTTCATAGGTCATGTTCTCTAGACCTTTAATCATTCTTATTGCTCTTCTCTGGACCCTCTCCAATTTCTCCACGTCCTTCTTGAAATGCAGTGCCCAGAACTGGACACAATACTCCAACTGAGGACTAACTAGTGCAGAGTATAGCGGAAGAATGACTTCTCGTGTCTTGCTCACAACACACCTGTTAATGCATCCCAGAATCATGTTTGCTTTTTTTGCAACAGCATCACACTGCTGACTCATATTCAGCTTGTGGTCCACTATAACCCCTAGATCCCTTTCTGCCGTACTCCTTCCTAGACAGTCGCTTCCCATTCTGTATGTGTGAAACTGATTGTTCCTTCCTAAGCGGAGCACTTTGCATTTGTCTTTATTAAACTTCATCCGGTTTACCTCAGACCATTTCTCCAATTTGTCCAGATCATTTTGAATTATGACCCTATCCTCCAGAGCAGTCGCAAGCCCTCCCAGCTTGGTATCATCTGCAAACTTAATAAGCGTACTTTCTATGCCGATATCTAAATCGTTGATGAAGATATTGAACGGAGCCGGTCCCAAAACAGACCCCTGCGGAACCCCACTTGTTATACCTTTCCAGCAGGATTGTGAACCATCGAAGAGAATACCACCTGCACTCCAAACTCCTTCACCCGTACTCCCAGAGCCCTATAGTCACTCTTGATCTGCTCAGTGTCACACCTCGCAGTATCATTAGTGCCCACATGGATGAGTAGCATGGGGTAGTAGTCAGAGGGCCGGATAATCCTGTTGAACTCCTTGCCAGAGAATGTGGTGAAGGCGAGAACATTAACAGGATTCAAAAAAGAGCTAGATTCATGGAGGTTAGGTCCATCAATGGCTATTAGCCAGGATGGGTAGGAATGGTATCCCTAGCCTCTGTTTCTCTGGAGGTGGATGCCAGGGGAGGGATTACATGAGGATTACCTATTGTGATCCCTCCCTCTGGGGTATCTGGCATTGGCCAATGTCGGCAGACAGGATACTGGGCTAGATGGACCTTTGGTCTGACCCAGTATGGCCATTCTTATGTAAGGGATCTCAGTAGGTCATGTAGTCAGACCTCATCACTCAAGGCAGGAATAAGGAATAACTAGAGTAGACTGTTCTTAAAAACTTCCAGTTACAAGAGATTCTACAAACTTCGTAGGCTATTTGTTCCAGTGCTTAACTATCCTAACAGTAATAAAGTTTTTCCTAACACTCAATCTAACTCTCCCTTGCTACAATTTAAGCTCATTGTTCCTTGTCCTATATTCAGAATTAAGAACAATTTTTCATTCTCCTCCTTGTAACACCCTTTTAGGTACTTGAAAGCTGCTATCATGTCCCCACTCAGTCTTTTCTTCTCCAAACTCAACAAACCCGATTTTTCCAAACTTTCCTTATAGCTCATGTTTTCTAGGCTTTTTCTTTTTTTGGTAGTGAGAGATTCCAGTTTATTTTCATTTCTTTAACTGTTATTCTTTCTGTCATACTACATTGCTCTATCATCTCAGATCTCACAGCTTAAACAGGTTAGCCTGGGCTTAGATGGAAGCTCTTTGAGGCACACCTTGGCGCTACGGAAAGTAATGTTGGTCATTCATCTGGTGAAGTTTTTTCCTTTCTTTCAGTCAGTACTGAACTGGTCTCCCAGCATGCTTCTAAATGTCACTGTGGTGCTGGAATTGCTGGTTTGCATATGATAAATGAAACCATAGTCTCAGTTAAAGCTGGGTAAAAATTGCAAACTGTGTTAATGAACATTTTATTTGGATAATCCTGCAAATGTGATTTGAGTTCCTCTTTGCTGACTTTTCAGTATCATTTCTACTGGCAACTTAAATGTTCATGGAAGAAGAAAGTGCTATGACTCTGGCAATGTGACCATCTTGAAAAATCTTTGAGTACCATGTTCATATTTGAAAATCATTCCGTTAAAGAGTATAAACAAAACCATGACCAACTACAGATCAAGAATTTCAAAGAGTGAATATGCATGATGGGTAGTTTGCAAGTAATTGATAAACTGGAATATGTTGGCAGAAAACCTTTGTGGAATAACTTTAACAAAAGAAGGAGAAACAATTTGTGGATGGATGTTTCACAAACAGGAATAGGATTTATTTCTTGACTACATTGTTTATTAAAATATTTTGTCTCGCTCTAAACCTGATCAGTTGGCAGATTTCCAGATGAAGTATTAACTCCAACGTCTTAAGCAAATTCCACAGCAGGATCAGATGACATTCTTCCTGACCTCATTCTCCTGGGGTGTGCGTCTGGTTCCTTTTCAGTATGTGACCATTGTTTCGATGGTGGGTGCATTAGCCACTGTTAATACTTACTATGTTGGGCATGTAAATGACACTATGGAATGAAAAGTGCCTTGTGAATAACAAATATTTCATTACGTTAAGTTTACATGGTTTTGACTGGTTCTATACCAGTCTGGCTTAATTAATACCACACGGTCTATATTTTATCATGCCAAGGATTGCTTTCCCTAGCTATTTTCATCAGCAGATGTCTTTGCACAGATGGAAGCAGACAGGAAAGCTAACACAGACTCAGAAAGAAAAAGGAGGTGCTGATGTGTTCTCTCTGTCCTATATACAGAGCACATTTTTGAGAGATAATCAGTTTATTGCATTACTCAAGCCTGTACTAGAGGAGATTTATATGAACTTAAATTAAAACTTTCACTTTCCTTCGAAATTATTTTCTCTGGTACAGGATTTCTCTGATTTCCCAGCACTACTGGAAGTTGTTTTAGTTTTGTTTCTAACTGTGAGGTCCCAACATCAAGTTCAAGTCCATAGCAAATGGAAATGTTTGTTCATTTGTTTACATATCACTTTGAAGTGGGGGAGCTAATTTTTTAATGGAAGGTTCTCTTGCATGGAAGGTTACACTTACTGCAATGGCTCAGAATTCAATTGGATTCATGAGAGTACAGGGGGGGCATGGATCAGCATTCATGTCGGACTCCCTATCAGTACCCAGCCCAATGATCCAACCAGTGAACCAAAGTCAGTGATGAATCCTGGTCACATGCCACCTGAGACATATTGCACATATGTCAAGAAGATAGGAGTACACATGATTGCGTGCAAAGTATCTTATAAGATAACTGCAAGGATGAGCTTTCACCATGGCAGCAGGTGAGCAGAGAGAGGAGTCCAAGAAGAGTCAGATGTAAGAAAACTAAGAAGACACTTGAAAATATTGCAAATTTGGTGAGATAGAGGTGGATGTCTTGTGAAATGGGGGAAGAGAGGTGCAAAAGATGGGGAGGTGGTTGGGCTTCTGGCATGGAGGAGGGAAAGTGAATGAGAGGGAAAGGTAGAGGTCTTCTGAAATTGAGCGGGGAAAAGTAGAAGAGGGGGAGAGTGGAATACTTGAAGACTGAAGACGGAACATTTCTAGTGGAGGGGAAAGAAAATGGGTCAGACATGGAGGGAGAGGTGTCCTGGTTCTATACTGAAAAGTTACATTGGCAGAATTATGTCCCACAGGCACATGACCAATCCACACCCCTGAGAAATGTAGTTAAGCCAACCTAGTCTCAGGTGGACAGAGCACTAGGTCAACAGATGAATCTTCCTGTCAACCTAGCTACCTTCTCTCAGGATGCTATATTACTTACAGTGACAGGAGAACCCCTTCTATTGCTGTAGTAAGAAGTTTTGCTGACATGCTTCAGTGGTGCAGCTTTAGACACTGTCTCTGAAAAGGTTTCTTTTTACTATGTCAAATTGTCTAATGTGTGTGTCTATTAGCACATGGATAATAACATACTAGATCATTAAGTGGGATCTGCATTCTGCTTGTGCTTTGGAGTGGGATGTCTTCATTTCATCTATCACTTACTCCTTGCTGAAGTGATTCCATTTAGTCAGAATCACATTTTTAACGCAACAGAAGGAAAGCAGAGAAATAGATCTCTCTCATTGTTTGGGAAGCTGGATGATTTGGGCATAAAAATGACTGCAGGTGTCCAGGGAGGGATGCTAAGAACTATGAGTTAACTCCTTCAGGCAATTAGCGATGTCCTACAGAAAGTCTAGAAAACTTACAGCCATGCAAACAATTTGACAAATGAACCCCATTTTTCCTTTGCAGAATATGTGCACCCTAATTGTGATTTTCTCCACCTCCTTTGATCCTTGTGCTACACAGGCTTAAATTTCTTCATCATTTCTGCCAAGGCTGTCCCTACCAATATGCAAAATACACAGCTGCATGAGGCACTACCAAATTGCCCCAAATTTTGTGGTTCCCAGGCAGCTGCATGATGTGTATGGTATTGTGCCGGCTCCAGCAGCCATCCCCATCCCTCATAAATCCCCCATGGGCTGTGCCCAGCAGGACCATTACTAGAAGGTTGCAGGGACCAGGACACACCCCTCATTCTGCCCCTACCATGCCCGTACTCCACCCTCCCCTAAGAGATATGGCCCAGGAAATTAGTCAGGCCTGACTGTGCACTCACAGCCGATGGCAGAAAGCAGAGAGACTTGGCCCAAACCCATTCCACTCTGCTGGCTCCCAGCCATATCACTCCACTTCCCACTGCCAGTGAGTGCAGGGGTGGTTCCCCCACTTCCTCCAAGCCACCTCCCCGAGTGACAACAATCGGAGCCAGGAGAGCAAAATGGTCTGGAGCCTCTGCAAGTGATCTGGAGTTGCTGCTGCCTCCTCAGCCAAGAGTGAAGCCTCCCCCGTGGAGAGGCCAGACCTCCCCCTGTGGGGGCTGTGTGCGGCACCAGAATCTTTAGGGACAGCCCTGCTTTCACAGCACCATCAGTATTGTGTGTGCTAACTTTTAGTTGAATAAAAAAAAATCCTGTCTCTTCTGAAATGCCACATAGTACCATGAACTGGAGGCACACAGTGCTGCTGAATCTAGGAAAAGAACCACCACGTCGCAATTATTCAGTGCAAGTCATGCTGACTGAAGATAGGAGAAAGGTAAAAATATATAAAAACTGTAGTATATTGTTGCCCCTTCAACCCAAGTGGTTAGCCAACATTCAGGACTGCACAGGAAAAGGAGAAATTCATTATCTGAATCAGGCATGTTCTTCAATGTAGCCCAAGGTCCAGTGTGCTTCAACAGCAGCCCTGCGAACTATAAGTTGTGGACTACAAACTGTGGCATGTTGGCAGAACTTACTGGTTCCTGTCAGGATGTGCCCTGTGCCCCCAGCAGAGTCTCAGCAGGGACTGAGCTGGAAGCAGCTCACAGGCTGCATGATGAGAGGAGGGGCTGCTGAACTGTGACCCTGTTCTATGTTTTTTACAGAATAAAGCCTGTTCCTGGTGGTTTGTCTGAGTGGATCTGGTCTGAGGTGCGCACACACACTAATACACAATGCAGAACACACCGAAGAGCCTCAGGCCTAGCCTCCCACAGTTGTGTAAGAAGTCACAAGGCATCTTCCCCTATGCTGAATAACCTCACACTGGGCTAGTGAACAGGAGGGGGTTACAAATGCAATCCTGTTTATTTACAAAGAATCTTCACAAAGAAAGAGAAGGAACAAACACCAGACAGGTTCCTTCCTCAAAAATACCTAAGCCTGCCTCGCTAGCATTTTCTGCTCCAGAAATGTTGCCTCTTTGCTTCTGTTCAGGGGCATGTTCTCTACTGCTTTTCCTGCCTTCTGTCATCTAGTTCCGGCTTTTCTGCTTCTAAACAGGCCTGCTGACAGGAGGGGGCAAAGGGGGCAATTGCCCCATGCCCAGTGATTCTAAAGGGCCCAGGGCTCCTGGCCACTGCTGCTATTGCAGTAGTAGTGGCAGACGGAGCCCTGCTCCCTTTAAAATCACTGCCAAAGCACTATACGACACTCTCCAGAAAGAGGAGTGATGGAGAAGGAGTCCTGGCCATCGGGGCAGTGCTGGGGGCTAGCTGCCTCAATCCCGCCCTTCCAGCCAAGGCCCTGCCCCTTCCAGGAGTGCAGAGCTGCCCTCTCTGCTATTGCCCAGGGACCTGGAAATCCTGTCAGCTCTCCCACTTCTAACATATACACTGCCACGACCAATATCATAGTCCCTGTTATTTGCAAACAGTCCCAGGGAAACACCTCGTGACCTAGGTTAGTTTTTGGAGCAAGTTTTGCCACGTGGCCCATCACCCTGGGTGGTGCCTTCTTGCTTTTTTTCCAGCTATCTCAATACATAAATGGGATTAGTTGTTGCCTCCATTTAGCCTGAGAGAAGGGTGCATAACATACTCACTAGCTTTAATCGGGTCCTTGATTGTTTTTACATCAAAGGCTCACTTGATGGCAGCCATTAACAACTCACAGCATAACAACATACACCCCCAGCATTGAAAATGACACAGAATGTTGATGAGATCTGGATAAAGTTCAAACAGCAATTTTGAAATATGCATGAGAGCAATGGTGTTTAGTAAAACAGAAGATGCGCGCACACAGAAACCCCTGCTGTGTTTTTGATATCAGCAGGTGCAGAGCATTGGGTCTAGACAATATATTTTGTACTGAGAATGATGGCAAGGAAAGGAAAGAAAGCTACAGAAAAGGAATTAAAAGTGTATGAGGATGATTTTGTCCCGGGGAACAAAGTATCCAATATCTGGGTAGGAACTGGAGAAAAGGAGAAACAGTGAGACTGAACTAAAGTAAAGAACAAATTCCAATCCTGGGACAGAGTGAACCATTACTGAATTATACTGGTAAACTAGTAAAATAAGAATCTGAGGTAAAGCTACCAATATTTTCCCCTAAACCGCCTGTGCCCTCTCACCCCACCGAAGTCTTAGTTTTATACTATGCTCAGCCATGTCAATTAGTATCTGACATGGGGGGAGTTGCAATTAACTCTGGAAACAAACCTCAATCATACATGAATACCTTAAGTGTATTATATGAGGATATTCATAGGAAAATGATACTTCTTGGCAAGATACAGGATACTCTGGGAAGATTTGGAACCTGTTACATATGCCACCTGAAGTATTCTACAAAGAGTCTAGAGAAGAACTATACAACATGAGAGCAGATGGCATCCTTTGCTGTACAGAAAAGTCAGACTGGATTCACTTCTTAGTAATTGTAAAACAAAAAAAATGTAGACATGGTTTCTCTTCTGCTTCCATGTGTGTTTACTGAACAAATTTGTTAGCAGAAATCTTAATGAAAAGAACAAATACTGGACAATATTTGTGGAAAGCAAATTTTCAATCAATTGCAAGAATTTTCACTAGAAACTCAGTTTAGAAGATTATGGTCAACCAATCCAACTTTATCCAGCTTTAATTCCCAATACAGAACACATAGTTTCTCATTGGTAACTATTCTCCATGATTATTTGGCAAACATTTTGAATAACGATCTGTTCACACCAATTGGACCCCACCAAAAAATGACATTTTTTTAAATAAAACCTTTACAAGTTATTTGATCAACTCTAGTCTGGCATGTACGCAAAACAAATAAAATGCATTTCTTTTCCTTTCTTTTCTCCTACTAAGGGGTAGACCTAGCGCCAGATATAAAACTCTAACATCAAACAGCCAGGATACTATGATCACTGCTTATGGTGCTGATCCAAAATGTCTCCCCATTTCCTTGTGCTTCCCATGTCTGTGTGTTGTGTCCAGATGTTGCTTCTCACTGGTGGATTGTAAGATCTTTGGGGCAGGGAACAGTCTTTTATTTATGTTTGTACAGCAACTAGCAGGCTGGGGTCTTGGGCCAACTAAACAGGACCAAAGAATAATAATATAAATACTGTACTACAAACTGTAAATAATAGGAGTAAATGTGCCTAATGAGAAGAAGGCGTGACCCTAATGCTTGCCGTTAGTATAAGTACATAGAATATGGATAAACACAAGTGGCTACTAAAATACTAGTACTGGTGATATGGCTTCTTCTCAAATTACAACTTCTCTGCAGTATATTTTCTTTCCACAGGCAGAATTTTTTTCTGAAGGGTCCGTCTACACAGCAGCGTTATTTCGGACTAACATCTGTTATTCTGAAATAACTATGCGAGTGTCTAATTTCAAAACAATGGGCAGCTTATTCTGGCGTTTGCAAACCTGACTGCATGAGGAATAACTTCTTTTGAAAAAGCTATTTTGGAACAGCAGTAGTGTGGACACTCTGCTGCTGCTATTTCGAAATATCTCCTCCCCAAGGCTATTGAAAGTAATTACTCCCCAGTGCTTCCTGGGGCTCTAAACTGAGGTAGCTCATCCACATTGGGGCAGCCTGCCTTGGACTAATTTACAAGGTTCCCTGTAGTGTAGATGTGCTATTTCAAAATAAGCTATTTTGGAGTATTTCTTCTGGAATAGCTTATTCCAAAATAATCATGCAGTATAGACAAAGCCTAAGATACCCCACATTTCCAGCACAATGTTCTACCACTAGTCATTCATTCATTATTTAGTGTCTGTTTTGGACAAGGTGTACATACTCATTATCAGAGACTTCAGGCAAGTGCTTGTACTAATCACTGTTATATTATTTGTTTTTGATAGTGCACACAATTCGTTAGGTATGTGCTACCCAAACATATGACAAGGCACCAGGCCTAATTACATTTTAGAAAAGATACAAAAGAATGAGAATAAGATTTTGAAGGACTATGTATCAGAGTTGTAACTTTTTAGCCTGAATTGCCTACATTGATTAATTACAAAAAACTAAGATGTTATGCCTGAACATAAAATATTAATTGTATTAAAGAAAAAACTTTCTGCAGAAGAACAAAAGGCATCTGCTATAAATAAACAGCCTCTGATCTCTCTCGCCAATTTTAATTTTTGCATGACAGTGCATTATTATTTATCATGCCTTCATTCGGGGTATCTAAGCAAAGTTGTACTCAAGCTGTGCATGAGCCTTGAACTTAGCCCCACTTTCTTTTCTTCATGTTAATTCATTCACGTTATTGTAATGTTTCAAACCTTTACACAGCTTTAACTCTAAACCAGTGACTACATACCTTTTGACGCACATTGGAGTAGGTGTGCTATTCACACAGAAAAAGGAACTTCTAGCAGCAGATATGGAGAGACCATTTGTACTTAAATCAGTTTGCTTAACTATTCATGTTCTGAATTTCCTTGTTTAGTATTTCAGATATTTCTATGGCTAAAAGCTCACTCTCTCCTCTCCCCACTCTCCCACTGAACCTATTCTGAAGTCATAACGATCATGTCTTTTGAGACATCTATCTGTTTCCCAGGTGCAAGATATGAGATCACAGCTTTGGTACCTTGACTCCCTAGCAGGATCGAAGAGGACAAGAAGATGGGCTGTGATGGAACAAAATCTAACTGAAAAACACCACATCTCTGTTGATAAACCAAGGCTGCAAGAAAAATTATGATGTAACAAATTTAGGGAATTATAGACTCCAATTTTTCTCAGGTTTTAAGTTCCTAATGCCTTTATAAAAATATAGTTGCAAAATATATTACATATTACTATCAAACTAGAACTTTCTAGCTATATCAGGATTAACTAGCAGCTCTGGGGAATAGTAGGGGAAGAGGAATACAATTATTGTGAAAAGAAACCCTTCTCTTAAAGTGATACATTTGACCCTTCAGGGCCTCATCACTATTTTTCTTGAATATAAGTTATGCATTGATAAATAAAAAGGAAGAGATAATAATGTTTAACATTAAGGTTTTAAAAAACAAAACTATTATTATGATCAGTTTAGCATGAAGCACAAAAACTTACTCTCCCAGCAACACAATATAATGTGTCTCACACTAGAGCAATTAATAAAATGAAAGAACTGTTCCTTGCAGATGGATATGGAGGGGAATAATGGAGCAACCCTACACTGAGCTGTCATGCATCAGATACTACATCTGTTATGGAAATCAGTGGTAGTGGGGGCCTTTTGTTCAGGCTAAAGCCCTCCCAATGGGGATTTGGCTGAAGTACATTTTCTTGTTATTAAACATGATTTCTAGCTAGTTGTGAGCAGATGCTACTGCAGCATTTGGAACCAGTAACCAACTTTCAAGTGTGCGACATCCCTTAAAGAGTCTGGTACAGTCTGAAAGACCAAATTCAGTTCAAAGATATGCTCAGTTCAGTTTCTACTTTGCACATGAATGCAGCTGACACCAGATGAGCCTTATGGCCTTCTTGTTGCCAGAGACTACAGAACAATAATACTGACCTTGTTTTCCTGCAACGATCAGAGTATATGTTTTACATTGCCAAACAAAAAGTGAAGCAAAGTCTTTTAAATTCATTTACTAATACTGGATTCCAGAAAAGCCGGGTATTGTTTATTTTGAGTGGGAGTTTTGTAATAAGGAGAGAACAGGCACAAATTTACACTGAGCTTGGTAGATTTTGCTGATCCCAGTGAATTTCACATAGTTCTGCTCTTCCTGCTGTGAGTTTTGTTGAATGGTTCACCAAGCCTTCCCTCCCCCACCACCTATTCATAAATGAAAAACCTTCTTTGTCTCTAGAAACCACTTTAATTCATGAGTCTGTACCATTTCAGCCTCTAATCTTAACAAAATCCTTTTTTATTTCCTCTGAAAATAATATATGAGTTCTAGAGCCTGTTGATCAAGCATACTCCAATTTTAGAGCTAAAAAAAAAAGAAATGGAATAGACATCTGTTCTCTGCACAGGAAAACACATTTTCATCAATAACACTTTCTCTGATAAAAACAGGCAGCAGGTAGGTCAAAATAGTATCAAAATATTTTACTTCCCAACCAAAAATGCACCTTCACAGTGCCTTGTGGTTGGTAACTGAGGGCATGTCTACACTATGTGGAAGATTGACGCTGCCCTGGTCGATCTTCCCGCTACATCAAATTCAGAGGATGCCCCTGTCAGCGCCAGTACTCCTGCTCCTCGCAAGGAGTAAAGCAAGCCGACAGGAAGTTAGCTCCCATTGGCCTACCGCTGTGTGGACAGCCCGGATATGCTTTGCAAGATACGTTAACTCCAGCTAGACAATTTACATAGCTGGAGTTATGTATCTTAATTTGACCTTCCATTATATTGCAGACCAGGCCTAAATGTTTTGTCCCTTCTCTCACATTTACAGAGTCAAACTTTTTGACAAGAGTGCCCAAACTCTTACATTCTTTTTAGAATCTGTCTTATTTTAATCTGGATTCCCCACACTTAACAGATAGTTTCATTTTAATTTGCCATTGCATTTTTAGCTATTCTAAAATATTACGCTCTTGCTTTTACAAGCAGATAGCCTTACCCTGAGATTTGCAGTATTTTTTACAAGTCATAAAAAGGCTCATTATAAAAAGATAACCACAACATTGAGGATCTTTTAGGTTTCAAATCTATTTTTTAAATTACTGGTAAATGATTATTTAAATATATGTAAATTGCATATACGAAACATGGCAAATCATATGTTATGGATGCAGAGCCATTTCTTGAGCTTTTACAATCATTTCCCCCCATTTTGGACTTTGGGAGTTTTGGGGAATTGGAGGGCTGGCAAAATATTTCTAAACAGACTAATTTCAGAACCTGAGTTCCAAGGAACAGTCTTAGGTACCATGTCTACATTAATGAACTTACAGGGGCACAGCTGTAAGATCACTTGTGTAGCCACTCTATGCAGACTGGAGCGAGCTCTCCTGTTGACTAATTAAACCACCTCCAATGAGTGGCAGCAATTTTATGGATGGGAGAGTGTTTATTGCCAACATAGCGCCATGTACACAGACACTTCTGTCGGTGTAATATACATCACTCAGAGAGGTTTTTTTAAACACCCTTGGTGACAGCAGTTATACCAATAAAAAGTGCTAGTGCAGACATTGCTGTAGGCTCCTATAACACTTTGGCACATTTGAAAATGTTACTACTTGTCTGCAATATGGAAGATTTGGAAGTTCAATGGTGGCCAATCAGATTTGTTCTTTCAAGTGTAGTTTTCTCTGTGTAACTGGTTTGTGTACTCCTACTATCTAAATGAGTAGAAATCTTCACATATCTCCTATTAATTGCTAAGGCCATGTCTACACTAGGAAATTATTTTGAACTTACTAAATTCGACTTAATAACTCCCGATTTAACAAATTTGAACTAGTGTGTCCACACTATGGGGAAGCCTCAAAATTAGTCGAAGGCAAGCTCCGTTAATGTGGATGCGCTACCTCAGACTTAGAGCCCCAGGAATCACTGAGGAGTAATTAGTTCAAATTACTCTGGGGAGTAATTATTTCAAAATAGTGATACCGGAGCATCCACACTACCATTATTTTGAATTCACTATTTCCGAATTAGCATTATTCCTGATGAAGAGCAGGAGTACAGATTTCGAATTCTGCAGCCCATTATTTCTAAATAATGGGCTTGGTAGTGTGAATGCTCTGCTTGTAAATTTGAGGAGTATAAAAAGTATTTAAATGGTATTCAGGAACTGGGAATATCAACTAAGCCAGTAAATGGGCATGAAATAATAAGGTGCAGATAATGCAAAACGTATTTGAATTTTCAAAAGCATTTAGCACTGGCCTAACTCTGCTTCCATTGAAGTCAAAGGGCCAGTACTTTGGAATATCACACCTTTTAAGCATAGCCACTTTAGAATAGTCTACTAGGGAAGAGGTGGAAGCTCTTGAGCTGACTAAAAGTAGATGGAAGGAAGCACTAATAATTACATTAGAAAGTGCTGTGTTGCATTGTCAAGAAGATGGGCTAGATAACTTAATAGGCCTTTCTATCATGCAAAGCTTAAGGGGATATATTCTCAGCAAAAGGTGCAGGACTTTAATCATTTACCTGCCTTCAGCATTAGTGACTGAAGTCCTGGATATCAAAAAAAGAATATATATTTCCCTAAATGTTAGACAAACTGCAGGATAAATGACTCACTGTCTGGTTAAAGTAATATATTGAATTTAATTTGGATTTAGTATAGTCGGAAAAATCTTTATGGGTTCATTTTGTAGCCAGTAGCTAAACTGACCTACAACAAAAAGTCTTTCAAAAACTCACCGTAGATCATTGTCTGTGTAGTCATTTTAAAAAAAACACTCTGCCTTGCAGATTTCTAAATTAGATTGGTTTCTCTCTGCTCATATTCAACACGTTGACCTATTCAATAAAATTAATAGGTTTTTAATAATGGGACCGTATTACTTCAGAATTTCATTTATCTTCTTCAAAAAGTATTGTAATGTTTACTTCATGTCCATTCTGTATACAAAACGTTGTATCAAGAGAAATTTATGTTGGAGGGTTGTAGTCCAAACTGATCTACTATTTCATCTTGATCTGGTTCTGTTCTGTTAATCTATTCTTTCTTTTTACAATTCCCACTGTAAGTCAATGATATCTTCTCTCAACACCACAGTAAGCCAAATACAAAACTGTTGTACTTCCATTTTCATCAAAGGTGTTCTATCAGAGATTAATTTGACCAGGTAACTTTTGCAATTTGTTTTGCATGACATTGAAAATCACCTACAATGTAGTAATATTTGTAAATGTTTCCTTCCAGTAGATTCAACATGCTTTGCTTGTGTCTATTTTCTGGCTGTCTCATCCCTAGTATTACCACTGATGATGGAGATCTCTCCTGTTACATGAAAGGTCTGGTCAAACATAGACCCTGCCCATTCCATTGATAGTAACTTATAGCTTCAGTAGACTTTTCTGTTCCTGTGTTTGTTATTGTTATTTACTCCTGGAGAATCATTAACTCAAAGAAATGTGGGGCAGGAAGGGCCTCAGAATGTTATCTAGTCCAGCCCACTGCACTGAGGTAGGATCAAGAATACCTAGACCATCCCTGACAGATGTTTGTCTAATGTATCCTTTAAAACTTCCAGTGATGGGGGATCTCATAACCTCCCTTAGTAATATATTTCTACACTTAGTTATCATTAAGTTTTTTTCTTATACCTACCTTTAAAATCCCTTCCTACGCATTAAACTAGTCTTGTCTTGTCCTATCTTCAAATCAACTGCTGCTCAAAGTCCAGAAACACACAGTTTCACAACAGCACCAAAGCATTGTCTCAGCCAGAATTCAAGTTTGAGCTGAAATTCTCAGGCAGCAGAGTTATTAGAAGTTTACATCCTGGGGGCTATAATGAAAAACCAAAGACTTATGAATTATATACCAAATACCATAACTGTGTTCAACAATGTGACCTATTTAAAATGTCCCTATATCAGTTCTCATACATTTCCTAAATATTAAGTTTTAAATTTCTCTGTTTTTAGCAAAATCTACTTGAAGTCACACTTAATAATTGACATATTTTGTACATAAGGTCTAAATTCTTATGAATTAATAGAGCACATTTTTTAGTCTGACTGAACTCTGCTAAACATAAGGTAAAGGGGAGTGGGCTTTGAGATGGCTGACCATCTGCATGATAGCTTGGTCAAAATCTGATGATAATGGTCCATAAAGGGCAATTACACACCCTGAAAATGCATGTATTAACTACAGTGAATATTTTGTACTTTTAAATATGTAAGCAGGGACTTTTCTGATAAAACTTCTAGTAACTGGTTTTGGAGCCATTGTTTTATGTGAAAATCAGACGAGAAGGGTAACTGAATATAACATTTACAAATTAGATAAATCGTATACATTACATTGAAGATTTATTCTCAAGATGAATGGTGGTGAATTTTATGTGTAAATGGAGTCTGGCTTTTATGCAGCTGAGTGTTTTTGGAACTAATGTATGTCTGAAATTCTTTCCTGGAGACACAGATTTATTTCATTTCTTTAAAAAAAAAAATAGGTCATTTTAGTGTCCATGAAAGTGAGGGAGTAAGAACAGCAGACAGTGCACAAATTCTTCTGCACAGTTCTGCCCATGAACTGTAATCTTAACCTGAAAGCACCTTGCATTCCCAGGAATGGGGCTCTTTGAGCGAGATTAGCAATTGAAATCTCACAGGAATTCAGTAAGGAAAATGCTGAAAATCCACCAGATTCATTTTCACTTGTATCCTGCATGAGTGAAACCTGAGCCCAGGTACCCAGAGGAGAAAAACTAACGCATTAGCTCACTACTTTTCCCCCTACCTCTCAGAAAGGAAACAAATAACAATCCTCTCACACTGCCAAAAAACCCCTCTATTCTAAGGAGATATTTAATCCTCAAGCATTAATAGGTTCAGGTGAGCCACTATTTTCAAACCTGCCTCCCTTTGCTAGAATGACTTCCAACCAAATTACTGGACGAAGATCTACTTCTTCCTAGGGAGCTTGCCTTTAAAGTCTGCTATGTTTCTCACTAGCGCCGTCACTTCAAATTAAAATGTGGTAAGTGCTAAACGCATGTGATTCAGAGACTTAGGCTACGTCTAGACTGCAAGCTTCTTTCAGAATAAGCTTTTCCGGAAGAGATCTTCTGGAAAAGCTTATTTCGAAGGAGAGCATCCAGACGCAAAAAGCTCAGCAAAATAGCAATGTGCTTTTTTGAAAGATAAAGTCCACACTGATTGGACGCTGTCTTATATTTAAGGCCACCCGGAACCAGTTCCGGCAGGTCATTAGATCAGCAGTTGCTGCCAGGTGCTATTGCTTAAGGCTAGCTGAGATGCGTGCGTAAAGGGACCCCCAAGACAGCTGTTTCTCACTTCTGCTGCTTGCTTGCCTACCTCTGTGAGGGACAGCAAAGCATTTGCAATGTGTGCTCTGGCTACCCTTCCTTTGGACACCACAGCATACTCCTTGCCATGGAGCTGGAGCTGCCTCTTGGCATGCGATGACCCCACATGCCATGCTGCAGTTTCTGCAGCAGTTTGTGCAGGCTGCCTTCATGGTCCAGCAGGAACTCGACTCAGAGCTCATCCTCAAGACCCTCTGCCTGTGCACAGGAGCAAGGCCCTTGCAACTGCACCCCACAGTGGAGAGATGGTTCTGGAGCTGGACACCAGTTCCGACGGGTGGGAACAACTGGTGATGGAGCGGTGGGGCAACTAGCAGTGGTGCCAAAACTTCCACATGAGGAAGGCCAGCTTCATGGAGCTGTGTGCCTGGCTCACCCCTGCCTTCAGACGACGGGACACCCAGATGCGACCCACTATCCCCATGAAGAAGCAGTTTGCCATTGCCGTCTGGAAGCTCACGACACCAGACAATTACGGGTCTGTGGGCAACCAGTCTGGCGTGGAAAAGTCCACCATCAGGGCCCTCCTCATGGAGGTAAGGCACATTCAGGCTGCAGTCCCTGGAGATGGGGGGGGGGAGCGGAATACTGGAAAGGGGGACCCTAGGCAAAGTGGGGTGGGGTGGGCTGGGGGTGCCAAAGGCTCAGGCACCCCCTCTAATTCTCTGTTTTGTGTGTTTCTTTGTCTCCTTCTGCAGGTGGTGATGGCCATCAACTCTGTCCTGCTGCAAAGGGTCATCCGCCTGGAAGACCTGGACCCTATTGTCACTGGATTTGCCGCTCTGGGCTTCCCCAACTGTGGGGGAGCCATAGATGGAATCCACTTCCCCATCCGCGTACCACAACATCAAGCTGCCCAGTACATTAACTGCAAGGGCTATTTTTCAGTGGTGCTGCAGGTGCTGGTCAACCACCGTGGACAGTTTATGGACATTTTTGTCAGGTGATTAGGGAGGGATCATAATGCCCGCATTTTCAGGAATTCCAGCCTTTACTAGAAGCTGGAACCTGGCACATTCTTCCCCCAGCGCAACATCATGGTTGAGGATGTTGAGAAGCCACTGGGCATCGTGGGGAATGTAGCCTACCCCCTCATGCTGTGGTTCATGAAGCCCTATACCGGCCACCTGGACCCGAGCAGGGACCATTTCAATGCCTGCCTGGGCAGGGCCCGCATCCAGGTGGAATGCGCCTTCGGATGTTTGAAGGCAAGGTTCAGGTGCCTCCTGACCCACCTGGATGTCGGGGAGCACAACATCCCCCAGGTGATCTTGGCCTATTGTGTTCTCCACAACATTGTGGAGAGCAAGGGGGATGCCTTCCTTCCATTATGTGGGGGTAGAGGCCAGCCGGGATGGAAGGGCCTTTGGGTAGCCATGCACAGCTGCCATCCGCCAGGCCCATCAAGTGAGGGTGCGCATCCGGGAGGCCGTGAGGATTTTCTCTGAAGGATCCTAGTAACTCATCCCAGGGCTTCCCCACTAGGGGCCTGTGCCTTGCCCCCCTATGCCTTTCCCACAAAACTCCTCTCTTCCTCCCTTCCCTGTACAGTCAATAAATACAACAGTTTGTGTTCAACCAAAATCTTCGTATTTTTTTTATATCAAAAGTAACTGGGGAGGAGAGGGGCTCAGAACCTGGATAGAGGGAGGCAGGAGCGGAGCTCAGAGCTGGGGCTGGGAGTGCTGTATGGTGCAGCTGGAAGTTCTTCTTCAGGTTCAGGGACCTCAGTGACCTCGGGGGGGGGGGAAAGAAAGGGGGGCTGGAGCGAGGTCAGGCATGGCGAGGGAGGGGAGGCTGGCATGGTGGGAGAGGGCGGCAGGGACAGGGACAGGAGCCGGGTATGCCATCATCTCCCGGATGGTGGCACACATGTTGCGGTCCTGCTGCACCAGCTCAGTCCACATTTGAGCCACCCACTGGGCATCATCCTGGACCTTCTGGGCCATGGTCTGCTGCATGTCCTGGAGGACACCCACCTGTTCCCTCATGAGGTCCTCCTGGACCCTCCGGCTCTTGCAGCTCCTCTAGGTTCAGGTGGCTGGCTCACCTGCAGGTGATCGCCCCTCAGTCATGACTGGTCCAGCTGTGAAGAATAAAGAGGGAGAGGTGGTCAGTCATCCATGCAGACACTGTCCCTGAGCCCTTGCCCTCCTCTGTGAGCTGCAAGCAACAATCCTCAGGGAACAGGATGGTGAAGGACCGGGAGCAAGGCCCTGTGTGGCCTGGACAGTGGGCCCTGCCTCACGGGGGCCCAGAGGTGCCAAGGGAACCATGCTTCCCCCTGCCACTGCATCCCTCAAGCGGGCAGGCATGCCCATATGCGGCACTCCTGAGTCTGTATATGGGCATGCATGCCAACTTGTCCCCAGCCTGCTTCCAGTGGTGGCTGGGGGTGGGAGGACATCGCCCCCGTGAGGGCGTTCCCCCCCCCCCCGGATCAGACATGTGTGTTGCCCCCCTAGAGCCTGTGAGCAGGAGCCCGGGCCTGTTCCGGAGCTGCTTTGTGGGCCTGCATGGGGCAGACTAGCACTGCATGTGCATCCACATGCACAGACTGCAGTGCAAGGGCCAGGCCGAGAAGGCCGAGCAATGATCACACCTCAGCTCCTCAGTGCCTGCCTCCCCCACCCTGTGTGTATGAAAACCTAAGAGCACTCACCTGATGATTCCTCCCCAGCCTCAGAGGATGCCTGGGAGACGTCCAGGCCCTGGGGTACTGGCTCCAGGCTGAGGGTGACAGCACTGGCCGTGTCTTCCTCCTCCTCCAACTCAGCGTCCTCTTCCTCCTCATCATCAGCTAGGACCCCCGGGCAGGTGACAATGGGCATCTCCAGCCCTGAGTCCACAACCATGGGTGGGGAAGGGGCCGCCCTGACCCCCAGGATGCAGTGCAGCTTGTTGAAGTAGGGACAGCAGTGTCTTTCTGCCCTGGAGCGAGAGCTGTGCTCCCTGGACCTGGTGTAGCCCTGCCGCAGCTCCTTGACCTTGCTCCTGACGTGCTCAAGGCTCCTGGGGTGGTGGCCCCTCACTGCCAGGGCTTCAGCCATCCAGCCGTGGATGTTGGCTTTGTGCCGTCTGGAGTGGAGAACCTGGAGGGTCTCCTCTTCACCCCATACGTCCAGGAGGGCCATCTCCACGCCAGACCACGATGGCGCACACCTTTTTGTGCCCCTAGCAGGGTCCTGGGAACCCTGGGCATGCTCCCTATGAGGGCCAGTGGGCTCTCGGGTGGCTTGAGGCTGGGCCATGGGTGCCAAGGAGTGTAGCAGTGTGAGCTGTGCGGTGAGGTGCAGCTCCCAGAGCTGGCTTCCTGCCACAAGCCTTGTCCCGGGTGCCTGCATCTTTAAGAGCTGCTAGGAGACAGGAACTATAGTATTGTAATGAGTTTGAATGGAATGGCCAGCAGGGCACCTGTGCTATTTCCTGGAGGCCTCTTTTTTCAACACAAGTCCCTCTTCCACGTCCCCACACGCCTTTTTCCAAAAAAGCGTTTTTGGAAAGGTATTCTTCCTCATAGAAAGACGTTTACTGCCATCGGGAAACTCCCTCCATTCTTTCAACGTTCCATTATTGATATTTTATTTTTATCAGGAGCTTGTTTTTGGCTTTAAGTTTAAAGAACGTTCAGTATATCAAGATACACACACAACTCCCTTGCAAAACTCCCATTAGCTATTCCTGTTTGCTAGCTCCTCTAGTCATACATGGCATGTATACACAGAAGGGCAAAAGTCAAATTAAACTACACAATTTCAGCTATGTCAAATGCATAGCTGAAGTCAAAGTAGCTTATTTCAGCTTTTGGCACTGTCTTCACAGAAGGAGGCCAAAGGAAGAACAACTCTTCCTTTGACTTCCCTCACTCCTTGTGAAATGAGGGTTACAGGAGTTGGAGTAAGAAGTCTTCCAGCTCGTCATTATTTTGAAATAATGGCTTGTGTAGATGTGTTCTTTGTTATTTCAGAATAACGTTAATTATTCCAAAATAACGCTGCTGTGTAGATATGCCCTTAGGCTTTTTAAAGCCCTGGTCAGAGTAGCTCCCCCCTCTTGGTTAAGGGTTTATGGATTCTGAAAGGCTCATTAAGAAGCTCTCAACCTTGTTTAGCAGGCTGCTAGGCTCAGCACACGGACCTCAAACAAACAGACTACACGGTATATTTGGGTATGTCTACACTACAAAGGTAATTCAAATTAACAGCCGTTAGTTCGAATTAACTTTAATAGGGGCTACACATACAAACTGCTAGTTCGAGTTTAAATCGAACTAGCGGAGCGCTTAATTAGAACTAGATAAACCTCATTCTATGAGGAGTAACGCCTAGTTCGAATTAAGTAGTTCGAATTAAGGGCTGTGTAGCCACTTAATTCAAACTAGCTGGAGGCTAGCCCTTCCCAGGTTGCCCTGGTGGCCACTCTGGGCCTAACCAGGGAAACACTTCTGCCCCCCTCCTAGCCCCGGAGCCCTTAAAGGGGCACAGTCTGGCTACAGTGCTTGTGCCAGTTGCCAGCACCCAGCCAGCAGACCCTGCACCTGGCACAGCATGAGCCAGCCACCCGCTGCCACCCAGCCCTCCGCCTCTTCCTAGGACCAGGCTGGCAGCTCCCAGGAGCCTGCCCGGGGCCGCAAGAGGCAGGCGCCCGCCTGGTCTAGTGCGGAGATGATGGGGGGAGGTTGGAGGCCTCATCGAGGTTTGGGGGGAGGCCTCCAACGTCCATGATCTCCGCACTAGCCACAGAAACATGGCCGCCTATAGCCGCATGGCTGCCAGCCTGGCCACCAGAGGCCACATGTGAACCCAGGAGCAGGTCTGCATGAAAATCAAGTTGGTCCAGTGAGACCCCCGACCCTGAGCTTAGAACATAAGAATGGCCGTACTGGGTCAGACCAAAGGTCCATCTAGCCCAGTACCCTGTCTGCCGACAGAGGCCAACACCAGGTACCCCGGAGGGAATGGACCGAAGACAATGATCAAGCGATTTGTCTCGTGCCATCCATCTCCAGCCTTCAACAAACAGAGGCCAGGGACACCATTCCTACCCCCGGCTAACAGCACTCCATGGACCCAACCTCCATGAATTTATCTAATTTCTCTTTAAACTCTGTTATAGTTCTAGCCTTCACAGCCTCCTGTGGCAAGGAGTTCCACAGGTTGACTATGTACTGTGTGAAGAAGAAGAACTTTCGCTTATTAGTTTTAAACCTGCTGCCCATTAATTTCATTTGGTGTCCTCTAGTCCTTATATTATGGGAACTAATGAAGAACTTTTCTTTATTCACCCTCTCCACACCACTCATGATTTTATAGACCTCTATCATATCCCTCCTCAGTCTCCTCTTTTCTAAGCTGAAAAGTCCTAGTCTCTTTAGCCTCTCTTCATATGGGACCTGTTCCAAACCCCTAATCATTTTAGTTGCCCTTTTCTGAACCCTTTCCAAGGCCAAAATATCTTTTTTGAGGTGAGGAGACCACATCTGTACACAGTACTGAAGATATGGCGTACCATAATTTTATACTTCCCCTCCTCCTTCTTCCCCTGGCTTCCCCCTTCCAGCTCCCTCCTCCCAGGTTTCCCCCTCCCCTCTCCCACCCTCTCTCTTCCCCTCTCCCACCTCCTTTTCCCAGTCTCCCCAGAGGTTAATTCCCCCCCACACACACACACACAGTTTTGTTCAATAAAGAGAGTTTCTATTTTTGAACACACGTGTCCTTTATTTTTTACATCAGGAAGAGGGGCTAGGGAGGGGTAAGTGGAAGGAGGTGAGGGAAGAATGGGGCACGAGCCCCCGATGGGGAGGACTGGGGTGGCTCTGCGGACTCCTCAGGGTGGAAGCTCTCCTGCAGGGCCTCCTGGATCCTGACAGCCCCCCAATTGACCCCCCTGAATGGCAGCCTGCGGCAAGCGCAGCCGGGCTGATGGCCGAGTGCTGTGATGTGCCAAGTGTGGGCACTCAGGGCACTCCAAGACAGGACTGCTTTGCTGTCCCTCATCGAGTTAGACAAGCAAGCGGGGAACCCTGAGAACTGTCTGTCCGGGGTGGGGGTCGGGTCCCTTTAAGCACAGCCCTCGGCTAGCCTGAGGCAGCAGCTCCACACTCTAATCCTAACCTGATGCCCTGCCGGCACTGGTTCCGGCTAGCTTTAACTTCGGTTCAGGGTCCACTCAATGTGGACATGCTAGTTCGAATTAGCAAAACACTAATTCGAATTAGTTTTTAGGTCTAGATGCACTAATTCGAATTAGCTTATTTCGAATTAACTAATTCGAATTAAGTTAGTTCGAATTAGTGATGTAGTGTAGACATACCCTTTCAGTCAAACATCAAGCACACCATAAACACCAACACACATACTATAGACCAGTGTTTCTCAAACTGTGCTCTGCAGAGCCCCAGGGCTCCACAAGACATCTCCAGGGGCTCCACAAGGTTGACAAACTGGAAACATCAGTAGGTACAACACATACAGTCATTGGACCGCTGGGGTTCTGCATAAATTTTTACGCATGTAAAGGGCTCCGGAGCCCAAAAAGTTTGAGAATCGCTGCTATAGACAAACAAACTTAGGTCATGTAAACCTCAAGGTCATGTACTCAATCCTCCCTTTGGGAGAATTCTCTCACAAAACTCCCGTTAGCCACTCCAGTCCACTAGCTAAAATATACAAAAGAGGCCACTGATGCCTTATTTGAAACACCACATTTCAGAAATGCTTTTCATCTGCAACTGAAGTCAGTGAGAGTGTGGTGGTTCTTCGGGTACCCAGAACTTTGAGTCACCTTGTTCCTCCTCCAGCAAGAGAGAGATACTTGCTAATCCTTATTTGGATGTAGTCACCCAGACAATCCCCTCAAGGCTATTGTCATGCTATCAGTATCGTCCTGTCAGTGTCGTCTGGTCAGGGTTCTCACGGTTGTCCCGGTGCGCTCCTGACAGGACCTCTACTCCATCAGTGATGATAAACTTTTGGCTGTGTGCGTCAATGGCAGTGCTCCCTTTATCTAGAGTGTTAGACCCCATGCACTTGGGTCAACCCAGGAGACCTCAGAGAGCCCCCGAAAACCACAGGTGCAGGCAAGGGTAAAATCATCAAGCAGGTTTATTGTCAAATGTGATGCAGTAACAGTTGTTAGCAGAAATTCTCAACACCAAACCACTGTGCATTTGGCACGCGTTGACAATGTACCAACACATAGCAGGCCTATTACCAAATAACAGATATTAACAGGGGTTAGTAAGCCACTGTGCATTCTGTAAGTGTCGGCATTGACACCTGCCGATTCAGGTGCACCCCTCTCCCCCAAGTCGGTTGGAGCGTACCCTTTGCGGTGTCCTTTTATAGCCAGGTACAAACAACTTACATCACTTCTTTACGTACAAGGTTGCCACCCTCTGCTGCCTAGTTACCACCCCTCACCTTATGGAAGGGGGGCTTACTTACTATCCTTCATGCTGTCAATCTTGACCCGGTCCTGAACCTAGGTCAATATGTGCATTCAGTTTTGGGGAGTCTTTGTACCAACACATTTCTTATTAAGATGTTCCGCTAGTCCCCTTTGGCTTACAGTCTGTACCCAGTGCCTCCCTGTGTCCTTCCATGCTCCACCTAACTTACACAATTACACAATTATCAGTAGGGCCTCTTTATTGGCTCCTGTGTTACTGAACAAAAGTCTTGCTCACTAGATTGCAGGCCTGTTGCTGTTTTCATGTTATAGGCCTCTATTCAGGCCTGTGAACCCTCAACTTACTACAGCTATTTTATCCCTTACTTTGCTTTACAGGTTAACAATAGATGCAACCCATCCCTCAAGCCCTTTTGAAGCATTTGCCTGTGATATCCACCCCTTGTAACTGGCTACTAACAAAAATACCAAATTTGCTTTGTCTGCCTTGGATTAGATTTTTTAGGAACATATTTCAGAATAATTATACATAACTTCATAGAAACACATTTCACACTGCTACTAGTGACTAGTATGACCCCAGTTTTTATTGAAGACCTCACATGACATTCTTTATGACTAAATAATATGAAAGAAGTATGCTAGAAGTAGTTTTTTCAGCCTGTCAGGAGTAACTGTTACAGAACAATGACCCCTTTACCAGTTGCAAGTGAGGAGCTCTTGCAAGTGTGACATAGTTACTCTATGAGCCCTGGTCTACACTATGGCGTTATTTCAGAATACCCCACCCCCCAAGGTCAAATTTATAACATTAATAACATTACCAAGCCTGTTATTTTGAAATAACCAGCCACGTAGGGTGCATCTACACTGCACCGTTATTTCGAGATAACTAGCGTTATTTCAAAATAACAATGTGAGCATCTACACAGCCATTCCATTATTATTTCAAAATAATGGGCAGCTTATTCCAAAATCTGTAAATCTCATTCTGCGAGGAATAACACCTATTCCAAAATAGCTATTTTGAAATAAGGGGTGTGTAGATGCTCCACTGATGCTATTTTGAAATAGCTCCTCACTAGGGCCAGTCTAAGTTATTCCTCCCCAGTGCCTCCTGGGGCTCTAAATCGAGATACATGTCTGCATTAGGGAAGCCTGCCTTGGACTAATTTTGAGGCTTCCCTGCAGTGTAGATGTGCTATTTTGAAATAAGCTATTTTGGAGTATTTCTTCCGAAATAGTTTATTTCAGAATAAGCATGCTATGTAGGTGTACCCTTATTTCGAAATCTATACTGCTGCTTTCCTGGGGGAATAATGCTAAGTTTGAAATAGTTATTTTGAAATAGCGTTAGTGTGGATACTTTAGTACCTCTATTTTGAAATAAGTACTCCCCAGAGTAATTTGAACTAATTACTCCCCAGTGCTTCCTGGGGCTCTATTGAGGTAGTGTATCCACGTTAACGGAGCCTGCCTAGGACTAATTTTGAGGCTTCCCTATAGTGGGGACATGTTATTTCGATTTTGTAAAATCGCGAGTTAAGTTGAATTTAGTTATTTTGAAATAATTTCCTAGTATATATACGTCCTGATTGACTAATTTTCTTGCTGATTACTCTAAATGATCTTTGAGTACTTAATATCAATTTTGGTCACTATTAGCTTTGTTTACTAGAAGGGAATCTCATTGGTGTATAAAGAATGGAGGAAAGAAAGTCACACCAATTGAGGAAAATGTAGCCAATATTTAGGAATGCTGACTAAGTAAAAACAATCAAAAATTCTTGGTATACAGTGAATTCTTTCATAAAAGATCTTTTTTACAGGGATAGAGAGGAAGGGGATGAATAGAGAAGAAACTGACAAGGAAGACTTGAGATATTTTGGATACTATGCAAGTATCCTAATTTAAATTGGAAAAGAAGGTTGTGCATTCCTGAGGTTATTAGTACAGGAAGCAATTGTATCTGTATAGATGAAAGCTGGTCAAAGGTTTTGGTAGTCAGACAGTGAGTTCTGACATCAGTTAAAAAGATGAAAAACACATAATCTATTCAAAATTATTTTTTCCTAGATATCCGACTATTAAAATTCCAGGATTAGAATTTCAGAGAGAAATAAAATATTTTTCTGTCAAAATACTGCCATCCATCTGCTTTTGATGAGAGTAGGTACTCTCAGGGGATTGAAAACACATTGACAGTTCACAGGGCAAAATGAGGAAAATCAATCTACATCATCCCTGAAAACCAAAGTGAAGAAAAGCCACTGATCTTGGGAACTGACACCAAAGACATATTGTACCATTGTGTTAATGAACCTAGGCCAACATTCTCAGACTTGGTCATCTAAAGTTAATATCTCTGAAAATTGTGAGCTTTTGCTGCCTAAGAACTCTTCCTCCCAAGATCAGAAAAATGCATAAATAAATTTAAAATAAGGAATTGTAAAATTATAGTCCACAGGTGTTAGTCCCCGTGTTTATGTCTAACTCCCGGCATAAATGTTTGTTATTTAAACTGCTTGTTTTAAATGGGAATTATAAATACTCGGCCTCTCTTAAAATCATGCCATTGAGTTAGGTGCTTAAATATGGATTTAGATGCCTTGCTTTAAACAACTAAGTTTGAAAATATTGGCCTAAGTTCATGATCAATGTAAATATTATACTGCATTATTTAAGGAATAATATAGATCGTGCTATTAAAGATTGCCTTATAACTCATGCCAGCAAAGTTAAGGTCACAAGCTTAACCTTAACTTCAGCATCTCCTGATTTTGAGAGCTTAACTGTATTGACTTAAGTTTGCCTTTTAATGGAGAGAGGGGTTTTTTATTTTATATGTATTTATTTTTACATTGTATGTCATTAATCTTTATTTTTACATAAATCACAGATAATGATCAGTAATTAGCTTTTACCATGTGAGTTGATATGCACCAACATAGCTTATTCTACAACCATGATGGGAACCCTGGATGGCCCATCGGGGTTCTATGTGTGGCCTGTGAGACATTTTGTTTACCATTGCCCAGGTGCACAGTTGCCAGATTCTGCTGGTTTCCATCTGAGTAATTTTTTTTCCTACTGGTATTACTAAAGTGACATGCATGTAAAGCAGGGCACATGAATTAAGGTGCATGCTGATTGCACACAACATTGACTGTGAGAGCCATGCACTCCCTCTGCGTCCAATCAAAGAGCTGCTGCAGTTCAATTGGTACACTCTAGGTACACAGGCACAGTTAGCAAACCTATCCTAGCCTAAGAGACTGACTTGATTATGACAATCTTGTGGCCCACTGAGATGAAGGAGGGCTGCTCATGTGGCCCGCTCACTATCCTAGGTTGCTCATCACTGTTCTACGAGCGAAAGAGCTAGTATGCAATTGAGTACGTGAAGAAGGAGCTGTGCAGAAAACTGAAGAATGAAGGACTCCATGACAATATAGAATACTACAACATCACAAATGGTCAACATATGTCTGATCAAGCATTAAAAGCTTGAGAGATGTTTTTAGAAAAGTCAGACATATAAGTAGACAAGCACCCTAGTAGGTCATACCCATGATGTGACTCACTTACACAGCATGTAACTCAAGCCTGAAAAAATGATCTTGTGAGTCAGCGTTACTGAGGAACACTGCATTCATTTCTTCATTTTGCAAGACTGATATTTTCTTAAGCACATCCTATAGTACTTTAAGAGACTTTCTGTTAGCCCTAACCAGGATTACCACCATCATCTTTGGTATTTTCTCTAGGTGTTATTTATGGCTGATTCCACACCCCTCATGACCTTAAAATTCACCTACCTTCCAGACCATGGTTAGGGAAAATACTTCACACTGCAAGACTCTTGACTCAGGTAGTCTCTAGCGCTACAAAGTAACTACTCTGTAAGCACTATTAACTGTGACTTACTACATCTGCAGCTGCATATATTCTAGAGTAATTTTTCCCTCTGTCTGCCATGTGAAAGACCCATCAACCAATTACCTGCTGCAGCACCAGCAGCAGGATAGATGGAAGTAGCAATTTCTCCTTGGTAGTTAAATGAATTTCAGCAAGGACAGCAGTAGTCACAGATTCTGTTGATGTATTTGGAATGTATCATGCTAGCTGAACTATTCCAAGCTATTACTCACTGGTGAAAGTGACTTTCAGGTTGATAAATACAATGCAGCTTACACCATGCACATAAGGACAAAAATATAAGGCCAAACCCCTGCTGAGGTAAATAAGTCTAGTTTCATTGTCTACATCAATTTAAATCCAACTGAGAGGGTCTGGCCTGCAAATTTTAATCTTGAAACTAAAACTCTTACATAAAGGTGCATTTTGACAATCTTTCTCTTTCAGGATATTTGTACAGCTCATGATTTTGTGATGATAAACATCATACAAACAACACTGTGCATTTAGCATTTGTAAAAACTGACATTCATTTGTGTTTATAATCCATATTTATGTCTCAAATGCACCAGTGCATTTGCTATATATTAATAAAGTCGTTCATCTGCATAGAAACTCTGTTCTTTGTCACAATTAGATGTTCAACATTTATGAATAAAAATCTACTTTAATTATAGTAAGTGTACCATTGTTTTTATTTATTTATTGGCTCCTTCAAATGAAACACCCACAGAGCCTTTGATATGCTCCCAGGGGTGCTGTTATACTTCGTAAACATTAACTACTGGGTGTTCTGTAAAAAAACCAGTACTACATAGGGAGACAAAAGACTACCATGATAATTGTTTCATTACTTATCCACAGAAAATATATATTAAAAAAAGCAAACCAATAAAAACTCTTGTCCTATTAATCACTGCTGGAGCTAATTTTTATTTTCTATTATTTTAGACATTTATTTCTGTTATTTTAGGATGATTGAAAACAAGAGAGGATACAGACTCCCGATTCAATGGGTGCACTATACTAAACTCTTGCATTTGATTTTGAGTTGCAGGCAAGGGGAGCGCCAATCATACATAGCACCTTCTGGCTCAGTACCTTCTGTCCCAAGTACCCAGTGCAGGTTCTCATAAAGGTCCCTAATCCTAGCCCAGTGTGGAGGCAGACCCCAGTGGTGAGGGAAGAAGCTAGAGAGTAAGTATGCCCCATACTTACCCACAGAGGCAGCTCTTGTCCCAGAGACAGAGCCCACACCCCATTCTCAGCATTGTTGGCACATGGGGCTAAGCACTACTCACACTTGGCACTCTTGGGTCTTGCTTTAGCTGGGGAGCAGAGGAGACCTGGCTGACAGGGAAGCTGGAGGCTTCCTGAAACAGGGCAGTGCTGGAAAAAGGAAGGCAGAGCTGGGGAGCTATTGCCTGACCTCACTCCCAGACTGCGGGTCCTGAGGCAAGGCCTGAGTGTATTAAGGCTGTAGGGAAACAGCCAGAATAGGGAAAGGCAGCAGATCCATACCCCCTTGCCAATGATGAGTGGCCCTGAGGTAAGGGGCTAGATGATGACTGGCTTTATGATTTCTGTGGGGGCAGATGAATCTATGAACCCTGCTAAAGCTGATTTAAATTCATATTAAAGCAAGGGTCATAGTCCCCTTGATTATGAAAGATCTCTGCTCTTGAAAGCTTGAGTGCTTGTAGGTTTTTAATGACTAACCTGGTATTCAGAGAACAGAAGGAACTGAGGAGTTTCTTCAAGGGAGCAGGTCACTAGTAGAAGGAAGGCGCTTTTATTGGGTTTCACAATACATCCTGCTGTTGGAGGATGACAGCTAGTGGCCTGGTGATTTCATCCTGAAATATTTTCTGTGGAAAGAGGTGCTGGTGGACTCCCTCATTGGTCTCTCCTGCTGGAGAAAGGAAGTGCAGTTTGATAATGGCTTCACTTTCTTCTGCTCCACCCACACACTTCCTGCACCTCCTCATGAATTTGTGCCATCAGTGGCCATATGCCCTGTTGCATCAGTATTTGGTGGCACTCACGCAATCATATGCAATGTGCAAAATGTACTTGCTAATGTAAGTGAAGCGGCTCTGTGACAGGGTGTCTGCCTTGCCCTGGCCCTTTAAGGGTTAAAACACAGCCCCAAAAGAGGACTGAGGCTGTGGAGCCCACAGCTGAGGCAGATACATTCAATTAGGACCCAGCTGGGGCTGTATAAATAGGGGCTCATGGAGGAACAGAGGAGAACTCTTGCTCTAGCTGGAGAGTAGGAGGAACTTGGCTGCTAGGGAAACTGAAGGCTTCCTGAACCAGAGCAGTGCTGGGAAGAGGCAGGCAGGGCTGAGGAGCTTTGGCTTGCCCTTACTCCTAAGTGGCAGGGCATGAGGCAAGGCCTCAGAATACTAGGGCTGTAGATAGAGCAATGCTGGGAAAAGGCAGGCAGAGCTGGGGAGCTCTGGCCTGTTCTCACTTCCAGGCAGCAGAGCTTGAGGCAAGGCCTGAGTGTACTAAAGCTGCAGGAAAGCAGCCAGGATAGGGAAAGGCAGCAGGTCCACACCCCTTTGCTAATGATGAGTGGCCATTTCAGACTGCAGTTTGCCCCTGAAGTAAGGGGCTAGGTGACTGGCAGTGGGTCCTGGAAGCAAGATGGGTGTAAGGGGAGGGGGGGCTGAGGGTTCCCTGGGAGTGGAGGATCTCAGAATGCAGGGGCACTGACCTATGATGGTACGGGCAGGCATGACATTAGCTGAAAGGGGTGCTCCAGGGCCAAAGAGTTGATTCCCAAAGCAACCAGCAGGAGGCACCATGGGGGTAAGTGCCTGCTCCATGACTGGCCTTCTCACAAAGCTAACATGACCATGAAGTCAGACATTAGGAAAAAGTAACTCCCTAGTCACGGGACAGGTGGGCTAGTGTGGAGAGAAGGTGCTGGAGAAATTGTTGCCTGTGGATTAGATAGGAGAATGCAGAGCGAAGGTGTAATGTGTTCCCTGTTTAGGATACAGGTCAGTAAGCAGGCATCAATGTTCTGTGCTGGCTGAAGTAGTTAGTCACCGGAATTCACTGATGTATTTAAAAGAGAAGGAGACAAACCCAGCACGAGTGAGAGCAGAACAAATCACAAGCTTTCAGCTAAGCACAGCTGGGGGGAAAATCTCCAATTACTCCTGGCCACCACTGATCTCAGGACACTGAGCAGCATCCAAGGCTCCAGCAGAGGTACTGAGGCAGCTTACCTCAACATATCATAATATCCTCCCTTGGATATCATAATAGAACATGTGAGGTAGGGCTTCAGATTGAAAACTGATGGGCTACGTCTAGACTGGCATCATTTTCCGCAAATGCTTTTAACGGAAAAGTTTTCCATTAAAAGCATTTGCGGAAAAGAGTATCTAGATTGGCACAGACGCTTTTCCGCAAAAGCACTTTTTGCGGAAAAGCGTCTGTGCCAGTCTAGACGTGCTTTTGCGCAAAAAAGCCCCGATCGCCATTTTTGTGATCGGGGCTTTTTTGCGCAAAACAAATCTGAGCTGTCTACACTGGCCCTTTTGCGCAAAAGCTTCATGCAAAAAGGACTTTTGCCCAAACGGGAGCAGCATAGTATTTCCGCAAGAACACTGACAATCTTACATGAGATCGTCAGTGTTCTTGCGGAAATTCAAGCGGCCAGTGTAGACAGCTGGCAAGTTTTTCCGGAAAAGCGGCTGATTTTTCCGGAAAAACTTGCCAGTCTAGACACAGCCATGGTGTGTTTTGCACAGTAAGTGAGAAGAGTGAAGCACTCCTCCAGTACATTCAATGACAATCTAACCATAAGCCAAGACATAAGGCTGTCACATACATTTCATTTGAAGGTGTCATCAAATGTATTTGGCTGCTTTCATTTCTCCTGTTGTCCATGAACTATTAATGGCAAGGCAATCATTAATGATCATAGTAGACAAGTGATATTTGAAGCTAGTATATTATGTGACAAATCAGTGGTGCACTGTGACCTATGATTTTACTAATAATTTGAACTATACTAGTTGGTCACCATGCAGAGGGCCAGATTTTGTGCTCATTTACACCAGGGTTAATCAAATTACTCTAAATCAACACTGGTATAACTGAGGGCACACATTAGTACAAATGACAGATCTCAAGCTATGGTCATTTTAAAAGGCATCAGTTGTTCTAGACACTGCAAGGAGAAAAACAAGATATAAGGAATGTAGTTCAACTGGGCTGCAATTTTATTAAATAACATATCTGGGAACTATTCAGCACAGGATGCCCTCCCTTTGTAATTTATTTCACATGGATGGTGGGCTTCCCTCAACTCCCCAACACTGTTAACCTGATCCCAACACCATTAGGGTCTGTCTACACTGCATCATAACTCGAAATAAGGTATGCAATTTGAGCTACACAAATTGTGTATCTTATTTTGAATCTATTTTGAAATAGCTTATTTCATCATTTGGTGCTGCCTACACCATGCCAAATTTCGAAATAGAGTGCTATTCCGAAACGTCCCTTACTCCTTATAGAATGAGGTTGATAGGGATGTCGGATTAGCGAGCCCGACATAATTGGCCTGCTGTAAAGATGCAGAATAACTATTTTGGGATACTCTGGAATCCCAAAATAGCATTGCAGTGTAGACATTGAGACTCCAGCACACACACCCCTTGCATGAGACTTAAGGGAGTAGGGAAAGGAGTAAGTATTTTGCTGCATCACATATTAGGAGCCCCAGTCCCATTTCCCATCTTCTTTAGGAGATGCCTTCTCCTAATTCACTTCCAGTTGCAGTTTACCAAAGACCCTTAATGAGCTAGGTACTTGTCAGGTGACAAAATGAATTCTACAGCCTAACTAACACACCAGATGTTTGGGCTGCTCAGAGGAAGGCAAAACCCCTGGCAGGGAAAAGTTCCTTCCCAGCCCCAAGAAAATGACTAGCATGATGCCCAGAGAAAATGTGTATATTTTACTCTAGGACTCAAGGATGGAGGGGCAGTTTTCTTCCTGGTGCAGAATGGGACTCCCAGGCAGGGGGATTTGTAATAAGCCTACACCTTGTGTTCATAGGAGTCAATAGGTGAATGCCTCTGTCCAACCATTCCAGGTCTTCCTCAAGGAAGGGGGCGGAGGGGTTGAAATCATCAGAGAAGCTAGGAATTTTCTTTCCCTTGCTGACTCAGGTAAAGTGTCACCCCACCTGAGGCTGTGAAGAAAACACTGTGATGAGCACTAGTCAAAATTTTTCTTAGGATGATTTTGCTATCTGCCCTACATATCTTATAATCTTACAGTCTCTGCCCTACATATCTTATAATCTAAATAGACATGACAGACCTAGGCTATGTCTAGACTGCAGAGCTTTTCCGGGATACCAGAGGTATCCCGGAAAAGCTCTGCCATGTCCAAGGAACGCGGCCACTTTTTCAGAACAATTTCTGAAAAAGCGAACGTGTTCTTTCACCATCCCTGTAATCCTCATTCTAGGAGGAAGAAGCGATGGCTTAAAAGAGGAGTTTTTTCCCAAATTTGGTGCTGGGTAGATGGGACAAATTTCAGAAAAGCCTCTTTAGAAAGAAAAACAGAAAAAGATACGCAAATTGTGGTTCGCAATTTTCATATCTTTTTCCGACTTTTCTTTGTAGAGTAGACCTAACCTAAAAGTGGCAGGGGAGCAAAAACACAGAAAAGTGAAGTGACTGGCCCAAAGTCACAAAATAAATTGTTGGAAGAACCAATCCCACCACCACCACAGGTCTTCTGAGTTCAGTCCAGTCCAGTTACTCAGATTTTACTCAGTCCTTACTTAGGCAACCCTTTATTGACTTTAACAGGAATTTGAAGTGGAAAAACTGAATAAAAAATGAATGACTCATTCGGGATGTGTCCCATAATAGATAACAGTGAAGTGTTAGATTTCCCAACCAGTGCTCTGAAAGAAAATATAAAATATGTTAATGGTGTAGGATTGTATCCTCTTGTCACAGCTTGCTTTTAAAAATGGGGTAAACACAGCCTTTTCTCTCCAGTGCCTCTTTCCTTCCCTAGCTGTAGCTCTGCACACAGATTTATTTTTAGAGGAAAATAAAGACACTTGGCAGAACCCTTCCTTTTGAATATGGAACAACTTCATGCATTCTTGGAGCCTTGTGCAATTCTATAGGGATAGGAGGTTGGGCTAGTTAGTTTCCTTGTAAGAGATTAATACAGCATCCATTTGGATATAAGGTATTCCTAATTATTAGACTGAGCTAGTCAGTTTGAAGGAAAGTATGAAAGATCTTTCTGGTTTGTTTACCCTGGAGATAAAACTTTTTTCTAAACATGTGTTGCCAGGCTAATTTATAGACTGGACATAACCATTTAACAACCTTACTTGGGGGAAGAGATAGCTCAGTGGTTTGGGTATTAGCCTGCTAAGCCCAGGATTGAGAGCTCAGCCCTTGAGGGGGCCATTTAGGGATCTGGGGCAAATCTGTCAGGGATGGTCCTTGGTCCTGCTGTGAGGGCAGGGGACTGCATTTGATGACCTTTCAAGGTCCCTTCTAGCTCTATGAGATAGGTGTCTCTCTAGATAGATATAAACTGCATTGTGTTTGTTAACATGACTATATGAGCCAGTTCTTCTAACAGCTTTATTTCTAGCTGTAGATGTGGCCATTGGGCAAAGACTAGTACATGTGATCAGTACTCAGGATAGATTTGGGTGGGCTTGAAATTCTGGTGATGTGGTGTTTTAGCAAACTTTGCTCAGTAAAGGGAGATGTTCCTTAAAGTACATCTTAGTGTGATGTGAGATTTCTACCATGTATTTATTTGTGTGTATGAGTGTGGTGGACAGTTTTCGTCGCTAGGGACAGTACATGAATTCTGCCTTCACAATAAGTGTGGCATATTGCCTTATCCCCCTAACAAGATTCTGCTGGTTCTGTTTCTACAAGTCTAACATTTGAAGGCCCAGACACTCATTACCATGCTAAGTGCTGTACATACAAAAAGATGCCAAATAGGAGTGTCAGATTATAACAGTCTCACTCAAAAAAGGCAGCAGTAGTGCTAGCTACCCACTGTGCTCTGCAGATCCTGGCACAGAGGTGCCATTTTTTGAGGGTGAAAGAGTTAATTTAGTTTCCATTCCTACTCAGCATGTAGTCTCTCTTCTGAGACTGTGAGCAAGACATCTGTTATGGTAGATTTGCTTTCTTTCCATGCTAGGAACTAGGCAGACTGTAAACTCACTTCACATATAAGTCAACAAACAGCAATCATCTGATGATGACTTAGTGCCAGTAACCTACTGATGAAGAGGTCTCTGTATGTTACCAATGTCTTGAGTTAACAAGTCCACCACAAGTGGAGGGAAGCTTCCTTGCCTGTCTAGTGAGGAAGTCACCACTACTACAAGTAATACATATGAATGGTGTATACAAGAACAATTGGCACAATTTTTTAATTTTCACTTTCGCTGAGGTGAACTGAATTCTTCAAAAAGTCTGAGGTTTTTCTGCACCTCACTCCTGCCACTCCAATGACTGCTAACTTACTGATCATTCCTGTGTTACAAACAGGTTTTCTAGGTCTTGTCACATACAGTAAATGCTTGCCAAATGTAACCCGGGGAATCTTTGTGCCTTGCAGCCATGGAACTTCAGTGTCATTTCCAGTTCAGCATCATAAACTATTGCAGTGTTTCATAGCGCTGTTCTCTTGTGGCCCTTTTGATATCTTTCTGCTGTTTATGTACCTCATACAATGTTTCATTTACCGTAAATGATTGCATAACCCAGTTGGGAATGGACTAAGAAATGGAAATCTGCCAAATGTGTTTCTCAGAGACCAAAATAGCACTTAAGGGAAACAGCTTACCAAAAATTTACCACAGATTACAAATAAAAGACCTTGAGATTTACCACTTCTTTCATTAGGCTTAACTATAGGTTTGGAGGGGATGACCATTTTACGAACGTCAAGTTCTTAAAAAAGCAAACAAAGCATTTGCTTCTTTACTGTTGTGGATTCTACATTTCTGCATACTGCTAACCACAGCTATTCCATTTGAGAAAAGCAAAACTTTTGGTCATTTTTATTAGTTTAAAATGTAGAATGCAAGATACTTGGCTTTTCATGAAATAGTACCTTTCACCTTTTTTCAGAAACTGCTCCCATCTCCCCAATTTTTTTTAAACCTGCACTTTCAATATTAAAGAATTTTTTTTCCATGTGTTCACCAATGATCAAGTTCTGTGCCTTGTCTGCAAGAAATTAAAATACAGTGTCCTACCAAGAGACCCATGTTTCAACATGCTAAATTATTCAGAATCAGTATTTCATGCAACAGATAAAGTTAGAGACAATTAGCAACTCAAACTTTCTGAACACCTTTAACTTTACTTTTCATGTGTCAGCTCTAAGGCATCGTCTACACTGCAGGGTTTTTGCGCAAGAAACCTTTTGCGGAAGAGATCTTCCGCAAAAACTTCTTGTGCAAAAGCGTGTTCAGCCGTCAAAGTGCATCGCAAAAGCGATGTGCTTTTGCGCAAGAGAGCGTCCACACTGCATGGACACTCTTGCACAAGAAAGCTCTGATGGCCATTCACAGAATGGCCATCAGAGCACCTGTGCTTTTGCCAATAGGGTTTTCTTGAGCAAAAACCCCTCTGGAGCATCCACAGCTGCTTTCTTGCACAAGAGCTGTAGCACAAAGGAGTTATTCCTCGCGGGGAGAAGAATAACTCTACCGGCAAAAGCTCTCTCTTCTACCTTGTAGTGTAGACGTAGCCTAAGGGTATTCAATCATTTCCCCATGACAGGCTATGTCTAGACTGAAGCTATCCCAAAATAGCTATTTCGTGTTTTTAAAAGCAGCTGGTTATTTTGAAATACTGAGTGCACTATTACAGCCTCCCTATAGCCCTGGTTCCATAAGGGTTAAGGGAGATTTTGGAATAGTGCTTTATTTCAAAATTTGGAACCATGTAGACAGCACCAAACTTTGAAATAAGCTATTTCAAATTTCTCGAAATAAGCTATGCAAATTACATAGCTTATTTTGAGGTAAGGGTGCAGTATAGAACACCCACATAGAGTCATCTTAAGAACTAACAAAATAGTCAACTGCTTGGGAATTCATTGCAACTTTAAAGAAATTGAGATCAACTAATGACTTGGGTTTTTTTGTAGGATTTGAGGACACTCACAACCTAATTTCTTCTCCTATTAGTTTCAGCTACAAGGCTGGTCAAGCATGACTAATATTAAATTTTCATTCCTTTTATTTGTGGAATTACAGTTAGAGAAGGAGGGACAAACATGACTATTGGAAAGAAAAAAAAGAGTCTGACTTTCAAGCAATTCCTGCTCCTCAAGTGTGGGTGGATTGAAGAATTCATTCAGGATGAAATCCTGACCTTAATGATGTCAATCACAAAACTCCCATTCACTTGAAAGGACTCAGGAATTCACTCTCATTCTTCTATCATTATCCTGAAACATTAAGAGGAAGCTTGGAAACGCAACCTTCCCTTGTGGAGTGGGAGTTTTTCCTTCAGAGGCCACTATAAATATATCCTTTAGGGTGCATCTACACAGCACTCTGAATTCTAAATAAGATACACAATTTGCACTACGCAAAGTACATCGCTTATTTAGAAATTTGGTGCATCTGCACAGCGCCAGATTTCAGAATCATGCGTTATTTTGACACATCCCTTAACCCTCGTGGAACAAGGGTTACAGGGATGCTGAAGTAGCACGCCTGTTATTTAGAAAAATATTTCAAAGTACAGGCACGTTTAAAAGACACGGGTTAGCTATTTTGGGATATATTTTAGCTCAACGTAAAGCCAAGAGAGAATCCAGGGGTAGAACCCTACCTGCTAACCTGAATTCAAAGTGAGCTGTTATGTCTTCACAGCTGTTTAAACCCCATTTAGCTAAGTTAGGAACACATCTTTCTTTGTAGGAGTAGAAAACCTTGAATGTTTAAAAGTTTCTTTAACATGCATTCAGTTAAGAGGGACAATAAGGAGAGCATGTTACAATTATTTGCACCACATTACTTCCCTTCTTCCCCTCTGTACTTTTGGAAATGTGATTCAGACAAGTAACCCAATAACCATGCACAATTCTAAATAGCAGCATATGAAAATGGCATAACTTACATGAGAGATAACAAGGATACGACACAATTTCATTCAGAATGCATAACAATTCCAATTTATACATGACATACTGTTCATTACAGTAATGTCAGGAAAAACATACACAAACAACAGTGAACTGGCCACACAGAGCATTTACACTAAGACTTGGTTATTTTTATTCAAAGAAAAAAAATATTTTAATAAATACTGCAGAAACAAACATACAAAGTGACTTCAACATTAAAAAAAGAGAAAGTAATGAATATCCTGTTTTATAACAGTTATAACTTACTTTCTTTTTTACAAATACTTAAATACAGAAAGCACTTGCCAGCTATTTTGTAATACTGCCCTAAGCATATTGTTGTGTCAATCAAACGCATAGTATGGTAGTCAAATGCCTGGGAGGTTTTGTGGGAAATGACTGGAATTTTATTTTTTTTTCCCCCAGATACAAAGCAAAGTGCTGGTAACACATAGAACTGAGTATTTTAATTTCCACCATCCTCTATCCTGCCACAGCTTAATGCAAACACCACTTTAATACTTCAAAAATGAAGCATTATCACTGGAAAGGAATGCTTGTTTTTCCAACAAGCTATAGCAACACTGGTCAGAGCATCCTTTTTTTAAAAAAGCCATGACAATAACTGGTCAGTAAACATCTGCAACCTATTTTAAAGACTGATTGATTTGTTTCATGTAACTGTAGTAATCAGCAAGTGAAAAAATTTGACTGAAGCCAGTTCACTGAAGTAATGTTTAATGACCACTGTCTGGATATGCACACATTAGTCCTTTAGGAGTAAAACAGTATCCAGTTTCCACTAAGGGCCCTTAAGGCTCCATTTCCTTACAGCACTCATTATGAGAAAATAAAAATCGGTAATAAGAGACAGTCATCAAATGCAGCCCTGGTAGAATGTATCGTATACAAGATGAACTTGGCTATGTTGGCTCACGTGTATACTGTTATTTTTGCTTAAACATAGTTACAGAGAACCATACCAAAGAATAGCACTTCTCCATTACACAGCAATAGGGCATGGGAAGAAATGAGTTCCTCTGCTCCAGAAGACTAGGAGATGAGGGTTTTCAAAACCTAAACAGGATTGGGCACTAAGGCTGTAAGAATCAGGTTTTAAACTGAGAATCATTTGTAATCATAACTGATAGCACCTTTCATCTGATTTTGCAGTTCAACCTACAATGACATATCCCAACAGTACATCATATTTTTCCACAGAAGATGTAAAAACAAAGTTTAAAAGCATTACTTTTAAGTACAATCACAATGATGAACAGAAATAATCAATATTTTGAAAAGTTCAGTAACAAGCAGGGTTTTGTTTTTTTAATTGATCTGTTTAGTTTTATTGTGCTAGGGAACATATAATAATGGGAAGTCTCAAAAGGTTCTCGTCATTAACATGTTCCAATTTAGCTTGTGAAGCCAACTCAGGAAGGCATAATTTCCAAGGTTTTCATATACAATGTTTTCCTCCGGATGACCCATGGGTCTTGATATAATTTCCATTTTAATGATGAGCTACAAGGAAATTAGATCATATCCTTTGGAAAAAACTAACTGTAAGGTCATGGGCTAGGTCTCCAATGATGTGAATGTGTTAACAACATATTTAATTAATTTATTTTTAAAAGGAACATTAAAATATTTTAATTAAATCAAAGTAGATATCCAGGAATAGATCTTTAAGAAAACAAACAAGCACTGTCAAGGTCATCATCTTTCTCTGAGGTGCTACTTTTCCTCCTCTTCTCTAGCACATTCAAATATTTTCCTTTTTTGGCATTTCTTCCATGTAACATTTGACAGCCATCCCATTCAGATCCATCTCTTCCCACTGCTTAGTCTACATGCTGAATCCCTAAATACAATCTCACACAAAAGGTGAAGAGCATCCTTTAAAAGTATTGACATAAGCCCACACATTATATACCACTTTGGCTGTGTACTTCATTGAGTCTTCACCTTTCCAGATCACATTGTCTCTTCCTTCTTCCTAGGAAAATCTAGATCCTTCACATGACTGTGCAACTCTTCGCTTTGTCCTTTCGCAAATCTGTAGCAACTGTAGATAGTTCTGGCCGGCCAGGCATGTGTGAAATTCGTTTCGTTGCCCTCTGTGATTTGTTCCGCTTAACATTTTTGTTTGTTTTGTTGACACATGCCAACGTGGCAACATGAAAAATGTCTCTTACACTGTTTTCTGACTGTAAGGCTGAGCATTCAATGTAAGTAGCTGCTCCAATCTGTTTGGCCATATTTGCACCCTGGAGGAGAAAGGGGAAAGAAAGAAATGCCAATCAATAGGAAGCTTTTGTACAAAGCCAAATCACACCATACAGTTATTCTTCAGCAATGTTTGCATACAGAATCTTGTGTGAAAACTAATATAGTAAAGCGACTCACAGCAACTCTTTGGGCTTTTTTAAAAACGGGATATTCACTCAAAATGTATTATACAAATACCTAAGAATTGTTTCCTGTGAGGACACAATTTGAAAGCTATGCATAATAAGGACAATGGCCTCTATATACCTGTAAACAAAAACATTCTGGATTTTGCTATTCCACAAATTTGTATTTTTTGGTTTGGGAGACTCTTGTATTCATCCTGAAAGGTACTGGACTGAGTACCTGAAAAAAATCAAACCCCAACATGTGCACAGAAAAGACATTTGTTGTTCAACAGTAACTCCTCCTTACAGCCCTGTCAAATGATATACACCCACATCAACAGGTGGGGGAATTTGATGGGCCCAGCAGTGAAAGGGGGACAATCCCAGGAGTAAGGGAGGGAGATACTCTCTAAGAGACAATATGTAGCTCCTTCCCCTCGGTCAGCTAGAGAGGGATGCTGACTGGTCAGCATTCCCCTACTTCCAGGACTCAAGTTGGTGCAGGGGCCCCTTGGAGCCCCTCTGGACTCTGTTTCAGTAGTGGATTAAGTAGAGACATGCTTAGAACCTAACTGAAGTACTGGAATGGAATTGTTTATTATTGCAACTTGCAGCCAGTTTCCAGTGCAGGAAAGAGAATAAAATGAATGGTTCCCAAAGGTAAAAGACCTGGGCTTTTGCTGATGGGCCTTGGTGATAGGGGGAGACCATGTGGCCCGCACGGGCTGAGGACTTCACCCTGCTGCCATTGTAGTGGGGAGAACTCAAAGAGAACTGAGTTCTGGGTGGCAGGCTGAGGAAAGTCTACCCTATGTTCTAGCTTATATGCTAAGGAGCAATGTTTCTTCTAATTTTTACCATCTAGCTACAGAATAAATTTTGTTATGTGCACTGAGGCATGTGCAGATGTGCACTACCAGTAGAAATACATGCTACCAGCTGTGGGCATTCTGCAAATCAGCTGGGCAGCATCTGAATCTCTTGGGTGGCCACCCAAGTGCTCAGCTTACAGTAAACACTGATAAGGAGTCTTGTAACCCCCGCATTGAAACCAATTACATGTCTGGCATATGAGTATGGGTCGTGGGAAGATAGTGCATCTTTCCTGCAAGTTGTGGTCTGCCACTTAATTCAAGACATGTGTCTGTCTTCATTTTGCCTCTGTCCACATCAATGTGATTTTCTCCTGGAGAAGTCTCCTTCTAAGCTGGAGAAAGCCACTCAGTTTCTAGCTTCTCCTCCCCGTTTAGAGTCATTTGAGGTGGTGGCAGCATTTGTGACATGCACAATGTTCCATTAACAAGTTGGCCCCCCGCTACCAACCTTTTCAGGTAACCTATCAAACAATCATTGGATGGTATCAACGGATAGTATCAACATTTGTTCTCAGGCAAGGTGCATAGGCTCCAAATGAATGAACTGCATATTCTGTTACCCAAAACACTGTGCTTAACATACATGCTGACAATATACCATTAGAATGCTTTATTTACGGTCTTTTGTAAGTCCTCAGTGACTGAGCAACAGACATGCACTTTCCTCATGTAAATGGCTACATAATCAAAAGCAGTATGGCTAACACACACATCCCCATACTTAAAAAAAAAAAAAAAAAAAAAAAAAAAAATCTTTCAGCTATGTATTAAAAGAACTGTTAACTGAAAACATCCTCAGCAATGAGAATTAAGATTTAATTCAGAATAATGATAAATGACATGGATCATACAAGTGTTTCCTAATCTCCCCATGAATGTGTTGCATACCCCAGTTACACAGTAACAAAACCAAGACAGGCCTGTTTTACACTGGCCAGATACTTAGATTCACACTGCTGATGTCAGGTCTCATGTTGCATCTTCGTGACATAGTTTAGAGTCCAAGCATGTTGGAAGGGCAGAACATTGGCATTAAGAATGCATATGCATTAAGGAAAGAATCTTCGACAAAATTTACAACAAAATGTTCCTCTGATCATTTTAAACACAAATAGAACATAAAAGTGTTCTAAAAGAAAAAGCTGAGTATTTTTGTTGTAATAATTTAAGTTTGACAGACTTTTGTTTTATATTTTAAAGATTAAGACTCAAAGCACTTTTTAAATTAAGAGAATGTGAGATAGGAAGATTCAAGGTGCTTTTGTATATCACAGCACTTCAGTGCCCTGTTACAATGTTATCTTAGGCTATGTCTAGACTGCAGGCTTCTTTCGGAACAAACTTTTCCGAAAGAGATCTGCCAAAAAAAAATTCGTGTGAACTAGCGTCCACGCTGCCAAAGCACATCGAAAAAATGATCTGCTTTTTCAAAAGATAGCGTCCACACTGAATGGACGCTATCTCGCATTTAAGCTGTGATTACTATGGACAGAGTGACCGTAAGGGCACCTGTGTTTTTTCCTCTCTTCTTTCTAAAGAACTCCTCTTCCCCGTCCACAAATGCCTTTTTCAAAAAGAGTTTTCGGAAAAAGGCTTCTTCCTCGTAGTAAGGGATTTATCAATGTCAATTTTTTTTCGAAAGTATGTGATTGTAGTGTGGACGTAAGTGAAGTGTTTTTTAGAAAAAGGGCTGTTTTTCTGAAAAAACTCTGTAGTGTATAATAGCCTTAGTGTGGCAAACAGGTATTGAGTGGAAAAAACAAGTCACCATTTTACTACATATGGAACAACTTACTTTTAAGGCAACCACTAACATGAGGGGGTGTGAAGGGTGTAAATGCCCCACCCCCCCCATGGTCCCTAAGTAAGCGGGGGGGGGGGTCGCTCTGCAATTCAAGCTCAGCTCCCTCCTGCCCCCCACAGCAGGAAGTCCATACTGGTGCTCCAGCCTCTCCCCCAAGGTTGGAGCCCTGCTTCCTACTGGAGGGGGGGGGTGGGTGGAGAGAGAGCCTCGCTGCGCAATCCGGCTCATGGGGAAGAAGCGCGCCTCTGGCTGGGGGAACAGCAGCATGCAGATGTGCTGCCTGGAGGCTTTCCCCACTGCTCCTATTGGCCGGAATTAGACCAGTGGGAGCAGTAGGGGGCCATGCTTGGGACCAGCACAGGGCAGAAAAGCAAGTAAATGCTCCCCCATCCCCTCATGCCCAAACCCCCAAATCCTCAGCCCCCTCATACATCCCCCTGTCGAGACCCCGCACCTTTAACCTGCTCCTTTACCCTCCCCTGAGGCCAGATGCCCTACTCCCAGCCCACTCCTGCACCCAACCTCCCATCCAGACCTAGCACCCCCACCTCCTGCCCAGATCTTGCACTCCCATTCCTTTCACTAGAAGCCCTGTCCTGCGCATGGGACAAAATGGGGGGGGTCAAACCCCAGATGTGGGGGGGGGTCCACAAAACCCGCTAACCCTAGAGTCCCAGAAGAATAAATTTGTGGTTGGTCCTACTTTGGGCAGGGGGTTGGACGCAGTGGCCTCCTGATGTCTCTTCTAACCCAGTGATTCTATGGGAAGCCCTGAACCTCAGTCCTTCCTGCCCCTCCCCCTTCACATACCAGAGGAGTGTCTCAGTTGGGGACCACATCAGTGAGAGGGTTGGGGGTTTGGGAGGGTTTTTTTTTTTTTGCGCTTCTCACATGTGTGGTCCCCAACTGATTTTTCTCTGTGTCAGTGGCCCTGGACCAAAAAAAGGTTCCCCCACGCCCTTCCATAAATGAAGAAAACATTGTGTTAAAGCAAAATATATATTTTGCTTTATTTAAAATAAAGTTTGATAAACTAACATGAGAAAGTTAAAGCACTTCGTCTGTTTAATAAGTTAAATTAGTATTTTCTTTCTTACTGTTTACAATTAAACCAAACCATTCTCCCTAACTACAGCACTAGCAAAATGGCCCAGGCTTAATTATATAATTAATAGCTAGTTTCCATTAACAACTAGTGGTCCATAGAAAGGTTTGCATTAAGCCAGGTGGACCCTGGGCCAAAAAGTTTGAGAACTGCTGTCTTAGGAGGATGGGAGAGCACTGTGTGGCGGGGAAATGGGTGAGCAGGGCTGGGGAAACAGCATCTCTATCCATGAGGAGTGACCCAGCCCCAGCCCAGCTGGCTGGAAGCCCCACCTGCACTCACTCGGTGCTAGAGCTGCAGCAGGCAGAAGTGGCCGGAGGAGCAGGGGGCCATGGTGGCTGCACTGCCCACCATGAACCCAGAAGGTAATTTCTATAAAAACCTTTATTACTGTATACATTTTTAGTATGTTATAACAAAACCATTTTATCACTGTTTCAACTTAAATTTTTTCATTAACCTCTCTTATGCGCACTCGTATGACTATTTTGAACTCCTTTATATTTAAAAAAATTGTGGTTCACATTTACAGAAAAAAGCAACTCTCCTCCCCCCCCACCTCCTCAGAAATTCCTGTGTACGGGCCTGAACTCTGCCCTAATATTGGGGTTCACCAAAACTCAGCTTTTCATAGACCTCAGAGCCATCTTGATTCCTCATTTGGGCATGCAAACTTAAAACCAAGTTGATGCTCTGGTTGCCCTGTATTGCTTGTAAAATCTTAAAAACCACAGCGAATAGACCTGCAGCACCTTAAAGACTAACAAAAAAATGAAAATGGTATCATGAGCTTTTGTGGGCACAGCCCACTTCTTCAGATGAATGGCGCAAGGGCTTGTAGTTAACGGTCTTTCTATTACTTCCCACCTTTAAATATGGAGGGCTTGTCTACATGAACAGCAATGCACACAAGAGGTGTGTTGCACATAGGTTGACTTGTGTAGACCCTGCTAGCCCACACTAGCAGTTCCCTAGTGAGCATTTACAAAGTGTGGTGCCAGTTTACCCATAGACCCAGAATTAGTTTACATTCAGTTTTCTCTGCAACTATTAGGGCTAGAAACATATTTATGTAACAGCTTATACTTCTGGATCACATCATGTTGCAGGAACATGTGAATTCTACTGCCACAGAATGCACAATTTCTGGTGTTTTCTGACTTTCCATGGTGATCACGACATAAGAGCATGGATCTATTTTAATGCAAATAAGCTTAGTACAAAGGGAGTGCTGTTTCTTTTGAAAGTGAACGCAATGTTACCAAACTGCATATTTCTCCACCACCACTCATTAGCAAACGGAAAGAATGAGGCATGACACATACCTGATCGTATGATACTGGTGTTTGCCTATGATTGGAAAGCTCCACTAATGTGCTCACGTCTGTGCGCAGATCAGACTTGCAACCCACAAGAAGCATTTTGGTGTTAGGACAAAACTCCTGAATTTCACCTTTCCACTGTAAAAGATTATTTCGATTAACTAAAGCATGCTAATGAAAAGAGGCAATGGAAACAGGATTAGAGTTTGGTAACAGTCACAAGATGCATTTTTACAAATGTTACATAGGTACTCATTTAACTTGTAACTGTGCTACAAGTTGGCTTTGAGGATTTTAGAACATTTGTGCCAGCACAAAAACTCAGCAGTTTACAATCTAAGGAAGATCTTACAACCCCTATCCACCCACTAGTCCTGCTGACTTCAACGGAAGTGTCCATTTATGTGACTAAGGATTGTCAGAGTCATGCCCTGATCCCGCCTACAGTCAGTAAAAATATACAGTCTCATTCTCCCACCCTATGACTCACTGGTTTTACCCACATTGCAGCAGAAATAACAAAAGGGTGTTGCCATTATCTGGTTCAAACAGTTCCTCAAAATGACAAAATATACAACATATTAATGATAATCATATATATTGGCTCATGGCTTCATTTTAACACTGTAAAAATCTGTTTGATCTGTGGAGAATCAATTTGTGGTAATCAAATAATATACTTAATCCTGTGTACACAATAACATATGGTATATCTTGTGCAAATACTGCATGTGAACATGGAAATAAACTCATAATTCGTGTTTTTCAAGTCTCTGCAACCTATATCTGACAAATCTTAGAATCATTAACATTTGATGGGGAACATTTTAATGTTTGTATGTGTATTGAAAAAACTTCCATAATTTTGTAAATAAGTGAAAACATAATACCTACTATTTATTCAGAAACTTAAATACTGTACGTTTTGTACATGGCAAACCAGGCAGGAAGACTTTTTTTTCCCCCCCCCCAAACAACAAGCCTGTTCCCACACTTGTTGACATTGTCAGTAATGGGGTGAGTCTACACTGCATTGTAACTTGAAATCAGATACGCAATTTGAGCTACTCAAATTTTGCATCTTATTTCGATGCTATTTCAAAATAGATTTCATCATTTAGTGCTAAACTTCGAAATAAAGCGCTATTCCAAAATGTCTCTTACTCCTCATAGTATAGCAAGCCTGAAATAGCTATCCCACATCTCCACAGCAAGTCTGCTATTTCGGGATTCTTGGGTATTCCAAAATAGCATTGCAGTGTAGACGTACCCATGTGGCACTCAGACAAGAAAATAAATTATATTACTATCAAATTCATTGAAACACAGGAGGAACCACCAACGTGACAACCTGGCCTGCTAATCTCCATGGACAAAAACTGCATTAGTGAATGAAGTTAGTAAGCTCTGAAGTTAACACTGTAGAATTCCTGATTCATTCTGCACCAAGCAAGGGGAGAGGTGTGAAAACTCAAAGTGGCAGGTGTATGGCTTTACTTAAGTTTTGCTGAGAAATCATACACTAATCCTGCAGACCTTTGAACATCTGAAAGGAAGGCCTGAACTTCCAGACCATGTCTTCATTAGGAAAGTATTTCAAAATTACTAAATTAAACTCCCAATTGAAAAAATTCAACCTAGTGTGTCCACGCTACAGGGAAGCCTTGAAGTTAGACCGAGGCAGGATTTGTTAATGTGGACGCGCTAATTCGGATTTAGAGCTGCAGGAAGTACTGAGGAGTAATTAATTCAAATTACTCTGGGGAGTAGTTATTTCTAAATAGCGGCACCGGACCATCCACCCTACCATTACTTCAAAATAACTTTCGGAATTAGCATTACTCCTGATGAAAAGCACATGCTTGGTAGTGTGGATGCTCCTCTTATAAATTCAACTTTGGGGGATTATTTTGAAATTAAGTCCTAGTGTAGACCAGGACCCACGCTGATTTGCAGGGCTCGCCAAGCGGCGGCGAGCCCCACTCACCAGCCGCGCGGAACCGCGCACTGCGCATGCGCTGACCGCGCCGGGCTAAAATCTACTCGCCACGGGTGAGTAGATTACATTCATTGTCAAGCCCTGCTGATTTGAGCCCCTTTCCTTAGTCATGGTGTCATTTGCACTTCCACTATGACTTCATGTGACTACCACTGTAAAATGAGTAAAAAGCTATGGTGAAGGTCTTAAATGCTGGGCAGACCAGTATTAATTGTGCCAGAGCCAACGGCTATAGTCTTTAATCCCTTTTGCGAGAGGAACATGCCTTGAAAGACAGCTTCTCATGGCTCCACTCCTTTTTTACAGTATATGTTTCTAATATACTTGAAGGCATTTGGGAGTGAGTGTTCTACTTAATTCGCTTAATGCCTCTGAGTATTCTTCAGTCTTCTCAAATAATGGACAAAAATTCTAGCACCACAAAGTGCAGTTACAGGTTATTTTAGTGAAACAATCAAATGCAAAAGATTATTTCCAGTTGTATAGTGACACATTTCAGAGTTTTAAAAACCATTCTATTTATAAATAGTTTTGAGGTAAAAAATATATTCAGACACTTGCCTTTTTTAGCACACTGTCAAGGGTTTCTGGACGACTGATGTCAAAACAAATTAAGACAGCATCGGAATCTGGATAGGAAAGCGGGCGGACATTGTCATAATAAGGAGACCCTGTCCGGAAAAAGAGAGATTGTATTGCTTAACATTTCTTTTTCTTTCAATAAAGTTTTTCTTTCAATAAAGCTTGGCCCTGGACCCAAAAAAGCTTTTGAATGGCATGTAACGATCCTTCCTTACAAAACACAGTACATTTCCAAGGTTAGTTCTGGTGCTCACTTCTCCATACTCAAAATCCTTCTTGTTACTAACCCTAAATAAGGGTAATTTCCTCCTCAGCTAGTTCATCAGATTAGAAGCCCAGTGATTAAATTTCCTTTCCAAGCTTGAAAGCAGCAGTGAGACTCTGGCTATGCCTAGACTGCAGGCTTCTTTCTGAAGAAGCTTTTCTGGAAGAGATTTTCCAAAAAAGCTTCTTCTGAAAGAGAGGGTCCACACTGCCAAAGTGCATTGAAAAAGGGATCTGGTTTTTCAAAAGATAGTGTCCATTCAGTCTGGACACGCTCTTGCATGTAATCTGTGATTCCTATGGTTGGAATGGCCACCAGGACACCTGTGCTTTTTCCTCTTCTTGTGAAAGAGCTTCCTCTTCCCCATCCACACATGCCTTTTTTCGAAAGATCTTTTGGAAAAAGGCTTCTTCCTCGTAGAAAGGGGTTTACCAATGTCAGAAAAACCCCTGTTTTCATTTTTTTTCCCTGGAAGAATGTGATTGCAGTGTGGACTTAATTGAATTTTTTTTCCAGATAAACAGCTGTTTTTCAAAAAAACCTCTGTAGTGTGTATATATATATACACACACACACCCTCTGACAGTCCATAGAGTAAAATCCAGTCTGGGACAGAATATGAAGCTAGTGACAGTCATGTCTCAGAAAAGTGAGACCTTTTGGTTTGGATATAACCCCCAAAGGCTTGCGTGACATAATGGGCTTTAAGTATCTTTCTTTAATGCCTACATGTAGGATCCATTACCCATTGCTGGACTGGATGATCTAATATGTCTTTTCTATCTCTTACAAGAGTGATTATAAAACTTTTTGGTGTCTATTGAGTGTTTATCTGAACTGACCGAATCTTCTGAAATGGGGGGGGGAAAATCACCTGGTATTCACAGAAAGAAGGCGCACACACACACTTTGCACTCTACTTCTGGCTCCATCTAGAAGCTGGACTAAACTTTCAGTCCTCAAAAGCAGTTTATTTCAGTGAGTCTTGGGTGACTGTTGAGAAATCTTAATATTTTTCAGATGCTTATTTGGAAGGAATCCCCTCATGTTAGCCTCTCAGCCACAGCAGGACAACACAGCATTGCTTATTTTAAAGATGTCTTCACTGGTCAAGACTAGAGTAAAAGGGTGTTTGCTCAATGCAGGGAAGCCCTAGGATGCTGTACAAAAGTTAGTGTAGTAAACCTATGTGGTACAACTCTGCAAAGACTTATCCATGGAGTTAGGTTTTGGTGTTAGTAGCACCACTGGTTTAACTGAGATTATTTAGTGTATACAATTAAGCATGAGCATAAATCTCTGCAGGAATGTATCCATACTAGGTGTGGCTAAACTGAGAATTGATTATGGGCCAAATTCTCTGCTGGGCCATGTCTACCACAGATAAGATTGAAGCAGCCAGTGTCAATTGAGAGTTTGAATTAGCAGGTTTAGTGAACACATGCTAATTAGAACTGAGAGGGCACTCTTGTCAATGCTGGTAGTCCTGCTTCTACCAGGAGTAAGGGAGTCGAATGGAGAGTGTGCTCCCTTTGACTTCCTTCAGTGTGGATGGCCCCAAAATTCAAGTTAGGATACTTCAAGTTAAGCTACACAATTCATGTAGCTGTAGTTGCATATTTTAATTTGAACTTATCCCCTAGCGCAGACCAGGCTCTAGTGCAAATGGGTGCATATCTATTTACTTCAAGGGAGTTTCATCCTTCTTCACTAGCAGAGAATGTAACCCTAGACCTGTTAAAACTTCTTTGATTAGGGTTTTGATTCATTAGTGTTCTTATGCAAATGATTGAATTGCATCCTCCTTTAAGAAAAGCATACCTATAGGTTCAGAAAAGCTATGACAAAACAAATATTTAAGCTGCTGTATTTCTCTTACATGTACCTAAAGAGATGGCATGTGACATTTGAGACAATAGCATAACATTTTTAAACATTTAAAAGCTTAAAATTAGATCCCTTCTTTTCTGCAAACTATCCACTGCTGACTGTAAACTATGATTAACCTGATTAGAAAAATTGTGAAAGTTTTTCCCTGAAAGACAAAGTTCCTGCTGTTAGACAAGGTAAAAAGAGAAACACAGATAACATCACAGTGCACTCCAGTTGGACAGCTTATACCAGAAGGGAACTGCAAGAATTCTAGGAATTTTGTTTTTGAAATGAGGAGCAACGTATGGGCAATGAAGCATTACCAAACTAGGTAGAAGAAGGTAGTCTATCGAAACTGGGCTTCCCCTCCAAAAATTCCCCCAGAAGATTTTTAAATAATGTCAGTCATACAGTGAATGAATGACTATTCATAACTTCACAATGCTGCTCTTGAAAAAACTTTTAGCACTCTTCTACAGCAAACAAAATGCTTGAAGAAAAATATCACCTATGGCATGCCTGACAGAGTAAATATTCAAAATACTGGGCCAAGTCCTGCTTTCAATGGCTATGGTCTACACAGTGGTGCTATTTCAGAATAATTTGCAGACTGTTATTTTGGAATAATGCATCTATTTCAACATAATGTCAAAATAATGTCGAGCTGGAGGACTTCTTACTCCAACTCCTGTAACCATCATTTTACGAGGAGTAAGGGAAGTCAGAGGAAGAGTGCTCCAACTCTGACTTCCTGCTATATAGACAGCGTCAAAAGCCAAAATATGCTATTTCGACTGAGCTATGTCAATTGACATAGCTCATTTCAGTTTTAGCTCTGCTATGCAGACGTGCTCAATTATACCAATTTAAATCTAGAGAAATTACGTTGGCTTCAGCTGAATTCTTGTATTTACTAGGAGCTAAATTTGGCTTTTGTGGAATGAACAAGGCCCATAATTTGGCTCTAGATTTCTGTGTCCTACAAAATAGTTCCAATAGCTGCTTATTTAACTCCAGTTGAGTGATGTTTTGATATTAGTGGGCTCAGTCACAATGGAACTGTTCTTTATCTATTGCATCAGAAGACCTGACATTGTATGCACTGGATTAGCTCTTCACGTTAGCTGGCCTTCCAAAAAGGAAATATCCAGAGTAAACCATATGGATAAGGATGCCATAGAAGGAAACAATCTTATGCAAAAAAAAAAAAAAACAAAAAAAAAAAAAAACTACCCCCCACTGCACACTTAGCTGAAACTCAATTGAAATTAAAGGGAAGAGTTTGCTCCTTGTACAAGTTATATTTTTGCTGTGCCATGTGCATCAATAAAATGTATTCTTGTCTAACAAATCCTGTTCTGTTAGAGGTATTGCAATGTGGGTATCTTCCCCATCACTACCTGGCCCTGATGTTAAATCTGTCAGGGAATGATCTGCCAGATAATTCCACTGCCAAAATCCCAGCCTTCAGCAGATATTCTCACAGGGTACATCTATATAGCAAGGCTAAAGTCAAATTAAACCACACAACTCCAACTACGCCAACTGTGTAGCTTAAGTCAAAATAGCACCAAAAGCCAAATTAAACTATCTACACAGCAGGATGTCGAAGGGGGGAGGGGGGAAAAAAACAAACAAACAAACACCCACCCACACACCAACGTCGACTTCCCTTACTCCTCGTGAAATGAGGGTTACCAAGAGTCCAAGTAAAGAGTCCTCCAGCTCAACATTACTTCAAAATAAAGGCTTGTAGTGTTGACGTGCATTTTGTTGTTCTGAAAGAACATCAGCTATTCTGAAATAAAGCTGCTGTGTAGACATACCCACAGATGCTAACAGGAGACCTATACTGCTTTGTAGCACAGCAGCAAGGTGTATTATACCACAAACTCCACCCCCAGCCATCCTGCTTTGGCCTCACTAGTTAGTTCTGCAAACCACTTCAGGCTCCCACTTTCCTCCCCCTCAGCATAATTAGGACAAGTAAGGGTAGGATTAGCCCTTTGTCTTTAGGCTCATTAATATTTGCAAAGATAAAAGTTGCCTGCTAAAGAGGAATCTTAGAGCCTCACCCAGAAACTAATTTCTTAGACACATACCTAACTCCTCAGTCACTACTCCTCAATACTACACAACATACCATATATGTGCATAAATATGTATTTATGCATATGAAGGCATGCACTTACTAAATTCAGCTTAGTGATTCCACTCAGACCAGCTACAGACATTGGTTTTTTTGATGTTGCTTTCTTTTGAGTCTTCATGTTAAAATGCTCAATAGTAAAATAGTTAAGTGTAGCTTTTAAATCTGATCTGTCAGTTTGGATGTAAACTAGATATACTTGACACATTTTCTCCAAGGAAGCGCATGGTAGAACTAACAGGAGTTTTTGAAGTACTGACAGTGGAATGCTTCAACAGAAGAAATATATTTACTAGTTTCATTCAGCAGCAATAACTAAGTCTTTGTGATTGCACAAATCAAGAACTAAGAACTTAACATGTTACAGTGCACTGAATCATGAAGTTATCATTTATTCCAAATATTTTTCAAAACCTAAGGAATCTTAGAAATGTGAATCAAGTATACAGGAACCTTCTGAATACAGTTCAATAACACTGGTACACTACTTGAGAGAGATTGAACAATCTGAAACTATGCCAAGACCAGAGAATGATGGAGAATTCACAGACACAGAGCGGTATGCTGCAATCAAAACTGTACATATATTTGTTTACATTTTATTAGAACAGATTGTGGCAGTCACAAACAGTTTTTATTAGAGCTAATTGCAACAATTTTACATTTTATTAAAAAACTGGCTGACCGGGTATGAGTTCATCTTGTTCTTTGACAGACTGGTTCCAGCAGATTTTTTTATTTCTTAGTTCTGTGACAAAATTACATCAATCTTAAGCCTAAATATTTTACGTTTCATAAAGTTAAATGAGCAAAATTCACAGTCACTTAAAAATTATATTTAGGTCCTGATCCAGAAAAGCTCCAAAGCACATTAAAATTAAGCATGCACTTTCAAAAAACTAACAGTTTGTATATGCTTAAATGTTTTGCTGGAATATAGTAGCAACAACGCGAGTTGCCTGCCTGGCAACTTAAATCCTTTGTTTGGCCACAGAACTCATAAAACTGTACCACACATTCTTTAGGCAACATGACTTAACCCTATCTACTGGGGAGGGGAGGGACCAATTCTTGGTTCTTCCTCAGTGAAATTCTTGGCTGCTCTGAAACGGTCCATAGGATGTCATTTCATGTTGTACTGAATACAGGACATTGGTGCAAAAGCATTATTCCATTTCTTACGGACCACCAAAAGGCTATCAGATGTTAAAACAAAACAAAATCCCTGCAAATTGTTGATTACTGAAATAAGAACCAGTGATCTCAAGTGAAGGACTGCATTATCCCATAACAACTCTGACCTGTCTAGTTACCAGCTACAGGTGTTAAAATTACAAAATACTGTGGTGGCTACTGTAAGAAGTTACACACTTCATTGATTCTCACTAGCATCCTTCTTGTAATGCTTCATGGAATGATTTTAGGGAAATGAAGACCATTTTATTATACGGCAGAATTTCATTGATTTGTTATCTCCAAATGCAGGAAGTACTACAGGTATTCAAAATAATTTATTGCTAAATCCATATATGCACTCTCACCTAAAAAAAGATTCTTCAATTATTGGTCTTTTCATAACATGTTATAAGTCTTCTCCATTTACCACTGGTAATGTTTTTTAAAGAAATGAATTGTGGAAATTGTAGTGTTTTTCAACTATTCTCAAAAAGCATTAGCCTCCAATTTGACCAACTAGCATGTGATCTTAAAGACAGATTTCAAACCCCTGAAATACCTTTATGGTCTTTCTGCTTTTGTTAGTTTTCTATTAAATGCAATTCTTATATATTACAGCTTTAATGTATATATTTTGCAAAATGGTTCAGTGGAAAGATCTTCATAATTAATGCTACATTTCTGAACAGATACTGAGCACACTGTGCACATGCAAATCACAGTCAAGCTAATTTGTTTGAAGCTCTAAGGCCCTTCTGGATTTAATTATATGCTAATCCCCAGCACTGCAGTACTATTTCTGGTCCTGTAGAGAATTTTTTTATTAGAGTGTTTGGCACAAAGTCCACATTTCAACCTTCATATGTATGCTTCAAAAATGACCTAAAGTCTATAGCTAGAAAGAAAAAAAAAAAAAGTGTGTCATTTAAAACCCCAGATGTTCTTACTGTTTCACAGTTTTTGCTATACAATAAGAAAATATTTTAAAAAGTAATTTTAAAGTAAGGATGGAAAAGCTTGCCAATAGAATGTTTAAAGTTTGATGTGTGAATGATAGATTGTGAGGAGTAACACCACATCACAGACTTATCATAGTTTCCATAAGATTACATTGTGAAGGCTTTTCAGCTGCCAGTTGGAATATTCCTCTGAAATATTCTGCTTAATGAAATGAACGTTAGTCTCTAATCAGTTATAGTGTATCATACAATATCCCTGCAGAGTAAAATAATTTATAATGAAATGATGTTGCAACCAGACAGTACTACTTGGGGGGGAATAAAGCCTGGTGATTCCGCACAAGTTAAATCTCATTTTGACAAGTATTCTCCTTTAAATTAGGGGCATTCCCCCCCAATATATAGATATGTATTAAAACAAATTCCTGCACAGCAACAGAGTGATGTCATCATGTCACTCTACATCCTGCAGACCCTCCCCCTCAGCCACCTGGCCTCCTCCCTTCTGCTAGCCCCATTGGTTCAGAATGTAGCCTGCCTTGCCCCAGCCCTTCTCCGCCAGCCGAAGGGGCGCCCCGCCCTGCAGGGTGCCCCCCTCCCCCAAGAACCTGGCCTGTGCTACCCTGGCCCTTCTCCATCAGCCGGAGGGGGGCTGAGAGGCCTGGGCTGGCTGCTGGGGTGTGTGTGTGGGGGGGGGGTCCCCAGAGGCCTGGGTTGGCTGCAGATGGGTGGAGAGGCCTGGCTTGGCTGGGAGGAGGAACGGGGGAGGGGCCCAGGCTCCCCACCCCAATTGCCAGGGGGGAATTGGGAAGGCCAGAGCTGGTGCTGCCTTGGCCCTCCCCTGCAGCTGGGGGTGGGGAGAGCTGGGCCTGCCTACCTCCAGAGACAGGGGATTGGTGAGTGCAGTGAGCAGAGGGCACAGCCGCCCGGTAATCCTTATAAAGACTTACTGGTTTAAACAGCACCTGAAACTATTTAGATAATCTTTCCTTCCATGATTTTAAACCTATACTGTCCTAGCCCCATATGTAGACTTTGATCATCTTGAAAATAAATAAACTTCCAAATAAATTTACACTTGGCTTTAAAAAGGTTTCCAAACATCCAATATGTGGTGACCAATGTTACCAGACCACAACTACGTCTGCTATGAAATATTGGGCAGTTTTACATGTAATCAAACCAGTGCTAACATTGACCTCTGATATGACCCTGATGCATGACTGAGGCTTTATCCATGCCTGGAAGTTTGCCATTCACTTCAATGGGAGCAGAATTAGGCCTCAAAATGGCAATATCTGGCTCTTGAAAAACTCAATGGCAAGACTTCCATCAACTTCAATTAACTGGAGGTATTAATTAGCCTAGAATCTTGATGCAAGCTGTCTGTGGTTTACAGAAAACAAGATAATTTAACACAATTAAAAATACAAAAGACTGATTAAGTCATCTTGAAATGTCTCAAGCATATTTCTGTCAAAGTCAACTATTTTATGTGAAAACTATAAATGTATTCCAAGTGGCATCATAAAACATGGGTCATTGTCTGTGTTACAATGTGATAACTGAATGCTAGATGTTTTCAATATAAAATAAAAAAAAATATGCCAATGGCATAAAATATTCATAGCTTGGATTTTACTGTAAACCCATTCCTGTTACTACTGAATTTAATGGTAATTTAGGCCTCTAATCTAAATCAGATAAAAGCAGGACAAAGATTTGTGAAAGACAAAAATCAAGAAGAACTTGAGATAAGACAAGAATATTAATTTATCTTTTGAACTTTTATTTTGTTAGTGTGAGGTTTGTACTGAGTGGCCTCGTGTATGTGGTAATAGTTATTCTAACAATCCATGGGATCTGGCTGTTTCAGAATGTGATCATTTTTATCTATAATCCCAAATCATCCAGCAATGCTTTTTACAAGACAGTGTTTGTTTGATCTTTCAGCTTTACCACTCTAACCATTTCAAGCAAATTAACCCTGTGATCCTGCACTTTTAACTCAAGCAAATATTTGCTCCTTAATCAGGAGCCAAATAGTGTATTATATAGGTATATCTTCCTGTAAGACTACTTCTTCCTTTTGAAAACATTGCAACATATATATTTTATGACATGAATATGTTGTATCTATTATTTTCCCCACATTGATTTCAAACCTTTGTATGTCAAAGGAGTTGACCCGTGAAGAATGTGTTCTCTTTTAATAAACAAAAAGATAGATGTGTGTTTCAATATAAATCTGCTCACTGGTGATTTTATATGGCTTTAGGAAGACTACCAGTTACAGACTAATTCGGCTACCCCTCTGAAGCTACAGAGTAGAGTTTATTTGTGCAATAAATGATTCTTATGCTGTGGAGCAGCAATGAAAACTCAAGCCTGGTACTATGTTTTGTTACACACTGAAAGTTTGTAACCCTCACATTTTTGTCCTGTTTGCCATTTATCTTTTTGAAAATACAGTTGAGCTTGGGCAAGGAAACGGCTTGCTTTCCCAGGGAACAGTGCAGCAAAAGCCAGAGTTTACACCTTGCTAGCCAATCTTAAATCCAAAAGCTATCACAATTTAAACAAAAAAAAACCTTTGTATTTAATTTCCAGTATTGGGATCATCCTGCCATTTTGAGGGAGCAGCCTTCATCACGCCCAGCACCAAGACAGGCCATCAACAAACTATGAACCTGTCTAGAGACTAGAACAAGGAGAAAATATTTGATAGAGTAATATGCCCTACCCAGTTTCCTCAACTCAGATTAGTCAGTCTAATGCTGTAGTTCCTAATCACAGATCTCCACACCTCTGCTGATTCCTCAAACTTTTGTGATTACCATTCCCAGTGCCCCTTCTTCTGCCTTAATGGGTCAGCACTAACTAGCTCCCTTCATTTGTTGGTACTCTAATTTGCAATGGCTCTTGGGCTGTTCTCAGTTCTAGTTTCTCATGGCACTTAGATGTCACGGCAAATTTAGGTAAGTACAGTTGAACAGGAGATTTGGCAGAGGTACGTACAGCTGAGATCTTCATCTGATAAATTAAAGTGCCCTAAAATGTTGGGAAGTTCCAGATTTAAAGTAAGATCTAGCTGCTTGGCTGTGTAAATGCAAAATCCGTCAGCTCAGACAGACATCACTGGACAGATAAGCATGCCAGTTAACCTTTGAAATGGAATCCATCACCAGACATCTGAGTCAGTATTTCTGAAACACACGAGTGGGAAACACAGTTGAACCTGGGGGGAGACAAACAAACCTAAACACTGCTTTCTCTGGTGTCCATATTTAAAAAGGGAAAAAGATTATATTCTCTCTACTACCGCTTGATAACTGGATAGGGTTCATCTTCAACATCATGCTAGTTTACATTGGTTCTAACACTTCCTGCAGGCAGGCAAATAGACAAGTACTATATTTGGTCAAAAGTGGGAACACAAAAGGAACCTACTAAAAAAAAATCCTACAGGAGCATCAGCTGACTTCATCTGACATTACTACATGTTTACAGACATGTTATCTTTTACACCTCATGTTCTAGAAGGGTTACCAAACTGAGATACTGGTCCAGGCTCTTAAGATAGATCTTGTCACGTCAAACAATAGCCTTTGTTTTTACTTGCCATGCTCATTCTCCTTCCATTACAACATAGAAAGGATCTCTTCATTAATGGAGATTTTTATCCCCCCTCCCTTTTGTCACATAACTGGCTGGGAGAATCCTCTGCAGAAAAAAGAATTAGAACCAGATGCAGCTGTCTGCTACATACAGCTGCCATTCACATCTGGAGGCAAACACCCCATTGATGTAAACAGCAATAATATGCTCCTTAGAGTTGGTCACCAGGCAGTAGGGGATGTTTAGTTCCTGCCTTACAGTGGATTCCATTAAGAATCCCACAAGGGCTGCTGCTTCGCACTTGAATGCTGGATTGTAAGAAAATGATTTATCCTTCCTCAAAGTCCCTCTCTGATTTTCGGCTCGTGTACAACATACAGCCACTTGATTTGGCATTTAATGCTCTCATGCATTTTCCTCTAAGTCCTAAAATTATTACAGAGCCAGAAAAGGGCTTCACAGTGTTTTTCATCTGGTTCTGTTAAAACCACAGAAGGCAGTACTCTTGAAAGACGACTTGCTCCACAGGCAATACAATGGGAAGATAAATGGAATTCAGTTTCCTTAGAGCAGCACCCATAGGGCAGCAGAATCTCTTTCCTGTCCTGGCTTATGTTCCTCTCCACTCCCCAGAGGGTCTGTCCCTTTACACATTCCATTGTTTTTGTACCACTGAGTTCTGGGTGCCAACTCATATTCACTTGCCTTTCCTTCATTTGGTTGTTCTCTCCTACTCCCTTGTCTGCCTCTCACTAAATGCTCTTTCTGCAGTTCTATGCCTCCCCTCTCTGTTTGTCACCCTACTGTGGAGCATAGTCCCCTCCCATTCCACCTGCCACTCTCAAAAGAGACTGGCCCTCTACCCAAAGCTGCCTTCCACCTCAGCAGCTCTGCCTTCCTCTGTCAGCCAACTGCCCCTCCTGTCTCCCCAGTGCCTGATTTCCACCTTTTCTTCCTGTTCCAGCTGTACAGTTCTGATTTCCCCCCAGCAGGTTAGTCCCTAACATGTTCTCTGGTTCCCTCCCAATCCTCTGGTGGCATACCCTATCATGGACCTTCTTTTCACCTCTCCCCTTTGGTCCATTATCCATGCTTTCTGCTTCCCTGAGTAGGCCTCTCTCATATCATGTGTTCTGTGGTCTTTAGGAGATTTGTTCTTTTCACACTTTGCCCCCCCCCCCCCCAACTCTCTCTAACTTCCCCCCAACTGAGTCCACTTTGGTCCCTGTGCTCTGGTCTTGAGACTGTGGTGAGGGTTAGGTTGAGGATCCACTGCCCTGCTCACAACATAACATGCTGTAGAGGAGGGGAAAAAGTGGTGCAGCGGAGCTGTGGGCAAGGTGTTTTCACTCACAGGCCGGGTTATGGTGGAGGGGGAGTAATGAATTAGTGCTGGGTCATTTATGCTTGGTAAGCTAGTGAGGAAATTAAACAAAAATTTATAAGGAGGACCATAATATTCTGTGGTCCCCATCTACGAAGCTAAGAGTTGGCAAAGGGTTTGGTCTCTTTGTATCCCCTCCAATTACATATATGGCTCTACATCCTTCCCTTCAGCATCCAAGTTCCTGCTCTTGGCTTATTTTTTCACCCAACAGCGACAGAACCCAACATCGCCCAGTTACACACTGAGAAACTGTGCACCCTAGTCGACCTATTGTGACAGGCATCCCTCCCCTGAGTTACAGCTCCTTCTGCGCAGCAGTGTTTGCAGGATTGGGCCCACAGCAGGCCAAAGAAACAAATATCAGTTCAGCCAAACACCTCCAAACCCATTCAGCTATGGGCATGACTATTCATCTCACTGCTTTTATATAATGATGTTTCAGGCATGGAGAAGCCCTGCTGGCTTTCACAGCAGTGATGACAAATATTAAAATGAAAGGCTTATGATATTCAATAATCGCCTTCTCCCATCTGCTGGGCTAATTACTATGAGAACTTTTTTTTTTGGGGGGGGGGAAGGGGGGAAATGGAAAAGAGGCTAAACACCACTGAGACAAATAAAAACGATGCCTTCTCCTGTTCTAGGTGACCATTAAATTAGAAAGCAGTTGAAATTCCTTCTTGAAAGCATACATTATCCAGTGAAAGCTCAAAGGGTACTTGTGTCACACAGGAACAAACATTAGATATAAACCATCGCTTCTTACTAATATTAATTAAGAGGCTGATGAGTCACAAGTATGAGAGGAATGCGAAAATAACCACGAGGCATTTGCTATGCTGTAGGTCTCTTACCCGAGGTGTCCCACAGACTCAGCTCTATTCTTTGTGTGTCAATTTCAAAACTGGCCGTGTAATTTTCGAACACTGTAGGCACATAATTCTGAATAACGAGAGAGAAAGAGAAAGAAACAAGGACAACGTTAATGTCTTAAAAATCCATAATCCCGCCAGGAAGCCTGTCTAACAGCGTTCAGCGCGTTAGAGAACAAGTTGGAGAAACAGGCAGCTCGGTTCGGAAACGTACTTTCCCCCCCACACATTTGAATCACTTTTCTTTGCCACTGCAGAGCGAGGCGCTGGAATCGCAGTGCCCGCTTTACACGCAGAGGTATGGCTGCACCACCGGAAAAATCCTCTGGCCGGGAGTGAGACACCCGCGGGGAGGTTACACAGAGCCGCGCTGAAGGGCTTGCTCCATCTCGGGCCACAGCGCGCGAGCGGGGCGGACGTACCTCTGGGAAGCAGTCCTTCGCAAAGACATGGAGCAGAGCAGTTTTCCCACACTGGCTATCGCCCACCACCACGATTTTACACTTGACGTTCTGGTTAGGATCCATGATCGATTTGCTGGATAATTTCTGGCTCGCTCTTCTCTCCTTCATTGATGTTGCCTTCTTTCCTCTCGCAGCAAAAAACAGGGAGTGCGCCCCGCAAACAAGGAAGCCACCGAAAGAGCCAGCGAAGCGGGAGCCCGGCGCTCGCTGCTCCCGCACGAGAGAGTTCCCGCTGCACGGCGCGCTGCCAGGTCTAATCCCGAGCCGACTGCTTTGTCTCACGCCTCCTTGCCCCGCTTTATACGCCCCGGCTGCCAATCCCGGCCTCGCTCAGCCAGACACACGGATCCGCCTCTTCCCCTTGTATGGAGCCCGCAGACGGCAAACGCTGGCCGCCTCCAGCGACTGCACTCCACGCGCCCTCTAGGGGCGCCGCGCCGCACCGCACCGCACCGCGCGAAGAGCCAGAGCGCTTCGCCCGGACTTGTCTGTGCGCGCGGGGCAGGGCTCGCCGGGGAGCCCGGACTTGGGGAGAAGGAGCCCTTCTAATAAACCGAGTCGCACAGGGCTGCGGGACGTGCCCCCAGCTGGGTGAGATGAAGGGTCCCTTTCCCTCGCTGCCCTCCCATTTTCTATTCCCCCCCTTCCTTCGCCCCCAGTGGGCTCCTCCCATTGTCCCCTTACCTGCCTCTTCCCGGCAGCATGTCCCAGTGCCCCTGCCTAGCCTCAGTGCGCTGCCCCCCCATCCTTCCTGCAGTGCCCCAACCTCAGCACCTTTCCCCCCCACACACAACCCTTCCTGCAGTACCGCTAATCCCGGCACCCTAATCCCCGATCCTACCTGCAACGCCTCCAACCTCAGCACTGTACCCTCATGATCCTTCCTGCAACACCCCCAACCTCAGTGGGGACAATGGGAGGAGCCCACTGGGGGCAAAGGAAGAGGGGGATAGAAAATGGGAGGGCAGTGAGGGAAAGGGACTCTTCATCTCACCTAGCTGGGGGCACATCCCACAGCCCTGTGCGACTCAGTTTATTAGCAAGGGCTCCTTCTTCCCAAGTTGAGGCTCCCTGGAGAGCCCTGCCCTGCACATGCAGACAAGTGCTGTGTCCCCACAAGCCTTCCTGCAGCACCCCAATCCCAGCATTATGCCCCCCACGATTCTTCCTGCAGTGCCTCCAACCCCAACATTGTGTGTCCCCCGTGATCTTTTTTGCAGCCCACCCCAACCCTGTTATCCTTCCTGCAGCATCTGTAACCTCAGCACCTTGTTCCCCACAATCCTTCTAGCAGTCCAGTGGTGGGCAGTCTGCCACCCGCAAGCCATACGTGGCCCATCAGAGTTCTACATGTAGCCCACAAATCATTTTATTTACCATTGCCCATGCACAGGGTGCCAAATTCTGCTGGTTTCCATCCACATAGGTTTTTTCCTACTGGTATTACTAAAGCAACACGCACGCCATGTAAAGTAAGGGTTCATGAATTGAGGTGTGTGCTGGTTGCACACAACATTGACTGTGAGAGCTGCGCACTCCCTCTGAATTCAGTCAAAGCGCTGATACAGTTCAGTCGGCACATCCCACAAATTCTAAATTACCAAGCGCAGTGAGCTAAATAACCCAATCTGGGGAGACTGTCTTGGTTACAATAATTTTGCAGCCCACTGAGATGGAGGGGCACTCATGCGGCCCACTCACTAACCTAGCTTACCCATTGCTGCTGCATTATTCACCTATCCACGGTTGCCATGATAGGACTTTCACTCCCTCCCTGCACATGGAGTGTTCTGATCTTTCTCTCCTGCTAGGGTTGTTCTCCCCTCTACCCTTCTCTTCTCTCTGAAGGGTTTCCCATATCCCCCTTCAGCTCCCCTATTAGGAGCAACCCAACTCTCGCTCATTCTCCAACCCTTCTGCTACTACACAGTGCTGCAGTGTTTCTGGCGTGTTGCAGGGAAACTAGGAGGAAGGTCTCTGTGTAGCACCACCTATGGGGATGGCAGAGAACATGGGCCACAGGGCAGTCCCCTGTGATGGGACAGAGACTCAGCCACATCCCACTGGAGGTTCCCAGATGTTGGGAATCTGCATTTCAACTGAAGGCCCAGAGCTGAGAGAGGACAAATTAAGGCTGGCATAGAAAAATATTTATGCTGCAGTATGAAAGTGCAGTGGTAGGCTTAATTCTCCAGTACCAATCAACCAAGGTAAACTCACTCTGTGAAAAAAGGACCAGTGAGTGGCATGTGCGCATGATTTCTACTGCAAAGTGAGATACCAGATATTGAAGCCCTGACAATTGCTTTAAATGTGCTGTTCAGAATCACTTCTGTGCCATAAGAAATTAGTTGCAGAGACAACAACTAGAACACCTTTTCAGCCATATATATTGTTTGATTGAGTAACAAATGACTGCTGTTACACACAGGCTCACCTGCACTGGCCAGCAGGTATGGGAGGTGGAGCAAAAGCTCTGCCTATTTCCCTCCCCTCCCTGTTGTCCTATTCTGGATGAGGGTATACAGTGGTGAGGGGCGCTTAGCCTTGCTTACTTCTGCATGCCCAGGTCTAGGCAGCCCACACGGGGGATTAAAGGAGGATCTTTGTTATGTGAGCATACAGTCCAGGTCATAATCTAGCCCTGTGAATACCCAAGTGTCACCTGAGGAGCTAAAAGTGCTCCAACTTAATGAAGTCTCACAACACCCCTTTGTGGCTAGCATTACTATAAAACCATTTTACAAATGAAATCTACACAGCAGTGTTATTTTGGAAGAACTGACATTATTCCGAAATGACAAAGAGCTCATCCACAGAGCAAGCCATTATTTCAAAATAATGGTGAGCTGGAGGACTTCTTACTCTGATTCCTGTAACCCTCATTTTATAAGGGAAGTTGAAGGAAGAGTGTTCTTCCTTTGACTTTCTCCTGTATAGACAGCACCAAAAGCCGAATTAAGCTATCTTGACTTCAGCTACACAATTGATGTAGTTGAAGTAGCGTAGCTTAATTCAACTTTTGCCCTGATGTGTAGACGTGCCCGGTGAGTTGTATCAGAAATCAGGGGTAGTAGACGGTCCTAAGCATGACAGTTCAAACTCCACTGTACATTTTCTTCTTTTGTTTCTGTGTTTCACAACTAGAAGTGGTAGATGATTCATCACGTAAATTATCTGAGGAATTTAGTCTTTGTTTTCTGTTCACGAATCATTTGTGAAAAGATCTTAAGTTTTGCAAATGTATTCCTCATTCTAAGGAGTCATCATTCAGCCTATGGTTATTTGTCAACAGTTGATGTCAGCTTTTCACTCTTCATATTTGTGACATTATTTCTGCCCTCTGGATAATTTTTACTTTTAAACAGGAGCATAATGAACAAGTGACAAGTAACAAATACTTGCTCAGATACAAAGACCCATGTTTACACAGATTCCTTAAAGGAAAGAATTCCCAAATGTTCAGGCATCACTTTACCAGATCTGTCAGCAGGCTTTTCAGGGCATGTAAGTTACATGAAAAAAATCCCCTGAATCTGCCTTTGTTAGGAATGCAGAAACCTTAATGCATATAGAAAACTTTACGAACCTCTATTGCAGTTATCACCAAAGAACCTCCAGCAGCACACAATGCACAGAACTACTGAAAGGGAAGGCCTCTTGAACACAGTATGTTCATTTCTATGGACCTCATGCTGCCTTTTCTGATGAGAGAGTTTTTTAGGCTGTACTTACCTACATGCTTTCTGTCAACAAGTACAGCAACAAATTGCCCTTTGAGCATTCATAGGCCATCCTGAAACTCAGAAGAATGAACTATCACTGGAAGTGGTCACTAACACTACCAAATTCTCATTGGAATATAGGTACTGGTGCAGTGAAAGGGGCAAAAAAGACTGAAGCACAGAGCTCAGATGATAAGTAAACTAAGTTACTCATAAGGCAAATAGAACTCAGAGCTTTATGCCCTGACCAAGGTGAATATTGGTTCAGAAAACTTCTGAAGTAAAAGACATGGTGAAAGAGCTGCTTGTTGGGGAAATTATTCCAGAGCAGTTAATCCATGTGAAAATATTACGTAATGCTGCGAGGGATAGCCTCTGTTCAGGGGTCTTGGTATCTAAGGGTATGTCTACGCAGCAAAGTTATTTTGAAATGACAGCCCTTATTTCAAAATAACTTTCCTAGCATCTACACAGCCAAACTGCTATTTAGAAATTAATTCGAAATAGCGGAGCGCTTATTTCGAATTTGGTAAACCTCATTCTATGAGGAATAACACCAAATTCGAAATAGCTATTTCGAAATAAGTGCTGTGTAAACACTTATTTCAAAATAGGGGGCCTCCAGCCTTCCCAGGGTGCCCTGGTGGCCACTCCAGCTTCAACTAAGAACACTTCTTTCCCTCCACCCCCTCCCTGGAGCCCTTAAAGGGGTAGACTCTGGCCACAGGCCTGTGCCAGCTCCAAGCCTGCCAGCCCAGAGCCAGCAGTCACTGCCCCTGACCCAGTGGCCCCAAAACATGAGCCAGCAAGCCACTGGCAGTCAGTCCTCCACCGCTCCCCAGGAGCAGTCTTCCAGCTCCCAGAAGCCTGCCAGGGCCTGGAGAAGACGGGCACCTTCCTAGTCCAGGGTGGAGATCATTGACCTTATTCAGGTTTGGGGGGGATGCCTCCAATGTCCATGATCTCTGCACTAGATGGAGGAACGCGGCTGTCTATGGCAGGATAGCTGCCAGCCTGGCCACCAAAGGCCACATGCGAACCCAGGAGCAGGTTTGCATGACAATCAAGTTGGTCCGGCGAGACCCCCAACCCTGGGCCCTGAGCTTCCCCTCCGCCTTCTTCCCCTTGCTTCCCCCTTCCAGCTCCCTCCTCCCAGGTTTCCCCATCCCCTCTCCCACCCTCTCTTCTCCCCTCTCCTGTCTCCTTTCCCTAGTCTCACCAGAGTTTCATCCCCCCCCCCCAGTTTTGTTAAATAAAGAGAGTTTATGTTCATGAAAATACATGTATTTTATTTTACATCAGGAAGCGGGGTTGGGGAGGGGTAAGTGGAAGGATGTGAGGGAGGAATGAGGCACAAGCCCCCAGTGGGGCAGGCCAGGGAGGCTCTTCGTGCTCCTCAGGGTGGAAGTTCTCCCACAGGGCCTCCTGGATACTGACAGCCCCCCGATGGACCTCCCAGATGGCAGCCTGCAGAAAGTGCAGCCAGGCTCGCAGCAACACATCCACGAGAAGCACCAGAGTGCCCGGGGGCAGCTCTGGCTCCATGTTGCAGAGTGCTGTGGTGTCCCGAGTGAGGGCAACCAGAGCACGCAGAGACAAAATGCTCTGCTGTCCCTCATCGAGGTAGACAAGCAAGCAGGGAAACCTGAGAACTGGCTGTCTGGGGGGGTCCCTTAAAGCACAGACGTCAGATAGCCTCAGGTAGCAGCCCCACACAGTAAGTCCTGACATGGTGCCCTGCTGGAACTGGTTCTGGCCAGCCTTAAAAGCGATTCACAGTCCACTCAGTGTGGACGCGCTATTTCAAAATAGCAAAATGCTCTTTCAAAATGCATTTTGTGTGTAGACGTGTTATTCTGAAATAAGCTATTTCGAAATAACACTGTAGTATCGACATACCCTTAGAGGATAACACATATGGTTAACATCTCCATTGGTACTTGTTACAATAAGAGATAATATCTCACCCACATTTTCCCCCCACAGTATTGTAAGTTTCCTTCATACATACATTTTTCTATCCTTCTTTTTAGTCTTTGTCATGCATTAAGTCCCACATTTGGGCCTGGAAGGTATAATGATAAATCGAATAGTTTTGACTGTCTTATTTGCCCCTTGCCTATTAATCCATCTCCACTGAGACCACTTCTAGCTTTCCCAATCTCAGAGTTGTTTTAAGCAATTACCTTTAGTTTTTCAATATTCTTTCCATCAAGAGTAGGATTTTCCCCAGATTCCTTGAAACTCCTCTCTTTCTGATCCCTGCAGCTGCTTCCCAATACAACTGTGGGAGGAAGCATGTGTTGCAACAAGAAGAATAAATGGCTGGATTTACTGAAACTCTCAGGAATATTCACTTTCTGCTTTCCTCTATGTCTAGACAATAATTTATTTTCTGTGTATGGGGATATTTACTGAACAAAGTGAAAACAATAACAAACTTAAAAAAGAAAAAAGTTCTGTATTGGCTAAATTCCAGCTCAGGTATTTGCATTTTACCTTCTTAAATTCCTCATGCAGTTTCAACCCTTCTTTTCCTGCCTCAGGGCCCAATCACTCACCCACTGAAGTTAATGTGAATATTGTCATTGACTTCAGTGGGAGCCAGATTGTACCCTTAAACTGTTTCTTCCCACTACCAGAAGTTTCAAATGATCTGGGATAGAGAGGGCACATCTGCACTGCGGCATTATTTTGAAATAACTCACGTTATTTCAAAATAACAAGGTGAGTGTCTACCCAGCAAACCCATTATTTTGAAATAATTTAGAAATAACGGGCTTCTTATTCTGGAATAATAAACCCTTACTTCATGAGAAATAATGCCTATTTTGAAATAGGGTGTGTGTGGACAGCGCAGCTGTGGTTATTTCAAAATAATTGGCCTCCAGGGCTTCCTACAGCTGCCCTGGTGGCCACTCTGTCTACACCCATCAGAACTCTATAGTTCCCCTTCCCCTGCAGCCTTTAAAGATGCAGCCATAGGGAAAACAGTTTGTGGCACAAAGCAAGCCCTGCCAGCCCTGTGCCACATAGCAGCACCCTGCTCTGCCTTCCCTGCTGCCATAGCAGACCCCCATGTTTCCTGGCTGGGGGTGAAAGAGAAGGACACCATCCTGGTCTGATGCAGAGATCCTGGATCTCATTGAGGTTGGGGGAGAGGAGGCAAACCTCCAGGATCTCCGCACCAGATGAAGGAATGCTGATATCTACAACCAGATGGCCGATAGCCTGGGCCAGAAGGGCCACATGCGCACCCAGAAGCAGGTACGCCTGAAAGTGAAAGAGCTGAAACAGGCCTACACCAAGGCCACGGAGTGGAGTTCCCGCTCGGGAGTGGTAGCCCAATCATACTCCTGTTATGAGCAACTCCACTGCATCCTGTGGGGGAGGTCAGACCCTTCCCCCACCCTTGTTGTGGACTCTGGGCTGGAGATGCCTATTGCCAGCCTCTTGGAGAGTAGGGTTGTGGAGGAGGAGGAGGAGGAGGAAGACGATGCCCACCAGCCAGGAGGTCAGCCTGTCCCTAGAGTCAATACCTCCCCTCCCAGGATTTCACCTAGGACTTAGCTCAAGCCAGGGAAGGTCCATCAGGTGAATTCCGTTACTTTGCGTAGACACACACTGGGGGAGGCGATGGGCAGTGAGGAGCCTCATGCTCCTCGCTTGGCCTTCTCAGCCTGGGATTGCACAGCAGTCTGTGCATGTGGGTGTACATGGAGCACTAGTCCAGAGCACACCGCTGCATAATGCTGACACAAAAGAAGACTAGCAGACATCCAACTTTTCTAAATGATTTTTAACTTTTTTTTTATTTTATCTTCTAAACTTACCCCCTTCCCACTATCATTCACTATGTTAGGCATTCCTTCATCAGACTTGGTGAAGACCAAAAAAAAAGAAGTCATTAAGCATCTCTGCCATTTCCAAGTTTCCTGTTCCTGTTTCTCCCTCCTCACTGAGCAATGGGCCTACCCTGTCCTTGGTCTTCCTCTTGCTTCTAATATATTCATAGAATGTCTTCTTGTTTCCCTTTATGCCTGTAACTAGTTTGAGCTCATTTTGTGCCTTTCCCTTTCTAAACTTGCCCCTGCATTCCTGTATTGTTTTTCTATATTCATCCTTTGTAATTTGTCCTACTTTCCATTTTTTATATGACTCCTTTTTTATTTTTAGATCATGCAAGATCTCCCAGTTAAGCCAAGGTGGTCTTTTGCCATATTTTCTATCTTTCCTACTCAGCGGAATAGCTTGTTTTTGGGCCCTTAATAATGTTCTTTTGAAAAACTGCCAACTCTCTTCAGTTGTTTTTCCCCTCAGTCTTGCTTCCCATGGGACCTTACCGACCAGCTTTCTGAGCTTACCAAAATCTGCCTTCCTGAAATCCATTGTCTCTAATTTGCTGTTCTCCCTTCTACCATACCTTAGAATCATGAACTCTATGATTTCATGTTCACTTTCACCCAAGCTGCCTTCCACTTTCAAATTCTCAACCAGTTCCTCCCTATTTGTTAAAATCAAATCTAGAATAGCTTCCCCCCACTAGCTTTTTCAACCTTCTGAAATAAAAAGTTGTCACCAATGCAGTCCAAGAACTTATTGGATAGTCTGTGCCCCCCTGTGTGAGTTTCCCAACATATATCTGGATAGTTGAAGTCCCCCATCACCACCAAATCCTGTGCTTTGGATGATTGTTAGTTGTTTAAAAAAAAAAGGCTCATCCATCTCTTCCACCTGGGTAGGTGGCCTGTAGTAGACCCCTAGCATGACATCACCCTTGTTTTTAACCCCTTTTAGCCTAACGCAGAGACTCTCAACACGTCCATCTCCTATGTCCATCTCCACTTCAGTCCAAGTGTGTACATTTTTAATATATAAGGCAACACCTCCTCCCTTTTTTCCCCACCTGTCCTTCCTGAGTAAGCTGTACCCTTCTATACCAATATTCAAATCAAGTGTATTATCCCACCAAGTTTCTGTGACGCCAGCAATGTCATAGTTGTATTTATTTATTAGCACTTCCAGTTCTTCCTGCTTATTAGCCATACTTCTTGCATTTGTATATAGGCATCTAAGATACTGATTTTATCTTGCCTCCCAGTTCTGCCTTGTCCCTACTTTCTCTCTGCTATTATAGCCCACGCTCTCTCCCATTTCTGAACCATTTCCCAGGTCTCCATGTTCTTCACTTACCCTTGGGCTTTGGTCACCTGTACCCGTTGAACCTAGTTTACAGCCCTCCTCATTAGGTTAGCCAGTCTGTATCCAGATATGGTCTTCCCCTTCCTCAAAAGGTGAACACCATCCCTGCAATAGCATCCTTCCTGGAATAGCATCCCGTGATCGAGGAAGCCAAATCCCTCCTGGCAACACCATCTTCGTAGCCAGGCATTCACCTCCAGGATGCACCTGTTTCTGCCTGGGCCCCTACCTTTGACAGGAAGGATTGAAGAGAATACCACCTGTGCTCCAAACTCCCTCACCTGTACTCCCAGAGCCCTGTAATCACTCTTGATCCTCTCAGTGTCACACCTCGCAGTATCATTAGTGCCCACATGGATGAGTAGCATGGGGTAGTAGTCAAAGGGCCGGATAATCCTCAACAATGCCTCCGTAACGTCTCGGATATGGGCCCCCGGCAGGCAGCATACCTCCTGAGATGAAATGTCAGGTCGACCAGATGGGCGCCTCCATTCCCCTCAGAAGAGAGTCTCCGACCACCACTACCCTATATTTCCTCTTTGCAGTGGTGGCAGCAGACCTCCCAGCCTTGGAGGTATGAGGCTTCTCCTCCTCTGTTGTAGGGGGTGATTTCTTATCTCCTGTATCAAGAAGAGCATAACGGTTTCCTAGTACCATGGTAGGAGGGTTCGGAGCAGGGATGGAGCACTGCCTGCTGCCAGAAGTAACCAGCTGCAAATGTCCACCCTGAGCCATCTCCTCCTCCACCAGTGGTGTGTCAGCAGTCCTGTGTACTGGGACAACTACCTCAGCTGTCTCCACATGAATACTGTCCAGGAATTGCTGGATTCGGGTGTTTCTCAACCTAGCCACCTCCTCCTGTAGCTCTCCCACCTGCTGCCTGAGAGATTCCACCAGCAGGCACCTTTCACATTGGATGGTCCCCCCCAGCCTGGATATCAATAAGTGGGAATTGCAAGCCACAGTCCCTGCAAAACCACACCAGGATCTGGATAGAGGCATCCATGCTCAGGCAGTCTGTCTGGCTACAGGCGCAGGTGGAGGAGACAGAAGCAGTGCTGGCACAGGTGTTGCAGGTCTTCCTGACCATTGTAAGCCTCCCTCTGTCAAACTCCTTCTTAAACTCCTCTGTCTGCAGCCCCCTGGTCCCTCTGCCTCTGGCTTTTAAAGCCTGCTCACCTAGGTCAGGCCTACCTCCTCGTGAGTCACACAGGGGAAGGCTGATCAAAGGCAGTCAAGGGAACAAAGGTCAGGCACTCAGTCCCAACTGCCAGAGTAACTGAAACTGAAGTCACCGGAAATCAGAATCAAAATTCAAACAGTCGAGCACACTCACTCACACCAAAAGCTAGTACCAAAAGTTTGTGTAGAATAAAATTTAATTAAGTGTGCATTGAAAACAAAATGAACTTTGACAGCCATATAATCTGTCAATATTTAGCATCATTTGCCTTATCTAGGCTACTGATAAAGAATTAAGTATAAAGGCTAATTTATTAAAGTAATTCAGAGCACCTATAAACTCAGTCTTAGCATCTAAAGTATACCCTCTATGATTATGTAAAACAAAGCTAAGCTGTTCTAATTTCTAAAGTATTCCAGGATCAACTTATTGACCATTTTAGAAATACCTTTGAACTAATTTCAGAACCCTTTTGTATAAGTTAAAGAAGGATTTTAAAGAGAGAGGATAAAATATTTTAAGATCTTAAAGATTTCATGTTCAGCAATAAATTGATGCATACTTAAATAAATGTTTGAAAGGGGATCATTATGAGTATGATATGCAGAATGCTTTTGGTAATGTTCAAAGAGACTTTCCAGAATAATTATAAGCTTTTAGCAGGTTGAAATTTTCTTATTAACTTCCAGCAGTTTAATAACAACAGTTTTATGGAGAGAGATATCCTTCCCCAGATACATTTTCTTTTATTTCCATAATGTAAGAAACTTAATGAACTTGGAACCTGAAAGTGTGATCAAAATCTAGATCACCTTAGAAGATGTAGACATGCTGTATGTCTAGGGCACTACCAATTTCACAGCCATGAAAAACGCATCACAGACTGTGAAATAAGCCCTTCCCCATGAAATATGATGTTCTCCTTGTTCTTAGGAGTGTCTCATCGAAGGGGCTTCTTACCTACAACGGCATGGGAAGGACAGGATCTATTCCTTCCTGCAAACTTCTCTGGTGGTTGGAGTGGGAGGAGAAAACCCACCTCTGGGTTTCTCTGGGTACATCTAGACTGCAGAGTTTTTCCGGGATACTGGCAGTATCCCAGAAAAGCTCTGCCATGTCCAAGGAATGTGCCTGCTTTTCCAAAAAAAAATGTCAGAAAAGCAGACATGTTTTTTGGCATCCCTGTAAACCTCGTTCTACGAGTAAGAAGGGATCTTGCGAAAGAGGCTTTTTTCCCAACATCTAGCCCAGTGTAGATGTGCCAAATGTTGGAAAAGCCTCTTTCAGAAGAAAAACGGAAAATGATACGCAAATTGCAGTTCACACTTTGTGTATCTTTTTCTGACTTTTCTTTGTAGTCTAGACACGGCCTCTCTCTGCTGCAAGATGATATTTAGGACTGGGAAGCAGCCTGAGGAGACTTCTGGAGTTTGGATCGTATCTTCCCTGTGCTGCTGGTAGGGCTCCATCAAAGAGGGCTTCCTACCTCCAACTGGGCAGGAGAAGGACAGAACTAGTTCCTCCTCTGCAAACTGCTCTGGTGGTGGGAAGGGGGGACCAGACCAGACCTACCTCTGCTTCTTGGAACCTTCCAGCATGAAGCTCTATGGTTGATGCCTTCAGAGACCAGTTCTGAAGGCAGAACAAAAATGTGGATGGCAATCCCATGATCCCTCTATGATAGGTTTGTGACACTCCTATCTCCTTTTGGATTGAGATCCCAGTTACAACACTGTGAAATTTTAGGTTTAAACAGCTGAAAATGCGAAATTTATCAATTTTCAAATCCTATGGTCATGAAATTGGACATAATGGACTGTGAATCTGGTAGGGCCCAATTCATGTGTTAGTCTCTGGTGCTATGAGAATTTCAAAAATACAGCATATTTATTAGCTTAATCCAAATCTATATTTTTGGCCCTATTTGATAATTTAAATAGGTTTGGCTTTTGTGCCAGTTGATTTTGCCTGTTATTTTATTTTGAAATTCGAACACAAAAGGTTTACATATGCTTCTCCTTCTTAGTATCTGAAAGCCTCACGCTCTTTAACATATATACAACCACAACCCCCCCCGGAGGGTATGTCTACACTACAAAGGCTTTTTTGAAAAATGGCTGTTTTTGCCCATGCCTCCTCCCCAGGTGATGCTATTCCCCTTCCCCCTGCCATCCCTGACTCCACTCCAACCCCAAGTCTGATGAGGTCCCGGCACCCAAGGTGGCACATCCAGCCGGGCCCCACGCAACTCTAGGCTCCCCTCCCCCTGAAGGTTATGAGCCCCCCCTCCAGTTTATGAACCCCCCTCTCCCTCCAGGTTTTGAGGCCCCCTCCCCCTTCCCAGCTTTTTTTAATGAAAGATCAATACACAGTTCGTTTTGTTTAAAACCAAACAGGTGTCTTTATTGAGAGGTCAGGGAAGGGGCGAAGGGAGAGGTTGTGGTGGGAAAGGGATATTGGAGCAAGCCAGAGGCCCCTGGGGGGGGGGCCCTGGGGACAGTTACTGGGGTGCTTGAAAGAAACTCTCTCTTTGGGCCTCCTGGATGCACACCCCCGCCTAATGGGCCTGGCAGGTGGCAGCTGTCATGGCCAGCTCTGCCCCCTATCCCAGGAGGAAAGCCTCTCCCTTCTTCTCCACAATGTTGTGGAGGACACAACATGCCAACACCATCTCAGGGATGTTGTCCTCCCCCACGTCCAGGTAGATCAGAAGGCACCTGAACCACACCTTGAGGCATCTGAAGGCACACTCCACCTGGATCCTGGCCAGGTTCAGGTGAGCATTAAATTGGTCCCTGCTGAGGTCCAGCTGGCCGGCATATGGCTTCATTAGCCATGGCAGCAGGGTCCCCTATGCATTCCCTATGATGCACATGGCATCTGCACATCCCCACCTGCAAAGTCACAGTGGAGGAAGAATGTGCCCACCTCCAGAGGCTCGAGTTGCGAAATATCCGGGCATTATGTGCCCTGCCCGACCACCCGACAAAAATAATAATGAACTGTCCGTGGTTGTTGACCAGGGCCTGAAGCACCATAGAAAAGAAGCCCTTGCGGCTGATGTACTGGGCTGCTTTATGTTGAGATGCGCGGATCAGGATGTGGGTCCCATTAATCACTCCCCCACAGTTAGGGAACCCAGGGCAGCAAATCTGGCCATGATCAGGTCCAGGTCTCCCATGTGGATGACCCTCCGGAGCAGGATGGAATTGATGGCCCTCACAACCTGCAGAAGGAAACAAACACACAAAACAGAGAATGAGAGAGGGGAGTGCCTGACCCCTTGGGAGGTGCCCGCCCCCCTTTCCATCCCTTTCTCCCAACACCCAAAGGCCACTCCCCCAGCAGCAAGGATGTGTGAGGGTGAGATGGCACAACCCCCCGGGGATGGGGCTTCCCCCCCACTCCACCCCCCATCCTCCTTTCCCAAGGGTCCCCCTTTTCCAGGACTCCTCCCCTCCCCCGCCCTGCAGGCATGCTGCCCGAGAGTGCTTTACCTCCATGAGGAGGGCCCCGACAGTGGACTTCCCCACACTGAAATGGTTGCCCACCGACCGGTAGCTGTTTGGTGTGGCCAGCGTCTATATGGCGAGGGTGACCCACTTCTCCAGGGGGATGGCAGGCCGCAGGTAGGTGTAGCATCTCTGGAGGGCAGGGGCGAGCCAGGCACACAGCTCCAAAAAGGTGGTCTTCCACATGCAGAAGTTTTGGAGCCACTGCTGGTCATCCCACTGCTCCATAACCAGCCGGTCCCACCAGTCAGAACTGGTGTCCAGCCTCCAGACACACCTCTCCACAGTGGGTTGCGGTTGCAAGTGTTTTGCTCTCACACCCAGGGAGAGGGTCTCCAGAATGAGCTTGGGGTCGAGCTTGGTCAGGACCAGGAAGGCAGTCGGCACAAAGTGCTGCACTAGCCCTGTGGGGCCATCACATGCCCAGGGGCAGCTCTGGCTCCATGGCACAAAGACAAAAGCTGTGGCGTCCAAAAAAGCTGGGCAACCACAGCAGGTACTGCAAGAGTTTTATTGTCCCTCAGAGAGGTAGGAAGCATGCAGCAGAAGCAGAGAAACGGCTGTCCAGGGGGATCCCTTTAAGCGCGTGTCTCTGCTAGGCTCCAGCACCAGCACTTGGAAGCAACCGGTGACTTAGAGCTCTGGCTGAACTGGTTCTGGGTGGCCTTTTATGCGAGAGAGCGTCCAATCAGTCTGGATGCTCTCTTTTGAAAAAGCAGATCTCTTTTTCAATGCGCTTTTGTGTGTGGACGCGCTCTTTCAGAAGAAGTTTTTCTGGAAGATCTCTTCCAGAAAAGCTTGTTCCAAAAGAAGCCTTCAGTCTAGACATAGCCTGACACGGAGATACTAATGCCCCCATTTCATAACTGGTGAACAAAAAGTGAATTTATTAAGTTTACACAAGTTTGAGGCAGAGGTGGGAAATGAAGCTGTGTCCCAGGCTAACCCCCTCACCATGGGACCTGGAGGTATGTAGGAATTTTGCTGCTATTTCTATATTGTCATAGAATGATACCACCTTTTCCATTAAAATGTTGATAACATGTTAATAGCACAAATTCATGTTCATTATTCATATACATATCTTTATTCTGTTTCCTATAGAGTAGATGCATGGGAAAACAGAGATATTTTTTCAGTTAGGGCCAAGTTAAATCCTGTCAGGGACCTCTTCGAACAAAGGCAGTGTTGTCTCTTAAGAGGAAGGGATCAGGGGTCAGTTCTGGAAGGAGTCACTTTCTCTCTGACTTAAGGCCACTTGACTTTCTTGTGTCACAATCAGCCCAGCTGTGACACAATTTAAAGGTAGGAATTCACTGAAATATCACATATTTCTTTTGGTTAAATAAAGTGAAAAAAAAAAAAGAAAGAAATCTAGATACATTAAATTAGCTTGAAAACCTGATGTTAGCTGCTTCACTGGTACATTATGTATGAGTTGCTGTTGCTCTTAGTGAGAACAAATTATACATCCCCAGTATTCTCCCATCTGTGAAATCACATGCATCTCAAGGACATTTCTGGTTGTATGATGGGTTGCATGTCTCTCCAATACAGGGGAGAGTAGAGGTTCCTAATCAGGTTACAAAACCACAGATTTATATAATACATTTCATCTAGTTTCCCACAGCTACATTTATCATTCATATGATAATATTTAGCTTTCATCCATAGATTTCAAATGTGTTATGAATCCGGAAACTCCAAGGACCCCAGAGTATAATGTGACATTCAGTTGTAATAAAGAGAGATGAGAATTTTATTTTTCATACTCACCTGTAAATACAGAAAAAGTTCTAAAGTTATATTGATATTTGATTGACCCAGAAACTGATCCAAAGCCCTGTGAAGTGAGTGAAAAGTCTCTCACAGATGTCCAAAATAATTTCGATCAGGCCTCAAATTGTCTCCACATGTGTGGTGGACATGCCTCTAAATAAAAGTCTTTATACTAGCAAACTCTAAGAATTAATACAGAAATATACTATTGGATACCAGCAGACCTTACTACATGGTGATACTACAAAGCCTGCCAATAAAACTTCTTATGAAACTCCAGATCAATATTCTACTGTTGCCAATGACTAAATATGTAATTGCAATTATGGGGAAATTAAAATAGCCTCCAATTAGGTGAAATGATTAGGATAATGCATTACCAGCTCTTATTAACACAGCACTCTATAGGGCTTCCACCAAAAGAAGGTGGCTTTAAATCCTAGCTGGGGAGCCCAGAGAGCCCCACCAAGGGACGCCACTCCAGAAGCATTGTCTGTGGTCAGCAGCGTTTTTCTATGGAAGTTTTAAATGTTTCTCTTTCCTTCTAGCTACCTATACTTACCACCAGCAAACTTACTCAGTTATTCAGTGCATACTCTGTCCGTGATACACATCTGTAATTCATACCCAGGTAAACAGGTAATGGGAGTACTCGTGCCTATTGGTAGCAGGGCAGCCCCACCAAAAAAATAACAGGTACTGTCACAGAATCCCATTTAAACAATTTTTTCAGTTAGTTTTTGAATTGCTTTTTATTATTTTCTCTCTCATAGACAAGCTGGTTCCTGCTATATAGTTAGATGGCCAAAGTCTGTACTGTGGTACCCTCATCTAAGTCTTGTGAAGTTAGTGGGATTGCATGGAGTGCACATCTGTCCTGAATTTACCCCATGTTCTTAGGGAAAAACCTAATTAATTTAATGGGGGTGAAACTAATGGTATTCTATAAGAATGCAATAAGAAGCTGAGAGACTGTGAATGAGAGACTTTTTCTATAGCCATCTTATTTCAGGAATATAATTCTACAGAAGGGCCTAAGACAAACCTAGGGAAAAGTTATCATTTTCTATTAAATCCCTTTTCCATAATGTTGTTATACATCTTTTTCACAGTTAACATGACTGAAGGATTGGCTTTTGAAAAAAGACGTGGGCATTGAGCAAGGCTTATCCTTATTCTGTTCCTCTCAACTGCAATTTTTATAACAATTTAATCTGTTCTACCTATTCATTCAAGATTGGCACTGAATGAATAGTAACACACTTAGGGTATGTCTACACTTGCAGCCTATTTTGGAATAGGGCTGCAAATGTAGGCATTTGGAATTGCAAATCAAGCGCGGGATTTAAATATCCCGCGCTTGATTTGCATTTTCCCGGCCAGGCGCCATTTTTGAAATGTACAAGCCCGGAATAACTGCCCACATCTACACGCAGCAGTGAAACGGGCGTTCGAAATAAAGCCCTATTTTGAACTACCTGTTATTCCTCCTGCAATGAGGTTTAACAGATAGTTCGAAATAGGGCTTTATTTCAAATGCCCTTTTCACTGCCACGTGTAGATGCAGGCAGTTATTCCGGGCTTGTAAATTTCAAAAATGGCTCCCGGCTGGGAAGATGCAAATCAAGCGCGGGATATTTAAATCCCGGGCTTGATTTGCAATTCCAAATGCCTACATTTGCAGCCCTATTCTGAAATAGGCTGCAAGTGTAGACATACCCTTATTCTAAACACAAGTGTGAAGGTACCAAAATTCAGAGGTATACAAACTATCATCTTAACTTGTAATTAAGTGAGTGTATATTTTTAAAGCAGTTCATGAGGATTTAGCTATTGAATGTTAATATGAGTTGCATAGCTAAATGTCTGCACATCATATAGAAAATCAACCATTTTACACTTATTAAACCTCCTACCAAATCATTTAAAAAGGAAAAAAGTGTTAGTTTGGGATCTTGTCAAAACTTCTTGCTAACTAAAAAGCTGCCCATTTTAAAGCATTTTCTGTATTAGTAAAATAATGTACTGGACTTGGATATCACCATGCTAATGAAAAGATTACTGTTTAAACAGAGGCCACTGTGGAAGGAGGATCTCTCTGGGGCATAGTTTGGCACGAATAAAACTGGAAGTTGTGGCTGCTACACAAATATTAGATTTTAATAAGGCCTGGGTCAAAAAGGATCTTTTTAGGTCAATCTGAACCTCTCCTGGATTTTTATACAAGTTAAAAAGACTAATCTAGGAGGTTGATGAACAGCATATTGGCCTTTATTTTATTTCATTATTCACTGAAAGATACAACAGAATCATGTAAAGATTATACAGCATTAACTCTGGGCCTAATTCTGCCTCCAGAGTCACCAGAATCAGGATCACAGTTTTCATTGCCAGCCTCATTGTTTCCCTGACGAATATGTTCTGGGGATTCAAGCTCCATATGATTATGGAATTACTGGATTTGTTCACATTGCATTCTATTGGCTATAAGTAATATTCAGAATATAATCAAATGTCACTTGATGCAACTTTTGATACATGAGGTATCTCCTTAACTTTGATTTCTGGGACATTTATTTATTTATTTGAAATAATTTTACCCTGCCTCTCAGGGTAAAACAACAATGAAAGCACGGGTAAAAAGGGTGGCCTTGGCCTGGCACCAAAACAGTGCCAACGTTGGCACCAGGCAAATGTCCTGGGAGAGAAAATTCCATAGCCTAGGGGCAAAAGCTGAGAAGGCCCTGCTCCACGTAGAAGGCCCTGTTCCACTTCCTCCATAAGTGGAGGAAAAGAGCAGAGCCTCCCCAGCTGACCTCAGTCTGTGGGCAGGTTCATATAGGAGGAGACAGTCCTTCAAATAACCTGGTCACAACCCAATTAGGGCTTTATAAGTCATAATCAAGACCTTAAATTGTGCCCAGAAACATACCAGAAGCTTGAGCAGCTGCCGGAGCACCAGCACAACGTGCTCCATATAACGAGTATTAATTAAAACTCGAGCACCTACATTCTGAACCAGTTGAAGCATCTGAAGACTCTTCAAAGGCAGCCCCAAGTAGAGCGCATTGCAGTAGTCCAGTCGGGATGTGACAAGAACATGAATCACTGTAACCAACTCGTTCTTATTCAGGATGGGGGCACAGCTGGCAGATCAGCCGAAGCTGCCCAAAGGCGCTCCTGGCCACTGAAGAAATCTGATTTTCAAATGTTAAAAAAGGGTCCAGGAGGACTTCCAAGATGCATACTTGTTCCTTCAAGGGGACTGTGACTCTGTCCAGAACAGGTAACACACCACTTCCTGGACAGATTGTTTCTCAATCCACAGAACCTCAGGCTACGTCTATACTATGGCAGTTTTTTGGAAGAGGAAATGCAAATGGAGCATTCATTTGCAAATCTCATGCTCTCATTTGCATATTCTCTTCCGATCCTTTTTGCAGAAGAGGCTTTTGCAATAAAAAGCCCTGTGTAGATGGGGCCATTTGTTGCAAAATCCCCATTTTGTGCAAGATCTTGTAAACCTAATTTTTTGAGGAATAATCCCCTGGACCCAATCAGTCATCCCTTCTCAGCTCAATTTAATAAGCCACAAAGGGTAGGGGTCAAGTGAGCACATGGTCGGTTGCGCTCCTCCAAGCACTTTGTCCACATCCTTGGTGTGCAAAAGCTGAAACTGATCCAAAGAAAAACGACTAGGTGGTGCACTCAACACATTCTGTACCCCGCTTACATGACAGCCAGAGTCCAAATCAAACCAAATGTGAGTAATCTTATCTGCAAAGTGCTTTGCAAACAAGTCACAGTAGATTGTTGAGGACTCCTCCATTTCATCACAAGGACCAGATTGTAAGAGGCCCTGCAACACTTGAAAAAATTCCACCAGACAACACTGTGCAGAGATCTCAGGAAACCTTCTGGATCCATCAGCCTCTGTGGGTGGACCATCATAATTGGTCCCCGCCTCTGCAAAGGGGGAGATTAGCAAATAGTCTAAACTTGACCAGGTAGAGATCAGCCCATGACAAAGGGAGTGTAACCACATCCCTAATCCCAAAATCTTTGTCACCCTTAGTCCAAAACGACTAGATCAAGCCTATGACCTGCCACATGGGTGGGGGCAGTTATTTCTTGGGATAGTCCTAAGGTCGTCATGGTCTTAAAGTCTCAAGCTGAACCAGACAGAACAGCCTTGGCATGAATATTAAAGTCCCCCAAGACCAAAAGCCTTGGAGTCCTTAATGCTACATCTGAGACCACTTCAGCCAGCTTGAGCAGAGCATCTGTTGTGCAGTGAGGCGGGCAATACAAAAGCAGAACACCCAACTTATCCCAGCCATCCAACACCAGGTACAGACACTCAAATCTAGTGTTTTGTTGGACTGGGGCCCTGGCCAATGAGATGGTATCCCAATAGAAATTGCCACTCCCCCTCCCCGACCATCAAGTTGAGGCTGGTGCTGAACTGAGAACCCAGCTGGGCACAATTGGGAGAGGTCAATGCCTCCCTCTGGTCCCAGCCAGGTCTTAGTGATACAGGCCAGGTCGGCCCCTTCATCCAGGATTAAATCCTGGATGAGAACTGTCTTGTAGGATACCGACCTGGCATTCAACAACAGCACCATCAGGCCTGACGGCTGGCTGTTAAGATTCCCAAAACCATTGATGCTGGGAACAGGACCGGAATGAGGAGTAGCCTGGAACTCTCTAAACCTTGTTTCACTCAGCTGGCCCATCCTGATATTTCCGCCATATCTCCTCCTGCCCATCACAAATCCCACTATGCCATCTGAACCCTCCCTTTTAACCACCCCGCCCAGGCTGCAACACACGACTGGGGGAGAGGAGAAGTCTACAACACACACATTCCCCATCCTTGACCTTCAGTACAGGCAGGTGGGGGATCCCTCACCAAGAACCCTCCCCTGCCCTTCTGCTCTCACAAGGCACTGAACAGGCCACCACAAAAATAACAAATGTGCTGCTCTCACCAGCACTAAGTAATAAGCTATACCACACACACAGAGAAACCATCACCATAGTACAACACACAACCTCAGTCTGCCCGGAAGGGCTGCACCAAAAGGCAGCCCCCTTTGGCTCATCCCTTAGGTGTGACCCGCCGACAGTGGCCTGCTGCCAACGACGGCCTCTTGGGGTTAAGCCTGCCCCTGGTGGTGGCCACACCTACAGGAAATGATCTTAGTCCTAAACGTGCAGGCCTCTTACTCAGGAAATGGTGCAGCACCAACAGTGGCAGCAACAGCAAGGCAAAGGTCTTTCTTCAAAGGGCATTGGGAGAAATGTTGGTCCTCACTCCCAACTCTCCCTCCTCCTTCTGCCCTAATTTAAGTCCTCATGTTGTCCCTATGAACTCAGTTTGCACTTCCCAGGACTCTTCAAATCAACTTTCTTGTGTACATATCATGCATACACGTTGTGTAACAAAATACATTTTGTATTGCTATTTTAACCCTCATGTTAGTAAACACTTTGGGTACGTCTAGACAGCAGCGCTATTTCAAGATACATCTGGAATCCCGAAATAGCTTTTTCCATGTCTTAGCAGCACACCTGTTATTTTGAAATGCAGTTGAAATAATGGGCTCGCTATTCCGATGTCCCGGTAAACCTCATTCCATGAGAATTAAGGGACTTGTTGGAATAGTGGTCTATTTTGACATTTGACACTGCGTAGACAGCACCACATTTTGAAATAGACTATCTCAAAATAAGCTTGAAATAAGTTACGCAATTTGTGTAGCTCAAATTGCGTAGCTTATTTTGAGCTAGCGCCACTGTGTAGATGCACCCTTTCTCATACATTTATTTATACTGGTAGGCCATTAGACTTACTATATTGTTACTGTCTAGTAATCCAGCTCTTCAGCTAGAGCCAAAAAAAAAAAAAAAAAAGGTGACCTTTGCAAGTCTGGCTTGTGTCCCATATCATCAGCTCTTAGATCAGATTAGTGTAAAAAAGTGTGAACATCTGGAGAATACACATAATTTGTTTCTCCTTGAGGAGGGAGCAAATGTGAGAGTAACTCAGTGCAAGGCAATGGGATTCAACAGATCTCACATTTTAAAACTGGGGGTTTTCAGAGATAGAAAAAAGGTAATTTAGTCATTTTAATTAATTGACTCAGAACTGAAAACTTTCTTTGTAAAATATTCAGTGTTTGTGTCAGTAGTAAGACATTTTTAAATGTCACATAAAAATCTTAAACTGATTTTCCTCGAAAAATGGGCACTAAAGACAATAAGTATTATTTAAAGGTGGCAAAAAAACAAGATTTGTTTAATTTCCCTACAACTGGACTGGCCATACCACATGCCATATATTATATAACATACATTTTGTGGAATATAATATGACAATGTGGTGAAGTATAAAGGGTTTATTAGTGAGAGTTGTGGATGATTGCATTATAGGCATAACTTACGCATGTTGTGGCAAAGAAATTCTGATAAAAACTTTAAATTAAAAAATTAATATGCTTTCTATGCATGCTTCATGTTTTCAGAAAAAAACAAAACAAAATTATTTTAGAAATGTTTTATAGAGGTCTTAAATGTTATTGTAGCTTCCCCACAGTTAACCTAGGTGAGTCAGTTAGCATGAGTCCAATTGTACAGCCCTCAGAGTAAAAACAAAGTCACTGAATCTCAGATATGCTGGAGGTAAGCTGGAGACATCTGAGGAGGAAGGCAGGCAGGCACAGGTAGCTTTCAGCAACCTTTCAGACCCTCAGTGCTGCAGCTCAAGTTAAATGGCCTTATGATTGCTCTAGCCTGAGATAGCAATAGCAAATCTATAAGGGTATGTCTACACTACAGCACTAATTCGAACTAACTTAATTCGAATTAGTTAATTCAAACTAAGCTAATTCGAACTAGTGCATCTAGACCTAAAAACTAATTCGAATTAGCATTTTGCCACATTGAGTGGACCCTGAACTGAAGTTAAGGCTGGCCGGAACCAGTGCTGGCAGAGCATCAGGTTAGGACCTAGAGTGTGGAGCTGCTGCCTCAGGCTAGCTGAGGGCTGTGCTTAAAGGGACCCGAGCCCCACCCCGGACAGACAGTTCTCAGGGTTCCCCGCTTCCTTGTCTACCTTGATGAGGGACAGCAAAGCAGCCTTGTCTTGGAGTGCCCTGAGTGCCCACACTGGGCACATCACAGCACTCGGCCATCAGCCCAGCTGCACTTACCGCAGGCTGCCATCTGGGGGTGTCAATCGGCGGGCTGCAGGAGAGCTTCCACTCCGAGGAGTCCACAGAGCCACCCCAGTCCTCCCCATCGGGGGCTCGTGCCCCATTCCTCCCTCACCTCCTTCCACTTACCCTTCCCTAGCCCCCCTTCCTGATGTAAAAAATAAAGGATACATGTGTTCAAAAATAGAAACTCTCTTTATTGAACAAAACTGGGGGTGGGGGGATTAACCTCTGGGGAGACTGGGAAAAGGAGGTGGGAGAGGGGAAGAGAGAGGGTGGGAGAGGGGAGGTGGAAACCTGGGAGGAGGGAGCTGGAAGGGGGAAGCCAGGGGAAGAAGGAGGAGGGGAAGTCTAAAACTATGGTACGCCATATCTTCAGTATTGTGTAGAGATGGGGTCTCCTCACCTCAAAAAAGATATTTTGGCCTTGGAAAGGGTTCAGAAAAGGGCAACTAAAATGATTAGGGGTTTGGAACAGGTCCCATATGAAGAGAGGCTAAAGAGACTGGGACTTTTCAGCTTAGAAAAGAGGAGACTGAGGGGGGATATGATAGAGGTCTATAAAAGCATGAGTGGTGTGGAGAGGGTGCATAAAGAAAAGTTCTTCATTAGTTCCCATAATATAAGGACTAGAGGACACCAAATGAAATGAATGGGTAGCAGGCTTCAAACTCATAAAAGAAAGTTCTTCTTCACAAAGCAAATAGTCAACCTGTGGAACTCCTTGCCACAGGAGGCTGTGAAGGCTAGAACTATAACAGAGTTTAAAGAGAAGTTAGATAAAGTCATGGAGGTTGGGTCCATGGAGTGCTATTAGCCAGGGAGTAGGAATGGTGTCCCTGGCCTCTGTTTGTGGAAGTCTGGAGATGGATGGCATGAGACAAATGGCTTGGTCATTGTCTTCGATCCATCCCCTCTGGGGTAGCTGGTGTTGGCTGCTGTCGGCAGACAGGCTACTGGGCTAGATGGACCTTTGGTCTGACCCAGTACGGCCGTTCTTATGTTCTTATGTTCTAAGCTCAGGGCTCAGGGTTGGGGGTCTCACTGGACCAACTTGATTCTCATGCAAACCTGCTCCTGGGTTCGCATGTGGCCTTTGGTGGCCAGGCTGGCAGCTATCCTGCCTTAGACGGCCACTTTCCTGTGCCTAGTGCGGAGATTGTGGACATTGGAGGCCTCCCCCCAAACCTGGATGAGGTCCACAATCTCGGCACTAGACCAGGCGGGCACCCACCTCTTGCAGCCCCAGGCAGGCTCCTGGGAGCCGCCAGCCTGGTCCTGGGAAGAGGCGGAGGGCTGGGTGGCAGCGGGTGGCTGCCTCATGCCATGCCAGGTGCAGGGTCTGCTGGCTGGGTGCTGGCAGGCTTGCACCTGGTACGGGCACCGTAGCCAGACCATGCCTCTTTAAGGGCTCCGGGGCCGGGATGGGGGCAGAAGAGTTTCCCTGGCTTGGCCCAGAGTGGCCACCAGGGCAAGATGGGAAGGGCTAGCCTCCAACTAGTTCGAGTTAAGTGGCTACACAGCCCTTAATTTGAATTATTTAATTCGTACTAGGCATTAGTCCTCGTAGAATGAGGTTTACCTAGTTCGAATTAAGCGTTCCGCTAGTTCGAATTAAGTTCAAACTAGCGGTTTGCATGTGTAGCGCCTATGAAAGTTAATTTGAACTAATGGCTGTTAGTTCGAATTAGCTTTGTAGTATAGACATACCCTAAGAGCTGTTCTGCCAACCCAACAGTGTGTAAGCTCTGGTAACAGTCTATAAGCTCCAGCCAAGCTCTTCCCACCTATGATATCCTCCTAGGAAGCTCCTACGCTGGTAGCACAAGAGTACTATAGAGATTCTTATACCAGCTTGATGCCACCAAAGGATTCCTCAACTTTGCCTCCCCTTTGTGCTCACAGAATAGTGCCAAAGTGGCAGGGTTCACATGTCTGAACTTACAATTTTAAGACACTTCTAAAAGTGACTTAAAATAGCTTTTCTACACATAGAAGTTCACAAGATTAAATTTGACATTTCACCCTTTCCATGGAGAGAAGCATGTGTTATCTCATTGGAACGTTAGGAATCTTACCTATCCAAAAGCATGTGTTCCCATCTCTAGTTCTGCACTATCACAAGGAATTAGGAATTAAACTGGTCATATTAACACAAGACTGACTCTTGCCAGCCTGGGTCTCCTATAAACATTATAATTAATCACCTTGTGCAGAAGCTATTGTAAGATTTTTATACATGTCTTTGGGGTCTTTTCATTAAAACTGTGAACATTTTCCCATTCTACACAGATTTCAAAAATGGACACAAGATAAAAGATTTTCAGTTGCTTTAAAATCAGTGTAAACAGAGATACTGCAATTTACCTCTGCTGATTGTACAAGCCATTGAATCAAGAAAGAAAACACCTTTTATATCATCTACCTTGTTGCCAATGCAAAATCATTCTAATTTCCTATGGTACATTTGCTATTGTTTTATCCTCTCTTGTTTAGATATGTGTGTGTGTGTGTAATATCAACATAATGTCGTATTATAACATTCATACTAGCAAGTGCTATAGCTAACATTTAGTTGCAATCTTCATTATTGTCCCTATTTTTAGTTAGCAAACAAATTCCTGTAAAGCTGATATGAATCCAGACTGATTCTTTTGACTTCATATAAATTATTTGGTATGTCAAAAACAATAGAACATAGCCCAGTATACATTTAAGTAGGGTTTGTTCAATGTCACTGAAATTAATAGAAGGATTCCCACTGACTTCAAAAGGCTCCAGAAAAGACTTTGAAAACTTAGTCCTGAATACAGGCAAATCCATTTAAAAACTTTTCTTCTGCCACCTGACAGATGGGGAACACTGAAAATTAACTTCTTAGTTTGTGTATTTTATTCTGGAGACAAGACTCAACAGCAAGAATCTTGACTTAAATTAAAACCAATGTCATGAATATAAATGAATTTGTCCTCTCTCTTTTATCACACTAAAGCTCTGACTTCACTTTTCAAGAACCTGTGGGTCGCATTTACTTGTGTGGTGTGCACGTATGGTTGTGTATAATAGGCAGGTTGGACTGGAACTTGAACATGTATTTACAAAGTCAAAGTCAAGTCTCATTTTTTAACCATATAAGGCAAGTATCAAAATTCCAAAGGTGAATGCACATGTTACGCAGCTCGCTAACGTGGGAAAAGAATGTGGCTCCCTCCTACATATTTGTTTTCTGTTCCAGATGTTATAGAATCTTTCTCCCTCCCTTAGACTTGCCCATGCAAGTTCACAAACATTTTTTCTGGTATGAGTTTATATTTAATTACATATAATAATATGTCATAAAGACTGACACAGAAGCTGGGTCTAGCTCTCTTGATACCTACGTTTTATGCCAGCATAACTAATGAGTTCAGAGGAGTAACCTCTCATTCACACAGAGTGATAGGAAAATCAGTTCTATTCAGTAAAGTTTCTTTTAAAGACCTAAAGGTTGATGCTAGCCTCAGAGGCCCAATTCTTTGCAAACATAGATACTGAAGTCAACAGCATTACATCACCAGATAAATAGGCCTTTTTACCTTCCATTGCTTGACATTCCGGTCCTCTTAAATTTTCTCTTACCCAGTTCTAACTACAAGTTAATGATGGGCAGTGGGGGAGGAGGAAGAGATAATTATTGTAATGTCCAAATTTGTTTAGGTCAGGGTACACCTCAAAATATTTTAATGGTCCTTCCTTGTTTCTGAAAACTAACAACTCCTTGTTTCCATCACAAATGAATAGCTCTGTCGAACTGGCGATAGCAGTGAATGTGCATGAAGGAAGTGGTTTCGTGGAAATTAAGAAGAATGGTCCTTTACTTTCCAATGTAAGTCACATGAAAAATCAGCAGAATGTGGAATAGCAATCCTTTAAAATAAATATACTAAAGTCAAAAATTTAAAACTTGTGAATACAACAAATTTGACTAATGAGACTTATGAGTATAATAAATAACACTCAAAACAATCTCTCCTCCAATACAGTAAGAAACTATTTAAAATCTTTTAAAAATTATAATAATGTAGATATTATCAGGCTTCTTGGATCTTATGGTTAGAGCACAGGAGTAGCTGCCATAAACCTGATTCTATTTTGGGCTCTGCCATAAACTTCCTATGTGACCTTGCACAAGTAATTTGACCATTCTGTATGTTGGTATCCTCTGGAGAGAACAATACTTGCCTTATGTCATAGGGGCATTTGACAGTTAGAATCATTAGGGTCTGCTCCAACAAGATGTTGAACAGCTCTTGTGAGCACAAGACTGGGCCTTTTGCTTGTAAATATTTTGAGATCCTCCATGGGAAAGCACAAGATAAATATAAAATATAAACCTTATATTTTTGCTCCAGTTTTGTCCTTGGACACATGCATGAAGCACAGTCCTGAGGCTCTATTCTTTTCCACTGGGACCTCCTTCTGCCTAATTTAGAGCTGTCTTAATGCTATATGCTTAGATTGTAAAATCTTTGTGAAAGGGATTCTCTATTTGTTCAGTGTTTGTACAGCATCTACCACAGTAGGATCCCCCTGGTCCGTGTCTTAGTCTCATAGGGTATGTCTACACTACAGCACTAATTCGAATTAACTTAATTCGAATTAGTTAATTCGAACTAAGCTAATTCGAACTAGTGCAGCTAGACCTAAAAACTAATTCGAATTAGCGTTTTGCTAATTCGAACTAGCATGTCCACATTGAGTGGACCCTGAACCAAAGTTAAGGCTGGCCGGAACCAGGACTTAGAGTGTGGAGCTGCTGCCTCAGGCTAGCCGAGGGCTGTGCTTAAAGGGACCCGAGCCCCCACCCCAGACAGACAGTTCTCAGGGTTCCCCGCTTCCTTGTCTACCTCAATGAGGGACAGCAAAGCAGTCCTGTCTTGGAGTGCCCTGAGTGCCCACACTCGGCACATCACAGCACTCGGCCATCAGCCCGGCTGCACTTGCCGCAGGCTGTCATCCGGGGGTGTCCATCGGGGGGCTGTCAGGATCCAGGAGGCCCTGCAGGAGAGCTTCCACCCCGAGGAGCCCACAGAGCAACCCCAGTCCTCCCCATCAGGGGCTCGTGCCCCATTCCTCCCTCACCTCCTTCCACTTACCCCTCCCTAGCCCCCCTTCCTGATGTAAAAAATAAAGGGCACGTGTTCAAAAATAGAAACTCTCTTTACTGAACAAAACTGGGGGTGGGGGGATTAACCTCTGGGGAGACTGGGAAAAGGAGGTGGGAGAGGGGAAGAGAGAGGGTGGGAGAGGGGAGGTGGAAACCTGGGAGGAGGGAGCTGGAAGGGGGAAGCCAGGGGAAGAAGGAAGAGGGGAAGTATAAAACTATGGTACGCCATATCTTCAGTATTGTGTAGAGATGTGGTCTCCTCACCTCAAAAAAGATATTTTGGCCTTGGAAAGGGTTCAGAAAAGGGCAACTAAAATGATTAGGGGTTTGGAACAGGTCCCATATGAAAAGAGGCTAAAGAGACTGGGACTTTTCAGCTTAGAAAAGAGGAGACTGAGGGGGGATATGATAGAGGTCTATAAAATCATGAGTGGTGTGGAGATGGTGCATAAAGAAAAGTTCTTCATTAGTTCCCATAATATAAGGACTAGAGGACACCAAATGAAATGAATGGGTAGCAGGCTTCAGACTAATAAAAGAAAGTTCTTCTTCACAAAGCAAATAGTCAACCTGTGGAACTCCTTGCCACAGGAGGCTGTGAAGGCTAGAACTATAACAGAGTTTAAAGAGAAGTTAGATAAAGTCATGGAGGTTGGGTCCATGGAGTGCTATTAGCCAGGGGTAGGAATGGTGTCCCTGGCCTCTGTTTGTGGAAGGCTGGAGATGGATGGCACGAGACAAATGGCTTGGTCATTGTCTTCGGTCCATCCCCTCCGTGGTACTTGATGTTGGCCGCTGTCGGCAGACAGGCTACTGGGCTAGATGGACCTTTGGTCTGACCCAGTACGACCGTTCTTATGTTCTAAGCTCAAGGTCGGGGGTCTCACTGGACCTACTTGATTTTCATGCAAACCTGCTCCTGGTTCGCATGTGGCCTTTGGTGGCCAGGCTGGCAGCTATCCTGCCTTAGATGGCCTCATTCCTGTGCCTAGTGCAGAGGTCGTGGATGTTGGAGGTCTCCCCCCAAACCTGGATGAGGTCCACAATCTCCACACTAGACCAGGCGGGCGCCCACCTCTTGCGGCCCCGGGCAGGCTACTGGGAGCTGCCAGCCTGGTCCTGGGAAGAGGCGGAGGGCTGGGTGGCAGCGGGTGGCTGGCTCATGCCGTGCCAGGTGCAGGGTCTGCTGGCTGGGTGCTGGCAGGCTTGCACCTGGCATGGGCACTGTAGCCAGACCGTGCCCCTTTAGGGCTCTGGGGCCAGGAGGGGGGGCAGAAGAGTTTCCCTGGCTTGGCCCAGAGTGGCCACCAGGGCAAGCTGGGAAGGGCTAGCCTCCAACTAGTTCGAGTTAAGTGGCTACACAGCCCTTAATTCGAACTACTTAATTTGAACTAGGCATTAGTCCTCATAGAATGAGGTTTACCTAGTTCGAATTAAGCGTTCCGCTAGTTCGAATTAAGTTCGAACTAGCGGTTTGCATGTGTAGCGCCTATGAAAGTTAATTCGAACTAACAGCTGTTAGTTCGAATTAACTTTGTAGTGTAGACATACCCATAGGTACTATAAGAATAATAATAACAAATGGCACAATCTGACCCAAAGAGACTATATAACATATCACCTAAAAATGGAGATGTAACTTGGGATATAAGAAATCTTGCATTTAAAACCAAGCAGAAACCAGCAGCAAGCTTCAGCTTAGGACATGTAGGGTACATCTACACTGCAACACTATTTCACAATGACTAGTGTTATTCCAAAAGAAATGATCTGGAGAAAGGGGTAAGCAGTGAGGTGGTAAAATTTACGGATGATACTAAACTGTTTAAGATAGTCAAGACAGAAGCAGACTGTGAAGAACTTCAAAAAGATCTCACCAAACTGAGTGATTGGGCAACAACATGGCAAATGAAATTTAATGTGGATATGTGTAAAGTAATGCACATTGGAAAAAATAACCCCAACTATACGTACAATATGATGGGGGCTAATTTGCCTACAACAAATCAGGAAAGAGATCTTGGAGTTATCGTGGATAGTTCTCTGAAAACTTTCATACAGTGTGCAGTGGCAGTCAAAAAGGCAAATAGGATGTTAGGAATTATTAAGAAAGGGATAGAAAATAAGACACAGAATATCTTACTGCCCCTGTATAAAACTATGGTACGACCACATCTTGAATACTGTGTACAGATGTGGTCTCCTCACCTCAAAAAAGATATTTTGGCCTTGGAAAGGGTTCAGAAAAGGGCAACTAAAATGATTAGGGGTTTAGAACAGGTCCCATATGAAGAGAGGCTAAAGCGACTGGGACTTTTTCAGTTTAGAAAAGAGGAGACTGAGGGGGGATATGATAGAGGTATATAAAATCATGAGTGGTGTGGAGAGGGTGCATAAAGAAAAGTTATTTATTAGTTCCCATAATAGAAGAACTACAGGACACCAAATGAAATTAATGGGTAGCAGGTTTAAAACTAATAAGAGAAAGTTCTTCTTCACACAGCGCGTAGTCAACCTGTGGAACTCCTTGCCAGAGGAGGCTGTGAAGGCTAGGACTATGAGGGTATGTCTACACTACCACCGTAGTTCGAACTAGGGTGGCTAATGTAGGCATTCGAAGTTGCAAATGAAGCCTGGGATTTAAATATCCTGGGCTTCATTTGCATCTTGCCGGGCGGGCGCCATTTTTAAAACCCCTTAGGTCAAACTCCGTGCCCACGGCTACACGCAGCACAGAGTAAGTAGTTCGAATTAGGATCTCTAATTCGAACTACCGGTACACCTCGTGGGACGTGGAACGAGGTGTACCGGTAGTTCGAATTAGAGATCCTAATTTGAACTACCTACTCCGTGCCGCGTGTAGCCGCGGGCACGGAGTTCGACCTAAGGGGATTTAAAAATGGCGCCCGCCCGGCAAGATGCAAATGAAGCCCGGGATATTTAAGTCCCGGGCTTCATTTGCAACTTCGAATACCTACATTAGCCACCCTAGTTCAAGCTAGGGTGGTAGTGTAGACATACCCTGACAGAGTTTAAAGAGAAGCTAGATAATTTCATGGAGGTTAGGTCCATAAAAGACTATTAGCCAGGGGATAGAAATGGTGTTCCTGGCCTCTGTTTGTCAGAGGCTGGAGATGGATGGCACGAGACAAATCACTTGATCATTGTCTTCGGTCCACCCCCTCTGGGGCACCTGGCTCTGGCCACTGTCAGCAGACAGGCTACTGGACTAGATGGACCTTTGGTCTGACCCAGTACGGCCATTCTTATGTTCTTAAAATAACTTAGTCCATGTCCACACAGCAGGCAGTTATTTCGAAATAGTGTCAAAATACTGTCAAGCTGGAGGACTTCTTACTCTGACTCCTGTAACCCTCATTGTATGAGGAATAAGGGAAGTCAGAGGAAGAGTGCTCTATTTCAAAATAAGTGCTGTGTAGACGCTCCTTATTTATTCTGAAATAAGCTACGCAATTGATGTAGCTCAATTTGCATAGCTTATTTTGAGTTAAGCCATGCAGTGTAGATGCACCTGTAGATGTTCTACGGTGCACCTACACTGCAAGGCTTAACTTGAAATAAGCTACACAAATTGAGCTACATCAATTGCATATCTTATTTCGAAATAGCTTATTTCAAAATAGGGAACATCTACACAGCACTTATTTTGAAATAGAGCACTCTTCCGCTGGCTTCCCTTATTCTTTGTACAATGAGTGTTAGAGGAGTCAGAGTAAGAAGTCCTTCAGCTTGACACTATTTCAAAATAACTGCCTGCTGTGTGGACGTGGACTAAGTTATTTTGTAATAGTGCTAGTTATTTCGAAATAGCGTTGCAGTGTAGACGTACCCCTAGATTCAGTTTGCTTTTTGATCCACCTACAACACAGTTAAAAGTAAAAACAACAAGAAGTCTGATGGCACCTTAAAGATTAACAAATGTATTAGGGTATATGCTTTTGTGAGTTGCAGCTCACTTCGTCAGATGCATGCAGTGAAAGAATCACATGTCAGGGATTTATACATACATACAGAGATGGGAGTGTTGCAGCAGTGCTAATTCAGTTGGTGGATGTGGCCAACTTTCAAAAGTGACTAGAGGGTGAGAATACCTAAAGGGGGAAATTACGTATTGTAATAACATAGTCATTCCCAGTTCCTAGTCAGACCCATGGTGTCAAATATACAGCTCATTCCCCAATAAATTTGGTAGTCTTTAAGGTATCACAGGATTCATTGTTTTAACCTTATTTTGAGTTCCACTATACTCTTGAACTCTGGGACTTTGATTTCCTATCAAGTTAAGTGACTTCGAGTAACATTTTTCAAACTGTATAAGAGGCCTATTGAAACTTGGGGTCCCAAGCCACATTTCATTTACATTTCTAAAATCTACATTCTATAGATTCACAAATGAACTCCTCAGTGAGTTTTAATAACACAAGGTCTTCCACAGTAACTTCCAGAAAGCTTGTGTTTCCATTTGCTATCTATTTTGCTTTTAAGAAACATTGAGCAGAAAATTGTGCTGCTAAGGCAAAAAGCCACTGAAATATCATAAATGCTTCAGGTATAAGAACTAGCATGGGTTCAGTAGTCAGTTATGGGTTCATAACATTTTAAGTGCCTGTAAACTATAATGCTTTTCCAAACTATTCTGAATCTCTTCTGAATTAAGCAAAATTGGGGCCAAACTGTTCCCACCCTTAGTCATGCAAGTGGTCCCATTGAAGGCAAGTTTGGAAATTTTTTATTAAAAGGCTTTTATTTGGCATTTCTGATTATTGTTGTTTCTGACCATGGAACAATACTATAAGACTAGTCTTTTCCATGGTATCATGGCCAGCTCAGATTGAATTTTGCTAGGTGATGCAATCCATTGTGTATGTGAATTTTACTTAATTATTTCCATAACTCTTACAGGGCTTCCTAAGATCAGAAGTATACCCTTAGAAAACAACCCAATGAATGAATCTCCAAATTAAACCTAGCACTCCCTTACCAGTTGAATATTTGTAAGCTCCCATGACACACGAAATTTCATGATGCCAACTACCATGATTAAATCACATATCCCTGATGGCCTGATAAAGAGTTCCTATTATGTACAACAAGAACATCACAACATAAAAACTGTAAAACAATGTTACAATGTTGAACCTGAAGAAGAGATCCATGTAGCTCTTCCACCAATAGAGGCTGGTCTCTTAAAAGGTATTATCTCTCCCACCTTGTCTCTCTCATATTTTGGGACCAACACGATTACCGCAACAGTGCAAACAATGTTGTATCATAATTATTTTGTAACTTTCTTCCCTTTACTGTGAACTCTGCAATTCTTTAGGCTTGAGTACAATTGGCATACTGTGTAAAAACTCTTATATGAGACAATCTAATTAAACAAAACAGTTTGTATAACCACAAGGATTACCAAATAACAAGTTCAACTGACATATTTCATTTTGATGTTTCTTTTTTAAACACATTTCCTTCAAAATGATCCTCACTGTTGATATTCAGAGAATGTGGCATAGTCTCAAACATTAATCACTTCATTTTGGCTGTATGACGCAAACTATATACTTTTATATGGAGCCATATTTCTGATTCTGGCGGTTGAATAACTGTATTGTTGAGAATTTTTCTTTAAAGAATAAATATCAAGCTAGTAATCACATATTTCAATTATTAAACATTATTAACAAATAGAGAGGGGCACAAGATATAACATCTGGACCTAGATCGATAATTCTGCAAAGCAGGAGGAGTCTGTAATCCAATGTTGCATTTTGCATTCATCTTCTGGAGAAGTATCTGAAGTTCAGATGTGGATCCAAATTTCCCCTAAATGTGTCTGGATTAGGACATTCCTATTAACAATTTCATAACCACTCCTTTTATCTAAACCACTCCCTTTCAAATCCACTCCCTTTATCTAATGTACCTACCAAGAATCTGTAACTAATATGTCCTTAAATGAGAAGGATTTTAAAAAATGGGTGGTTAATGTTAGACTCCAAGGTCCATATTTAGGGACTGAAATAAGTGGTCTGATTTTCAAATGGGAGCTGTTGGTAGTCAGTATTTTTGAAGGTCAGGCCACTTCTTTAGGTGCCTTAAGATAAACTTGAAAGCCTAATTTTAGATGCCAAATTCTGAAAAAAAAATAGTTTATAATTTTAGGACCTTTCCATTTCCCTGCCAGGAATGGATGACACTGCTAACTCCTGAAAAGCCTGCAAGACTCATGTGGGCAGTGTAGCATTTTCATCCATTAGAGCCATAATACAAAGGACAGGGAAGGGGACACTTTGGCCTCCACACAGTGGACTTTGTCTTCTATGGGTCTTGATGATCTGGGGCTTATTACTTGGGGAAAGAAACTCAGTTTGCTAATGGAACAACAGCATGTATCTCTCACTTGCCTTCCATGTATTTTACAGTGGGAGGGGATGATCTAGCTCATGGAAATAAAATTTCTGCTAATATTTCTAGTGTAATAGCACTATTTATGGGTGAAAGACTTTACAAAAATATATTTATTTTCCTTTAGGAATTTGGCAATTTCCTCCATTTTTTAGTTCTCTGCAGGGTAAATAATTAATTTAAAAATTTATTTGCAAACATGTAATGTTAAAAAAAATCCAACCAATATTCTGTCAGCATCTTTAATATCAGGCCACAAGCATTTGTTTCCATGTTCTGTTCATCTTTCTCACAGTCATTAACCTTTAAGTAGAAATAGTACTAATTAGGGATGTTAGCTATCAATTAATTTAATAATCGTGTAACCTCATCAAATGTTAGTGGTTACACAATTATTCAGTAGTCCCTGGGGGTGGGGCCAGCAGCCAGTGCACTCCCAGCTCCACTCCCAGGCTGTCTACACTCACGGCTTCTTGCGCAAGAACAACTGTTCTTGCGCAAGAATCCTCAGAGCGTCTACACTGCCCATCCGCTATTGCACAAGTAAATGTACAGTACAGCGTGATAAGAGACAGCTTCTTGCGCAAGAGCTACGCTGTTTTCTATCAGGCTTAAGCTCTCTTGCGCAGGCACTCTTGCACAAGAGGGCAGTGTGGACGTTCGGCAGGCGTGTACTTGCGCAAGAATTGGCATCTAGTGAAAACCACAGGTGGCCTCTCCAACACTCTGTACAGGTAATCACCACTCGTTGGTTCCCCCTAATTGGCCCCCCCTTAAAGGCACAGGCACGGAGCACAGCCATTTGCCACGTGCAGCCCGGGTAGCAGCCAGAGGAAGGAATGGCAGCTGCCCAGCCTCAGCCAGGTCCCTCAGACCCCACGGAGAAGCCACCCCAGAGCTCCCAGCAGGCCCGAAGGGGCACCAAGCGGCGGGCTCCATGCTGGAGCACCGCTGAGGTGACTGCCCTCCTGGACCTTTGGGGAAAGGAGGAGGCCCTCCGGGACCCCAAGTCCCAGAGGAGAAATGCGCACATTTTTGCCCAGATGGCCCAGGCACTGGCCGCAAAGGGACACCTGGCCCGGACCCTGGAACAGGTCCGGGCCAAGGTGAAGGACCTGCCTCACCTACGTGCCTCACCTACGTGCGGGCCAGCGAGCGTGGGGGCGGCGGAGCCACTGCCTGTCCCCAGTATCACCGCCTGCACCAGATCTTGGGGGACAAAGGGGCCAGTCTCCTGCCGGCCCAGGTGGACACAGCGAAGGCCACTCCAGTGGTCCGACCCAGGCCACTGGAGGAGGAGGAGGGAGACCGGTCCTCGGACAAGGAGGAGGAGGTGGCAGAGGACAGCAGCCAGACCTCATCATCCCGGCCCAGCAGCAGTCAGGATGTGTCCCAGGCATCCTCAGAAGCTGGCGAGGGATTGTCTGGTGAGTGCAGTGGCTACCATTCGCAAGTGTGCTGGAGAAGGGGGGTTGGGGAGGGCCACAGGGTGGGGGAGAGGTAGCGGCACATGGCACAGCCTGGCCACATGCTGCGCAGAGGCATGCAGCACGTGCAACCTCGTGCAGCTAGGATTGCCAGGTGTCCAGTTTTGAACCGGACAGTCCAGTCTTTGAGCTTTCTGTTCGGGAAACAAATTGAGAGGATATAAATGAGAAAATATACATGTCTGGTATTTTTTTACTCACATGTAATGTAGACTGTCATGTAATGTCAAGTGTGTCCGGAATTTCTGTTGAAACCATCTGGCAACCCTACGTGCAGCCAGACTAAGTGGCACAGAGAAGCGGCAGCTCGCCCCAGCACACGCCTGGGACCCCAGGGATTCTGCTCGACCAGACCGGGGGGGGGGTGTAGCCAGACATGAACTCCATCTTGTTTTTCCCCCCCCCAGAGAGCAAGAGAAAGGCAGTCAGCCTTTGATGCCCTGGGAACGCAGGGGTGCTGCTTGTCCCTGACTCTAATAAACAGAAACCAGACAGTAAATGGGCTAGCTGACGACCAGGGGACCTCCCGCCACCCTGATGGCTAGCACCAGTAATTGACACGCCTACACTGTCCCAGGAGAGGAATATTCGCCCATCACATACTAGAAGTGCCCATTGTCTGCATTTTCCCAGGTGTGAATTATGCTTTGCACCCTTTGTGGGAAACTTGGCATTCAAAGCCATTTTTCCTAATTGGCCACTTGAGACCAGGAAGAAGTCTACGTGACCCAAGGGGTATAAAGAGGGGTTTAGTAGCCCACCCCATTTGAGCTCCAATCATCTACACCTGCTGGCAGGTATTGGTTGCCTCCCAAGGTCTGTGGGACGCCCAGCCTCGCCCTACTTCTTCCCGAGGGATTGAGAGAAAGACGCTGGCCACGCCAAGTCTGGAACGCAGGGGTGAGAATATATACCTGCTAGGTGTCTATTTTGCATGCATTTAATAAGAGCTCAGAGAACCAAAAGGGTTTCATGGTACCTGTAAGTGACTTATTAGTGTAATTTCTGTCCTGTCCTTTGTAGTGGCTGTGTTATCTGTAACACAGTAGTAGCATTTAACAGCTAAGTTTACCCTGTAACAATAAAATAGTAACTGTTTAAGCTGTGACCTGACTCCTTCAGTTGCTCTAACAGAACCAAGCACAATTTTAAAAGAACTCCAGCCGGTCATAAGGGATGGATATAGGGAGAGCTTGAGCGTTGGATCGTGTCGCTTCCAGGGGACAGATCCGTTGGGGCATCTCTCAGCCTCCCCAGGCTGCCCGCTGCGAAGGGATCATGTATCCTAGCAGTCAAAATCTGAGGTGTAATAAGCTCTCCCTGTAAACTCTGGGGCGTCTGTCGGCCTGTTGGCTGCCCGCCGCGAAAGGATCCCAATCCTAGCGGTAAAGACACGGACGTTAAACTCCTCGGGGCGCCGGTCAGTCTCACCTAGACTGCCCACTGCGACGGGGCCTTGTGTCTCAGCAGTTGAAGACTCGGGTGTAACATACACACATGCACTGCCCTGACCACCGGCTGACAGGGGGGAAGGGTTTGGCCAGGAGTAGGCCAGCCCCAAGGTTGCAGGCCTAACCCCACACAGCCTAAAGGGTGCTGCACACAGCACACATCCATGGCCACCTCTGGGACACTGTAGCTTCCCCTGGGGAAGGCACAAGAGGCCCCCCCAAGCACATGCGGCCCCCCTGGGGGCTCCTGGGCCACCTTGGGACCCCCCTCCCGCTGCCCCAGGGGAATTCCCCCTCACCAGCCACACCTGTCCCCGGGCATCGTGACATGCTGGGAGGAGGGCATTGGGCTCTGGAACACCATTTGGGGCAGGGCTCACTGACCATGTTGCTCTCCTCTGCTTCTCCTGCAGTGGGACCCCCTGCCAGTGAGGGACCTTCCAGCCCCATCCCGCCGGCGCAAAGGATCCAGGGCCCGTCACAGCGCCCCCCGGGACCGCCACCACTTGCTCTGCCACCACGTCTGCACGATTGAGCGCATGGAGCGTGCTCTTACCCAGAAGATCCATGCAGATGCGGAGTGGCGGGAGCGGTGTGGGGCCAGTACCTGGAGCGCTGCAACCGTGTCTGCACTCTCCTGGGCACCATTGCCAACCGGATGGGCCCTGTGCAGCAGCCCAATGCTGCCAGGCCCCCCTCCCCCACCCCCCCCAGCTCTCCGCCCGCTTCTCCCCCTGCCTTGCCCATGCCCCCTCCCGAGGTCCCCCACCCTTGGCACCTCCTGGTGCAGCCTGCCCCAACCGGACACGACGGGCAGAGGCGCCCCCGCACCCACGGGGGTGGTAGAGGCCTCCATTCAGAACCATGAGGCCCTCCCAGTTCAGGGTCCCCTCCTCCCCCATCCCCACAGTGCACTCCCTTCTCCATGTAAATAAAAAAGTGCCTTATCTACAGCAAGTGCATTTTATTTATTGGGAGGTGAGGGAAGGGTGGCAGGAAGGGGTGGTGATGGGAATGGGAAGTGGGGGCACGGGGGCATCCCTGCGGGCAGAGGTGTAGGAGCGGCCTATTGTGGGGCCTGATCCAGCATCACCCGGAGGGCTTCCCGGACCCGAACCCCATGGCGGTTGGTTTGCCGGGTGGCGGCCATTTTGGGCTGCTGGTCGGCTTGGCCCTCACCTGCCATCCACCCCGGGAGGAAGGCCTCCCCCCTCCCCTCAATAATATTATGGAGCATGCAACATGCCAAGATGACCTCTGGGATGTGCTGCACCCCCATGTCCAGGCGGGTCAGGAGGCACCTAAACCGTGCCTTCAGATGGCCAAAGGTGCACTCGACGGGATTGCGGGCCGGTCCAGGTGGCTGTTGAAGGTAGCCTGGCTGTGGTCCAGGTGGCTGGTGTATGGCCGCATCAGCCAGACCATCAGGGGATAGGCCGCATCCCCCAAGATGCAGACTGGCATCCTGACATCCCCAATGGTGAATTCCCGCTGGGGGAAGTAGGTGCCCACCTCCAGCCTGCGGCACAGGCCTGAGTGCCTGAAGATGCGAGCACCAGCTGGACCACCCCACATAAATGTCCTGGAACCGGCCCTGGTGGTCCACTAGCACCTGGAGCACCACTGAGCAGTAGCCCTTCCGGTTTATGAACCGGGCCGCTTGGTGCTCTGGCACCCGGATGGGGATGTGGGTCCCGTCTACAGCTCCCCCACAGTTCGGGAACCCGAGGCTGGCGAAGCCGGCAATGGAGGTGTCCACGTCACGGGGGTGGATCACCCTCTGGAGCAGCATGTCATTGATGGCATTGACGACCTGCAGAGGGGCACATGGGAGCACAGGGGATGCATGGAATGAGACACAGTGCATACATGGGCCCCTGGGGTGTGCTCCCCCTCCCTTTGATGGCCCCTCCCCCCATGCAGGCCAGGGCCCTCTGCCCCCCAGGATTTCCCCACCACCACCAGCGGGGCTGTGTACAGGAGGGACAGCGTGACCCCCTGGGTGCGGGGCTTCCCCCTGCCCCTACAGCCTCCCCCCGCCTGGTCTGGCCCCTTCCCTCCCCCAGGACGAGCCCGTGGTCCACGGAGGGCCTTACCTGCCGGACGACTGCGCCAACGGTGGACCTGCCCACCCCGAAATGGTTCTCCACGGAGCAGTAGCTGTCTGGGGTGGCCAATTTCCAGAGGCCAATCGCAACCCTTTTCTCCACGGGGATGGCGGGGCGCAGGTGGGTGTCCTGCTTCCGGAGCGCAGGGGTGAGCCAGGTGCAGAGCTCATGGAATGTCCCCTTGCGCATCCGGAAGTTCTGCACCCATTGCTGCACCCCATTGTCCCAGCACCAGGCACTCCCACCAGTCCCCACTGGTGTCATAGCTCCAGACGCGCCTGTCAGTGGTGGGGGGCGGGTGCCTGAGCCCAGCTGCAGCCATGGCGAGGTCCTGCACCTGCTGCCCAGTCTCCAGCTCCTGCTGGAGCAATGTGGCTCCTGGTGGAGGAGCTCCACAGCCTCTATAATGGCCATGAGGAGCGGACGTTGCTGGCTGGGGTCCTCCTCCAGCTCCATGGCTGTGATGGTGGCAGCGAGGGTGCCCAGGGGCACTTGCCAGGAACAGAGGTGACAGGTGCTGTTGTGGCTCTCGCTCCCTCAAAAGGGTGTGTGAGCATGCAGCCACAGGGAAATGGCTGTCCAGGAGTCCCTTTAAATACATTTCCCAGTGGGGGTCTGGCGCATGCCCACAGACGCTGCTGGTGACCTCTTGACATGGCCGAATTGCTTCCAGAGACATGTTCTTGCACAAGGGCTTCCTGCCAGTGTGGACGCTTTCTTGCGCAAGAGCTCAGTGTTCTTATGATGTGGTTCTGGCCAGTGTGGACATTTTCTTGTACAAGAGATCTTGCGCAAGAAACCGCCAGTGTAGACAAAGCCCCAGAGAGCCCCAACCACCTTGCACTGCTGCCTCTGTATAAAAGGCAGCAGCTCAGAGCAGCAGGCGGAAGCCAGTCCATGAGGGGAGCCGGTTTAAAAACCAGCTCCCCACCCAGACTGACTCCTGCCTATCATCCCACGCTGCTGCCTCCGATACAGAGGCAGCAGCCCCAGTCCATGGGGAGCCTGAGCTCTGTGGGAAGCAGCAGTGCGGGGGGGGAGGGAAAGGGGGAGGGAAGAGGGCAGGTGACTCCATTGCACTGGCACATGTGGAGAGCCAACTTAAAAGCTAGCTGCCCACATATATTGACTCCCACCTGCCCCCCCTCACCCTCCGCATTGCTGCCTTTGATAGAGAGGCAGCAGCATAGGGGGGCAAGCGGCTGCACGGAAGCTGATACACACTGGCACCCAGTTTGAAAGCTGGCTTCCCACATGTACTGGCTCGAGCCTGCCCCCCTCACGCTCCGCGCTGTTGCCTCTCCTCATGGGCACCAGCTCCCACCTCCCCCTCCTTGCTGCCTCTGATACAGAGGCACCAAGGGGAAGAAGTGTGAGTAGTTGATAGGATAAATCAATAAGACCAGGCTTATTGGTTAATCATATAGTCAACTACACACTCACATCCCTAGTACTAATGTAGGGCCTGATCCATTATGTTACTGTGTAGAACCTTGCTCCGATGGCTGACTTCAGTGGAGTGAATGGAGTGTTACATTCACATGGAACAATTTGCAGAACTTTAATTCCCATCCCTATATTTTTGTTCTCTTGCCATTATATATAACCAAGACATTTGGACATTAGATAACTTCTTCATGTTTGTGAACAAAATGTACCAGACATTTAATTTTCTAGACGACTATAACTGTCTATTTCAGTCTGAAGATGAATTCAGTATATCCAAATAATGCCACCTGACATTCAGGACCGGCGATACAAAAATGCTTATGATTTATCCAAATACAGTCAACCTTCTGTAGAATTAAAGGAAACAAACAAATAAACAAACAAAACCCTTAAAAAATGAAAACCTTATTGGCTGTATTGATATTTGGATAACTTACATTTGGCATTTATTAGGTAACATGGCATTTGTGGGGTCAGTTAAAGTAGTCTTACCTTGGATTTGAATATGTGTTAATATGATTGCAATGACAGGTCTAGTGCCCTGGATGTAGGACTGAGAGCCAGTGCTTAGTGCATACCAATCCCAGGGTATGTCTACACTACATGGCTCCGTTGACGGAGCCATGTAGATGAGGGTTGTAGACACAGCAAAATTTACATCAAAATGGTTGCTGCGCTGTGCTGATCAGCTGTTTGTTGGCACAGCGCGGCAGCCATTTTGAAGCGGCGATTGTTTAAATCGCCACTTCATTTTGCTATGTCTACAACCCTCATCTACATGGCTCCGTTGACGGAGCCATGTAATGTAGACATACCCCCAGAGATAACACCATTTCTGTTTTTGGCCTGAGGCAAATCACCTAACCTTTCTGCCTTGTTTCCCCAGCTGGGCAATGGGAGTAATAATGGTGACCTACTTCACATGGCTCCTGTTCACCTAAATTAGTTTGTGTTTATTGATTCCTTTTGAAAGGCCAAATACAAAGGCCAAGAATTGTTGTTTCTCTGTAAGTTGCTGGGTATGAAATTTGCCCAATATGAAGCTAGGCTGTAGTGTGTATGCAGAGTGACACTGCCACAGGAAGCCCACCCAGTGCTGTTGTGCCACAAGTAGACATAAGCTCTCCCAGGGTACTTCATGCTCATCAGGGTGAGCACTTTGCATAGCTATTATTAGGCCAGCTCAGAGTATTTCCCTCAGTACACTGATTTGGCTGGAAGGGGAGGAGGAGCAGGGCAATGACATCAGTTGTTTCCTGACACTTTCCAGCTCCACTTCATCGTCTTACCCTTTGGAGAGGAGGGAGCGAGCATGTGCCGTGGGTCTCATCTATTTGCTTTCATTTGATTTGTAGGCTTAGTGTGTGGACAGGGCCATCCTTAGGTATATGCAGCTGCATACTGGTGCCCCAAATTTAGTAGTGCTCTATGCCTACGGCCACCGCTAAAACAGAAGAGCAAGGAGAGGCAGTGCCAGCTCCGACGGTCAGCCCCATCCCATGCCCTCCTCCACCCCACCGCCCCGGGCTGTGCTCAACTATCACTCACCGGCTGTTTCTCCTTCTGCCGGAATGGGAAACCCCTGCTCATCTCCGCCCACTTGCGTGCCTGCCCTCTGCTCCATCTCTGGCCTACAGCTCATGCCGCTTCCTGCCTGGCATTTACAGCTTGTTCTCCTTCCATACTCTTGCTCCCTACGGCCTGGCTGCAACCCTGACCCTCTTCTCCCCCATGGACTAGCTGGCCCCCTTCCCTGTCCGCCCTTGACAGGTGTTCAGGCTGCATAGGGCACCAAGAATCGAAAGGATGGCCCTGTGTGCAATCGCTGGGAGGTGATGGTAGCTGTGATACAAGGAGGTCAGACTAGATGATCTGATCGTCCCTTCTGGCCTTAAACACTATCACTCTATAATATTGTAGAAGGGTACCCTGGACTCACTGAAGTCAATGGGAGTTTTAATCATTAACTTCAGTGGAGCCAGGATTCCACACCTGATCTTTTATTTATGTATATTTAAAATCTTTTATGATGAAACTTCTTATTGATTTTTTTTTTATCCCAAACAGGATTGGGGGAGGGAGGAATAAAATCCAACATGTAGACTTTCAGCTATAAATCAGTCTTTCCCCTTTGTGCACAACCCCTAGTATCAGAGAGACGTAATCCTTTCCCAGCTGCAATCAATGGTAAAATGGCTGATGCTAACAATGGGAGGAGGAGCAGGCCCTACAACCCAAAATTTATAGCCCCCCAACTCTGTAATCTGAAATGTCTTTATATTCTCTCCCCACACACATGTAATCATGAGGGGACCATTTTTCTGGAACACTATTAGTCTGTACTTATATATTCATGTATTTAAAGCATATACAGAGTCATAATTAAATTCCAGAATATTTTAAGGCCCTCATATTATGGTTTTAAGATCTTATAATACAATGCAGCATACTTTGCTTTTATAGTAAGTTCATTTTATGACAGCTGCATGTGTGGGTTTTATAGGCTTCTTCAATCCACTTGTCAATGGGCCACATATCCAAACACCACCTCCTGAAAGAGAGGGGGAGAAAACATTTCAGATATATTCCACATATTTTAGCCTGCCTCATAACAGAACAAAATGTATTCAATTTTCTGCCTAAGAGTATCAAATTCTGATGTGCTGCCAACTAAAGCGATTAGATGGGAAGCATAAATATATGAGGATCGTGTTGCTATACATCAAACAACGTTATCCAAAAATTGATCATGCCTGGTATGAATCGAAGTAAAATGCCATATGGATGGCATGATTCAATCTGGAATTCTTTACCATAGTTACATTTGAATATGTGATAAAGGAATAGAAAATGAAAGGTGACCAAATTTTGTAGTGCTCTTTCCTCACTACTTTTAAACCAATCTGGTTAACAAATCCAGTTTCCAAGCCCATGTCTGGAGCACTAGTAAACAGGAAGCATTTGTAATGGACTGCTGTGCAATATCCAGATCACATCTGTCTTCATTTAAAACATTTTTTCCCAAGACACACTCCTGCTCTTTACATAGCAGCATCTAAACGTTGATATTTTTGCTTATTTTTTCATATTTATACAAACAAACAAACCATCTTTGATTTTTACAGTTTGATTTCAAATAGAAGAGAAAATGTGATTTTTAAATCTGTGCACTGGGCCACAGCAAGGCCTGTGCAGCATTTGGGCTTAAATAGAACATGGAATTTGTGGTGGCTTTCTGCAGAGGGTCAGATTTCACCCACGGTGAGGGTGAAAATGAAAAACACATTGTGCTGAATTTGAAACAGCACAGACATGTGAGGTCCCTTTTCCATCTGCCCATTGACACCATGAAAACACAAGGCCAAGGAAGCACGCATTATCCTGAGCCTTCCTAACATCATACAACTTATCAAGGACACAATCTAGCTTCATAGCAGGTTAGCCTGTCATAGAAACAATCCTCCTATCTTCCTATTTCCCCCTCCATCCTCCCCAATTCAGCTGTGATCACTAGCAGAAGACTGCAGCTGCTCCCAAAGAAGGATGCTCATGAGAATATGGTTTCCATCCTCATGTCCTTGGGACCCATTGTGTAACCCACCAGCCTATAGAGAATGTCACCCAATATAACTCTGTTTTACAGAGGCTAGTTCAAGTGGTCAGGGCCTATGTTATTGGAGGACAAGGTTGTGAGTTCCATCGTGGCTGATGACTGTGAAAGGCTCCCCAGGAGATTTACAAGCTGTAGAATCCCCATCTCTAATTATATATAATACCCTGGCTTCCACCACTCCGTAAACATCAACCTATACAGGTTTGTACCACTATCCAGTGTGGTAGGTGGTCAAAGAATGGATAGGCTCTCTCATCTCTGGATATGCTTGGTTTTCTTTAATGCATCATAAAGAATTATCTAAACATCCTTTTGTGTGTGTGAGGAGTTGCTCTTCATTGGAGCCCACTGTCTTGTTGCCAGAGTCACATACAACCCGCCAAGCAACTTAGCCTGTGAGAAAGAACAGGACAGACTGTTCACTGGAACGATCAAGGAAAAGCAGAAAAGGGAACCTCTTAAACTTCGTCTGAAGCTGACTGTCATCCCATCAACTGGGGAAGAATCCGACTCCGCATAGGACACTAGGATACTCCCTAGCTTCATATGCATTTTTTTATTATAGTGAAAGTGCCCAAAGCAATGGATGGGTGTTTTGAAATAATGTATAAAAACAAATGGCACTGCCCAGTCGCATCTCTAAGAGCTTGACTGGAACACATGAATCAGAGACCTTACCCTTAGGAAAGGGCAATGCAAATGCTCACCCGGCATTCTGCTGCCACGGCAGAGCAGATATTGGCTTCTTGTTATTAGGAGTAAATTTCAGGAAGTCACCTACCCTGTATCTAATTAGCTCCATAAGTAGGCCCCACATTTTCAAAGACTTATACATGGGCTAAGCTTGCAGACCCATTGAAATCAGTTGAAATTATTACTTATGCATAGAGTTAAGCATCTGCATTATTCTTACAGGATTGGGGTCTTAAAGATAGTGTATGACAGGCCCAAAGCCTTTTGCAAAATAATGGGGTTTTCTCTTTCAATATTTATCAACCTCGCTATTAATTGTTATAGTTTTTGTTTGCCAAATATCTTGCTGTTTTCCACCCTATAACAAATCATTCAGCAGAGATGCAACCAAGTCGTGCCTGTTGATCATGGTGTCTGATTTCATATGATGTAATGCAAACTGGTAGTACAAAGAACAGCAATAGGAATCTCTAGTACATACTGTTTCTCAATACAGTAGGAGGGAAACTTCTTTTCATTCTTGGGAAGTACATCCTATTTGCTTTGAATGGACCATTAACCTTGAAAGCAAAGGTACAGGTTTAGGCTGGATTTCATAGCCATAAGCTTCCTCCAAACATAATACAGTACAATGTTTATTGTTTAAAATTAAAACTGTCCAATTAAAAAAAAAAAACCTTTGTGCTCTGTGGTTATACAAGGATTGTGTTCTCTCTTCCTCTCTCATATATATGAAGAAAATACACTGGCACAGTTGGGACTTTGAGAACTCTGTTTATAAATACACGAAACATATAATGTTTACCTATGTACATACTGCAGCGATCAGTGCCTGGGAGCCTCTAATATATAGAGCCACGACTGGTTCAGGGAATTCCACTAATGGACTCACAAACTAATTAAAAGGCATAATACCCTATTCCTGCACACTATAAGTTTCCAAGTATATAATAACTTGCTTTCTATACACTACAGGTATGTGCGGCTATGTCATGAGACCTGTTTGTCTATCAGGTAGTGAATGCATCCCAGTATCTAGATTATTTCTGGGAGTGCGAAGTAGAAATAGGCCACGAGTTTGAGACATGTTCACATTAACATAAGGAATGTAGCATGGTTCCATGTTTCCACAGAATGCCAGGTTTCTCCTGACATCCTATTCCATTTATGGCAGTTGGAAACCTGCAGGAAGCTACAGGTTAAATACTGCTGCTAGCTAACTGTCATTAGATTTTACCCTGAACTGATGTGAGAATAGCTCTCTAGGGGTACGTCTAGACAGCGGCGCTATTTTGGGATACGTCCAGCATCCCAAAATAGCGTTTCCCCTGTCTTAGCAGCAAGCCTGTTATTTCAAAATGTATTCGAAATAACGGGCTTGCTATTCCGACATCCCAATAAACCTCATTCCATGAGAATTCAGGGACTTGTCAAAATAGACTCTCTCAAAATAAGCTACGCAATTTGCGTAGCTTAAATTGCATAGCTTATTTCGAGCCACGTGGTGCTATACAGGTGTACCCTCGCTGACGGAGCTTGTGTCTGGGCCCACAAGGTCCACGGGGAAGAATCCATAGGTGGAATCAAGTCAGGAAAAAAAAGATTGGGTCTAGGTTTTATCTAGTAGCATTTAGGAATGGTATTTTTTTAATTTGACTCTGATGTCATGGGTAGAGCTGGAAGGAGACTCCATCAGCTTACAACATCCAATTTACATTTTTCACACAATTTAGAATAAAGAAAAAAGCGGAACTATGGAGGCATAAAAACATGCAAAAGAATATGGCAGAAATGTGTTCAAGTGTTTTCCCATAATTTCCACTACCCCATTGTGTTTTCTTCTGCATTTCTGCAATATGTCCACAAGCCTAGGATGGACTCCTTTCCAGCCCTACCTCCTAGACTAATCACCCTTCCTTCAATTCCTCTGGGAATTTTCAAATGAAAGGGAGTTTGTCAGAACACACTGATTTGTCAGAATCAAAACTGTTAGCTGGAAAGAGTCTGTTTCAGCAAATCTACCAGTTCAAAAAAAACTTAGATAAAAAGTTTCATTTTGGTTCAAAGTGCCTTTTTGTTTTGAATTTTTGATAATTTATACTAAAGGGGTCAAAATCAAAACAAAATATTTCAATTTTAGGAAAACAAAACATTGTTTGTCCAATGTGAATTCTTTTTAAAAAAATTCAGTTTGTGAAACAGTTCAAGATTTTTCAAATTTTCATTCTTGTGTGTGAGACAAAAACAAGGTTCAAAATCTTGAAATTTTTTTGTAAAATAGGAAAATATTTCCTGTCCAGATGTAAGTGCAGAGCTCTCTGGAGAAAGTGAGAAGCCAGGTTTCTATATTTCTTGTCCTACTATTCAAGCCTAGCTGGGATCATAATTTCTATGTTTATTTCTATTATTTTTAGCTAGTGTGGATGCTAATCCACCCTCAGGTCATTTAGGGTGCATCTACACTGCACCCATTGTTCAAAATAAGCTATGCACTATTCCAAAACATCCCTTATTCCTCATGGAATGAGGTTTACAGGGATGTCAGAATAGCAAGCCTATTATATTTTGAAATAACGAGCTTGCTGTTAAGATGCGGGATAGCTATTTTGGGATACCCTGATATCCTGAAATAGCGCTGCTGTGTAGACATAGCCTTACAGAAGACACATTTCTAGGGCACAGAGATTTTTAAAAAGCTGCACAGTCTGGGTGGTTTATGTGCAAACAGAGCATGAAAAGCATCAGTCTCACTAAGAATCCAAAGAAAAATCTGTGTAAAAGAATCCTGTATTAGTATTTCACTGCACTACATAGCTTATGGATAAAATCAGCCACTATTATTTGTGAAAAAATATGTCAAAGAAAGGTGTAAATTTTACTAACTCAACAATTCCCTTGAAAATGAATAAATCAAGAGAGAATGAAACATTATGTTCAAAATATTCCAGCCATGGTGGTACACACAAGGTAACCCACACTGAGTAGTGTGAACTACAAACTGGACACATGAAACTGAATGTCTATTGTGTGCATATATATGTTCCCATGGCTAGATTCTGACTGCTGCAAACTAATGCCTCCAGTGATAAGTTGGGTTGGAAGGGCAGGAGAAGGTCAAAGGAATAGCCTCTTTTAGTCACTCCTTATACTGGCCAGTGGAAATGACCCAGCATGGGAATACTGCATGCTCCTAGAGGGTGATGGAGTTCCTGCTCCAGTGTGTGCAGCCTTGGAGTGCAGAAATGGAATTCAGATTGACTTTGTCAGAATTCTTTCAGTGGCCCTGTTGAGGGGCTTGTCCCACCCCTCGGCTGTGCCACAAAGTCAATGCCCCTCTACCGGGGGTAAATATGGCTCTAGCAGCCTAGTCCCCAAAGTTAGTGCCCCTCTACCGGGGTAAATACGGCTCTACCCGCCTAGTCCTGAAGTCAGTGCCCCTCTATCAGGGTAAATAGGGCCTTTGAGGCCTAGCCACCCAGGGAAGCCTCTCCGGGACCAGGATAGGGAAAATGGGTGGTAGGGGGACCCAGGCCCTCCCTCTCCACCGGGTCCCAGCCCAGGGCCCTTTAGGTAGGGACTATGGCTCCTGCCTGCTCGGCGGGGAGTCCGGCCAATACACACCGAGCTCCTCTGTCAGTCCTCTGCCCTGGGCTGCTTCCTGCCCCGCCCTGGCTCCCCTGGGGCCCATTTGCCTCAGCGTCAGTACTTGCCGGGGCTGCTGTCGGGGTTGCGGGTGCGCTCCTGCCTCCCTGGGGTTGGCGGCTGCTGGCTCGGCTTCAGGGTCGGGCATGGGGGGGGGGGGGGGGGGCGGGGGCGGCGACTCTGGTCTCAGCTGCTGCAGAAACACCAGCACAGCCTAGACTACCCCTTCCCCCTGCGGCCTCCCTCGCTGCAGGGCTCCCTCTGCTTTTATACCCTGACTCTGTGGGGAGCATGCCCAGCAGGGCTGGAGGGGCGGAGCCTTCTCAGCCAGCTGGGCCTGGGCTACTCCCTGCCCTTCAGTGTGGGGCCTGTCCGCCCCGTCACAGGCCCATTGAAGAGCTTCCCTTCCCTTGTGCAGATCATGGCCCAAACCACACTCTTCTCAATTAATTTGGTTACACTACATTTTAGCAATATTTTATGTACTCTTCTCAAGGGGAACTGAATAAGCTGGGATTAATCATGAGTTGTTGCAATGAAGAGTGAAATGGTGTCAATGAACAATAAACACACAGACACCCTACAAAGCATCAATATTACATTCTTTCCCCCTGAGTGAAGTGTACTGGTTCCATCTTTGGTTTCTAAGGGTATGTCCGTTATCCCGAAATAGTGTTCTGCGCGTCTTAACAGCATGCTCGTTCTTTCAAATACATTCAAAATAATGGGCTTCTTATTCTGACTTCCTGTAAACCTCATTACATGAGGATTAAGGAAGATGCTGGAATAGCAATTTATTTAGAAATTAGCGCTGTGTAGACGGCACTAAATTTTGAAATAAGCTATTTCGCAATAAACTACATAATTTGCGTAGCTCAAATTGCATAGCTTATTTCAAGGTACACGCTACTGTGTAGATGTACCCTAATCATCTTAGTCAGAGGTATAACATTGAGGAAGCTTACACTTTCAGTCATGAGACATGCAGGAATGCTGTATGTCTTTCTGCTGGCATTCTAACTATTTGACGACAGATTATTTTTAAAAAACATAAAAAGCACCCCCCCACACACACAAATAAAACATTGTAAGAGTGGCTGATGATATAAGGAAAGATAGGTGTAGATATTTACTTAGCCAATATCAGAATGCTTTGTGCCACTAAGGAAAATATTTCAGTGCTGTGTAATATACATTCAACATGCTATTTTCTGCACAGCATGTACGTTCTCTCCTCACTAGTTTAAATATGGTTAGTCACAGTACTGGATGGCTTTGGAGGCTGTTGTTACATGGTTCTCAGACTGATTTTTATGAGGTAGCCATGGGTATTTAAATCAAAATTAATTTTAGCAGCAGAGGCGTAGCTAATATGAAAGCAATTCATTTTCAGTGGTTTGTGCTTGATGGTTTTTTGGGTTTTTTTTAATAACACACCTCTGAAACGAGGTACAAAGCCAAACTAGTTGTATGACATTCCTTCTCCGAGGGAAAAAAACATTCTTATAGAAGTTGTATCACATATCACCAAATTGTTCACCCATTAGATATCTTCCCCAAATTGGATTTATAATGAAGTAGTAGTAATGATAATAACGCTCTGCACTGCTATGTGGTTGTGACTTTTATTGTATGAATTTGGAGTGCTTAAGAAACACTGACTATGGGCTAATTTGTATGCCATACTGTTGTAGCCATCTTGGTCCCAAGATATTAGGGCTAAATTATGCTTTCCCCAGAAATGAATTATCACACTTTCACAGAAACAACTAGGGAAGCAGACTGTGGCTAAGATGTCTTAATCTCACTTAGTGCCATGCTCTGGGAGCATTAAACAGGCTCTAATTAAGCCCAATTATAGGCTTTCTGGAATTCATGCATAGTAGGGATCACTTCATCCACCAGTGACATGCAGCAACCTCTAGGATAGAAAACAGAAAGTTATTTTTTAATCACATGCGAAAATAGTATATAATATTTTTAGGGTATGTCTACACTACAAGTGCTACCTGTGGCGCAATTGCAGAACTGGTGCTGTGTTGCTGTTGTGTGTATAGACAATTGCAACAATGATGGAAGGGCTGTTATCCTTTAATGCAGTAAATCCTCTTCCTTGAGAGGTAACAGCGAGGTTGATGGAAGAATGACATTTTCACAGTGCTGTGTGACATAGCTAGGTGGATCTGATTTTTGAGTGTATCTTAGAGTATTTAGACTGTGCCTACACTTGCACTTGCTCCATAAAGCTTTTGTCATACACAGGTGCTTCAATACACACATATCTATGAATGCCAAGGTTTTGTCTGCAAAAGTGCCAACAAAAAGGATTCACATGCTCCAGCTTTTAGCAACGGAGCTGTGTGAACACAGCTTTGTTGCTACAAGTTGCAAAGTGTAGAAAGGGTATATTATACACCTGAGACTGCTGCAGAATTAAGTGAAAGCATGCACCCATTCATCCTGTGTGTAATCCCATGAACCTAGGGAGGCCCATCACATATTCTTTGGTGCACTGCAATTTCTGTCCCTGATTTGCAGTTTGTTGGGACACCACAGCTGTTCTCTTGGCTCTCACAAATAGTACCAATGGATCTTTAATTACTATAAGTTTGTTAGAGCTCATTCTGATACCCCTTTTGAATAATGACTCCTCCAATAGCTCAACGGCCCATAATAATGTACTGGTGCATAGTTTTAATGCTAATTCAATACTAATACATGGTAATAATTACAATTTGTGTAGTACTCGCTATTTTCAATGTACCCTAGACGCTCCTTTGAAGTAAAGAGAAATTGTTATCCTGAGTTTACAAATAAATAAGCTGGGAGTTAAAGTTAGGTTTATGTCATTTAGAATTGTAGAATCAAACCTCCTGCCCAAAGCAGGACCAATCCCAACTAGATCATCCCAGCCAGGACTTTCTTAAGCCAGGACTTAAAACCTCTAGGGATGGAGATTCCAGCAGTGTTCCCTCTAAGATTTTCCAACCATGAGCAAAGTGAGTTTTGGCTTGTGCACCAATATTGAGGTTATGTGCGCTGGTCTGGATGTGTTCCACCGTGGCACCCAATTTATTAACACACACACTTTCCCGGTCAGTGGAGATAACCCCTGCCATACAGCAGGTCCCGTTCCCAGCAGCCCCCTGGCCATGCAGCATGTCCTGTTCCCAGTTGCTGGAGCAGATCCTCTCCCCTCCCCCCCCCACCATAAGCAGGCCTCTCCCCCCATCACCCACCACTTGGCCACAGCAGGTCCCAGCCCTCGTCCCAGTGGCTCCCTCACCATGCTGTCTCAGCCAGCCCCGCCTGCCAAAGCAGCCACCTGTCGTGCGAGTGGTGCTGTGCAGCTCTCCAGTGGAGATGGGCAGGGGAAGAATTTTTTGTGCATGGCTGCACAGGCACGCACCTTAGCGGGAACATTGCTCCTTAGGTAATCCATTCCAGTGCATCACCATCCTAGTAAAATAATTTTTCTTAATATCCAACCTAGACCTCCCCCACTATAACTTGAGACCTTTGCTCCTTGTTCTGTCACCTGTGACTACTGAGAACAGCCTCTCTCCATCCTCTTTGGAACCTCCCTTCAGGTAGTTGAAGGGTGCTATCAAATCCTCCCCCATTCCTCTTCCCCCCCCCCTTCTCTTATGAAGACTAAATAAGCTCAAATCCCTCCTCTTCTCAAAAGTTATGTGCTCCAGCCCCTTCATCATTTTTGTTGCTCTCTGCTGGACTTTCTCCAATGCATCCACATCCTTTCTGTAATGGGGCCCCAGAATTGGATTCAATACTCCAGATGTGGCCTCACCAGAGCTGAATAATCACTTCCCTACATCTTCTAGCAATGCTCCTGCTAATGCACCCCAATATGCATTAGCTTTCTTGGCTACCAGGGCACACTGTTTACTTCTCTACTTCTCATGCACTGTAATCTCTAGGTCTTTTTCAGCTGAACTGCTGCTTAGCCAGTCTGTCCCCATCCTGTAACAATGCTTGGGATTCTTCTATCCCAAGTGCAGGACTCTGCACTTGTCCTTGTTGAACCTCATCAGATTTCTTTTGGCCCAATCCTCCAATTTGTCCAGGTCACTCTGGACCGTATCCCTACCTTCCAGCGTACCTACCTCTCCCCCCAGCTTAGTGTCATCTGCAGACTTTCTGAGTGTGCTATCCATCCCCTCACCCAGACCATTAATAAATATGTTGAATAAAACCATCTCCAGAACTGACCCTTGGGGCACTCTGCTTGATACTGACCGCCAACCAGAGACTGAGCAATTGATCACAACCCGTTGATCCCAACAATCTAGTCAGCTGTCTATCCACCTTACAGTCCATTTATCCAATCCATGCTTCTTTAGGCAACACTCTGATCGAAAGAGATGTAGAGTGGTACTGTCCCAGGGAGAGTTCAGCAGGGATTGTGCCTCAGGCTTCTGTGTTTTGCACAGGAATGATTCTTTGCAGATAGGTAGAGAATGATGGTCAGGGCCCTGCTGCTTCCCCTGTCCTTTCTTTCTCCCTTATAGAAATCAATATATACTCTCTCCAGTAATAGGTAGCGAACAGTCCCTGCACATTCCACATTTAAATGGTCTTTGATCCTTGCACAGATCATTTGCGGAAAAGCCCCTTTCAACTTCCCCCTTTTGCAAAAGCCGGGGACACTCTGGCCCCAAAATAATTTGCCAAAGAGCAGTGACACAAGCAACTTATTGTTGCTACAGAACCTTAGTGTTTCATAGTCATCTCCCATCTCAGGCTATGTCTAGACTGTATCCCTCTGTCGACAGAGGGATGCAAATCAAGCACGTCGAAATTGCTAATAAAGCAGGGATTTAAATATCCCGTGCTTCATTAGCATAAACATGGCCAGAGCTTTTTCCAAAAGAAGGCAGTCTAGATGCGGATCTGTCGAAAATAAACCCTTTTTCGACGGATCCTGTAAACCTCATTTTTTGAGGAATACAGGATCTGTTGAAAAAGGGTTTATTTTCTACAGATCTGCGTCTAGACTGCTGTTTTTTTCAAAAAAGCTCTGTTTGGGGAAAAAAGCAACGGCCATGTTTATGCTAATGAAGCATGGGATTATTTAAATCCCTGCTTCATTAGCAATTTCGACGTGCTTGATTTGCATCCCTCTGTCGACAGAGGGATGCAATCTAGACGTAGCCTCATTGCTGACCAAGCCCAGTCTGGTTTATTAAAAGCCACATCTTGCTGCCTTTCAAATCTGTGGCAAAATTTCCCAGGCATCAATGCACCACACCTGAAGTACTTAGGAAAATAAGGCCAAGATTTTGCAGATACATGTGCCACACATTAAGCCCATGGAAAGTCAATGGACAACACATGTGCTAAAACTAACACTTGTGTGTCTAGGGCAGTGGTTCCCAACCTGTGGTCTGTGGACCCATGGTGGTCTGTGACAGTATTGCAGGGGGTCCCTGGAAAGTTTAAAAGTAAGGATCGGGCCCACCATAATCCTTAGGTGATAAACCAATGGGAGTTCCTTTGTTAAAATGTTCTTTATCACTTTTTTTGTGGGCTAATGTTTTACTAACAACAATTTTTAATGACGAGCCATTAAAGTATAATTGCAGGACAGTCTGAACGTAAGTGATGGTACAAGCTCAGCAGAGATTTTCAGATGTCTGAGAGCTTGATTCACAAGAAATGGAGTATCAGGATGATACTGTTAGGGAGAGGGGAAGGAAGAGGTGGATAGAAAAAAAATACAGGAAGTACTGGGTTCAAGGCAGGAATAGATACCAGGGAGAAAAGGGGATCAGAATCAGATTAGGGGAATTGAATGCAAATATTTGAGGGTGGATTTAATGAGGTGAGGAGTAAAGAAAGAGACAGATGGGATGAATTAGAGAAGAACTAGGAGGAAAGAGAGGGCGTCAGAGGTTCCATATTTATCTTTGTGGCTTTATCCAATACGACTGAAGCCAAGTTTATGTATGCTTTTACAGTGCAAAGTGCACAGCAGAGGCTCCTAGGACAGGAGCAAAGAGTTTTTGGGAGACTGCTTGGGAGGTTCCTTCAAATTAAATGAAAGAGGAAATAGGGTCACACTTTGAAAGTGACAGCTGAACCATTGTGACCCGGCACAATACACTGTTCTTAGCCCTCACAGTAATCCGGCACAGCAAGAGGTGTTAGAAAGGAACATGGAAGCAAGTTTTAGCATAATTTTTATTTCAAAGTGGTCATTTTGTTTTTCACTCCCTTTGTTTTATTTATAGGGTTTTTTGTTGTTGTTTTTTTTTACATAAAACTGTGTTCGAATGAGTAGCTGAACATAGTCCAAGCTGTCAGCAATGGGCAAACCTGCTCAATCCAGCTCAACATGACATTTTACTCTCTTTGTGAAAGCTGAGTTGCTGCTTCAGGCTTTAAAAGCACCTTTTTGTTAAGAGGATTTTAGATTTGATCAATGGCTTCCTTGTTATTTACACTGATCAGTTATATCTCAGTACTGAATGCCTCTCCGGGACTCTTATTTGGCTTCTTAGTTTCTCTTAATGTCACTGGAATTTTTTTAAGTATCACCCATTTGGTTTTCCAGCTCTGTCTGGAGATGGCTTTGTTTCAGAAATAGTTGTGTGTGTTTCATTATTATGTCTGCTTTGTTATTCTGTAACACATGCTCACCCTTACTCACTCTCTGTTCTGTGTTTCTCAAAGCAGAATAACAATTTGGTGAAGCAGTATAATTAAGGAGTAGGGTACGACAGGAGGTGTGGTTAGCATAACATAATTACATCTTTAAGGTACTGTGAAAGTTTCAATAAGAATTATTTTTATCACCATATGAAAAGTGCCCTGACATGCTGGACTTCATATTAACAATTTAATGTTGACTAGAAGGGGAAAGCCCACAGATTCCACCAGTATTCTTTCAATTTAGTTATTTTAGAACTTTTTTAGTTACAAAAATATATAAAAACCCAAAATGTGCTATTCAGAGATCTAACATTAGAACTTTGAGAGAGAATATAAAAACTAATGTGCACATGAAGCAATGTACTCTCATTCAAGCAAGTAGAGATATTTCCCAAAGTAAAATATTCATACGCATCTATGGCTATGCATCAATATTATCCAGAGCTCATTTTCTGAAGTAGTACTTCTGATTGACTACCAACAGTTTGAATTATCTGCGAACCATGCATTGAAAAATGTAATCTGGTGTTAGCTTAAATGAGTCAACAGTGTGCCCTTGTAGCCAAGAAGGCTAATGGCATATTAGGGTGCATTAGAAGAAGCATTGCCAGCAGATCTAGAAAAGTGATTATTCCCCTTAATTCGGCACTAGTGACGACACATCTGGAGTATTGTGTCCAATTCTGGGCTCCCCACTACAGAAAGGATGTGGAAGCATTGGAGAATGTCCAGTGGAGGGCATCCAAAATGATTAGGGCACTGGAGCACTTGACCTATGAGGAGAGGCTGAGGGATATGGGCTTATTTAGTCTGCAGAAGAGAAGAATGAAGGGGGATTTGATAGCAGCCTTCAACTTCCTGAAGGGAGATTCCAAAGAGGATGGGGAGAGGCTGTGACGGATGGCAGAATAAGGAGCAATATCTCAAGTTACAGTGGGGGAGGCCTAGGTTGGATATTAGGAAAAACTATTTCACTAGGAGGGTGATTGAAGCATTGGAATGGGTTACCTACGGAGGTGGTGGAATCTCCATCCCTAAATGTTTTAAAGTCTTGACTTGACAAAGCTCTGGCTGGGATGATTTATAGAATCATAGAATACTAGGCTCGAGTCCAGTCCCCTGCCCTCATGGCAGGACCAAATACTGTCTAGACCATCCCTGATAGACATTTATCTAACCTACTCTTAAATATCTCCAGAGATGGAGATCCCACAACCTCCCTGGGCAATTTATTCCAGTGTTTAACCACCCTGACAGTTAGGAACTTTTTCCTAATGTCCAACCTAAACCTCCCTTGCTGCAGTTTAAGCCCATTGCTTCTTGTTTATCCTCAGAGGCCAAGATGAACAAGTTTTCTCCCTCCTCCTTATGACACCCTTTTAGATACCTGAAAACTGCTATCATGTCCCCCCTCAATCTTTTCTTTTCTAAACTAAACAAACCCAATTCTTTCAGCCTTCCTTCATAGGTCATGTTCTCTAGACCTTTAATCATTCTTGTTGCTCTTCTCTGGACCTTCTCTAATTTCTCCTCATCTTTCTTGAAATGCGGTGCCCAGAACTGGACACAATACTCCAACTGAGGCCTAACTAGCGCAGAGTAGAGCGGAAGAATGACTTCTCGTGTCTTGCTCACAACACACCTGTTAATGCATCCCAGAATCATGTTTGCTTTTTTTGCAACAGCATCACACTGCTGACTCATATTCAGCTTGTGGTCCACTATAACCCCTAGATCCCTTTCTGCCGTACTCCTTCCTAGACAGTCGCTTCCCATTCTGTATGTGTGAAACTGATTGTTCCTTCCTAAGTGGAGCACTTTGCATTTGTCTTTATTAAACTTCATCCTGTTTACCTCAGACCATATCTCCAATTTGTCCAGATCATTTTGAATTATGACCCTATCCTCCAGAGCAGTCGCAACCCCTCCCAGCTTGGTATCATCTGCAAACTTAATAAGCGTACTTTCTATGCCAATATCTCAATCGTTGATGAAGATATTGAACAGAGCCGGTCCCAAAACAGACCCCTGCGGATCTCCACTTGTTATATCTTTCCAGCAGGAGTGTGAACCATTAATAACTACTCTCTGAGTACTGTTATCCAGCCAGTTATGCACCCACCTTATAGTAGCCCCTTCTAAGTTGTATTTGCCTAGTTTATTGATAAGAATATCATGAGAGACCGTATCAAATGCCTTACTAAAGTCTAGGTATACCACATCCACCGCTTCTCCCTTATCCACAAGACTCGTTATCCTATCAAAGAAAGCTATCAGATTGGTTTGACATGATTTGTTCTTTACAAATCCACACTGGCTGTTCCCTATCACCTTGCCACCTTCCAAGTGTTTACAGATGATTTCCTTAATTACTTGCTCCATTATCTTCCCTGGCACAGAAGTTAAATTAATTGGTCTGTAGTTTCCTGGGTTGTTCTTATTTCCCTTTTTATAAATGGGCACTATATTTGCCCTTTTCCAGTCTTCTGGAATCTCTCCTGTCTCCCATGATTTTCCAGAGATGATAGCTAGAGGCTCAGATACCTCCTCTATCAGCTCCTTGAGTATTCTAGGATGCATTTTATCAGGCCCTGGTGACTTGCAGACAACTAACTTTTCCCAATTTAGTTGGCATTGGTCCTGTTTTGGGCAGAGGGCTGGACTCGATGACCTCCTGGGGTCTCTTCCAGCCCTATGATTCTATGATTCTGTGATTCATGTCCTGATCCTGCAATCAGATCCAGGCAGGGAAAACTCTCTGTGTGAGAAGCATCTCAATGACTTTAATGGGCTCCACACAGGAGGAGGGGGGTCTGTTGCTCAGGTGAGGTTGCAGGATTAAGGCCATAGTTTTCTCAGTGTGGGATGTCACAAGGCACTTAATCAGTCCTCCTATAACTTAAATCCACTGGGCTTTGGATCAGGGCTTTTGTCCACAGACAGGAATAGTGCAAGGGGAAAACCCACTGATAGGCCTTGTATGTACCTGAGACTGTCTCTCAAGTGTGGTGAAATTTATACTGGGTCAAGTCTGTTTGACCTATACTTCCCACCAATGTATTTGACAGCAGTCACCAGCATGCAATTACTATTGTAGTTGTTGTTTATTATTTCTGTTGTACTAAAACACAGAGACACTCCTCCCATCAGAATGGAGATCCCATTGTGTAGGTGTAGTACGCAGACAGACCTAGACTCTGCTGTGAAGTGCTTAGAGTCCAAAAGTCTGTTCCCAAGCCCATTGGCCTCAGTGGGAGTCTGTCTGTGGATTTCAGCAACCTCTGAACTAGGCTCTAATGCCCTGTCTTAGCAAAACACATAGGGTATGTCTACACTATGGGACAAGGTCGAATTAAGATACACAACTTCAGCTATGTTAACTGTGTAGCTGAAGTCAAAGTAGCTTAACTTGACTTTTAGCACTCTCCATGCTGCAGGAAGTCGAAGGGAGGACACTCATCCATCAACTTCCCTTACTCCTCATGGAAGCAGGACTACCGGCATGAACGGAGTCCCCTCTCCATTCAACTTAGCTGTCTTAACCAGAACTGTTAATTTGAACCCTGGAAGATTGACAGTGGCAGTTTCAATCTTCTCTGTAGTGTAGACATATCCTTAATCATGCCCTTAACTTTAAGTCTGTCAGTAGTTCTAGTAGGGCGTGTCTAAACAGCAGGGCGTTTCTAAACAGCACACTAAACTTGAAATAAGATACACAGTTTGCGTTAGCAAATTGCATATCTTATTTTGATTCTATTTCAAAATAGCTTATTTTGAAATTTGGAGCATGTACACAGTGCCAGATTTTGAAATAATGCCCTATTTTGAAACATTCCTTAACACTTGTGAAACGAGGGTTATAAGGATGCCGAAATAGCATGCCCATTATTTCAAAAAATATTTTGAAATAACAGGCGATTTGTTAAGACATGGGGTAGCTATTTCAGGATACCTCCGATATCCTGAAATAGACATGCAGTGTAGACATACCCCTAAAGTCAATGGGCTCTCTCATGTGCTTAAAGATAAATACATGCTGAAGAACTTCATTGGCTCAGAATTTAAGATAATGAGCAACCTATGAAAACTGGAGGAGAGGGATGCAATCAAACTATGTCCAATTCTATATATGCTATAGGCACATGCTATTTTAAAATCAATAATTGTTTGGTCCATACCAAATAATGCTGGATTTGTACAAGTCCCCCTGGAGACGGAGAGCCTGGTGAAAATCCTGAGCTTTTAAATCTTCCTATTGCAAAAATCAGAATAAAGTGTGTAGTCAATGGTGAAACCAGGAAGAAATAGAACTCATATTAAACAAAAAGCCTACAAGGAAAGGTTAGTAATTTTCTCAAGGCCATCTCTAAATATTTTTCTTATTTTAATTTGATTGATTTTGCTGTGCTGAACAGAATCTAATTTGGTTAACAATACATGCTTCTGAAATCAGAAACTCATCTAATACATTTTTTTTCTACTAGGTATTTGTCTGTAAACTCATTTAGTTAGTATTCACCAAAGGTCTTGACACTGCTACTTCCCACAGTCTTTATCATGACAGGGCAAGCTTTTTTCTTTAGCTCCTTTAGGGCAATGGAGGTTAAAAGGGGTCTTGTCCTTGTTAATCCTCTTCGAAAATGCAAAGCTGCTGCTTTGAAATTACTCAATTAAGTTGCGAGGAAATGCTTTAGTCCCATAAAGTTGTGCCTTCCCTTTTCCTTCAGTTTCTTGTGGGGTTGATGCCAGCAGATCAGTCTGGCCACAAAGAGAGACAAATGACAAACAATAGCAAACACTTTATTGTTTGTTCATTTAATTTATTTTAATTGATTTAAGATTAGAGAAGGCCCAGCTGTTGTGCAGGTGCATGGGGAGCTTCAGGAGCCTCCCACACATTCACCTTGCTCCATCTGTGCAAGGACCTGATGCAGTTGTTGGCCATGAGTGCCTCTGAGTGCAGAGTCTAAGGGTATGTCTACACTACAAAGTTTTGTTGGAAAAACGGCTGTTTTTCTGACAAAACCTGAGTTACATCCACACTGCAATCTCTTTCTTCCAAAAGTAAATTGAAAGAACAGAGGGTTTTTTCCAGCATTGGTAATCCTCTTTCTATGAGGAAGAAGCCTTTTTCCGAAAGAGCTCTTTCAGAAAAAGGTGTGTGTGGATGGGGAAGAGGGAGTTCTTTTGAAAGAAGAGGAAAGAGGAAAAAGCACAGGTGCCATGGTGGTCACTCCATCCATAGTAATCACAGCTTAAATGCGAGAGAGCATCCGTTCAGTGTGGACGCTACCTTTTGAAAAAGCAGATCACTTTTTTGATGTGCTTTTGTGGGTGGACGTGCTTTTTCGGAAGAAGTTTTTTCAGAAGATCTCTTCCGAAAAAAGGTTCTTCCAAAAGAAGCCTGCAGTCTAGACATAGCCTTAGTTCTCCTTGCATCTCAGGGGCACTCACCTTCCGAAAGGATACAGGAAGGTCTAGGTTGGAGGCCAACCCCAATGGCTGTGCAAGGTATTTGGGCATGAAGAAGAAAACTGTATCATCCCAAGGGATGGTACAAGTACGCATACACTCCTTCTACTTCCTGAAATTCTAGAAGACATGGAATTATCCCACAGGGATGCTAAACCCTTTCTGAACCACTCAGGGACATTACCCTCTCCAAAGTGAACCACTAATCTCAAAGCAAAATCTGGCCCATACCAAGGTAAATAAATATGACATAAAAGTACACTTTGTGTCAATTGATAGTCATAAAGTGGACTGTAATACTAAATGTAAATAACAATGTGTACTGTGCATTGAATCAGATATTATATTATTAGAAATTATTTCCAGCTTCCTAGTTTTGTAAAACTCAGCATTCAATTTGAGGTCTGATTTCTAAAATAACAACAGTAATAAATAGTACACTTCGTACTAATACTTAAATAAATACTAGAGACAGATACACTGTTGCAAAAAAGGCAAATGGATTCTGGGATCCATTAATAGGAGTGTTGTGAGCAAGACATGAGAAGTGATTCTTCTGCTCTAGTCTGCACTGATTAGGCCTCAGTTGGAGTATTGTGTTCAGTTCTGGGCACCGCATTTCAAGAAAGATGGAGAAATTGTAGAAAGTCCAGAGAAAAGCAACAATAATTCTTAAAGGTCTAGGAAACATGACCTATGAGGGCAGACTGAAAGAATTGATCTTGTTTAGTTTAGAAAAGAGAAAGCTAAGAGGAGACATGACAGCTGTTTTCAAGTATCCAAAAGGGTGTTACAAGGAGGAAGGAGAATTGTTCTCCTTGACCTCTGATGATAGGAGAAGAAGCAATGGGCTTAAATTGCAGCAAGGAAGATTACGGTTGGACATTAGGGAAAAAATTCCTAACAGTCTGGGTGGTTAAACACTGGAATAAATTACCTAGGGAGGTTGTGGAATCTCCATCACTGGAGATATTTAAGAGAAGGTGAGATCTAGATGGTGCTTGGACCTGCTGTGAAGGCAGGGGACTGGATCTGATGACCTGTTGAGGTCCCTTCCAGTTCTAGTATTCTATGATTCTATAGTATTTACTCATTAATTATTTAGTTATTCTTTTAGTCGTTCTGCAAGCAATGTCAACTCATCCTATAAATAGAAAGATGAACATAGTAGGGCACAGCTCTATGCTGATTTACACTTCTTGCAAAATCCCATTAAAATCAACAGGATTGCATTTGGGGAAAGCCCTAGCAGAATTTGACTCAAAGGTTCTAACTAGTAACTGGAAGTCATGAAGAAGTTAAAAATTTGGTTTTGGTTTAAAAACACAACCAAACATTTAAATACTTATCCAAACCTCCAACATCCATAAAATGTGCCTGCATGTCTTATGAGAACAGTCTCTCATGAAATGTCCAGTATTCCTATTACTTGATCTTGCCAAAGTAGCACAATAGCCTTTCTTCTAGTATTTCTAGTTCTGATTCCAGATGCATACAGAAAGGTGAGAATGAAAACTGAGAAAAGGTCAACAATAAGAGATGCACTTCACTTCCCATTCTAGAAATGGGCAAATATTCCTAGTGTGTGTAAGTGTGCCTCTTCAAGAGGAAGGGGGATTCTTATTTTGTCAATACCAGTGAAAATGATACTGATTACTTTCAGTTATCACCTTTTTCATTTGTGTATCCTATGTCTGTGCCTTTGCTTTCTGCAACACAGCTTTTTGTCTCTTTCAGCTGATCAGTGAATGTTATCCTCTAAATATAACATCAATCCTCTTCAAAATTCCAAATCCTAGTACACCTTCAGGTGAGGCATGTCAGATTCCTGTATTCACTGTGGATTAGACAGAGCCATTGGCAGGGCAAGTGTTGTGGGTAGTCCCTAACACACAGCCCTTTCATTTTTTTCCTGAAGCAAAATTTAATGATTTGGTCCTGTGTGTGTCTCAGGCCAAGGCATTTGGCCTTGGGAGAGCTGACTTTCAGTAGCTTTCTTGCACTTGCCCTAAAGATGCTTGAAAACTGATATTTTGCTGGTGGAATTAAAGGCTGTTTTGAAAGTCTCAGCATTTCATGGGCGACTGGGAAGTTGAAAAATGGAGGGGAGAGCCTGATCAGCTCCACTGTTGGAAATCAAGAGTAAATCCACTGAAATTGATTGTGTTAAGCCACTGTAAAACCACATGTTAGAACCCAGAGATGAAGCATGTAGTGCAAGATGACTTACACATTGTCTACGGTAGAAAAAATGTGCACTCTGTTACATCAGCAGTCTGCAATGTTGGTGCTGAATTGTTGGTAGCAACAATGTGAGTGTTAGTGGAAAAAAAACCTTGGGCATTTTTACCATTATGTCATGAAATGATGGAGTAGCAATAATGAAAATCCTGGGGAAAGTCAGCAATAAATCAGCAAGAAATATGACCCAGACTACATAAACTGAGTTCACTGAAAGCAATGAAGTTACATTGATAAAACTGAAGCAACAGGGGGGGTCCATTAGGCCTAGAGGTTACTTATGTGCTATCTTCTTTAAGAAGAAAATTCTGACACCCTTCCAGCCTCAGAATGAGGACAAGTTTATGTAATGTCATTCACTTGTATAAACACATACCCTAGGCTGAGCTGTCATATTTCAACAGAGTAAATTAATAAGATTTTTTTATTTTAGGAAACATTTGAAAATTATGGTTGTTATATGTTCCCTGCCCTGAACAAAAGCAGATGTTCCTATCCTTTGGAAACCATGAAGAAATGCAAGATCCACAGAGAGGTAATAATATGTTCAAAATATCCCAGGCTGGAACCTTTATTGTCTAGAAATACAGGATTTCTTTTTGCAGATGGAATCCTGGAATATAGCTTCAGCCACCTAATAAATGCTTTTGTACATAAACATGGAAACTTGTTTGAAATCCATTGAGGAGCTTCCTACCTGTTGTGTTTAATTTCAGAACCAAGCTATCAGGTAAAATAAAACTTGAAACATCCACCCTAACTCCCCATATACACACCCCTTTATGTTTTTTTTTTTTTTTTTACCTCCAGTACAATTAAAATGGGAAGTATTTTCTGAAAGAGATGCCCCAAGTCTTCTCTGAATTTTGGACATGCTTATCCAAACAATATCAGTTGTTGTTTTCATGTCTGAATTTGGTGCTAATACCACTAGCTTGAGCCAGCCATCATGAAAAGAAAATCTCTGCTAGCTTCCTTGCAAAACTCTGACAATGGCACCTGAAACATTATCCCCTGTAACTCCCTCTTCAGTCTTGACTGCTAGGCAAAAACTGCCTATTATGTCAGATTCATTTGTGATGTGAATTGCCAGGAGTAAGAATAAAGCTAATAATGTTATTTTCACTTGTCACCTAAAGCAGGGTTTGAACTCCGGCCTCTGGAGGTGAAAGGCTACATCTCATTTCTGAGTATTTAAAGTCTTGCTTTGAAAGTCTCTGTACAAAACATTTTTACCCAACCTATAGGGAAGAAACATGGCATTGTGAACAGGAACAACACAGTTTAATCTCGAAGACTATAACCAGAACAATATGGGTGTATGTGGCTCACCTTTTTCATAAAAATCCTATACTTCCCACCAATGTATTTGACAGCAGTCACCAGCATGCAAAAAATGAGGAAGAACCGTTCTTGAGCAAAAACCTCTTGCACAAAAACGGCTCCTAAGTAATTATGCAAATTAAGCATGGCAATATGCTAATCTGTTTCATTTGCATAGGCTTTTGCGGAAGAGGGAAGCTGTGTAGATGTAGCCTTGGTCACCAGCTACTGGAGGAATTGTAGCTAGGGCTGGTCCTAAGCAATTGGTGGCCCCAGGTGACTGCCTGGCTTGCCCATAGGGTTGCCAGATGGTTTAAAAAAAAAAAACAGACAAAAATTTGTCAAGCATAAAAAAGGGGGGAGTGGTTCAGGAAGTAACCAGGAAATCCTGGGGGGAAGATTCGGGAGGATGAGCTGAAATCTGGCTCTGTCAGCGGCCCCTTGAAAATGGCGGCCTTGGGCGACCACCTGGCTCGCCTGTGCCTAAGACCGGCTCTGGTTGTAGCATGCACTTTGTCATTTAAAAAACAGCATACACTAGCAATGAGCTGGGTGTTGCAGTCAACCCCAAAGGAAGACAGTCCCTTCCCTGAAGAGTTAAGGTCCCAGTTCTGCAAAAAGAAGCTTTACTCACATGAGAAGTCATGTGAAAGTCGGTACAACTAACACATAAGTAAAGTTATTCCAGTATGTGAGTCTTTTCATGGGTAAACTTTAGTAGATAGGACAGCATGTACTGGGAAGATTACAGAATTTAGTAATTTATTGGATTTTTTTTATATTATGCAATGTCTGGTTTAGTTCACTTTTCTTGGTTTGGCCACCGTGAACTGTGGACACAAATGCTGTATCATAGAGCCAATATTGTCTGACTTTTTAAAAAATTTCAAATGGTAAATGAACACTAAAGACTGCCATTGAAATAGGGCTGAATTGAGTTGTTAAATCAAGTGCCTTCACTGAAGAAATACGGTAGCAGTATTTTGATCCATTGCTGAAGTGAGTCAGGCAAAATGTTTAAACAAAAAGACACATCACAAAGCATCAGATCAAATTATATAAGGTTTGCTCCTCAGATGGCAAGAGTACCACATATAACCTCACAAAAAGTAATGCAAAGTGAATATTGAAACTCTGTTTTTTTTTAACAAACTATTTCACTCCTCATGAATCAATGGACTTATTCACCTTGCAGAACTCACCTTGTACCTTGCTGAGTAACTTGGCATATTTCCCTACAATACTTTGCTTAGTGACAAACAACGATACTAGTAATACAATATTTTCCCTTGGACATACTGTATCCCAGTTAAATACATCAGACTACTTAATGGATGGTTTGTATGTTTCACCGTAATCCTTTTTTCCTTCCCTCCTCCCCCAGCAGGATAAAATCGCAAATACCAGTCAATATATTTAAACACAAAGCCAAATTAAATCCTTCACCCACTTTTGCTTTAATTAGTAGTGTCTCTTTTGGTGAATTGAGATGAGCCAATAAAAATTGCATTTACAAAACACACATTAACAAATCAGTAACTGTAAAAATAGCCATCAAAATAGCTGCAAATGCAGATCATATGGTACTCTCAATTGAATTTAAGAATGAGCTATAATTTCTGCATATTTATATTCCAGCAGCTAAATTGCATCTTTCAAGTTTTCAGTCTGCGGCTTTCAAGCCACAATAATTCCAGATTTGAGAACTGTTTGACTCGGTTTGAGACAATAGCAGGCAAAACATCAGGAAAACCAGTAAGTTATGCTGTGCACAGATTCTCAAGGAGAAAAGATTTTTGCTGTATGACATTCCAGCCCAGATCTTTGAAATCCTCCTTTCCCTAAATTGTATCAGAACATTGTGATCCCCTATATTTATTATTATTAATAATAATAATAATAATAAAGAAACAATGATAAGTTGACATTCTTATTTAAACCACTACAGTTTATGAGCTCTCAAAAGAAATTGTAGCAACAATTCCCTCCCATATACCTTAAAGTTCTAGCTGTATAGTTACCCAGAGGAAAACATCACAAAGCAGCAATAATAGAAGAGCAATGAAGAATATGACAATGAGTAAATGAAGAGGCTGCCAACCAAAACTCTTCCATCTTGGCCAATGCAATCTCGTACTATCAAGTGTTCAAAGACTTATCTGTTGGAAATGGACAGACTTCATTCTAAAGAGTTCCTTATTTTTTTCTGTATTAGTGATATTTAAAGCAGATAAAGCTGACAACGTAAAAACTTCATAGATTTTCATAGACTCTAAAAGCAGTGGGATCACTGTGATCCCCATCTTTGACCTCCAGCATAACACAGGCTATAGACCCTCCTCAAAATTACTCCTGTTTGAATATGAGCATATCATTTAAAAAAGATCCGGTCTTGATTTAAAGATTGCTGGTAATGGACAATCTACTGCTATCCTTTGTAAGTTGTCCCAAATGAATATTAATAATTGGTGCTGTATTTCCATTGTGAGTTTGCCTAGCTTAAAATTCTAGCTTTTAGATCCTGTTATACCTTCGTCTACTAGAATGAAAATCCCGTAACATACCAATTTTTGCATGTATATACCTGCAAAACTGAAGTTTCCACTTCATGCTTCTGATAAAGTGGGTTCCAGCCCCCAAAAGCTCATGCTCAAATTCATTTGTTAGTCTTTAAGGTTCCACAGGACTCCTCATAATTTTCACCTTCTCTTCAACTGTTGGGAATGGGCCTCATGGTATGTAACTTGTGAGCTAGCCACTATCAATCAATCTCTTAAATCAGAGAATAAAGATTCTAGCTTTTAGATTTTGTTATACCTTTGTTTGCTAGAACAAAGATACTATCATCAAATATTTGTTCTCCATGGTAGGTAGTTAGAAACTGTGGTTAAGTACCCTTAACCTTCTCTTGGCTATGCTAAATACATGGAGCTCCTGGAATCTTTTACTATAACTTAAGGTCTGTATTCTAATCCTTTAATCATTCTCATGATTCTTCTCTGAACCCTCTCTAGTTTATCAACATTCTTCTTAAGCTATGGACACTATCACTGGATACATTGTTCCATGTGGAGAAGACAATGACTGCATAATGATAGCCAGCGGCATGTTTGCTTGAGCAAAACTCTAGATCCAAACTCCTTACAAAATCTGGGGAAATATGGGACCAGATTCTAACATCATGACTGGGCCCAGTACTATTAAGGAGAATATCCTTATTCTTTTTTTGCTTCCTGACAGTTGTGCATGTATTTTCAGAGTTTCTATTTAATATTTAAGTTGTATCAAAATACCTCCAGAACATAAATGCCTTTTAGATTAAAGATGGGCTAGAGCTTTATTATAGTGACACAAAGAGCATAATTAGGGCTTACACAGGCAACACAAAAAATTGGAAATTGAGGACAGCAAGTAGCATGAAATGACCAACCTCACTTCCTCTCCCTCCCCCAGCAGCCCTCTCATATTTTGGCTCACTCACACCGACCTAATAAGAGGTGATAAGAAAAATGTTAAAATAGCAGTAAGAAAACCAAGAAGATTGAAATGCCAGCAAGATAAAAGCATCCTCCTACTTATGCTGGCACAGAAGGTGGCAAGGAAAACTGTCACTTTGTATGTATGTCAATATGTAATCATGCCTTTTTATAGATGGGGCCAGATTGTGGTTCTGCATGGGGGGAGTTGCAGAACTGTGCCAACTTAGTGGAGCTTGGAGATGCTCTTGGAATTCCCTATGGTAAAATCATGGCACGAGTGAAGTCAATAGCAAAATTCACATTGACATCAGTGGGGAACTAGGATTTCACTTCTGGCATAGAAGGACAGGGAGAGCATGCCCATGCTCCAATACCCTTACAAGGGACAGCACACACTGCTCTCCTCAGCCAATTTGTCCTGGTCTCCTTTTGACCCCTCCCTGTAACCTTTTTCAACAGTCTGAATACCAGGAGCGTTATCAAGAAAGTGTAAAGGCCACTACTATGGGAGATGAAAGGTGGGAAAGGTTCCTTGTACCACCCAAGTATGGGTGGGCTGCAATGTGCCTCCTAGTATATATAATGACGGGCATATGCAGTATTTTATTGTGCCTTGTGATACATGAAACATCTCAATCTTTCCACTTCCAACATCAAATTTCTTGCTCCATTTTAATCTGTTGCCATGATAGCAGCATCTTTTGCAAAGGTTTTCTCGTATGTCTTGTCCATCTTCCCCCAGTTGGGGGTTTAGCAATACTGTTCTTTGACATCCATTGAACCAAACCACTTCAGTCTTCCTTCTCTAATTGTTGTCTCTATAGTTTGTAATGAAGTTGTGTGTTGTGTTCTTTAGCACACTTGTGCACAGCAACAATTTTTCAAAAGCAAGTCTGATGGAATGTATTCAAGTTTCCTGTTGTGGATGTTTAGAATTTGCCAAGTTTCAGAAGCATGTAACTATATGGGTATCACAATGGCATTGTACGACTTTATCTTGGGTCTTATGTGAATCTAATTTTTCCAGGTACAACAGAATCTCAGAGTTACAAACACCTCAGGTTGGTTGTATCTCTGAAATGTTCATAACACTGAACAAAACATCATGGTTCTTCTTTCAAAAGTTTACAAATCAACACTGTCTTAACACAACTTTGAAACTTACTATGCTGAAGAAAAGTGCTGCTTTTAACAATTTTAATTTAAATGACACAAGAACAGAAACTGTTTCCTTACTTTGTCAAATCTTTTTTTAAAACTTTCCCTTTATTTTTAGTAATTATGTTTAACACTGTACTATACAGTATGTACTTTTTTATTTTTTTATTTGCTGGCTGGTGGTGTACTTCCAGATCCAAGTGATGTGTGTGATTAGCCAGTCAGTTCATAATTCTGGTGTTCATAACTCTGAAGTTCAACTATAGTTGCCCTTCTCAAAAAGGCTCCATTTGCCTTCCCAGCTCTTGCTTCCAACTCTGTATAGAGTGGCATTAGTGCTAATTGTACTCCCAACATATACAAGTTCATTAATCATGCCATATTCTTCACTATCCTACTTTGATGGCTTCACATTAGACATTGATAGTGGGATTTTTCAGAGCATCATCTGTGTCTAACAGAACAGCGTCATCTGCAAAGCTGTGATTTTAAAGTTTTCCTCTACTCTATATAATTCCTCTGTCTTACTTTGATGTTTCTTATCATATCACATAATTTATTGCACTGCAGAAGAAGGAAAGTGAGAAGATGTATCTCAGTTGCACTCTAGTGACAACAATCAATCTCTACTTTATGTCCTTACACAGCATTTTGAACCTCACATAGCATCGAAATGTAAATATACACATCTAGGAACAAAGAACCAAGGCCATACTTAGAGGGTGGAGGACTCTATTTTATGGGAAGCAGTGTCTATGGAAAAAGATTTGGGAATTGGAGTGGATAATCTTCTGCAAATAAGGTCCCCGTGTGTAGCTGTGGCCAAAACAGCTAATGTGATCTTGGGATGTATGAATTGGGGACTCTTGAGCTGAAGCAGAGATGTTACTTTTCCTCTATGTTCAGTACAAGTGTGACTGCTGCTGCAATATTATGTCCAGTTCTTTGGCCCACAATTGAAAAAAGTTGTTGATACATTGGAAAGGGTTCAGAGACCAACCATGAGAATGATTAATAGATTAAAAAACAGCCCTTATAATGATAGATTTAAAGAGCTCAATCTATTTAGTTTAACAAAGAAAAAAAGTTGGGTGGTGACTTTAGCACAGTTTATAAGTATCTACATGGGGAACAACCTAGCAGGAAAAGGCACAACAAGAATTAAAGTGTACGTTTTTAACAGTGAGGTAGTGAAGTATTGGAATCCTTAGCCATCGCTCAAGGTGAATTCTCCATCTCTGACAATTTTTAAATAAGATTGGGTGCTTTTCTAAAAGATATGCCCTAGGAATTACTTAGGGGAAATTCTGTGATTTGTGTCAGATCTAGATGATCACAATGATCCCTTTTGGCCTTGGGAATTGATGAATCTTAGCCAATGACAGATATAGTATAGCATATATTTTAAAATAAAAATAAAAGAAATGAAAGTAGTAAAAAAAACCCTAGATTCTATGTTCCATTAAAATCCATGTTCAATATACAAACATACCTATTCTCTTTCTTTCTTTATATAGATCAAAATAATAAATAAATCCGTGATTTTAAGCTAAAATACATACACTTTACATTTCATTAGCAAATGCATGCCATTTATTTTCATTTGGAATGAAACCCAAAATGTCAAAAAGAAATGAATGGAAACAGATCTCCATAACAACACTTAAAGGATGCTAAAATGTAAAGAGACAGCAAAATTAGCTAAGCTACCAATTGACTTAAAAGGGAAAGGAAAGAGAAAGAATGCAGAGGGGGAGCACGAATTGGCGTCTTATAAAGGAATCTGCCTTAATGTATAATCCTCTCCACATGCGCTAAAAGAATGATAAAATATCTCAAATAACCATGTGTGTCTCATTGATACCATTTATTTTGTTACATAAATACCTTACACTTTAAGAATAACGATTTTCATAGAGCAAACTAAATCCCATGAGAGATTTTAGTGTCTGATGTATCAGCATATAGGGAAACAACAAAAACTGTCTCACTTGTTTATAAGCCATTGAGTATAAAATCAATAATGCTGTCTCCTTCTGCAATCTTTTGGGCATCTCTTTTGCTAGTCTATGCTAGCAGGATGCAATTACTGAGTATATAAATTATATCTACATATACTCTCTCTCTACACACACACACACACATGCACATGCACACTGGTGTAAATTAGGATTAACTCCAGTGAAATCCTGAGTTAAATGCATGAAATGAAAATCAGACTCTCTACACGCACGCACACACATATATTGAGTGAAATCTTGGCCCCACTGAAGTTAATGGCAAAACTCCCATTGACTTTAACAGGGCCAGAACTTAATCTATTATAGCACAGACAAATTTACATAGCCACAGTTCACCAGGAGCGTCTTTAATCATCCCCACATACGTCAGCTGCATTTTTGAATGTAAACTCTTTAGGACAGGACCATATCTTTATATACATTTGTAGAGTACTTAGTACAAAGGCACATGACTTCTGAATAGTTCTGTATGCTTCTGCAATGAAACTTATATGAAAAAAATAATTTCCTATGGACCTTCTGTGCAGATTCCTTACCTACTACATAAAGAAAAGTATCTGATATTTAAGAAACTGAAGTAACATGTTTTATACATCACATGGTCACACATACTTCTTCAGTAAATCACAGAAAGGTTGCATTTGTTTGTAGGGTCTGTTGTTTTTCCTAATCTGTTTCTAATTAGATAGGGGCTATGTGAATTTTGAAATTCTCTATGAAAAAAAATCTGAAACAATTTGTCTTGGACTGACTGAAAGTTTTGTTTCTCTTTAGACTTTTTAAAATTTTGAAAAGTTAAATGAAAGTCATTGCTGAATGAAAAGTCAGAACATTTCATTGTGAAAATATTAAAAATGGGACATTTCTGTATTTTTTTTCTCTGAAATTAAATGGTGGTGAAATTGATATAATTTTGTAAATCACCTCGATTTTGACTGAATTGCATGTTTTCCATCAGAAAATGATCCCACCGAAGTTTTTCCACACAGCTCTAACTCCTAGCACCATTTGCATGTTTTGAGAATGTTTGTTTTTATTTTTAGTTCAAAAATCATTAAGATATATGTTTCTTAAAAACATTTGAGGAATAAAAAGGATTTTCTAAATAATACTTCATCTAATGGATTGTATTGTAATGGAATATATTAGAAAAATGTATATCCTACAATTCTCTTGGCTTGTTTAATCATGTCTCCAAATTGTCAAGGAATTTAGACAGAGGAGTCCAGTTCAAATCTCCTATTGCTAAAGGATCCACTTCACTGTCTTTGCATACACATGAATGGTGTTTTTTTGGAAATCTGGGTGATTTGTGTACATTTGTCAACATGCATGTATGTTTGCTATAAGTCATTAAAATGGAAAGACAAGATGAATTATTTGGAATAGTGGCACCAATTAAATGCCCTGCCCAGTTTTTTTGCATTTACTCAATGCTGCAGAGGAGAGGGTCAGGGTGGAGGCACTGCCTGACCAGTGTTAAATGATGGGCATATACTAATTCATTACAGTTGCTACTAGAGTTGTCTGAAGCATCATTCCAGCTATTCAGTCACTATGCCACTGGAATTTGACCCAGTTCTACTCTGTACAAACAGAAGGACAGTCAAACTAAACTTCAGTGAGTGGCATTGCGGCTTGGCACACAGGGTTTGCAATGCCACATAAGTTTGGCAGCCAGGCCAAGTTATGTTGCAATCTGGTGCATGAAGAGTCTGTTTCAGTATGACAGAGTGCAGGGAAGTCCACCAAGAACTTGACTCTTGGTAGCACCAGCTCATGCCTGGTGTGAGTAAAAAAGAGGGGAGACTCCCTAGCTGAGGGAGACTCCGGGTCCTTGAAGGGGGCAAAGGAATGAACAGGAGGTCTGGAATTTGTTCCCCATCTAAAATATCTGAATTGTCATTAGTGCTTTGGAATGAGACTTTGACACTAATGGATGAGCCAAATACTCAATGGGTAAGCAAACCAACATAGCTTCACTTAAGCAAAGGAAACTGTAGTAATTTATGCCAGTTGAAGCTCTGGACCGATAATATTCAGTCATTTTTCTGTTTTAATAAATTGTAGGTAAACAATAGAAAATGCCTATGTCATTTATCTAGATTATAAACTAAAATATATAACAAGGAACTCCTGAGTCTTGACTGGCTATGGCTAATAATTTCTCTAATAAAAATGAACTCCATCCTGCACTGCTGTCTCAGGAGTGGACAGGAACCCAAAGCAGAGCTGTATATGAAAAGGACCTGATAAAAAGGAGGCCAGTAGTGAATCAATCCTGATAGATATTTGCAAAATTATAACCACCCCTGGTTAATAGTTCCTCTAGTGGCAATTTCAGGTCCCAATGAAATAAGTGAGAGTTGGTTGGGCCCCTAATTGCTATCTGAAATTTCAGATTACCATCTTATTTGTACCTGTCCCACAGACAGTGTCATTACAGGCCTTTTGGTTCATAAAGCAGTGAGAATCTTCAAACTTTGAGATTAGGAATGAATAGTTGAACAGGACACAAAGTAATCTGAAACTATAATTCCCATCCAACACAAGAGCACAACAAATTTCCTCTCCATCCATTCCACATTGACATACTTGTTTGAGAAAGTAATATACAATTCTGATTTTGCAAAGCAGACCAAATACATAGCTAAATAGCATACTGACTGTATTGCAATTGTTTTGCTGAACTCTTTATTTTGTTTCTTATTCCCCCTCTCAATGGGAGTGCCCTGGTCTAATTCAGGAGCTCCCCTATTACTTTTAAATTAAGATGAATCTAAACTTCTCTTGTGAAAAATGGAAGGCATTTGTAAACTAGGGAATAGCGAAAATCAGAACAAAGCTCATTTGAGTAAGCATTTGCTCTCAGTAGACATGCACAGCTCTGTTCTGTATTATTTATGAGCTTCAGGGTTAAAAGGTGGAATGCTATGTAGTAGAAGATATTAAACAAAAACTGTAACTGACAGTAATTTTTGGAGGTACAATGTACACAATGGGCAAGAATCTATTTCCTTTGAACCAAAACAAATGCATGAATACTACAGATCCCATTAAAATATTCTGTAAAATTTTTTAACAATTCTTTAAAAAAATACCCAGAACCTAGCAATTGGTGTTTTCTTTAATGTGAACTTCAGTACTTTTTCAGGATGGGAAATTAGCAGTGCTGGAGATTATTTTCATAAAGAACAGGCTGCAGCAGTGGAAGGTTCTGGCATGAATAGGTTTGCCTGCACCTTTCCTTGGAAGGACCGTGTATAGGAATGACAGTGTAGTCAACTCCAGGCCTCACCTGAGATGATCAGCAAAGTTGCCCAACATATTTAATTGTAAAACAACAAATGGTCTGTTAGCACTTTATAAACTAACAAAACATGTAGATGGTATCATGAGCTTTCGTGGGCACAGCCCACTTCTTCAGATCTACATGTTTTGTTAGTCTATAAAGTGCTACCAGACCATTTGTTGTTTTTTAAGTGTATCCTGTTCAGACTAACTCGGCTACCCCCTGAAGATATTTAATTGTGTTAATTGTCTTGGTGTTGTAGACACCTGTCTGTTGACAACTAAAGTAAGACTGAGTTCAATAACCTCATTTCACAATAGGCTACCAAACAGTAGGGGAGCTGACTGCCACACCGGTCCCCTGGGCAGGATGGGAATGGAGGTGGCTCTACACTCCTAGAAGGGACAGGGCCTCAGGCAGAAGGGGTGAAGGTGGGGCAGTGAGCCCTCACTTCCATCTGGAATGTGGCATGCTGCCACCTGAGTCCTCAGAGCCACGAGGAATGCACTGTGGTATGCTCTGGCAGTAATTTAAAGGGCCTGCAGCTTTGGGTACCACTGCTCCTGTGGTAGCAGTAGAGGCTTCCTAAGTCATGGGCCCTTTAGGTTCAACAGGCACCAGGATAGTTGTCCCTTTTACTCCCCCTCCAACTGTCAACAACCATCCACTAGGACAACTTTTACTAATCGTTGTCCTCTGGCTGGCTTATTAAAAGTTTATTTCTTAAAAATGGTACCTATAATCAAGAAACAATCACCACTGACTAATTTCTGTCACGTGGCTGAGTTCTTCAGACATAGGTAGTATATTTCTCTTCAGTTGTGTCACTGTGACAAGTAAACATTGTTCCGGAAAATAATGTGCCATTCAAGGAGGAATGGATAATGTTTTTCATAAGTTGTAGAAAGGAAACCCTACAAATCTGCATGTGCAACAGTAAAAAAAACCATACTGGGATTTGACTGCCATATTTATAAAGAATTATTTTCACAGCTCTAGAAAAGAGTTGCCATGCTTAAGAAACCAATATGGTCTGGAAAACGGCTGACTTCTGTAGCACACATATGCACCTGAGTAAAGAGGTTTAAATGAAGCAAACAGAGACAGTATATACTTTTTCTAATAAATATGGACACGTGCTGTGGGGCCTTGTGCAAAGTCCACTGAAATCAATGGAAGGCCTTAAATGAATATTACTCACCTGTGTGGTGAGAGAGATCTGGGGCCTGATTCTCACTGGGTAATGTAAAGGGGTAGTAGGCTCAGTGAGAATTAGACCCTTATGACCTGATGCTGCAAAAGCTGCAGTGACAATTTCAAATAAAAATAACCTTTAGGCAGGTTGCTAGCTATGTGCTACAAAGGTCAGGCTACAGGCTGTGAGATGGCATTGAGAAATTTGTGCCAATTAAGTTGGTTGGAGAAAAAGAATAAAAGGAAAGAAATTTGAATATTAGATAATCATTGCGCTCATCCTATTGTTCATTCTTCAGCTGCTCCATGAGCCAGACTCCCATAGATTTCAAACACATGTAAGGTAAAAAATTTTCTCTGTAGAGCTGGCCAGTGCGGGGCCTTATTGTGATGCATTGGTCTTTCATTGGCCTAGCGAAGCTACAGAATCAGGGCCGTATGCTGGATCGTTTTCTGAAGTTTCACAAATACCGCACGATGGTGTTGAGTCTTCATAAAACATACTGCAAGACAAAATTACATCATCCATCTCTTTTTCCTCATAGATATTATGATTCTGTGATGATTATCTCTTGTAGCCCAGCTTCAAAGATTTAAGACTTTTGAACATTTCAATCTAATTAAAACCAATGCTATCCTCCAGAGAAGGAAAATTTGATCCAGCTCTCCATGGTCACAGTGACTGCACACTCCAATCATATCAAATGGCGTGTAAATCAAAACATAGCTAGAAATAGTCTCTGGTGTTGGCTTTAAGCCTATCAATTTCACTGTTCAGTCCTTAGTATCAACTTGAAGGCAGTTATCACTAAATATTATTCATGAGAAAGAAAAAATAGAATTGGCATGGCATTGTTGTAGCCCAGGTTATTGTAAGCTTGTAATTAATACAGTAAAGGCCAAATTCTGATCTTATAACTCTACTGAGAGAGAAAAGTTTGTTGGACATTACCAACTCAATTTGCAGTTTCTCATCTAAAACTAGGGACTGATTCTTTAGAGACTATCTATGAATTTGTCTACACTGGCAAGTTTTGTAAAGGAAAAGTGTCTTTTGATGACAAAACAGGTTCACACTGCAATAAGACTGTCAGGAAAATCACCCATTTTTGTCAACAAAAAAAAAATTCCAGCTCCACAGGGGACTTCCCTGCCCCGCGTTATTGCCAGCAAACATGCAGTGTAGACCCTGGAAGCATTTTGTCACTGATTCTGGCCTCCAGGAAGTCACCCACAATTCCCAATATGCTGCTCTGATCAGCAGTTTGCACTCCATTGTCCTGTAGCCAGGTGATCAGCTCTTCCCCCTTGCAAGCCCCATGAAATTTAAAGCCCATTCCCTGCTTGCTGGCTTTTTTGTGTGAGATCACTGGAGAGGGTAGTGACTGTCTTGTTTCATCCACCTGATTGTTGAGGTATCTGACGCAATGGAAGGGGTACAACACACGGGATAACCTAACAAATTGTGGTGCCCTACACAGCCTGTGCACCTGAACCACCCTCTCCTTTTGCCCCCTGCAGGCTAGCTCAGAGTGCTGCTGTAGTCTCATGACATCTTCCTGGGTTCCCATGCTTGGCTATCACACCAAACGCTCCCCTGCTTGGACCACCAGAGAGCTGTTGGATCTGATCAGTAGATGAGGAAAGGAGACTGTTCAGTGCTGGCTGAGAGTGACTCATATGAACTAGGATACGTAAAAGGACTTTTCTCAATCTTTATGTGAAAAGGGGTATGAGTGGGACACGCTGCAGTGCAGCGAGAAGATTATACAACTCAGATAAGCCTATCACAAGGCCGTGAGGCTAACTGACACTTTGGTGGTTCACAGAAGACCTGTTGTTTCTATAGGAAGTGGGTGACCCCCTCTCCACTGCCAAAAGTCCCATGAATACTTCAGAGGGCACAGAGACAGTACACAAAGGACCTAACACAGAGAATAAAATAGTAGATGAAGAGGTTCAGTAGATGAGGACCAGGGGCTTCCCCCAGTGTTGCTGAGTGAGTCTAGCAGCCAGGAACTGCTCTCCACTCATGAGGGACATAGCCAGTCTGAGCAGCCATTTTCTGGGGACCAGAAAGCAGGGGATCAGACTCAGGGTAAGTGGCTGTGGCTGGTGGAATGCAGGGCTGAGGGCATGGAAAAGTGAGAGGCTGGCTGTGTTTCTGAGAGCTGCACATATCCCTGTGTAGCTAGTCAACCTGGCCAAGCAGGGTGTTGATGATCATTGTGATCTCAGTGGAATCCCCCAGAGAGAAGCTACTGAAACGTTTCCTGAGGTACTTGTTTATTTTCTGCTGCAGGCTCAATGGCTGTGCAGCTTTGTCCCCTCCCCCATTGCAGGACACTAGTCCATATAATTTATCATTCACTTGAGCAGGAACCAAAGCAGAACATGGGTGGTCTGCATATGGAGCAAGACAAGAGCCACAAGCCAGCAGAAGTTGTGCCCTTGTTTCCTTGCTTACCCTGAGCAGAGAGATGTCTTCCAGGGTGTTAACTGTCTGTGGAGAAGAGTGGCATAATTAGAACCACATTTCTGCAAAGTGAGTTTATTAGCCTCAGATGCAATTTCTTTTGTCTGTATCTAGAGCTGCTAGCCACCCGTTCCCCTCACTCATCATGATTATGATGCTTGCCAAGAGGTGTTTCTTACAAGGTTCATCAAGACAGTGAGTGGAAATGTTGCAAAAGGGGTTTGTAAATGAAATGATACAATGTAGGACTTGATAGTAATAAAATTCTTTTTGCCCATTGTACTAAACAGCCTTGGTCCTCAGCAGCCATGCCATGCAATGTGGCAGAGAGACTGCAACAGATAAGGAATTGCCCAAAAAGAAACAGGAAGGATATATTTCAAGAAGTGTTAAATCAGTCAGAAAGTGAGAGCAGACATCAGGAATAATGTTTGGAAAGGGATCTGTGCAACCACAAGGACAATCAGGCCTTCACCAGGCAAGCCACAGAATGCAAGATCAGGATGATGGAGGAAGAGAGAGAGATCCTATGTGTTTAGTTATGCAGCAGAGTGAGCCTGCATGGGTTCTCCCCCTCATTCTGTGTCCAGCTAGCCCCCCTCTACACCCTCTCATTCCTTTTCATCTCTGGCAGTTCTCATTTTCCCATGCACTCCACCCTCTCTCCCAACTTTTATTATGATAACTGGACCTAAACACATTTGTGAGGTGTAATCCTTTGCAAATACCTCCCTTACCGGCTATCTGAGGTACTTCATTGCATTTCATTGCACTGTTTTCTGATGAAGGCACACTTTTATAACAGTACAATGCTTTTATTTATCGTTCAACAATCTTACATACCAATCACTGCAATCCCAGGTGCAGTCTTTAAAGATATGTTCCTAGCTATGTGTTGCATTGGAGGAGGGGTGCAGCCTAGAAGCAACTGTAACAGAGGTTTTTTCAGTGCATTTATTTTCAAAGTGCGCCTCAAAACCCAGGATCACAATGGATATTTTCACATCCCCCACTCTAATCTTGTGGTCTGGAAAGTCCCCTCCTGCAGCTTTCTGTTTAGTCCAGCATTCCTGAAGATGTGTACGTCATACACCTTTCCAGATTGCCCCACGCTGATGTCTGTGAAACACTCCCAGTGTTTCCACAAGTGCCTGCAGCACCACTGAAAACTATCCCTTTCTGATGACGTACTTCATGGCAAGGTGGGCTGGCATTAAAATCAGAATGTGTGTGTCATCTATTGTTCCCCCCTCCCCCTGCCCAGTTGGGAAATCCCATGTCTGCAAAGCCAGCCTCTATGTCATGCACATTTCCCGGAGTCATGGTCCCCTGTAGCGGAATGTGGTGTATTGTCCTGCATGCTTGCAGAAATACAGTCCCAATGGTAGACTGCCCCACTCCAAACTGATTTGCAACTGTCCAGTAGCAGCTTCCACACAGCAACTGCCACATGCTTCTCTACTGAGAGGCAGAGCCGGCCCAAGCTACAGGCTGACCGGGCTACCGCTCGGGGTGCCCCATTATAGGGGCTGCCGGACCGGGCGGGGGTGGGGCCGTGCATGCACCAGTGCCCCGGGGGCAGGGTTGCACATGCGCCGAGCACCCAGGGCGGTGCTGCGCATGCGCCGCACTCCCGGGGCCCAGGGCACACGAATGGCTTGGGCCGGCCCTGCTGAGAGGGCAGCTCTAATTCTGGTGTCCTTGCACCACAGGCTGGGGGCCAGCTCAGAACACAGCTCCAGGAAGGTTGCTTTATGCATCCTAAATTTCTGTACCTATGGCTCTTCATCACACATCTGCATGACGATGCAATCCTACCAATCAGTGCTGGTTTCCCTAGTCCAAAAGTGGCCCTCTAAACTTTACAGCTGCTCTGTGACTGCCAATGCAACGACAGGTTGTCACTGTCCATATCACGCACACTGTCAGGCTTCTCCTAGTCTTCTTCCTCTGTCTGTAGCTTCCAGATTATCTCCACTGCCATGTACAATCTCCTCCCAACAGTTAACAGAGCAAGCAAGAGAGGTGCGCGATTCGTTCTTTCTCATTGCAGATGATGGAGTACATAGAAAAGAATGGCAGCTGGAAAAAAGGCACAAAAGGATGCTGAACAAAGCGGTGCCTGATGGGATGTTTTCAGCAGTTCCAGTATGCTGCGTGCTATGTTCTGTGGTCCCACAACACCTACTGACAGGTGGTGTCACCAGTCACTGTGAGATATATCCCTACAGTGCATTGCTCCCACTGTGGACAGAGGAGCTCCCAATGTGAACACGATTTGCCAACAGAGGAGGCAGTGTGAACACACACTGGCAACTTTGCCATTGTCCATTTCTCCATGTCAGCATTAGTTTCTTTGAAAAAAACTTGATAGTGCAGACAAGTTTCTATATTTCTGTTATTCAGGTATCTAGACTTGACCAGGAGAGAATCTGCCAGACCATTACAAAGCCCTAAATATAATTTTGTTATTACTGATGGCCTAGAGAACATATAGTTGGCCTTTGTGCTTCTTAGACATCAGCATACTACTGCTCAGTAATCCTGTAGTCCACAAGACTCCTTCCATTTCTGGGAAAACGTTGTTTTTCTCACATTTGAATCTTCTAACAACTATGCCATAATTGCCAGGGGTTAGTGTCCCCTGTTCAAAAACTTCATTTTTAATAGTATGATGATGTATATTTAGATGACACCTTTTTATTCTCAAGTTATTTAAAGTTATGATCAATTGGTATTCAATCTATACTCAGGAATCTCTTCATTATCCATTACTAACCTTCAGTAAAGTTATTCATTCTGAAGGAAGAAGAGGATTTCATTAAACCTGTTTCAGTAGAAAGGAAACTGTTGTAAAGGTCTTTTGGACCAAATTCTGATCTTAGTTATACTGGTGTTAATGTAGATTAATTCAATTGAATGTAATGGAATTATTTCAGATTGTCACCCGTGTATGCCCCCAACTGTCTATGCACGTTTCTCAGAATCTTCTGCTACCTGAATACATGTGATGGGCCAATGCAGCACCGTAGTCCTCAATGGAGTTACATCAGGGCTGACTTTGATCCAACATGGGACTATTTGTTTAGAGGCTTTATCTCCATGTATAGCATTGTATGACTAAGTTACTTTATGGAGGATTTTTGTCTTCTTCTAGTTCATTATGTACAATGTGATGAACAAATTGATGTGGGATAGCAAATCAATCATATGTGAATATTTTAAAATCACAAACACAGTAAACTATCAGGGGGGTAGCCGTGTTAGTCTGAATCTGCAAAAGCGATGAGGAATCCTGTGGCACCTTATAGACTAAGAGATTTATTGGAGCATAAGCTTTTGTGGGCAAAGACCTGCCTCTGGAATTTCCACTACACGTATCTGACGAAGTGGGTCTTTGCCCACGAAAGCTTATGCTCCAATAAATCTGTTAAACACAGTAAAGACTCACACAGATTTTACTTCAAATGTTCTATTTCTGTTCATTCAAGCCACAGATTGTTTTGGGTTTTGTTTTGTTTTATGGTTTGGGTTTGTTTGTTTGTTTGTTTACCAAGAGCAATAAGCCATAAACTCTGCAGAACATTGTAAAATATAAAAAATCAATATCATTTATTTGGATTTTTTTTGTTGCCAAAAACCAGTTACATTTAAAAGATTTTTCACTTACTAGTTATACCCAATTTTAAGATTAGATTCTCTCCGTAAAACAAATGATGAATTTTCTGACTCCTTGGTCATTTCTTCCCCCTTATGTTACAGTACAATAGGATGGGCCAGATCTTCAACTGGTGAGAATCATCAAAGCAACATTTACTTCAGTGGCCCTTCCTATTTATAGCATTTGAGGACCAGCTCAATAGCTACAGTAGAACCTTAAGTTAATTATTTTGTGATTTCCATTCAGACCGAATCCCAAACAGCAGCTGGTGAGAGAAATGAAGAATTGAAGAGTGCAATGTTTTGTGTTTGGTTTGCTAAAATAAATCTACAATAAATTGCCAATTTTTTCACCTCTCTTTATTAAAAGAAGTTGTATTTGGAATGAGAATAATATGCTGGAGGTGCATTAGCCACTTCCAAACATAGCGAATCCAAATAATCATCCCACTCACTTTACAGCATTTAGGTAAATCATAGCTAGCCATGCCAACAGTTGCTTTTACAGCTTGTTTTTTCACTTCTTTATTTTACTGATTGTTTTACTGAATACACACATATTTTTGTGTCAGCTTATAAAACAAACTCTGGAGCAGCTACTGATTGCTATTAAACTGTTGACAGTGCTGTTCCTCCCCCTTTCCCCACTATCCACGCTGCTCTGAATTAAAGATGAGCAGGTGATGAAATGCAATACCCACATTACTGAATCACTTGCAAGTACCGAATGTCAAAATACTTCCCTCTCCCAGATGAATCTCTGCTTCCACTGACTGTGAAAGGGCATGAAAATGAGTGTCAATTTATGCACATATAAATGGGACTCCCACATTTTTTCTCATATTGCCTATTTGGCGGTCAAAGGCCATTCATATTGGTCTTCAGGGTATCACGGTCATTTGTTAGCTTCGACAGCGGTTTCTCACAGTAGTTTCCTACGTGGTCTTCAGCTGAATTGATGTGTTCTAAAAACTAGGACTGACAGACCAGTGTTCTGGATGCATAATGTTCTTTTATACTGAACAGTTTAGGTGTTAAGTTACATCCAAAGATAAGTATTTTCTGATTCTCACCGGTCTCTATCATTTTAGCGGGCAATAATAAAATATCCATTCCACAGAAAAGTAGGCAATGTTACGATAATGTTAATGTTATGCAGTTAAGCACACACAATGCTAAGTAGTAGCATTGCTGATTTTAAAGGCAGGACTTAAGATCACAATCCCATTGCAATAGACACTGTAGAAACATGTGGTAGGAAACAGCCTCTGCTCAGAGCAGTTTACAACCTGAATACACAAGATGGAAAAAATGGTGGGAGAGGAGACAGAGGGGCAGAAAGGTGAAATGATTTGTCTAACTTCACACATCATATCAGCAGCCAAGCTGGGAATAGAAGCCAAGAGTCCTGAATCCTAATGCAGTGTCCCGTCCAGTAGGCCTTACTGCTTACATTACAGAACCATCTTTAATTATATGATCACATCTTGCTTCTCAAATAATTTAATATAATATTTTACAGCTTTTTGCTATACAACACACAACACATTTGATATTTTCCACAAGGCATGTGCCATGTCTATAGAGCTTTGTGTCATTCACAATGCACTTTCCCTACCGTTTTTGTATTCCTGTTATTCCTGAAAGATTGTACCGTGGCATCTTCATGAAATTAACTTGTTAAATAGGCTGAAGCTATAGAGCACGTGGGAATAGTCTATAAATTTTACATTCAAATAATACAGTTAATTAATACTTAATATAAGAACATAAGAACATAAGAATGGCCGTACTGGGTCAGACCAAAGGTCCATCTAGCCCAGTATCCTGTCTGCCGACAGTGGCCAGCACCAGGTGCCCCAGAGAGGGTGGACCGAAGACAATGATCAAGCGATTTGTCTCCTGCCATCCCTCTCCAGCCTCTGACAAACAGAGGCCAAGGACACCATTTTATCCCCTGGCTAATAGCCTTTTATGGACCTAACCTCCATGAAATTATCTAGCTTCTTTTTAAACTCTATTATAGTCCTAGCCTTCACAGCCTCCTCTGGCAAGGAGTTCCACAGGCTGACTACACGCTGTGTGAAGAAGAACTTTCTTTTATTAGTTTTAAACCTGCTACCCATTAATTTCATTTGGTGTCCTCTAGTTCTTCTATTTAGGGAACTAATACATAACTTCTCTTTATCGGCCCTCTCCACACCACTCATGATTTTATATACCTCTATCATATCCCCCCTCAGTCTCCTCTTTTCTAAACTGAAAAGTCCCAGTCACTTTAACCTCTCCTCATATGGGACCCGTTCCAAACCCCTAATCATTTTAGTTGCCCTTTTCTGAACCCTTTCCAAGGCCAAAATATCTTTTTTGAGGTGAGGAGACCACATCTGTACACAGTATTCAAGATGTGGGCGAACCATAGTTTTATACAGGGGCAGTAAGATATTCTGGGTCTTATTTTCTATCCCTTTCTTAATAAATCCGAGCATCCTATTTGCCTTTTTGACTGCTGCTGCACACTGTGTGGAAGTTTTCAGAGAACTGTCCATGATAACTCCAAGATCTCTTTCCTGATTTGTCATAGCCAAATTAGCCCCCATCATACTGTACATATAGTTGGGGTTATTTTTCCCGATGTGCATTACTTTACACTTATCCACATTAAATTTCATTTGCCATGTTGTTGCCCAATCACTCAGTTTGGTGAGATCTTCTTGGAGTCCCTCACAGTCTGCTTCTGTCTTGACTATCCTAAACAGTTTGGTATCATCTGCACACTTTACCACCTCACTGCTTACCCCTTTCTCCAGATCATTTATGAATAAGTTGAACAGGATTGGTCCCAGGACTGACCCTTGGGGGACACCACTAGTTACCCCTCTCCATTCTGAAAATTTACCATTTATTCCTACCCTTTGTTTCCTGTCTTTTAACCAGTTCTCAATCCAAGAAAGGACCTTCCCTCTTATCCCATGGCCATGTAATTTACACAAGAGCCTTTGGTGAGGGACCTTGTCAAAGGCTTTCTGAAAATCTAAGTATACTATATCTACTGGATCCCCCTTGTCCGCATGTTTGTTAACCCCTTCAAAGAACTCTAATAGATTAGTAAGACAGGATTTCCCTTTACAGAAACCATGTTGACTTTTGTCCAACAAATTATGTTCTTCTACATGCTTCACAATTTTATTCTTTACTATTGTTTCGACTAATTTGCCCGAAACTATTTGTTTCGACTAATAGTCGAAACTATATGTTTTGACTAATAACACATTTTGTTTTCAAGTTATAGTCAAGTAGTTATCATCGTCTACATTACTAGTGTCTTGCACTCATTTCCCTAATCTGTGTGTGTCTGCCTATTTGTCCTGTCTTCTTGGAATGTAAACTCCTTGGGACAGAGACCATGCCTTACTTTGTGTCTTAGTATATCCCATTATGCATTCACCAATGAACAAAGAAACATAATAGATTCATTCTGATACTGTGTTTGCGCCTTCTTTTTTCTTTCTTTTTTTTTTTTTTTTTTGCCGTCTGTACAGTCTAGTTTGACATACTGTAGAATTATAAGGGAAGACTATAGAATTACACGGGCAAGTTAGGTTTTCAACTTTGTTTGTTAACACCAGGAGAGAGAAATGGAATGCATTAGTAGCAAACACTGCTTCTTCAAAGGCTACTACCATATATGATATCCCCCAACTGAAATGAATCGGAAATGATTGAAGACACCCTCTCAGTGGAACATTTTTTCAAGAAGGTCCATCCCACACATACTCACTATGGAGTGTAATTTATATAACTGTAAAGTATGCAGTTGTACAAGATATCAAAATGGATGTACTTCTCTTCTTGCTGTTCCGTGCCAGATACATAATGGCACATTACCAGGAGTGTGACAGCTAAAGAATCACAAGTGCAACTTAAGAAATGCACATATAAATTTCTTTTTAAAGGGGGAACTAAATGGTTTTTTATAAGTCTTAATCAATTCAGTGTGTGTATAGTCTTACAAAGGGTAAATATATTTTTGTGAATTCTTATTTTTGAGCTACCATGCCTTTAAATGGATGTGTAAAAACTATGTCCTTCCCATTCATTCAAAATGTAGCCTAAATACAAATACATAAGGACAGCTTGTGTGTTTGTCTCATTTCATTTGATGGATCACTGAACCTATTACCCAGATATGTAAGATGCTGAGTATCTCCTACGGTCAGTAACGGAATCACTAGATTGGGAGGGCTCTGAGTTACTATGGAGAACTCTTTCCCAGATATCTGGCTAGTGGGTTGAGCCCACATGCTCAGGGTCTAACTGATCACCATATTTGGGATCAGAAAGGAATTTTCACCTGGGACAGATTAGCAGAGGCTGGGAAGAGGGGCGGTTTGCCTTTCTTTGGGCATGGGGCCTGGGTCACTTGCGGGTTTAAACTACTCTAAAAGTGGATTCTCTATAACTTGAAGTCTTTAAATCATGATTTTAGGATGTCAATAATACAGTCATGAGGTATGGGTCTATTACAGGAGTGAGTGGATGAGGTTCTGTGTCCTGCAACTGCAGGAGATCAGACTAGATGATCAAGATGGCCCCTTCTGATCTTAAAGTCTAAGAGTCTACCTCCTGGAAAATGCAAAGTGCCTCTCACTGAGGTCAGTGGAAGTCAAAGACATTAGGTTCTCCCTGAGCATACTCTTTACTGTGGATCAAGAGGCCCCCAAGGAAGAAAATTCACTTCCATCCCTGTTTTAATCTCAATACCAAGGGCATGCCTGCAGCATATTTTCTGCACCTCTTGCATGGATGGTGAAGCGAAAGGAGAAGGATATGTAGAGAGAACATCTTAAGACCTTCATCTCCTTAGCAAGTGGGTGGACATCTGGGAGAAGGACTGTATTGCACAGGAGGGCATTGTCATAATCAGTCCGACATCTCATGGGCAAAAGCAGAATTAATAAAAGTGATGTAAAGAAGGAAAAAAATAGCATGGCTTCTCCAGCTGTTAAACACCCTCAAAGAAAAGTTAATGTAGCAGATGATTAAGAGACACTCTGAATGCCCCACATATCATAGGAAATATGTTAGGGAGTTGTGATCTTATGGCATTGGTGCAGTCTTTCATTATGCCAAATTAGACATTACTTATCTGTCTTTATAAATGTCTATGGTTATTTTGGTAGGATCTCTGCCACAAGCTCTGGGACCCTCCCACTCTGTAGGGTCCTAAGGACTGGATTCCAGCCTGATCCTGCATGGCTATAAACCAATGAAACAGCTCCATAGTCCAAGCCCTGTGAACCTGAATCGGCCAGCACAGGCCAGTCTCAAATTTTTCTTTGTAATGTAAACATACCCACTGAGGGTCTGACAGTACAATGTATAGACTTAGTACAGGGACATGATTGTTTTTTTCAGGCTTCAGTGCCACTTGCATTTTCTAGCTTCTCTCATCCACATCTGTAAGGGTATGTCTACACTTGCCCCCTAGTTCGAACTAGGGAGGCAAATGAAGCATACCGAAGTTGCTAATGAAGCACGGGATTTAAATATCCCGCGCTTGATTAGCGTATTCGCGGCCGGTCGCCATTTTAAAATGCCGGTAGCCCGAATTAAGTCGCCGCGTGTAGACGCGGTAGTCCGATCCAAAACCCTCCCCTCGAATTAACTGTTACTCCTCGTGCAATGAGGAGTAACAGTTAATTCGAGGGGAGGGTTTTGGATCGGACTACCGCGTCTACACGCGGCGACTTAATTCGGGCTACCGGCATTTTAAAATGGCGACCGGCCGCGAATACGCTAATCAAGCGCGGGATATTTAAATCCCGTGCTTCATTAGCAACTTCGGTATGCTTCATTTGCCTCCCTAGTTCGAACTAGGGGGCAAGTGTAGACATACCCTAAGAGTTGAAACTTCAGTTTCTCAGTGAATATTTCATATGAAGTCTGTTTTGCAGTACTTCTGTGGTCAATTCTGTCAAACACCCTTTTAAAAAAAACACACACTCACAAACTTTTATCCATTATTTCATGAACCAGTCTGACCACAGGCAATTAGCTTGTTCTGACATTTGATGGTTAGAAACACACATTTTAATTTTAATTGCCTAGGGAGGTTGTGGAATCTCCATCTCTGGAGATATTTAAGAGCAGGTTAGACAGACATCTATTAGGGATGGTTTAGATGGTGCTTGGTCCTGCCCTGAGGGCAGGGAACTGGACTTGACCTCTCGAGGTCCCTTCCAGTTCTAGTGTCCTATGATTCTAAGAATTGATGATTTACTTTCTATTAACTTTTATTCGGTGTGTACAGTTCATAATACCTTTATTTTACATAAGGTCACTCAATTAACTGAAACAGATGAAAACCTCAGATTAAAAAAATATAGCATTTTGGAAATAACTAGCTTTCCTACTTTGCTGTTCCTGATTATTATGTGAAGTCTCATTTCTTTGATCCTTTTATTTTATATGTGTTTCTCCTTGAGGTTTAATTGTTCTGTAGTGTATTGGGCATTGTATCATATTTAAATAGTAGAAACTGGAATATTCATAATGCATGAACAGTTAGAGAAAATACTCTAAAACAGGGGTGAGGAACCTAAGGCCCAGGGGCCAGATACAGCCCATGGCTTGCCTGGATCTGGCCCCCAAGGCTCAGGGCTTTCCCCACAGTACTGGGAGCTCATACCAGTGCTCCAGTCCCTCACCATCTCCCCACAGAGCTGGAGCACACAAAATGTACTAGCTAGGGCATCCACCCCCCCACCCCCACCCCGGCTCTGGTGTGAAGGGAATGTGGGGAGTGTCTTTTTCCTCCTCAGTCAGGAGCCATGTCAGTGAGAGTTTGGTTTTTTTTGGGGGGGGGGTTGTGTGTGTGTGTTTTGTTTGTTTGTTTCTCACTTATGTGCAGCTCCTGACTGATTTTTTTGTGGATCAGTGGTCCACAAAAAAGGTCCCACCCCAGTTCTAAAAGTACATGACTATGCCCTAAACGTTATTTGAAGGTTACATTAAATAAGAAAGTGGTAACAATACTTTTTCTCTAGCCATTCCTGCTTGTAGTAAATATTACCAAACACTATTTCATTAGAAAATCAATGGCATTTTTTGTGTTGTAAAGAGATCTGAACATCAACATATTCCATGGTTATTGCAGCAATTTAAACACCTGCTGGAGTGACACTCCACTTTTTAAAATGTTTGGATGTGTTAAAAATCCATAATTGAGGTGCACCATTTATGATGCATTGCCACAGTCCACTAAGGATCCATTTTTGTCCAAATTCACAGAAACCCCATGCGTGGCAATTTCTATAAAACACTGTTGACTGTATCCCTGGAGGTATATAGACACAAATATTTGTATCAGTGTTACAGTAAGTGATCCAGACTCCGAATAAAGATGAGTACCTAAAAAAGAAAGAAGTAGAAAACATTTTGTTGACTTTTAAAATCGTGAGTTAGCTAATGACTATGAGCTATTTAAAGTCTTGCTGTTTACTATGATCACCTGTTTTTACATTCCTTTGGCTTAATGTGGAGACCAATGTGCAGTGATCTCATGTCATGTTGTGTAACCAAAAAGATCAAGAGAAGTGAGTCCATGAAAAATAGCTGATAGATTCATAAAAACATAAAAATATGACTTTAAAGTGTAATTTTCACTGAAAAGCCATAGAAGATTACAATCATATACAAATGATATATAAACTAATAAACTCTATTTAATGAGACAATTAATCTCTCTTCTTATCTTCACACTCATATATCACCCTACAACAGACCTGGGCTGAGTGAGAAAGATTAAGATTATTGACTTTAAAATCCATTGGCTGGAAGGATGCTTCATTTGCAGAGCTGCTTGGCTCTTCCAGAGGTAGCTTATCACTTTGCTGCTGCAGACCATACTTCTTCAACTTTAGTAATGTAAGTCTTCTATTCTTGCTATACTTTTTAGGGAGTTTCTGTAGATAAAACAATAAAAGCTTAAAGTTGGAAAAGTCCAATTAGATCATCTGTTCCATTTGTCTGTGAGTTCAGATATGTCCCCTATATTTCAAAACTAGCTCAGCCTTTCTAGTTTTGAAAGACCACCCATTCCCTTGTCAAACTATTCAGCATTCTGAACATTTTATTCCAATTTCATACTCAGCTAGAGATATCCATGTTTTTTAGCAATAATCATTTTTCACCACTCCTGAAGGAAGTTGGTTTGACACTGGTCTCTTTGGGTTTGTCAGACAGACACATGGTAAGATATAGGTCCTTTGGAGATGGAATTGTTTGTTCCCCAGTGACATTGACTAACACTGATAGCAAGTGCAATAGCTGCATAGCTAAAGTTCACTTGATATTCCAAAACATGAGGATATGTGGGAGAGGGCCGTACTGAGGACTGTTTTGATTTCTGTGGTCTGAGAAAACATTAAGCTTAAGAAGGGAGTTCCCTAGGGACTGCCTCCCTTTGGTGGGTGCATAGAAAGTCAGTGTGGGAAGCATTCTTTCACAGCACTGTTTGTTACACAGTAGAATCACAAGAAAAGTAAAGAAGGCTCCTAACAATTCTCCCTATCCAATCTGTACACCCACATTTCAGAGAAAGATAGAAATATGGTTCAAGTTTGATCCCTAGCTCTAATTAAAGAAAAAACACCAGATGGTGTATTTGTTTATTCAGTTTCTACAGCACTCCCATATAAACTCAAGGTATATAAATAATCAGAATTTAAATATGTATTTCAGAATAACATGAAACTGATAGTGAGTCCACAAAAACAAACAGAGAGCTTCCTTAATCTCCTCAGAAAAAGCCGAGTTGAGTAGATGGGACCTTGATTTCTTGTTGCCTTGTTTCTCCAGAGCAAGGAGGGCAAGGGGAGAAGGCATGGAAATGCTACAATTCTGAAGTGGTAGCCATTTACATGGATGTTACACTCACTTTGCCCAGGTATTAATGACAGCACAAGGTGTGAGCCATTAATGAATCAGGCCCAGGCTATGTCTACACTACGGGGGTTTTCCGGGATACCAGAGGTATCCCAGAAAAACTCTGCCACGTCCAGGGAACGTGTCTGCTCTTCCGCTTTTGTTTGCAGAAGAGCAGATGTGCTCTTTTGGAAGCCCTGTCTTCCTCATTCCACGAGAAATAAGGCCTCTTCCAACAAAGGAGGCTTTTCTGAAATTTCGCCCAGTGTAGCCAGGCCAAATTTTGGAAAAGCATCTTCCGACAAAACTATCGGAAAAAGGTACGCAAATTGCAGAAAGTACCTTTTCCCGATAGATCAGTGTAGTCTAGACATAGCCCCAGAAACATTTCAGTGTTCCCAACAGGTTAACCAATTCAGACTCTATTGAACCAAAGGAGGAGAAGTATATTCTAGAGTCAAAGGACCCTTCACTGAAATGTTCCAAATGGAAGGATTTTCAAATCAAATATCTCAGCTCAACTTAAAAGCAAGGGCATAACTGGTTCTCCTTTGCTTGCTGCTGCTCTTTGCAACATGTAAAATACTTGCTAAATCCTTACCCTTTTATCCTCTTCAAATTATCAGTCTATGGGCAGTTTTTTTCTTCAGTCCTCTCCTCACTCAGCCTTTTCTAGTCTGCTCTTGCTCAGAGACTCCTTTATTTTTACACTAAGCACCTGTTCTGGTTCGACCTGCCCTAAATCAAGACCCAATCAGATTTCCAGTTTTCATATAATCTGAATTTTTTGATAGGCTTAATACGCATTTCTTAGTTATGGGCCCAATCCTGCTAGGTGCTGGGGGCTGGAGCCACAAAGGGATTTGTACGTGCCTTGAGAAACACTGGAATCCATAAACCCAGAGATAGGCATCTAGACTATATATACAATGTACTGGGAGAGATAAATACCTAGGAATGGGATCAACAGAAGTCAGCACACTAGATGAGGGGGAACCTCAGCTTATCAATAGGAGATGCAAACAGGTCCCATCTACAATGGAAATAAGCACCTAAATCTGGGCTGCAGGGAGGTACCTATCTGGGAAGCCTTTTCTGGAGTTGGGCAACTCTTTCTTGCAAGAAAGTTTAACATCCATAGCAGCAGTCAACCAATTAACTATTTGGAGTTAGTGGGACTTATACTAAATCCTATAGGTGCTTTTGACAATCTCCTGCATAAGTACCATTCCACCCTCAAGAAGGTACCAAACAGTAGTTAACTAGTTGTGTGTCCCTACTAACATAGAAAAGTGTCTTACCTAGAGTATTATAGTTGTAATGTCCACTTCTTGTGCCATTTGGCCATTTCTGAAGACATCTTGTATAGCAGAATTGTGCTTTTAATGGAGGCTTTCATTCTGCCTGAGAATTCAGCACTCAATAGGAGAGCCAAAAATGTCACCATGGCAATGAAAGTCAATGGGACTTGTGCTCCCAAATCCCTGCAAGTACTTTTGAGAAATCTCCCCTTAGGGCAAGGATGGGCAATAATTTTTGTAGGAGCCTCTTCCCCAATTTTGATAGTGGTCCAGCCCCTTTAAGGAGCAGGGTCTCAAGCAGAAGGGGAGGTTCCCTCTAGGCACTGTGTGCCCCTGGGGGTAGGAGACTTTGCACACTCCCCCGCAGAGCGAGGGAGCACATGAAGTTTCTCGCCCCCCCCCCCCACCCTGCCAGAGGTGCACCATGGATAGCAGGAACTGCCAGACATTTCCAACAGCTGGCGGCTCCCAATAGATGTCATACACCCCTGGTAGGAGGAGGAGACTTTGAGTGCTCTCCCACCACCAGGCCCCAATTGGCAGCCAGCCGCTTTGAACAATGAATGATTTTGCACACTCTCCCGCCCCCAATCTTGATTGGACTGGGGGCAGGTGTATGGCAGGGTGGGCCACAGGCTGGATCAAATGGCTTGGTGGGCTGGATCTAGCCTGTGGGCCACACCTTGCCTACTCGTGCCCAAGAGGTACAACTACATGTGGTCCCTGAAAAATATCAGAGGATACAGTGTCCACACCACAACTAGGACTTTGTCTAGCAGTTTCAACAGGTCAGAACAGCTATAAAGGAGACTGAACTACCCTCTCATCCTACAAATGGTGATTCCAAATTACCTCTAGCTCACTGATATGGCTTTATAGCAAAGCATGCCGTTGCCATGCTTTCTGCATCTTTTTCGTGGATCAGAGTAGAACTGAAGTCTCCAAATGGTCAAGACACCTCTTTTGATACTGTAACATTTGGGGTGAGAAAAGGTTGTTTGTTTGTTTTTTCTTTAAAGTTCAGTAGCATGCAAAATAGGCAAAATAATGCTTTCCCCTTGCATAATACCTCTGATTCCTGGATCTAAATATTTTTCACATTGATTAGTTAGTTAAGAAAATACCATGGAAATATTGGGTGAAACAAAAGATCCATGTAGCCCACTACCCTGTCTTCCAACAGTGGCCAGTACCAGGTGTTCCAGAGAGGATAACAGAACAGATAATCATCAAGGCCATGTCTAGACTGCCCCCTCTTGCACAAAAAAATACGCAAATGAGGCGAAGCATTGAATATTGCTGCACCTCATTTGCATACTTAATTAGCCTCCATTTTTTGCGCAAGGGGCTTTTGTGCAAAAAGGAACCATCTACACAGCTCCTTCTTGTGCAACCCCCCCCCCCCGCCCCTTGCACAAGAGCCATTCTGCCTGAAAAAAAGCGGCAGAATGGCTCTTGCGCAAGAGGGGAGTTTTGCGCAAAAAGGAGCCGTGTAGTCAGCTCCTTTTTGAGCAAAAGCCCCTTGCGCAAAATGGTGGCTTATTAAGTATGCAAATGAGGCATGGCAATATTCACTGCTTTGCCTCATTTGCATATTTTATTGCGCAAGAGGGAGCAGTCTAGACATAGCCCAAGTGATCCATCCCCTGTCATTCTTTCCCAGCTTGTGACATACAGAGACTAGAGACACATCCCTACCCATTCTGGCTAATAGCCATTGATGGATCTATTCTCCATGAATTTATCTATCTGGCAAAAAATACCACAGGTTGACTATGCATTATGTGAAGACAACAAGGAATCCTGTGGCACATTAAAGACTAACACATTTATTTGGGCATAAGCTTTTGTGGGCTGGAACCAGGGTGGGATTACCCAATAGGAAGACTAAGCACGTGCTTAGGACACCAGCAAAGCAGGGGCACCCAAAAAAATGAGATTTTACAGTATAGTATTGTTTTTATTTTGAATTACATATGGGGGAGCACCATAATCTTTTCAGTGCTTAGGGCCTCTAAAGGTCTTAATCCGGCCCTGGCTGGAACCCACTTAATCAGATGCATGAAGTAGAAACTTCAGTTTGACAGGTATCTACATGCAAAGATGAGTGTATTGCATTACTGAAGTGGAGGACTAGTGCTACTGAGGTCAACTCAGTCAAGGTGGATGTGGCCCTTTCCCAGCAGTTGATGATAATCTGCTCTCTGAATAGAAATTGGAAGTGGCTAGCTCACTACAGAAAGTAATTTTACTTCTTTTGGTATTCACACCTTCTTATCAACTGTCAGGAATGGGCCATATCCACCTTGATTGAATTGACCAGTTAGCAGTGGTCCACCGCATAGTAATGTAACACACCCATCTTTGCAAATAGATACTGACAAACTGAAGCGCCAGCAATCTGGTTCCATTTTGCTGTTGGTGGAGCCCATCCTTCCTGTGCAGGTTTCCCTTTTCCCAAAAGTTTCCCCAGTTCCTAATAAATCTAACCCCCTCCTCCCTACACCATCTCATCCATGCATTGGGACCCTGAAGTTCTGCCTGTCTAACTGTCCCTGTGCATGGAATTGGAATCATCTCAGAGAATGCTACCATAAAGTTCCTAGATTTCAATCTCTTTCCTAGCAGCCTAAATTTGGCCTCCAGAATCTCTCTCCTACCCTTCCCTATGTCATTGGTACCTTCATGTACCATGGCCACCGGCTTCTCCCCAGAACCACACATAAGACTATCTAGATGTCTGGAGAGATCCACAAGCTTTGCACCAGACAGGCAAGTCACCATACGGTCCTCCCAGTCATCACAAAACCAGCTATCTATGTTTCTAATGATCAAATCCCCTATTACTAACACCTGCCTTTTCCTAATGACTGGAGTTCCCTCCCCCGGAGATGTATTCTCAGTGCGAGAGGATACCATAACATCCTCTGGAAGGAGGGTCCCAACTATGGGATCATTTCCCTCTGCTCCAGTTGAATGTTCTCCTTCCCTGAGCCTTTCATCCTCCTTAACAACACAGGGGCTGCCTGACTGGAGGTGGGATAGTTCTACAGCATCCTGGAAAGCCTCATCTATGTACCTCTCAGCCTCCCTTAGCTCCTCCAGTTCAGCCACCCTGCCTCTGAAGCCCGTACACAGTCTCTGAGGGTCAAGAGATCCTTGCACTGAATGCACACATATGCCACCTGCCCACAGGGCAGGTAATCATACATGCTACATTGAGTGTAATAAACAGGATAGCCCTCACTGTGCTGCTGGGTTTCTGCTTGCATTCTCTCCTACAGCTACCTAGGTTATTGATAGGGTTTTTATTTACATCAGGAAGTTTTGGTTTTAGTTGAGTTTAAAGGTTTTAAAGAATGGCAAGTGTACTTCACCCCCTTCCAACTCCCTTCAGAACTTCCTCTCAAAACTCCCTGTTAGCTGACCCTGTTTGAAAAGCTCCCTAGTCGCTTACTCATGTACTTTATAAAGCCCTGGCCTTCCTGATAGACCGGCCCCCTGGCTAAGGCTCAACCAATGAACAGAGGGTTCTAGATTTCAAATCCTTGTTTACAAGATCACAGCTTCCAATTGCCGGCACAGCACATGGTCCTTGAAACAAACAGCTCAGCACTTGAATCTACAAACAAACAAACAGACAGACAAACACAAGCTTAGCACACAGTTTCTTTCAGGCAACTAGCAAGTAACCCCCAAACACAAACATACACTACAGGCAACCACTGCACCTTCAAGATAAAACATTAGTATTTTATCACCCTGGGATACTATTCGGTTCACATACATTTTACATAGCTCCCTGTGCCTTTTGTCTTAGAAAGTTTCCCATGACCCTACAAGTAACTGTAACCTCCATTGTATTGATTCCCTACCATGCTTCTAACAAAAAGTAAGAAAATCTAGTTGAAGCCTAACACATAAGTATCAAGTGGCAAGTCCAACAAAGCTGTTATTTTATCAGCAAAGAGTGAAAAGCTCATTTGAGAAACTGCAGCTGTTGAGGAATGAAGGAAATTATTTCAGTAGAACTATTTTAGAGCCAATCAGAAAATTTCTGCTCTTGTTTAGCATGGAGGTATAGATTAAACTAATCAAAGCATTTACAGTGCCTGTGTTTTGGTCAAAATATCAGATACACAGTGCTTTAAAAAGAAAATAGACAATTTAGGAAATCTGCTAGCTAACTGGAGTTCTCAGTAGGGAGGTATAAAGTATATATGTTAATTTAGTCTTGTAGAATCATAAAGGTACGTCTACACAGCAGTGTTATTTCGGAATAAGTGACGTTATTTGTAAATAACATTGTCCGCATCTACACTACAAGCAGTTATTTCAACATAATGTCAAAATAATGTCAAGCTGGAGGACTTCTTACTCCAACTCCTGTAACCCTCATTTTACAAGGACTAAGGGAAATTAGAGGAAGAGTACTCTTTCTTGGACTTCCTGCTGCATAGGTAGCACCAAAAGCCGAAATAAGCTATTTTGACTTAAGCTATGCAATTGACATAGCTCAATTTGCATAGCTTGTTTTGGCTTTAGCCCTGCTATATAGATTGTCCTAAGTGTGCAAAATAAAGACAACCCCCCCAATTCTTGTGTACATTAAGACCATCTTTAACTTTCTTCCAGTGAAAATGGTCCCATTTAAACCCACTTTGAAGTGATGTGTATGGTGATCTTACAAAAAATCAGAATCAAGTTCAAAGTTCCAGGGATTTACAATTTAAGGGGCTGATCCTACACCATTAAATATAACTGGATATTGACTTCCCTGAGTGATGGTTGAATGCCCCCAATAAAGGAAATATTTATAAATGCATACTAGAACATTCAAAAGGATATGTGGGAAATGCAGGGGGGATGGGAAACTGCATCTGAAAATTGTTATTTATAGGATGTATAGTTGACATTTCAAACTGTAATATTTTTATATAACTTGTTGATTACTGAATGAAATTGTGGCCCCACTGAAGTCAGTGGGAGTTTTGTGATTGACTTCAACAGACCCAGGATTTCACCTATACATTTTAGGTCAGAAAAACTACTGAATTACTTTTTCCTTCATCTACTCTGACCAGTTGAATAGCACAAGGCAAAGAATGTGACCCAATGATTCCTGCATCAAGCTCATTACTTGTGGCAAAGTGAGAGCTTTCTTTTGGACATCCAATCTTAGATGTTTGATTTGTTCTGTATTGCTTTATATAATCCTAGGTGAGAGAGGAAGTAGATTAAAACTCATTTGGTTCAGAGATGCATATTAGATTATAGATTACTATATTTGATTATTATTGAAATAGGAAGGAGGAGGTACAAAAAAGGAGAAATATTGGGTAAAGGTAAAAGGACTAAATATGGTTTAATTGTTAGGAAAACTGGGAGACAAAATTAATTAAACCCATTACACAGTAGATCCTAGTTAGTATTAAGTTGCATCTGAAATATTATTTTATTTTATTTATAATATTTAAAAATTCTGATGAGACTATCCCTCCAATTTTTCAACTCAAGCAAATCTTGTTATATACAGTAGCTAGTTCCCTGATAAGCCATTAAGCTCAAATGGGTATGCATTATAACCAATTTTATATAAGAAAACTAATTTATAAATCAGCAAATAGACAGAGTAATTTCTGAAGTAAATGACAGTGGTAAATATTTATCAGGAGTACAGAGAACCCTTCAAAGTAATGAAACTGTATATTGTTGAATATACAGAGCCTGAGCTTGGCTTATCCATACTTTTTATATAGAATGCCTTCATGTTAAACAGAAATACATATTTTTCTTCAGATACGCCTATTATAAAGTAAACAGGAAAAAATGACCAACTTTTGTCCCAAAACTCACCAGAGACCACAATTTACACCAGACCATTAGAAAATAATTACCACAAGAATGGAATTTTCATAGGAAACAAATTCAATGCTGTTAAAGTATTTAAGTCTTATTAAAATATCCTTTTGCATATTAATTCTTATAGGTAAGATTCTTATTTTCATGTGCATGCTACATTAAATTGGCAAAATGACCTTGCTACGGAAATATCCATATAACTGATTTCCTCATACCAGGCCCTCTGGAAGTCAACTACACATCTCTCATTCATGTTAACCATCCAGGCTAAGGCCCTTAGATGGCAAATACCTTGAGCCAGAGACCCTTTCACACCATAGCAAGAAATGCTTTTATGAAAGCTAAAAATTATGCCAGTGTATTGTCTGACCCTGCTCACAGCTGGTAGGTGACACATCGTTACCAATGGCAAGCCCTTCTCACAGGTTGGCTATGTCTAGAATACAGAGCTTTTCCGGAATAGCTCCATGGATATCAGTGAAGTTACAAAGGCATAAAACCATGGCAGAAATGGAGTAGGCTCATAGTTTGTACTTTTTACTTTATACTTGTTCCAGACCTTAAAGGCAACAAAATGTCCATATTCCACTAAATATATTGCCACCCCAGATAGCCATGAATTATAATATACATAAACACTGAAGAAAAAGTTAGAGAACTTCCAATTGGCAGAAGTAGTCCAAAATAAGAGAGACAGAGGAAATGGGACTGCAGTCACTTCCAAATGTTCACCTTTAGGTGACCTGTGTAGGTATTTGTTAATTTCATAAAAGTTAAACATTCTGATTTAATTCACAGTATTTGCTGAGCATAACTCCAGGGCTCATATGGCATTCAGCAAGGGTGGTAAACCTCAAGCCCACTGCTTAATTTAATCCAGCCTGCAGCAAATCTCTGTGCCAGAAGCCAGAAACCCCAGCATGTCCCTGTGGCTTCTAGGTACAGGGAGATCTGGGAACCTCCACACGCTGTCCTCATCCCCACCCACAGCTCTGACTTCACACCTCCCATTGGCTGGGAACTGCAGCCATTGGGAGCTGTGGGGATGGTGCCAGTGGGTGTGGGCTGTGAGCAATATGTAGAGCTGCCTGTCCCCTCCACCCAGGGGCCAGACATGGCAGCCCCTTCCAGGGGCAGTGCAGGGTCAGGGCAGGCAGGAAACCTGCCTTAGCCCTGCTGTGTAGTTGACCAGGAGCTGCTTCAGGTAAGTGCTACCTGGCAGGAACCTATACCTGAAACGCTCTGCCCCTCCTGTATCCCAACACCCGCCCAGATCCTGTGCTCTCACCCCAAACCTCCTGTCCCACATCAGAACCTTCTTCTGCACCCTATCTCCCTCCTATACTCTGCACACCAGTCCTCTGCCCCAGCCCTGAGCCCATCACTGCACTCCAGACCTCTTGGCCCCCTGCCTAGTGCCCCTTGCTGCACTCTAATCTCCTTATTCCCAGCCCCACCCCACAGCCCACTCCCCAATCCAGACCCCCACCCCTTCTGCATCCAAACCCTATGCCCCAGCCCAGAGGCCCCCTCCCACACCATGAACCTCTTATTTCTGGAGCCTCTGTGTCACGCTGCAGGAGGAACCCAAAGCCTCCCCCCACAGGGCTGTGTCTGGTCAGTGATATTTTTTTTCCTGAGTCAGTGGCCTCTGATAGAGAAAAGCTTCCCCACCTCTGGCATATAGAATTGGATAATTTAGAAGCAGAAATAATAACGACAGCATTTGTTTATGTCCATTGTCTGAAAGGAACTACCAGTATACAACATAGAGCATCTCAGACCAGGACATTTATTGTGGTTCTCTTATTTATGCAGCTCATGGACACCCATTCCCATGACTATATTTAGTCCTTAACCATGAATGCTTTGCTGTCAGTTGCTTTCTACTGAGCAACAGAGTGCCTGTAGTCAGAAGAGAGAAAGAAACAAGCAATAACTCCCTTCCTTACCGGGTGTTTAGAAAGGCTATTTTTGTCCTGGGCTCTTTAATTTTGCGCAGGTGTTCGAGCTACCTCGTTACTTGGGACAGACATAGATATAAACATGCACATTCATAGCCTGTTTCATGCCTTGAGTGAATATTGCTTTCAAAAAAGAAAATCATCTTGATGAGTGTGGGTTTGAATAGTGGCAGAAGATCCCAGCATCTGTTGGCACGTGCTGTACAAGTTTGGGTGCACAGCTGTGATCAGTTCAAATGGGCCCAGTTCAGATCAGAATTTGATATTTTACAGGTTTTGAGATTGTCCGGATTCAGGGTTCCATTTTGGGCCATTGGAGAAATAGATCCAAAGTCTGAAGGCCGGCTGAGCCTCAACTTCGAACTTAACACAGCCTGCAGGAGGTTAAACACTCACATGGACACTCACATGGACTTTCCCTAACAAAAGCTGTTTTTTTTCCATGAGTACCTTAGAAGAGGCACTGCAGTAACTGGAGTCCCCAGAAGAAATTTTTGCTGTCTCCCAGACAGTGCAAACACCTGCACTTTTGCACCATCCTTGGTGCAGTTGACTTTCCCTCTGCATCTGGCTAATACAGAGGGGGCATCATCATGCTCAACATCCTTCTCATCTCTCCCTGCTCCCTTTGGGATGGCTTGTGCCTCTGGGGACTGGAGTGGTCCCTACACTCCTCCGAAAAAATTGCAATGGTGCTTGTCCTCATTGCTGGAGTTACTCCTTGTATCCTCCACCCCTTCTCAGCTGTACCAGAGCCAGGCACTATCTAGCCTTCTGACCGAAACTTTTTTCTTCCCAGCTCTTTAAAGGAAATTGTAATGCTATTATTTAGCTCAGTCTGTGCTTATACTCATCACCTGCCCTGGGTGGCTGCAGAAAAGCATGACTGTATGGATTCGACCATGCACCCATGTGACCTATGGTTACAAAGAGATATGACTTTTGTATTGACTCCAATCCAAGGGCAGAAGCATAACTGAATATCTGGAATGTGTAGCCCAAAACAGTGACTTGCAAGTTTCTCTTGCTAGTCACATCTACTTTCTTAAATACCCTTGTATCTGATCCAAAGTTTCAGTAAGCCCGACCTATAGGCCACATTCCTGAAATGGTTGAAATCAGTTTTTATTGCCTACTTTATCTTCCATGTTCCATGAAAACTACTGTTGAGAGCACTCTGCCTGGTTCATCTTTTAAACTCTGTAAGGTGAATAACCCTTTGTCCTGTTTAAAATGGGTTATTATACTTACTTCCTTGGATATACTCTTTGAAAGCTTCCTACCCTTTTCCTCTCAGCTGGGTCTCCTGGTTACTACAAAGCTCCTGCTTGGCCTGTGTCATTTACAATTCATGTTCTTTGTCAAGACAATGCCTTTTCACCCCTGGAAGGATATTGTCTGGAGAACTGAAGCGTATGATTCTGATTTCTCGGATGTGTAATAGTGGAATCCCTTTAGGCAACAAATATGATTAATTTTGTCATTCATAATTCAGGAAATGGCAAACAAATATTTACTGGTTAGCTAATTCAGATCACAAGCTAATGCTCATAATAATAATTAATATTAGCACTCACAGTGATTTCCCTCCAATTACTTTAGATAACTAAACACCTTTACCTCAGTTTTCATCATGCCATATGTATTCCCTGTACTAATATTGGGAGGTCAGGTGAACAAAGCAAATACTGAGGTAGTATCACCTCTTAATTAATGGGAACTTTCAAAGATTTCAAGGGAAACCACCATCTATAGAGCTTTAAAGGTTGTCTCTTTTCTGATGCACATATGTTAAGAAATCATATGTGGTGTTCAATAAACATACTAGAGGACAGAATTTAGTCTACTGAAAGGAGCAAATCTTCCCCCGTTCCTAAAAGGGTCTTGGATGCAGCAGAACTGGTGAAGTTCAACTAAAGGGGAAAATACGAGATTTGAGGACCTATGTCAGGGACCACACTCCTTACACCGCCTTGTGTTTCAGAGTTAATCTCTTAAGAATCAGCTGCAGAGTCCTGTCTTTTGTTTCAGCAAGACCAGACTAACACGGCTACATCTCTATCATATTCTTCCCTGACCATGGGAGTGGCATCTTCCATTCACATTATTGTTCAGTGCAACATGGAGCAAGAGAAGGAATGGCCTGTTACACTGTTAACAAATAAATAGATTTAATAAATAAATAAATTCTTGAGTATATTAGAAGATCTCTGTCAATGCAAGGCACTTCTTAAAGCTCTACAAATCTTCAAAATGTCCTTTCCATGTGTTAATAAAAATCAAAATATTAATATTTTAGAGCATTCATTACTATGTAAATATTTTAAATCCTTAATAGCTGATGCATTTTGAACGTATTTCTTCATATTTCTTCTAAATAACAAATTGTACCAGTCACTGCTGAAAGGGAGAGTGTGGAGTTTTCTTCTAATACATAAACACCCCCAGTTGATAAAATTTGCAGCATGTTGCCGATCAATGAAGATTAAAATGTCCCTGTTATAATTTATATTAGTTTTATAATGTAAACAACTGATCTGTAGAAGCTGCGCTGCTGAGGCCACTATGGTAACGAATTGAGGAGAGCTCTTAGTACCATCAGAGAGAACACAGTGTGTCAAAACAGATGACTCAATCTCACAGCTGAAGGCCTCAAAGGAGAAATAAATGAAAAAAGAAAGGATAGTAAACATTTAAGAGGAAAATAAACCATCAAAGCATTTGCAGAAAATGCCATATTCCCTCTTTCACAGAGGTGAGCAAGGTGTTAATAGTGACTCAGAGATGATCTGCTCACATACAGAACAACGAACAGTGCCAAGCAGCAAGGAACTAGCTTCCCATGAATGATGAAACCGTGAGTTGAGATTAACATGGCATGTTACCAAGAAAAAAAATGAGCCCTCGGAAATCTCCCTGCAAATGCTAAATGAAGACCTGTGGCGATAGAAAACAACACACATGCAACATTATGGAGTGTTATGAAAGATATAGGGCTCAGATCATTTAACCCACATCTTTATCAGCTGTTGAACACCCTCAAAGAAAAGTGGTAAAAATAGAACCCTTAATTCACTTCCAATACCACTCCCGTGTTGGAAGCAAGTGTAAAAACTGCTCCTAGGCTCCTGCAATCAGAGAAAAATTGTAAATGTGAAAGCTCTAGGGAGCAGGCACCTCAGATACTTTTGGATGCTTGAATATGAAAGTGAACCGTTAGTATTCTCCAGTGTCCAAAAGAAGAGCTGCACTTGAGGACGGGACTGGTATTCAGAATCCTGAGCTGCACGCTGCTGAGTCGCTGTCACCATGTTTTGCCTTCAGCAAGTCATTTAAACCAAAATTTTAAAACCTTAGTGCTGAGTGCTAAAGCCTGAGTTTTAGCACCAAAAGCTATATTTAGACAACTCAGTAAATGAAAAATACTAAGTACTGGATCTTAATAATAGCTATTTCTTTCTTTGCTAAACACCACTGAAAATCAGACTACTTATTAGCTCGAGGTTTTACAGCTGCCAGCTTCCCTTTTAATACAATGTTTAATATCTATGCCCAATAGAAGATACTAAAACAGGTTGAACCGCTCTAGTTCAGCACCCTTGGAACCTAACCAGTTCTGAACCAGAGAATTTTCAGGATCACGGGAGGTCAATATAGTCTAGCAGCATTACCAACACTTCCACTGCTAACTGGGCTGTTAAAAGACATGTGGGCTAAATAAGAGCATAGAACACTGACAGCTAGGATTGGTGGCTGAAAACAAACTTTATGGGACCATGGGAAACTTGGCCACACCCATGATAAGTGGATATCGGGTTAACTAAAATCATTCTGGACCATGGATGTTTCTAGACCAGAGAGTTCTGGACTAAAGAGGCTCAACCTGTAATTACTGAGATCTCTTCTGTCTTAGAGTCATAGAGACTAGGACTTCTAGAAAGCGTCAGAGATGGGAGTTACATTTATTACATATTAAACAGAACCTGCTGTGTTCAATCTCAGATGTGGATGTATTTCAGAGGTAGGTGAAGGGATTCTGTAAAGTTTGTAAAGCACTTTGGGATCTTGCAGAGTCAAATAAAAACATATATAATACTTATTATTTTATTTTCAGTCATGGATCAAAACATTAAATGAGATTTTCATTATTATTGTGAATAAAGTCTTTGTGAAGCATATGCAAACAGGAGCTAATCTGTAGTCCTTTGACTTCAGTGGGCATTAGAACAGGTCTAAACACAGCATGTAAAGAACTTCCTAGATTTAGTGCTGATGTTTTATGCAGTCAATACAAAAACTAACTAACAGCTAAGAAATATAAATCCTAAACAAACAACAGCCTTAAATAGCAGTTTGAATAAGAATGAAACATTGTTCTCTTTCAGGTACAAGAAGACATTTCCTAAAAAAACATCAAAACAACTGCTGATAAATGGGAAGCGAGACTCTTCCACTAGCTACTTCAATTGCTTTAGAGTGACCTATTCAAATTCAAAGAATGACTATTTTCTTTCAGTGCTGTAATCCATGGCATACTCTCACTCGAAATCAATATTACTTAGGAGGATCTGATTAGTGCAATGTTTTCAGAGGTATGTGCTTGCTCTGTACTGTCAGCGTACCTCTGAAGGGCACTACTTGATTTTTTTGCACAGTTTATACACACTCACTGCTTCATGCATTGCAATCCCTTGATGTGTCACTAGGTGTGTGTGTGGAGGGGGACATAATTTATTTAAATGCACTAAACTGCAACAACATGTAGCATTTGCTGTCCTATAGAAGGGCCTTTCATCTGCCTCAGCCTTTGCACCGTAGAGAGTCACCATTTCTTTTGCATTCTGGGCATCCGGGGAAGGTGGGGTGGGGACTGGGTCCTGCGGTGGCCTGACACATAAGGCCCCAGCCTCCAGAGTGGGTGGTGGTGAGCCACAGGAGCCACCAGGCATGCACTGCCAGCCCGCTAGGGCTGGAGCTGGCACCAGGCTGGCACAATTCATGGAGATATTATTTTAAGAGCAGTGTTAATCTCTGAGCTTTTGGAATCAGGGAGAAAAGCAAAGAGGAGATTGAGTTGCCACTGTAGGAGAAATGACTCTTGCTATTAATTGCAGGCCCAGAATGCAAAAGAATTGGTGACTCTCTACGGTGCAAAGGCTGAGGCAGATGAAAGGCCCTTTTAGGACTGCAAATTCTACATGTTGTTGCAGTTGAGTGCATTTTATGACAATCCATCCGTTAGTCAAAGGCACATGTAGCAGTACACAGTGTGCTTTTCTATACTGTGTGGTTGTAATACTGAATGCTTATTAGCAGGATTTCACCCTGGAGAAACAAAGCTATGCAGTTATCTATGCAACGCTTTTCATATGAGTCATTCCCAATATGACAAAGCCAGAGGACATTAATTTTTCTTCCCTATTGATACATAAAACAAAGAGTATGTCATACATTTTGGACATTGTATTTTGGTTTTGCTTTGGGAGGGGGGAAGTGTATTCACCGAGCATTGCAGGTTTTTAAAAAGACCATAATGAAGTAAGCATTCTCACACACAAGGGCCAAAATGAACTTCAGATCATTGTGAGGCAGAGAGAGAGTATATATACACACTGATCTCTTTATTGATATAGGGCCTATCCCATTCCTCAAAAGACTTCCAATAACTTCAATGGAAGTTTGAAAGGGCGCATAAATAGAAGGCAACATTTTGATCTCAGTTATCCCAATGTAAATATGGAGTAATTCCACTTAAACAATTTATGTTGGGATAACTGAGATCACCTCTCAACTTATATATGTTGCAAAGCCTCACCTTACATCTGTATACATACTAGCATTACAATTTCCACCAATAAGCCCACCAGACTAAATGGATGAGTACCTGGGATGTTTTTCCATTCCAGTGATCTTCTCAATGACTAGTCAACAAAGTCAACAAAGTATGTACCAAAATCAGGATGAATGTATTATAATGCTTCCAATTATCCATGCCTCTCTTCTGATGGCACTCACATTTGATATGCTTGCATAATATGTTGGGTAGCTGATTTTTTTTCTTATGTGACAGAGTTAAAAAGAACTTAGAATGAGCCTCTGTGGAATATCAACTTGACAAAAGTCTATAAACATGAGAAAGAGATTAATTCAGATTGTTGAAATTCTGTGAGAAACATTTTTGGAACCATTGAAAGTTGAATGCAGTATGACTGTATGTAAGGAGAAAACTGCCTACCTATCATGTGTTTTTCATTTCTCCATATGTTATAATGGTCCTGTGGGATAGTAGAAGTAGAACTCATCTTTAACTCTTTCTGTACTTGGTTATAGACAGCAAGCGGGATCACGCTAGAATTGTAAATTGTACATCAGGACAAGCTGAACAGTTCAGACAATAGAACACAAACAGGAATAAATTTCTAATATCACAAGGTCATCTCTGTGATTAAGAGTATATGGGATCCATAGGACAGGAGGTGAATTTTACAACTGAAACTGATAAGGAAATTTAGATAGGCAGAACGTATCTGGTGCTGCTTCCCAAAGTCATGCCTAGTGATTGGAGTGGAGGTCAAAGCCCAGAAGTACAGTTGGGATTGGGCCAGGGGTGGTGCTGGAATAGAGGTTGGGGACAGGTTGTGGTTGGAACCCTGACCAGAGTCAGCAGACAAGCCTGAATCAGTACTTTAGCTGAAGTTCAGGTACATGCCAGAGATTGAAGATGGATTGTCAGAGTCCAAGGACCAAAGGAGGCTCAGGAACTGGACTGGGTCAGTAACAGCTGGAGAAAGATCAGAGTAGGGCAAAGACACAGCTGAAACAAGAATATTGTCCCCAGTGGACTAGGATAGAATACAGACTGGCCCACTGGGGTGCTCCACCCTTCACAGATGGTACGAGGTCTTAACACTTGATCTGTCAGAGGGGCATCTGTTGAGATCCCAGGGATGGGTGGATGCTTGTGCCAGGAGGTCTTATCACTTGTGGGGTCATGGATGGGATGTAGATCAGAAAGAGTAAGGAAAAGTGGCTCCAGAATATAAAGAGAAGGTTCTGGTGGAGCCAGAAAGGAAAATGCAACCTGGTGCACTCAGGGTAGATTTGTGCCAATGCCTCCCTCACTCTTCAGAAGGGCCAAGGTTTGTAAATGGGGGTTAACCATGCTGTTGTCGCAACTTCACAACACTGACACCAACTAATGCCCATTCCAGGCTAAGGGAAGAGGGTAGAATATAAATTGGTTCATTAGGGCTCCTCACCTACATACATGGTAGAAGATACCACCAGGTGGTACCTTGGAAGGCCAGGAAAAAGCTACACTGCTTTTATTGGGAATGCTAGAGACATTTAATGACCATAGATGTTAGGACTTCAGTTTTATATCTCAACTGAAAGCCAAAGTGAGACAGTGCCTCTGTCACCACATGGTTCTTTGGCTGTATATACTGGCTCTGAAGGTAGAGTACCACTTGCTGAATCATTAGAGTCAGGTTTCCTTTGGAGACCCCCCCCCTTTTAAGTACTTCTTATAGTGCTTGAGATTTGATGAAATCATAGAGATACTTTGACAATAAATTTGGTAAGAAATCAACATCCTAACTCTGGACTGCTAAACTATAGAAATAGGTAACAGAAAAGAACCTAGTACAATATGTGTGGATAACATTGCATGAGTCATATATGAAATGGAAAACTGGAGTCATACTTCCTATGTGTGTTGACAGTGATTATTGAAAACGGATTCTTTAAAAAAAAATACAAAGAACTTCACTTCCTCCTCCACTTTCATTCCTCTTTCTCTTAAAGCAGGGGTGGGGAACCTTTTTTGGGCCACTGACTGACATTTGTAACCCCCTTTTTCCTCCTTGGGTTACTTGGGAGCAGGTCATACTCACAGGTATGCCTGGGTGCCTGAAGTTTTTAACAAAGAGATCCTGAGTACCCCAGTGGTGATGTTGTTTAGTTGGGGATTCCCTGTTCACCCCCTTCTTGCAGTCCCTTGCTCCTTAAGAATATACAATGGTGGTGCCTCCACCTGGCTGGCCCTGTACACACTTAATGGTGTGGTTTGCAAGCCTCCAGGAATAAAATTATCCCAGAAGTAATCTGGATCTAACCCCAGGACAACAATTGTAAATAATATACATCTAATTGATTACATAGAAATAACATACCTTTACGTAACAACTTAAAGAAACAGGGTTTAGCAGGTTAACAGTGAATAAAATCAATTAACAAAGTACACCAAAATAATAGGAACTTATCTATCTGGCATTTGCACTGCCACCATTTATCCCACCCCAGAGTGTGCACTCCTCTGGAGTCAGAGTCCCAAACACTTGCTTGCATAGGCGTGCTTGAAGGTCTGTAGCTGGATGTGGAGATAGCATAGTGCAGGTCCTATGTGTGTTAGTCCAGGCTGAGCAGCCAGCTGCAAAATCTCTCTGACACTGGAGCAGGCTCCACCAAATGCCAGCAGTTCTGGTTCACTGGGCTGGACACTTTGCCTCCTCTTTAGACCCAGAGTTAGTCTATATCTCTGAGGTCTGTCCCAGGCAGCACTTTCCCAAAAAGCCCAGTGAGTTACTTACAGCCTCCTCCTGTGTGCTGGTTTTTGTGTAGTCCTCCTCAGCCACAGGCACAGCCAGAGTCTCTCCCCTCTAGGGCAATCAGCAGTCTCTGGAGCAGCCTGCTAGATCCAAGCCCCGCAGGCATTCAGTCCCAGGCTGTAGCTGCAACACAACAGGTCCTAGACTGGATAAGGTTCCTCCACAGCAGCCTGGATCCTCTGTCCCCAAAATCAAGAGCCCCTCTCTCAACATGTCTGGACAAGCCCCCTTCCTCTATTTTCCTCCAGGGCTCACACGAGTTGTAGTCTCTAGGGCTAGATTGCAGCACAAAGGATCCTCCCAGAAACAGTCAGAGGCCCCTTTAGTAAGGGGACGACACATTAAAATCATTTGTGGGCCACACCACAACAACAGAGTCTTGGAGGACACCAGAGTCTCGGAGGACCGAGGCTAGTAGATTTTGCGGGCTCCAGCCATGCGGGGAAAGAGCAGGGAGGTGGCACCCCGGAGCCTCAGGGGCTGAATCCTGCTCTTGAGCCTTAGGTTCCCCACCCTCATCTTAAAGGGAGGATTTCGCAAGTGTGCTTTAGATAAAGATATTTGATACTGAATATTGACATGACACTGAATAGCAGCATGGGAGAACATAAAGGAACAACAGCCGCTACTTAACAATTCTGCCCATGCTTTGCTAAGACAAAGATGGAATGTTGTAATAGGATGAGACATTATACAACAATAAGGGCCAATACTGATGCCATTAGCAGCACTTCACTATAAGAAATAATCGTTATTCTTAATAATGTTTCACCACAGAACTCAGAGTGGTGAAATCCAAACACACACAACCTCTGAAGGGAGAAAGGGCTGGAGCAATGAAAAGGAGCCAGAAAGTTTTGCATCCACCAACAGGATTCCTCTCTACAGGCTCCAAGGGACAGCACCCTAAGACTTTCAAGAATCCCCTCAGAGGTCCTGCTGTGGGTGGTATGCTGGAGGCAGGCTTAGAGGCAGTAAGGATGTGTTGAGTGCACCAGGACCACAGCACAAAGTATTTCAGAAATTCCAGGTAGCACTGTCACCATTAGAGCAGCCTGGAGACTGCTGTAAATTAGACCTGCCTCCAGGGCAGAGTAAGTTTCACTGGGGTCTTGTCAGCTCACAAAGCAGTCCAGAATGAGAAGGACACAAAAGGCTTCCCTGAATCTCCCACACATGCACTGAACATTACGTCTGGCTGCTTTCCCAGTAATTGTCCCTTCAAGTAAAAAGAAAGCTTGAAACACTCTTTTTAAAGCGTGACCAAAATGCCTGAGGAGCAGTGCTGGTTTTACTACCACAGTTATTTTTTGATATCCTGCAAGAAGTTGGCTTGTGTGCCCTGCTGTGTCTCACTGGATCACTCGGAAAGCAAGTGTCATTGATATATCAAGAGTTCACTAGAGATGACATGTTGTAGACTCAGATAATATAATGTACAAGCTATTAAAAACAAGCACCAGCAGCTATTTATTTTTGTTGTTATTCATGCATGTTAAGCCCTAAATAGTCTTCTGTCTTCTTCAGATTTGTTCTTTATTTTTCATACTTAATTTTCCTCCATCTTAAGATCTGGATCTTAATGTATTATACTAGATCTTAATTGCATACACACTTCCAGGTAATAAAACATACCCAGTTGCTGCTGATATTTAGGATTAGCTTGAGTGAATGACTTGAGGCCATTTCAGCTGAGAAAACTGTGTGTGCAACAGGAGTAAGAGGAGAAGGAGCTATAAACAAGTCTTTAAACATATAAAGCTTGTGGCTCTTGTTTTTGACTAACAGCAGTTTTTTTTCACCTGACACGTATCATCCTTATCTGCCCCAAAAGTTAAACATGATTGCTGAGCGACTGTGACTATGGATAGAAGGAAGGGATAAGAACTGTTTTGATGCATTGCAATAAAAATTGCAGATGAATTCACTTCTGAGGAACTGAGGAAGATCTAATTATATATCAGCCCTTCCTGGGCCTTCGTTTCTAACTACAGGTTGAACCTTTCTAGTCTGGCACCTTTGGAACCTGACTGATGCCAAACCAGAGAATTTGCCATACCATGGGAGGTCAATATTGTCTAGCACCGTTACCAACTCTTCCACTGTTTACTGGGTGCTTAGAAAACATTTAGGGATGAAATAGAGCTAAATAACAGCACAGAATACTGAGAGCTGGTGGCTGAAAACAAGCTTTATGGGACCACAGGAAACTTGGCCACACCCATGATAAATGAACTTTCGGCTAACTAAAATCATGCTGGACCGCAGATCCTGCCAGACCAGAGAGTGCTGGACTAGAGAGGTTCAACCTGTATCATCATTGATTTGGAGCACATCTACAGCTATTTAGTGGCTCGTTTTCCTTCCTTTCACATGTTTAGCACTTTTATTCAGCAAGTGGTCTTGGTGGTTCACCTGAGAATGTGGAAATAGTTAGATTTTATAGTTATAATCTGTATTAAATTCTAGGCAGCTCCTTTTGGGAGATACAAGAAGGGGAAAACAGGGTGTGCTACAGCCTCTTCAACGATAAAGGATCAGATACACCAGTGTAGTGCACTTTCTGGGATGCCCCAAAAGGAACTCAAGCTAAGGCAAGGCTTCCAGGGACACTACTGCTTTGTCTTTGCTGCCTTTTGGCACCATTCTCTCACTCCCATTTTGTGGAGAAAATCTAATCTGAAGAAAGCGATAGAGTTAGGAAACAATCTGTCCATGCCACTATTGGATGTTAATAGATTTCCTTTATTTAAGCATTTGACCCTTTATTGTACCAAAGTACCGTAATTTAGCGAATATACCCTGCACCCGAGTATACCTGGTGGTTTTTCCCTTTTGAGTTTAGGAATCCTTGTATACCCCGCCCACGACTACAGCCTGCAGGAGAGACTCAGTGAATAAAGCTCCTTTAATCACCTGTCAATGAGCCGAAGCTGATGATGGTAATGCGAAGCTCCTGTAATCAGCTGTTAATGAGCCGCAGCTGATAACATCAAGCAATAAGCAATATACAGCCCCTTTGAACAACACCACTTATTCAGTCACTGATTTTAACTTGTATTTTAGCATTTTAAACTTTAAACCTTTACCCTTTTTAAGCTTTTCAAACTTTTTAAAGCTTTTAGAAATGCCTAAGTGCAGGTCATACACTGCCGATTTTAAATTGAGCGTAGTGGCTTTTGCAAAGGACAATGGCAACAGAGCCGCAGGGAGAAAGTATTACCTGGAAGTATGCAAATGGGTATTGGCAGCTTGGAACAGAGTGAAACCGGCAACTATTCGAAACGGGTTCCGCAAGTGTGAAATTCTACCAGACAATGACTCTTCAAGCTCCGACTTGTGCCAATTTTCTTCCACAATTTGATCTGAGGAAGTGCGTCTGGCCTATGAAAGCTCATCACCTAATAAACCATCTTGTTAGTCTTTAAAGTGCTACATAGTCCTGTTTTTTGTTTCAGCTAGACCAGACTAACACGGCTACATATCTATTACTATTCAACTTGGAGCACAGTAGTGATTCTGATTCAGAAACACAAACCTCAAATGTCACCAAAGCTGATCTCGCCCTGGCTATGGATATTATGGATGTTTTTGAAGACACTGACTATGATGAGAGTTTTGATGGCTTTGACTACTCAGATGCTGAGGAGGATGTTGCTGGTGCTGATTCTAGAGATCAGAGTTAATGAGAATGTGAAGCCTTTCTTTTTTACAGTGTTCTTATTCTTTTACTAGTTGCACAATAAAGTAATGTTTTAAAATGTGTTTTAATGTATTATCATGTCTTTTAAAGAATTTTAATGAATTGGAACATAACAGTCTCTATTATTAAATTAAAATATTCTGCTTTCCTCAAGGAACAGTATGCATCGTCTTCCTTTCCGTATAAAAAAACCCCTGCGTAGCCTGCAGACTCCCGCCGCTGCTGCTGGCCGCCAAACCCCGCGCCCGCAACTTGCTCCGGGCTCCTTCCCTTTGTCAGCCCGGGCTGGGAGCCTCCCGCCTCTGCTGGGGATGTCTCTGCCCTGGCTCCGGAGCGTTCCCTGATGCTGCAGCCCCTGTAAGTTTCCCCGCATTGTTCTGTACCCAGCCTGGCAAAGGTAGTAAAGGGGGTGGGGAGGGGATCCTCTGCCATTTCTGTAAAAAAAAACCCTATATAACCCGCGCATGACTATAACCCACGGGGGGGGGGTGCGGGGTTTGTAAAAATGAATATAACCTGTGGGTTATATTCGCTAAATTACAGTATTAAAGGCAGCCTGGGTTCAGATCATCCTCTTAGTGTATGTGCAATGTGTTTGTGGTGGCATGTGACCAGGATTCATCTCTGAATTTGATCCGCTGCTTGGATCATTGATGTAACTGAATGAACTGCCTAGTTCCCTGTCTATCTGCCTATTCTAATAACATAAGAGGTGTCTAGCATAAGGGTCTCTCAATTCAGATCCTACTGTGACTGTTAAACTTAAAGAGCTTATCTGAATAGACGCAGTACCTCATTTCTCCGTTTCTATGGTCTGAAAATGTGATCTGGTTTTCCCATTCAATGCAATGCAGGGCATTAAGATTACTTAGCTCCTACCAGTGCTATTCCATAAAATGGCCAACAGGGGCGTTTGAAAGAAATGTGGCTGACACTACGCAGAAACAAAGGATTTGTTTTTAGGGACTGCACTGTCCTTGGATCAGGAAAATGTAGGTTGATCCAAATACATTTCTCAACTCAGCCATTTATTAGGATGATTTCAACTGATAAAAAGGTTAGCTCTGCAGTTCTTACTCACTCAAAATGCTCATTGGCTTCATTTGGCCCCTCTGGAAAGGCACAATAACTGTGACTAGAAGTGATGGCTTCAAACAAAAAGAAGGACACTGGTGACAAGATGGTTTACATAAGGTGCTCTTGACTCTATATCTCACTTCTTTCCTTTGCCTTGCAGAGACTGTATTTGTTAAAAGCTAATCTTTCCCTCAAGTTTCTGGCTAGGTGTTACATTAAAGGGTATTATATTCCTGAACGAGTGAATGTACTATGAGAAGCACATATTATTCTAGACTTAGTGGTTTTGGCTGGCTTGCATGGGAAGAATTTTTTTTATTGTAAAAATTTACAGAGCCATAAATGATAAGACCTTTGCATAACTGTAAATGAATAAGTGGTGCTTTGCCTGATAATTGGCAGGATCAGGCCACTTAGGGCATGTCTATACTAGAAAACTATTTTGAAATAACTAAATTCAACTTAATAACTCCCAATTTTCCAAAATTGAAATATCATGTCCCCAGTATGGGGAAGCCTCAAAATGAGTCCAAGGCAAGCTCTGTTAATGAGGACACACTACCTTGACTTAGAGCCCCAGGAAGCACTGGGGAGTAATTAGTTCAAATTACTCTGGGGAGTCGTTTTTTCAAACTAGTGGCACTGGAGTGTCCACACTAATGCTATTTCAGAATTAACATTATTCCCCTAGAAAAGCAAGAATACAGATTTTGAATTAAGTGGCCCATTATTTCAGAATAACAGGCTCGGTAATGTGGACACTTCACTTACAAATTTGACCTTAAGTGGGTTATGTCAAAATAAAGCCCTAGTGTAGACCAGCACTTAGAGACAGACTTCAAGCATGGAATTACCAGACTGATTAATTTTACATGCAAGCAATTACTATGTAATTATATGATTTTGTGCACAAATGTACAACTGAATGTTTTGAACATAAGCCCTGCAATGTTCAATTCGTACAGATGATCATGATGCTTCCTACTAGCCTTAAAGGAAGGGTGGGCAAGAGGCTGCCAGTGAGCTGGATCCAGCCCTCCAAGCCACCGGATCCAGCCTGTGGCTGCCTCGCCAGAACCAATAGGCAGAGACCAGCTCTCACTTTAAAAAGCCAGCTGTTCTCCCTTCTGGATGGCTGGGGAGGGAGGAATCATAGAATATTAGGACTCGAAGGGACCTCAAGAGGTCATCAAGTCCAGTCCTCTGCCCTCCAGGCAGGACCCAGTACTGTCTAGCCCATCCCTGATAAATATTTATCTAACCTGCTCTTAAATATCTCCAGAGATGGAGATTCTACAACCTCCCAAGGCAATTAATCCAGTGTTTAACCACCCTGACAGTTAGGAACTTTTTCCTAGCATCCAACCTAAACCTCCCTAGCTGCAGTTTAAGCCCATTGCTTCTTGTTCTATCCTCAGAGGCCAGGAAGAACAAGTGTTCTCCCTCCTCCTTGTGACACCCTTTTAGATACCTGAAAACTGCTATCATGTCCCCTCTCAATCTTCTCTTTTTCAAATTAAACAAGCCCAATTCTTTCAGTCTTCCTTCATAGGTCATGTTCTCTAGACCTTTAATCATTCTTGTTGCTCTTCTCTGGACCTTCTCCAATTTCTCCACATCTTTCTTGAAATGTGGTGCCCAGAACTGGACACAATACTCCAACTGGGGCCTAATCAGCGCAGAGTAGAGCAGAAGAATGACTTCTCGTGTCTTCTTCAGAACACTCCTGTTAATTCATCCTAGAATCATATTTGCTTTTTTTGCAACAGCATCACACTGTTGACTCATATTTAGCTTGTGGTCCACTGTGGCCCCTAGATCCCTTTCTGTCATACTCCTTCCTAGACAGTCGCTTCCAACTCTGTATGTGTGAAACTGATTGTTCCTTCCTAAGTGGAGCACTTTGCATTTGTCCTTATTAAACTTCATCCTGTTTACCTCAGACCATTTCTCCAATTTGTCCAGATCATTTTGAATTATGACCCTGTCCTCCAAAGCAGTTGCAACCCTTCCCAGCTTTGTATCATCTGCAAACTTAATAATCATACTCTCTATGCTGATATCTAAATTGTTGATGAAGATATTGAACAGAACCAGTCCCAAAACAGACCCCTGCGGAACCCCAATTGTTATACCTTTCCAGGAGGGAGATTTCTCATGTTATTCCCACCCCCCAGCAAAATCTCTTAGCTCCCATTGGCCAATCTCTCAGTTTCCAGCCAATAGGAGCTGAGAATTTTTGCTGGGAGCAGGTACAGTGTAGGAAGCCTTCTCCCTTCCTTCACAACCCTTCCCCCTCCCTCTCATGCTCGGAGCTGAGCCACGTGGAGCAGAAAGCAGCCCGGAGCAGACAGTCTGCCTCAGATTTCTGCTGGTAAACACCTCCCAGCCAAAGCCTGCCTCTGGCACCCCAGCCCTTTTCTTCTCCAACCCTCTGCCCCCTCCTGGACCCATATCCACTCCCATATCTGGCACCCCAGTCTCCTGCCCCAGATCACAATCCCCTCCTACTCTAGGCCACATCCCAAAATCCTGCATCCCAGTCCCCTGTCCTAGGTCACAGCCGCCTCCTTCATCCAAACTCCCTCCCAGACCCCATTCTCCCTCCTGCACCCCAATCCCTTCCCACAACCTCCCTTGGGCACCCAACCTCCATCCCAGCCCCAAAATTCCTCCATTAATATCCTGGAAAAGTGTGGCCCTCAACCACTTTCCAAAATCTTGGAGTGCCCCCCCCCCGTCAAAAATTATTGCCCACCCCTGCCTTAAAGTCTATGAGGTGCTGTGACATGTAGTTTACATTTGACCCTGTTTTCCATAGATTGACAAAATAGGATTGTGGGGCTCATCCACAATCCACCAGAGACAAAGGGAGACTTTCCATTGGGCTCAAAGAGCTTTGTATATGGCCCCACAGGGGAATAGTTTTCATGTGACTATTTTGCCCTGTTACTTTTTTAAGTTTTACAAATAGAGATGTTTGACATATTACTGAAGTAAAATATTTTGATGTCTTATAGATAATTCTGCACCATTGTTATGGCAATTTGAATAATTTATTTGTATCTAAGAATTTTATGACTATACATTACAGTTCTATTTTAAGTGGTGGCATTAGGATGCTTGTTTTATTTGTAAGTTTCTGCTAAGTTGTATCTTCATTCAGCTGCTACCTCCTTGAAAAATGTTTCAGCTAAATTGCATCTTCCAATTTACCATAGGCCACATCCTGACCCAGCTGTTCTTCCATGAAGACAGTAAGGAAGGAACTTTACTCCACTTTGTGGCCTATCCATATTGCAGATGGCAAACATGGCAGAGGGGGAAGGAGAACAGCTGTGACTCAGCTGCTACCTCCTTGAAAAAAACTTGTCTTTGAAAATCGTGAGATCAAGAGTAAAATCAAGTCTTATGTACCAGGGTGTTGTTATTTTTCCTTTCTTGTATGGTGCTGAAGCCTGGGTCATGTACAGTAGACATCTCAAGATTCTTGAAAGATACTGCCAATCCCTAAAGATCTTCTGAATCAAATGGGATGACCAATGCACCTTAGGTATTCTGTCCCAAGCCACAACCTCCAGCACTGAAGCTATGGTCACCCATCACCAAGTCCATTGGGCTAGTCATATTGTTTGAATACCAGAAAGTCGACTCCCAAAGCAGGTTATGTTCTCACAACTGAGCCAAGGCTAATGTTAAGAGGCAGGCAGAAAAAGTGCTTCAAAGACTCCCTCAAAGCCAACATGAAGAAGTGGAATATTGACATAGACTCATAGGAATCCCTATAGCAACTAAAATGGAAAAGGGCTTTATGGCAAGTATTTTGAGATCCAACAGAAACAACTGCAAACAGAGAAATGGGAAAGAAGAAAAGAATGTGCCACAGACCAACTTAACAACCCAGATCCACCCTTCCATTGGGAAATGTCTGCCCCAACTGTGACAAGTTCTGTAGACAGGTCTCACAAGTCACCTGTAGATCCATCAGCAATAAGTGGCTTTCATTTTATTGGATGACAATCATCCTCAAACTCCAAGGGATCACTGAGAAGCTCAAACTTTGAACTTCAAAGATATGGAGAGATACAAAATATTCCAGGGAGAGTAATTACCCATGTAAATCAATTAGGATTTATATCACATGATGCTAACATTATACATATACACTTGTTAAAACATATAGCTATACTAGGTTACCTACACTTATTACTGTCCTGTCAGAGGAGTATGTCATTTTCTTATTTTCTAAGGTGCTGCAAGACTATTTGTTGTTTTTTAAGTTTTTATAAAACAAATGTGTCACTTTCAGGAAGCTCCCAAGAACTGAATCTTGCAGAGTTTGTGCAGCTGGTAACACTGGTCTACAATTTTTTAGAAGTTGTCTGCTTCATAGATAAAAAGTGCTATTTATTATGTATTTTGATGTGCTGAATTCAAGTATGACAATTAAAACAACTGATTGGCTATTGTTTCCAAGATATTTAAGTTTTTACATTTTACGTCTATGTATATTGTGTAGATAGTAGAGTTTTAATCATAAATTGTAAACCTAGGTCTTTTCATGTGTTTATGGTTGCTTTACATGATAATATTTCACCTGTCCTGTTTATATAACACTTTAAAAATCAGCAAAAGGGTTATATAAATAAAATTTATTATGAAACAAAAGGCAAAAAAACTATTACGTACATAGTTTAGTCCTATTCAGTGTCTACTCGGCGCTTCTTGGCTTGTCTCTTGTATTCATTAAATGGAGCACCTTCCATGAAGAAGAATGGGACAAGATCCTTTTGACGGTCACGGAACATGGAAACCCTAACATCACCTGCCAAGAGATTCCACTGCTGTAGTCTGGAACCCAACAGCTCTGCCTTACTCTTGGGTAGTTCCAAATCCCTGACAAGGTCATTCAGTTCACCTTGTGTTATGAGATGTGGTTCAGAGGAGGAGGATGGGAGAAAATGTGGGTCCTGTGACATTGATCGTTCAGGACCAGAAGTTTCATCCTCTTCCTCTTCCTTGTCTGACTCAAGTGAGAATGATTCTGGTGCATCAGGAACTGGCAGTCCTTCTCCGTGGGCTACTGGGCGTATAGCTGATGGAATGTTTGGATAATGCACAGTCCACTTTTTCTTCTTTGACACACCTTTCCCAACTGGAGGCACCATGCAGAAGTAACAATTGCTGGTATGATCTGTTGGCTCTCTCCAAATCATTGGCACTGCAAAAGGCATAGATTTCCTTTTCCTGTTCAACCACTGGCGAAGACTTGTTGCACAAGTGTTGCAGCATATGTGTGGGGCCCACCTCTTGTCCTGATCTCCAGTTTTGCAGCCAAAATAAAGGTGATAGGCTTTCTTAACCATAGTGGTTATACTGCGCTTTTGTGATGCAAAAGTCACTTCACCACAAACATAGCAGAAGTTATCTGCACTGTTCACACAAGTACGAGGCATCTCTGCTCACTTTGGCTAAACAGAAATGTGTCCCTTTGCAAAATCAAACACTGACAAATAAGAGAGCACGACACTGTATGATTTCTAGAGCTGATATAGGGCAATTTGTTCAGCAGAGTGATGTAAGCTTCATTATGATTGCATCATCCATGACTCCTAGGAATAACATGATGCAATTCATATCATGTATGACGCAATACCAGCTTCAGATTGCATCATTCATTGTTTTGCCAAAAAAGAAAGTACTGTCCAAACCCAGTCATAGATTTATTCATAGATCCAGTCAAAGATGTATTTTAGTCATTTCTGGTTTAAATTGAGATCCCTTCCCTTTATAACTCACTTATCCTCCGCCATTCCCAAGTCAAGGGTCATATATACTGACCCAATAGCATATCTTGAAAACTAGAGCCAATCAACAATTTTAAGCATCATTTTCATTCTCAGTGACCCAGAATTAGTAAAGTTTGACTACATTTATTTCAGAAGCATTTTGGCTGTAGAGCAGTGAATTAGCCAATCAAACACAGTAAACTATTGTAAAATGAATGATTATCTTTCCTTATCCAGAGATAAGGTATGCTTTCATTTATTAAGCACTTAATTAATCTGTTATTGTTTTGAGAAACTAGTTGAAACTGGAGAAATACATACAATAGATCCAAATTTTGCTATGGTCCCCACACAATTTAGTGTAGTAAAGTCAAGGAAAAATGTTTGTGTCCAAAAACGTAGCCCAGCACTAAAAACATGAACATGAAAAAAACACAGGGGAAATCAATTTTACTACAAATTGCCTAGATATTAGAAAGCCTTGCTGATATGACCAGAGAATAAAAGAGGAAAGTTCTCACTGACTTTGGCAAAAATGACTGCACCACATCTTAAGCGAGGAATGGGGGCACTGTCCGGCTAGGCGAAGGAAAGGACATACCTCTTGATGAGGTAGAAACACATGGATCATGGTCAGTGTGTGGATGCTGACTCATCCTCCCAGGTTATCTGACCAGAAGGGACAAGAATGTATACGTGGTAAGCCAGGCTGGTCTCACCTGGACCAAGTGGAGCAGCAGCCACACTCCGATGTTGGATGTGATGAAATACCATCTTTAGTCAGAATCCATTGGAAGCATTGTGCAAGCCACTCCTTTCTCAGATGGCTGGGATGGAATTTTTCCTTCACTGCCAGATTGGCCAAAGCAAAATTGGTTTTTTTTGCCTTCCTCACAGCCGGTCCTGCAGAGCATAATTTAGGTGAGTTTGGAACAGGAGTGAGGTTATGGTGTTGCAATAGATTATTATAAGCATGGGGTGGATGTCTAGTGCAGGTAAACCATGGGAAAGGGATACAGTGACCAACATAAATAGATTGGCAATGAATTTAACAGAGGTGTTTGTTAAAGGAGAGAACACAGAGGGTCTCATTACTGGCATGGTAGGGAGTCAATTCCCTGCTTCTTTTATAGCCCACAAGCAGATTTCCCCTGTTGCTCAGGACCTTAACTCAATTATTTTTTTAAATAAAAGGAAAATGTACATACTTTATTGAAGTATGCTTGTATATTTTAAAAATACAGTATTATTTTATGAAGTTAATTTTTATTTCAGATATCATTAAAAAAGGATCATTAAAATTTGTCCATTTAATTTTTTAAATATTTTTTTTAAATGGGAATTCCATCAATGGTTTTTTCCTTCATCCCTATAAACTCATATCACTCACTGTATTTTAACAAACAAAGAGCTATATTCAATTTGGTTTCCAATAACATTGTCTTCTAATTTTCAAACTTTGAGCATTGATTTAGCTTGCCAAAACAGAGCATTTCTCCAAATGTCTGTGTTTTATCTCTTTTCTATAAGACTTATTCAGAAGCAATCCTGTTCCAGGTTCATCCTATGTTTCTGACTCATCTTGGTTCAGTCTCTTTCAACATTTGCTCACTTATGTCAATTTTGAGGACTGTATTTGATTTCATGACAGTCTTCTTTTCTGTTTGGTTTCATGAGGAGCAATCCCATTCTAGGCACACCCGATTTTCTTGGCACAACTGATTTTCGTGGCAAAACTTGCTTTAAGTTATGATGAGAGGAAGCTGCATACCAAATTTGGTGGTCCTCGCGTTTACCATTTAGCAGGAGTTCTTGATCAAATAGACAAACAGATAAAAAAGCAAACTCTCTAAAATATATAGTAGATCTTAACCTTCTTTCAGAGTGGGGGGATGGCAAGGTCCCAACAGTGGATTGGCTGAGATCCAGGATACAAGTCTCCAAGATAGACATTGAATTATCACAGATTTACCTGCACTATGCAATTCTATCTGCCAGGTACTCCCAGACAGTTGTTAATAAAGTTGAGGCCTAATTAAACTATATCCAGTGTCTCCTGTCCTTCTTTCAGTATACACAGACAAAACACCCACAATGTGTGATTGCCATTATTAAAAGTTAAAGTTCCTGTTCATTCTCCACAGTAGTCAGAAACAGAGAATCAATATTTTTGTCAATTATCCTGAAACGTATTCAGCAGGATCCAAGCTCAAATGAAAGTTTTCACAGGGTTTCTAAGAAATGCACTGCTGCCAACTCTGAACAGCAGTATTAAAGCCAATTTTGACATGACAAAAACATTACGGACTAGCAAATTCTGGTAAGTGACAAAGCTCCTCTGGAAGATGGATATGACACTAACATTTGATACTGCTTTGAAGCTAGCTGGTTGCTTTATACTGAGATATTTGCAAAACATTTTCCCTACAAATACTGGGAGTTCTGACTATTTTAAATCTCAAAATTACACTAATGTACTTTAAGCTGTTCAGTACCTAGGGTAAAATTTTTAAGGGTACCTATGTTGTTCAACCAAAGTCCCATTTCTAAAACTGGTGTTAGCAGTCAGGTACCTACATCTTACAGAAAGCCAATGGAATTTGAGTTCTAAGGGACAGATTTTTTAAATAGATATTTAGGCACCTAGTGATATTTTCAAAAGCATATAGGTTCCTGACTTGTGATAGGAGCAGCACTAAGCTAACTCCTAATGAGAGCCTTGATACTTTTGAAAATACTATTGAGTATCTGTCTGCATCTTTAAGTGTCCAAGTACCTTTTAAAATCTGGATCTCAGTCTCCAAGGGTATGTCTACACTACAGTGTTATTTCAAAATAGTTATTTCGAAACAGCTATTTTGAAATAACGCGTCTACACATAAAATGCATTTCGAAATAGCGCATCCACACTGAGTGGACTCTGAATCACATTTAAGGCTGGCTGGAACCAGTTCCGGCAGGGCACCAGGTCAGGACTTACTGTGTGGGGCTACTGCCTCAGGTTATCTGAGGTCTGTGCTTAAAGGGACACCCCCCCCCCTCCCCAGACAGCCAGTTCTCCAGTTTCCTTGCTTGCTTGTCTACCTCAATGAGAGACAGCAAAGCATTTTGTCTCTGCGTGCTCTGGTTGCCCTCACTCAGGACACCACAGCACTCTGCAACATGGAGCCAGAGCTGACCCTGGGCACTCTGGTGCTTCTCTTGGACGCGTTGCTGTGAGCATGGCTGCACTTTCTACAGGCTGCCATCTGGGGGCTATCAGTATCCAGGAGGCCCTGCAGGAGAGCTTCCACCCTGAGAAGCACTAAGAGCCTCCCTGGTCTGCCCCACTGGGGTCTTGTGCATCATTCCTCCCTCACGTCCTTCCACTTACCCCTCCCTAACTCCCCCCCCCTTCCTGATATCAAATAAAATACACGTATTTTCATGAATACAAACTCTCTTTATTTAACAAAACTGGGAGGGGGGGAATGAAACTCTGATGAGACTGGGGAAAGGAGACGGGAGAAGGGAAGGTGGGAGAGGGGAGAGGGAAACCTGGAAGGGGGAAGCAAGGGGAAGAAGGGGGAAGGGAAGCTCAGGGCTCAGGGTTGAGGGTCTTGCCGGACCAACTTGATTGTCATGCTCCTGGGTTCACATGTGGCCTTTGGTGGCCAGGCTGGCAGCTATCCTGCCATAGACAGCCACGTTCCTCCATCTAGTGTGGAGATCATGGACATTGGAGGCATCCCCCCCAAACCTGAATAAGGTCCATGATCTCCATCCTGGACCAGGAAGGCGCCCACCTTCTCTGGGACCTGGCAGGCTCCTGGGAGCTGGGAGACTGCTCCTGGGGAGCGGTGGAGGGCTGGCTGCCAGTGGCTTGCTGGCTCATGTTTTGGGGCCACTGGGTCAGGGGCAGTGACTGCTGGCTCTGGGCTGGCAGGCTTGGAGCTGGCACAAGCACTGTGGCCAGAGTCTACTCCTTTAAGGGCTCCGGGGAGGGGGGAAGGGAGAGAAGTGTTCTTGGTTGAGGCTGGAGTGGCCACCAGGGCACCCTGCGAAGGCTGGAGGCCCCCTATTTTGAAATAAGTATCTACACAGCACTTATTTCGAAATAGCTATTTTGAATTTGGCATTATTCCTCGTAGAATGAGGTTTACCAAATTCGAAATAAGCGCTCCGCTATTTTGAATTAATTTCAAAATAGCGATTTGGCTGTGTAGACGTTAGGAAAGTTATTTCGAAATAAGGGCTGTTATTTTGAAATAAGTTTGCTGTGTAGACATACACTAAGTCATTTCTGAAAATGGGAATTAGGGGTCTAAATTTTATCCCAGTAGAGAATTCCTGTAGATTGTAAAGCGTCTTTGTTTTTAATTTACCATAATGCACAATAAATGCCTCAGAGCGAAAGCTACCAAACTGAGGACTAATCAGTAGCAAAACCTAATCCAGACGCATGACTGATGAAATTGATCATGTATGTTTGTGCTGATGGGACACATAGAAATGAAGAAATTCATCCAGTTCTTACTCCATCTAGTCTCTTACTTTGTTACCTGCTACATAGCTTATTGCTGCTCATTAATGGGACTAAAAGGGAGTCAGTACGGCTTAGGGGAAGAGCACTGTACTGTGAGCCAGGAGATCAGAATTCTATTTCCAGCTCAACCACAGGCCTGGGTAACTTTCGGCAAGTTTCTTGGTGCCTCAATTTCTCCATCTGTAAAACGTGGATAATCTTCCTGGAGATTCCTGAGAGCCACAGAAATAAGGATTATACGAGATCTAAAGATTATTACTGTGAATGGCAAAACTCCCATTGGCTTATTGGAGCAGAATAGGGCTTCTCTGTCTCTCTCTTCATTTTCAGCTTCTTCTACCTGACAGATTGTGTGCAGGTGGCTGTGTAGTGATCATTAGCAGTATTGTGTGCATAGTCTGATTCTATGATACTTGCAGCTCAGACAGCATTTTTGTCATAGCATAGGCTTATTTTTTTCCCCATTGTGGTTCACTGAAGTCTTGTCCTTTCAATTTTTTAATCATAAGAAGAGTCTAGAGAGTTGAACTTGTCCAAAGTTATTAAAAATATTTTAACAGACTGTCTGGGAAGTGGAACTGTGGATTCTCATTCTAATCAGGACCCCCCCCCCCTCCAATTTCTCTATCATTCAACTCAACAATCTACACAGAGATCATTGGCTACATCATTTATAGACGGGAGAGTTGGATACATCATATGCAGACGTGAGATACAATCATCAAAATTCATGACTGCAGCTGATACCCACTGATCTTTGCTCTTCATCAAGGTTATTCCTCAGCTTTCTGAAGCTTTAGATTAAAGATTGATACATCATCTCAAGACAAGCACAGAGAATAGTGTTCATGTTATCACAGAGATTTTGACCAGTCAATTTCACATCAGTCACAGCATGCTGGGAACTCTTGGAGACTAATACCTTATTCCTAACACAGTTTCAGGAAACACGTGCCTACTTATTATTGAAGGTTTTGAAGAAGATTGTGCTATAGCATCAAAATAATGAAGCAGGTGCAGCACCAGTTCGGGCTTCGGTTCACTACTAGGTTTCTGAAGTCAGATTCATTATACCATTTTAGTGCTGTAGGCTTATTGCAATTTGTGCAGAAAAGAGTGAGCTAACAACATATCCAGTTGTTAATCTTGTGCCATCTGTTAACCAGAATCTGAAAATATGTTGGAGCAGGATAAAAGCCAGAAACATCTTAACAGAGATGCGAAACAAAAAACAATGAACCAATTGTTGGTGTAACTCGGTACAGCACATTCTTTCCAGTGGAGTTCTGCCCATGTACACCAGAAAAGAATTTGGTCTCACTTTCCCGAGTCGGGAATTCCAGCCTCTTGTTTATTCTGTTTAAGAAACTTTTTTTGATTTACAAAGGACTGCATGTGGATTAGCTCCAACATCCATTGATACTAACTGGAGTCTCACCAGGCTCTATGACACCCTTAGCAATTGCTGTGTTCATATCAATGCAGTGGGGTTTTATCAGGCAAATGAAAGGACATTGATGGGAATGTAAAATCAGCACTAGTGCTGTCAACTATCATGTAAAACTTTATCATAAGAGAAAGGGGATGGGGGAAGCAAGCTATGTAAAAAGAAAGCACCATGAGTTTTATACACTTATAGACAGTCCACCTTGTGAATGATCTATTGCCAGCCCGTGATGCTGGTGAAACCAATGTTACGCATGTTTCAGGAATATCCCACAAATGAGACTAGAGAACTAGCAACAGCCAAATTGAAACTATTAGCTAGAACATAGGTGTTCCTGTTCCACCTCACATTTTGTTGACTGTCCCTATAAGGAGACTCTAGTAGTTATACTTCATGTGTCTCTCTAAAGCCTAAAATATCTGTATGGTATATCACTATCTATGGCATGACAAAAATCCTAGACCATTGATATCAGAGATAACCGAACCAATCACCATCCTTGGTAATTTGCATGCAATAATTTCCTAGGTTTATGAGGGAGATGGCACAGGTGGTAAATTACTTGGGCCCAGCTTTTGCCTATCAAAAATCACACAAATCTCTCAGCACAACAGAATCCCCACACAAATAAATACAGCCATCCACACAAGAACACAACACACACAATAACCCAAAACACCATTGTGATACCTACAATGTCCATGGAGTCAGATTAAATCAATAGAAGCAACTACAAACAAGATTGAAAGCACTTTTTGTTTAGAATATCACCATGTTCAAATGTCACTAAGAGTACGTCTACACAGCAGGGCTAAAGTTGAATTAAGCTACATCAATTGCATAGCTGAAGTCGAAATAGCTTAATTTGGTTTTTGGCACTGTCTACACAGCAGGAGTGTGAAGGAACACTCTTCCTTCGACTTCCCTTACTCCTCGTGAAATGAAGGTTACCATGAGTTGGAGTAAGAAGTCCTCCAGCTTGACATTATTTTGAAATAAAGGCTTGTAGTATAGACATGCACAATGTTATTTTGGAACAACGCTACACTGTTGTATAGATGTACCCTAAGATTTACCGTTGGTTTTTTATTCATTTCTTAAAATCTCAGACTTTTTTGCTGTTTTTATACTTACAATTTTAAGAATCAGACCCATGTGACAGCAAAGTGTTTCTGATCCAGGTTCCTATTTAAATGTGAATAAACAAAACAGACAAAAGAGATAGTAAAATAGCAGTGGCAAAAATAGAACATGTCGCAATATACATTATCTAAAGTATCCAGATTTAACAAAACTCTCATCTGTATCTACGACACATTGGCATAGATACAAATGAGAGTTCTAGTACATCTGAATGAAATCCTGGCCTCTCTGATGTCAGTAATGGGACCAGGATTTTACCCATTATCTTCAACCTAAAAGGTTCAGTAGTGCAAAGGGGTCACAGATGTTGGTAGGAGTGGTCTAGGCTTTCCAGGGATACATTTTAGAGCAATTAATGAATTGATTACTATGCAACAAATAAACATGATGCCATACACTTGAGAAAAAGGTTGGCTAGGGCTTTTTTTACATATAAGTCCTGGTTATGACTCTACATTAAGTTAAAGACCATCTGCCTTCAAAGAGGAGTATTTCTAGGATGGAAGATCTGCAGCCACCATATCCACATACCACCCATAACAAGCGACAGGTCAACTTTGGCCAGTGGTGAATGTTGCTGGTTTGAATTCTACGTGAATTAGCTGTTGTCTTATGTATACTCACAAGTAGAGTTTTGTGTGATATTCACATCACACCTCAAGTTAAGCCTTGAATTTGAGGTTTTGTGTGTTGATGAACCTCAGACCTTGTTCACAAAAGTTCAGTCATCATCTCTTCAGCTCATTTATTCACTGGGAAGCCAGTTATGTCCCTTCTCACAGCTGGCCTGCTTCACTCCTTCTTTATCTCCCAACGAAAGTGGAACTTCCTTCCTACCTGATAGGAGGGGTCAGACTCTGGTGCAAAGATATCTTCAAGACAGCAAAATACAGTGGGTCTGGTAAAGAGAGATTCCTGTATATTGAATGGGAGCTCGGGAGGAGACAGTGTGATGAGAAGAGGTGAGAAGGCAGTTGTGTAGTTTTCACTCGGAATTTAAGAACCATATCCTGCAGAACGCTCATGGTCTTACCTAAAAAGCCCAACCCCTTTATTGGAAGGCTCCCAGTGACTTCAGTGAGCTTTGGATCAGGACCTCAATAGGGCAAGTGTTAGGGCTTATCTAGACTACGCTAGAGTGTCAAAAAAGGATATGCAAATTCCATGAGAAAGTGGAGCTTTTGAAAGTGAAAGTAGTTTAGACGTGGCTTTTTCGGCAACCCCCCCTTGTCGAAAAGCTGTGTAAACCTCATTTTTTGAGGAAAAGTGGTTTTTCGACAAAGGGGGGGAGGTCCACTGAAAAAGCCGCATCTAAACTACTTTCACTTTCGAAAGCTCCGCTTTCAAAAGTGAGATCGGAAGAAGATATGCAAATTCCACAGGAATTTGCATATCCTCCCTTGACACTCTAGCGTAGTCTAGATAAGCCCTTATTGTCCTTCTTTTATACTTGAAGAAACAGAAAGGTTGCAGGCCCGCTGACAGAGGGAGGGGAGGCAAAGGGGAAAATTGCCCTGGAGTCTAGAGATTCAAAGGGGCAGGAGCTCCTGGCCTCTGCCACTACTACTGTAGCAGCAGCAGCAGCAGCTGGGACCCTGGGCAGCCAACCATCATTCTTCACACTGTGCGGCTCTGATGGCTGGGGATGTGGGGCCGCGCCAAGGTCTCGGTGGTGCTAAGGCTCAGCCACACCCCTTCTGCCCTTGGCCCAACCCCTTCTAGGGGTGTGAAGCTGGCCCCCACTCACACCTTACCCCGGAGACTGCAGTGGCTGCCAGCCCTGCTAAGGCTGAGTGAGTTGCTCAAGGTCTCACAGAGCCACATACACTTAAAATAAAGGCCTTGAAATATCTCGCTATCATATCGTGGATCATAGTTAAATGTACAATCCCTCAACATTTTGTTTCTAACTCCCTGCTTTCCAAATAGATATTCCCCATTTTGTCTTTATATGAGTTATTTTTCTCTTCCAGATTTATTACCTTGCATATATTTATATTACATTTCATCTTGTTACATACCTGCATGCTGCCTACTTCCTTAATCTCTTCTTTTAGCTCTGAAGTCTCAATCTATCCATGGGGATGTTTGCTTTTTGTGTATAGCACTAAATGTTCCTTTTACACACATACGTAAAACTGATGCATATACTGTGTAACACACTATAAAATGATATTGGGAATATCTTCCTATCCACAGCATGCAGTGCAGCCAAATGTGAAATGCTATTCTATATTATATCTGGAAATGGATTTGAGATGATTTATAGCTTCCTGAATTACTGAATGACCTTGCTGATAGCAACCATTAGTTTTATACTGTTAAACTGCGGAAGATCATAAATTAAACTGTGCTTCCACATGATGTTCTACAAGGTTTGTCCTAAATATATGCTTTAAAAAAAAAAGAGACAATTTTTCAGTTCATAAACAGAGCAGATGCTTTGTGATTGAAAACATGTAATGTGCAAAAGGTTGTTGCAGAAGAAAGCAGATGTTGAATATTTAAGAAAATTCTTCACAATTTATAATCCAATGAGGTATTAATTTACATAAGCATATTGTGGATCCAATCTTGTAAACCCTAGGGGATGAATTAAAGTGACTTTTCTATTAGTTTATCGTGGGAGCACAAATGTATCTGAATAACTTTGTTTTAAAAATTCTAATAATAAAAGGTAAAAAAAAAAGAGAAAAAGCTATAGGAAGATTATGAGAGTATAATAGTAAGGATATTTACTTATCAGACACAGAATTCAATGTCTTTCTAAAGGAAGAAGGCTCTTGAAGGCAGTACTTACTTTAGCTTTGATAACATATGGCAGCAAAGATTAGTTCCCAGTGTTCCCATTTCTGATAATGAATCACTAAAAGAAAGGACTATGGTTCTGTTCTGGCACCTTAAAGGGAAAATAAACTTACTATCTTCAACGAGCATCAGCGTCTCTTCTACTCACATGTATCTCTAGAAATCCACTTTTCAAAACAGAATTGCTGCACGCCACCTCACCATTACCAAAACCTTCATCCATAGGTTCATTTCCTTTGCTTAGCTCTAGCAATTTCCTTATTATACAATCATAGAATTGTTGGACTGGAAGGACACATCTACACAGCAGGGCCAAAGTCAAATTAAGCTACATAACTTCAGCTACATCAATTGCGTAGCTGAAGCTGGAATAGCTTAATTCAGCTTTTGGAGCTGTCTACACAGCAGGAAGTCGAAGGAAGAACACTCTTCCTTCGACTTCCCTTTCTCCTTATGAAATGAGGGTTACAGGAGTCAGAGTAAAAAGTCCTCCAGCTCTCATTGTTTCAAAATAAAGGTTTGCTGTGTAGACGCTCTCTTGTTATTTCGGAATAACATTAGTTATACCGAAATAAGGCTGATGTGTAAACATACCCAAAGGGACTAATTATTATTTAGACCACCCCAATGAAATGTCTGGCCTCAGATCTCCAGACTACATCACACTCAGGGTGACTTTTTACACATACAGGAACAACAACCCATAACTCATGAGCATATTACTCTTCGCCTCAAACGATGCTCTTGGTTCCTCATTCAGTTCAAATTGTCCCTCTTGTTTTCAAAATCTTTCACAGTCTTGCATAATCTTTGAGGACATGGATGTTCCAGAGACTGGGGGTGTTAGTCTGTTGCTTGATTTCAGAGTGAGGTAGATGTTTGAGGGCTTGGAAAATCCTACTAACTGGCTATGCATATGGTTGAATGTCTAAACCCCTTTAGAAATCCAGCCCTCAGTCTCTGTTCCCCATCTGAGAAATGGGGATAATAGTATTTCCTTACTTTATGACGAGAATAAGTATATAAAAATATCTGAGGTGTTCAGATATTATGACAATAGGGCCATATACAGTAGATCTTCTCTCTCTTTATCCCTTGGTTTGATTCCCTCTGCTTGGCAGTTGTTGACCTCTTTCTTCTGCTTCTCTGCACACAGTCTGGACACTGTTGGAGTGAGAATCTTCTCTGCAGCTCCTGACACTTTGAGCAGCTTTTTGTAATTCTTCACCTTGCCAAATCTCCCTGTTTCCAAATTTCACCTGTAAAGGTATCATTCCTCCCTCTCTTAAACCTGTTGATTTGTCCTTTTCTATATTTTTTTAAATATTTTGAGCTTCCAACTATATCATTTTAGTATGTGTTTGGATATACGTTGCATGAAATATGGATATAACAGGCAAATGTATTATAAAATGGAAAATGTAAGCACGACATCTCTTGCAGTATTGATCCTCTCTTTTTCTAGATAGCAGCATTAGAAAGTGTTAAAACTAGTGGATTCAGCTTGCTCAAGGACATGACTTCTAGCTACATCAATACACATGCTGATTATCTTGACAGGGATGACAGTAAATCAGCTGGCATATGTACAGCCAGCAAGTGAGAAAATTAATGACCAATGGTCACTGTTGCCTATGAACTAGTTAGTGCATTTCCAGCAGAAGTTTATAGTCAACCTTTAGGTCCTGTACTGAAGTACATCCCTATTCAGGAAAACACTTAAGTGTGTGCTTACCTGCTTTCCTGAAGAAATTGCTTTCCTGACCACCCCTACTGATGTTAATGTAACTGAATCTGACTCCTAAGGATTAAAAAAAGCTTTTGAACTGAGCACAGCCACAAGGTTGCTGATCAGAATATTCTATAAAAATCCCTTCCCAGGCACCTAGGTGTCGTTTTCTTGCCAATATGTAGAGCCCAAATCAGCTAATTAATTAAAAACAAAGCTGTAGAGTATAGTGTTTCCAAAGCATGTCTGAAAAGTCTCATGTAAGGAAAGCATTGCACAATGAGCTATCATTCTTCTAGTGTTGCAATCTGGTAACCGCCCAAAAATTCCATAAATTAGGGCCTACAGCCTGTCAAGTTTATTTTAAACAATTTTCAGAAAGAACTCTTTACTGCTATTGCTCTTGTTTTTGTTTTTTACTGTTCTATTAGCTGCATATTATCACTCCTAAATGGATAATATATGTTTATAGAGAAGTAAAACAATGACCTTTAAAAGTTTTCTTAATCGTTTTTATTTATTTTTAAGTAAAGCTAGTTTGCTTGGGCTTGACCTTAACAAACATTTTTTTTAAAATAGGAAGTCATTAAGTTCAGACAACTGGCAAAATAGACAAAAATACAACAGCTGGAATGCATGTTTAACATAATTATGAATTACAGATGTTGTCTTTTTGACTAATAGTATTCTTTGGCAGTGTGAGAAGCTTCCCGTGTGGACTTAAAAGCTGAGGGGATATATGGGGATTTTAGGTTTTTTGGTAGCATCAGTGAATTTTTAACCATATATGTTTTACTGTGTGTACAATATATAGGCAATGGGGCATGGACTATGACAGAAGATCAAATCCTTATGTGGTGTTAATCATCAAAGCTGCATTTGAAGTCCATGCAGTTATGTTGACTTACATCCACTAAGGATCTTGCCTGTAATGTTAGCTGAATCTTTTCAATAAAGGCTCATTTGTGGTAAGAAGCTGAACACTTCTGCAAGGTGCCAAGTAGCATCAATTCATACTGTATGCAATGCATGTTAAAGAGCCCTTTGCTCCTTGAAGAAGCTATTACTGAATTCAATGGGAGATTTTTCATCCACTTCCATGGGAGTTGGATCAGGCCCCAGAATAGATTAGGAAGTTATCTTCAAGGACCAACGAAACTGAACTCCAAAATTAAATGCTATGTTGGGACAAGTGTTTTGGTACACCTTTACCCTACTCAAGGGAACATGGGTCTTTTCATTTAAGGGGTCATCATTTAAGATATTTTTCTTAAATATCTTAGTGTTGATTTTACATGTTAAAAGTTCTAGAAAAATGTAATTTCAATGGTGAGGCATCTGCCCAAACAATGTTAGTACACTAGTCCCCTGAAGAATTATATTTCGGTTCCATAGCAACAAAAAAAACACGTAGGCCACACTGCCTTCCATTCTTGGGTATAGGTGGAGAAGCAGACTGAAGATATAAATAAATAGATATAAACTAATCAGACCATAATCCTTAATCAGACCATATTATGGACCATTGAAAATACTGTGGCAATTTTGCTTCTGAGTCAATAACCCCAGCATACTATTAGGAATTACTGTGCTACAGTAATTGCCATCTTTAAGTTGAAATGTAAAGTGAAAGTATTGGCTGCTTGTGGCCATTAATGGTCACAGGACAATTTCAGAAGAATAAAGGTGTGCCTTGTCTGTATTACAAATTGGGAAATTAAAGTGCATCTTGCTCTATGTAAAATGCAGCGCACTTAGATGAATATGTTGAAATATTTTTGTTTCCTATACAGATTACATTATTCATCTCAGAGGTGACTACATGTCAGTAGTGGGTAAAATGATCTTTAGATGTTCATTCTCTACTTCACAGGTGTCTTGTTAGGAATAATTAATATCTATAAAGTGCCTTGACATACTCACTTGAAAAGGTGCTGTCTCCATATTATAATGTTAGTACTACATCAGGGAAAACTATTGGTAGGAAAGCTTCTATTTAATGGATTTAGTCATTTTATTCTGTACACAAGACATCCATGAACAGACTTCGACTACTGCAAATATATTCATTATTCAGAATTGTGTAATGTGCATTTATGCAAACATATTTCAACATATGTGTTGTATATGAGTTATTCACTTCTACTATGTCTGTTGCTATCTACTATTTGTTGTGTGTCTACCCCAAGTTACCTCACATTGTTTCTACTGGCCAATAGCTCACATGTATTTTTTTCCAGAATTTGTGCCTCTCTAAACATCAGGGTTATTTAGGAATGATAAACATACTTTCATTCTATGCACAAAATATGAGATATTGTCAGAATTGCCTTAGGCATTTCAAGTTATATAGTCACCAGTAAATCATACTTTTTCTGAAGATACTTCTGGGAATGTCAACACTGATCCAAAAAAATGTATTCATTAGCACTTGTGTAGAAATCCTTATTTTGGAAATTGACATTCCTCAGACTGATGTCAGTTCATGGTGTAACAGCTCAAGAGTATTTTTGGGAAGCCCAAGGGCTGAAGATCTTTCAATACATATTCATTTCTAGTAAAACTACCCTCTACCTCCATTATTAGCATCTTTACCCTATGGATCTATTACTTTATTTATACAATACATAGTCATTGAATTCCAGAATTCTAATCCCAGTACAGCAAAATGAGTCATTTTGAGCAAGTCACTTAACTTCTCTGCTCACTTTTCTCATTCAATTCCCTCCCTGCACAGTTGACTTTGTTGGAGGATTTACACATGTAAGGCAGACATAATTCAGCTCTCAAGCTATGTCTAGACTATGGAGTTTTTCCAGGATACCTCAGATATCCCAGAAAAACTCCGCCGCATCCAAGGAACACATCTGTTCTTCTGACATTTTTTGCAGAAGAACAGACACGCTCTTCGGAAGCCCTGTCCTCCTTGTTTCACGAGGAAGAAGGGCTCTTCCGAAAGAGGAGGTTTTTCTGAAATTTGGCCCAGTGTAGACAGGCCAAATTTCAGAAAAGCCTCTTCTGAAAAAAACAATTGGAAAAAGGTGTGCAATTTGTGTACCTTTTTCCGATAAAAAGCGGCAGTCTAGGCGTAGCCTCGGATAATAACATGCCTCACATGAGTGTCATGAAGAGTCCTTTAGAAAATCCCACCCTTTATGTGCTGCCTATTATTATAGTATTGGCTTAGCTTGTTCATGCTGATGTATGCAGGAGAAACCCATAAGAGGAGACTGAAACTCTATGAAAATTCCCTCAAAGATTTTCCTTCCAATTACATATGTGATGAGTTGTGATTTCCCATTTGTGGAAAGAATATCTTAATCCCCATAAAACCTGCTAATCCCTGAGGCCAGCATAGATTGGAGGAGAACCACATGCTTGAAGATCCTGTGCTTCTGCTGACTTCCTGAGGCCACCCTCTGTTCAACTGTCCACTGTTGCCATAGGCTTCCTCTCTTTCTTCTGGCCTGGAATCTCAGAGTGAATTAACCCTCAGAGTAAATTAAGCTGTACAAAGGGTGAGTGTGTGCTTGGATTGTGGTATACTCGCTATTAGAGTGTACACCTAGTACTAGCTACCGCTTCACCCACCTGAATGCGTCAGATTCAGTACTCTTCTGGAATGAGTGTTATGGCTGCAAACATGGGTTATAATGTTTTTCCCAGATACCAGAAGGGCTGGAAGGGAGGAATAAGAGGTCACTCTGTTTCTTATTTCTACCAAGGTACAGAAATTATATTCATTTTCACTGTAGTCAAACAAATAAGCTAAAAGACAAAATGTTTACATTTTTCATTGGTCCACTAACAGGAACAATTTCCTGGGCTCGGGTTATGCAGAGACCTCAGTAACAGGGCCAATAGATTTATGGTTTAGTGCAGGCCTGCACAACTCGGAAAGCGGCGAGGGCCGTATTACTCCAAAGAAAACAGCTGCGGGCCGCAAGTAGGGTTGCCAGATGCTCTCCCAAAAAATACCGAACACACGGGCTAAAATTTTTGTCGAGCAAAAAAAAAAAAAACCACATGTGTCGGGCATACAAAAAAAAAAATCCGCACCACCTGGGTTCAGCATGCAACCATAGGAGGCACCACCAGGCTTCCAGCCAGAAATTCAGAAAATACCAGACATTACACATGTCCAATATTTTCTGAAATATTTTACCGGGCAGAGAGCGCAAATACCGGACTGTCCAGTAGAAAACCGGACACCTGGCAACCCTAGCCACAAGGGTAGGTTGGGGGGGGTGATACTTTATTAAGAATTTTTCATTTAAATCAAACAAATAATTTTTTAAATTATTTTATTTAATTATTTTAACTTTATTAAGAATTTTTCAATTAAATCACACAGATAATTTTTTAAATTATTTTAATTTGTATTTATTTTAATTATTTAATTATTTAAATTTTAATTTATGAATACAGAGTGCCCATCCCCTCCCCTTGCCTGCAGCCTCACCGCGGGGGGAAGCGTGAGAGGATCAAGAAGCAGCGTTGGGAAAAGGGAGCGCCCCCTCCCCACTCCCTCTTACCGCAGCTCCAGGTGGCAGGGAGCAGCCAGCCTGCCCCCCTCTCCCCACTCCAGGCCCCCCTCCACGCTGAGGAGCAGAGGTGGGGAGGGGACACTGCTTCTGCTCCCTCCCTCCTCCCCCCCCCCCGCGGGAGCATTTTCTTTTTAACTGATCTGGCCTTCAACCCCCCCCCCCTTTCACAGAGCGTGGTGGGCCCCTCCCCTTGCCTGGCCTCACCTGCCAGCACCAGGATCTGGGCCTTGTGCAGCAGCAGGCGCCTGGAAGTGGCGCCTCGGCACTCGGCTGAGCGCACCTTGGGCGCGGGGTCCAGGCAGACCGGAGCAATCCAACGCCGAGTGGAGGCAAGCCCGGCTGGGCAGGCGCGTGGCGCGGTGCGAGCCCAGCCCCAGTGTGCTCCCAGGCTCTCTGCCCCCTACTGCAGGCAGGGGAGACCCGGGGTCGGGGAGTCCCGTCCACGCGGCAGCGCAGCAGTCATGCACCGCGTGGTGGAGTGACTTTGGGTGCTGGAGTGTTTTAGTGCCCCCCAAAGGTTGGCGCTTCGGGCAGCTGCCCAGCTAGCCTGCCTCTTAATCCAGCCCTGGTCACGGGCCGCACAGTGAGCCCCTGCGGGCCACATGTTGTGCAGGCCTGGTTTAGTGAAAACAACCCCTTCCCTTTCAATACCAGCCTCCTGTGCTTCTGCCATAGTGTCCTGCATTGTTAAGAATCACAAATTCCTCATGCCTTCAGCCCATGCAGCACACCTCAGTCTTGGTTTGCTTCTTCTTTCCAGAACTGTATTATGAGGAACTATGGATAATAAAGTTTTTGCCTTTAAAGAAAAAAAAGGGGATGCATTCTAAAGCTCGCTTTCTGTGACTGGGATAAAATACTAACCATCAGAGCACTTGGCAAGAGTTAAGGTTATTAACTCTCTGCCTTCAAAGTGAAGGCATTTCCCCCAAATGCATGGTCTTGAATCTGATTTCTTTTGACTTAAAGTCATGCTAAAGAGCTGAACATTTCCTCAGGCTTTTAAAGAAGAAGTAAGTGGAGAATAGCAAAGCAGGCAGTGACCCTGATCCACAAAGAGACTTAGGTGTTGCACTGCTGAGCATCACCGACCCTAATGAAAATCACAGGATCTAGAAAGCTTGTGATCTAGAAAGCTTGAGTTAGGTGCCTTTGCTCCCGCTACAACAAATGGGGAGAAATAGAGACCTGTGACTGCAATTCACAAAAGCCAGCATGCTAGGTTGAGAGTTGCCTAAGCTAGCCAATGGGAAATAGTGACAACAGGGGCTGGATGCTAGGCCTTGCCCCTCTGGTGGGGATATGCAGCTAAGTTCAGGCAGCAGGGAGGCACCTATTTCTGCTTAGTGATTCACGAATGAGTCAGGTGGCTTAGACACCTAAGCTCTTTCTTGCTGTTATGTATTAGATGTCTTCCTCACTGCCCAAAAAATGTGTGGAAGAAGTAGTGATGCCACCCACCTCATTGCTTTTAGCCCAGTAGTTAAAGCCATAGGCACTGACTTCCCTTCTAGCTGGGGGGTGCTCAGCCCTTCCCGTACCTACCCCCACTGCACTCCTTCCCCCCAAGTCACTGCCCCACCCCTCCTTTTCCTGCCCCCATTGCTCTCCTTCCTTCAAGCCCCCACCCCTGCCCTGCCTCTTTCCCTGAGTGTGCCGAATATCTGCTCCTCCCCATCTCTTCTGGAGAATACTGAACACCACAAACAGCTGTTTTGCGGCAGGTGGGAGATGCTGAGAGGGAAGAGGAGGATTTGATGAGTAGGGCCACTGGCAGGTGGCAAGTGCTGGGGGGGGGGGAGGGCAAAAAGGGAGATTGGCTACTGGTGGGTCCTGAGCACACATTAATTCTTCCCCATGGGCACTTTAGGCCCAGAGTGAACCTGGACTCTGTTCTTATGCTTAGGGCACTCACCAGGCAAGGGGCAGGCCCAAGTTCAAGTCCCCTGTCTGTGGGAGAGAGGGGGAAAAAAGGACTTGATTAGGGCCCTAACAGCTGGGCTATGGGATATCCTGCTGTTGGATTCCCTCAGTCTCCCCTATCAAAGTTATTCCCCTCAGGATAAACAAAGGCATGATTAGAGCAGGGGACTGGGTTGTGAATGCCCTAGCTGCTGCACTGCAGTCATTCCTTCTCTGTCTGGCCCCATGATTGTTCTAGTTTGGCTCCATGACCTATTTAAGCATTTATCCAACAGGAGAAAGATACTGACTCTGTAGTCCAGTAATTAGGCCCTTTCCCCTGCTCCTGTTTTCCTTTGGATTTTTGCTCTTTGCTCTTCTTTTCACAGACTCCCCTAGCTGGAACACAAATCTGATCACAGTCATGTCTCCATCAAACTTTCAAACCCACAATATTTATATGCTATCAAAAATAGATTAAAGAGTGTTCTTGTGGCTGACATATAGCAGTCTCTATGTATATGGAGTGTATAATTTCCAAAGGAGTCAGAGAAAAGGATGGGCAGATAAAATACTTCTATTGATGCAAGCGACTGACTAATGATGTGAACCAGCTGAAGCTCATTAGGAAGGGCACACACTAGAGCAAACTAGAACCCTAAGGAGAGCAAAATGCATACTGCTGAAGAGAGGGGCAGGGCTTGGCTACTATTAAAACAACTATTTTCCAATTGCTCTATTGATTTGGAGGCAGGGTTTTTGTAGAAAGTGTAGCAGGCTGCTGAGAAGTATGGAGGAAAAATAAAACAAAAGTGGTACAATTTGGGATAAATAGCCAACTTCATGATGGCTTACTAGGGGACAAACTATGCTGTGAAATTTGAGTGCTTTAGACTGCTAAAATAGTTTAAATAACTATATTTTACCAGGGAAAACTAGACCAGAAAGAAACTTTTTGTAGAAATTAGCAGTGATTTTTCTTCTGCCGCTAAGAGAAAACTGCAGATTATTATGTAGTGCCTTCCTAGAGCACAGCTTAATCAGAGATGTTAGTATGGGATATTTTAAGTGCATTTTCAATTACTTAATCAGTTTGTTTTCACTCCAGGAGCAAATACATTGGTTGATCCTAGCCATAGCAGCTTTTGTAATATCATACCTCAATATCACTAAATTTGAGCTTGGTTTACAGGGTTAACTTTGATACTTTCATATCTGAAATTGTGTAGATGAAACTATTAGCAGCAGTGAAGCCTGTAAGTGAACCAGATTTTCCAGAGAAGAACAGAGCTGATCCAAATGTTACTAGCTTAAAAAAAAATTAAAATAAACAATAAATGACCTAGACATAGACAGTGGGGGTTTTTCTAAACTCACTCCAATTGGCCCAGATACTGCTGGCAGCAACTGGAAATCTAAAAGATTTTGAGACTAAAAGACATGTGAGCCCCAGACAGTTTGATTGCTCAAACATTTCTCAAAGATTACATTTGTCCAGCTAGTACCTAAGAGGATAAATCAACTGGATTTAACTTTGCCTCATCAAAATTGTTCCAGAAAATGATTGTATCAAGAAGTAGTAAAATAACAATATTTGCAGTCTCAGTGTAAAATGCAAAGTGTCCCTTGTAGTTGAGAGAAACTTCTATTCCAGAAACAACTTTCACTGTGGTTAAACTCTGCCTCATCCAAAAATTGTCTGAAGGCATTGTACAGATGAGTCAGATGTTCCCTTTGTACCAAATAGTTGTTAAACAGCTATTTCTAAAACAAAAAACTGCAATAAAACTGCCAGGAAACCATCCATTTTCTCAATACAGTTTGCAGAACCTAGTGTTGGACATTTACAAAACAAATGGAAGACTAGATCTTCAAAGCATTTGTAGACTAGTGTGTCTTGTTTGCATCTGAGGGGGTTTTTTGTATTGCACCTTTAAATACAGAGAAATGTCCTTTGTCTGCTGAAAGGGCAGCTATTTTATGTCCAGATGCAGCCTACTAAACAGAAGACACACACACAGTGTGCTTTCTTCTGAAGCCTTTACTCTTGTAAACCAAGACTAAGTGACTTCTCCATGATCAGGAGTTTTATTAAACTTATCACCGTCTGACCTGGTAATAGAGCCCAAGAATCATGATTCACTATCCTGTATTCTAACCACTTTTAATTCTTAAAAAGCACAGCAGGAGAAAATCACCATGGAATAAAAAGTAGGAGGGTTGGCAGTAGGGCTATTTCTACATTGCAATCAAACAAGTGCCATTAATGGTGATTCCCCTTCCTGGTTCTATGGGAAACCTTTATGCCAAAGAAATTGGCAAGGCCATTGCACATGTAACCCTTCTGCCGGGTAGGCCTGGCAGTAACCAGGGCTGGGTTCAATATCTTGGGGTCCATCTCACACAGAACTGGCTCGAGCCCCCACCCAGTAAACTGGGAAATTCACACACCCCTGAGTGCCTCTGAGAGGCAATGCTTCCCCAGTTGCAAGCACTGAGTCTGAGTTTAGGAAAGAAACATTTAATGAAACAGAGAGAGAGATCATACGGCATTAACTTGGGGAAAACACCACAAACAGAGTTCATAACCCAAACATGAGCTAAGCCCATCCCTCCCTCCCCCCCCCAGCCAAGAATCACCTGAAGTCCAAAGAGTCTCCGTCCCTGGTCTGTGCCACCCAGAGTTCCAAAGTTCACCCGCAGGGTTTCACCTCCCAACCTGGGTAGAAATGGGGGGGAGGGGGCACGGAGGGCGGAGATAGATGGGGGCACCTTACAACACTCCGCCACGCTCCACCAGCTGTCTCGTCCCACACCACCAGACGCTCCGCTGGTCACCTGCCGCCGCTCCTCGCTTGCTGCCACCGCTGGTCACCCGCCTCACCTGCCGCCGCTCCGTGCCACACCGCTGGTCACCGCTCCTCACCTGCCACTGCACCACGCCGCTGGTTGCCACTCCTACTGGCCACGTTACACCACCAGCCAGTGAGTCCCACCAGCCACTCTGCTGGTTGCCACCACTTCACTGGCTGCAATGGGTCTGGCTCTCAACCAAACCAGTGATTTCAGCTCTCAGTGATTTCAACTCTTTAGCCATCAGCTGGACTGGCAAAGGAATCCAGCTTCCACTGAACTAGCAAAAGAAAAGACTCCTCATAGAGTCTGCTTTAGGTCTGTTCTTAAAACAAAGGGGGAAAGGGGGCAGGTTGGGCCAGTCTTACAGCTCACACCTGGCAGGTGTGAAGCAGGCTGACTCCAGCCCTTTAACCCTTCCCCCCAGCTCAGTTGACTCAACTCTAGAAGGGGGGAGGCTTGTTCCTCCGAGACCTCTTACTATGATGGTGGTGTCTCTCCTGCAAGCACTGATGGCGTGTTTTACAGCTCCCACATTTAGGGGTAGCATGATTAGTGGCCCCCACAACAGTCCCAAATTACTTACAATTCTCTACATTCCATTCCAACACTGACCCTCCATCAGCCTTGGCTGAATGGGATTTACATAGCCACACCTCGGATTCTCTCCTGAGCTGTATTTACATATCAACAGTTAATTACCTTGCAGAGCTAAGCAATTGTAGTGGGCGCACCTACCCCTCCTTTTAGCTGGCTGATAGCAAGCAGCAGTTCAGCCCCTGCTTACACACACAAGCACACTATCGATATTGAGTGTTTGTAAGAGAAGTTTCTTACACGAGTTATTATTCAGAGGTAAAATAGATAAAAACTTCCCCTGATAAAAACAACGCATTTCCCTCTGGTCCCAGTTATTGAGGTTTAAATACTAGGTCACTTTTAGTGAAAACATCTCTCATGATACTTCAGAAAACTTTGTAAAATATCCATAGTGAACCCTATGGAAGTCTATAATTTTCAGACATTATAATAAGAGATAAGCTACTTACATATATGTGGCTTGTTAGTTCTTTCCTTACCTACTATAAACAGCTATCACTAGAGCTCAATTTATTTGCAGCCTCTTCCAAGGATCTCAAAGTGCTTTACAAATATTAATTAAAGCTGGGTTTGGAAAATGTCAGCTCAGTACCTGACAATGAGTACATGGTTTTCTGAAGTAACTCAAGGTCCAGTCTAATGGTTCTTATCTCTGGGGGTGGGAGAGGAGAGGGTATGGTGGGGAAGGATATCGCTGCTGACTGGAAGCAGTTCTGAGATTCAAGCTGAACTCCATTGGTGGAAAGGACAGCAGGGCAGGCTGCACTAGAACTGCTACTCCCAGATTTTATTGGTAAGTTTGCTTCCTACTGCTCTCCAAGCACCTTATTATTGCCTCTATATGCTCTTGTGGGAATGTCATGTGCTAACACATTTAGGATTTGATTTTCAAAGGTGATGTGCAAGCAGCTTCCATTATCTTCAATTAGAAGTATAAGTGCTCTGCTCTTCTGAAAACAAGATCTTATGTCCTGACTCTCCACTCTGCATCTTGTGTAATAATTTACATGTGTGCAAAGAAAGTTTGACTGAGCTGAGAATTCTGAGTTAGTAGCACTTAACACCTACTTCAGTGAATCGTCATTTACCCTGAGCATAGAATCAGGTCCTGTATGTGTCACTGCTTCTAAAGTCTTTAAGTTTTCTATAGCTTATATAAACATAGCACAATCCCTCCCTTTTCCCTTCACACTGTAGCTCTGGTTTTCCTACATGATCACATCCAGCAGTGGTCTGTTTTATTTCCACTGTATTTATAGCTTCTGTTTGTAATGTCTTTGTCTGATATTCATTTGCCACCCAGCTACTGCTTTTAGCGATACATGCTGATGCTCTTTCCTGAACTTGTTGATATTAAGTGCTTTGACAGCAGTTTCTTCTTTTTTAAAAAGGCCTGGTGAGTCCGCCATCGAAGTCAATGGGAAGATTCCCACTACCTTCAAAAGTAATTGCCTAAAGTTCTGAATGCCCCATTCTTCCCTAAGCAATCTTAATGGAGGAGGGGATTTTCAAAATGGCCTCAAAACCTTGACACTAACTTTCCTAACATTCTGTTTTGTAAAATGTAGATCGGGAGGCGGGGGTGTTTTTATAGGAGCTACAAACATCCTTTGATCCGTTTGGAAAATGTATTCTTTATGTGTAACCACAGAGGTTATCACATCACCTGGTTTGGAAATATGACATGGATTATTAAAGTCCAAACTGTAACCAAGCAAAACCTTTCACTCAGATTGGTTTGCACTTCTAACCTTATTTCATGACTGGCTCATTGCAAAAACACCGACGGCTTCCTATAGATTATGGTTCCAAACAAACAAAAAAAGTTCATTAAAATCTAGTGCCTTGTGACCCGTTTTCTATATCATAAAAGTCACCATGATCTTCACCCTGATTGTAGGTAAAATGAGAGTGATGGTAACCAAACTACCTTCCCACTATTCAAATTAAGTCAAAATAACTTCCATTGTTGCTGCACCCATTGTCTAGAGAGAGGATGTTAGTATCCAAGATTGTCAAGCCAAAACCTGTTAGAAGCAATATGCCCCCTGAAGGGGGAGGGGGGAACCTCTTACGAGACCTCATCTAAATCTGCAATCCTGATTTATAATTGCAGTGAGTTTTACAGTGAGTTTCATAGAACCATAGACAACTACAACTGAAAGGGGTCTCGAGAGGTTGTCAAGTCCAGTCCCTTCTCCTCACAGCAGGACCAAGAACTGTCTAGATCATCCCTGATAGATGTCTGTCTAACCTGCTCTTATATATCTCAAGTGATTCTGCAACCTCCCAAGGCAACTTATTCCAGTGTTTAACCACCCTAACTATTAGGAAGTTTTTCTTAATGTCCAACCTAAACCTCCCTTGCTGCGATTTAAGCCCATTGCTTCTTGTCCTATCATCAGAAGCCAAGGAGAATGATTTTTCTCCCTCCTCCTTGTAACACCCTTTTAGATACTTGAAAACTGCTATCATGTCCCCTCCTAGTCTTCTCTTTTCTAAACTAAACAATCCCAATTCTTTCAGTTTTCCCTTGGTCATGTTTTCTAGACTTTTAAGCAAGTGCCCTTGGATGCACTAAATGAATGCTCTTGGCAGGTATAGCAGCCAATTGCTATAATTGCTTTTCTTTCTGAATTTTGCTTCTGAATCTAAGCTCCCATTCAAACAAATATCTTTAGCCCTCCTTGACTGGAGATAAATTAAATTTACATTTTGGAGTGTAATTCGTGTAGTGATATCTACCAGAGTCTGCTGGCAGACTGAAACAGTAGCTCTGAGCAAACTATGAATCGTTCCTTCACGTCAATAGGATATTGACGTTGAAGCCTCATGATGATGCTTTAAATGTGTCTATTTCACTGCTGATAATCTTAACAGAAACATTAGATTAATGTTTTTCTCAGTCATTGACTATAGAAGCAGATAGTGTGGTAGGAGCAAAATTGATTGCTTCACTTTTGCCCATGCTTAAAATAGGGAGATAAAGAGAAGATGATCTAGAGAAAGGGGTGAACAGTGAAGTGGCAAATTTTGCAGATGATACTAAAATGCTCAAGATAGTTAAGAGCAAAGCAGACTGTGAAGAGCTTCCAAAGAATCTTACCAAACTAGGTGACTGGGCAACAAAATACTAAATGAATGTTAATGTCGATAAATAAAAAGTAATGCATATTGGAAAAAATAATCCCAACTATACATACAAAATGATGGGAACTAATTTAGTTATAACCACTCAAGAGAGAGATCTTGGAGTCACTGTGGATAGTTCTCTGAAAACATACACTCAACATACAGCAGCAGTCTAAAAAGTAAACAATGTCAGGAATCATTTAAAAAGGGATAGAGAATAAAACAGAATATCCATTACCTCTATATAAATCCATGGTATGGCCACATCTTGTATACTGCATATAGATATGGTCATCTAATCTCAAAAAAAGATATATTGGTATTGGAAAAGGTTCAGAAAAAAGCAACAAAAATCATTAGGTGTTTGGAACGGTGCCATATGAAGAGAGATTAAAAAGACTGGGACTTCTCAGCTTAGAAAAGAGGAGACTAAGAGGAGGATATGATAGAGATCTATAAAATCATGACAGGTATGGAGAAAGTGAATAGGGAAAAGTTATTTACTTGTTCCCATAACATAAGAACTAGGGGTCACCAAATGAAATTTATAGGTAACAGGTTTAAAACAAACAAAAGGAAGTTTTTCTTCATGCAGCACATAGTCTACCTGTAGAACTCCTTGCCAGAGGATGTTGTGAATACCACCGCTTTAACAGGGTTCAGAAAAGAACTAGATACATTCATAGAGGTTAGGTCCATCAATACTTATTAGCCAGCTTGGGTAGGAATGGTGTCCCTACTCTCTGTCAGAGACTGGGAACGGATGACAGGAGAGGGATCATTTGATGATTACCTATTCTGTTCACTCTGTCTGGGGCCTCTGGTATTGGCCACTGTTGGCAGACAGGATACTGGGCTAGATGGACTTTTGGTCTGACTCAGTATGGCCGTTCTTGTGTTCTTATGCCTCCACTCTCAAAAAACAATTGCTAACTCTGAATCACACACCTTTGAAGGTGCCTTAGTCACAAATGCCCTTGACTCAGCTGCTGAAACCTCTAGTTTCTCTGGATAATTACTACAGAGCAGTTTTTCAATACAAAAATCTGTATAAGATTAGTCATCTGGATCAGCATTAACTAAATTAAGCTAAAACTCAGAATAAATTACAAAGGGTTTGTGTGTTCATTGAACTGTACTGGGCAGGGGGGAAACAATGTGTAAAATCCCAAGGTTTCTGCCACATGGCATAGGGGTTCCTGCTGTATGATTAGCATCCAATGAGCTGCACAGGACATCGGCCCTTACATTTAGTGGAACCATTTTGATAAACATACAGGCTAAATATACTCAGCATATGATTTCCTTTGGCTACATCTTATGTTTGTTTTTGCACCCCTGGGCATCTTTTGTGAGAGTACAAAATGTTAGGATTTTCCTGTTGTTTTTCATTCCTCCTCCCTCCCCCTTTTGGAAGAGTAAATGTAGGATATTATACCAGGAAGTTTTCTGTTGATTGTTTAGCTTCAAACTAGTGATTCCAGTGTGCTTGGGGTATGTCCCTTTACTAAAAAATTTTCTCTCTCTAGCAAATGAGTGTGTCTTGCAAAGCATGTTCTATTGCAGATTAATGTGTGTACAAGCTTTTCAGATCACTTTATTGATGCAGCTAGCAGGTTGGCAGGAAATGTCAAAATAAACAGCAACAATTAGGCTGCTATTGAAGCTCAGCAGCAAGGTGCAGCTGTTGTTTACTGCCACTGCAGCTTGTATGTGAAATATTTTTGGCATTCTACATCCTACAACAAGCTAATTCTCACCGTTAACCATGAATCTTCCAATTAGAGGTTTCTTTGTAAATCTGTGCTTTTGTGCTTATTATAACATTTATAAGTAACCATTAGTCATGCTACTAGTAATAGTTCCACATTACTGTGATGAACCCATTGAGCAAAAAAGAAGGCATCTACTGTAACATAATTTGCCAGGTTGATTATATAAATGGCTCTGCTACACTACCCCACATTCTAATTTGCTGAATTATAGATAACTGCTCTGCACAAAATGAAGCTAAGTAAATTATTTATACTAGGTTTGTGACATACACTGCCTATCTGGGAGTTTACTTTTGTTAAAAAACCCTAAAAATGGTTGATATCTTAATGAGAAAGCAAGTGACAAACAAAACAGACATTTTCAAAACCTTGCTCTCAGCAAGTGCGTAAGATAAACACCTTGTTTTAATTTAATGAAAGAATGGTGCATACAAAACATTGCTGGGGCTATAAACTAATAAGAGTTGGAGCTCAGGAGAAAGTGGGTACAAGGCAGTGAGGCAATCAATATAGCTGACTTAGTAGCACACTGCACTAGGGGCATAGCATACTGAGTACAACACTTAAGTAATCATACTTTCCTACCGGGACTCCTGCGACTTCAAGTTCTCTAAGCAGTGAGTTCCTTAACTAGAGTGCAGAGGAAAAACAAGTTCAGCTCTGGAGGATGTGTCACAAGGCAAACAGATAATTTTAATATACTGCATATTATAGTCCTGGTCTGAACAAGAAAGGCTGCAGAGAGTCTATTCTATGAGCCCTCAGGAGGAATGCTGGCTGATTCAGCAAGTGCACGCCACAGTGACAATTCTGCTGTGCATTCAGGCAGGTGATATTTAAAGTCTGTGTTTGCTTAAGCAGCTTGCTAGGACCTGCCTAGACACTAGCAGAGATCACAGTGGTTACTCTCCAATGAGATTGCACCCAACTATAGGATGAGAAGAAAGATGGGGGAGAGAAGGTCATGTAATGTCTTCTCTCTGTCTACCCTTGCACATCTTTCGAAGATCAGGCACGATCCTGCTCATATGTAGTGTAATCTGGGAGGCAGTGGAGATCTATGTGCGTGAAATAGGAAGTCAGAGAAGTAGGCTAATGCTGGACAACTCCCATGATATCTGTAATACAATACACAGCACCTGATATTCATCTGCCCAGATCTCATAGCTTCAGGAATAGTTTGAAGCCCTTTCCATAAAGACTGTCTCATAGCTTCAGGAATAGTTTGAAGCCCTTTCCATAAAGACTGTCTCCTTTGAATGAAAATGCATTTCAAAAAACTATTGCTTAGGATGCCTTGAATCCACAACACTTCTACATATTCTTGAGTCCAAACAGAAGTTATGCTAGATATGTCATATGCACTGCTTGGAATGGCTGTTTCCTCCCACTTCTGGAAAAGAAACCACAAGCTTTAGAGATACTCGTGCAAACTCAGTACCACTTGTTTGTGATGAAACCACCCCTGGGGTCCATGAATCAGGGAGCATGCCCAGACTTCCCTTTATCCAGCAGGGAGCATGCCCATACTGTGATGACTCATTGCCATGTGGTCCATTGTTCCAAGCCTTCTTCAAACACACTCACACTCACACTCTCTCTCTATTCACTCAGGGGAGAATGCAGTGTAGGGAAAGTTACAAGCAAGGTGGCTTTGTACAAAGATTACAAAGTTGCAGTTTACAGTAAGTTTGAGAGTTACACAGATTACAAAGTTTGACAAGGATCACAATAAGTTGCAGTTTAAAACCTTAGACCTTACAGTTTGGTGTAGCTTTAGAAAATCCATGCATATAAATCTAGTGAGCTCAGGCGGAGACTTTTTTATGCAACATTATCCTCCCCTTGGTCACCCCAAATTATGGTGACCACACAAAGGTGCCTCCGCCCATCCATACCAATATTTCAATGACTAGGACAATTTTCAGATTTTTTCATACAGATAGAGAAAATGTACCAGTATATCAAGAAAGGCAAAATGATAATCAGAACAATACAAATGTATATCAACAACAAAAATGATAATCAGAGAAAAAACCTGACCAAAGTCTTTTTTACAGAGATGGAGGTATAGCTGATAGTTTGGTTGGAGATGGGGGTGAGTTTAACAATAAAACAGATAATACAAATGTATATCAGTGACAAAACAAACAAAATGGTATCAACAACAAAATCAAACAGGAAAAAAAACAGATAATACAAATGTATATCAGTAAGAAAACAAACAAAATGGTAATCAGAAAAACTAAAAATAAACATGATGTATTGGGGACTAAGGCCTTTTCACAGAGGTGGGAGTGTGGCTGGTAATTTGGTTGGAGATGGGGGGAGTAGGAAAATGAGTGTACACTAGGTATTTCTCTTTTCCCAAACATAACAATGCTAGCACAAGACACCCACAAGACAGACACAGAACATGCAACACAGAACACAGAGCATGCAACACAGAAAAGCATGGGCTGTGTCTAGACTGGCGCGATCTTGCACCAGAGCTATGCAAATGAGGCTCAGCGTGGAATATCGCCGAGCCTCATTTGCATAACTAATGAGCCACCATTTTTGCGGAAGAGGCTCTTGCGCAAGACAGAGCTGTCTACACTGCCCCCTCTTGCGCAAGAAAAAGCTTCTTGCGCAAAGCCGTTATGCCTGAAAATAATCAGCATAACGGCTTTGCGCAAGAAGCTTTTTCTTGCGCAAGATGGGGCAGTGTAGACAGCTCCGTCTTGCGCAAGAGCCTCTTCCGCAAAAATGGCGGCTCATTAGTTATGCAAATGAGGCTCGGCGATATTCCACGCTGAGCCTCATTTGCATAGCTCTGGCGCAAGATCGCACCAGTCTAGACACAGCCATGGTGTTTCTGTTGCTCTTCAGCTGATACCAATTCTCCTGATGTTCTGTGATAAAAACCTGCAAAAACCTTAAGCATTTTAAAAACTGCAACTTTTAAAATGCAAGAATTTTGGCCTCACAAGTACTGCAAAAGAGAGAAAACATAAGCACTGGGTTATGGTTGGGTGAAGCAAGGAACTGGGGTGGTTCCTCCCACATGGTTAAGCTGCCCTCAGCGGGCCCACTTCTCATGAGGGCCTCAGTCACTTTGAAAAACTTTCACTCTCATGATGAAACCATCCCTGGGGCCCATGAATCCACTCCCTTGGTGCCCAGAGAAGGAGGAGGAGGGGAAACTTTGTCAGGAGAGGGGGCTCTTCCCTTATTCACATAACAAAATACCAGATATCTGGAAAGGGGAGCAGGCATATCAGGGTTCACACATTCTCTACTCCATATCATTCTTTTCCACTAATGTACCTGGAAGGGGGAGCAGGCATACTGGGTCCCCACACGCTCTCTGCTCCATGGCATCCCTATCCTCTGCCTCAGACCACAATCTCTTTCAGCCCTAGCTCACAATCCAATTCCCTACACCTCAATCCAGTGCCCCAAGTCACAAATAACTCCTTTCCCAAACTCCCTCATAGACTTCACACTCCCTCCTACACTCCCATCTGTTAGCCAAGCTTCCTTCTCATCACAGAACCCCACATTCTTGGAGTGACCCCCATAAAAAAATCATTGCCCACCCATGCTCAATCTCTAGTTCTCCCTTGTGGTGGTTACCCACATTCTCCACCAATTAATGTTACCCCAAAAATATTCTCACTGGAGACCACCCAGGGTTACTCTAGTATGGGTTTATTTCCACTAGGTAAAACTGAAGAGGAGAAAGCAGCCACCAAAGGTTTAAGCTAAAGAAGATAGAACTCTCTCTCACACACACACATACACACAGACAAGCAAGCAAGCACACACCCCTCCTCATTCACACCCATTCATTCATGCCCTCAGGCAATCACACACTTACACAGACATATAGGTTGCAGAAGGAGCCAAGGCATGTGGATCCTGGAGGGTCTGTCTGCTCATCATGGCTGGGGAAGCTGGTCAAGAGGAAAGACACTGGAAGGGAGCTTCTCAGGATCAGTGGAAGGAAAAAGAGAGAGTCTCACATGTGCTCCTTCTCTTTATGTAGTGTCTGAATGGCTCCTGTGACTCATTCACCTTGTCATCAGGGAGCATGCCCAGACTTCCCTTTATCCAGCAGAGAGCATGCCCAGACTTCCCTTTATCCAGCAGGGAGTATGCCCATACTGTGATGACTCATTGCCATGTGGTTCATTGTTCCAAGCCTTCTACACTCACACTCTCTCCCCATTCACTCAGGGGAGAATGCAGCTTAGGGAAAGTTACAAGCAAGGTGGCTACATGTTACAAAGATTACAAAGTTGCAGTTTACAGTAAGTTTGAGAGTTACATAGATTACAAAGTTTGACAAGGATCACAATAAGTTGCAGTTTAAAACCTTAGACCTTACAGTTTGGTGTAGCTTTAGAAAATCCATGTATATAAATCTAGTGAGCTCAGGCGGAGGCTTTTTTATGCAACACCACTGATATGTGAGTGCACTGCCTCACATCTGGAAATATCTGAAAACCCCTGCTCCCAGAAACAATGCTGGGCACCGTGATGTGAGTGGTGAGGTATCCTAGAATTGAGCAGTATAACAGTGGCTGTACAATGTGCTGTGTGTGCATTCCCCAGGGTGGTTCTGGCAGCCAGGTCTATTGTGTAAGCTCATTAAACCTCTGAAAAGGCAAATGAGACAAGTGAACCATTTCATGCAAATGTCTCTGTAGTAACTTGCTCACTGTCTAGTCATACACCCACCATGTTTCTGAGATCAAGTTTAAAATAAATGGTCAAACATGGCAACAGCTTAGTCTGGTCTTTACCTACACCAATTAGTGCTATGTAAACATTTTACAAACCATGCTTTAGAAACTCTTTGTGAAGTGCTTATCTTTGGAATGATTTTGTTATCTGGCATGGTGTTCAAATTCACTGAAATAAATGCCACCCCCTGCATCAACAGATGGAGAAACTTGATGGGGTCAGAGGTAAAAGGGGCATAGTCCCAGTAGTAAGGCAGGGGCAATAGGTAGCTCCTCCCTCTGGGAGTCTCTGGCACCCATTGGCCAGTTTTGTGAAAGAGGTGCTGATTGGTCAGCATTCCTCTGCTCCTAGGATTTTGCTCAGCACAAGGGCCATATGGAGCCTTTTTTAGCTCCAATCAAAAAGTCCACCCTCTCCATGCAAACAAGGAATGGGAGCCCAGTGTGAAAGTTTCTGAGGGTCTAGCCAGTCACCTGTTTAGAGTTAGGGAGGTTTTTTTTCTCCCATGAGCCAACTGGCAAAGGACCATGACATTTTTCTCCCATGAGCCAACTGGCAGAGGACCAGGGCATTTTTAATTTTCCTCAAAGCACCTGCAAGCCACAGAGGCCTGGTCTACACTAGGACCTTAGACTGAAATTAGAGCCGCGGGGTTGATTTGGTAAGTAATGCATCCTCACTACCCATTATTCCAGAATAAGGGGTCGTGGAATTCAAATTCAGTAGTCCTGCTTTTCGTGAGGAATAATGCTATTCCTGAACTTGAAGGTCCAAAATAATGTTAGTGTAGATACTCCAGTGTCACTAATTCAAGCTAATTGGCCTCCAGGAGGCTTCTAGCAGCTCCCCAGAGTGCTTCCTGGGGCTCTGAGTCTGAGGTAGTGCATCCACATTAATGGAGCCTGCCTCGGGCTACATTCAATTCTTCCCTGTGGAGAGGACACAGAATTTCAAATTTGTAAAATCTGATGTCCAGAAGTCGAATTTAGTAAATTCAAAATAATCTCCTTGTGTAGACGTGAACAGAAAGTAGGCAGGTTTTTAGTATCCATCTGAGATACTGGGGTGGAGTTGCTTATTCATCATGCCTTGCAGCTGGTTTCCAGTGCAGTTAAAAGAATAAAATCAGTGGTTCCCAAAGGTAAACCTTTTGGTTCTTGATAGGAAGCACACAGTGACAGCAATGTCTGATGCTGATCTCATGGGAGGTGGAAACAGATCGAAAATTAACCATTATGAAAAAGCTATGGCAGAAGAGATCTGAAAAGCTAGAACTTTTGGGGTTTGGCGTGAGAAGAGTCATTAAAATAAAAAGGCTATAAAAAGGGTACAGGTTTGGTGCAGAAAATAACTCTGAACTTTGCCCGGGAGTTACATTTGCATTTACAAACCAAATAGCCAAACAATTAATTCTAACTCCTTTTTGTAACTTCTGACAAAATCATTGCCATGTTCACTGATTTCCTCAGCATGTCAACAAACTTTAGTCAGAAAACACAGAAGTTGTACCTTGGCAGGCCTCTCTCTTTTATATGTATAGACACATTAATTTACTTTGAAGCTTTTATAATGTAACTAGATGCTAATGTACTAGATACTGCAGTGATAGCTGCTTGTATGAATGTTTAGAGATAGATTGACCACAATTAACTTAAAGGCAAATTCTGACCAAGCACATAGATGTGCATCAAAGATTACCTCATTAAAGAAAGCAAAAAACATCTGTCCATGGGCTATGCATATTTTCAAGATACAGGATCTGATTCTGCAGACTTTAGTTCAATAGGCACCCATGCAACCCTTCCACACTGGAGCTATTCCCTTGTTAATTGTACAGAAATCTTTTAACTAACTATAAAAAAAACCTCACAAGAACTAGGTATTTTTGAAGTTGTATTTAAATGTAAGTAACTGACTAAAATATATTTAAAAAATAAATATCTTGAGTTTTTCCTATTACAGACTAACTCAGCTGCCCTTCGGAAGCTTTTAAAATATATTTGCAACTCATCCATTGGCATGTCCTACATTTATACAAAGTGGAGCTATACAAACATGAAAAGACTAGAAATCTAATTTTCACCTCAGTTAAACTTAAAATCCCCTTTGGAGCCATCATTACTTTTAGAAAGGAAATGCCTGCAATGCTCAGGAAGAAAACACTTATGATTTCTAAGAGCAATCCATGGAGCAGCAGCATAGGGAAGAAAAGAGTCTAATGCCTATACACTGGAGGGCAGTGCTCTGTGGCACCAGCTCTCCAGCAGTCTGACTCCAGCACTGTGTGGTGCGGCAGGCACTTACCTCTCAGGCTACGTCTAGACTAAGGAGTTTTTCCAGGATACGGGTCTGTTCTTCCGACATTTTTTGCGGAAGAGCAGACACGCTCTTTTGGAAGCCCTGTCACGAGGAAGAAGGGCTCTTCCAAAAGAGGAGGCTTTTCCAAAATTTAGCCCAGTGTAGACAGGCCAATTTTCGGAAAAGCCTCTTCCAAAAAAACAATCAGAAAAAGGTATGCAAATTCCAGACCACAATTTGCGCACCTTTTTCCGAAAAAAATCAGCAGTCTAGATGTAGCCTCAGAGGCAGCATGTGTAAGATCTTCACTCCAGGGAGGAGGACCAGTAGCATCAAAAGAAAGCAGATCTCTTTTCCCAAAGAGATTAAAGTTATGAGAGATGACAAAGAGATTATTATTATTGGAAGATCATTGGATTGGATTAGTGGAAGAACAGTATAATAGTAAGGGCATGTCTATACTAGCAAGAAGATTGAACCCTCCTTCTAGTGTTTGATTTAGTAGTTCTAATGTAGACCCCTAAATCAAATGCTGAGGGCAGCCTCCACTGGTGTCCCGGTACTCCTCCTTCTGTGAGGAGTGAGGGAAGCCATCAAGAGCATGTGCTCCCATCAGCCTCCTGCAGTGTGGACACTGCCATGACTCAGTTTAAGGTAAGCAGACTCCAGCTGTGCATTGTGCTTAGCTGGAGTTGCATACCTTAAACGAACCTGGCTGGTCTAGTATAGACCAGGCCTTAGAGAGCCTTTCATCACATACATATTACAGCTCCTCAATATCATTTCAGTGACATTTTTATCAAAAATGAGTTTTCATTGACTACACAAAATATTTTATAGGTAAAATTTTGGGAAAAAAAGAAAAGAAAAATATTGAAAATTGTTTTTTATTTTATTTTGAAATACTGGGGAAATTCCACTTTTTCTCCTTTTTAAAAAAGTTTTCCTCTCCCCACTCCTTTTTTGCCACTCAAATGTTTTGAGAGGAAGTGTTTTTCCCCAGCTTTCTCTCATTTTTTAAAGTTCTCCCATACGTTTCTCTAGTGGCAATTATTTTTTATTTCATTTTCCTCCCAATATGAAAGATTTTATTTAGAAACATTTTGTCAAAAACCAGAAAAAGATGAATTTTTAAATGAAGTGAAAAATCTTTTATTTTTGTTTGTTTTAATCTCAACATATGCTTACTTTATTTTTTTACTAACTCCAGTGCATACCTTCTTAGTTCTTTTAATTTTTTGAAATTTTATATAGCTATTATAATTTGAGGGAACAAAGTTGAGGTTCAGGCAGGTATAGCAGCCTGTTTTGGAAAGCTAACCCAATGAAATGAAACTTCAGGGGGTAGCCGAGTTAGTCTGTACAGAAAAAACAACAAATGGTCTGGTAGCACTTTATAGACTAACAAAACATGTAGATGTATCATGAGCTTTCATGGGCATAGCCCACTTCTTGAGATGACTGGAGTTTTGAGCAGGGATCTGAAAGAAGCAAGACTTCATGGCACAGTCAGGTAAAGTGGATGAGGTATAATTAGGTATAATTAGGACCCTACCAAATTCACAACCATGAAAAACACATGACAGCCTATGAAATCTGGTCTTTTGTGTGTTTTTACCCTATACTATACTGATTTTATAGGGGAGAACAGCATTTCTCAAATTGGGGTCCTGATCCAAAAAGGACCTGTAGGGGGATTGCCCAATTATTTTGGGATGGTAACAGTATTACTGCTCTTACTTCTGCGCTACCTTTAGAGCTGGGCATCCAGAGAGTGGCAGTTGCTGAGGGCCCAGCTCTACAGGAAGCAGCAAAGAAGTGATGTGGCAATACCATACCATGCCAACCTTACTTCTGCACTGCTGCTGGCAGTGGCTGCCTTCAGAGCTGGGATTCTGTCCAGTAGAATTCTCTAGCCATCCAGCTCTGAAGGCAGTATCATCACCTGCAGCAATGCAGAAGTAAGGGGAGCATACTGTAGTCCCTCCCACAATAGCCTTGAGACCTTCTCTCTACAGCTCTTTTTTGGATCAGGACCCCTACAATTGCAACATCATGAAATTTCAGATTTAACTAGCTGAAATAATTACAAATATTATTTTTAAAATCCTATGGCTGTGAAATTGATCAAAATGGACTGTGAATGCAGTAGGGTCAGACTCATAGGTATGTTAATTATAGAGCCATGGTCTATACTAAGGAGTTATTTTGAAATAACTCCCCTTATTTTGAAATAACACTAGAGGTATGTCTGTACTGCGGTGCTATTTCGGGATACTTCTGGTATCCCAAAACAGCTATTCCTCATCTTTGAAACAAGCCTGTTATTTCGAAATAGCTTTTGAAATAATGGGCGTGCTGTTCCGATGTCCCTGTAAACTTCGTTCCATGAGGACTAAGGGATGTTTTGGAATAGCAGTTTATTTCAGAATTTGGCACTGTGTAGACAGCTCCAAATTACGAAATAAGATACACAATTTGTGTAGCTCAAATTGCGTAGCTTATTTCGAGCGAAGGGTGCTCTCAGGGTATGTCTACACGTGCACCCTAGTTCAAACTAGGGATGCAAATGTAGGCATTCGAAATAGTAAATGAAGCTGGGATTTAAATATCCCACGCTTCATTAGCATAATCTCGGCTGTGCGCTGTTTCGGAACCCAGCTGATTCGAAAGTGAAAGTGTGCTCCAGGCCGCGTTAGTTCGAATCAAATCCCTTGGTTCGAACTAACGTTACGCCTCAAAAAATGTGATGTGATATAATTGAACTAGTCTCACTATGAAATAATAATTCCTGCTTTCCGCGAGGAATAATGCTTATTTTGAAATAGTTATGTTGAAATAGCGGTAATGTGGCTGCTCCACTGCTGCTATTTAGAAATAATTGCTCCCCAGAGTCATTCAGAGTAATTACTCCATGGTGCTTCGTGGGGCTCTAAGTCGAGTCAATGTTTCCACATTAAGGGTTCCTGCCTCAGACTAATTTTGAAGCTTCCCTGTAGTGTGGACATGCTATTTTGAAACAATTTCAGGAGTTATTATTTCGAAATAAATTATTTCAAAATAATTTCCTAGTGTAGACATGTCAAGAGTGGCTTAGAGTAGATGATGGAGGAAAAGCGATACAGTACCATGTTGGCTGAGCACAGCATGAGGGCCATAAAAGTTAGCAAGAAGTAGTTTAGGTTGAACTCTTTCAGGACTCTTTCTTTTTCCTTTTGTGCATTTATATCTCTCCTTCACTTTGCTAGTGTCATTAGATTTGATGGTTTAAAACATTACTACTTAATTAAAGTTACAAGCATACCAGTTTTGCTGTTTTCTGTTGTATTTATTAATTTCAAACCCATTTCCTGGTTACCTAAAGTAAATGTTGCTACAAGGGGTTTTCCACGGCAAATAAACATCTAATTATCAGAGGACAGTTACTTGCTGAGTTTAACCACAAACATTTGATCATTTTGATAATCTTTGAATAGTTTGCTTTGGCAACTGCATAAGTGCCTGTATATCTCTAGCATGCTACAACACGCTTAAAAATATATTATTTTGTGACTATGGTTAAGAAAAAGATAAGAAATGTTAAAAACTGGAAATGTGACTGTCTCAGTTAATTTGCTCTTTCCTTGTTTAGTTGATCTTAATTTCATCTTTTGGGGTTCTTCACTATATTCTTATTTTTTCCCACTTCATCAGGGTCTTATTTAATTTAGCTTATTTCCCTATTAATTTATTCCAGATGTTCATTATTCTCTGTATAAAATAGTTCTGCCTATGCTCACAAATTACTTTTTAATCTGTAAATTGTATCCAAAAGCTTTTTAGGCCAACCCATACCACTGACAGGGTGCGTCTACACAGTGGCACTAGCTTGAAATTAGTTACTCAATTTGAGCCATGCAAATTTGTGTAGCTTATTTCAAGATAGTCTATTTCTACACCGCGCCAAATTTCAAAATAGACTGCTATTCCAACAATCCCTTAATCCTCGTGGAATGAGGTTTACCAGGATGTCGGAATAGCAAGCATGTTATTTCAATTGCATTTCAAAATAATGAGCGTGCTGTTAAGATGCAGAAAATGCTATTTTGGGATACTGGATGTATCCCGAAATAACACCACTGTCTAGATGTACCCACAGAGACTAATTGTTCGCTCTATGCTATCTTGGTTCCTTTTGTAATTATTTTTTAAATTCTGTATTAGGTGACTTCAAAATCTGAATTTGTCCACTGGGGTCCAGTTTTCTTAAACTATTTTCATGATCTAAGTTCAAGTAACCTTGTACCATCTTTGTCATTCTCCCCAGTACTTTCTCACTGGCAATAATATCCTTCGATGATGTAGTGCCCAGTACTGGACTCAGTATTAGACCGTCCTCTGAAATAAATAGCTTCTATATCAGCAGCAGCATTTCTGTTTTGAGTGTTCTAGAAATCATCTGTACATTTTCTTCAGTTGTATGTAACAGGGTGAGGGGTTAAAAAAAAACTAAGCTTCATTTTTTGTTTCCTTTTCTTTTTAATCAGTCAACATTTTGATTAATATGGTTCTTAATTTCAAATGTTAATAAAGCATGAAACTAGATTAACTATCTGGGCCTGATCCAAAGCTCAGTGAAAACAATGGAGAGACTCCTCCAATTAACCTAAAGAGACTTTGCATCAGAGTCTCTGTGCCTTTAGATTTGCAAACACTTTACACCACTATGTTGATGATGCTCTTTTCCTGAAAGCCTCTTCTTTATTTCTTTGCTTAAAACCACACTAAGCCTGAGTATATTCAATTTTATTTATAAAAATTAAAAAAATACATTTTACAATTTACTCAGATCAGAATCAATGTTCTTCTCACTCCTGTCAAGTTAACGATTTCTCTTTGTTTTACTTCTACATTGTCAAAACGTGTGTCAAGGTCCTGATCCTTTAGGAGTGTTGACAGGGCAATATACTCGCTCCACATCCAGTTGCTTGAGTGAAGGCACTCCGTAACACTGTGCAGGGACAGAGTCTCAGCCTTTTGGCTGAGTCCCTCTGGTGCTTACTCTGTGCTGGGTCACAGGAGGAAAAACAAATGAGGAGCAGGAAAATAAATGAAGAAAAGGAAAATATACAATCTATCACAGCTGGACCATTGGCTTCTCTTCCTTCAGTGGGGCACTGGATGGGCTACAGTCTGTAAGAATGTGCTGATTAACTAGTAGAGGAGCATTGGTACTACCCCTTTCATGTCAGGGGACTTGAGCCTTGCTTTAGGCAATGCAGCAGGCTGTCCCCTCCACCAGGCCCTTCCTTGGGAGCTGGACTGCCTGCAGCCAAGCTGGGCCTCCCTTGCTTGTACTCTCCTTCTGTTCTTAGCATGACTGGCAGGTGTGGTAGGCACACTTCAGCCCAGAGCACCTCTTCAATTCCTTTCTGTCTTGTGCAGAGTTTGTATGCCCTGTTACACTGTGTAAATCACAGATGCAGCAGAAACTGATAGCTTGGTAAAAAGTGTCATTTAGGCAAGTACAAATAAAACACTCCAATCACACTTAGTACACATGAGTAATCTGCATGTAACACAGATAATAAAAGAACTAACAACCACAACAATTACATGAAGTACTGTGGATTACACATAATCCCAAGCACATGGAAAAATTACTTGATACTTGATGTGTAAAAGGTAAGTATGAGAAGGCAGCGTCAGGGTAATATTAATATGAAACAAACATTAGAATTATGCTATTAAGAAGTCTCTATAATGTAGGCCCACTTTGGTCAAGATGCTAAGTGACCATGAGGCAATTATATGTAATGGTGCCCAGCACCGTGAAGAGCAAACTCATAACTTCTGAGGGCATTGTGTCTTATTTTTCCACGTAGTTTGATCACATGGTAGAGGAGAGCCGGTGTATAGTGTGTATTTAGTTTGTTTGAAAGCTGCAGTTTATGTAAAACTTCCAATTTATTTACTAATATTGAGCCCTGATCCTCACTAGGGAGTTATTTCAAAATAACCCTCCTTATTTCAAAATAATAAGTGGAGCATCCACATTACCAAGCCCATTATTTCGAAAGAACAGGCTGGTTATTTCAAAATCTGCACTCCTGCTTACTCCTGCTTTCCTTGGGGAAAAAGCTTATTTCAAAATAGTTATTTCGGTATTTATTATTTCAAATTTAGTTATTTCAAAATTATTTCCAAGTGTAGACATGCCCTGATGGACTACATTAACATTGGAGCAATTAAACATGAACAGCCTCCTTTAACTGAACTGAAACCTACTTAGGAAGGCTACAAATGTTTCGGAGGCAGCATGAATAAAAATAATTTCTCAAAAATACTTACAGCTGAGATTGGACATATTTCAGCCTGGCAGTTGCACAGTTGGATTCTGCGCTCACAGAACCTTTGCAACTCAGTTATGAGCAATGGGTCCTTGTTTGTTATAGTGGCATATTATGCTATTGTCCCTCAGGTTCTTTTTGTTATTCAACTTAAAAACTCCTATTTTCACATGTCTATAACCTATTAGTTAAAAAAAAAATTCCTCTAGACACAGAGTTGCTAGTGTCAGGGTCTCGGCACTTAAATAAAATTTACTTTTATCTCTTAATCTACATTCTCTCCCCCCGCCCAGATAACTGTCTAGTTCAATACTTTTTATCACTACAATCAATAGAATGTAACCGTGATTGGATTCTGTGACTGCACCTTCCAGTTTTTAGATATTCTCTTTGCATGCACAGTCCAGTGGCCATTTTGTTCCCTGAATTCAGTGAAGACTGTCAATGAGACTAGTTCAATTATGATATCACTTTTTCATGGGTGGAAGGTGAAACTTTCCCTTGAGGAGGCTAGCCCCCCTGCCTCAACTCTTCCAGCAAAGACCATAACCCCTTTTGCCGTTCACAGTTCCCATACCCCTCCAGTGGTCCCAGCAGGGACAGGGCTATCTGAAACCACGTTTGTATGTACCTGCCCACTGAAGAAGGGCTGGAGGAGGGGGAGGGCACAGAGACGAGTTGCCCCAGAGTCCAGCATTTCAAAAGGGCCTGGCTCCCCCACACACCTTGCCCAGAGACGGGCAAAAATCTGTTGTCTCCCCTGCATATGTAGGTAAAGGCGCAGAATGTTGAATCCATACACATCTATGCCATTGTCTAACATAAAAAAAAATACATGAAAGATTAAATGTTGAGATTGGACAAAGCCACAAAGTTTAGACTTTCTTCATATACGGGATTTAGATTTTGCTTGTAGAAATGAGTATGGACTGCTAAATTTGAGATTTGCAGCTACATTAGGCATATAGTTCCATCTCTAATATAAATGACATTTGCCAAGCTGTAGCCAGACAGGAACTCCCCCTTGCAACATCAATCTTGCTTGCCCCTCTGAGGTGCCTGGAGCATACAGGGCATAGAAAGCAATAAAATCAGCATAGTCTTTGATGCCTTGACAGAAGGCCCGGATATGCTGGCTGCTGTGACCCTGGATGGCTGTAAACAGAGATACTCCAATTGCTGACCTCGAGCCTGCGAGAACTGCCTTGGCTGGCACTTATATTGATACGAACACACAGCCGTCCTCGCGGGGGAGGGAGGAAGGAATCGCCTGCTGAGCAAAGAATGTCCAGTACTCCCAATTTAGTTATCTCTCTTACAAGTGTAAATTAAGTTCACAACTCCCTTGTAAGAGCTGGCATCACAAAGATGAACCAGCACCATTTGGCGCCATAGATAAGGAAGAGAATACGTGACCCCACGGGTATAAAGATGGGTCCAGCAGCTCACTCACTTTGAGTGTCAGTCTACCATCTGCCTGCTGGTCGGGTTAGGTAATTGCCTCCCGAGGTTCCATGGGGACGCCCACCTCGTATTCATCTTTCCGAGGAATTGAGAGACCGATCCTGGCCTGACACGCTGGAATCGAGAGACACAGAAGGGAGTAAAAATTGTACCCGTATGTGTCCTTTTGTTTTAGTGCATGCATAGAATAGAGCTCTTTAAAGATTAAGCTGTCACTTGGTACCATTATTTTCTATCTCCTTTTTCCTCTGTAACCATTTTAAGATCTGAATTTGCTAGCAGTTAAGAAAGTAGAACAATAGCCATTGTAACCACATGCTTTTTTTATAAGCCCCTTTAATAAACCTGTAACTGTTTAAGCTTTAACCTGACTCCTCCTGTTGCTGTAACAGAATCAAACAGAATTAAAAGAACTCCAGCCGGTCAAAGGGGTAGACACAGTAAGAGCTGGGCATTTGGATCGTGTCACCTCCATGAGACAGATCCTTTGGGGCATCCGTCGGCCTTCCCTAGGCCACCCGCTGCGAAGGGACCCCGGTCCTAGCAGCTAAAGACACGGATGTAAAAGGTCTCCCTGCAAACCCTGGGGGCACCCGTCAGCCTCCAATAGGCTGCCCGCTGCGAAGGGACCCCGGTCCTAGCAGTTGAAGACTCGGGTGTATAACAGACACAGACCACACGCACTACCCCGGCCATCGGCTGACACAAGCAAATAACTTTTTCCCGCAATAAAGTGATGTTTACATGAATAGCTCATTGAAGTGCATACAATGCTATCTAAAGCAAGGGCTGAAGAATTAGGCTGTGACCCTAAAAATCAACTGGCAAAGGGTTCACTGTTCTTTAACAGCAATTCTTACCAGGCCTGACAAATGTATTACATCTATCGTGCTGCTTTCATAGTATTTATGTGAAAAGCACAATGGAAGGTGTCTAATAAAAATTTTGATCTTCATAATCATTGCGGTCTGTATGTGCCAATGATATTTAAGAAGCTGTCTGTGCATATATGTACTAAATATATTATTTAAATTCTAAATGAAGGCAGGGTGACAAGCATGTTTTGAGGCAAGACAGCTGATTCATCTCACTCTATCTCAGCTGTGTCACATAAGCATTATAAGCTAACACAACTGAAGCCAAATCTGCACAAGGAGTAAACGAGAGTCTGTGAAGACAAGTTGGAGCCAGCATTCCAGGAAATGAATCAAAGAGGTCATCTTGACTCTGGGGACAAAAACAATGGACTTTGGGGTAAAAGACAGAGACAAAAAGGGATAGTTTTTATCCTTTGTTGAGGAATCAAAAGACAGCACTTTTTTCATTCAAGAAAGCTGGATCCTAGCCATGTTGGGAGACTGCTTTGGGTGAGACAGACAATGAATTTAGCTAGTTGAAGTTAAGTTCAGACTCTAAGGCAGGGGTGGGCAAACTACAGACTGCAGTCTGCATCTGTCCTGTCACCCATCCTAATCCAGCCCTGGAGCTCCCACTGGGGAGTGGGGTCTGTGGCTTGCCCTGCTCTCCATGGCTCTCAGAAGCAGCAGCATGTCCCTCTCTGACTCCTACTCACAGGGGCAGCCAGAGTTCTCCATGCACTGTTTCTGCCCCAAGCAGTGTCCCTGCAGCTCCCATTGGCTGGAAAGTACAGTCAATGGGAGCCTCAGGGGTGACACCTGTGGATGGGATGGGGGGCAGCCACTGCTTCCGGAAGCTGCTTGAGAAGGTAAGCGCAGCCCAGAGCCTGTATCCCTGAGGTCTCCTCCCCTCATCCCTGCACCCCAGCCTCTTGCCCCAGGCTTGATTCTCCTCCCACTCTCCAAACTGCTTAGTTCCAGCCCAGAGCACCCCTTGAACCCAAACTCCTCACCCCATCCTCTCTCCAGAGCCTGCACCCCCAGCCAGAGTGCACGCATGCACACACACCCATCAAATTCTAACTTGCTCTCCCAACCCAGAATCCCCTCCCCTCCTCCAAAGCCCTCGGTCCCCAGCCCAGAGCACTCTCCTTCACTCTCCTGCAGCGCACACCCTTCATTTAAACATTAAACTGCACCCTACATTCCTCATTTCTTGTCCCACCCCAGAGCCTGCACCCTCAGCCAGAGCCCTGACTCCCTCCTACTCCCCAACCCCAATTTTGTGAGCCTCCATACAATTTCCATACCCAGATGTGGCCCTTTGGCTATAAAGTTGGCCCACCCCTGTTCTAACGGTATGTCTGCACAGCAAAGAAATACCTGCAACTGACCCATGCCAGGCCACTCAGCTTGTGGGCCTCAGGGTCCAGGGCTATTCATTGCTCTGCAGATTTCCAGGTTCGATACTAGAATGGGGGGACACTTTCAAGTGAACTTGAGGCCTGGGGTACATGTATTGCTAGGCAATGAGAGGGCTAGCAGGAGGCATGAGGTAGTTGTAGGTGGCTAGCAGATTGGTGGTGTCAGGGAGCTGATTCCCATTATAGCACCAGCAAGTCTCTCTCACTTAGGCAGGGGAAGAGGGGGAATGAAAGGACCCACAGTCCTGAGTACTCAGGGGCTACATCTACATTGCGCATTCTTGCGCAAGAAGATATGCAAATGAGGTGTGGCGATGAATATCTGCATACCTAATGAGCCACCATTTTTGCACAAGAGGCTTTTGTGCAAGAAGGAGCAGTCTATACTGCTCCTTCTTGCGCAAAACCCCCCTCTTGCACAAGAGCTATTCTGCTGCTTATTTTCAGGCAGAACAGCTCTTGCACAAGAGGGGGTTTCTGAGCAAGAAGGAGCAGTCTTGTGCAAAAGCTGCTTGTGCAAAATGGCAGCTCATTTGCATATCTTCTTGCACAAGAATGTGCAATGTAGACGTAGCCAGGGGTTATGTCTACACCAGTGGGCACCAAGCAATTGATGGGGATCTACTGGTAGATCTTGGAGCCTCTGACAGGTGATCCTGACTGGTTTGGCCAAGAGGCTATCAGGTGCAGGCACTTCAACTGCCCCTCCCACAACTGCTGCACATCTCCTGCCCTTTGTCTTGGAGCTGCCTTGCCCTATCCCTGGGAGCCTCCTGCTTGCTGAGGGCAGGGGAGGGAGAAGAGGAGCACTGATGTCAAGGTGCCCCCTCTCCCACCCTGTATCCTATCTCCACAGAGAGGGGGAACAACAGAGCTTGGGATGGAGGGAGTTTGCTGGCTGCTTTTGGGAATGGTGCAGGGTCAGGGCAACGGTGAGCCTGCTGAAGCCCCACTGCACCACCACCCAGGAGCAGCCCGAGGTAAGCAGTGCCCAGTTGGAGCCCACATCCTGAAACCCTACCCCAGTCATGAACCTCCCCCTGCACCCCAAGCCTCTGCCCCAGTCATGAACCCCACCCCTGCATCTAAACACCCTCCCAGAGCCTGCACCTAGAATCCCCTCTGACACCCCAACTGCCTGCCCCAAGCTCAGCTCAGAGCCCCTCTCACACTCCAAATCCTGTAATTCAAGGCCAGAGCCTGCACCCCAACTCTCTGCCCCAACCTGGTGAAAGTGAGGGAGGAGGAAGGAGTGATCAGGTGTGAGGCCTCAGAAAAGGGGCATAAAGGAGGCGGGGCAAGGGTATTTGGGTGTGAGGTAGATCTTGGGTTACACTTAAATTCAAAAAGCGATCTCGTGCTTAAAAATGTTGGAGACCACTGGTCTACACTTACATCCACACTGCTGTTGCATTCTTTCAACAGAAAGTTGAAAGAATGGAGGGGTTTGTCCGACAGCGATAAACCTCTTTCTACGAGGAAGAAGCCTTTTTCCGAAAAAGCTTTTTCAGAAAAAGGCATGTGTGGATGCAGAAGAGAGTGTTTTTTCGAAAGAAGAGGCCTCCAGGAAAAAGCACAGGTGCCCCGGTGGCCACTGTCCACAGTAATTACAATTGAAATGCAAGATAGCGACCAAGCAATGTGGACTCTATCTTTCGAAAAAGCAGATCGCATTTTCATTGCACTTTTGCTGTGTAGACGCTCTCTTTCAAAAAAGGTTTTTCTGGAAGATCTCTTTCAGAAAAGCTTCTTCAGTAAAAAGCTTGCAGTCTAGACATAGCCTCAGAGACCATTCCTTAGGCCAATGATTTTACATGGACAAAACTCTCTTTGACACCAAAACTCCCATTGACTCCAGGTGCTCAGATAGCATAGTGAGGGGTGCAGTATAGCAGTCCACAGAACAGAATAGAACCAATGGGAGTACCAACTTAATAGGGACTTTAGAATTTGACCCACTTCAAGGCATTTTAAGCATATATTTGCAACAAGTACTAAATCATAAAATCATAGAATCATAGAATACCAGGACTGGAAGGGACCTCGAGAGGTCATCGAGTCCAGTCCCCTGCCCTCATGGCAGGACCAAATACTGTCTAGACCATCCCTGATAGACATTTATCTAACCTACTCTTAAATATCTCCAGAGATGGAGATTCCACAACCTCCCTGGGCAATTTATTCCAGTGTTTGACTACCCTGACAGTTAGGAACTTTTTCCTAATGTCCAACCTAAACCTCCCTTGCAGTTTAAGCCCATTACTTCTTGTTCTATCCTCAGAGGCCAAGATGAACAAGTTTTCTCCCTCCTCCTTATGACACCCTTTTAGATACCTGAAAACTGCTATCATGTCCCCCCTCTATCTTCTCTTTTCCAAACTAAACAAGCCCAATTCTTTCAGCCTTCCTTCATAGGTCACGTTCTCTAGACCTTTAATCGTTCTTGTTGCTCTTCTCTGGATGCTCTCCAATTTCTCCACATTTTTCTTGAAATGCGGTGCCCAGAACTGGACACAATACTCCAACTGAGGCCTAACCAGCACAGAGTAGAGCGGAAGAATGACTTCTCGTGTCTTGCTCACAACACACCTGTTAATGCATCCCAGAATCATGTTTGCTTTTTTTGCAACAGCATCACACTGTTGACTCATATTCAACTTGTGGTCCACTATAACCCCTAGATCCCTTTCTGCCATACTCCTTCCTAGACAGTCGCTTCCCTTTCTGTATGTGTGAAACTGATTGTTCCTTCCTAAGTGGAGCACTTTGCATTTGTCTTTATTAAACTTCATCCTGTTTACCTCAGACCATTTCTCCAATTTGTCCAGATCATTTTGAATTATGACCCTATCCTCCAAAGCAGTTGCAACCCCTCCCAGCTTGGTATCATCTGCAAACTTAATAAGCGTACTTTCTATTCCAATATCTAAATCGTTGATGAAGATATTGAACAGAGCCAGTCCCAAAACAGACCCCTGCGGAACCCCACTTGTTATACCTTTCCAGCAGGATTGAGAACCATTAATAACTACTCTCTGAGTACACTTAGAATTTATACACTCATAAAAATAAACAATCAGATGTTTGTACTTCAAAAATCTCTAATTATTAAGTTCCAACATCAGCTTTAATTCTGGTCCCTTACTCCTTGTTTACTTACAAACTACAAACTACAGAACTACAAACTGACCACACATCTTATTTGAAACCAGAAATATACAATCAAGCAGTCACAGAGACAAAAAAAAACAGACAAAAAACAAATATAGTACAGTACTGTGTTAAACCTAAACTACTATTAAAAAAGGAAAGCAGCATTTCTTGTGCACAGTAAAGTTTCAAAGCTGTATTTATTCAATGTTCAGTTGTAAATTTTTGTAAGAACAGCTAAAATGTTTTGTTCAGTTATGGACATTTTAGAGCTATTAATAACCTCCATTCCCAAGTTGTGGTTGTATTGTCCACGAAAAGTTGTGGTCTTCAGCCCATTTTGTGGGGATAGGAAATCATCTAGTCTCTCGAGTGGGACTATTTTCTAACACCAGGTACGTCTACATTAGCCCCCTAGATCGATCTAGGGAGGCTAATGAGGGCGACCAGAATTGCAAATCAAGCCCGGGATTTAAATATCCCGCGCTTGATTTGCATGTTCCCAGCTGGTCACCATTTTAGAAATTGACTAGCCCGAAGTAACTGCCCGCATCTACACGCGGCAGTGAAACGGGATTCCGATTTAAAGCCCCTAATTCGAATTAGCTGGTATTCCTCCTGCAATGAGGTTTACCAGCTAATTCGAATTAGGGGCTTTAAATCGGAATCCCGTTTCACTGCCGCGTGTAGACGCGGGTAGTTACTTTCGGGCTAGTCAATTTCTAAAATGGCGACCGGCCGGGAACATGCAAATCAAGCGCGGGATATTTAAATCCCAGGCTTGATTTGCAATTCCGGTCGCCCTCATTAGCCTCCCTAGATCGATCTAGGGGGCTAGTGTAGACGTACCCACCATTAGTTTACTCACTGAATAGTACTTAAGTGTTCAAGTTAGTTCCAAGGTGAAGTTAAGACATGAGAAAGGATGTCAGAATCAGTAGCTTCAAATTTACAGCATGTAGAGCAGCAATGGGGAACCTCTGGCCTGCAGGACACACACGGTTCACCAAGGTTAGCTGCTGACCCTATGGTTTCTTTACCTGAGCATCCACAGGCAAGGAACCCCACAACTCCCAGTAGCCACAGTTCACCATTTCTAGCCAATGGGAGCTGCAAGAAGTAATGGCCCAGCCAAGGCCACTTCCCACAGCTCCTGTTAGCTGGGAATGGTGAACTGTGGTCACTGGGAGTTACAAGCAGCCATGCTTGTGGACTCCCAAGTAAACAAAGCATCTGGCAGTCCAACAACAGCTAACCCTAGTGATCCACGTGCAGCTGGTGCATTGAAGGTTCCCCCTTCCCTGGTGTAGAGGTTTTCTGGGGTTAGTGGAGGCCTGAGGCCTGTAGTGGAATGTTGGCTTAATAGACAGGGGGTGATAGTAAAAATAAGAAAGCTAAGTTAAGGCTGGCATTGGAGTAAGCGGGAGCAGTCAGGAGCACAGCCTCCCTTCCTCTACCGCCATGCACCATCCTACCTCAGCCAATGTGGTGAGAGCTCCTGCTTCTGTTTCAATATGCTTTACCCATGCATTGGAAGCTGAGCATTTCCAGATTCTGGGGACATTTCAATTTCTTTAATTCTACTGACTTTCACATACTTGCATGTTCACTGTTACCTCAAATTCTCGATGTTTAAATATTTGTTTTGTTTTCAGATAACTATACGCTTCTATGCAAGGTATTTTGAAGCTATTTACATTGCAGCCCATACTCCTCACATGAGGTTTTTTTTTTTTTTTTTTGACCAGGAACTTTGTGTAGATTATGCATACTGTACACACATCAAGCACAATACCTGTACTAACAAGTAAATGTACTGATCACATAAAAAATTTTAAATAGTAAATTAAGTTGCAGACAATGGATTCTGCTCTTGGAAATGAATCACTGTTTTTATTTACTATACTTAGAGAAAGAGAAATGCCTTTGGTGGGAGAAAAAAAAATCAATATTTCATTACTTGAAGACCTTGCTGTGATGAGAATATTTGCTGGCTCTTGACACCTCATTAAAGCTTATTTAACAACTGTAAAATCCATTTGCTTGCCCTGTGCTTATATGGAGACAACCTGAAAAGAAAAGTGTTGGTATCCAGAAAGCCAGTGATTTAACCTTTGCCTTCTAAGCATATATAAAGGAGCAATAAGTAAATATAAAAGTGGGAAATAAAATTGATATTAAAACAGCTACGCATCAATCTGTCATACCCTTAATGCACATTTAGTAGTACTTTACTCCATAAATAGTCCCATTCGCTTCAGCAGGATTGCTAATGGAATAAGATAGTTCTGTGCAATTAGGGCTGATAAAAATATTTCCATAAAACTTACTTTTTGGTGTAAAAATTGTGTTTTTTAATAAACTTTCATGGAAAATTTTTGTTTTCATCCTAATTTAAAAAAAAATTCTTAAAATCAGAAAAATAGATGCGTTTTTTAATAAAACGTTGTGTTTTTAATTTGTTTTATTAATTTTCCAGGCAGCTATAAATTTAATTAAATATATTTAATAATTACATGTTGTGTGAGAAAACCATTATAACAGTGGGTCAAAATAAATGTATGCCAGAAATCAAAGGAAAAGTAACAAGATAAAAATGCCACCATGACTAAACAGGGATTAGAAGCAGAAAAGGATCCTTTAAAACTTGGAATTCAAATCCTACTAAGAAAAATAGGAAGGAACATAAGCTCTGGCAAATCATGTGTAAAATTATAATGAGGCAGTCCAGAACAGAATTTGAAGAGCAACTAGCAAAACCCCCCAAAATTAACTGTGTTTTTTTAAATGTTCATCAGAAGCAAGAACCCTGTAAAGTAATTAGGGGCTACTGGGCAAACAAGATGCTAAAGGAGCACTCAAGGAAGACAAGGCTGCCATGGAGAAACTAAATAAACTATTTGCCATGGTCTTCACTGCAGAGGATGTGAGGGAGATTGCCACATGAAAGCCATTATTTCTAGATGACTGAAGTGAGGAACTTTCTCAGATTTCAGTAGATGTTTGATACATTAAATGGTGCACATAAAAAATTTATTCCACACATGGATGGAAAAGATTAGAAGGAACATTGGCCAAGATGATCCAGGGTGTAACCCCATACTCCAGTTATGGCTGGTAATAACATTCCTGAGGGCAATCTTGTTTGGTAGGTAATGACTCTCATTCTGCTTTAGGAATGTATTATTGACACTAAATTATTTCTTTATAGAGGCTTTGATTTTCAGATATAGTATGTACTCACTTTTACCAGCACTGTTTCAAAAAGAATGTAATATCTCACCTAATGAGATAAGAAAATCAGAATGAGTTTAATGAGTTTAAAGAAGTTTAATGCTTAGGAATCTTTTATGAAAGGAGTGAAAAGAAATATAGAAAATGTGTAATAAAGGCCCCAGACAATATTCATGTCATTTAAAGCAAAAACTGGAATTATACTGATTCCTCTTTGAATACCCTTTTATAAGTTCAAAACTGTACAACTTGTTAGTGATTCTGTAGTACATTGGTAGTTCTCCTTGAACTGAAAGATAGCACTGGGGAGAACCGGGCAGACAAGCATGCTACAGTTCAGCCAGTTGGCAACTCTCTCAATATATGATCTTTGAATGTAACAGAGATATTTCATTTTGATTTAAAACAGTGAGTTTACATAATCTGTCAAAATTAATAAAAATCGGAATTTATCAATTTTAACACTGATGGGTATTTTACATTAAGTGCAAGGAAGTAGAATATTCAAGTCAGAATAATTCATAATACCCTGAATAAAGACTGTAAGCTTGTTACTTATTTATGGCTCTGTACAAAAATGAGGGCTTGGGGTTTGGTTTTGGGGTTTTTTTTTCTTTTTTGTTGTTGTTGTTGCTTTTGTTTTTGTAAGTGCCATTTTAGGCACAGGGTGTGCCTGGTTCCTATATGGGTATGCAAGGCAAGTAGAAAGCTGCACATATGCTGTAGTCAGACACTGGAGCCAACTAGGTCTCCGTGGTGTTCCCAAGGTGTACCAGTGGATGTTCTCCATATGGCAGCTCTGGGAGATACTGTGCTAACACCCATAACAGTAGGTAGCATGTGAGTTGGGACAGGGATTTGCTGTCATGACCACATGGGAGTCCTTTTTCATGACAAATTAGCCCACATTATTCTGATTAGTGTCAGTAATCTGGGAGAAATTCCTTTGTTTTCAGTGAAGCTGCTCCAGATTTGGGCCATGTAAATTAGAAGGGAAATTTGACACACAAACTATAACCAGAGTATATACATTCAGCAGCAATCAGAGTAATTAGTGCATACTGAGAAGTGTAATCTAAACCCAAGATTCTAAATGCAAAAGGTCATCCGTGGGGTTTTGTTATGATATCACACTGGACTAATACTAACAATGGGCTGTATTCATGGATTACTGCAGGCCGCTACAGAGGAAGGGTATGCTAAGCCAGATCCTTGCTGAGTTATTAGCCCATGGGCCCACTGGTCTCCTATTATTCAGATGGAAAATATGAAAGAGGCTCAACATCTCAGAGCCATGTTCCAAACCCACTGATGAAGTGGAGCCAGCTAGAGAGCTCTAGAAAACAGTCTGCTACAGCACCACATGCAGCTGGGTGAGGAGTCAAGACTGCGGCAATTTTGTAAAGGTTTATGGGACACACAGAGCTGTGAGTCTTTCAATATGTTGCAATAAGAAATGGCTGTAACTACCCAGTAAACAATTATTTACTGTTTGTCCCCATTGTATGTGAGATGGGCTTTCATGTTGTATCTTCCAAACTAAGGATTTTATTTGCCAAAAACTATCAAGAATTTGTAAACCTTGATTTTTCCTGGGCCCAGACCCTACAATTGACTCTTCACAGATAGACCCCAATGCCTGAGTGGAGTCCATGCAGATCTACTTGCAGTAAGTCTGTATGCATGTGGCATAATGGTGATGAAGACATAAGATTCTGATATACTGGGGTACCAGACTATTGAGAAGCTGTGTTACTGTCTGCCCTTCCAACATGGGTTCCTCATCATGCATTAGTGTTGTAATTCCCAATGTGGGCCCCTCAACCAGCATTCAGCATCACTTCCCAAGCTGCAGCCTGCCAGCAACCTCCAGTCATACTCTGGCTTCTAGTTTTTGTTACCATTTTCAGGATGATCCCAATATACTCCCAGTCCCAGCTTTTCCTCCAAAATCTTGTATTCTGCATTCACCCATCTCCTGGACAGCCCAGTTATTATAAGTCTATTGCCTCTATAAGTACAACAGTTTGTAGCCTTACTAGGAGATACCAAACCATTCAGTTTAAACTCAACACTGGATACGTTTTTAATAATAGTAAATCTGGTTTATTTAACTTCCAAAATAGGTTTTAAGTGAGTACAAGTATTAGGTATTCAAATGTGAAATGTTACAAGATAAAGATAAAATACTTTCTAGTAGCTAAACCTTAATAAGTTAGGGTATGTCTACACTACCACCCTAGTTCGAACTAGGGTGGTTAATGTAGGCATTCGAAGTTGCAAATGAAGCCCGGGATTTAAATATCCTGGGCTTCATTTGCATCTTGCCGGGCGAGCGCCATTTTTAAATCCCCTTAGGTCAAACTCCGTGCCCGCGGCTACACGCGGCACGGAGTAGGTAGTTCGAATTAGGATCTCTAATTCGAACTACCATTACTCCTCATGGAACGAGGTGTACCGGTAGTTCGAATTAGAGATCCTAATTCGAACTACCTACTCCGTGCTGCGTGTAGCCGCGGGCACGGAGTTCGACCTAAGGGGATTTAAAAATGGCGCCCGCCCGGCAAGATGCAAATGAAGCCCGGGATATTTAAATCCCAGGCTTCATTTGCAACTTCGAATGCCTACATTAACCACCCTAGTTCGAACTAGGGTGGTAGTGTAGACATACCCTTAGATTTGGTCCAAGGTAAAATCCTTACCACATGTTCCCGGCAATAGGGCAGACCAAATTCTCAGGCAAGAACCTCAACCAGAGAGTTCTTTGTTTTCTCAGGAGCAAGGTTGACAGAGAGAGAAAACAATTGGGGTGGTTTTGTCCCTCCCTTTCATAGTTCAATCAGGGTAGTTAAGCACTGAAAAGAAAAAAAAAAAAACCTGTGGAGCTTGTGGAACCTCTGTCAGAGGAGATTTTAAAGAAAAGGTTAGACAAATTCCTGCCGAATTTGTACTTTGTACAGGGAACCACACTGGAAGATGAACTATTGATGTCCCTTTCTGTCCTTCATTTCTATGATTCTTAGTCTAATTTCTAACATCAGTACCTAGGAAGGGTGTTAATACATACACAGTTAGGCCAGCTGTAAATTTATGCCACAGGCAAAATGAAATCTTTCTGTACAAAATGGCCTTTCAGCTAGAAAAAGCTAGCAGGGAAATTGTGATAGCTATAGTTTTAAACAGCATTTTTGATCACATCTAAAAATAACATTTACATAACCCTCTTCGCCTGAGTCTCCACAAGTGACTGAACTTCCTTGCTCAGCTACATTAAAATTTGCAAACACAATGGAATTTTAGCAGATTTTATTTCCTTAAAAAATGTATGTGAAATGCAACTTTAGATACAACAGTAAGGAGACATTTATTTTCTCCTCTGGCCTAAATAAAATGTATGGTATACAAACTATTCACTGACAATCTATGAATACAGTGTACACTTTTTAATTTCCTTTGATAACCAAATAATATTACCTCAGTATTTGTGTTATATGCTGTGGTTCTTTATGCTCTCAGCAAATACCTGGAGTAATTTACTCATCTGCGTTAATATCAGGAAGTGTTAAAGGGCAACCAGGGTGATAACAAAACATGTCAGGTATTATCTGTTTTATTTCTCCTTTAGCTACATTAGGCATCTCTCTGCAAAAGTATGCAAATGCCCCCCAGCCCTCTAATTTCCATATCTAAACTGACACTCAGGTAGTTATGTAGTTAAACCACTGAAATACACAAACCCTCAATGCATGAACAAGTGTGAGTGTTTCTGGAATGTGCATGCATATTTTGGCAGATACAATTATCTTGCCAGGTGGTAGAAATTTGGTCCCAAGTGGTGTGCACAGGGTACTTATGCTATTGCAGGAAAGTGTTAATTGCATGGTATGAGGCATTTCTTTGATGAATGAAAACTAATGACCACTGCTTTACTGTTTCATACAAGAAAGGAAATGAAAATGAACCAAATCATAAGTTAATAATAATCCTACCATGGAGCATACAAAATGTACTGGCAGACAGTTTGCCTTTAAGTAGTTCTGGAGTAAAAATCTACCAGATGTGAAAGGTTTGGTATTCAATGCAATACAGGAACAGCCACACAAATACATTATGGAAAGAGTTCTCAGTGCTCAGAAATGTATCCCAGGCCCCAACCCTTTATTGGATGCATTTGTTTCCCCTCCATACACCAGCTCTGCTTCACAAGCTGGCATGTGTGTAGGCATGCTGGAGGGAAAGGTGAGAGCCTGTCTCCTTCCCATTCCACATAGAGCTACATGCCTCTGGGAGTGCTCAAGAGAGCCGTCCCAGCATTCCTTTCTCCATTTCTGACAAGCGCTTGCATGAGGCACACAGGATAAAGAGGCTCTTGCAGCCATCCTCTGCGTCCACAGAAAAAGGATGAGTGAGGAGGTGTTCATCCTACACTGGGCCCGAGGGGATTTAGGGGCCAATTAACTGCCTAGACTGCACTTGGCAGAAAAGGCAGGAAGCGAGGAGGGCTAATTAAAAGGTGAAGTTCCCCTGGAGAGGAATGGGCAAGGCTTGTACGAAGCCAGGTAGCTGAGGGCAGAAAAGGACTATAGTCACTCTCTCTGAGGCTAGGGAGAGAAGGGAAGTTCATACCTGGTGCAGTAAGAGCCTGATGGTGACTGTGTAAGAAGCAGTACGGTGGAGGACAGTTCAGACGTCAACTGTTAGCTGTAGGGTTTGTGGGCTGGAACCTTGTGGACTTGCTCGGCCAATCTGACATCTCTTGCTGCAAGGGCTGATGTGGTCTCTCTCGTGCATGACTTGAGTACCACAGAGCCACTAGCACCACAGGCCCTGGAGCAAGGTATGAGGGCGGGTGGCTCTGCTCCCCTGGAAAAGGGGGGGCTGAGGGTGGAGGGGTGGGTCCAAGGGCACTCCCTACCCCAGCTCTCACAGCAGCATGGAACAGCAAAGTGGTGCTCTGGTGGCAATTAAAAAGGGCCCCAGCGGTGACAGCAACCAGAAGCTACCGGCCCCTTTGAAACTTCAGGCCCTGGAGCAGCTGCCCTCTTTGCCCCCTGGAGAAGAGGGTGGGCTAGGGTTCCCCTGCCAGCCACTGGGGAAGTGGCACCATAGGGGGGGGGCAGAGATTTGGAAGAGTGCCTGAGGTGACTGGTACAGAGACACTTTGGTACGCATTGCCCTGGAATGGGAAAACTACAGTGAGCTGGCCAGAGGGCAAAGCCACACAGAGGGAGTACTCAAGTCATGCGTGAGAGAGACCACATCAGCCCCTGCAGCAAGAGATGTCAGACTGGCTGAGCAAGTCCTCATCACAGCACTCCATGTCAGAATGGGACTACAGATTGGGCCTAACCAGGTCCAGTCTCTGCCCACTTATATGAAGAAGGAGGAAATAATAGGCAGGCACCTGCAGAGGAGATCAGGAAAGGAAGCAAGCTGGCCTTATTTCTTCTTCTACCACTTGTACCTGTGGTCACATAGAAATTCTGTACCAGGAAGATAACTCCAAGCCCCAATTCTGTGACTCACTTCCCATTAGCACTTTAAAGATTTTTTTACCACCTTCCTTAAAAGTAAATTTCATACAACTGTAAATTTCAGCATATGAGCCAGGAGGATGTTACAACACACCAGTCTGAAATTTAAGACCTTCACTTCTGAAACTGCTCTGAAAGAAAACACTTTATTAGGAATCAATGTTGTAAATTCTTTATCTAGACTACATAACCCATCTAGCCACTATATTATTCCACATTGCAAATATTCCTGCTATAATGTACTTGACTGGTCATCATTCACTGCAGGATCAAATTCAGAATGGGCTCTCTTTAGATCCAGTAAAGTGAGAAGCAACCTTCACTGTGACACTACTATGCATTTTGACTGTGTAAGTATCACAAAACCAACCCCCCTTTTTTCATAGCCATCCATACCCTTTCTGTAACAGATTTCACAGAGCTTGTGTCCTTCTGCATCTCATTCTGGCTTCCTCCATTCAACTAGCACTTATTATTCATTTGTATTGTTATGTCACCTAGGAGTTCCAGTCAAAGATGGGACTTCATTGTACTAGGAAGTGTGCAAGCATACCACAAAAATATGGTCTGTGTCCCAAAGCTCTTATATTCCCAATTATATACTTACCTTCTCTTTGCCTTTCTATAGCCTGATAACTATGTTATAGCCGCCTTCCCCCTGAAGATCTTGTATTTTTTCTGCCTAGCCATCTTATTTGAAATCTATTTCTTCTTCTGCCAATATGTGCTGACTTCTCTTTCCTTGTGTGAGTATTTCTATTTTTTAAATTCTTTAAAGTATTTGAGTTAATGTTTTTGTGACATGCGCTATACAAAATATATTTGCAAATATACTGAATGAACTTTCAGCACACTTCTAGCTTAGAGTTATAACACAGCTTTCCAGAGGATTAAAAATGTATCAGAAATTATAACACTATAAGGAACTTGCTATGATATAAGGACAGTTAACTGAGCTACAGTGAGACTAATACAGTCAATAGTTTGTAAGTTTAAAAACAAGGGCATATTATTTATTCTAAATATAATACTGTGGGTTTAGTATAAAAAGGCTTCCATACAAGTAATTTGCTGAGCATTATTAGTCAGTGTCCGTGTCAGGAGTCAGACAGCTGCATTTGGAATTAACTGCCAGCTGTATAATGAGTTACCAGAAAGCTCAGCTGACATAGGGATAGAACACCCCATCCTTGATTATACTGATTAGTGTAAAAAAAAAGCAAATCCTCATGAGTATAGGAGAGCATCCCTAGTAATAAGTTAGTCAAATTATATCTAATGAGTTATTATAATACACAGGCATGATGTGCTTACTAACGTATCCTGTGATACTAACACACTGGATCCCAAGAATAAAATCTGTTGTGGTGATGACAGGCCCAGCAATGGGCAGCATCGCAGATTTATAAAAAAGAGAGAGATGTGCAATATGTTAGATGTACAAACTTCTTGTCCCCTTGCATGAGAATCATAACATATTCCTTGATACAGACTCCATCACTTACCAGCAAAAGTTCAAAGCAATTTCAAGATACCAATGAGGCAAGCTCCTCGGAAATAGAAGTTGGGCTTCCCTGATCCAGCTCCCCCAGGACCCAATCGGTCCTGGACAAGGGAGTTTTCCAGACCAGGGCAGGTTGGGGTGGGGGAACAGCCTTTCCCTGGGCTCCTCTCCCCAGCTACCTGTCACTGTTGCCCCAGCCCCCTGACTATGGCAGCCCTATGGGCTCTGCAGCCTCATGAGCTCCAACGGCCCTGGCAACCCCACCAACTGCAAGCTCTGCAGTCCTCCTCCTTCCTGGCCCCACTGACTGTGGGCTTGGTGGTCCCTTTCAACCTGCAGGCTCCGGCAACCCTCCCATCTTCCCAGCCTGGCTGGCTGCGGGCTCTGGTGCCCTGTGGGCTCTGCTGCCCCACTAGCCCTATCAGCTGGCTCTGCTCCCAATTGCTGGCAACCTTTGTGCTGGGGCTCGCTAGTTTTACACTAGAGATTTAACCTGTACTATTTTTGCCAGTATCACTAAACAGAAATGAGGCATTGCAAGAAAGTCATTTACTTTGCTTACACTGACATAAGTAGGCCCCCACATTTGCAAATATTTTGTAGCTTTTTTTTTTTAAAAGCAAATGCAATTTTTAGAACATGTCCTCTCTGTGGCTTGCCTCTTCATAAAGAGTACAGGTATTGTTTTCTCAGTGAATGTTTGGGGGCAAGACATTTTGCTTCATCTTTTTCAACATATGTTGCTGTTTGTATGCCTGTCTCTCAGAGCAGCCCAGATGTTAAATACACCGCCTGGTGATTGAGCAAAAACTTGTTGGATCTGTAATTTTAAATTCAGTAAGTTGTTCACTGAGCACTTCTTATGCACCCTCATGTCACTAACTAACATTTGATTAGTATATAGTGTCTGTTCAGCATTTGTTCTGTTTGCTTGTAAATAATTTCAATTTGCCATTATGTCAGATAATCCCTTATTCTTGCTAATGTATTTACAATGTCAGAAGTGTTTTCAATACTTTTTTCTGAGCCTTCTGCATTAACATGGGTAGCATCTTCACTATTTATATTCTCTTCATTGGGAAATAACCACTGCCCTTCAGTTCTGACAAATTACTGCCTATTTCCAAGCAAAGTATTCTATATTCTGGGATGAAGGTGATGTAGAGAAAATTTCTGGACCAGAGTAAGAATGGAGAGATTTTTGGACTAGCCAATGGCTATGACTCAGATTCCACAAGTCCTTAAACAAATTCCACAAGTCCTTAAGCATATTTCAGAGCTGGGACACGATTCTGATCCTAGTACTTGTTCAAAATGAAGGCAAGGAAACATTTGGAATCCTTTTCACGATTACAGTCTGCAGACATATACTCTTCCTTGGATGTGTTTGTATCCCAGTTCCAATTTTTATATATGTATTTTATAATATATGTAGTATTAAACTACCATCATGGTACAATATAACAAAAAGGATGCCCGAGTTAGATATCCCAGGTTTCTTACATTTTATTTCATTGGGGTAGATTAGGTTCTTTAAATAGAGAGTGATTATGATAGAGGTGTATAAAATCATGAGTAGTGAAAAGGGGAAGTGTTGTTTGTGCTTTCACACAACATAAAAACTATAGATCACTCAATGAAATTAATAGGTATGGGGGTTTAGTGCAAGCAAGATAAAGTGCTGTTTCATACATTGCTCAACTAACCTGTGGAACTCATTACTGTTTTAATGGCCAAAGGTATAACGGGGTTTAAACAAAAAAATAGATATGTTCATGGAGGATAGGTCCATCAGTGACTATTAGCCAGGAAAGTGAGGGATGCAACCCCATGGTCTAGGCTACTCTAAAGCTACAACTTCTAGCAGCCGGGATAAATGATGGAGTGGATTATTCTGTAACAGGCCTATTCTGTACAGTCCTCTTGAAGCTGTAGTATGGGCCACTCTGAGACAAGGTACTGGGAAAGATGGAGTATGGTCTGACTCATTGTGGCGGCTCTTACATTCTAATGAGATCTCTCTTGCAGTAAGGTTCTGCTAGTGAGTCTGAATAACAATATATGGTCCTTCTATTCATTTAAAAGCAATACAAAAATCTGATCATCATAGAACTTTTGATTCAACAAGTAAATGTGAACCTCAAGACTAATGTGTACTGGTTAAAGTTCTTCACTTATGCAGAGTTAATGCCTCCATAAAACATTCTCCAAATTCTCTTTATTTTCAGCATCTGCTGACTTTTTAAAATAAATATGCTACTGAGATTGATATTAGAGTTGTGTATGCATACATTATCTGTCACTTTTTGAAAAATTCCCTGCCCTCACTATCATAGCTGAATTTCCCTTTCCTGGCATCTTCCTCTGGCCCTCTTTCATGACTATCCTACTTCCTTGGTGTGAGTTTCTCTAGTTTGTAGCAGCCTAGCACTCTAAGGCTTTTTCCCTACATAAAACTGTCTTGGATTTTATTGCAAGCCCAACTAAATCATTACTACACATGATCACAAATGTAATGCATTGCAGAGGACTGTTACTTAGCTAGAGATCATCAAAGCCAAGAGATGGAGAGAATTGATAAAAGTTAAAGGAAATGGAAGAGAGTGGAACTTGAAGGAAATTCCTCTTTGGGAAGTGGCTCCGGTCTATCAGTTTCATTTAATATGGAATGAGGAAAGGAAGAAATGGAGACCTTTAATGTAGGATAAAAAAGTCTGTCTGCTCATCTCTAGGTACACACACAAATCCCCCTTCATGCTTGGTGTTTTCTGTGGAAAATTTAGGGAATAGACCACATGTTCACAGAAGAATTGTGATAGTTCCACTCCCTTATAGTTCCACTCTTTCATGCATGCTATAAATCTCATGGAACTTTATAAGATGATTCCACTTTTTTGTGCATGCTATAAATTTTGGTTGTTAACAAATTAGTAGAGAAATACCAAGTTTGACAGGTTTCTCAAACCATCTGCCATAAGAAACTAGAAATTCCACCGATCTCATCCTGGTATTCTATAAAGAAATGCCCAAAATAATTTTCTTCCAACTCTTATAGCCTCAGTGAGGAGAACACTTTCTTTTAATTCATTGACCCCTTTAAAATCTGACTTCATGGTACATACTGAAATTCTTATATTAAAAGATTGTCCATATCTCAAAAATGTACTGTAATGTTATTAGCTTGATTCTTGAACCAGAGCAAGTTATCTAGCATCCAGTTTGATTCGTCAGCAATACAGAATGCTATTTGTAAAAAATATCTTGCAGAGAATATTAGGGTTTTTTTTAAAGTCTGTTCTACAAGATTATATTTTTAATCAATTAACTGAAAGTATCTTAGGGCAATGTAGAACTGAGCTATTTTGAGGTTTAAATCTTCCTGACATTTTAAAGTATGTTACAATACCCTTAATATTTCCAAGCATTTGTCAAATGTTAAGAATGCCATGGATACCAGTGATACCAATTGTCTAGAATCCAGTGGATACCAATTGACTCTGGTCATGTGACAGATTAGCCTTTGAAATCCTGAACCAAGACAGGAAATAAATTTCTCTTACAGGTACTCATGGGGAATGCAGCCTTATGAGAGAAACCAAATACATGTTTCTTCCACACACAAAAAAACTCCCATTTTGTTCCTTGAGATTTATTCAATAAACTTTGTCAGCAAGAAATTATATGATATAGATGTATCTATTTAAACTGAGGACCTAATTTCAAAGTCCATAGTATGAAAATTAAAATAATTAAGATTATCTACAGATATTATTATTAGTAACCCAGTTACTTCTAATTTGGTGTTCTGATGTATTCTTTATTAGTTATTCTTGATGTAGACATGTAGTATATTTGTTTTCAAAAATAGCTGCTCATGTAATGATACAACTTTAGTGAGGATCCTTTTTTTGTGGTGTTTTAAATGTGATTGTTTAGTGAGAAAAAGGTGATCATTTTGTCAATCAAAATACATGGGCTATATGAACAACAAGTGAGGCTGAGTTAGACACACCTACACTCTTCATCGACTTAAATTCCTTTATCTGTATTTACTCTTACTTAGTGGTGTTTCCCTGGCTCACAGTTATGACTGTGGTTAGGTGTTGCGGGGGGGTGAGAATTGCTGAGTACACTAGTACTCTGTGTTGTAACTCCCCTGTGTGAACATTGCTGGTGTGAAAGAAAAGTACCTTGTTCATGTCAATGGAGTACACTTTCAATCAGGACTTGTTAATGCAGACTAAGTACCTTTTAGCTCTCCAGAAGCATCCATACAGAAGAGATACAATTCAGTATGCTAGAGCACATGGCTGCAGTTCACAGCCACATAATCCAAACTGCAGCACCATGCAAACAAGACAGTAGAGCTGATCAGCCTTGATCCTGCAATGAGCCCTAGCAAGACTGAGTGCCTGTCTGAAGCCCCATTGACTTCAATATTTTGTGTAGGTGCATGGTTTGCTCTCACTGAATTGCTTTCAGGACTGTGGTCTTAAACGCTCCTGCCACTTACGAACATGTACCTTAAAACCTAATTCTCCCTACTTACACCTTCTGAATAGGACTACCTTGACTTGAAAAGTGAAAAGGAAATGTAAGCTGGTGTAACTCACCTGCCAAAGAGTCAGAAGAGTGTAGCAAGTGACTAACCAGTATATAAAGGTAAGAAATGATCTACTCTAATTTTAGGTTTTATATCCAGGAGTAGGAGAAAGTGTTAGAACACGTAGAAAGTATTTTATAAAACTTCTTTTCCAAGGCAAATGACATTTTAATTAAATGGAAAGTTTTGCAAAAAAAATCCATTTTCATACTATCCCTGAAAATATAGAAAATTATATTTTCAACTGAAATTTTTAGTTTTGGATTGCTGAATTTTTTTTTTTTTTTTTTTTTTGCTTTTTGATTGCTGCACACCATACACTCTTTCAATAATTATGAAAACTAGTATTGAAGAATTTTTTTGGCAAACTAAAAAATATGATTGGGTCCTTTTTTTCTTTTTCTGGGAGAGGGGACGGGATTTCCCTATAGTTCAAATTAGCACATCTGTTTGCTTTAAAGCATGTCTACTCAAAGTTGACTTGTTAAACTCATTTTAAAACACACTTTTAATTAAACTGATTCAATTTTGTATGAAGAAAAGGATTATAGGTATGTGTTTGATGTACTTCCAGGCTCGCAAGGAAAAGGCACATGTGTAAATCATTCTTCTTTTGGTAAATATGTGCTGACCTCCTTGAGTCAAAGCTGCAAGTTATGCATGGTTTAGGTCAGGACATAGAATAACCTCAGAGCTCAAAGTGCAGTGCAATTACTGCTGCGTGTTGTATCTCTGCATACTGTTCAGAACTGAAGAACTGGCAGTCTTTGTGTGGCTTGAAAGCATTCCCAGAATTCTGTGCTGGAGGTGCCTTAAGAGTCTGTTCTTATCAACTGCGCAGTATGATCTGTAATTGCTTTTCTATATTTAATCTCCTGTTTTGTTTATCAACAGCAGTAATTGCAGTAGAAAAGGCATGAGAGGACCATTTTAGCATGTTAGTTGTAATCAGCTGATCTGAGGTGAGAGAAAAAATACCACACAGGAATTTCTCAGTTACTCTCCTGTAAATATGCAAATGCCTTTACTCTGGCTATTCTTGCCTTGAATTGTTTCCTGCAGTCAGTATTTTCAAGCTGCTTCCCAGATGCCATCTGAGCTCCACACTCTTCTCTGCTGAAGCAGAAACACTCCAGAATATACAAGAAATCAAAGAAAGCCAAAACACAAACAGGGAATTGAAACTGCTAAAAGGGGGAAGTGTTTATTTTTAAGATTCTAAATAATCCTTCTGGCATGACCCTGCTCTCACTGAAATCAATATGGCTATTCTTGTCATTGACTTCACACAGGGAAAATATAGGTTTTGTCTCTCCCTTACCTCCTCTCAGGCCTTGAAGACAGTAACACTACCAAACTAAAATTATTAAAATGTGGGTGTCTTCAACTGAGAGACTAATTAATCAACAACTTTAAAAACTCAGGCCATTCTCATTCTAATTCAAATTTAAAAATATTGGCCTTTGGAAGTTTTTTTTTAAACTGTGTGACTGTCTAGAATATAAGCTAACCTGCTTAGTCAGTAAAATTGGAAGCTCCTGCTTCATGCTATGAGTAGTGTTTTATATTGTGAGCACAAAAGCTACCTCTAGTGGCTATAGGGTTGGTTTCCTTGTTATATAACTCAAGTACTGCATTCTATAGAAAGAACTAAACCATCCTACCTAGATAAAGACAGCTATGGTCAGTACTTAGGATCTACTAAAATTATCATAAAGACTAGTCAAACGTGAGCTTTTTTTACATACAAAAATAGCCTTTTGAAGGGAATAGAATGTATTCAAATTGACATGACAATATGTAACTTAATCACATGTGGCTTTGATGTCCATGTTAACTGCATGAATCTAATGGGAAATGGGTAGGTTTTGAATAAGAGGTTGAAACTTCAGAACTCAGTACTGGCAGAGGAACCATGATATTTTTATCCTATATCTAGAAAAGGTCTTGAAAAACTTAGCATGTCAGACAACTGATAAATTACAATGTTTTGTAATTCCTTATCAAAAGAAATAGTGGAACAGGTGGTAAGATTTTCACATTAAAATCATTCATGAAATCAAGTATTGCCTTGTGACTAATCTAATAGACTGGAGTTCAGGAGATCTGGGTTAAATTCCAGGATCGGTCACAACTTTGTTGTAATCTTTGGCAATTCACTTACGCTAGGAAATTATTTAGAAATAAGTTATTTCAAAATAACAACTCCCGATATAACTATTTCAAAATAGCATGTCCACACTACAGGAAAGCCTTGAAATTAGTCTGAGGCAGGCTCCCCTAATGTGGATGCACTACGTTGACTTAGAGCTCCAGAAAGGATTGGGGAGTAATTACTCTGAATGACTCTGGGGGTCGTTACTTCGAAATAGCAGCAGTGAAGCATCCACACAACCGCTATTTTGAAATAACTATTTAGAAATAAGTATTATTCCTTGAGGAAAACAGGAGTCATTATTTCAAAATAACTAGCTCCTTATTTCAAAATAATGGGCTTGGTAGTATGGACGCTCTGCTTGTTATTTAGAAATTAGGGGAGTTATTTCAAAACAACTTCCTATTGTAAACCAGGGCTAAATAACTTGGTGTCTCAGATACCCATCTGTAAAATGGGGATTTTTTTAATCCCGTTTTTTGTCTTTTGTGTTTACATCATAAACTCTTCAGAGGAAGGACTGTGTCTGATTCCTCTACATGCTCCTATAATATGAACATTAAATAAAAATATGTGACTTACCAAAGGGACAGGGATGGGTGGATGGATAGGTATACACACACACACACACACACACACACCCCTCCAATGTATCTGTCACCTATTACTACAAATTTAATTACAAAGCAACAAAAGCCTCTAATTCAAAAATATAAAATTAACGCCTTTGTATGCCCTGTTGCAATTCAGGTTAAATTCTTAGTAGCCAGTTATACCCCTAAGAGAGGTTTATAATAGAAAATCTGGTGCATGCTTTAATACAGGTGGCTCAAGTGACATTACTTTAGCAACAAGACCTCAAAACAGCTTTAGTTAAGTAACTTTGCAAGCAGCCGGGATTGTTCAATTTGATCAAAGATGGGAGTTGCTAGTATTGGGACCCTTAGGCATTTCTGAGGCCTCACTTTGAAGTACTTCAGCAAGAACATATTGACCTCTTTTTGGCAAGAGAATGTGAGTAGCAATCTGACATGACCATCTAATGTTCAAGATCAAAGAGTATTGACTGAAAACTTCTGTTACCATAGCTACATTACTCAACTCTGAGTTTACTATGCTTCCTTTATTACAAGCATATGCATAACAATTAAGAGTTGCTTTATGGACTACATGGTCTCTTTTTTCAACAAAGTTCAACCAGAACTTCTTTTCAGCTTCCTTTATTTTCAGAGACATGAGCAATATTCAGATAAATTAGAATGAGTTTCTATTTAGGAGAAACTCTAATTATACTGCAGTGATAACTTGTTTCTTTCATATTATTGATATTTTTGCAGTAATAGATTTTGCACTGATAAGGCTTAAAAACATAAGAACTGCCAAACTGAGCCGTTTAACCCAGTATCCTGTCTTCTGCCAGTGGTCAATGCTAGATGCTTCAGAGGAAAAGTACAGAACAGGACAATTATAATGTGATCAATCTTCTGTCATCCAGACCTAGCTTCTGCCTTCTAGGGCCTTAGGGACACTTAGAATGTGTGATTATATCCCTTACCATCTTGGATAATGGCCATTGATGGACCTGTCCTCTGTGAACTTTTTTAATTCTTTTTTTTAACCTAGTTATACTTGTGCCCTTCTCAACATCCCTTGCAACAAGTTACTCAGGTTCCATTGCATGTTTCTTCCATTGCATGTTTCTTCCTTTTGTTTTTAAACCTACTGCCTATTAATTTAATTGGGTGATCCTTGGATCTTGTATTAAGTGAAGGGGCAAATAATACCAGTCACTTTCTCCACACCATTCATGACTGCATAGACCCCTCTCATATGCCTTCTTATTTGTCTCTTCTAAACTGACCATCTCAGTGTTTTTAATTTCTCCTCATATGGAAGCTGTTCCATGCCCTAAATCATTTTTGTTACCTTTTTGGTACCTTTTCCAATTCTAATACCTTTTTTGAGATAAGGAGACCAGAACTGCACGCAGCATTTAAAGCGTGGGCATACAATGGATTTGCATAGTTGCATTATGTTGTTGACTGTCTTACTATTGCTTTTCTAATTGTTTCTAACAGCATTAGCTTTATTACACATAGAGCAGATGTTTTCAGAATATTATCCATGATAATTCCCAGTTCCTTCTTGAGAGGCCTCTGAAAGAATTTAAATCCAATCATTTATAATCATTTATAATTTAAACCCAATCAGTTTATACACATAGTTGGGATGATCTTTTCCACTGTGCATTTCTTTGTACTTACCACCATTGACTTTCATCTGCCATTTTGTCATTCAATTTTGCAAGATCCCTTTGTAACTCTTTAGAGTCTGGATTGGATTAATATAATTTTGTATCATCGGCACATTTTGCCACCTCACTGTTCACTTGCTTTTCCAAAACATCTGTGAAAAAGTTGAACAGCACTGATCCTAGTACAAATGTTTGATGCTGCTATTTTATCACGCTCCGCTGTGAAAACTGAGCATTTATTCCTAACTTTTGTTTCATATCTTATAACCAACTACTAATCCACGAGAGAACCTTCACTCTAATTCCACAACTGCTTAATTTGTTTCAAGGCCTTTGATGTGGAACCTTTTCAATGGCTTTCTGAAAGTCCAAGTACATATTATCTTTTGGAATGCTCTTGTCCACATGATTGACACATGACAATCTGTTAGGGAATTCTAACAGATTGGTAAGGCATGATTTCCATTTACAAAAGCCTTGCTGGCTTGTCCCCAATACATATTCATCTGTGTGTATAATCCTTTTCTTTACTATGGTTTGAACTAATTTGCCTTGTCCTGAAGTTAGGCTTACTAGGCTGTAACTGCCAGGATCATTTCTGGAGCCTTTTAAAAAAATGCCATCACATTAGCTAATCACCAGTCATCAGGTGGTTGATTTAAGCAAAAGCATATATACCATGGTATTTCTGCACTGTCATATTTGAGTTCTGTCAGAACTCTTGGGTTCATATTATCTGGTCCTAGTGACTTATTACTGCGTAATTTATCAATTTGTTCCAAAACCTCTTCTGACACCTCAGTCTGGAATTTCTCAGATTTGTCACCTAAAAAGAATGGGACTCTCCTTCACATCCTCTGCTGTGAAGATTGATGCAAAGAATTAATTTGGTTTCTCCATTATGGCCTTGTTTTCCTTGAGTATTCCTTAAACAGCTTGTTCATCCACCAGTACCACTTACTGGCTGGCTCCTGAGTCTGATATACTTTAAAAAGATACTTGCTGTTAGTTTATATCTTTTGCTAGTTTGAATTCCTTTTTTGGCCAGTGTAATTATACTTTTGCCTTGGACATGCCAGCTTTTGTTCCTTTCTATTTTCTCCAGTAGGATTTGACTTCCAATTTTTAGAGGAACGGCCTCTTAGCTCCTGACTGTTTTTTTGGTTGGTTGGTTGGTTTGGTTTCGTTTTGTTTGTCATTTGAGGCATACATTTGATTTGAGCCTTTATTACGGTGGTTTTGAATACTCCATGAAATTTGCTGGCATAATTCTTGTGATTGTTTCTTTTAATTTCTGTTTAATTAGTGCCCTCAGTTCCCTTTTTTTGAAGATTAATGATACTATTGTGGATTTCTTTAGTATCCCTCCCCCACAACCCCAACAAGGACATTAAATGTAATTACATGATGGTTTCTATTACTGAACAGTTCAACTTGACTCATGTTGTAGACCAAAACCTCTAGTTAGGAATAAATCCAGAGTTGTGTCTTCCCTTGTGTCATTAATGGTGAGTAGAAAGCTTCTTTCTGCATCTCATTCTGAGGTGATATATACCCAGCATCACGCAGTCTGGAGTGGTTCATGACCATGAATGCCAACCTGCGGGCAGACGCCCCAAACTGATTACACAGTGTACAGTTAGGTTTTACCAATCCTGTAACAACTGTAAATTCCCCAAAAAACTAAATCAGTCCTACCAGGGCAATTAGACTGTTCCCTTGGACATCCAGTCTGTCCAACAAACTGGACTACCACCACATTCAGTTGTAAGGCAGAGCAGCTGGGCTCAGTGATTGCCTAGCAATGAAGTTAGACATTAAGCAGGCCAGCAGCTGGTCCTGGATACTCTAAGCCCTGATGATTCCTTCCCTGATGCACACTTTTAAGGGCTAGACACCACTATCTGTAACTCAACAGTGTACAGTATGTGACTGATTTACAGTGCACAAACGTGTGTATTTAGCAGCATGTTGTACAGATGTGACACATGGGTGATAATGAAAGATTCAAAGAGAAGGATATTGGCGTTCAAGAGGAGTTGTATAGAAAGGTCCTGAGAACAGGATGGAGGCAGAAGGTCACCAACAAGGAATTATATAGGAAGATACAGCCGAAAGAGAGCCTACTGCAGAAGGTTATACAACGGAAGTTACAGCTATTTGGACATATCTGCAGAATGAATGACAAGTGAAAAGTTAAGACCCTGGTATTCGGCATAATGGAGGGTCTGAATAGGAGAGGCAGACCCCACAGACAATGGGTAGATGATATAGTAGATTGGTGCGGAGCTAGTCTACAGAAACTAAGCTACTCCACACTGGACAGGGAAAGATGGAAGGAAGTAGTTAAGGAGGCATCGGACACCAACGGGCGTTGAGCCCATGGTTGTTGATGATGACAATGAGTGCTGTGGAGAGTCTATCTGTGGACTTCTGTGAGCTTTGGATCAGGCCCTACCTGCACAGAAACAGAATTTAACGGGATTGAAAGCCCCAGTCAGATCACACGAAGAGGACAGAATCTGGTGCTTCAGAGAATTAATGTGTTTTTCAGCTGTTCTTACTCGGAGGCAGCTTTGTTGTATTTTGGCAAGGTTTAGAAATGTTCTCTTGTTGGTTCATTCCAATTTCAGGGAAAAACCATGATGTTCTGCTTAACGTTCTTGGAGTACAAACACAATTGTTTTAAAAAAATTGCTTTTGGAAAGTATGGGAGCCAAGTGTCCTCTCCCACCCTATAATGTATGAATAATTCTATATCTGGAGAAATCAACTTGTTCACTGGAGTTACACAAGTCTTAAAGAGTCAAAGAAAGAGGAGAATTAGGACTCATGAACTGCCCTTTCCCCTAATGAAGTTCAGACAATATTGGATAAGACCTTGGCTTCCATTCCAGGCCAACTTTAATGGAAGGAATACACCGGCTCCACTGACAAAAATCAGATGCTTTAAAAGTTATCTAGATTTCATTGCAGGATGCACTTCAACATGTAGCTGGAATGTTGGAGGTCAGGTTTAAAAATGGCAGAGGGAATGGTTTGTCAGTGCCCATGACAAAACCAAATTCATCAACAAATTTTAGGATTTGGAAATATTGTGGATGTTGTTTCCACTTAAGTGGCTGAAATGTATTTTTATAGTGAATGCAAGAAGCAGAGCTGCTATCAGGATGAAGTGGTGTAAATAAACCAATCATGATGACTTTCAATGCTATTAAAATCAACTGGATGCCAAAGTTACATCAGGGCATTCTGAGGTCATTAATGTTTTTGTTATTGTTATAGATATGAAAAGATGGGCTAAAACTAGAACACAGTATCCTACTTTGGCAATCAAGAATATGCTCTGGATTCAAATTTTGAAAATCTAGCCAAGCTACAAAAGTGCAAGCAACAAGCTTAGTTCTGAAATCCCTTTACCTACCTTTGGGGTCATTTCAGTCAGGGTCTACTGTTGAAATTCCCAGGCTGGCCAATCTTCCAACATTTTTGAAAATTTTGCATAGCTAACTGGAGAACAATTGGGTTTTTTAAGGATCTACTTGTATGCATCTCCAGAGCTATTAGGTACATACTTGAAATGTAAGGAAAATAGTCACAACTTTAGCTTATTCACAGTTAAAGCTAATTGAAAAATAAGAAATTGGCTATGAAAACTTTTGTGCAGCAGCCTCTTTCATTGAAAAATGTGAAAAATATATTTGAATTGATATTTCAACTTGCTTTACTCCCAGAAACCCATCACTCATAGAAGCTGATCTGTTTATCAAGTTTATATTTCCTGTAGCAATTTTCCCTGCCCTTTTTCAGTATTTGCACAGCTCTTATCCAGGAACAGCACGGTTTCCATGATACATACATCAGCGCTTTGTGTGATGGTATCTGACTGGAGTTCTTGTACATAATTTAATGGTGCTGCTGATCTTATTGTCTACTCTAATTTCTTTTAAAGATGGCCTGACTTTCTAGTTTTGATGCAAATTTTCTATTCATCTAGGTTTAGGGTAGTTCAGGTATGGGGTGCTGATAAATCTCACCCCATACCTGAGAGTGATCACCGCAAAATTCTGATTCAGATTTTTAGAAATCCCTCCTATGAAGTTGAAGTGTTCTGATCCAGGGTTTTGGCGTGGGCCCACCTCCAGTCACTTTGCCTCTAAACTCGGGGAAAGGGAAGAGAGAATACATCAACTGTACATGTGTTTGTTGTAAATCCAAAAGGATACAATAATGAACTCAGTAAGATGAATATTCTTTCACTGTACCTGTCTCAGTTTTATTTGGAAAAAAAGTGTAAGCTTTTTCAATTTTTGTCTTTGTATTAAGCTAACAGTTCTGAACAGTATTCATTATGTTGGCTTTGGACAATTACTACATGTGTTTATGAACATGGAGCTTTACAAGAAGTAATATGAGCCTTGTACACAATAACATGAAGGAATACCATTATAGCATACATTTCGCTTACACCCTTTCATAATGATGTCTTTGGAAAAAGTTTCAATCCAAACTCCTTATTTCATGGGTTTAATAAAAGGATCATACAACTAAAGAAAGCTTTGTGTTCTCTAGCTGGCAGCATGTTCTTTAGGTCTGAACCACTGACTGTTCTTGAACAATATTTAAAATGAGGCACCCTTCCTCCTCGTAGGGTCCTTTAGCCCAGGTTCCAGTCTGAACATCTGCACTGAGATTAAACAGATCCATGAGCCTGAGCCTTGTGAGCCTGGGTCAGCAGATGTGGGCCAGTCATAGGTGTCTAACTGCAGTGTAGGCTCTTAATGGGGCACCAAAGCAGTTGCCGTCTGAAAGAGCAATTCTGATAAATTAATAGCTCCCAAGTAGCTCACAGGGCAGGGATGTGAGTATAAGCATTTGACACTGACTTTTTCTCATTTTCCTGAGCAAGATGGTGGTCTAAGGGGTCTCACTGGTAGAGCCTCCACTATTCTTAGTCCATTTTAGAGAGGTGTATGACTCCAAATCACGTACATGTTCAACTCGGATCAAGTATAGTGGCTCCCAAAGACATTACAGTAGATGCATGGTACATTAATTATACATTATATTCTGTGAAAGTTGATTTAACAAGAAAGAGAGGCTACCATGAAGCTCTTGACCTGTGCCATTAAATTAGACATATTGCACCTTGAATATTTTTCCTGCTTTTGTAGCTCGTCTGTTAAGATAACTCTCAAAAAACCTCTGCTCTTCAGTTTGTGTGCTGGTTAAATGGAAAAGCCTGTTGGTACCCTGCTTTCTTTGATTTCTATAGATAGCTATCCAAATAATAAAGCCCTCGGATCTACTGGGTGCTTTGTAGGGTTCTGTGTTGCATCCCTTTCTTTTTTGTCTGCAAATAATCTGTTTACACTGGGTGTGTCTAGATTACAGGGTTTTTTCGACAGAAGTGGCCTTTTGTCAAAAAAAACGATACCTGCGTCTACACTACCGCCACGTTCTGTCAACAGTAAGTCAATAGAACGCGGCAGTTTTGTTGATGGCGGTAAACCTCGTTTTACGAGGAAGAACGCCTTTGTCGACAGAGATCTATCAACAAAAGGGTGTGTGTGGACGCAGGGAGCCAGTTCTGTCAACAAAAAAGGCCTCCAGGAAGAAGCCCTGGTGGACAGTCTAGCCTTTACATGTACAGATCCTCTGTGGTTCCTGGCCACAGCCTCTTAAAGGCAAAAGCATCCAGACAAGCATTGCTGTCCGGCACCTAGCCAGAGCACCCGTGCCAGCCATGTCCTAGCCTCAAGGCCCCCATGGCCCTTCTCAGGACAGAGACAAGGACCCACCCAGGGGCACCAAAAGGCAGGCACCAGCCCGGTCAGGGCCAGAAATCAAAAACCTGCTGGAGCTCTGGTCCCAGGAAGAAGCCCTGCAGGCCCTGCAAACACACCACAGGAATGAGGACATTTATGAGCGCCTGGCCCAGGGACTGGCCACCAAAGGGCATCACCCCCGCACCATGGCACAAGTGAGGGCCAAGGTCAAAGAACTGCAGCAGGATACGCCAAGGCCCGGGACCAGAGCTCCTGCTCCAGGGTAGCCCCACAGAGCTGCCCTTACTATGAGGAGTTAGAGCAGATCCTGGGCAATGGGGAAGTCCAGACTCCACTGCGTGTGGTGGAGTCTGGGTTACCCCACCACATCGTGGACTGACCCCTGAGGGAGGAAGACCAGGTGGGGGAGTTGCACCAGGAGGAGGAGGAGGAGGAGGAGGAAGAGGAGGCAGCAGGGACCCTCTCCCAGGAGCCAGTCCTCCAGACCCCAGAAGCCTCCCAGGTGTCCGTGGACAGTGGGGAGGGAACATCAGGTGAGTGCTTTGAGGGGTCACTACACACGGGCGGGTTGGCAGTGTGGGGGGCCATCTAGTTCCATTGCCACTGTGGGGCCCCTGTGAGGCTTTCAGGCCACTGCCCAACTCACACACGGTGTCACGTGTAACACCCCTGAGTCTCCTGTTCAAAGGAGAGCCCCTGACAGCCATGGCATGCCCTCGGGGACAGCAGGGGTGCACACAGACATTGATTGTCTCCTCTTCTTTTACTCCAGAGCCGGACCCTCTACCCAACAGGGGAGCACCACACCTGGCCCACCACCATCCCGGACCTGTGGCACCCTCAGGCACTGGCGGGTCTACACGGACCTGCTGCGGGAGCACATAGTGGCCCTGCAGGACCTGAACAGGACCCTCCAGCAGAGGATGGAGGTAGAGGCCGAGTGGCACACCAGGCTGCTAAACGAGCTGCTCCAGCAGCGCACTGACATCTGTGCCACGATGCGGGAGGCCCTCGGCTTGCCTGCCCCTGTCACAGGCACCACTCCTCCAGCATGCCAGGCCCCTGCTCCCCTGCTCCTCCAGCCCCTCCTTCTCCCCCAGCCCCCCCGCTCCTCCAGCCCCTCCTGCCCCTCCAGCTCCCCTTTCCCCGACTCCCCCCCCCCGCTCCTCCAGCTCCTTCTGCTCCTCCAGCCCCTCCAACCTCTCATGATCCCAAGCCCTCACAGGCCCAACAGCTGCCCCCCCACTCCTGCCCAGGCCAGGACTGGCTCTCGCTCCACCTGATCCCAAGGCCATGGCAGTGCCAGGATGCAGGAATGTGGCAGGACCCTGTGATCAGGGAAGCAGCGGCCCTCCTGAGCCCCCTCCCCGCTCCAGGTTTCCAGTCCCCTACCACCCCAATTAAAGGACATTTCAGTTATGTTACAAAATCTTTATTTCTGACTGACAGATTTACTTTGTTTATAAACAGTTCAACAGTAAAAAGAGAAAGTTTTGTTAAAACAGTTTACACATTTTCTGTACTGCTAGTGTGTCTAATAAAACAAATTTCTTTTTACAAAGAAAACCGTGTCTTATATGTCTTCTTAATGGGAAGAGAATGAGGGTTGTGGAGGGAAAGGTAGGGGTGGGCCAGGACAAACCCCTCATGGGGAAGGTCCTGGAGAGAGTCAGTGGGTTCCTTCTGAGAATCTCTCCCTCAGGGCCCCTCGGATTTGGACACCAGTCTGGTGAGCCTGGTGGATGGCAGCCGTCCAGGGCTGCTGAAATTGCCTCTCTTCACCATCAGCACCTGTCCCCCACCCCGGCAGGAAGGCCTCCCCTTTCCTCTCCACCAGGTTATGGAGGGTGCAATATGTGGCCACCACCTCCGGGATGTTGTGTTCGCCCATCTCCAGGAGTGTGAGGAGGCAACGGAACCTCCCTTTCAGCCGGCCGAAGGCGCATTCCACCTGGATGCGAGCCTGGCTACGATGCGTGTTGAAAAGCTCCTTACTCGCATCCAGGTGGCTGATGTAGGGCTTCATAAGCCACGGCATCAGGGGGTAGGCCACATCGGCCACTATGCACGCTGGTGTCTGCACGTCCCCAAGCGCGAGGTGCCGCTGGGGGAAAAATGTTCCTGTCTGCAACCTGAGGTACAGGTAGGAGTTACGGAATATGCGGGCATCATGTGCCTGCCCTGACCACCCGACACAAATGTCCATAAAGTGTCCCCGGTGGTTGACCAGGGCCTGCAGCACCATGGAATAGTAGCCCTTCCTGTTTATAAACTGGGCTGCTCGATGGGGCAGTGCGCGGATTGCGATGTGTGTCCCTCCTCCGCAGTTCAGGAAGCCAAGGGTGGCAAACCTGGCAATGATGCTGTCCAGGTCCCCGAGACGGACGAGCCTCTTCAGCAGCTTTGCATTGATGGCCCTCACCACCTGCAGCACGAGACAAATAGACAGACAGAAACCAGGGAGTTAGACAGGTTACGTAAGCTTGTCAGGACATCCCCCTCCCCCGCATCAGTGCAGGGGTGGCCGAGGAGCGGCCTCTGAGTGCCACTCCATCCCCCACTCCCCCTTGCCCTTGCCTGGCAGTCCCCCTTTCTCAACCCCCCCCCCACTCAGCAGGGCCTGTCCCCCAAAAGTGACTTACCTCCATCAAGACGGCCCCGACGGTAGACCTCCCATTGCCAAATTGGTGTCCCATGGAGCGGTAGCTGTCGGGGGTGGCCAGCTTCCACAGGGCAATTGCAACCCGTTTCTGCAGGGGGATGGTGGGCTGCAGGTGGGTGACCTGGTGTTCCAGAGCAGGGGCGAGGCAGGCACACAGCTCCAGGAATGTGGCCTTCTGCATCCAGAAGTTGCAGAGCCAGTGGTTGTCATCCCGGAGCTGCATGACGAGCCAGTCCCACCAGTCCGAACTCATCTCGTGCCTCCAAATCTGCCTATCCCCAAAAAAGTTTGGAGGCAAGGGCAGAGCTCCAGCATCCTGGAGGAGGGTCTCCTCAGTGCGGTCCAGGTCCACATGGGGCAGGAGATTCATGACAGTCATGCAGATGCAGCAGAAGCTGCAGCATGGCAGCGTGGGGTCATCGTCTGCCCGGGGCAGCTCAGGCTCCCTGGCCAAAAACAGTGAAAAGCAGCAAAAAAACCTGCAGATAAACTGCTGTGGTGTCCGAGGAAGCAGGGCAACCAGAGCAAGTACTGCAGCAGCTTTGCTTTCCCTCTAGAAGGTAGGCAAGCCAGAAGCAGGAGCAGAGCAATGGCTGTCCAGGGGGATCCCTTTAAGCACGCGTCTCTGCAAAGGGCATGCAGCAGCACCTGGAAATAAAGGCTGCCCTCATGCCCTGCTAGAAGCACTTCCGGGTGCCTTCTTTTTTCGACAGAGCATCTGGCAGTCTGGACGCTCTTTTTCGACAGAGGCTTTGTCAACAGTATCTGTCGACAAAGCCTCTGTCGAAAAAGGCGTGCAGTCTCGACGTAGCCACTGTGAACTCTTCAGCAGGGATCTGCCTAGTTTTATGCTCCTACCCCCTTTTGGATGCTATCTGCTTAGCTCAGGCTTTTAAAAAATGTCCTTTGGCTCTGATCCTCATGAGCTTGCAGCCCTAAGTTTTGCTTTGAGTTCCAGTCAATGTCAAACTCATTTGAAATTGCTAAGTTTGATGTGGCTTCAACTGAACATTGAATATTTCATGATTTAAATGCAAAACTATAAAGTATCCCAAGTTCACTGAATAGGCCTGCAAACCTGAGAAAACCCTTTCGAGGGATATAATCAAAATCTCAAATGTTTGTGACAAAATCTCTGGAGACATTGAGTTCACATAAGCATTTCACATGACTCTAATGTTTAACTAGGAGATACGGCACTTCTGGCTATAGCAATTCAATGTCAACCAGTCATTGTTAGATGTTTTTGTTTGTTGCTTTTATGCTGGAAAAAGTGTTATTATTTATCTAATGAAACTTCCTAGGGGTGCCATTGTCCTAGGAACTATGCAGACACACAGTAAAGTCAGCTCCTTCCTAAACAGTTTGTAGTCTAAGTACATATACTGACAAAAGACAAGAAAAAAGGAGCATTACTAGCACCCCAATTTTTGCAGTTAGAGAAATGAGACTGAGAGACATTAAGTGATTTGCCTGGGTTGCACAAGTCTGGAACTGAATCCAGATATTGTGACTTCCACTCCAGTGCCTCATCTACAAGAACAAAGTTGTCGTTTAGACAAATAATAGTCCCTTCTGGCTTTAAGATCTATGTGTTTATGTATCTATTTCAAAAGCAGGCTGATGAAACTTTGATTTCTCATCACACACTCATGTTTTCATTACTGACACATCACTTGAAATAGCCCACATTTATATTTACAAATAAATAAAAATAATCAAAGCAGATTATTCCTTTGACCTCAGGATGTAGGATCTGACTCCCTGAATATTTCCTGCATTTCAATAGCCCCTATGCTACATTTTGATCTTCTGAACTTTAGTTTTCTATTCCTGATCTTTAATGTATCTGTTAAGTTAGATGAGAGGCCCAAACCTTTAACAGGAAACACTAAAGCCTCCTTCTACTTATTCACACCCAGAAGACACATCCTAAGTGAAAATTAGAACCTATGAAAATAAGACTAATGAAGATTTTCCCAGTTCCCAGTTGTTCTCACCATTAGATTTTTCTGGCCCTTTCTTAGTATTACTGCATGGTGCCTAAGAAAACATAAAATCCTCTTTTACTTCACTAATATTCAGTTCGGGGGGGGGGGAGGACAGTAATTAAAACACAACGCATATTTAACTCAGCAAATCACCAACAAACTTTGTTCTAACATGGTATTTTGCAATTAATGCCTTCTCTGTCATATAAAGTAGCTAGAATGTCTCTGAACCTTATGAGAGTTTTGCCTTTCAGTTCAATGGGAGCAAGATCAAGCTCCTATACAAGTAAATCAGTAATGTTAAAAGCCTCCATAAAAATTAATATTGAATTCTTTTAACATCTCTATACATCCACCACATACATACTTTTATGCCATTTTGCAGGCTTTGATCTTCCAGGTTCTCAGTATGTTGAAAAATTGTTACATTTTCTACTGGTTATTTTGGTATGACAAATATGGGTGAGGAGAGCAAAGGTGGGTGACATAATATATTTTATTGGACCAACTTCTGCTGGTGAAAGAGACAAACTTTCAAGCTCCACGGAGCTCTTCTTCAGGTCTGAGAAAGTATGTCACAGCTAAATACAAGATGTGACAAACAAAAAGCTCGATTACTGTGATGATTAGATATGGACAAATGTTTTGTGATTCAGACTGAAATTTGTCCAGACGATGAACCAGATACCCTGTAAAGCTGATCTATACCAGTAGAAGATCTGGTCCCAGGTTTTTGCAGTGTATCTGTTATTCCAAACCTGCCAGAGAAATTGGCTAACAACTTTGGAGGAACAAACAGGAAGAGTCTCCCAGACAAAATATAGAAACAAAATGTTGGAAAAAATGTTTTTATTCCTTGGAATAAGGTTACAAATTTATGCCAAGAGATCTGTATCTTGCTACATTCTCTTGGCACTAAGACTTACATTAAGCACATGAACAATGTAGTTGCCTGCTAGGACACAAATGTACTCCACATGTTCTGAAAGAAATAAATCTGAAAGATTCCTTTATTCTATAGCCAGGAATCTTAATTTCACTGATAAACACCACCAAATAAAAAAGAAATGCATGTGCCTGAGAATGTTGTAAATGCCTGTAATGCTAAAGTTCTTCTACTTATAAAGCAACCTCAGTTTAACATGGAATACCAAGTTAAGCATACTAACATCACGTCTATACTAGGAAATTACTTTGAAATAACTAAATTTGAAATAACTCCCAAAATAACTATTTTGAAATTATTCCCTGAAGAAAGCAAGGATACAGATTCCTAAATAACTAGCCTGTTATTTGGAAATAGCAAGCTTCGTAGTGTATACGTTCCGCTTATTATTTTGAAATAAGGGGGGTTATTTTGAAGTAACTCCCCAGTATAGACCAGGGCTAAGTTAGGAGTAAGGGACAGTATAACTTGATGTGATCCATAGTCACAATGTAGTTCCCATAAGCTTGTAAATTCAGTTATGCTTTTCAGTGGTAACTAAATCTACAACATGAGACATGGTATTTCTGCCCATATGTTAAGTCTCAAATAACATGTCAGTTGATTTGTTGTCTCAGATCAGGTCATGGATTTGCAAACATTACCAATGTTACGTCACGCAAAAAAGGAGTTATACAGGATGTTATGCAAATATAAAATTACACATTCATAGAAGTTGAATTAACATGGTTTTTCTGTGTTCAGTCTGAAGCAAAAAAAAAAAAGTTTTGAGAGAGTGAATGTCTGTCATGGAATCCATTAATATTAGGGTTCACAGGCCCAATCTTGCTCTGACTGAAATCAGTGACAAAACTGGCACAACACTCAGGCTCAGCAATACAAAAGAGCCTGGGGCTCCTGGCCACTGCCACTGCTACTGCATCAGTAATTGCAGCCAGAGCCCAGGCCCTTTAAAATGCAGCTGGAACTCTCTGCGGCACACTCCGGGCAGCACTGAGGGCTGCCTGGGGAAAGGTACCCCAGCCCAATCCCTTCCACCTGAGGCCTCCCTTCCAGGGGTGTGGAACAGGGCCCCTCCCCTGCTGTGCCCAGAGGTCGGTTGAGACTGTCCACTCTGCTGATAACACTGCATAACCAGACCTGCTCTACACTAACACGCACACAGATAGAAGGGCGGCTCCAAATCCCAGCCAGCATAATCCAGATTTATCCTTTGTGTTACTTGACTGAAGTTGATGGAGTTAAACCAAAGACAAATTTGCCTCATAACTTCAAATATTTGTTGTGTTTTACTTAATATTAATGGAATAGAGTGGGAATATTGTACCAGACTCAGACTGGAATTCAAGGAAGAATTTAGAGAAAGCTTTGGGGGGGGAGGGAAGACACAGAAACTGTTACTTTTTTGAGTTTTCTTCCACAGAGATACCACTGGCTGCTGTTTCCTCCAGTGGAAATACGATTTGTAAGAAAGACGCACTATGACAAGTGATTTAATAGCAATCTCTATTGCTTTTTAGTATATATACAGTAAATGGCTTTGGAGTTAATTAAAGGGCTTCGTTTTCCTTCATATTTGCATCACAGTTGAAACAATTTATTTTAAAATGATCACCTTAGATGTTATCATACTGTACAAAGGAGAAAGAGTACTGCTTGCAGTCTTTTTTTTTAAAAAAGAGGCTTAGAATTGTGCATGCTTCGTAATGTTTCTCATGTGCTCTCTCTCTCTCATACACACACACGCACACATGCATGCATGCATGCACACACACTCAGTTGGCATGTCTGGCATCAAGAAAGTATTGTTCTGGGAAAGTGCATGAGTTTTCCCAGCTGCTGCCGCTACCCCCTATTTTGTTTTTACAATAAGACAGCATCTCTCCCAAAGCCCCTCTGCTTTGATCTGACCTCTTAGCTCCTTAGCCTCCTCTGCACCCTCCCTATTTCTATCTCTCCCCTGCCTACCATCATCAGTGCACCTTGTTTCCTTGACAAATGTCTTAGAACACCTTGATCCCCATCTTCTTTGAATTAACCAGACAGCTGCAGTGAACTCTGCTCTACTGTATTCTAGCCATCTCTTGTTTGGGTTTTTTTCACTATCTAGCACATAGTGAAATTAATGTCAAAGTTATGTACCATTACATTATAAATAAATGGATATAATCTGTAGTTTGACTACATTTGATCTATACTCTGTTAGAAAAAGCAAAAACAACTCTCCTTACCCATCTGTATTTAAGACATGGTGTTTGCTTTCATTTTCTAATAAGAAAGATCTTATATGAAATATTTTCCTCTCTGTCTCAAGAACTCAAGAAAATCTGCTCGAAAGCAGGGAATCTCTGTGTCCTTAAAAATACTGAAACATTGCTAAGTCATTTTTATTATGTAGAGATCATGCAAACCTACAAAACAAATGATGTTTGCAATTATCATTGCCTGCCAAAATAGACCCACTAATTCAAACCCCAGAAGATCGACTGTCTACACTACAGAGAAGATTGACACTGCTGCAGTTGATCTTCTGGGGTTCGAATTAGTAGGTCTAGTGAAGACTTGTTAATTCGAACTGAGAGGGCACTCCCATCGGTGCCAGTAGTCCTGCTCCTCATGAGGAGTCAAGGAAGGTGATGGGAGTTTGTGCTCCTGTTGACCTTCCACTGTGTGAACAGTGCCAAAACATGATTTAAAATATTTCAATTCCAGCTATGTAATTAACAGAGCTGGAATTGCGTATCTTAAGTTGACTTAACCCTTTAGTGTAACCAGGCCATAGAGAGCTACCACAACCAAGAGAAAGGCTTGCATATACTGGCTTAAATGTGATTCTTCAGAAACCAACAAAGAGCATTTTTGGATAAATAGCTTGAGTATAAATGGACTCAGGATCTTCTTCCTGAGCCAACAAATGGACAGGATCTTCTGTCCAAAGAGGATCCTGATCCTTCCTGGGAAGGGTTGGAGGGCCTGAGCTCAGGCTGTAGATTTGTTCTGAAGCTCTGATGAGCTTATGACCACAGGAAAAGCCCTTGTGTTGGTTTCAAGGACTAATCACCAATAGAGCCCTTGCTGGAGTAAGGGGGTGAACTCTGGTAAGCTTGCGGGCATGTGGGTAGGCTCTTCTATTGTTTTCTCTGTAATCTTTTCACATCAAGAATAAAAGAGCTGCCTTAGAAAGTGCTATGTAGAAACTTAACTATAGCAATTACATCGTGTACCATCTCTGAAGAAAGGAGCAAAGCAGGCCCACTTAGCCAGACTGTCTTTTTCTGGGGATATCACACACACCAATGAACTGTAAGCCTGGAAGTGCCCTGGTCAGGAGGAAGAGAGATGCATGTCTCCACCCAAGAGAGGTGAAGGAGGAGGAGCCAAGAACCTAGAGCAGGTGTACATAATAGATCACATGGGGAAATATAAATACAAATGCCCTGAACCGTGTCACTAACTTCTATGTTCTGACTCAGGCAAAACTCCTTTTACCACCAGAAAATGAGCCTGAGAAAGTAATGGAACCACAATGTCAAGGAGCTGGGGGATGATCAGAAACCCTGGACCCTAGAGCCTCAAATACTGGCAGATCTATTGTTTTGGGGGGACAAACAATTGTTTGTTTCCTGGGGACTAGGGAGTACCCATGGGCAAAAGAGTCTGAAAATTCAATGAGGAAAATTTTCTTTTCCTGCATATTCCTTGCTATTGATTTACTGTAAGACTAGCAAATCCAGCTAATGCTTGAGCCTTAGTCCCTGATTTTCATTGGTGTTACTAGCCTACAGCTTCCACTGTCTACAAATAGAGCTGGGGTGCCTCAGAAAGTGTATTGGTATTTCATAGTGAACATTTAACAGAGAACATCTACAGTTTGCTGGGTCCTAACCAAATTTGGGAGCCATGTACACTATTATCCTAGTCATGGTTTAAAGCATTTCTCCTTTCATGATGATGTAGAATATTTTATGTATGGGGTGACAGTAATATATCACTGTATATTTTACAATTTTTCCTCAGGCTGACTTTGCCAGAATATTTACCATTAGACACTTTATAGCTTCCGTCATTTCATGAGATGCATCAGGCTATTTATATCCTTTCTTAATAAATTTGCTAATGTAATTTTTTGAGATGAATAGATCATATTTATCTTTGTTAAGAAGATCACATTTATAGTGATTCTTACAAGAGGCCTCAGAGGATGCATTTCTGTAGTTACTTCTACATTTTAAATTCCAGTTGAACTTGCTAATTTCTTGACTTGGCAAACCATTAGTTTGCCAACCTCATTGCCACATTCATAATATTTTTGCTTTTCTTAGTGTAAACAAACCCTGCTCTGCTTTCATGTTAAAAATTTAATTATGATTATATTTCATTTTCCTCAGTCTCTCATTTGATGTCTCACTGTAATAGCTTTTTTCCAAGTTGCTTAATTTTCTAAATTTTCCATTTCCATAGCAGTTTTTTTCCTTCAAGAGTGTTTTTGATAAGAGATGTCACCTTGGAGGTTATATAATTTTCCCGCAAGCTTGTAGATGTTTTAACTGAGCCTGAATATACCTCAAAGGGACCTCATTCATTTTCTGCTTTGTGGGCGAATATTTGATCTTCAAGTACAGAAGTTAATTCACCACCTTTCTGGTCTCACTTTGCTACAAAATTATCATTATTTCTGTGTGTGATCACTAAGAGCTGTGGAAAGTATGACAAAATTATAATTAATAAAAATTCTCATGCATTTCTGGACTCAAGTTTCTGAAAGTTATTTTATTTTAATCTTATCTACTCCTGTCCCAAATTAAATCTGCTCTGCACCACACTGGTAGCCCAAATCAAACTTAGAGTTCATTTAATAGGCAGGTGATGAGTTTCTTTATATAATGAAATCCTTGCATAATATAAAACTTGCATAGCCAATCCTACACCATCACCCCAGCAGTCACTGGCCAAAGCAGCAAAATGGGGCGTGGCTCAGACTGGGTAAAGGGGATATAGTTGGAATGCTGCTGCACTTTAGGAACCTCCAGCAAAGCTATTTCAAGACCTTTTGGCTGAGCATAATTTAGAGCAGCCCTGAGTCTACTCTGAGTTGCACTGAGAGCAAAACCATTCCCCATCTGTCTCCTGTATCAGGAGAACTACCAAGTTAGCATAAGGTACCTTTGCACCCCTTCAATACTTATGGTGTGCAGAGCTCAACCGGAAATGAGGACCTAACCTTTCATCTTTTACTTGAAAGCAAGAGTGATAGCACAGAGCAGAGATCAACCAGGCACTCAGATAATCATCTTTCGATAGCACAAGAAAACTCACCTCTCATCCAGGAATTGGTGGTAGTGAGCCAGTTTCTGATCTCATTTCATTGCTATAAATATGGAGTAGCCTGACTGAAATAGACAGTGTTAGTCCAGATTAAAATCAATTAAAAATCAGAATCTGGCCCAGCATATCTCCCCTCCTGTGACTCAGGAGGATCAAGTTAGTTTTCCTTTTAAAAAGAAAAGCTCCACACTGAAAAGAAAGTGGATTTTCCCCCCACAAAACCTAGGGTAAGTGTAACGAGCCTGCTATACAAAAACCAGGCAAATCAGAGATAAGGCTAAAGCTTTACTCTTTATTCAGGCAAAAATCCCACAGAACTCAGTAAAAACTGTGGGGTCCTTTTTTTGTTTGTTTGGTTGGTTGGTTTTTTTGTTTGTTTTTTGTTAGGTTTTTTGCTCATAAGCCCACTCAGAAATATTGGGTCAGGTGCTTTCTCATGGTTCTTAGAAAAGTGAGTGGGTAAAGAAAATTCTTCTCTTGGGTTTATGTATATTGCTCGTATTTGCTTCAGTGAAAACCATGTGTCCCTTAATTGCTAGAATGTATAGTGAGTTAAGATATTCTACACTGAATCATTCTTCTGCCATTAAGAAACTATGAACTGCTTTGCTAAGGGAAAGATTTCAAATTTAAATCTCAAGTAATAACTTGCTGCTCATTTAAATTTTCCTGTGTAACAGGAATCCTTCAGACCCTTCCCCTGGTATAACTTCTCTAATCTGAGCAATTTAATTTGCTATTGTTTCTCATGTATCTTTGAAATTAATGCACCAATACTCAGTGTTAATATGAAGAACGAGTAACTTTATAGAATATGTTAATTCTGGCAGGAGGTCTACACAAATATGACTAAAATTCCCATCATCTTGTTTCCATTGCACAGTCTGTGAAAAACCTGGGGTGAATTTTTTATGCACTGATTCTACTTTTTACCAAAGTCATGGTGTGTGATAGAGGGGGATCTTTCTGTGGTCTTAAAGTAAGTGATCTTTGAACTTGCACACCTGAGCTCTCCATGAATGAAACAAATATAAATACATGTTCTCACTTTGTTTTTCTCAGCATGCATTGCCTACCCCACTGGGAAAGTGACACAAGTAAGGCCAAAGCCAGGTGTGTATCGCAATAGGCATCTTGTGAGCAGACCAGGGTGAAAGTTCAGCATACATTGAGGTTATTTCAAGCATATGCATACCTAACACAGTAGATCATGCTCCAAGACAGACAATAATGCAGATGGAATAGAAGCACATTCTTGTTTGGACAGGTGCAGTAAATTCATCTTACATGTGCTAAAACTTGGAACAGGACAAGTTTTTTTTTTTAAAGTCCATTAATCAGTTCTTAAAATGCAACATCATTATTCTGGTGTCAAGACATGTGCCCGAGTAAGGGCTCAGTGAACTCAAAGACCAGTGTATTGATTCTACTGCCCTTACTAGCTCATTCCAAACACTGTTGAGTAAGTCAGGAATTCTACCCCCAGTAGTGTTTTAGAGTGCAACAGACCAAGAAAGAAAAAACTCATTAGGATACCAGACCTCAAACACAGCAGGCATGGAAAGCATGCAGGGCAAACCTTCATGACATTGAGCCGTGAAGCCAGAACAAATTGCTAAATCAATAGTAAAGCTGCATTAACTTGTTCACCAGAGATTGTGTCTCGCAAGCTTAGGCTACCAAGCTCATTGCTGTTTGACTACTTTGGCAAACCTCTGTCCTGCATGCTGTGCAAGTTTAATCCAAATCTTTCCTCTTGGGGCAACCCAGGACTATTGCTTTCATCGTCTCAGAGTGCTGTGGTCTGATCCCATTAATTAATTAATCAGGCATGCAGTGCAAAGTTTTCCAATGCATGACTAGAATTTAGGAGTCAAGAGCTAATGGGATCAGCAATGTTGAAGTGGAGCAAACTTTTGTGGGCACAGTGTTCTGGGAGTGTGATAGAGAGGTTGGATGGGTATATGTCAAAGTAGACCTTGCATTTTGTGTTGAAAGCTCTATAATGGAACCGGGTAGAAATTAAAGTCTAGCAAAATCCCAGCTATGCAGAAAGTTCACCCAGCCATTTTTAAAGATGATTAGGGACCTTGGAGACTGTTACAGCCATGATTTCCATTGAGGATAGGGTCAAGTCAAAATACTTTTAAAGCAAGAATTCCTTATGTCCTCGGTGGAATGACTGAGACTGAGATACAGGCTGCAAAAGGAGGGCAGTCCATGGTTAAACCAAATAAGATCACCTGCATCTGAGAAGACTAGAAAATCATTCTGAATCAAGCCTCTCTGTTGGGAAAATGCCCCATTCTATGGATGTAGGCATTGCTGACAGCTTTCGGTGGGGGTGAAATATGTAGTAAACTGGACATGTCACAAATACAGCAGGAGTGTGTGTAGGCCAGAAGCACGAGAGGGTATGTCTATACTACAGCGCTATTTCAAATTAACTTAATTCGAAATAGTTAATTCAAATTAGGCTAATTTGAAATAATGCATCTATACACAAAAACTATTTCGAAATAGCGTTTTGCTATTTCGAAATAGCGCGTCCACACCGAGTGGACCCTGAACCAAAGTTAAGGCTGGACGGAACCAGTGCCGGCAGGGCATCAGGTTAGGATTTAGCGTGTGGGGCTGCTGCCTGAGGCTAACTGAGCTCTGTGCTTAAAGGGACCCTATCCCCACCCCGGACAGACAGTTCTCAGGGATCCCCGCTTGCTTGTCTACCTCGATGAGGGACAGCAAAGCAGTCCTGTTTCAGAGTGCCCTGAGTGCCTGCACTCGGGACACCACAGCACTCGGCCACATGGAGCCAGAGCTGCCCCTGGGCATGCCAGTGCATCTTGTGGGGTCGTTGCTATCAGCCCAGCTGCACTTGCTGTAGGTTGCCATCCAGGGATCCATCGGGGGGCTGTCAGGATCCAGGAGGCCCGGAGGGAGAGCGTCCACCCTGAGGAGCCCTCAGAGTCTCCCCAGTCCTCCCCACCGGGGGGCTCGTGCCCCATTCCTCCCTCACGTCCTTCCACTTACCCCTCCCTAGCCCCCCTTCCTGATGTCAAATAAAAGACACGTATGTTCAAAAATAGAAACTGGGTTTATTGAACAAAATGGGGGGGGGGGATGAACCTCTGGGAAGACTGGGAAAAGGAGGTGGGAGAGGGGAGGGGGAAACCTGGGAGGAGGGAGCTGGAAGGGGGAAGCAATGGGAAGAAGCGGGAGGGGAAGCTCAGGGCTCAGGGTTGGGGGTCTCGTCGGACCAACCTGACTTTCATGCAAACCTGCTCCTGGGTTCGCATGTGGCCATTGGTGGCCAGGCTGGCAGCTATCCTGCCATAGACAGCCGCGTTCCTCCATCTAGAGCGGAGGTCATGGAAGTTGCGGGCATCCCTCCCGAACCTGAATAAGGTCCATGATCTCCACCCTGGACCAGGAAGGTGCCTGCCTTCTCCAGGCCCTGGCAGGCTCCTGGGAGCTGGCAGACTGCTCCTGGGGAGTGGTGGAGGGCTGGCTGCCAGTGGCTTGCTGGTTCATGTTTTGGGGCCACTGGATCACGGGCCCCAGTGGCCACTGCTGGCTCTGGGCTGGCAGGCTTGGAGCTGGCACAGGCACTGTGGCCAAGGTCTACCCCTTTAATGTCTCCGGGGCTGGGAGAGAGGAGAGTAAGTTTTTCTGGTTGTGCCCAGAGTGGCCACCAGGGCTCCCTGGGAAGGGCTGGAGGCCCCCTATTTCGAATTAAGTGTCTACACAGCACTTAATTTGAAATAGCTATTTTGAATTTGGCGTTACTCCTCGTAGAATGAGGTTTACCAAATTCGAATTAAGGGCTCCGCTATTTCAAATTAAATTTGAAATAGCGGTTTGCATGTATAGACGCTATTAAAGTTAATTCGAAATAACGGCTGTTATTTCAAATTAACTTTGCAGTGTAGACATACCCAGAGGGAGTAAAAGGAACAGACATATATTGTGGGGCATTAGTTGTTATTTCCCTATAAGGACAAGATCAAGTCCAGATTGAGCTACATGAAGAACATCCTGAGATTTCCACAAGAAATCTTTGGCTTGGAGTTATTTTTAGTGGACAAACATGGATGAGGACATGTAATGTAATGGCACCAATATCAGCAGACCCCAGCACTGGCACTAGGAATGGCCAGGATCCCCAGGTTCTGTGTATAGATTTTGCAGTCCATATGTTGGGAAAATGTTTCTAATCATAGAGGATGCTCAGTCTGAAATTGCTAGCAGTGCACGTGATGACCTCAACTGCACTTGTGACAAGTTCAGCCAGACCAGTACCACACATGGACTTCTGGTACTACTTGTCACTGACAATGGAACAAGTTGCATGAGCATGGAGTTTAAAGACTTTGTGAGCAAAAATGGGATTAAACATACTCAAACTCCCCCCATACCATCCAGACACCAATGGCTTCTCCAAGAGAACCATGTGAACTTGCAAAGGAGTGGCAAAGAGAATGATTAATGGGAGCTTGGAAATGAAGCTGGCTCAGTTTCTTTTTAAATACAGAATCACTTGTCAAACTATGGTAAGTGTGAGCATAAGCCAGTGGTTGATGGGAAGGAAGATAAGAATAAGATAAGAAGGAAGACTCAATCCCAGCATAGAGGGGGAATGTTAAGGAAACAAACTTTTCAGAAAGAAAACTCTGACTATCATGCTCAAGACAGAGGTTGGCCCAAAGTGCCAGCTTTATGCCAAAAGTTTCAATGCTAGCCAGGCATCATTGATTGAGCCAAAAATTCAAAAAGTAATAGCAATTTTTTTAAGTACATCAGAAGCAAGAAACCTGCCAAACAACCAATGGGCCACTGGATGATTGAGATGCTAAATGAGCATTCAACGACAATAAGGTCATTGTGGAGAAACTAAACAAATTTTGCATCAGTCTTCATGGCTGAGGATGTTAGATAGATTCCTAAATCTGAGCCATCCTTTGTACATGACAAATCTGAAGAATTGTCCCAGATTGAGATGTCATTAGAGGAGATTTTGTAACACATTGATAAACTGAACTGTAACAACTGACTAGGACCAGATGGAATTCACCAAGAGTTCTGAAAGAACTCAAATGTGAAATTATGAAACTACTAACTGTGGTTTGTATCCTTCTGTACCAAATGACTGGAAGACAGCTGATGTGACAGCAATTTTCAAAAAAGGACTCAAGATGTGATCATGGCAATTACAGACTGATAAGTCTAACTTCAGTACTGGGCAAATTGGTTGAAACTATAGTAAAAGAGAGAATTGTCAGACACATAGATAAACATAATTTATTGAGGGAAAGTCAACATCGTTTCTTTAAAGGGACATCATGCCTGACTAATCTATTAGAATTTTTGAGGGGGTCAACGAGCATGTGGACAAGGGGCATCCAGTGGATAGAGTACTTAGATTTCCAAAAAGCCTTTGACAAGGTCCCTCACCGAAGGCAAAGTTAGCTGCCGTGGGGTAAGAGGGAAGGTCCTCTCATGGACTGATAACTGGTTAAAAGAGAGGAAACAAAGGATAAGTATAAATGGTCAGTTTTCAGAATGGAGAGAGGTAATTAGTGGTGTCCCACAGAGACCTGTACTGGGACCAGTCCAACATATCCGTAAGTGACGTGAAGAATGGCATAAACAGTGGGGTGGCAACATTTGCAGATGATGCTAAACTGCTCAAGATAGTTAAGTCCAAAGCAGACTCTGATGAGCTTCCAAAGGATCTCATAAAACTAAGTGAGTAGGCAACAAACTATTGATAAATGCAAAATAATGCATATTGGAAAAGATAATCACAACTATACATCTAAAATGAGGTGGACTAAATTAACTATAGTAGCTAAAGTAGCTATATAGCTAAAGTAGCTCTTATTACTCAAGAGGTAGATCTTGGAGTCATTGTGAATAATTCTCTGAAAAAATCTACTCAATGTGCAACAGCAGTCAAAAAAGCAAACCAAATGTTAGGAATTATTTAAAAGGGGGTAGAGAATAAGAATAAGAGAATATTGTCTTTATATAAATCTGGGTTACACCCATTTTGAATACTGTGCTCAGATGTGGTCACCTCATCTCAAAAAAAATATCTTGGAATTGGAAGAAGTTAAAAAAGGGCAACAAAAATAATTAAGGTTTGGAATGGCTGCCATCTGTGGAGAGATTAATAAAACTCAGACTTTCCCTCTTAGAAAAGAGGAGTCTAAGGATACGTCTAGACAGCAGGGCTACTTCAGGATACCTGAGGTATCCTGAGATAGTGACCCCGTGTCTTTTAAACGCGCCGGTTATTTCAAAATATTTTTTGAAATAACGGACATGCTATTTCAACATCCCTGTAACACTCTTCCACGAGAGCTAAGGGATGTCTCAAAATAGTGTGTTATTTCGAAAATTGACAAGCCAAATTTTGAAATAAGCTATTTCAAAATACAATCGAAATAAGATACGCAATTTGTGTAGCACAAATTGCATATCTTATTTCAAGTTTAGGGTATGGGATGACATGATAGAAGTCTATAAAATCATGACAGGTATGGAGAAAGTAACTGAGGAAAAGTTATTTACTTGCTCTCATAACACAAGTACTAGGGGTCACCAAATGAAATTAATAAGTACCAGATTTAAAACAAACAAAGGGAAGGGTTTTTTTCATACAGCACACAGTCAACCTGTGGAAATCCTTGCTAGAGGATATTGTGAAGACCAGAACTTTAGCAGGGTTAAAAAAAACTAGATAAATTAATGGACAATAGGTCCATCAATGGCTGTTAGCCAGGATGAATAGGACTGGTGCCCCTTGCCTCTGTCAGAAGCTAGAAATGGGTGACAGAGGAGGGATCACTTGATGATTACCTGTTCTGTTCACTCCCTGTGGGGCACCTGGCATTGGACTCTGTCAAAAGAAAATACTGGGCTAGATGGACATTTGGTCTGACCCAGTATGGCCCTTCTTATGATGTTATGATTCAGGTTATTAACATGAAGCAAACTGGATCCTCATCTTTTAAAGTCTGTTTAAGTGATGGGCAAGTCGTAAGAAGACATCAGGATCATGTCCACTTGTGCAATGATGTGTAAGAACCAGAGCCTTTGCACTGGAGGAAGGTTAAGAGAGGAAGCAGTTTCGATAGGAATGCCTGAGATACGGGCACCTATAGAATTTCTGTACCAGAAGTCAGTGGGGAAAGTGGATCTATTGCTCTGGAGGCAGCCCTGGTTGCCTCAGAGAGGTGCTAACCAATAAGGGGTGGAAGAGCCTCAAGTTATTTGAAAAAAAAAAACCTATACCCAGGCTGTAAATTAAGAGGGGAAGTATATAGTATAGTGATCATCAAGGAGTTAACTGGGCTACTCCAAGGATTATGCTCCACCCCTTCACACCATGCTCCACCCCTTCCTTACAACCTGTTTGGTCTGTATGTGTGTTTCTCCCACTCTGTATATAGATGAATAAAGCAGCATGTTCCTAGCCTACCGTATTGTAAATAAAGAGTGCTGTTTGTGCACTGAGCTGTCCCTTTACAAAAGTCACACATTGCTTTGCTTGAGTGCAGCTGATAATTTCCATCCAAAAAACTCAAAACATCTGTAATGAATATACACTTTTCCCCCCTATGCATTTGGAAAGGCAAATGGCAGTACTTGTGTCTATCTTAGCTGTCTGAGTGTCCCTTGGACATTATTAGGGTTTGAAAACTGCTCATGTTAGACATTTATACAGGCATTCAAAAGCATAATATTACTATTTGTAAAGGAAGGAAAACACTTTACCCTTTATTTTACACATCCATCTTCAAGTGAAAGGAAAATGTGATCAAGAACAAAGTCGAGGGCCTGATTCAAAACCCACGGAAGCCAGTAGGAGTCTTTCTATGAACTGTAATAAGCTCAGACTCCAGTCCTAGATGTTTACTAATGCATATCCTATGCAAGAATAGTTCATTTGGGATTCAAGGATGCTGTCAAGACTACGAAATGTTTTACATAAAAGTTTTCATATTTCAAATAAAGAAAAAGGAATTCAGGTGATCAAAGTTTGGGGAGTGGGGAACAGCCTTGAGGATTCAGTGATACCAAAACATTTTAAAAATGTCTGTCAGTTTCACCAAATTGTTTCATTCAACAAACAAACAAGCAAACAAACAAACCCTAAAAATCAAAAACATTTTGTTTCAATACTTTAAATGAAATATTTTGATTTTCAATTTGAAACAATTTTATTGAAAAATTTCCTTTAATTATATTTTAACAAAATTTAAATTTAAAAATATACAAATAGAACATTTCATTTTCTTTTTTCTTTTCTTTTCTTTTTTTAATTACTAGCAAAGCAAAAAAGATCTCTTCTTCACACAGTTCTAATTCAAATAATCTTAATGAAAACAAAGCTGTGCTTTAGAGAGAACTTGGAGCCCATTTTGGGTGGATGTACTGTAGTGTGATATATAATTTCACATCAAGTCATGTGAAATGTGTGTGTTGTGTCCATTACACAGAAAAATTAAATGAAACTGCAGTTTTCAGAATTTTGCTTTGTCATTGTCTTCATTTATCAGACACTACACAGATCAAAATTGAAGACAAGGGATTGCATGAAGTTTTTTTAAACAAAACTATAGTTTCACATAGCTCCATTGTTAATCCTGTTCTAGGGGTAGTTGAAGGCATGATGTCCTATATATCTATGTGTCTCATATATGTAAGGTAAGCTTTTCTTAAGTGTCTAAGTACATTTCAAAAGTGACTTCGACACCTAAGAGAGTAAGACCCCTTGATTTCAATGAGATTAACGGCCAGATTTTTTTTTAAAAAAGACATTCACAATTGGAACCAGATTTGTCAAAAGAGCTTGCCTACCATTTTGGCATCTAAATAAGGATGAGACTTTCAAAAGCATTTATAACCCATCAGCACCCATGTCTCACTCATCACAGATTTAAATGGCTAAATTTGATGAGCTCTTCTTTAAATCTGGTCCTTTATATGCCTAAGTACCTAAATCACTTGAGAAAATGGGTACCTCACACTTCAAAGGTAAACAGAAACCTCTTCCCTTATATGCATTACACCAGGTGTGGCCAACCCGCAGCTCACAAGCTGCATGCGGCTCTTCCCCCCCTTAAAGTGCAGCTTGTGAAGCCTCCCCCGTGGCTTGCGAAGCTGCTCCTGAACCCCTAGAAATGGTCCCTGGCCCCAGGCTCCCTGTGCTCACCAGGGCAAGGGAGCTGTCTGGTGTGATGATTCAAAATGGCATTGCCAAGATGGCGTCGACCGACGGGAGCCTGATGTGGCCAAAAAGCCTTATCTTTTAAAGGGGTAAGCATCCCTTTTTTTCTCTCTCTCAACAAAAATTACTCAAAAACATTTCTGATGCAGCTCTTCGCATTTTTTCCGCCACTGTTTCGGCTCTCTTCATTTAATGGGTTGGCCACCCCTGCATTACACAATTAATCACATTACTACATACTGAATTGCACACTTTTTGATTGCCTTGGTTACTTTGCAGGAACCAATTGTATGCAGCATGTGTTGTACAGAATGTGCTTCCCAGGGTTCAGCTTCCTCTTTACCTCATCTCTACATTCCTAACTTATTTGGTCCCATGTTATCCAGTTCATAGTAAATAGTTCACTGAGTGTTCTCCCTCTTATCTTATTTGGCTCTGACACACAATCATCTTAGCCTACTGGGCTATTTACTTATCTTATTTAGCACAAACATTCTGTTTTCAACCTAATGATTCATTTACTTCCCTAATTCTATCTTCCAAAAAAATGAGGCCTCCATCCCTGTGTTAACTACTCATGTTAAGCCAGACCTCAGCTACAAGGATCAGTCCCTAGATATCGGTAAAAAAAAATGGTTTGTAAATAGTCCTTTAAGCTCATTGTGTCTGTACCTGCTGTGGGATACACCCACAGGATGTAAGAGTGACTGAAGAGCTAATATAAAATAGTAAAATCCAGCACTCCTAACAAGGACTGCCTTGTTGATTAGCTATGTTTCTCAGTGCTCAAGTATGCTGAACAGAACTCCTGTAAGATGCATTTTGAATCCCAAAACTAGGTTGATGACTAGAATCACAACACATGCACTAACCCAGTGTTTTTTAAACTGTGTTTTGCGGCACACTGGTGTGCTGCGAGGTAGTCGGAGGTGTGCCGCGGAGAACAACAGAGTTCAAAATGGCCACCCTTAAAGGTGCAGGTGACCTTTTTATTTTGCTCAATAACTTCCCCCCGACTTTTTGTTTGTTTGTTGTTGCGTAACAAAAAATCCTTGGTGTTCCTCATAAAAAAAATTGTTTGGTGTTCCTCAGTTTAAAAAAGTTTAAGAAACACTGCACTAACCCAACCCGAAAGAAACAAAAATCAAAAGTATTTCTGTGGTTTCCAATTAATTTATAAACATATATAAAGATCTTGTCCCAAGTGCCTGTGAATGAAGATTGGAAATACAGAAGTGAAATGACAGAAAAACTCTCATACCAGAAAAAGAAAAAAGATGCATGAGATAAATAATATCTTTTCTTGAACTTCTGTTGGTGAGAGAAAAACAAGCTTTCAAGCTACACAGAGCTGTTCTTCAGGTCTGAGAAGGGTACTAAGACTGTTACAGTTAACTAAATACAAGACCAGATAGGTTAGCATAAGCAGTTAGCTTATATCCTAAGAGTAACTACTTATGCTAACTTACCTGTTTGATTTTGGTTTTGGTGTGACACTCCTAGTACCCTACCCAGACCTGAAGAAATGCCCCGGGTAGCTCAAATTCTTCTGTCCCACCAAAGGAAGTAGGTCTAATAAAAGATATTACCTCACTCACCATGCCTCTAACATCCTGGAACTGGCATACAACAATACTACATATACCAGAAAACTCTTAGCTGTTAGAAGTCAGCTGGGGAGTTTTCATTTTCAACATATCTCTTAAGCAGGGGCTAAACTGCTGCTTGCTATCAGCCAGCTAAAAGGAGGGGTGGGTGTGCCCACTACAATTGTTTAGCTCTGCAAGGTAATTAACTGTTAACTGTTATGTAAATACAGCTCAGGAGAGAATCCGAGGTGTGGCTATGTAAATCCCATTCAGCCAGGGCTGATGGAAGGTCAGTGTTGGAATGGAATATGGAGAACTGTATATAATTTGGGACTGTTGTGGGGGTCACTAATCATGCTACCCCTAAATGTAGGAACTGTAAAACATGCCACCAGTGCTTGCAGGAGAGACACCACCATCATCGTAAGAGGTTTCGGAAGAACAAGCCTCCCCGCTTCCAGAGTTGAGTGGACTGAGCTGGGGGGAAGGGTTAAAGGGCTTGAGTCAGCCTGCTTCACACTTGCCAGGTGTGAGCTATAAGACTGGCCCAGCCTGCACCTTTCCCCCTTTGTTTTAAGAACAGACCTAAAGCAGGCTCCCTGAGAAGACTTTTCTTTTGCTAGTCCAGTGAAAGCTGGATTCCTTTGCCAGTCCAGCTGGTGGCTAAAGAGTTGAAATCACTGAGAGCTGAAATCACTGGTTTGGCTGAGAGCCAGGCCTACTGCAGCCAGTGAAGTGGCGGTGACCAGCGGCGTGGTATGGAGCGGCGGCAGGCGAGGAGCGGTGACCAGCGGCGTGGCGTGGAGCGGCAGCAGGCAAGGAGCGGCGACCAGCAGCGGCAGGCACCCAGCAGAGCGTCCAGTGGCATGGGACGAGACAGCTGGTGGAGCATGGCGGAGTTTCATATAAGGTGCCCCCTATCTATCTCCCCACCCCCATTTCTACCCAGGTTGGGAGGTGAAACCCTGCGGGTGAACTTTGGAACTCTGGGTGGCACGGACCAGGGACAGAGACTTTTGGGGTGTCGGACTCTTTGGACTTCGGGCGATTCTTGGCTGGGGGGGGGGGGCTTGGCTCATGTTTGGGTTATGAACTCTGTTTGTGGTGTTTTCCCCAAGTTAATGCCGTATGATCTCTCTCTCTGTTTCATTAAATGTTTCTTTCCTGCACTCAGACTCAGTGCTTGCGAGTGGGGAAGCATTGCCTCTCAGAGGCACCTTGGGGTACGTGAATTTCCCAGATTACTGGGTGGGGGCTCGAGCCGGTTCTATGTGAGGTGGACCCCAAGATATTGAACCCAGCCCTGGTTACTGCCATGCCTACCCAGCAGAAGGGTTACATCTCTAAAATGCTTTAGGCATGAAACACCCATCCTGTGGTGTGACAGCGGTTGATCTTTACATTAGCAGTTTAAATGCATTTTATATTAGCAATTTTCTCCCAGACCTTGTGCACATTCTGCCATATTTTATTATGTGGCATCTGGTTACATTCTGTTATGACATTACTGTACATGACATGACATGTCACATTGTGAAATAATGAGTCTGCAATTAGTGTTACTAAGTGTTTTGACTGCTCCCTCTGAACAAGTTGTGCAGCAGCGTGTTCGGCATCTATAATGATTTTATTTAAAAAATCTGCATTTCAGGTAGGAAAGTACCAATTGTACAAACGGCTGGCTGATAGTCAGACTTGGTTAGCCAGTATCTAGAACAACCTGGAACAGCTTTAAGTGTTTAGCTATTGTATTGGGATAGGCAGTGTTTGTGTCAAATCCAGGCACTGTTTCTGTAAAATGACTACTTTAGTTCATCAGTGCTACAAGTGCTGCCACCACATGGTTGGGCTCAAAGCAGTAAGAAGTTGAAGGAAGGTTTGTTTCCCCACTCCCCCAGCAAGCATTTCTATTTAAGAAGTTAGGGCTTGTCTCCATTATGCTGAGGATTGACGCTGCAATGATCAATCCACCAGCTGTCGATTTAGCATGTCCACTTAGATCTCTGAGCGTTGTCCCATCGATGCCGGTACTCAACCAGGATAAGAAGAGTAGCCGGCATTGATAGGAGAGCAGCCCCGGTTATCTTACCCCACACAAAAACCCCGTGGTGAGTACGTCGACTTCAGCTACCCTAATTGCATCACTGACGTAATGTAGATTAGATTGACAGCAGGGCCTAGTATAGACAAGGACTTAGTCAGAATTTTTTCACCCCCACAGGCCACCACCCTCTCGGTCCAGAAGAAAACTACTTCTGTGGCTTGTGGAAAATTGAGGGAATCATTGTCTCTCCTCACATAACTCCTTGTGTCTAGCTGCCATGCAAAGAAGTCTGAAAGTACAGTCATGGACTCTTCCGTGGTGTCAGATATCTGTTTTAAGCTCCCTGTGTCTATCCCTGCTGTGGGAACACCCCTCACACACACAGGCCCCAGAATGTGAGTAGACTCAGTGGCTGCAGAACTAAGCTGAGCTGTACAGCTGTGGGAAACTCTGTCTATGCCACTAAGCACTGTCAGGTCAATATTTGGCCCTGTTTTTCTACAAATCATCTCCTGATCAATACACATTCATTTCTTTTTAATGTCTCAAATGAGATTTGCTGTGACAGATTTAACTGCACATCTCAGAAAATTACCAGCACAGCCTTTTACATATTTATTAGGGCAAGATTTTACTTCATTTCTGTTAGACTTGTCCAAGTATATATCATTATTACTTAGCTTGCTTATGTTTCTCTATATTTCCCGAAGAACCTTGGATCAGCTACATTCTCCTTTGGCTCTTTCAGTCCCTCCAATTCAGTTTAACTTCAACAATGGTTGGAAGTGGAGTGCAAATCTTGTTTAGCAAACATATCCTTTGTTTAATCAGCATGATGTTAGATGTGTTGTAATTCACTCTTTCACTTGCATCGTTCTGCATGTCCACTACCTGCAGTAATATTTCCAAATGTCCGTATCAGAAATATCAGTTAATTATAATTCTGCGTATTTTTTGCTCAGAGGATCTGAGATTCTGTGTACAATTAACTTGACTGGCTTCAGATTAGGTCATGCAACAGTACCTCTCTTAGTCCTAATTTCCTCAGTTCTAGAACTTATTGCAAGTTATGGCTATTAGTGCTGTGAACCACATGTCGAACCACTGTAACTGCCTTGACTGACTACATGGTAATTTAGAGGCTGTTTGATACATTTGTGACTGATTTGCACCTTGTTCATAAATTCTTAACATCCATTGCTTGGATATCCATTACCCAGAGATTGGTGCAATAGCTAAATTTTTATTATTAGACATTCTTTGGAAATAGAACACTATAAAACAATAACCACAAATTAGACACATGTTGCTCACTGACAGTGTTGGAGTTATGTTTAACACCATATATTCTCAGGAAAATCCTTTCCTCAGCTCAAATACTGGGTATGCAGCAGGATGATGGGGATACAAACTAGGGAGCACTAACAGAACTGGGTCTACGGCTGTTATTGAAGTGTCTGTGCTTCATTCTGAGTCAGTCCAGGAGAATAGTCCTCAGTGAAGTTACCAAAGCTCTCTAGGCCCCATTTTGCCCCCTCCCCCCCCCCACCACCCCCCACCCCAGCACCATAAAGGTAAGAAACCTAAACAGAACTCTGACTGATTTTTTAAGAGTAAATCATGAATTAGGTCATGTTTTCCATGTTCCAACTCCTATGTAAACACTACATTAGTATTAGTATTACTATGCAGCCTGTAAATTTTATCTCAAATTGCAAAGTATTTTAATTCTTGATCACAACCAAGCAGATTTGTTTTCAGCTTAACATGCCATCTACAGTTGGTGGGGTTTTAATTTCTTATAGCTTTTCAGCTTACATTTACTCTAGACAGTGATTAATAGTAATCAACATGAAACTAATATTAGCATAAAAAACTTTGCATTGTCAGCAATGCATCTCTTAAACACAGCACTGTAATTTGTCATAGTTTGCCATAATTTACTATTTGATTTAATATGCTTCAAAATACAGGGTTGGAAGTGGCTACAAAGTGCACTTGTTCATACCAAGTGAATATGTTTGTGCCTCTGTTGGAGGGCTGTATGATGGGACTTATTCAGAGAAAAAGATACATCAGTCATGTGGAATGTATGAATCAATCGGCACTCCATTCCTAGGTAGTGCTCATGTGCCATGTGCTATCATACAAGGACCTGCCTTCATCACCCTTACAGCATGTCTTCACTAGGAGTATGTCTAACTATGGGATAAGGTCGAATTAAGATACTCTCATTAGCTACGTTAATTGCATAGCTGAAGTCAAAGTACCTTAACTCGAATTTTGGTGCTGTCTAAACTTCAGGAAGTCAAAGGGAGAACACTCTACCTTCAACTTCCCTTACTCCTCATGGAAGCAGGACTACCAGCATCGACTGGAGTGCCCCTCTCAGTTTGAATTACCTGTCTTCACTAGACCCGCTAATTTGAACCCTGGAAGATCAACAGCAGCAGCTTCGATCTTCTCTGTAGTGTAGACATACCCTAGGATATTATTTCAAAATCACTTATTTTGAAATAACTCCCAGAATAACTATTTCAAAATAGTGCATCCACACTACAGGGAAGCATGAAATTAGTCCGAGACAGGCTCCCTTAATGTGGATGCACTACTTCAACTTAGAGCCTCAGGAAGCACTGGGAGCAATTACTCTGAATGACTCTGGGGAGTAGTTATTTCAAAATAGCAGCAGTGGAGCATAATAAGTATTATTCCTTGCGGAAAGCGGGCGTTATTATTTCAAAATAACCAGTCCCTTATTTCAAAATAACAGGCTTGGTAGTATGGACGCTGTACTTGTTATTTCAAAATAACTCCCTAGTGTAGACAAGGGCTGTGTTAACATGGATTGACAGACATAGGGCACTGGGAGCAGAGCGTTACTCCCTCCTTACCTCACCAAGCTATCATGGCTTAATTGCTCCAGAAAGACTAACCCATTAATTTCATCGCTCTGGGATTTTGTTTATTATGAAGACAGTGATCAAGATGTGCTTAGCACAAAATGAGAAATGGGAAGAACAGGTGCCTTTAAAGTTACCTTTACACTACCCAAAGGCTGAGGCTGGTTGGGCCTGCAGAGGAGCAGCACAGAGAAGCCATGTTGGCTCTGGAGTCCTAACAGGAGTAAAAAGAGGTAAAATAAATGTGTTGCATCAATCAGCAAACATCAGCGAGAGAGCGCTACTTTCACACTGATCAGAGGAGAACTCATCCTCAAAATATCCTAATGCATTTTATCTTGCTCGTGTGACTTGGATATTTAAAAGGGGCTGAACTGTGTTCTCATGCATACCAGTGTAAAGCTCGCCCAGGTAAGTTTTTCAGTGGTGATTTCTGTACTGTTCCACCAGATATCCATGGGTATCAGACTCTGAATCACATCAGAATCTGTATATGTTTGTGTTACACAACAGGATCTAAGTGCAGAGTGGGGTCAGATGAAGGACAACTGGTTGAAAAGAAACAATCCATTAAGTGAGAGCCATTGAGAATACCTGGAAAAAACAATGAATTGGGCCTGATTCTGCTCCCATTAAAGTCATTGTCAAACTGATATTAACTAAATTGGAAGTAGGATAGGACACTTTAGCTATGCACATCTAGCTCAGTATTAATGTTCCAATACCTTGGTGCATCCTCTCTATAATTCTTTTTAAAAGCAAAAGATTTTCCTTTTCTCTTTTACCTTAATCAATTGTAACACTTTTGCCAGTACCAGTCGGCAATCAGAAGGGCTGGATTCAATGTCTAGGGGGTCCCTTCAACAAGGTGACTAAAACTGGCTCGAGCCCCCACCCCATAAACTGGGAAAATTCCCACCTACCTACTGGGTGCCTTTAGAGGCAATTCTTCCCCTCTTGCAAGCACTGAGTCAGAGATAGAAACAGTCTGTTTAATCACAGTAGGCAAGCATCAACCCACAGGACCACACATAAACAGTGAAAACCCATAACACAAACAACCTGTGAGCAAGGTACCATCCCCAGGGTCTGCAGGGTGAAGTCTTTTGCCTAGAGGTCTTTAGTACAACACTGCTTCAAACACCCCACTTACAGCTCTGTCCATTCAGTGCAGACCAAGACACATCACCCTGATGACTTCCCTCATAGAGCCTGATGTGATGCCACCTGTGTGCTGCCCCTGCTGGCTGGTCGCTCCCACCAACCCCCTGCTGGCCACTGCTGCTTCCCCTACTGGCCGCCCGTCGGTCGCTCCCGCCAACCACTCTGCTGGCCTCCTGCCACTGCTCCTACTAGCCACCCGCTGGTTGCTCCCGTCAGCGGTCCTGCTGGCCGCAATGGGTCTGGCTCCAGGCCAAACCAGCGACTTCAGCTCTTAGTGATTTCAATGCTTTAGCCACCACCTAGGTGAGCAGTATGATTGCTCGGAGCTCCAGTATTTAGAGAGAGAAAAGACTGTTGAGAATCTATGGGTTAAGTTTAGAGGTGGAAGCAACAGGGGTGATGTTGTGGTTGGGGTCTGCTATAGACCGCCAGATCAGGTGGATGAAGTAGACGAGGCTTTCTTCAGACAACTGAGAGAAGCTTCCAGATCGCAGGCCCTGGTTCTCATGGGGGACTTTAATCACCCTGACATCTGTTGGGAGACCAATACAGCAGTACACAGACAATCCAGGAAGTTTTTGGAGAATGTTGGGGATAACTTCTTGGTACAAGTGCTGAAGGAATCAACCAGGGGGCATGTGCACCTTGACCTGCTGCTTATAACAGAGAGGAACTAGTAGGGGAAGTAGAGGTGGGTGACAGCCTGGGAAGCAGTGATCATGAGATGGTAGATTTCAGGATCCTGACCAAAGGAAGAAAGGAGATTAGCAAAATACACACCCTGGACTTCAGAAAGCAGACTTTGACTCCCTCAGAGAACTGATGGGCAGGATTCCCTGGGATGCTTACATGAAGGGGAAAGGCATCCAGGAGAGCTGGCAGTATTTTATAGAAGCCTTATTAAAGGCACAGAAAGAAACCATCCCAATGCGCAGCAAGAAAAGCAAATATGGTAGGCGACCAGATTGGCTTACCGAAGACATCCTTGGTGAGCTTAAACACAAAAAGGAAGCTTACAAGAAGTGGAAACTTGGACAGATGACGTGGGAGGAGTATAAATATATTGCTCAAGAATGCAGGGGAGTTATCAGGAAGGTGAAAGCGCAACTGGAATTGCAGCTGGCAAGGAATGTGAAGGGTAACAAGAAAGGTTTCAACAGGTATGTTAGCAATAAGAGGGTGATCACAGAGGGTGTGGGGCCTTTACTGGATGAGGGAGGTAACCTAGTGACAGATGATGTGGGAAAAGCTGAGGTACTCAATACTTTCTTTGCCTCTATCTTCACAGACAAGGTCAGCTCCCAGACAAATGCACTAGGCAATGCAGTATGGGAAGGAGGTCGACAGCCCTTGGTGGGGAAAGAACAAGTTAGGAACTATTTAGAAAAGGTGAACATACACAAATCCATGGGCCCGGATTTAATGCACCCAAGTGTACTAAGGGAGTTGGCAAAAGTCATTGCGGAGCCTTTGGCCATTATCTTTGAAAACTCGTGGAGATCAGGAGAGATCCCGGATGATTGGAAAAAGGCAAATGTAGTGCCCATCTTTAAAAAAAGGAAGAAGGACAATCCAGGGAACTACAGACCAGTCGGCTGATCAGGAATAGTCAACATGGATTCACGAAGGGCAAGTTGTGCCTGACCAATCAGATTAGCTTCTACTGGCCACTGTCAAGAGATAAGATACTGAGCTAGATGGGCCTTTGGTCTGACCCAGAGTGGCCATTCTGATGTTCTTACGTACAACTCAGATTATCTGACCCCACTCCCCTCCTAGAGCTGAGATGGAACCCAGGAGTTCTGATGAGAAATCTTTCTCTCTCCACAGAGTTAGTAACAAAGTAAGAATATACAATGAAATTTTAAACCTAAGAGTGTTCCTTAAGTGACTTATCACAAGATGTCAGAATCTGTTGTTTTTAGAGCTGAGTGGGTCTAATATTTGTTTGTCTTTCTTTTACGTAGGAATTAGATGCAGGGCTCCTGTCAGCTAATTGCTGCCTTATCTAGCAAAAATCTAGAGCTTTCTAGTGCGTAAGTAGCCCTTAGAATCATGGTTAAAGTTGCCCTCCCTCCAACCCAAGATCAGAAATGGCGCCCCTGCACAATGCTGCTCTATAAATTCATGGTATGCCCACCCTTTGAGTGGTGGGTGCAGTTCTAATTGCCCCATATTAAAAAGATATATTAGAATTTAGGAGAAAAACAGAAAAGGGAAACAAAATAATTAGGGATATAGAACAGTTCCCAGATGAGGGAAAGATTAAAAAGACTGGGTCTGTTCAGCTTAGAAAAAAGATGCTAACGGGGTGGAGGGAATATGACAGAAGTCTATAAAATCACAAATGATGCAGGGAAAATGAATAAGGAAGTGTTCTTTACCCCTCCACATAACACACCCAATGAAATTAATAGGCAGCAACTTTTAAACAAATAAAAGGAAACACTGCTTAGAACCACACACAGTGAACATGCGGAACTTGTTGCCATGGGATGTTGTGAAGGCCAAAATTATAACTGGGTTCAAAGAGAGGTAAATAAATTCGTGTCGAATAGGTCTACCAGCAGCTAATAGTCATGCTCTGAATGTCCCTAAAACTGTCTACCAGAAGCTGGGACTGGATGACAGGGGATGGATCACCTGAAATTGCTCTGTTTTATTCATTCCTTCTGAAGGATCTAGCACTGGCCACTGTCAGAAGACAAAATATATAATTGCTCTTTGGAAATACAAATTGAGCTAGGAATATTATGGAAAAAAATATGTTTCTTTCAAAGCGTAACAGTTAAGGATGTCTGAGACATTAGGGACGGACATTCTTTTTTCCCCCCGCTCCCCATGTAAACAAGAATTCTTTTTTATAATGAGAAACAAGGAAGGAGGTGATGTACTTCACAAATTAAATCCTTACTGGAAACATTTGTATTGTTCCTAAAAAGTGTACTGGTTATTTTGATAGCACCAGTGTCATCCTGAAAAGGGTTTCATTATCAAAAACTCATTTGTAGGATGTGGTCTTTCAAGTTTTTGGATGGTCCCTAATTTGTTAGATTAGAGGAAATATTACATTTGAAAAAATGTTTAGGTTTTGATTAAATTTTTCATGGGAAAAAGTCTAAATGTATTTATTTCACGAGTCAAAACAAAATCCTTTACATTGTTTTATATTAAGGCTGTATTAGTTATGTATGTTATATATATATCTGTATTTATAACAATATGAAAGTCAAAGCAAAATGAATTGAAATAAAATATTGGGCCAGTATGAAAACAAAACATTTCTGTGCTCCCAAATTTAAATTGTTTAAAGTTTTGGTTGTGTGGAAGATTTCAAAAATTTAATTTATTATTCTAATGTGGAACAATTTTTAATTTGATATGTTGTCATTTCCCATAGAATGGAAATTCTATTTCCCAACCAGCTCTCAGTAAATATCTAAACAATCTTATCTACAATATCTTCTATTTATGTGCAGAATGGGTGATGTGATGAACTTCTCACCCTGTAAAGTAATCAAGCAGGCTATTATTAAAGTCCTGACTACAAGTCTCATCAAAATAATTTACCATTATATAATCATATATATAGTAGCCCAGTGTCTGAGAGTCTGTAACGTTGAACTGCTGGCTGTTCCCTCTGGGCGGCGCTGTTGCCTGAAATGCTGGCTGTTCCCTCTCGGCGGCGCTGTTGCTGAAATGCTGGCTGTTCCCTCTGGGCGGCCCATGCTGCATGGGGAGTGCGGGGCCCAAACGGCCACTTGCGCCGCTTGCTCCCCTGCGGCGGCCCTGCTGAGCGGCGCAGAAGTCAGCCGAGCGCCACGGCAAGAGGGGAAGGAGTGTGGGGTGGTGACGTACATGGCCAAGGGGCGGGGCCTGGCTGCGTACGTCACTGCCCCACTCCCCTTCGCCTCCCGCCATGGAGCTTGGCTGACTTCTGCGCCGCTCAGCCGGGCCGCTGCATGGGAGCAAGTGGGGCAAGCAACTGTTTGGGCTTTGCGCTCCCCATGCAGCACGGGGAGTGCAGAGCCCAAATGGCCGTTTGGGCTCCACGGTCCCCTGAGTGAGAGGCAGGAAGGGGAGGAGAAGAGAAAGAGAGAGACAGAGAGAGAGGCAGGAGGCAGAGGAGAGCTGAGAGAGAGAGAGAGGGGGAGGCAGTAGGAGGAGGAGAGAGAGAGAAAGAGAGATGGAGTGAGAGACCGGAGGCTCAGGAGAGAAGACCAATGTGGAGGAGAGACCTGAAAATCCCGTCTTATGACAGGCTAATTGGCTAGTGTATGCAAGAATGAGTATATAAAGAAAAAAGTATCAACTACAGTTGTGGGTACCTATCCCACAGTCCAGCTTAATACCTTCTGCTGCTAGGTCTTATGGGAAGGCACAACTGATCACAGCACATCTTGTGACCAGGCTCAGTGTCCCATAATGAATTGTTTTCTGTCCCGCATTGCATGGGCTTCCAGTTTTCTTTCATAGCATTTTTCAATGGTCCTTGTTTCCTGTGTACCCCGGCATCTCTACCAGAAGGAATGGATCCTGCACTTTTCTCCTATTCCCTGGTAACTGTAATTAAGACACTGAGGATGGTATTGAAGTTAATCACAAAGTTCCTAACTGAAGAAGACTCCTGTTTACCTGACATGCTGTGTGATATGTCTAGGAGCAACTTTAGATTGCTTTTGGCATTCATGAAAAATCTGACATTGGACCGTCATGTCTGAGCTCAAGAAACAAGCTCTGAATGGTGAGATTGCATTGTCATAAAGGTCTGGGATGATGAGCAGTATGTGGAGCTTGCTGCAAATACACCAGATGCAAGTATAGCAGAAGGAGAGCTACCTCATTGGAAAAAAAGCACATGGCAATATCTGTGTGGAAGCTGATTACTCCAGCCTGTTACTGGTTGGCCGCAAATCAATTTGGAGTCAGGAAATTGACAACTGGGGCTGTGTTAATGTACATGTGCAGGGCAATTAATCACATCATGTTATGAAGGACCATGACCCTGGAAAATGTGTGTGAAATAGTGGATGCTTTAGCAGAAATGGATTTCCCTCACTGTGGAAGGATGATAGATGATACCCACATTCTAATTTTGACACCAGACCACCTTGTGGTGGAGCATATCAACAGGAAGATGAACTGCTCCATGGTATTGCAGGTGCACATATTATGCACACATCTTCAGGAACACTGGCCTCTATAGAAAGCTACAAATGGGGACTTTCTTTACAGCCCACAGGATTACAGTGGGGGATGTTGAAATGCCCATAGTGTTCCTGGGAGACCCAATGTATCCATTATAGCCATAGCTCATGAAACCTTACTGGGAACCTGAACAGCAGTAAGGACCAGTCCAGTAACAGGCTGAGTAGGTGCCAGATGACAGTGGAATGTGCCTTTGGCAGATTAAAAGTGCACTGGTGATGATTTTATGGCAGGTTAGGCCCTAATGAGGATAATATTCCCATGGTTATAGTTGCATATTGTATGTTGCATAATCTTTGCTCGGGGTGAAGTGGTCAAGAAAGTCTGCTTTTAAACAGCTAGATACCAGGGCTATCAGAGGAGCACTGAGGAGGGCAATTTGAATCAGGGAGACTTTGATGCAACACTTTGAAAATGAGAACCAGTAATGTATATCTCTGTGATTGGTACTGCAATTAACATTACATGTGGTTTTCCTAGGAAGCAATGGTGAAATTTGGGGCCCTACACTCCAGTAAGCAAATGATTGAACTATGTATATACTGGTAGTGCCTGCTATCTCAATTTGTAGTAAACAAATAAAGATTCACTACTGTTCAAAACCTTTGCTTTTATTGCACAAGAAACAACACACACACACACACACACACACACACAAAGAGGTTTGCTGGGAAAAGAAGTACCATGGAAAGCAGACTTTTAAAGCTGTGTGTACATCCAGCTATCATTCTGAAAGTTGTCCAAGGAGATGAAGTTAAAGGGAAACCGAGAAGTCCCAGATAGTGCTGTGTGGCAGTGTTTGGTGGGATAGGGTGCAAAAAAGAGTTGTGAATGTGCTGCAGGTGAGGGCAGGCATGCCTCTGCTTCCACAATTGACTTCAGTATCTGTATTTGCTCCTCTATGACTTTAATCACCTTAACAAACTCCTGATTTTCTTTTCTGCTCTGCCTTTCGGCTTCCCAGCACTCCCTGCGTTCCCTTTTCTCTGCAGTGAAGAAGTGCAGTACCTCCTGGAACTTCTTTACTCCATCTTGTGTGCTTTCTTATCTAAAAGACATGCATGGCTGATGTGTTCCTCAAGGCCATATCTGCCAAAGCACAAGGAACAATGCACAGAAGGATGAGTGTTAAGTTCATGCCCAGCACTGAAACATTTCAGAGAAATACATCTCTGGTAACATAATAATCACTTTCTCACTGACTCTTGGCAAGCACACATCTCAATGACCACCCAAAGCATGGCGAGTGTTTGCTGGGGAGGAGGGTGAGGAGTATGTGCTTCACATGGAGAAAAGACTAGTCTGCAAGGGTGCAGTAACTAAGTGAAGCTGACTAGGGAAAAATTCTAAAATTCTCCCACACTTTTCCACAGCTGGAGGTCATTGTTGCTGAGGGTAAGCAGGGAAGAAAGGGTATATCTACTACATACTTGTGACTTCTGCCTTGATACCTGTGATGCTCGCCTATGTGCTGCTTTGGTCCCTGTACACATAGAATCATAGAATAGTAGAATACTAGAACTGGAAGTATTCTAGTAGAATACTAGAACTTGAATCCAGTCCCCTACCCTCATGTCAGTACCCAGTACGTAATAGCAAAATGGAGCAGGAAAGTTTCCTACAATGGGGGAAGGATCAAAGGAGATCTTTCAAGGAGCCAACAGCAGAGGATATTCAGAAAACTTTCCTAAAGATCTCTCTGGAGGATTCCTATGAAATCCTGGTCTCATCAACGTCCTGTTCCACTCTACTGATTTGCTGCATAGGAAAATGTCCAGCACACAGAAACACAGCTTTGTACCTTTTTATCCCCTGAACCTTCCTCTGTACTACACAGACCACAGCCACTTACCAGGTATCTCCTCTCCTGCATCTTGCTCACCAGAGAGCAACTGCTGAGACTGGCTAGTCTCTTCCAGAGTAATGAACCGTTCCTAGTTGCCTGTCCCACTGGGTGACTCCACCAGAAGGTCCACATTGTTGTCTAACTCCACCTCTTCATCAATGACTTCATCCTTTGGATAAGGTCCTCTTTCCACCACCTCCAGGCCTGTCCAAGTACCTATAGAGCTTTTGGTGGTAGCGGTCAAGTTGCCATTGAGGATAGTATCCAGCTCCTTATAGAACCAGTAGGTCTTAGGTGCAGCACCAGCATGATGGTTTGCTTCCCTCACCTTATGGCATGCCTGCCTCCACTCCTTTATCTTCATTCTGCACTGCGGTGTGTCCCAATCATAGCCCCTTTCACACAAACCTTGAGAAATCTATCCATAAGTATCAAAATTCATATGGATCAAGCACATTCATATGGATCAAGCACTGCACAGCCTCCTCAGGGATCCTAGCAGGAGAGCATTTACTGCAATAATCCACTATGGTCAAATGGGATATGCAGTGAGACTTCTCCACGCAGAGCCAACATGAAATAGAATTTCAAGAATTTCAAAAATTCCTGGGGCTTCTAAAGGGGAGGGGTGGATGGTGGTTTACTTGGCTTCAGGACAGTTGAATTCAAATTGCTGATCAGAGCAGTCCGGATGGGCATTGTGGGACACATCCTAGAATCCAATTAAAGAAATAAAATCAAGTCTGGTGTCTATACTGCCACTTTGTCAACAAAATTTGTGTGCAAAAAGCCTTATGTATCACATGGGGGTTATTTTATTTTGTCACCAAAATAGGGCATTTTTGCTGGCAAAAGTCACATTGCAGTGTAAAAACCTTCACTGTTTTGTCAACAAAAGCTGTCTTTTGTTAACAAAACTCTGTAGTGTAGACAAGTCCTTCATCTTTTATTGGACCAACTTCTGTTGGTGAGAGAAACAAGCTTTCATGCTTATACAGAGCTCTTCTTTATATCCAGCAACACTTCTTCAGCTACAACACTGCATGGTTAGGTTGTGTTGGAGTATTCAGAACCTGGTAGTACCTGTTAACCAGACATATGCATATGAATCATAGAATCATAGAATACTAGAACTGGAAGGGACCTTCAGAGATCATCAAGTTGAGTCCCCTGCCCTCATGGAAGGACCAAGCACCATCTGCCTGATAGATGTCTGTCTAATCTGCTCTTAAATATCTCTAGTGATGGAGATTCCACAACCTCCCTAGGCAATATGTGTCTCCATTTAATGGCAGTGAATCTGGGAATCAGTGAGTCTTAGACATTCCACCTAAATTAATCAGCACTATTGGTGTACACTCAAATCAGTGAAGGATTCCACAGAAGTCTAATTTCCACATATACTGTAGTGATGGGGGAGAGGTGACTGTTCCAGTCAAAGACTGAATACTCTCCACTCTGTATATGGAAATTGCATCAAATGTATGATTTGAAACTTATAGAGAGTATGCCATGAAAATAGTAACAGCTTTCTCAGCATAGTGCAGTGACATTTTCAGCTGCAAATAAGAAGTTGGCTTTTACTAGCTGTGCAACACAAATTTTCTGCAGCGCAAATGGTTTAAATCCAACTTTGTTTGACAGATCCTGTAGCCATCAGATAAGGGTATGCAGACCCAGCTTTCCAAACGGATTAGGCATCAGAGAAGAGAAACGCTGGGCAGATATAAAGAACTAGTTAGTGTTTTGTGCTTATAGTCTGTTGTAGTGGGCTACTGCCTAGATTTCTCTTGGAGGCAAAACTCTCTTGAGAACATCGTATATTGCTAGGACTTGGCCATAGCGAATTTCTAAGAGCAGTTCTGTCACTGTGAATTATGTTGCATGAAAGAGTGAACATTTTGTAGCAGGACTGAATTTACTTATCAAACCCTCCAAATCTATCCTGAGATAGAGTTAGGATAATGCCAATTTCGCAAGATGGCTCCTGGAATCTAGAAAGTTTCTCATGGTAGTTGCTCCCCTCTGAGGCTAGTATATGGGTGGTGGCACAGGTATGCAGCTAGACCCAATCGATTCTGCTTTGTTAATTTATCTTTAGTTGTGGCTGCTATGTTAGCCCTCATCTACATAGAGGCTTTATTTCAAAATAACCCCCTTAGGTCAAATTTATAAACATAAGAACATAAGAATGGCCGTACTGGGTCAGACCAAAGGTCCATCTAGCCCAGTATCCTGTCTGCCGACAGTGGCCAGCACCAGGTGCCCCAGAGAGGGTGGACCGAAGACAATGATCAAGCGATTTGTCTCCTGCCATCCCTCTCCAGCCTCTGACAAACAGAGGCCAAGGACACCATTTTATCCCCTGGCTAATAGCCTTTTATGGACCTAACCTCCATGAAATTATCTAGCTTCTCTTTAAACTCTATTATAGTCCTAGCCTTCACAGCCTCCTCTGGCAAGGAGTTCCACAGGCTGACTACACGCTGTGTGAAGAAGAACTTTCTTTTATTAGTTTTAAACCTGCTACCCATTAATTTCATTTGGTGTCCTCTAGTTCTTCTATTTAGGGAACTAACAAATAACTTCTCTTTATCGGCCCTCTCCACACCACTCATGATTTTATATACCTCTATCATATCCCCCCTCAGTCTCCTCTTTTCTAAACTGAAAAGTCCCAGTCGCTTTAACCTCTCCTCATATGGGTCCCGTTCCAAACCCCTAATCATTTTAGTTGCCCTTTTCTGAACCCTTTCCAAGGCCAAAATATCTTTTTTGAGGTGAGACCACATCTGTACACAGTATTCAAGATGTGGGCGTACCATAGTTTTATACAGGGGCAGTAAGATATTCTGGGTCTTATTTTCTATCCCTTTCTTAATAATTCCTAGCATCCTATTTGCCTTTTTGACCGCCGCTGCACACTGTGTGGAAGTTTTCAGAGAACTGTCCACAATAACTCCAAGATCTCTTTCCTGATTTGTCGTAGCCAAATTAGCCCCCATCATACTGTACGTATAGTTGGGGTTATTTTTCCCGATGTGCATTACTTTACACTTATCCACATTAAATTTCATTTGCCATTTTGTTGCCCAATCACTCAGTTTGGTGAGATCTTCTTGGAGTCCCTCACAGTCTGCTTCTGTCTTGACTATCCTAAACAGTTTGGTATCATCTGCAAACTTTACCACCTCACTGCTTACCCCTTTCTCCAGATCATTTATGAATAAGTTGAACAGGATTGGTCCTAGGACCGACCCTTGGGGGACACCACTAGTTACCCCTCTCCATTCTGAAAATTTACCATTTATTCCTACCCTTTGTTTCCTGTCTTTTAACCAGTTCTCAATCCAAGAAAGGACATTCCCTCTTATCCCATGGCCATGTAATTTACACAAGAGCCTTTGGTGAGGGACCTTGTCAAAGGCTTTCTGAAAATCTAAGTATACTATATCTACTGGATCCCCCTTGTCCGCATGTTTGTTAACCCCTTCAAAGAACTCTAATAGATTAGTAAGACAGGATTTCCCTTTACAGAAACCATGTTGACTTTTGTCCAACAAATTATGTTCTTCTACATGCTTCACAATTTTATTCTTTACTATTGTTTCAACTAATTTGCCCGGTACTGAAGTTAGACTTACCGGTCTGTAATTGCCCGGATCGCCTCTGGAGCCCTTTTTAAATATTGGTGTCACGTTAGCTACCTTCCAGTCATTAGGTACAGAAGCCGATTTAAGGAATAGGTTGCAAACCACAGATAATAGTTCAGCAATTTCCCATTTGAGTTCTTTTAGAACCCTTGGATGAATGCCATCCGGTCCCGGAGATTTGTTAACATTAAGTTTTTCTATTTGTTCCAAAACCTCCTCTAATGACACTTCAATCCGGGACAGTTCCTCAGATTCGTCACCCACAAAGGGTGGTGCAGATTTGGGAATCTCCCCAACGTCCTCAGCCGTGAAGACTGAAGCAAAGAAATCATTTAGTTTCTCCGCAATGGCTTTATCGTCCTTGATTGCGCCTTTTATAGTTCGATCGTCTAGGGGACCCACAGGTTTTTTAGCAGGCTTCCTGCTTCTAATGTACTTAAAAAATGTTTTGTTATTTCTTTTTGAGTTTTTGGCTAGCTGTTCCTCAAAATCTTTTTTTGCTTTTCTTATTACTTTTTTACACTTGATTTGACAGTGTTTATGTTCCTTTCTATTTATCTCACTAGGATTGGACTTCCACTTCTTAAAGGATGCCTTTTTGTCCCTCACTGCTTCTTTTACATGGTGGTTAAGCCACGGTGACACTTTTTTAGGTCTCTTGCTATGTTTTTTAATTTGGGGTATACATTTAAGTTGGGCCTCTATTATGGTGTCTTTAAAAAGTTTCCATGCAGCTTGCAGGGATTTGGCTCTAGTCACTGTGCCTTTTAATTTCTGTTTAACTAGCCTCCTCATTTTTGTGTAATTCCCCTTTTTGAAATTAAATGCAAGGGTGCTGGACTGCTGAGGTGTTCTACCCACCACAGGAATGTTGAATGTTATTATATTATGGTCACTATTCCCAAGCGGTCCTGTAACGGTTATTTCCTGGACCTGATCCTGCACTCCACTCAGGACTAAATCGAGAATTGCCTCTCCCCTTGTGGGTTCCTGCACCAGCTGCTCCAAGAAGCAGTCATTTAGGCCATTGAGAAATTTTATCTCCGCTTCTCTTCCTGAGGTGACATGTACCCAGTCAATATGGGGATAATTAAAATCCCCCATTATTATAGAGTTCTTTATTTTGGTAGCCTCTCTAATCTCCCTCAGCATTTCAATGTCAGTATCACTGTCCTGGTCAGGTGGTCGGTAATATATCCCTACTGCTAATTTCTTATTATTGGAGCATGTAATTACTATCCATAGCGATTCTATTGAGCATGTTGATTCACTTAATATTTTTATTTCATTTGATTCTACATTATCTTTCACATACAGTGCCACTCCACCACCCACCCGGCCTGCTCTATCCTTTCGATATATTTTATATCTCGGTATGATTGTGTCCCACAGATTTTCCTCATTCCACCAGGTTTCAGTGATGCCTATTATGTCAATCTCCTCATTTAATACTAGGTACTCTAGTTCACCCATCTTATTAGTCAGACTCCTAGCATTTGTGTAGAAGCACTTTAAAAATTTGCCACTGCTTATTTGTCTGCCCTTCCCTGGTGCATTGGATTCCTTTGTATGCGGTTGTTTGTCTGCTCTGGCCCATGGTTTGCCCTCTCCCCTCCTCTTTTTCAGACCACAGCTTAGAGACTCTCTATCAATGGATTCTCCTCTAAGAGAAGTCTCCCTCCGATTTACGTGCATCTCCGCACCAATCGGCTTTCCCCCATCTCTTAGTTTAAAAACTGCTCTACAGCCTTTTTAATGTTTAGTGCCAGCAGTCTGGTTCCACCCTGGTTTAGGTGGAGCCCATCCTGCCTATATAGGCTCCCCCTGTCCCAAAAGTGTCCCCAGTTCCTAATAAATCCAAACCCCTCTTCCCTACACCATCGTCTCATCCACGCATTGAGACTCTGAAGCTCTGCCTGCCTACCCGGCCCTGCACGTGGAACTAGAAGCATTTCCGAGAATGCCACCATAGAGGTCCTGGATTTCAGTCTCTTTCCTAGCAGCCTAAATTTGGCCTCCAGGACATCTCTCCTACCCTTCCCTACGTCATTGGTACCTACATGTACCACGACCACCGGCTCCTCCCCAGCACTACGCATAAGTCTATCTAGATGCCTCGAGAGATCCGCAACCTTCGCACCAGGCAGGCAAGTGACCATACGGTTCTCCCGGTCATCACAAACCCAACTATCTATGTTTCTAACAATCGAATCACCCACTACTAACATCTGCCTCTTCCTAACTGGCATTCCCTCCCCCTCAGAGGTATCCTCAGTGTGAGAGGATACCGCAACATCCTCTGGGAGGAGGGTCCCAACTACGGGATGGTTTCCCTCTGCTCCCATTGAATGCTCTGTTTCCTTCAGACTTTCATCCTCCTTCAGAGCACTGGAGCTCTCAGACTGGAGGTGGGACAGTACTACAATGTCCCGGAAAGTCTCATCAACATATCTCTCTACCTCCCTTAGCTCCTCCAGTTCAGCCACCCTGGCCTCCAAAGCCCGAACCCGGTCTCTGAGGGTCAGGAGCTCCTTGCAACGGGTGCACACATACGCCACCCGCCCACAGGGCAGGTAATCATACATGTTACACTCGACGCAATAAACAGGATAGCCCCCACTCTGCTGCTGGGCTTCTGTCTCCATTTTTCTCATGAATAAGTTTAAGCAGAAACTGGGATTCTAGATTATAGATTATTATAAGAGTTGTTTTTAGGGTTTTTAAGAAGGTCAGAAGTCCCTAGTGCCCTCTAACCTCCCCCTCTAAACTCCCTCTCCAAACTCCCTGTTAGCTGTTCCTGTTCGCAAGCTCCCTGGTCGCTGAGTCACAGGCTTATATAGCCCTGGTAGCCCCTCTCCCAGACTGAGGCTCAGCCAATTAACAGAGGCTTCTAGATTTCAAACCTTTTAGAAGCTCCTTCAAACAAACAAACCAACCAACCAAACACACAAACAAAAGCTCAGCACACAGCAAATAACTCCCCCACACACAAACACACACTCCAAACAGCCACTTACCACAAGGGTCCCGCTTTTACTCCTCTTTTACCTGGAGAACTCCCTCTCCAAACTCCCTGTTAGCTGTTCCTGTTCGCAAGCAAAAGTGTCCACATTACCAAGTGCATTATTTCAAAATAATAGGCCGTTTATTCTGAAATCTGCACTCCTACTTTTCTGGGGAATAACTTTAATTTCAAAATAGTTATTTCAAAATAGTGTTAGTGTGGACACTCTAGTGCCGCTATTTCGAAATAACTACTCCCCAGAGTAATTTAAACTAATTACTCCCCAGAGCTTGCTGGGCTCTAAGTCGAGATAGCACATTAATGGAGCCTGCCTCGGATTAATTTCAAGGCTTCCCTGTAGTGGGGACACGCTATTTCAGTTTTGTAAAATCAAGAGTTATTTCAAAATAGTTTTTTCACGTAGACATGGCCTTTGGGGCTATTGTATATGTCTTTATGCTCAGCTAATCTATACCTTCATTAACAAAAATGACTTCATGCACTTCAATAGCCCTCTGAAGGCATCTGAGTTCTCGTAAAATGAACTCATTGCTTCACTTTGCAGCCTTTATTGGTAAGCTGCCACTTTCTAACCTACTCGCCCACAAACTGACTGTGACAAAAACAACCACAAAATACTTAGCAGCTGACAATGTTCTACTTGGAATGTGTGGTCAAGAACTCTAGCAGAATTTGTCTGCCTAGAAAAAACCCCCCAAATCATTCACTTTTTAGCTTGATTCTGCTGAAATCCTTTCCCAAGCAACTGATGTTGATCTGAATCTCTATCTTCTTCCTTTCTTTTAAAAAAATTACTGTTATTAATTGAAAGGTCAGGTAGTAGTCATCATAATCAGTGTTTAATGATTCTTAATTACTGAGACTTACAGCCCATAGAAGAAAGAGGATAAATAAGTCTTTTATGATAAGTTCATTGTGAAATTCTTCATTCGAAGAGAGACCACTTAGCATTTATGTATTATTAATTTCTTATTACTACTTGCATTTTATTTGAGATCAACAAGCATCATATCTAGATGCCTTAAAAGGCTCAAGCTGAGACATACAGGGGCTCAGTAAAATAGAATATCTGTCCCTCTTCTGTTTTCAGTTTGCTTGCCAGAGGTCTAGGCCAAAAGCCATTTAAGTTAACAGCTCTTGTTGACTTAGGTGGGCCTTTGAAAAGGTTTCAGACTTGGAAAGTCAAGATAGGAATTATTTATTTGAGATATTGGGGTGCTTCTTGTTCCTTTCATGTCAATCATTCTCCATCTTCCTTTCACTCCCTATCTTTCTCCAGCATCCCCATAATGGCGCCAATGAAGGGCAAGGCCCTCATATATTCCACTGGGTAAATCTACTTCCTCAGTATTTCTGGCCAGCAAGGATGAGCAGGAATCATGGAGCCACTTTAAGATATAAAGAGAAATTACGTAAGTGACCTCCTCAGAAGGATTTTTTTTTTTTTGAGGTAGAACCTGATTTCAAAAATCTATTACACTTTTGGTCATTTCTAATTGTTAGGTGTATGTATATCTGCCAAATAGTTATTTCAGTTTCCTATTCATTATAACTGTTCACTGACCCAAATATATGCTCTGCATGAAGACTTGAGAAATCTTTAATATATAATATAGTCACGTTTCTTCAAGTAACTGACATTCTTTTTAAAGGTTGCATTTTCAATAACTTCTTTTCTGCACTAATATTTTTCACTGAGAATTTTCATCCTGGTTATTCCAGGCAATTTTAGTATTTATTTTGTGATTAACACATAGATTGAAGAGTCCTTAAGTACTCTATAATACAGTAAAATTTAAGGGTTTATTGAGAGCCATTATAATGGATCAATAAGTGCTCGACACTTATAAAATCTCACAGGTACTATTAATGCGTTAAATCTTAACAACGCCAAAGCTATTGTCAAATTCTATTTGGTGTGTAGCACACTTTTTAAAAGTCCTTATATGTTTGAATGAAGATGGAATTGAAGGATGCCCATACTTACTGACCCTCTGAGCCACATATGATAACCTTCAAAAGTTTGAAAGTTAGGGCTCAGGACTTCAGCCCCCCAAGACACCCCTCCCCATTGGACAGAAGGCGGAAGTGACACGTGGCAGGAGCACATGGCATTGCATGAATTTGCCTCCCCAGATTTTTACCAGGGTTTGCTGGCCCTGTTCAGGCATGTGTTTCTTCCTAGCCCCTTCCCTGCATGGCAGCCACTGGAGCCAGCAAGCTGGGAGCTGCAGCCATGGGGAGAGGCATCAGCAAACAGCTGGCAGCTGCACGGAGGGGCTGCTAATGGTAAAAGGAGGGAGGCATGTCTAAAGCAGTTGGGAGGGTGACCCTTTAAACTGGGTCCCCTTACATTCAGCAGGGACAAGTCATCTCTAGTAGAGGCCCCTAGCCATCATCCTGCTGCAGGGCAGAAGCCCCAACTCTCTCCCTCCCACAACTCTGATTGGCGGAGAATGGGGGTTCATGCAGGACTTCGCAAGCCACACATTAAATGTCAAAGAGCCACATAGGGCTCACAAGCCGCTGTTTGGCATCCCCATAGCAAACTGGTTGGCGTATGTATGAATATATGGATGGATTCAGAATTACTTAACTGGGTTTCAGAGATGATGGTATTGTTAGAGCTACAGAATGTTTTCAAGTGTTAGGGATTTTTGCTTTTGGAATAGGAGGCTTTGAGATCACCTTTCTACTGCTGTGACATTTTAAGCATGGCTCTGCGACACAAAGCCATGAAATTCTAGCTGGATGTAGATTTTTTACAACACTGTCAGAGTTCATAAATATAGCCTTCTAATCTGACTTTTAAAGTGTCTCTTTAATATATAGAGTGATGACTTGCATTAATTGTGTTTCTGTGTGGTGGTGGTACACTCAATCTGACTGATTTGCTGTTCTATGGCAAAACTTAAAATTATTGGCCATCCTTTCATCCATGGCTCAGACACAGGCAGGCTTTCAGCTGACTTCAATGAACAATGTGAATATATAATCCAAGACTAAAATTTTACTCTCTTTTTCTCTTAAAACCCAATTCCTTCAGCACTGGATTAAAATGACAATTTTTTTTAAAATCTGAATTTTTATACATTTCCTTGAGAGAATTTTCTTTGCCTTTTTATAGTAGCATAAAACAAGGAATCTATCTTATTGTATTAACACTTGAATTAGATGTACAATTTTTTCATGTAATAACCTGTTCTTCACATCAGATCTTCTTTAAAATATGTGCCTTAATGTATACTACATTTAAGTTAAAAACAGACTCCTAATGGAGTGTATTTTCATATGCCAGCAGTGATTTCTCTCATATTCTGTTGGAATCTATGAATAATTCTATAACTTGAAATATATGAATAGTATTATTCAACATATTACAGTTCCCAAACCTTCTTAATGAGCTCCATTTGAATGGACTCCTGCACATATATGAAAACCACAATAGGAATGGTGCATAAGTGAAATGAAGACATCTTAAAAAAGCCATATTATTGGGTTTCTATTCTTATCACTATGAATACATAACTCCACATGCTCAAATTACAAATATAATGATATATTTTTATGTAAGTTGTCATATGAATTTGTTGTATGAAACTGTAGCTCTCTGAAAATTTTTTGTTTTTAATAATCAATTTTCCACTATTGATTTTTCTAAAGTTACATCAAGTTCACAATTCCATTAAAGGCCGAGTGTGAGAAAAACAAGCATATTTCATTTATTCTCATGTTATCCGCATAGGACTTTGGGAATTGAAAGGGCTTTATAGACCGTCTCGAGTGCATCTTGGATGTGAAGGTGACTGAGGTCCTTCAAATTAAGAGAATATTGTTATCTTCCAATCAGGGAGTGGGGAGAGAGACTGGGCTACAAAAAGCACAAGGAGAATCTGCCAACAATAAATGGGAATGCATTTTTAAAGAAAAAAATAATTATGCAGTGAATATCTGAGAACTTTTACTTTCCTCTGACTCCTGTTCAATGGAATAAGTGAGCAGAAAGAGTCTCTCAAATGTTTCTTCTTTACAAACAATCAATTCACATATGTATTGGGGGAAATCTACCTTCTCATTCAAAACAGACTTTCCCCATGACCACACACAGGCATGCATCCCACAAACTGCTTAGCAGTGCTTAGGAAATACTTACTAAGTTGCAGTTGTGGGAACTATTGTGGAATTTGAACTATGAAGATGGATAATGTAAATACGGTAGGTTGTGTATTTTTTGCTTTCACACAATGGGCAAGGTTATAATTATTTTTGAAAAAAATACCATTAACATATTTGAAAATCATGAGCATCAATATGTCTTATTCACATATGTAAGTTATGTTTACCTCCAAAACAATATATTACTGAGGGTTATAAATTAAATGCTTTGGTTGGTGTGTTTTAGACTAGCTAAAATGGATGAAGAGGGCTCTTGGGTAAAATTATGGTGTCCACATTATTAAAGATAAATTGGATGGGGAATGTAGCACAGAATAAATGCTATACAGAGTTTGCTGGAAACCAAAATTCCAATATTTAAAATTTTGCTTTAATTCTAAATTAGAATGAAAAGTCCAGAGTTCCTTCAAAACAAAAGTTACTTTTTCTCCAGCACTATCAAAATATTTCATGTTGATAATGTCATAACATATTAAAATATAATACATACACTTTACATGTACTGCATGTGTGTTAGATATAATTCAATATATCTGAATAATATTTCAATATAATAGAAAAGTCAAAATGGAATGAATCCAAACAACAAAGTGACAATTATTTGTCTTGACTTTTTCCTGTTTCAAATTTCATTGAAATCAAAACATGGCTGCAAAACATTTAGACTTTGACAAAACTACAATTTCCAACGGAAAACTCTTCCAGGAAAAATTGTCCCAAAAGATCTAATGCTGAAGCCAAAGATAGTCTTGAAAACAGTCTCTTTTTTTTTTTTTTTTTTTTGAACATCTGTTTATTATTTATTGAGCCTGGAATTTTAAAAAAATATGAGTTAGGAGCCCAACTCCCCTTGACTTGTAATGGAGGCTGGTTTAGGAGCTGAACTTTTTTAGGCTCACTTGGTCCCAGGATTAATTGTCTACTTTTATTGTTTTTGTTATTGGTGTTGTTTTGTTTATTATAGCAGCATCTAGAGACCTCAGCCAAGAGTAAATGGCAGTCTTTGGCCCGAAGAACTTAACATCTAAAAGCCAGGTTGTAATTGTTGGATGAAATAAGACAAAAGGACAGGGGTAAGGGAGAAGGGGTAACAGCAAAAATATGATGATTTAGTAGAGTGAAGCTATGAACACAAATTGTAGGTGGTATAAATTAAATAGCAGCAGAAGCCACAATAAATTCCATTTGCCCCCTGCTTATTCATGGAGAAAAATATTACCAGAGTAAATGCTGAAGTCCAGGGTAATCTTTCAGGTGTCACCCCAATTTCTAACATTGTTTAAATACTTGTTTATTTAAACTTCGATGAGGTTTCCACAAGGCCAGTCTCAGCCGATTACTGTTTTAACAGCACAAAGTTTAACAACATAACAAACTTAGCTTACGAAGTTCCCCAAAACCTTCCCAGACCCAGCACAGACTCCTTCATGTCATGAATCTTAATATGTAACTTAAGTGAGTATTTCAGAGTACATTAAAGCTGCTTTATGGCTATGCACAGATTCCTAAATTATATATGAAACTGTGTATATATAGAGAGAGGGAGAGAAACAGGCTAATAAGCTGATTGTGGCAACACAAAAGGTCAGAAGGACTCTACTTTATGGGGGAATTTCACAGTCTCAGTAGTCCACTATCAGAAGGTAACCATCAGCAAAGCATGTGCGTCATGAAAAATGCAGTTCTTCTATAGCTCATTGCTCTTGACCGAAAGCAAAATTTAATGAGAATGACATATGGTCGAGTGATCTGAGCAGTTGAGCTAGAAAACGTCTAAATTCCAATCCCCACTCTCCATTTTGTCTTTCTCTAATACACCCTTCAGTACAGTACCTAAACTCTGACAAGATTTTCCTCTTTAGCAGGAATAACTAACTTTGACTTTATAACTCCTGATTTTACAAAATCGAAATAGTATGTCCCCACTATTGGGGAGCCTCAAAATTAGTCCAAGGCAGGCCCCATTAATGTGGATGAGCTACCTCAAGTTAGAGCCCCAGGAAGCACTGTGGAGTAATTAGTTCAAATTACTCTGGGGAGTAGTTATTTTGAAATAGCGGCATCACACCATCCACACGACCGCTATTTCGAAATAACTATTTCAAAATTAGCATTATTCCCTGAGAAAAGCAATTGTACAGATTTTAAAATAAGTGGTCTGTTATTTTGAAATAACGGGCTTGATAGTGTGGGTGCTCCGCTTATAAATTTGACCTAAGGGGAGTTAGTTTGAAATAAATCCCTACTGTAGACCAGGGCTTGGTGTCCTCATCTGGAAAAGAGAGACAAAAATGCCTCCCTCCCAGGCATATTTTAAGGATTAATTTGTTACTGACTAAAATGAGGTCTACGGTTGTTGTTATTAGTGTTTGGTATCTGATTCCAGACGCTAATGCTACCGTACCCAGTAAAGCAGAGCTGCTGCAATTGCTGCTGGCTGCACAAATCTTATGGGGCCTGGTATTTTGAATGATTTTAAGAGATTTTTGAGATTGTTAATTATTGATCATCCTCAATGTGTGTTAGCATCCCCACAGCTTCCTCCTTTTAACTTAGAAGGCTTACAGATTTCTGCTTGATGGTTGCTTCTTTTTGGGTGCTGGGATGACTCTCCATTTTTGGCCTCTCTTGGGGTATGTCTACACTAGCCTCCTAGTTCAAACTAGGGTGACTAATGTAGGCATTCGAACTTGCAAATGAAGCCCGGGATTTAAATATCCCGGGCTTCATTTGCATGTTCCCGGGCGGGCGCCATTTTTAAATCCCCTTAGTTCGAACTGACTGCCTGCGGCTACATGCGGCAGTCAGAAGTTAATCCGAACTAAATCCTTAGTTCGGATTAACTGTTACACCTCATTGCAGGAGGAGTAACAGTTAATCCAAACTAAGGACTTAGTTCGGATTAACTTCTGACTGCCGCGTGTAGCCGCAGGCAGTCAGTTCGAACTAAGGGGATTTAAAAATGGCGCCCGCCCGGGAACATGCAAATGAAGCCCGGGATATTTAAATCCCGGGCTTCATTTGCAAGTTCGAATGCCTACATTAGCTACCCTAGTTCGAACTAGGGGGCAAGTGTAGACATACCCTTGGGTTGCTGAGCCTTCCAGCTTCCTTATGGCACTGTAAAGAAGCTCCGCAGAATAGATTGCTTTTATTTAAGCCAGTCAAATGTGCACAACAGTCTCAGTTGTTTTGAGCATAATATTTGTGGGCACAGGTTTCTCCATGCTTGAGGTGGATAAATTAGAAAACTCTTCTGTTAGGAGAATATACAGATATTCATCTATTCCTACAAATGTGCTATGCAGACATTTCTGAAAGCACTGCCTGAGGAATATAGCACTTTGGGGGAATGATAGATACTCTTGAGGAACTCAGAATCTGTCTCTGCAGTGTCAGTCCAGTCATTTATTGTTTTGCAAAAGCAAATTTTATGGGCCAGATTTTCATTGCACTAAGCTGGGGTAGCCTTGAAGTCCCTAAAAGTCCTGGGTGTCATGAAAGAAGAGGGGTTAGTGTAAATAGAGAATCTGCCCATTTGGGAAGGGCTATGAGAGACATGCCCAAACAGATATTACACAATGGAATATGGAAATCTTTACTCTCTGCCAGGCATTTATGATCCTTCTCTTTTTCAGCACAGTTAGGTTACATGGTTTGGCTTCTTTTTACAACTTATTTGTGTTTTCTAGGTGCCAAAAGTTTCAGCCATGTCTGTTCCAAGTATAGAAAGTAGAAAGCTGTGCAGAAAGCGCTAGGTAATTGTTGAACAAAATCTTAATTCTTTTTATGTGCGTTTTTTTCAACTAGGCTAAAGGAGATTTTATATTTCTCAGGGTTCCATTCTTAATTGCTTAGTAGTGACTTGCTGGCAGCTAGCAGAGAGACTAGGTTGGAGCCAGGGAAGACTGTAACAGGGTTTAGTCTGTTGGGCAACTGAATGAACAATGGCTCCCAGGGCTTTTGTGCTCCACATTTCTGTAAAACAGAATACAGCTGTTTGTGATTGATTTTTCCCCTGTTCAGCATTCCATTTGGTGGAGTGATAATTATTTCCTGTACAGTATCTGACTTTCATGGCAATATTTTGTTCCACTTAGGTGCTCGAGAGTCTGTACAAGTTTTGTTTGCCACAGTCACCCTAAAACTTTCTGTTTTACCTGCCTGCAGCTTGGGATTTGGCTTCAGTCATCTAGGTTACAGCCTGTCATTTGTGCTTATTTAATATTTCCAGTGTTATGAAATCAACAGGAAATCCCAGGCTGTGGGTAGAGTCAGGGCTGGATAATCTTAAATTTTCAGTTCATGAACCTAGCTGTTGTTCAACTTGTGCCCTGGACAGGGGTGGAGGGATTTCCTTCCAGAAAACCCTACTGGATATAAAACATGAATGCTAGATCCATGTCAGTGTCTGTCAGAGCACCTCTTTGGCTATGTGAGTCACAATAGATATGTGCTCAGATTTTTTTCCCTGTGTCAACCACATTCAGCTTGCTGTCCAAGCATGCAACGTAGCATTTTTTTTTTCCTGTCAGTGCTTGTATGTGGCACATTTGGGTTCCTCTTGTGATCACAGGAGGAATCCATTCCCCTCTTAAAAGGGCTCATAACTCCTATGAAAGATATTGAGTTCTAAATATACCACATGAACAGACTGAACTTCTTAACACTGATATCATTGCTGCTGTAAGAGAAATGTGAACATATATGCCAATGCCAATGGAAGATATACCAAGGAGAACATATCCAAGTCAATTCGGTTTTCTTTATATATATAATCGTCCTTTCCCAAAAGAAATATTGTATTGTGAATCTTATTGGGAGTGTAACTTTCTGCCCAGCTGTTTCATTGATTCATTATCTGGTCATGGACAAATCACTAAAACTCCTTCTTCCTCAGTTTCCTAATCTATAAAATGAGGGTAATGATACTTATCCACCTTTGTAAAGTATTTTGAAACCAAGAGATACAAATTGCTGTTTAAATGATCAGCCCAGCTTCATATTTTGGTGAATTTTCTGCTTGAGGCACAGAGCTATATGTGCTCACTCTCTCTCTCTCTTTTAATGTTCAGAGCATTTTTTGAACATCATGGTTGAGGGTTGTTCTGGAGACTTAAGATTCTGTCCTCGTATAGTACAGGTGTGGCACGTATAACTGCATACCTCCTAGGCACTGACTCCATTACAAAGAGACTAATGAGTCAGCTCTACAGCCTTAGCTATGAGGCAATTGGCGTTTAGTTAATGCAGTAGAGGCTCATACACCCTAGAGATCTCAGGTTCAATTCTGCCTGCAAATGACTAGGGTTTGTCCCAGTTACTTACACAAGTTTAGAAGCAGTATTAAGGTGCATCTGCACAGCATCCTAAATTCGAAATAAGATATGCAATTTGTCTGTCTATGCAAATTGCATATCTTATTTAGAAATAGTTTATTTCAAAATTTGCCACATCTACCCAGTGCCAAATATCGAAATAATGCACTATTTTAAGACATCCCTTAACGCTTGTGGAACAAGAGTTACAGAGATGCCGAAATAGCACACCCATTATTTAAAAAAATATTTCAGAATAATGGTCATGTTTAAAAGACACGGGACAGCTATTTCAGGATATCTCCGGTATCCCGAAATAGTCCTGCTGTCTAGACATACCCTTAGTTTTCTTACATTAGCTTATCATTGTTCCATAGTGCTGCCCTCAAAGCACCGTGGCTACAAGCTAGAAAGGCAGATCAGACTTCATGCCAATTGAGTCCTTGACCTTTCTGCTGAGACTAACACTAAGGAATAGTAGCTTTTGTGATGTAGAAAGTTGTTCAGTAGGATATGGCCTGAAGCCACAAACTTTCTTTCATCAAAATCACTGAATAATTGGCATGTAGAAGCAATTTTCAGAACTGAGCTAGATTCAGACCGGTGACCTAGACGTGAAAAAGCCACATCTCTTTGCCAATCCTTAAGATTACCCCTGGCTGGCGTGCCTTGTAAACTGAGCCCTTGGACAACCACCCAGGACAAATTCAAATGCTGCTCAGCTGATTAGCATAGTGCCCACAGCTGGCAGCAGCCAGCAGCATGTGTTCCTACTGCTGGTGCACATCTGCACATGCCTCAATGCACATAGCAAAATGTATTCTGTACATGCATGGAAAAAATTAGAGGGAACACTGGCTGGCACTCTTTATTCTCAAAAATTGGAGGGCTGAATGTGTGTCTCTATGTTTAGCCATGTACCACATTGGAAAAGTACCTTATCATCTCTGCCTTTCTCTTCAGAAATCCTGTGTGTGCCATCATTCTCTCTGTGGAAGCATGTTGAACATCTGACATCTGTGTAAGCATGAGCACATCAAGCATTTTCAAATGCCTTTGGAGGGTATTTCATAGCAGTGCCCTTCTGACATCTGCTATGAGGCAGCTGTATAGTGCACCTTGATTGAGATACCATAAGTTACCCTGCTTTCTTTTTAACAGGGCTTTTCATGCATTGCATCAGAAATCTTCCAGAGAGGGATTGAAACATTTATCATTTTGAATAAAAACATTTCTTAAGCAAACATCTCTGGTTCCTGTCCCTTTTCCCTCATGTCATTTTCTCTCTTCCTTACATTCAGAGTTTTGGAGCCGGACCCATGCTGCAATCTGACACCTGCTTTATATACTGCACATTTTGCTCTCATCTGACCAGCTACCACAATTAACAGCTTAATCTCAGCCCTGTAATGGAGCCACACAATCACATAGGAAGTGGTGTCTTTTTATTGGTTTCCAGGTTTCATTCTGGTCTAATTGTATATCAGAAAATAAAGAGCTTCTAAAGAAATAAAAAATGGTGTTTGTTCTTGAATAAATGCAATGTGACTATAGAAGATACTAAATTAGGTTTCCAGCCCAGCTGGTTGACCTTATAAATGCTGTCAGCCAAATAGTCGCCAGTGTAAATAACACTCATTTTTCTTGGTGTCAAAGCTTTGTAAGTTTAGACTGATCTAAGTGTTGCTGCATGTGCTCAGTTCCCCCTGAGTACAGGACCTCACGGACTGGTTCAGCTCATGGTCTGAGGAAACATACCTCATCTGTTTTATATTTCCTTTGTAGCCACTCTGGAGGCTAATGGAGAGATCTCAGGCTGCGTTGCTAACAGTACAGACTAAGTGATGAAAATCACAATGGAATTCAGACTTCCTCAAAAGTTATACATGTCTGTGGGGCAATTGTGAGTTAATAATCTTTTCCTGAAACCATTTTATATTTAATAATTTTTTTCTGGAACAGTTCTTTCTTTCCCAAAGGAAATTTCCTAAGCCTTACTACTAACATGCATGTAACAAGGTCAGTCCAAATATTACTATCATATCGTGTGGTTCTCCATTTGATCAAAATGCAGACAAAAGAAGCAGTAAGAAATTCCTGTTGATATGTCAATATCTGTGTTTGTATTAAAATTAGATGTGAGGCTTAATTAGAGAGCAGGAAAATGTTTGCAGAAGTACTCCGTAGTCACTAGCACAACTTAACACGAAGAAAAGAATACATAAGCTGCTTAAGTTTAGTATCTGTCATACCTTTGCACTGCAGATAGAAGCTTTGATAAACACATATATTGTGCTACAGGATTCGTTGTGGCATAGTTTAGACTATCTATTAGCTTCCAAGTCTAGTAGTTTAAAATTCATAACAATATTTTCTTCATGTGGTATTTCCCAGGTACTATATTATAATAAAAGAACCAGAAGTTATAGATTGAAAGATTAAAGTAATCCCCATATGCCATGGTTTATTTATAAATTCTCTCTGTATTATGTATACATCAAAATCCAAGTTCCCTACTTTCCATTCATGCACCTTTTAAATAAATACATATTTCTTCACTTTGTTTTATTTTTGCAACCACTATGTATAGAGTTTCTAAAGTTTATGAAGCCCTGTGGGATTAGCAAAAGAGAAGATACACATGTACATGTATGTCTTACTTTTAAAGTAACTGAAACAACATCAACCTCTATTTTTAGCTTTTTTCCTTGCTTTCCTTGCAAGTATCTTGACTGTTTTTGTCCACACAACAAGTCATCTCCTGCACTGCAAATCTTAAGGATGTTTGGTTTTTTTCTGGGGGCACTCTCAGTGGTGCTCTGTCCTTCTCCTATGCCACACATGCTGAATAAGCCTTTTTGTACAAAGCTGGAGCAGTCACAAGCAGGTGCTTTACTTTGTTAGAATGGATAAAGGCGGAGCAGGAAGTGTACACTGAGTCTTGCCAAACTGGTTGAAAGCAGGGTTGTCATTTTGCCTGTGGGTATCTGAATCAATTCATGTGGCTGCTCAAGAGGTGAAGTTTGAAAAGTTTGGGGTTTAAATGATCCTCTGTGTTCAAATCTCATTGCAAACCTGAGAGCAAGCTTGAAGTTGACATGTCCTCCAGGAGCTTGTTGGACCTGAAAGTGGCATAATTTGCTATTCAGGAAAATGCCATGTGATTTTTCCCAGCAGTCATGGTTGATTCTTGAAACATTTCCATGAATAAAAGTCTTCCAATGTTTGTGAATCTCTAGACAGAGCAAAATATATTCATATATTGCTTTGACTAAAAAGCTTGAAGACATAAACACAACCAAGAGAAGCACAGCTTGAACTTGCAAGTTTTACATTTTTCTATGTGTATGTATGTCACGCACACTATTCTGATAGTTGTCTTTGATAGTGACAAATGATCTTTCGGTGGCAAATAGAAATAGAGTTTGTGACATAAAAAGACCACTGCCCATCACCATTCATGCTTATTTACCATTTCAAAATGTCTCTCTGTGTAGATGTGTGTCGGGTAAGGTGTCTCTCTGGTGTCTGTCTGTAGCCAGAATTCAGAACATGAGCTTTCTGCTGGACAATAATACTTACATATTTTGATTTCAGAACTGAGTAACTTCCAGGAAACTTGCTGTGAATATCAGACTATGATTTTTCACAAGGTATTTTGAGTGCATTGGCATTGTACAGGAACAGCTGAGCACTGAATTTAGCCCATAGTGTACCTCTAGGATTGTGAACTCTTTGAGTTGGGTACACGTGATGTGCAACCCTGAAATGTCACATGCAATTTGTTAAACTACAAGGTCATTCCTCCTTCCTGCTGATGACCAAATGTTAGGCTTTACAAATCCATGAATTTTTTATTCATACACAAACTGCCACACAAGATCAGACCAAAGGTCTATCAAGCCCAAAAACCTGCCTCAGGCAGTGGCTTATGTCTGACACTTCCAGGAAAGGTAACAACAATCTACTGTGAAATATTGCCTTGTGGCCACGGACAGGGAATTTGTTCCTAAGCCCAGCTGGTGAGCACAGTGCACCCTGAAGCATGAAGACTGATAAACCTTGTAATTTTTACCCATGCTAGTAGATCTATGGCCACTTAACTGTCTGGTTCAACTTTGAATCTTACTAACCACTTTGCTCCTCAATAATATCATGCAACAGTGAAAACAACCTGGCAGTATCCATCTTCCTACTCTAGTGATTTTCTAGTAGGAAGTTCATTTGCTCCTACTCTCCATGACAATGAAATGTCTTAAGGTAGGAGTCATTCAGCAGAGAAGATCCATGGCCCAGGAGAATTGGTGCTGCACCCACACTTTCCTTAAACACAAGGACACATGCACCATCAATGCTGAAGGCATGTTAGAAATCAACTCCCCTCCACCTAGCCAAAACAAATCTTACACCATAGCCAGGTCTGGAATTTCCTTGGAATTAGAAAAGGTGCTTTTACATTTTACATGTGCATGTGCTACGGCTTCCCGTCCTTCAGCCACACTTTTGGCCGCCATCATACTGTGACCTGCCAAACTGAGAGTGAAGTTGCACATGAGGTTTGGTGGCAAGGTTTGGTCTACACCAACTGAGTTTGCAAGAATAATGTGCATACCACTGTAATAATGTGTTTGAGAATTGTAATAATACATCCATTTGTCTGTGTATTGGTCATTTGGCAGAGTAACAATAAGTCACTGAAAAATAAGTGACTTTTTCAATTAAATACAGTGGCAATAAAGGGTAGGTGTAACTTAACATAGGGTTATGTTGATTAGTATGTGGATGTAGTTTAAGTGGAGGTGTTATGCCAGGAGAAATTGGCTTTCAGCTCTACTGGGGATTTTAGAAGATTCCCATCAAGACAAGCTGCAGAAGAGATGAGCTGATTCCTCACCTCTCCTAACCACAGAAGCCAAACCCCTTCTTGCATAGTCCCATCCAGAAGATAGGACATTGGAGGGATTTTGTGGTTCTGCTTTACAATCACCCTCCCAGCAGATTTTCTGCCCCTGGCAGTGTTGTGCATTTCTTTAGGCCCTTTGAATGGAATACAAGGAAGGGGTGGGTTTTGTCCTTACAAATAGCTGTAATATACAGAGGTGCAACTGAAGCACAGATTCTTTGAGGATGCCCAAGATGGCTGTTCTCTGGCCACTTGCTCAGTACAGGTTGGACCTCCCTGGTCCGGCACCCTCAGGACCTGGTCCCAAACCAGGGAGTTTGCCGGACCAAGAAAGATCAATGCTGTCCTGCTGGCCACTGGCCCCCTCTCCTGGGCTCCCTTCCTGGCCATTGGCCCTGCATTTCCAGTCCTGGCTGGAGCTCATGACCACTGGTTCCCCTGCTGCCAGCCCTCCTGCCACCAGCCCAGTTGCACTCCCAGCCCTGGCCAGTCCCACTATCATCAGACTCCTAGCTAGCCCCTGATTCCAGCCACTGGGGCTCTCTTGTCCAGCAAGATTTGTGGTTCTGTCAGACCTCAGATGTTGCTGGACCAGAGAGTCCCGTATTTCAGAGGCTCAACCTGTATTTGGCCAAAGCAGGCTTATTCCGGCCATCCCCTGCTTCACACAGAGAGGTTGTCAGTGCTGACTTTCTCTTACCTAAAGGCCACCAATGAAAACAGGATATTGGCTAGAGCTGGTCACAATGTTCCATAATAATATTTTCTGTGTGCAAAATGGCCTTATAGAGAAAAGAGAAATTTTAGCAAAAAGTGTCCATTTTTGTTGAAAATTTTCATCGAAAAACTGATTTTTTTTCAGTTTTCAGCAATCCAAAATAAGCTTATGCCCAAATAAATCTGTTAGTTGTTAAGATGCCATAGGACGGCAAAATAAAGATGAAATGTAAAAATGCCTCAAACTACTTATTGATTAAAATATCGCAGGGCACAAAAGACCCTTATGTCACTAAGTAGAGAGTGCTGATCAGTTCATGACAAGAAGATACTTTCCATCATAGCTCCAAAGCCATCATTCCTTTCATTGGCTCTGCATCTGACATGTGTGGCCTTTCCCCTGCCTGCTCAGGTCTCATAGCCAGGCAAGGGGCTGTTTCCTTTGTTCTGGGAAGCACCTATGTTTTACAAAGGAGCCATTTTTGCCTCTCTCTGGTATCCTTTATGTCAGTTTTTTGGGCTCCAGGGAGAAAGAGGGCAAGGAGAGCAGGGGCAGTGAGAAAAGGGGGAGGCACCAGGAAGGTGAAGGTGCCGGGGGGATTGCTGCACCTTCTGTTGCCCAATACATCCACAATGAGGACCAATGCTGGCTCACTTCTGTAGCCTTTCTCTGACATTGGCCTTATGGGATATCCTCTTTGATACCACTTTTGATTTTGCCATTTTTACTCCTCTAGAATAGTGCCTTACTAAACAGGTATCAGTGCTGGTCAGAAAATGAAGGAAGGGGAAAACCATGAAAAAATCAACATTTTTATGTCATTTTCATTCCACAGGTTTCAAACAATCTCTGTGTAGCTTGAAAGCGTGTCTCTTTCACCCACTCTCCAGTAAGCAGTCTTGGTGGTTTCAGCAGAAGGAGTTGTGGGGGGGTAAGGTTGTTTTCAGCATGAATGAGGACGGTAGACTCTGCCCTTAACATTGTCTTAATATGCACCTATAGAGAATCATGCCTTCCAACCCCACAATGAGCTATTCACCCCAAAATAGAAGTAAAATGTATCCATTCAGAAATTACAAAAAGTTCAGAAGTGCACTACATATTCAGATATCCAGATAAGCATCTGCCATCATTCTTTTCATATTGGAAAAAAAGAAGCAATGGAAGAATAATGTTGAGAGACAATTTGGATTGCAACTAGACACAGTATTTTCTTCCGGTCTTTAACTGTTCTGTAGTGTCCCGGTATGCTGTTCAAAAGGCATGGAATTTCAAAAGGTGTGGAGCTGTGACTGCATTTCACGAAGGAGTGAAGTGATTCCTCTATTTGTAATGTGTTTGTGATCTTTTTGCATTTTATAAACTTGATATGGTAATGATAATGATCAAAATTCTGCTCTCAGAAATGTATACACAAATCCGATTGAATTTTCTGTACACTTGTATCCATGCATGCATCTATATAATTGAAAATCAAATGGAAAGATAATATAAAAGTGTTGTATGAAAACATTATGTTTGTACAAAAGCTTCTGTTTCTGCAAGCTCATAATTTGATGATATGATCAGGCAAAAGTAGAAACACATTACATTTACGCCATGTTAGTAAAATTCTACCTGCCCGATTCATTTTAAACATATGGACTTCATTTTCTCTCACACCTGCCTATATTTATTTGTTATGAAAGGTTCATGGCTGCATGTGTTATGTGACCTATTCCCATGCTGACTAGAGTTAAATGTGTTTCCTGCTCTGCTTTCAAATAAACTGAATAAAACAATCCATAGATCCCCAGCATAATATCCTGAGTCTACAAATACACACACACACACACAATAAGTCAAAAAGTAGGAAACAATCATATTGCTGCTTTCTATTAACTAGCAGCTGTGAGAGAAAAGTAATAAGGGGGGGAGGAGGTGATAAACCAGTGAGCTATACAGAAAGACATTTTAGCATTATATGATTTAGCTGAGTTACTATATATTCAATGAATGCTGCAAGATTTATTTACACAGTTCCACCTATTTATTCAATCAGCACATTGGTTTTGGCTTTAATTATTTTGAACCAGGTATTCCTAAAATGTACAACAAGAATTGAATCCCACAGATTGGACCTATGAGGGAAAATGGCATATTCTGATTCTAGCTCATGTGACAATAATACTCGTCGTGTGATGGTACGCCCACATCTTGAATACTGTGTACAGATGTGGTCACCTCATCTCAAAAAAGATATATTGGAATTGGAAAAGGTTCAGAAAAGGGCAATACAAATGATTAGGGGGGTTGGAATGGGTGTCATATGAGGAGAGATTAAAAAGACTGGGACTTTTCAGCTTAGAAAACAGGAGACTAAGGGGGGATATGATAGAGATCTATAAAATCATGACAGATATGGAGAAAGTGAATAGGGAAAAGTTATTTACTTGTTCCCATAACATAAGAACTAGGGGTCACCAAATGAAATTAATAGGCAGCAGGTTTAAAACAAACAAAAGGACATTTTTCTTCATGCAGCACACAGTCAACTTGTGGAACTCCTTGCCAGAGGATGTTGTGAAGACCAGGACTTTAACAAGGTTCAAAAAAGAACTAGATACATTCATGGAGGTTAGGTTCATCAGTGGCTATTAGCCAGGATTAGTAGGGATGGTGTCCCTAGCCTCTGTTTGTCAGTGGCTGGAAATGGATGACAGGGGAGGGATTACTTGATGATTACCTGATCTGTTCACTCCCTCTGGGGCATCTGGCATTGGCCACTGTTGGAAGACAGGATACTGGGCTAGATGGACCTTTCCCGTATGGCCATTTCTTATGTTCTTATTTCTTATGGATAAATATGGACTGATTCTGATGTCATTTTGCTGTAAAAACTCAGAAGAATTACTCCTGATCTATACCAATGTGAGATCAGGACAAGTTTCTAAAATTTCTGAGGAGGCCAAATCATGTACCATTCCCCAATCCTGCAGATATGTCAGCCCCTTATATTTTGCCAAACTGTTTTACTTGCATTACCTAGAGAGGCTGTGAACAGTGATTTCATACTCTTGCCTCGCTCCAGAATCATGTTCAGTGTCAGCACCCAAGAGGACAGTGTAGACAGGGTCATTTCCATTGGGTCAATATCTATCCAAAATCTCCATAGGCTGCAGTGTGAGGGTATGTCTACACTAGCCCCCTAGTTCGAACTAGGGTGGCTAATGTAGGCATTCGAACTTGCAAATGAAGCCCGGGATTTAAATACACCTCCTGCAATGAGGTGTAACAGTTAATCCGAACTAAGGACTTAGTTCGGATTAACTTCTGACTGCTGCGTGTAGCCGCGGGCAGTTAGTTCGGACTAGGGGGATTTAAAAATGGCGCCCGCCCGGGAACATGCAAATGAAGTCCGGGATACTTAAATCCCGGGCTTCATTTGCAAGTTCAAATGCCTACATTAGCCACCCTAGTTCGAACTAGGAAGCTAGTGTAGACATACCCTGAGGCACTAGTTCAGAGGTGAAAGTAGACTGGTGCACCCTGGAATACCTTACCAATAAGGAAGTAGCCAGCTGGGGGTGAGGCTCTGGATGTCTAAAGCAAAAATATCTCTGGGCCATCAAAAGTGCAGATATTTTTGCTGGGTCTGCCTTAGCCCAGGTCCTAATGCTCTTGCAACATTAATACGTCCCTACCTGGCAGGAGGGGGAGGCAGCTCCACGCGCTGCCATTCTCCCCTGCTGAACTGGAGCTGCAAGTGCCAGCTTGCCGTGAATAGGGAGGGAAATCCATCCACGTGCTGCCCTGCCCTCCCCTGCAGGAGATGCTCTCAGAGATCCCAGGGGCCAGGAATTGTAGCCAATGAGAATTGTGGAAGCACACAAAGCCACCTGCTCTCCCCCCCTCCCCCGGCTGCAGCCTGGATCATGCCAGCAGCTGCTTCTGGGAGTGGCATGGGGTGGCCTGCCTCAGCCCCACTGAGCCAAATGGGAGGCAAATGGAAGCTGCCTAAGGTAAGCACCCCATACCCCAACTCCTTGTCCCAGCCCTGAGCTCCCCTCCACACCCTAACTCCCTTGCAGACCCCCTACCACAGCCTCCTGCCTTGAGCTCCTTCCCACACCCCAAACCCCCCTTATCCCCAACCCCACCTGAGTCTGCACCCTCAGCCAGAACCTTCTCTCACCCCTCCAACCCTTTGCCCCAGCTTAGAGCCCCTTCCCAAACTCTGAACCCCTCATTCCCCCCCTCCCACCACACACGTGATCATTTTGTTTAAATTAAGAAAAGACATCTACACAGGGGTCCCACAAAATCTAATAGCCCTGGGTCCACAGAAGACTTAATCTGGCCCTGGCAGGGTTACTGATTGCAGTCCGGACTACGCCATTACCAAAGCCCCTGCACACACTCCCAACCCCCTGCCCTGAGTGCGTGCGCGTGCGTGTGCACACACACACACACAAACACACGCACGCACACACGCGTACACACACACACACACACCAATCCCCTGCAATGCAACCCGCTGTGCATCGCAGATCTTTGTTTGTTACACCGCAAGGTAACTTATTCTTACTTATATGTATCAGTAACAGAAAATCAGAATTATCACTTTAATTGCATCTATTTTATATTCACTAGAAACAAAAGGAGGGCTGCGATATGGCCGCACCTGTGAGAAATGTAAGTTACTTCACTCCTGCTTTAGCTGATTCTATAGCTCATAGACAGTGTCAGTGACTCCGGAGTCCGTAGTAGATGCACTGCTGTTCCATGGTAAAGGCATGAAAGATTCCATTCTCCCAACCTGTGTAAAGCCCATTTACTCAGGACTTGTCCCAAGATTGGTTCTGTCATGAACACTAAGCAGAGTTATGATTCCAATATCAGTTTTAATTGAATTGATCAAGTTTTTTTTATCTGCATATTTATTCTCATTCCCCAAATTCCCTGAGAAGTGAATCAAGAGGCTTAGCCATTCTAACTCTAACAAGGTGATAAAATTGCTGATCTCCTTTGTTTTACAAAATCAAAGTTTTACTTACCGGAATGAAATTTCTAATGCTTGGGCCTGACTCACTAGCCATTCCGCATGTGGAATTCCTACTTCCTGCAAAGGAGTTCTATATGCAGAACAGCTATCAGGACAGGCCCATTACCTATACCCGGTAAAACAATTGGGCCCTGATTTTCAGAGACAATAAGGCCACTTTATGCTGCACCAGGCCCACGGACGGGGAGAGCAAAGGGTGAACAGCTGAGGCAGTGGTGATGGATGGAGCTCCAGGCCCTTTAAAGTGCACTCCAGGCAACGCTGAGGCTAGGCCTAGCCCCGCACCTTTCACCCAAGGCCCCTCCCTTTTGGGGGGTGAGGAACTAATCCCCACCCACCTCGCCCACAAGCCTGGCGAGTCTATTGGCCCCACTATGCTGCCCTAAGGCTATGTCTAGACTGCAGAGTTTTTCCAGGATACCTAAGGTATTCCAGGAAAACTGTGCCATGTCCAGGGAACGCGTCTGCTTTTTCAGAACAGTTTCCGAAAAAGAGGAAGCGTTCTTTCGGCATCTCTGTATTCCTCATTTTATGAGGAATAAGGGATCTTCTGAAAGAGGAGGTTTTTCTGACATTTAACCCCATGTAAAAGGGCCAAATGTTGGAAAAGCCTCTTCTGAAAAAAACAAACAGAAAACGGTATGCAAATTGCAGTTCGCAATTTGCGTATCTTTTTCTGAAAAAAAAATCTGTGTAGACGTAGCCTAACACTGTAAAGTGGCCCTTAATTCATTTTGCCAGCCATGGGAGCATCACTATCCCATGGGCAGATGATGTCAGTTAGAAATCCTAGCATCGGCGCAATTCAAAGGGAACTAAAAGCCACCTTTGCCAAGATTTACATGGGGTGCCCTGTGCATTCACTGACTGACATTAAGTTCTGAAGTAGCCACATAACATTGGGCATCAGCCAGAGAGGAAATCAAGAGGAACCTTCTCTATACTAATCCTGCAACTGAGGCTACATTATCACAGCAGTGCAGAAGCTTCAAACAGCAGTATGAAAAGACACCTTCCTGTTTGGTGCTAAGGGTAATTGCAAGCTCCCATGCTGTATGACTTGTGCATGATTTTTAGAGATAAGATAGTTCATGCCTCAGAATAACTCTGTGTTTTGCATACTGATGACTTTGACCTTTCAAAAGACAGGAAAACAAAGTTGACTCGTTCTTACAAACAATGGGTGGTATTTATTATTTCAGTCTGTGTGCTTCATAAAGCCAATACTACTTCTTTATTTAGGCACTTATCCCTGGCAACCCACGCACCGATTTTCTTAAAGCATGGTGTGCCTTATGATACTTATGTTTTGTAAGTATCAGCTCATATGACCACCAAAGTCTACCCCAATAAAAGCAATAGCCTTAAAGAAAAAATATTAATGATAAGAAGGCTGCATAACAGTTAGAAAGTTTCCAGAAGTATGCAGCAGCCTTGACACATTATCATGCTAGATTCATGTCAGGAAGGCTATTCTAAGCATATTCATATTGGGCAATTCCCTTTATGAGTCAAATAATGAGAATAATATTTAAACCTAAATATGAAATTTAAACTCAAGAAATATGTGCAAAAGGTTTTCTGTTTTTGCTCCCTGATGGCTATGCCACTTGCTTTTATGTTTCCCCCATCTAACCATATAAGAACAGACATACTGGGTCAGACCAGAGGTCCATTTAGCCCAGTATCCTGTCTTCCAACAGTGGCCTATGTCAGATGCTTCAGAGGGAATGAACAGAGCAGGTAATCATCAAGTGATCCATCACCTATCACCCATTCCAGTTTCACAGGCAAACAGAAGTTAGAAACATGCCCATTTTCTGGATTTGATTCTCCTCTGGTTATAACAGCATATTGTCAGGAGGTCAGTGGAAGGTGTGCATGCAGATCTTTGCCCTTGAGACAATTACATCAATGGGAAAATGAATTTCCTCGTTCCCCCTAATGAACTATAAATATATACATAGATCACTCTATATATAGACACAAATAGTGATTGTAGTCAGTGGACCAGTTCAGCTGTTGTTTACAACAGTATAAATCCAGACCAAAGCCATGGAATTCCCCCTTCCCTTCACCAAAATGGTATAAATCAATAGGATGTTTTGGTATATTGTAAAAAAAATATCACTTGCCCTTTTTTTGAACTGAGTAGCATGTGATTTGCTAACCCTCAACAGCTGTTCCTTGTACCTGTTTTTGGTGACAAATTTTATCACTACTCTTAAAGAATTAAAAAGCCAGCCACAGATTGTGCAACAAGTCAGTGCTGATGTGGCAATAAAAATATATTAAAATACTGTCTTCTAAAGCAGTTTAGATGAATATCATTGTTTCCTGTTGGCAGATAGCAAGCCTTCTGTTAAAGCAAAGCTCTGCTCAGAAAATTGATTAGCAGATGGCATGGAAATTAACTTATTATTATTAATCCGTCAGGGATCTCTCTCAATTCATGATTTTCTTTTGGAAAGTTGAAAAGCAGTGCACACATTTTTACTAAAGAAGCTTTAAAAAATCATCTAATGCATCACTGTGCCATGCAGTATCAACGAAAGTCTTCCCCACCTGCTTTAACATGTCTCTGTGCTTGGACTTAAGAATGAACCAGTGTTACTTACAGCTGTGATAATGTAGCCTCTCTTGCAGGATGTGATTCAATAGGAAACGTCTTAATTTCCTCCCTCATTTATAATTACGAATACACTGTTTTGTTTTAAGTTAACACTGAAATTCCCTTTGCCATGGGGTTTCAGTGAAAATGTTACATGATTAAAATAATTATTTTAAGTAGCAAGTGTGTCATGGGAATCCAGTCCTTGTAATAAAATCAACAGACTAATTACTGTCCATCCCACAACACCAAAGACTCTGTCTAAATAACTTTTGAAACATACACTTTCATACCCAATTCTTCTTTCATATGGCTGGTGTAGAGCAGCAACTACAATTTCATAGGAAGTTGATCAAGCCAAATGGCTATATCAGGAGTAGCAGAATTTATTGCAGCAGGTACTGATATGTTAAATGGTCTGTCATGAGGAACCACACTCGCACAATGGGAAGTCCTTGATTTTCCATTTGTGCATTAGATGTCATGATTGATTCAAATTTGGTCAGTTTGACCAAGATGCCTGTGGAAGGTCAAATCCAGGAACCTTCTGCATGGGATTCTTTTTTTAAGTTTTGTTTAGCCCAATCTACTTCCCAAGCCTCCTTCTTATCATAGCCTGATTGTATGAGACTAAACAAATGTTCTTTTGAAAGGCTTGAGGGGCTTAAGATGTTGAGGGGGCATTGTCAAGGTCTTAGTGGTTAGGAAGACATCTATTTTCCTGGCTTCACAGAATGTTGTGGCAGTTCATCATATCGTCAGGGGAGCAATGTGAGACAGGACAGGTAGCCCTAGTGCTGGAGTCAATGTAAGGGTTCCTGTAATACCCTGTATCCACAAATCACATGTGAACGCATCTGCTCCATGTTGGTGCACAAGAGTCAGCCACTGAATATACAAATGCTATTGCAGATATTCTCCACACTGATGCTGATGCACTCCACGTTGTACCTGCTAGTTCCTGGATTACACACACCCCATCACATTATTCCAAGGAATGTTTGTAATTACTTTATGCCATATCACCTCTTCAAGAACATAAGGAATCATGGGAAATCCAATCGTTTCATGGACCTACTCACTGGAGTGAGGATTAGTCACATGAGTAACATTTAGAGGCTCAGGGTTTTAAAAACACCCCCAAACTACCCTGCCCCCACTATAAACATTTACAAATCTCCATTTCTAAACTCTCTCTTTTTTCTGTGTTACATCCCTTGCTCCCCATCCTTTGTCTGTCATGTCTAATTGGATTGTGAACTCTTATAGGTAGGGACTGTCTCTTGCTCTGTTTTACAACGCCTAGTGCACTGAGGCCCTGATCTTGAATGACCTGAAGAAACAACTGCAGAAACAACTGAAACATATAATACAGCTGCTCATTACAAAAAAAAAATCCTAGAATAGATAACATTGAGTCATTTCTCATGCACATTAAGGAGTTTCTGTGCAATACTCACTTTTGTAACTTTGCAGTAAGTTTTAGAATCATAGAATCATAGAATACTAGAACTGGAAAGGACCTCGAGAGGTCATCAAGTCCAGTTCCCTGCCTTTATGGCAAGACCAAGCACCATCTAGCATCATCCCGATAGATATTTGTCAAATCTTTTCTTAAATATCTTCAATGATGGAGATTCCACAATCTCCATAGGCAATTTATTCCAGTGCTTAACCACCCTGCCAGTTAGGAAGCTTTTCCTACTATCCAGCCTAAACTTACCTTGCTGCAGTTTAAGCCCATTGCTTCTTGTCCTATCATCAGAGGTCAAGGAGAACAATTTTTCCCTCTTCTCCTTGTGACACCCTTTTAGGTACTTAAAAGCTGCTATCATGTCCCCACTCATTCTTCTCTTTTCCAAACTAAACAAACCCAGTTATTTCAGTCTATTCATAGGCAATGTTTTCTAGACCTTTAATCATTTTAGTTGTTCTTCTCTGGACCCTCTCCAATCTCTCCACAGCTTTCCTGAAATGTGCTGTCTAGAAAAATACTCCAGTACAGGCCTAATCAGTGCAGAGTATAGCGGAATAATTACTTCTCGTGTCTTGCTCACAACACTCCTGTTATATAGACTGTACTCTCCAAAACCAGATTTTTCAGTTATCCTTTTAAATAAAATTAGGTAGTGAAGTGAAAAGACATGCAATACTTATTAAGTTTCAGCCAGGTGCACTTTCGCTTTGTCATCGTATTTAAATCTTGATCATTCAAGTTTATAATGGAAATGCTAACTTTAGCCTGAGCTGCAGTTTGGCTTTGTTTCCAAGGCTGCTATATTAAGATTGCTGTAACTCACAGATTATATTAATGAGATTAATGATTCATTTAAGAATGGATCACATGAGGTGCACTTGCTAACTGAGGAGGAGATTGTTAGTATGTTGGAGGAATATATGGTAAAAAGACCCCTGACTCTCTCACCTCCTCCTATACTCCTCTCTAGGGGTCAGTCACAGTGGGTATATCTACACAGCAATAAAAAACCTGAGGCATCAAGTCTCTGAGCACTGAGGCAGCAGGGTGAAAATTCAAGCAGTGGAGCTGTTTGGGCTTTGGCACTGTGATCCTCCCCCCTTTGCAGGCTCTCCGAGACCAAGTGCCAGCCTGATCCTGAACATCTACATTGCAGTTTTATGGCCCTAGAACTTGAGCCTGATTATCCTAAATCAGCTGACCCAGCCACAAACAAGTTGTGGGTCTTTTTATTGCCATGTACTGTGGCTCAGGAGCATAGGTTCTGTCCCCTCCTAGCTTGAGTGCTACTGATAGCTGCTTGATAGGTGCAGCATGAAGGTAAGGCATGTCTGTTAGGAGAATTTTGCATAATCTACTCTCAGACAGGTGTGATGTTCCTCCTTTATCTCAGATAACCCTGGATCCTAAAGACAGTTTGCTGAAAATCTACATTGTCTTTTGTGGTCATCTTTGGAAGGATGCTAAAAAAACAGGACAAGTACCGATCCCAGGCATAATTATTGTTGATCAAAATTATACAAAGCAAAGAGAGCATATGTGTCTGTTTTCCAAAGGAAGGAAACACATATTTGTGTCACTAAGGCAAGCCACTTAAAGAGTTTTAAGTGACAGTCATAGTAAAAGCATAGGCTCCTAGCTAGGGACAAGACTAACTGCTTGAGCACATCACTGTGTCAAAATTCCTAATTGATTTTCTACCATTACAGCTGTTATGCTTCTCCCGGGCTATATTTTCAGTATGCACATACTGTACTCGAGTTCTTACTGGGGTAGGATGTTTCAAATTTTATAGATGATTTTGCAATTTGCTGCAGAGTTAATTCGGGATATAAGCGAGTAGTTGAGTAGTTGACTACCCAATAAGCCTAAGCTCAACTCATCTATTCACTTCTCCCTACCACATGCTGCTGCCTCTATTAGTGGCAGCCATGGAGGTAGAGTGAGGGGCTGGGGAAGCTGCCATGAAGCAGCCTCTGCCCATGATGGGCACAGGCTCGTCACAGGCAGAGGATGCTCTGGCAACAGCCTCTGTTCGCAGCATCTGTGCTGGCCATGGGCAGAAGCTGCTGATGGAGTAGCGACTGGGACTGGCTGTGGACAGGGGCTGCTGGACCTGGCACGAGCCAGGACTGAGTAGGTCCAGTTCAGTCCCAGCTCACGCTTGTCCAGGACCACTGGGGATCTGCATTTTAAATGTAGTAAAAACTGCCTGGCTCTCACTACATTTAAAATGCAGAGCCGCAGAGGTCCTGGCTCTGTTCCAGCTCTCACCGGTCCAGAATGTATGCCCACTGCACCTCTGCATTTTAAACGTAGTAGGAGCTGGGATGCCTACGCACCTGGCTCCTACTACATTTAAACTGCACAGCCAAAGCAGGAGTAGCCCCTGGACCAGTGTGAGCCGAGACAGAGCACCTTCCCTTATCAACTAATTGTGTAGTCGATGCAAATTGTATCAACTACACCATTAGTCAATTGCCCACTTCTTAACAGCCTTAGAGTTAATGTAAATTAAGTTAAATGAATCATGTAAAAAAAATGCAAAGGTACCTTGTCTGAGTGTAACATGTCTTAAATGTAAGTGTATCGATTTTCCTGCTTTGAATTGCACTTAATTTTTGTCAATTATAATTATATGCAAGGCTCAGTTCTACCCTTAGTGTGGATTTCTACACCCAAGAAATGTACTATTGCTAATTGAACTGGCAGCAGTTCCCTGGTATAAACAGAAGCAGAACACTTTTCACAGTAGCCACCCTGATCTGGGTACAATTCCACTCAATGCCTACACATAGCCTACTAGTCACATTTTGTGTTTGCACAGTCATCTGGATGCCTGTTGCAGAATTTCTGGCACTACTTCTTGAAGGAGTAGCTCATGGGAAATTCTGAAAGGGATTCTGGGAATCAAAGGTAATTGTGAAGGAGAAGAGGTCAAGCTCTTGTAACTCCCTGAGTAGTGTAGACATTTCAGCAATATGTTTTCAAGATTGGCTTGGGGATTGCAAAGTGTCCCAAGATGCCTTAAATGCCAGCAGAGTGTTACAGGAATGTGTACAATAGTACAATGGATTTTATGCTGCAATTCACTGAAAATGACTTATTTGTCCACTGTTAACTAGGTTTATGAGTTACTGTGTCCATCTGAAAGGGATGTCTGCCAGATAGAGCATCATATCTTGGAGCAAGATCACAACCACAAATTCCTAGGACAAACTAGCCTCCCAAAACCTGAGGATCCTAAAATTAGTGGCTACTCTTAGAAATGTTGGGTTTCTGGGTTTCTTCTAATAGACTGAGTGCAAGTGCTGGCTCCTGCTTATTGAAGAATTGGTTTATTAAGTTTATTCTGCATTGCTACAGTTATCTGAAGTAAGGAGTTTCTAAAAATCCTGCATTTCACTGTCACGACTGCATGTTTTTTGTCCAAGAAACTCAGAGATGTAACCTATCTGTGATAAATATTTAATGGGCAGGAAACTGAATTATGATTAATGTTCCCTCCAATTTTTCCATCTACTTGAAGAATAAATTTTCTTATCTGCACCAAGGATTGTATAGATATGTACCACCAGTAGAAACACATGCTGCCAGGTGTGGGTGGCTGTGAGTGCTCTGCTAATCAGCTGGGCAGCATTTGAATCTCTCCTGGGTGGCCTCCTAAGCGCAGGGCTTACAGGTTACACTGATTATGATCCCTGTTGGTAAAAGGGTTTTCTTTTGGGGGTGGAGGGGTGAATGTTGTTTTAGAAATCCAAAGAGATGGGGGATTTACTTTTAATTTTATGAGCACTCTAAATGGGGGCACTTTCCCAGCTACTACTGGAGCATTTAGATACAAATGCTTTGAGCAGCATCTTCTGGCAGTAAGAATGAGCCAATGCTGCAGGCTTCCCTAGAGCAGAGCTCTGTCAGTGCTGGCCTTTGATCTAATAACATGCGCCAGTGCATGTGCAGGACTTCTATCTGCATAATTCCTTTCCTCCAGCGTCTCCCCTCCCCATGGGCAGTGACTACACAGTCTCTCACACAACTGGCATGTTAATCCCCAAAGAAGCACTGTTAATTTTAAAAATGTGTATGGGTCAAGCATTTTAGGCAGATTCAGATTTCTATATACTGTAGCTGTAAACATGCCAGCTCTGGCTTCCAACAGAGCATTGGACTGCAGAAAGAGACCGGATTTTTAAGAATGCATGACATACTGTTTATATATAATGTGAGAGAGAGTGTGAGCTTGGAATCAGCCTTTAATATGACCATTCTGCAGCACAGTCTAGTATCTAAAATAGATTCAGATAATTTTTTTTCAAAAACATGTAGGCTTGAGTCAAAAAAAAATTGCTTCTCAAATAATTAGTGACATGGTGTGATCAAGATGAGTAACTGAACGTTTTCCTGTAATCCCCCAAAAGGAAATCCTCTGAGAAACTACAGTATGATGTGTAATAGGAATTAATTAACACTTTTGCAAAGTGATCTTTATTTAACACCCCAGCTGCTGAAAAGATCTATAAGCCTATTAAATATTAATTAGCTTGAGTCTATTGTCTAATACCACAGATTCTGTATTGATTGGCTTATTGCAAAGCCAACTTTGTCTTGGAGAGCAAGGAGTTCTTTAGGTCTCACAAGACCCAGAGTAATGCCTGATTTCAGCCTACTAACTATATTCCCATGATTGCACTAGAAATGTTCTAAACCTCCCTCTCTGACTCCTCAATCCTGCAATGAGCTCAGTATCAGTGGACTGCTGCTCCCACAGAGTCTGTGGATTTCAATGGAGCACCCCTCATTGCTGTATAGGGGCCTACTTCATATTGTGCATGCAGACACAACAATACAACTCTCATGCCACTCAGGAGAGGATCCTGGAGCCAAATCTCTCCCTGGGCTTCCTTTTTTACCTTCCTGGTCGTGTCACTTTCTAGTCCCAGAGAAAAACTTCAGATATTCTCCCTGCAGCCTCTTTTCTGTTCCCAACCTCCTGCCTTTATAACCACAACTTAGCCCATCTCTCATGACCCATAGGTACCACCAAATGATACAACTTAGAGGTGTGAGGTACATGTCCCATCATTATTTCTCTCTTTTTTTCATCAACTTTTGGAGAGGCATGTCAAGTTCAGCAAAACCCAGTTTTGCACATTTGCTGACTTTAAAGAAGCATTTGACTCCATTAACTGAGAGGCTCTGTGGAAAGTGCTCAAGTGGTACAATTTTTGTGATTCAAATATTGCAGTCTGCAAAGCATACCTTGGCATGCAGGATGAGTCAGTGTTGAGCTAAAAGAGTGCATTGAAGTGAAGATTGGAGTAAATCAGGAGTGCATATGCAGCACAATATTTTTTGTGCTATACTCAGAAAATAGCTTGTCCAGCTCTTGTAGTAGTAACATTGATGGAGGTTGCACAATATTGGGAAAATTATCAGTCACCTAGGCTTTATTACTACAGGTAGTAATAATAATAATGATGGCTGTGTCTACCCTACAAAGAAAACTCGGAAAAAGATACGCAAATTGTGAACTGCAATTTCCGTATATTTTTCTGCTTTTCTTCCGAAAGAGGCTTTTCTGATATTTGGCCCATCTACGTGGAACATCCCTTCTTCCTCGTAAAACAAAGTTTACAGGGAGGTCGAAAAAATGTGTCTGCTTTTCCGAAAAGAAATTCAGAAAAGCAGATGCGTTTTTTCAACCTCCCTGTAAACCTCGTTTTACGAGGAAGAAGGGATGTTCCATGTAGATGAACCAAATGTTGGAAAAGCCTCCTTGGATGTGGCAGAGCTTTTCCGGGATACCTCTGGTATCCCGGAAAAGCTCTGTAGTCTAGCTGTACCCATATGAAGGAATATACTAAAAAAACAACTAACTTGTATAAAATATGCAGAGAATGAGGATTAAAATTGAACAGAAATTCAAAATAATGGTAACATCCAAATGAAGAAACACACTAAACTAGTCATTAATGATGCAGAAACTGAACAAGTAGATGATTTCTTCTACTTGGGTTCTATTATAACATATGACAATAGCTGTAAAGATGACATCAACAAGCAGATAGCTGCTGTGAGCACAGCATTCATATGCCTGAATAAAAATGTTTGGAACTTTAAATCAGTATCCAAGCCCTAGGTGTGACCAGGCTCGATAGAATAAGAAAAGACAACATTCATAGAAGATTGATGGTGAGGGGTATGACTACAATCATCAAAAGTTGCTGACTACAAGGGTTTGGCCTTGTTGCTAGAATGACCCCCATTTCCACAACCTGGAGCTGTTTTTAAAGGAAGAAGTGTATGGAGAGAGGGGCTGTACATATCTAAGAAGACTGGTATAGCACAGTCTATAAAACCACCCAGACAATACCACAAAAGGCTCAGATGATGACTCCAAACAGATGTGGATGAAATCTGCTCATAACACCGAGCCCAGCCAGCTTTGGCAATGGAAAAAGGAGATGATGATGATGATGATGATGACAACACATTAGTTTAGCTCAGTGGCTCCCATATTGTATGCAGCCCTTCCCCTGAGGTGTGGCTCCAGCCTAATGCCGGATGCTTGGTACTTGGAGTGATATTTCACCCATGGCCTGGGTCCTGGGCTTTTTTTTGTGCTTCAATCCCAGGGTGACTTCTCCCTGTGCCTGAGATGAACAATGCCATCACTACTGACAGATTTATGAAACCACAGAGTACATCAACACAAACCCCTCCAAAGAAGTGGCATGGACCGGGACACAACTTCCCGCAGCTCCCATTGGCTGGAAATGGTGATCTGCAGCCAACAGGAGCTGCAATCACTGGTACCTGTGGCCATGTATGTAAGCGGGGGGATGGTCCCGCTATTGTGGGGAACTTTCCTGGCTTCTATACTACCCCGGTGAAATGGACTAGCGAAAGGATCTGAGTCCCCTCTCCCACTTCCTTTACCCCACAGCCTCCCTGACCCTGAGGGTTCCCCTTCCACTCTCCTGAGTAGCAGAGTCCTCCAAACCCCAACAAGGCTGGGCCCAGGTTTCCTGGGGCTTAATCCCCAACCTTGTAGTTACTTGGGGTAGGGAATAGGGTGTCCCCACTCCGGGGTGCTCTCTTCACACTGCATGCTTTCTTGGCCCAGTGATCATTTCATAAAGTTCAAAGCAAATACAATTTATTAAACATCAACTGATTAAAGAGAAAAGAATAAGAAAAAAATGAGACAGGTTAAATGAGAACACACAGTCCTGCTCTGTAGCATGGGGACATCAAAACAGCAGTCTGCAGAGTGTAAGGACAGTTCACAGTCTGTTCCTTATAGGTCCCTTATAGATCCTGGCTGTGCTGCAGGGGGGCTGCAGGCTGGACACGCTTGCTCTGGTAGTGACCACACGGCCTCAGGCTCTAGATGGCAGGACCCCTCTCCCAGTCTGGCCTGCAGGGCCTCTTGGCTGGTGGTGTCTCCCTGCCCAGAGCCCCTCCCCCCACTTTGCTGGTCCCAGCTGCTCACCACACCCAACTGCAGGCTGTGCTGCTTTGCCAGTCTCCAGCTCCTTGTATTGTTTCTCTGTCCCCTTTGGCTCTCTGATCACTGCTAGTCTGCTGCTCAAGACAGGGCCTGCACTCCTTGGGCTGTGTGTGCCTGGCTCTGTTGCTGCAGGACTGCCTCTCCACACAGATTGCACACCTTGGGCTGTGTGTGCCTGGCTCTGTTGCTGCAGGACTGCCTCTCTACACAGATTGCACACCTTGGGCTGTGTGTGCCTGGCTCTGTTGCTGCAGGACTGCCTCTCCACACAGATTGCACACCTTGGGCTGTGTGTGCCTGGCTCTGTTGCTGCAGGACTGCCTCTCCACACAGATTGCACACCTTGGGCTGTGTGTGCCTGGCTCTGTTGCTGCAGGACTGCCTCTCCACACAGATTGCACACCTTGGGCTGTGTGTGCCTGGCTCTGTTGCTGCAGGACTGCCTCTCCACACAGATTGCACACCTTGGGCTGTGTGTGCCTGGCTCTGTTGCTGCAGGACTGCCTCTCCACACAGATTGCACACCTTGGGCTGTGTGTGCCTGGCTCTGTTGCTGCAGGACTGCCTCTCCACACAGATTGCACACCTTGGGCTGTGTGTGCCTGGCTCTGTTGCTGCAGGACTGCCTCTCTACACAGATTGCACACCTTGGGCTGTGTGTGCCTGGCTCTGTTGCTGCAGGACTGCCTCTCTACACAGCTTGCTCCTCTTAGCTCTCTCTTCTTGCTCTGAGAGACCCAGAAAAATCCCAGCTCACACGGAGGACGGGGTCTGGCCTCTTACTTTCCTCACTGGCCTGTCCAACCTGTCAATCAGGCCGAGCTGGAGTGTTGGCTGCTTTCCATTGTCTCTGGGGTCTGTCAGTCTCAGGGCCCTGATTTCTCATGGATCCTTCCCCTTTTGATACTGGGAGCTGGCAAACCAAAAACTCCCAGAGAGTTTTCGTAAGGGGCTAACAGTCCCCTTACATGTAGGTAAATATAGTGGTGAGAGCCCACCAGGAGCTAACCCTGGCAGTCCACATATCTACCCCTGTCCTCGATGCTCAATCCAGCATTCCAGAAGCTGGCAAAGTGTACAGGAAGAGCTCTGTGTTCATATGGTTTTGACTCCCCTCTTTGGGTATGTCTACACTACCACCCTAGTTCGAACTAGGGTGGTTAATGTAGGCATTCGAAGTTGCAAATGAAGCCCGGGATTTAAATATCCCGGGCTTCATTTGCATCTTGCCGGGCGGGGGCCATTTTTAAATGCCCTTAGTTCGAACTCCGTGCCCGCGGCTACACGCGGCACGGAGTAGGTAGTTCGAATTAGGATCTCTAATTCGAACTACCGTTACTCCTCGTGGAACGAGGTGTAACGGTAGTTCAAATTAGAGAACCTAATTCGAACTACCTACTCCGTGCCGCGTGTAGCCGCGGGCACGGAGTTCGAACTAAGGGCATTTAAAAATGGCCCCCGCCCGGCAAGATGCAAATGAAGCCCGGGATATTTAAATCCCGGGCTTCATTTGCAACTTCGAATGCCTACATTAACCACCCTAGTTCGAACTAGGGTGGTAGTGTAGACATACCCTTTGTTTCCACCAGCCAACTTGCATTAGTAGATAGCTGAAAATACATTCACCTGTACTTTTCCTTGAAAATAATGACTGTAGCAACTACAGGACTCTTATGTGATCACAAATGACACAGTGCAATTGTAAATGGGTGAGAGAGTAGTGCATGTGACAATTTTTTTTTTTAAATATGTGGTCTTCATACCATGAAAAAGTGTGAGAATATCTAGATTAGCTGACACTTTAATCGGTTAATAAATGTGGATTATTCACATGCACAAATATTCTAAAATAGTATTATGTAGTTCACATGATAATGAAATTTTCTATAGCGTGTACAATGAACACACTTTAAGAAAGTCCATGAAATGGTTTTTTGTCACTCTCCTTTGAAAACTTTCTTTTGTGGGACTTTTGATGACTCTCTGCTGAGTGAATGTTAGCCTCTGCTTTGTGCCAACTGAATGAGCTCATGGAATTTTTAGAATTAAAATGATCTTAAAAATGTGTGACAGAAGTTAGATCTATTAAAGTACATTATGTACCATAATTTTAGTAATATCTGAAATTTACATCAATTTACTAAAAATCTCTCCAAGAAGCCTGATTAGAGATAAGGAAAACTATATTGGTTTAAAAATATAGTATCTCACACAGAAGCTGTATTTGACTCACATTCATTTATGTGACTTTTTAGCAAAGTTGACATTTATCGGATTTTTTAAAAATTAGGCCAGAATAAACACAAGATAATATAATGTAGAGCACAATCCTCCATTAGGTGTGAGACGGGTTTGATGATCGAAGAAGTACGGGCATGTCTACACGGGGGAGTTATTTTGAAATAACTCCCCTTATTTTGAAATAACAAGCAGAGCATCCACACTACCAAGGTTGTTATTTCAAAATAAGGGGCTGGTTATTTTGAAATAACCTGGTAGTGTAGAAATAGCCTAAGGATGTTATTCCTAGGGTCTGTGAATAGCTTTCTCTTGGTTGAATGCTTTTGATCCACCAGTTGTAGGTATCAACTAATCAGGAACTTTGAGTTGGGCTCAGGGGTAAACTGTTTAAAACAAAGAATATGGTGCCTATCCTAAATATAATCCAAAGAAAGACACAGATGCTATACAATGCAAAAGAGAAGGGTGTTTTTTGGAACAGATGACTATTCAGATATTTTTGGAAGAGGTGAGAGAGCGAGAAGGAGCTATGTCAAGTATAAGGGGCACCGTAACTGAAGGTATGAATGCAGTGTGGTTGTAATCGTGCTGATCCCAGGATAATGGAGAGAAAAGGTGGGTGAGGAAATAACTGTTATTGGACCAACTTCTGTTATTGAGAGAAAAATGCTTCCAAGTCACACAGAGCTCTTCTTCAGGTCTGGAACATTAAGGCCATGTCTACACTACCACTTACATTGGCAAAACTTATATTACTCAGGACTATGAAAAAACCACACCCCTCAGTGACATAAGTTTTGCCGGCATAAGTTGTAATGTGCACAGTGCTATGTCTGCAAGGGTGTGTCTGCACAGCAGGGCTTAATTCAAAATAAGCTACGCATATTGAGCTACGTCAATTGTGTAGCATATTTCAAAATTGGGAGCTTCTATACAGCACTTATTTCAAAATAGAGCACTCTTCCTCCAGCTTCCCTTACTCCTCGTACAATGAGGGTTACAGGAGTCGGAGTAAGAAGTCCTCAAGCTTGACAGTATTTTGACATTATTTCAAAATAACTGCATGCTGTGTAGACACAGACTAAGCTTCCCCAACTGACATAGTTACTGGGGGGTGATTTATTTATATCAGTGGAAGAGCCTTCTCCTTTTGGCATAGAGCAGCTGCATGGGAGAGCTTACAGTGGCACAGTTGCGGCAATATGCTAATCTACACTTCATTTGCATAGGCTTTTGCGCAAGAAGGAAGCAATATAGACATAGCCCTTGTGTGTTCTGGGTTGTTGTACTAAGCCATACCGGTATTTCCAGTATCTCTATTGAGTCCATGATATTTAGTGTCTAGAAAAGTGATGAATTTAAGTTTTTTAAGTGTTGTGCAGGTTTCTTATCAAGTGACCAGAGAGCAAGTGTGAAAACTTGGGAGGAGGTAGGGAGGTAATAGGCCCCAGTAAAAAAAAGTTCCAAATATTGGGGCTGTGCCTATAAAATTATGACATCTCATCACTCTGCTTTGAAGAAAAAGACTGATGTGTCATACAGAGTGAAGGTATGAAGTCAATCGTGTGAAGAAAATACAAGGAAAAGTAA